>OY292394.1:5872141-7236780 GCA_958496205.1 Idaea biselata
GGTAACAGCGCTTTCACTCCTAAACCGCTGAACCGATTTTGATAAATTTTAGTATTGAGATAGATGGGACCTCGGACAAGGACATAGGCTACTTTTAATCCCGTAAATCCCGCGGGATCGGGACGTAGGTCGTATACCTGAACCGATTTTGATAAATTTTGGTATAGAGATAGATGGAACCTCGGAGAAGGACATAGGCTACCTTTGATCCCGTAAATCCCGCGGATCGGGACTTAGGTAACAGCGCTTTCACGCCTAAACGCTGAACCGATTTTGATAAATTTTGGTATTGAGATAGATGGGACCTCGGACAAGGACATAGGCTACTTTTGATCCTGTAAATCCCGCGGGATCGGGACGTAGGTCGTATACCTGAACCGATTTTGATAAATTTTGGTATAGACATAGATGGGACCTCGGAGAAGGACATAGGCTACTTTCGATCCCGTAAATCCCGCGGGATCGGGACTTAGGTAACAGCGCTTTCACGCCTAAACCGCTGAACCGATTTTGATAAATTTTGGTATTGAGATAGATGGGACCTCGGACAAGGACATAGGCTACTTTTGTTCCCGTAAATCCCGCGGGATCGGGACTTAGGGTGTATACCTGAACCGATTTTGATAAATTTTGGTATAGAGATAGATGGAATCTCGGAGAAGGACATAGGCTACTTTTGATCCCGTAAATCCCGCGGGATCGGGACTTAGGTAACAGCGCTTTCACGCCTAAACCGCTGAACCGATTTTGATAAATTTTGGTATTGAGATAGATGGGACCTCGGACAAGGACATAGGCTACTTTTGATCCCGTAAATCCCGCGGAATCGGGACTTAGGTCGTATACCTGAACCGATTTTGATAAATTTTGGTATAGAGATAGATGGAACCTCGGAGAAGGACATAGGCTACTTTTGATCCCGTAAATCCCGCGGGATCGGGACTTAGGTAACAGCGCTTTCACGCCTAAACCGCTGAACCGGTTTTGATAAATTTTGGTATAGAGATAGATGGGACCTCGGAGAAGGACATAGGCTACTTTTGATCCCGTAAATCCCGCGGGATCGGGACTTAGGTCGTAAACAGAAAAAACGCCGATTTGCGCTGGAAACCACCGTTCTTTCTGTACCAACGCTTATCGGTACCTGAACCTAAGGTAAGTTATCTGATTAGCTGAGCTAAGCTAAGTTAGCTGAGCTGAGCTAAGCTAAGTTAGCTGAGCTAAGCTAAGCTAAGTTTGCTGAGCTAAGCTAAGCTAAGTTTGCTGAGCTGAGCTAAGCTAAGTTAGCTGAACTAAGCTAAGTTAGATAACCTGAACTAAAGTTAGATAAGCTAAGCTAAGTTACTGAGCTAAGGTAAGCTAAGTTAGCTGAGCTGAGCTAAGCTGAGATTGATTAACACTTTAATTGATTAACTCCACATTACAAAATGAGTTAGCTGAACTGAGCTAATCTAAGCGAATATACATTACAATGACAAATCACATCTCAGTCAATCCTGAAGAAGGGATCTGTAAAGGTCTCGAAACGTTGAGCGTTGAAACAATGCTAAAAGTAATAAACACCACGCGATTAAAACCGAAAAATGTCTTTAATTTCAATACAACATCGCGAAAAGAGAAAAAAAAGCTATACTTACATTTATTTATTTTTAGAGATTAGCTTATCGAAAAAAGGACTATGTAATAATTCTACGCCGACGAAGTCGCGGGTACCAGCTAGTAATAAATAAATTAAATAAATATTGCTAAACATTACACACAGCTCAATCTAGCCCCAAACTAAGCACTAGGCTTGTACTATGGGTACTAGGCAATGGATATACTACATATTTTATTTATTTATTTTTTGTAAATACATACGAGTACCTACATACGATACATAGAAAACACCCAGACCAGAAACAAATATTTATTTTTAAGCACAAACACTTGCATCCGGCGGGAATCGAACCCACAACCTTCTGCAATGCAGTCAAGCCTTCCCCTGACTTTTACTCTTACAGTAGGTAGGTAAAATAGAACTTTTTCTGTTTCAATACAAGAGTGTGAGTAGGTACATAAAAGTATTTACCCTACCGGCTGCGTTCCTCCGATAAGACGAAACTGTATAAAGGAAATTTCATGAAAATATTTTTCAATGTTGTGATCTGGAAGCAAAGTTTTCAAAGCGTCGCTGTTTGAGCAGAGATTTTAGCGTGCAAACAAAGTTTTTTAACATTTCTTTTGGCGTACTCAAGCTTGTCTAAATGTACAACCCGTACCTACGAAATGGCCCGGCGTGGTCTGTCGGTAACGTGGATATCTCGATTTTTACTCTTTTCTTGCCTTTGATTTCCAGAGTGTTTCCAGCCGTTATTACATCAGCCGTTTACTATAGGTAGGTACGTAAAAGTTACGAGTATGTATGCTAAGTATAATGTAATATTTTACTTATGGTGAGAAGATGGAGTTAAAAGAAGAAATACGCGACGATTCGAAACTATAGCAAAATTTGTAGCTAATTAAAAAAAAATACGGGTTACCTACACTCCGGGAGTGCCGACAGAAGTGAAGACTTATTTTGGCGCGTTAGACTGTTTTTTAGATGGGGACTAAGGTTATTGGGTTTTGAATTGCATTTTATTTATGAATTGTATTTTATTATTAGAAACTTTAAAATTCTTTTATGAATCATCGTCAACAATTTAGACTACTTTTGTATCATCCATAATTATTATCATTAAAATTATTAGGTACAGTCTCAGATAGTAACTTTAGGTTCATGGTAACTGTAGCGGTCGTACAGATGCGTGGTTTATCGGAGTTACATTTATCTATTACTAGCTGACCCGGCAAACGTTGTTTTGCCTTATAAATTATTATAAATAGTAGCCGATTCTCAGACCTACTGAATACGCACATAAAATTTGGTAAAAATCGATCGCGCCGTTTCGGAGGAGTACAATATTGCGTTGATTGGACTTATTAAAATCATATTCTCTATTCAAAACAATGCGAATCTCAAGCAACGGTTTTGCAAAAATATTAGGTACCTACCTACTTATACTTAGTTTATTTTGTGTATCGTATAAAATAAAGGTGACTTTCTGTTTTTAAATTAGCTACAAATTGTCTAATCATGCCAGACGTGACTTGAACAAAATGAATTTAGCCAAATTGGGATTTTTTAAATAAAATTAACGAAACTGCGAACAGGGATGGTAAATGAAGTCTGAAACACAAAATGCGTAATGAGATTTAAACAAAAGAAAATAGTTTAAAGTGTTAGCCGGGCGACATGAGGCGGCAGCGGACGACGTGTCGCGGCGACACTACTGGTTTCTATGTACTTCCACAGAATACATAAATAGTACAAGTATTTCTATGAAACTCCCTATTACGTAGTCAGCGACACGAAGCTAGCGATGCGTCGTAGAGCGAGCGTACGTCGTCCGCTGCCGCCTCATGTCGCCCGTTGCCAACTCGTACTTTTACATTAATAAATAGAATACAGTACATAAGGGTGGATTACACAGATACATCGAACTAACTAATCCAGATTACCTAAAAAGGAATAGAAAATGAAAATAAAAAAGTTCGGACCACCCATGAAATACGGCATATTTAATGGGTAGTACTTTATTTAAAAAAATTCAAATTTTATGTGAAAACTTCACAAAATAGTATCAACCTACATAAAATTCATAATTATTTTTTCAAATTAAGTATAACCTATAAATATTGTACTTTTTGGATAACTAGCTGCGCCCCGCGGTTTCACCCGCGTAATTTCCGATTCCGCGGGAATATTGGGATAAAAAGTAGCCTATGTGTTATTCCAGATCTCCAGCTATCTATATACCATGATACCATAGATATAGTTTCATAGTAATTGGTTCAGCAGTTTTTACGTGATTGAGTTACAAACACACAAACATACACACATACATAATCACAAACTTTCAGCTTTATGAAGTACGTCATAAATAGGTTAAACAATATTTAAAAAACAGAAAAAGTTACTTTCATAGAAAAGTGTATGGAAGATTTGGGTGGATTTCAGTTGAATTAATCATAAAACTTAATTGATTTTTCTTTAGGATTAGCAAAAAACTACCTGTCTGATAATTATTGTACCTACTAAAAATATATTTATACAAATAAGGCATTAATATAGTCAGTCAAATAATTAGATGTGGGCCCAGTCGCCACTGCAAAATTTTTGGTGGCGTCGACTGGGCCCACGTGGACTTAGGATGTGGGCCCAGTCGACGCCACCAAAAATTTGGAGTGGCGACTGGGCCCCGGTCCCAGTTTTGAAGGGGCCCATTCGCCACCTAATTAAAAAAAAACGAATTTTATGTATTTCTTCAGAGTTGGCGATTGTTTGTCTCGAAAATTAAGTATTAATTAAGTATGAAATATCAAGCAGTATAAGTGAAAACGTGTGGTGTCTGGCTTATGCCCAAACGGGCCACAAAAATATAAAGTCCATTGTTTTACTTCCATACATTGAGTCTTGTATTTTGTTTTAGTGGCGTTTTGAAGCCTTTCATGTTGTTAAACCGTATGTGTCCTTTGTTGCGTTTTTCGGGACTATGCTCTTAAATGCTTCTCTGAAAACAAAAAATATTTACATACATAAATAAATAAAACAAACGGAAAATTCCTATAAATCAAGATTTATTAATGATAGATAGTCATTTTGTTACTACGTTGCTTGTGGCGTCGTTCCTCAAAATCGAAAAAAAACCTGTGGCGCAAGCAGAAGATGCGTTATATCATAATTGTAAGAATTGCAGGTTAAAGTGCCGTCGTGTGTAGTAGGTATTTTGTGCTGACCTAATCAAATCAGCCTAATCATTACAGCAAGGGGCAATTATAATATTATTATATATCGGTATTTTAAAGTGTGGGCTCACTTAATTACTAAAAATAATTTGCTTATTTATTTACTTTAATTATATTGGTTACAATTACAAACCAATAACTATAATTAAAGACAACCAATCATACGTGTCTCATACGTACATATCTTATATCATAATATATTTGATGTAAGGTAGTTGATCCTCGTTAATAGTTAGACCATAGAACAAGTACAAAATACTACCTTCAAATAAACTGACTAATTAGGAATCTGACGGTGATGGATAACCCAACCCCTACAGTTCCATCAGTAACGGAGTTAAAACTTACTTTATTGGCGATGAAATTGTACAAAAAATAACCATTGCTTTGTGTACTGGTAAACAAGTAGGGTCCTTTGCAAGTTAGACCAGAAGGCAAATTGATTAATATGAAGCTCGTGGCTATACCAATGAGGACCTCACTGTTTCCCACCCATGTCACTAAGGGCCCTCCGTGGTCATTCTGAGAAAGAAAAACAATATTGGATACCGGCAGTCAGGGGAGCTCTTTCCTTACAGGCCAATCCTAACTGCCTGGTCAACAACCACGCAGTTAGGGCAGGTGACCACCCAACAAATGTATGAAATACTATTTAACATTTAGGGACAATCAAGGATAATTAGTTAAAAACTTAGAAAGGGGTGGACGTACAAACGAAAGAACGAAATAAGAAAATAATTCAGATAGAAATCCAAAAATGCATGGGTGGTCAAGGTAGAGCCCTGGTCGCACATACCTACTATGATGTGGGTGTCAGGAACACCCCCATTAAAGAGACATGGTAGGTATATACAGCTAGGCGTGACAACGGATCTACCATTTTTGTATATGCATTTTTGGATTTCTATTTAATAAAAAAAAACATTTTTGATATATCACATAGCGAATAAAAAATACAGCATGTATCCTAGACATTATAGGCATGAAAGTTTATAAGTATGTATGTTTGTTACTTTTTAACATAAATCTACTGAACCGATTGTTGTGGTTTGTGTGGAGATCTGGAATAACGTTGGCTACCTTTTAACCCGATATTTCTACGGGATAATGACGCCAATGACATAGACGGGTGCTAGTCTTATTAAAAGTGGAAATCACCTCACATATTCCAACACTGTCCAAGGTGAATCTTCTGGTGTAGTTATTATAGTCTGATTCTTTGAAATCATCTCTTTTTATGACTGCCATACCAAAACGTCGGGTTATTTTAGATTTAATTACAGTCGTTGTTGTTTTTTCAGCTGAAACATCAGTTTCTGCGTATCTTTCAGCACCTTCTCTGCCTCCATCGTCGGTCTCATAATAATATTCCGGTGGCTGTTCTTTCTTTACATCTTTACACTGCATAATAACGTTGCATAATTTTCATTACCAAAATTTGTAAAAATACTGGACATGAGAGCACCTATCCATATTTGTTACTTACTGATTTTCCCCGCAGACCTAACTTTTTCTGCTCTTCAGTGATACAGCCATCAACTTTGGTTATAGTATCATTTACTTCATGGCCCTGGTCATCTAAGTTACCCACACCGTAAACACAAATCATATATTTATTAATATTATCATTATAACTTTTGTAAGCTTTTTTACATATTTCTTTGGGGACAATTGCAAGCGGTGCGAAATGCATAAAAATTTGATTGTGATCGGCTGTTGTAGGTTTGACCTATAAAAAAAACTATTTATAAAAAACTACGAACAAGCGAGCTAAGCGTCTCTGGTTCATGTTAGGCAAAATTTGCATTCAGTCTGTCTGTCAGTATGTATGTTTGTTCCTTCTCTATTAAAATTAATTAAAATTTGTTTAAAAATACTATCTGTGTCTGGATCGAATTATAACAGATTTTGATGAAACTTAGTTTACAAGTAAGAATAGGTATACAATTTTTTTATTGTCGTGGGGGATTTTTAATTGGAAGGGTATTTCTCCCAAAATAGAGGGCCTTGATTTCTTCCCACTATGAGATCCGATTTTGATGATTTTTCTGTTTACAAGATTCCCTCAAAAAAATTGGTGAAGATCTGATGAAGATCTTCAAAGTGATAAACAGAAAAGCTAGAAGATGAAACAGTTAATTGTAAGTGCTTGCAAGGTCTACTATACTTGCAGAACTATTGTATAGTATTATTATGTTTAAGTGGCTCTCATCAAATAAACTAATAATCATAAATACTACAGATTATACAATCACAACGCTATGAGTACGTCATCTTTTTACCCAAATATGGTAAAAGACCGACGATGGTTTTGTATTATCTAGTTCTAGGAACAATAATGTTATTCCTATTAACACTAGGAACACGATTGTTCCTAGATAAACTAAACTATTGAAGATCTATCTCCAATAGTTTCGTTTCATTGAGACGGGTTTTTTTTTACTTTACTTTAAAATACTTCTTGGTGTGCCCCCATCCTAGAGCAATCACATCAGTATCTGGCTTCTCATACTTTTTATTGTAATTTACATTGATTTTTCCCGGAATATATGAACAATATTTTAAGTACGTTTCATCTTTGAAGTCGTACTTCGATTCCACTTTTGCAACTGCCATCTCATTAGTTCCCCATTTGTCAAACGAGGAACGATTTTCGGTATCTATAAGAATAAAAAAACTAGTTTAATCTAAAAAAGGGGAGAATCGGACAAACTGGAACTCGTTAGATTCAAGGTACACATATTGTATTTTCATATGAAGTACCAATCCTATACTACGCACGCATCTAAACATCGACGATGGACGAATCTAATTTTGTCCATTCCCCGTAAAATAAACGAAAACTACGTCAGTGACCATCACTGCTACTTTACTGTTACTTTTATATCATCATGGTGATCTTATCTGAATTTGGGAATCGACTTTTCTTTTTCTTTTTGTTATTTTTCATGTATTATTTTATTACTACCGATGTGTATACCTTTAGCTTGAAACTCTGGAGTCACGGCAGTAGCAACAATCTTTTTCTTCTTGCTCTTCGTACAATCATCATTGTCTAAATTATTTCCGCTCACAAATTTCTTGTAGCCAGCTACAGCGTACAAGTTTTCTTTATTAAAGACACAGGTTGCTGATGTCACGATATACCATTCAGTTATTAAGGCACCTCCGCATGACCAATAAAATTTTAATTCCTCCGCAGTACTTACTATGTAGATCTGAATAGTAGGTTAATTTCGAGTTAGAAAGTAATAAGTAAGATGAGGGTATATTGTATTACCTAGCGTTTAACCTTTTCCTTTTAAAATACCTATACCTTTTAAAATGCCTATACCTTTTAAAATAAAGAAAAAAACTTTTAAGAACGTGGCGACTTTTACCATTTCCATACAAACTCAATACCAAAATAAATTATGAAAAATTTAGTTTTCTACCTTAATATCGATATTATTCGGATTAAGATTTTACTTTTAAAGGGTTCCCATCACAAGGTTTTCCAAAATATTCATTCGAAATGAAATTTCAATGAAAAAAATGTTTTCCGTTTTATTTCATTTCGAATGAATATTTTGGAAAACTTTGCGGTGGGGACCCTCCCTCCCTTATATATCTTTTGGTAAAATAAGATTAGTGTCATCTTCCTGCCTCCACTAAAGCATGATCAACAAGTCATGGGTGAACAACCCAGTAGTAGAGTAGATTAAATATAAAAAAAATGACATTTCAAAGAGATATCTTGCTAATATCCGCATGAATAAACGTACTTTGATTTTTGATTTTTTGATTTTTTTTTGAACCTGCCACATTTTAATTGTGCTTCATCCCAGACTAACTTGTTACTTGTTAGTGACAGTTAGGAGTCAAAAGTTCAGCTATCAAAAATGTATGATTGAGAAATCATTGTCTTCTTCGTTTCAAGTGCGTAAATTAGCTTGCTCTACCTACAGTCTTGGCAAAATAGTCACATCTTTGCCTGTAGTGTAGAGCTGTTGAGGTCAACTGCAGAGCAGCTAACAGAGCACAGAGGGCAAATCAAATACGCCATGGTTCGAACTGCTCACCCACAGATACACAGAGTGCACTGACAGGAAAAAACCTACTTTACTATAGTCTCCATACAGCGGCCAACCTGAGGTCGCAGGCGATATCATTCGCCTTATTAATTGTAAACTTACGGCATATATTTTATTGGCTACGACATCAGCTCCTTCTATGCGACGTTTACAAAGTGAAACTAAAAATGAACTTCTATTAGTAAGCAGTTTATGGATGTACGCTCAGAGCAATGGCATTATCTATTTACATTTCTTAAACACCTCGTTTCTTCCTAACAATGACGAGATACGGATTTATGACCGGTCATAAGGAACTAAAGGCGAAACAGATCATAGGAATATGACGAACTGCCTAATGTTACTTTGTGGCAAAATAACGCGATCGAAAATCGGTTCCTTATATAACGCTTTCTTCTCCCACCTTCTTATGCTATTCTGAATGACTAATGGCCGGGCCACAGTAACGGGAAACGTTATCATCGCAACAATTATTGCAATGATTGCTGCAATAATCTTAATGTGATAATGGAGTGGCTACACCAACGATTAACGACCAACATCGCGAAACAAAAATGATAAATTAAAGAATATTTTCTAGTAAAAAGCCTCTGAAGTTTGAAGTCGGGTAGATTTTCCTACTTAAAATTGCAATAACACATCCCGACCTTTTTTTATGGGTACGATATTTTTTAAGTGTGTAACAATACGACACGATTGTGCTCGAGACATTGAGTTCGATTCGTAAACACCAACAACATTTATGAAAGAAAATGAAAGAAGGAAGTAAATTAATTATTAAAAGACAAAATTACGTTGCAAGTACTTACTTTGTATAATAATACAAAACAAAAAAATCACGTGACTTAACTTTATTGAAACCATACCTCGACATTAAATTACTATTCATAGTCTGAAACTGATATCTAAGGACAAAAAAAATGTAGTCACGTTTAATTTCTAATCAAAAATAATAAACTAAAATCTTTACCGTGAAAGTCGAAAACAATAACTTATTTTTCCCTTTTTTTAATGATATTTCAAGTTTATTGCCTAAGGCTTTCTACTCTTACTAAGATTTTTATAGAGCGGTGTTGGTCTAGTGGTAGATACCCCGGCTTTCATTCTGAGAGTCGTGGGTTCGAATCCAGACCGACCGCGCACCAACGTCTTTTTCTTTAAGAAAAAGGTATGTGCGCTAATAACATCGCTCTTACGGTGAAGGAAAACATCGTGAGGAAACCAACATGTCCTAGGACTCACCACGGTCCGAAGACATGGGATATTCAGTGTTTTCTATGTATCATATGTATGTATTTACAAAAAAAAAGTATAACATGTAGTATATCCGTTGTCTAGTACCCATAGTACAAGCCTAGTGCTTAGTTTGGGGCTAGATTGCGCTGTGTGTAACGTCGTGCTTTATTTATTTATTTAAAACTAGCTACACCCCGTGGTTTCACCCGCATAAGTCCCGATCCTGCGGGATTTTCGGGATCAAAGGTATCCTATGATCTTCTTCCGGTTCTAAGCTACCTCGCCGCCGATTTTTAACCAAATCGGGTCAGCCACTCTTGAGTAATAAATGGTGTAACTAACACGACTTTCTTTTGTATATGTAGATGTGATTTGCATGAAGATGGAAAATAATTTACATCTCTTGTCGGAGGTGTTATCTGTAAAATTCACAACCCGAGCTAGTCAATGGTTATAAAACTAGCTGGTAGATGACGTCCAAATCGAGCCTTAGTCGAAAAACAAACAGGGAATTAATGCTTAGGAGCCCTATACCCGCTAAACTCAAAATCCCTGTCGGGCTCATCGAAAATTGTTAATTATTGCATGACGCAATGTCGTAGAACTTTTTTTTGTGTATGGATTGTAGGTGACATTGTTTCCTACATTTTGGTGTAGTTTTAAGGCAAAAACCTCCTATTGGTGCAAAGCCTATCCAAATTTTAGACAAAAAATGTCTATTTTGGCTAAAATGTCTATAGGCTTCAATACGTTTCGACATATTTGTCTGGAAACTGCACTAAAATGTCGGAAACAATGTCGATTACAATCGTTACACAAAAAAAAGTTCAACAACATTCTGTCATGAAATAACCAACAATTTTCGCTAACCCGACATGGATTTTCAGTTTAGCAGCTATAGGACTCTTAACATATTACGTGTAGGGCAATGGTCCGGGAACACACTCGCCCGGCAAGCTAATTTTAGTTTTCATCAAAATCGGGGACGAGACTCCTATCAGCATTTTTTAGCTATCTCTTATAGTTTAGGAAATCCCCCTAAGGGCCCGTTTAAATGGTCACCTGTGTGACAAATTAAATTCTTTACAATTACCACATTAAATAATATCTAAAAAATAGTTCCTAGGTATGGTATCGTAAAAACGGCTGAACCGATTACCGATGAAACTCGGTATGCAGATAGAGCGAGACCTGTAATAACACATAGGGTACTTTTTATTCCGATATTTCCGCAGAATCAGGATTTACGCAGGTGAAACCGCGGGACGCAGCTAGTAGTTAAATAAAACACAACTTTACGCTTAGACTTCGTTTTCTAAAAAGCGTGATGGTAATTAGCATTACTTTATTGATAAGATATTTATTTATTAGTCATAAAATTTACAGAGTAGGTACAATTAAAATAAACACAAACAAATGTATGTTAGGGATAACGAACATGATAATCTTGTAATGGAATTTGTGATCTTGCTTCTAAAACTTCATTTTTTGCAGGTCTGAAATAAAATAAATGCTATTTCAAATCGATATTATTAAAAAAGAGCGAGACAGCGACACAGTTTATAATACTAAGGCTGAACTGAAAAAGGCATAATTAATAATGTTTCCAATAGAAGCATAGGTATTTCCGCCAATTTGGCAACTGAAGCATAGGTACTAGAGATGGGCCGACTAGTCGGGAAAACTGACTAGTCGTCAACTACCAATTATGCAATAAAACCAATTTTTATTTAATTAGTACTACAGTTTAGAAGGTGCGTAGTCAGAAAAACGTAAACAAAACACGTCATATCTTACATATATCATCTAAACATCTAAAATGTCATAACTATGCCTTAGCTCCATTTTTTTTCCAATTTTTATATTTGTTTGAATCATTTTTTGGAAGTTTCACTATAGCTTTCGAAGTGCAAATTTATCCAAAAAATACCAACAATCGCTGAGTGATCATGATTAACCCAAATATCTTGGAATTCTAATGATCTGCATTGCCGACTAGTCGGCAGTTTTGGAACCGACTAGTCGGCTAGTCTGCTAGTCGGCAGAACCCCTAGTCGGTTTATCTCTAATAGGTACATTTCCGCCAATTTGCAGTTCCTGCCACTGCCGCCGCAGCATGGTGGTTTCCCGCTTCAGTTCCCTTGGAGGTGGAACTGGCTGAGATGTGTTATCGCTCCAGTGAATCGACGCAAATAGCATCCCACACTGCCATCTTTTCGTGGCTCAAGAGAATAAGTGCATATAGGTACAGAATTTACGGATATCCCGCCAGATTCGGATAAAACTATATCTTCTATTCTATTATTATAAAGCGGAAGATTTGTTTGTTTGTTTGTTTGAACGTGCTAATCTCTGGAACCGCTGGTCCGATTTGAAAAATTGTTTCAGTGTTGGTTAGTCAATTTATTGAAGAAGGCTATAGGTTACTTTTAATCCCGGTATTCTCTCGGGATCGGGAATTACGCGGCTGAAACGGTGCGTCCCCGGTAGTTATTAATATACTACAGCCCAAGTCCAAACTAATCTTCATACCTAATTTTATTAAAATGTTTATTTGTCTTTGCACATACATACAAATAGATAAAAACGAAATAAACACTCAATAGACTTAAAATCAAAAACCTATAACCTTATTAATAAACTTGGAGTAGGTATAGGGAATAATTTTAACACTTTTTGTTTCTGTCTCTCAACTTTGAAAGTTCTTGTCACGGAACCGACCCGACCTTACTTCACATTTATTAATAAGGCTTTTAATTAATATCCGGTTGATAGGTACGCAAAAGGGTGCGGATTTCGAATCTCGCCGGGGACAAGTATTTATACTGATCATAAATATTTGTCTCTGGTTATGTGAGTTTATTCACTATATTTTTTATTTTGTACCTTGGTATTAATCCTTATCAAAATAAATTACTAATTAATTAATTAATTAATTAATTCACTATATTATGTATCTTTACTAATCTTGCTAATTTCTTACTTTTCTATAACATTTTAAAAAAGGTAAATTAATTACTGTAGCGAAATTCGACCATTTTTCAAAGAACAGGCAAGTTTACATACCACGCGACAGATGGCGTCGATCTAACTGTTAGATCGCGCTATCGTTGCGTTTGGCTGGAGGATATGGTCTGGGGAATCGGATTGAATCAGTGCTTTAATTAATTGTAAATATGTAGTCGTAAGGTTAATGTAATTCAGTGCCTTATTGTGCCTTATTAGTTATATAAAACATACGTTACCTTGGTACTCCCTGTACTAAATAAAAAGTTTTTGAAACGTTTGCTTCCAGCAAGCGTGAAAGACGATTTAGAAAACACTACACATTCGACCGTCGTCGGCGCGTCGTCGACGGCCTACCTACTTTTACCACAAAACACATATTATTATCTAATTATTATTATTTTTCTTTTATTATTAAAATAAAAACTTAAATAACATTATTTTATTATACATAGCATTAAAAACTACTAAAGTTTGTAGAATATATCTATATATCATACTAGCAGATCACCCGCGTAAGTCCCGATCCCGTGGGAATATCGGGATCAAAAGTAAGAAAGAAAGAATTTTTCAAATCGGACCAGCGGTTCCTGAGATTACCGCGTTCAAACAAACAAACAAACAAACTCTTCCGCTTTATAACAGTAACTAGCTGCGTCCCGCGGTTTCACCCGCGTAAGTCCCGATCCCGTGGGAATATCGGCATCAAAAGTAGCCTATAGCCTTCCTCAATAAATGGACTATCCAACAGTGAAAGAAAGAAATTTTTCAAATCGGACCAGCGGTTCCTGAGATTAGCGCGTTCAAACAAACAAACAAAAAAACAAACTCTTCCGCTTTATAATAGAAATAATAAATCCATCAATATTAATTAATAGATTTATTATTTTTATTATTATTTATTATTTATTAATAATAATAAATCTATTATCTATCTATCTATTAATAATAGATAGATAGATAATAGATTAATAATATATTAATAATTAGATAATAGATAGATAGATAATAAATCTATTATCTATCTATCTATTAATAATAGATAGATAGATAATAGATTTAGTATAAGTAATTGGCAGTGCACAGAACACTTTCTTGGTTGGTATTATGTTTACCAGGTAGAATATTATCAGAACAAACACATCTTTAGTTCCATTTTCTCGGGTTATAATCGCGTACTATTATTTATTTTCTCACCTCGATTACAGCGGACCGAAAAAATGTAACTACTTAACAACTTTGTTCTATAGGTCAACCTATATAATAGGTTACCTAGGTCTATTCTATAGGTTACTTAGGTCAATAATAGCCTTATTAATAAACGTGGAGTAAGGTCGGAGTAGTGAGAACTACTTTGTCTTTTTCCGTGACAAGAACTTTCAAAGGTGACAGACAGAAACAAAAAGTGGTAAAGTTATTCCGACCTTACTGCACGTTTATTAATAAGGGTATAAATGTTTACTTACCCAGATGGATGATCGGCCCAAGATATATGTTTGCGGGATATTTTAAATCCTATTTCACTTGGATTGTCACACATTCTTCTTTTGACTCTGTAAAAAATATATAAATAAAATTTACTTATTTTAAGCAATAACTATTACTTACATTCTTATTCATAAAATTATTTCATTGTCAGGCAGTTCTATAGGAATTTCATGTTCAACATTTAAAACACATAAATCTAGGGTGCCCTAGGTAGGGCACCAAAGGGACTCATTTTTGGACTTTGCAGCCAGTCCTTTGGGTACCAACCCAAAATACTGGCTGCATTACCTCTTTGTATGGCAATACCTATTCGTTGGGCAAAGTAGCAGCCAGCCCTTTGGTCACCAGAAGCTAAAACTAATAATTTTTAAATACTAAAGTATTAAAAAATACTAAATACTCTGTAGTACTGACTCATCGTTCGTGCTGTTATTGAGGATACAGTCCAAGAATGCACTGTTGCACTGAGTACTGGTGAACAAATAAGGACCTTTGCATTCAGAAGTGTTTGACACAATGAAAGCTGTAGCCACACCGATCAGAACCTCGCTAGCTCCCACCCACGTCACCAAAGGCCCACCATGGTCATTCTAAAAAACATATCATAATATTAAAACCCTAATTCAGAATTTTAGATCAAAAATGTTAACAAAAAACTCATACATTTATTTGAAAATGACAGCTATTTATTTACTTTTTTCTTTGATATTGAGAGTTCTTTGTTTATATTTTTGCTGTTGAAGAAGAAGATGAGAAATGTTACCTAATAGAAACGCATTTTGACAAAACAAAACAGTCACATTATATAAATTAATGGCAAATGGTAACAAGATTGATTACTATCAAAATCCATTGAAAATACAACAGGTAGAGGAGCGCATAATATATATATCCGAGAGAGCGTATGGTACATACATACTGACAGACGAAAGCAAATTTTGCCAGACTTGAAGCAGACAATCTTCGCTTGATTCACACACTCGGTCAATTACTGAGGTACTACAATTACCGAAAGTACCTGTACCTACTTACCTGACATATTCCAGGTGATATAGTTGGAAGTGCTCTGCGGAATGGAATACGAGTATGTTTTCTATCATCAGATTTCCTTTCATCTTTAGTTGAATTATCAAGTGATGTTTCTGTGTTTTCTGCTTTGTGTCTTCTGGCTGGTGTGTTTTTTGTCGTCCTGGTTGGTTTCAGCGTATTGTTATATTTAAGCCGACCCGTTGAAGTTCGTTCTTCCTTAGACAGTTTTTCTTCATGAGATTCTACTAAAAATCTTCTATTTGCACTGTCTTGATAATAATCTGATTCGTGCATATTGGTATCTTGATTTTCATTTAAATCTTCACACTGAAACACAGTAGATATCGTTGTTGTAATAACGAATGAAAATTAAAGGAAAATATAAATTTATTTACATACACCCGTTCTGCGGTAATTTGTTTAGGTAAGGTATACATGAGCCGTATTGTATATTATATGTCACTTATTCATGAAAGGGAACGGCATCAGAAGTGGAATCGTAACGTACAATATAATGGTCCACTTCGATGTCTTCTGGTGTCATGTACTTACCAAAACTCCCATCCTACCGGCTTGTTTCTGCTCAGTAGTAACACAGCCATCAAAACGCTCTATATTATCGTTTTTCAAGGCACCCTTATCGTCTAGATTACCCTCGCCATTGGCACATGTCATATACTTTTCAATTATGTTTTTCATAGTTTTGCCTTTGTATGCATTTAAACATTCGGTCTTCGAAACAATCAATAGAGACGCATATTGTATCTCAGCTGTATTGTGACTTTCCAAATCGTCTCGCTTAAAACAACAATATGTAACAAATTTGTTTAACCATAATTATTATTAAGATTACATGTTTACAAAGAACCGCAGCAACCCTCACTAAGATTTGTCGTATAATACCTACACAATATTGTTAACTGTCTTTTCCCCCCCTAACTAACATTAGTTATCAACTTACAATAGTTAGAAATGTAAGGGGAAAGTAGTAGTTCATTTATTTAATTGGATTATCTAGATGCATTTGCGTTTTTGATGTTTCATAAATTATGAAAATTAGTCAGTAGTACCAAAGATTGTACCATTGATGGTACAAGTAACACAACTTTGTATCCTTAGTATCATTAATGGTACTGGTGACAATTATTTAAGATCAGTAGTACCAGCATAATTATTGATGTATCGCTAGTATCTTAAATGGTACAACTAAACAGACAATACTGATCGTGAAAGGTACAGGAGGCAAAAAGTTTTTTATCTTTGGTTGACCAATAAATCTTCGGTTAAGTCAAATGTTGAGGAACTAAATATAAAACATAGGTTAGAAGCGATTAAATTACCTGACTAAGTAGGTACTTACATCTCTCCATCGACGTGCATGTCCCCACCCTATCACAATTGCGTCGGTTCCTGGCAACTGATATTTTCTATCATAATTAATTTTAATTACGCCAGGCGTATATGAGCAGTATTGTTTGTATATATTGTCTTCAAAGTTGTACTTTGTGTCAACTTTTACAAGGGCTATATCAATACGTGCCCATTTTTCCATTTTATGATATTCGAATTCATAAGCTGAAATTCAAGGTACATTTAAAACATTTAAAAACATTTAAAAACATGACATTGGTCGAATTAAATCTTGTTTTCAATATATTAAGCAAGTAGGTTCCCCTGTGAGGTTCCCTGACTTACATTTAGGTATACAACTAAAAACAATTTTTTTCTTCGTTTGTTTAGTGCATTCGTTGTTGTCTACGTCTTTTGCCTTAATGGAAGATTTATAGCCGGCTATGGCGTATAAATGTTTCACATCCTGGATACACGCTGCTGATGTCACGATGTACCATTCAGTTACAATAGCGCCTCCACACAACCAGCCTGTGTATGCCATTGGTGATATGCCATAAGCTTTGATCAAGTAAACCTGCGTAATAAATGTAGTAATCATCATCATCAGCTGTAAGAAGTTCACTGCTGGACATAAGCCTCTCTCATAGATTTCCAGATGCTTCGGTTACAAGCGGCCTGCATCCACCGTGCACCCGCCGTTGGTGGACGTACAACGCTGCGCTTAGTAAATGTAGTAGTGAACTATGGCAAAGTTTGCAAGTAGACCTGACAATTGTAGTGTTATCTACTTCTTATTTTTGAATCCTCTAGGGATATCTATCTATACTATAAATATATTTCAATAAAAATACATCTTTATATATTTCTTTGGTCTTTCAGTTTCCGTCACATTGACCGTTCTTCACTTCACACCTCTAACGCCAGTAGCAATGATCAAATAAAAACCATCGTAATAAAATCTACTATGACGATTTTAATCTGACTTTTTCTTTCGGACTTTCGGTACTCATTACGACTCATCAAACTCGGGTGAAAAATCTTAGATAATTAATTAGATAATTAAAGAAACCAATTAAGCCATAGGAATAAACTAAGTGCGATTGGAAATTCTTAAAAACTCACGGCATATTTTTTTTCAACATTTAAATTCTCTCCTCGTACAATGCGTCGATGGCAATATGATACTGAAATAATATTATTATTGACAAAATATAATATAAATAATATTATTATTGACATAATAAATAATATAATTTAATCATCAGAATCTCACAGGCAATAAAATGAACAGGTTTACTGTATCATCTTATATATCTAATATTCACACCTTTCTTTACCTAAGCGCTGTTTGCATTTTGATACCTGGACTCCACAAATCGTTGAAGGTATGAAGTTCAATACTCATTTTTAGGGTTCCGTAGCCAAATGGCAAAAAACGGAACCCTTATAGATTTGTCGTGTCTGTCCGTCTGTCCGTCCGTCCGTATGTCACAGCCACTTTTTTCCGAAACTATAAGAGTACTGTTGAAACTTAGTAAGTAGATGTATTCGGTGAACCGCATTAAGATTTTCACACAAAAATTGAAAAAAAACATATTTTTTTTGGGTTCCCCATACATAGAACTTAAACTATTTTTTTTTTTTCATTAAACCTATACATGTGGGGTATCTATGGATAGGTCTCTAATATCATTTTTTTCTAAACTGAATAGTTTGCGCGAGAGACCCTTCCAAAGTGGTAAAATGTGTGTCCCCTCCCTGTAACTTCTAAACTAAGTGAATGATAAAACTAAAAAGAATATATGATGTACATTACCATGTAAACTTCCACCGAAAATTAGTTTGAACGAGATCTAGTCTGTAGTTTTTTTTCCTAATGTAATTTCCTAATATGTACACCTACCATCCTCTTTTTAACTGTTGAAAACACGATTTCGAGATAAGCAGTCAAAGAAAAGTTTAAGGAATAACCGATAGAATGCCGAGTTTGTTGGTTAACCTACAAAGAAAAATACATCGTTCCTTACACTGTATAATACCCAAGAAACAAATCAAGTGATTCAAGTTTATCAAAACCATGGCTTGACATTGCAAATTCAATTATGAAAATATATTCTTTCATACAATAATCATGATGATGGTTCCGACATACTAAAGATTTTTCAATTGGCCGATTCTCTACAAAGTAAACATTTCTAATCCTACTTAATATTATAAAGGTAAACTTTGTGTCTCACTAAACTAATATGTTTGTTAATCGATTCCAATAGAACTTGGTATGCAAAAAGCCTTTATTTCTATGCAGATTGCATACTATTCCGATATTTCCACGAGATCGGGTCTTACGCGGGTCAAACAACGAAAGTTTAAAAAAAAAACAAACCAAAGAATATTTATTGAAGTGTAAACTTCTTTTAGCGCGATACACATATTTTTAGCTGAGATAAAATCTCTGGACTCGCGACACCGTTACCGAGACGCTGCGATAAGTTTTCACTTCTATCTGCACTCCCGGAGTGCAGTTTTTTTTCTTAATAAAGTTTATTAATTCAATTTCAATTCAATTCATTTATTCAACTGCTTGCACTAGGTAAATTACAATAGGTGTTTTACAATAAATTGTCAAATAGAAAATAAAAATCAAATCATACTAATTTAATATTTCAAAAATTATTTCATATCTATGAAATATGAAATAATTTTTGGATCATTTAGCTTGACGAAGTTTTCAAAAACAACTCTACCTACTTCTTAGTTAGCCTTATTAATAAAATTACTCCGACCTTACTCTACGTTTATTAATAAGGCTAAGGAGGTTTTAAATCGGCTAGAATCGCAAACAGCTAGAATAAAAAGCCATTCATCGGCTGTGCACTAGTTTGTAGTCTGCCATATTAATTTCTAATTGAAATTGGTATGAAAAGTCAGAATGTATAGTTAATAAACTTTTCTTATCTCGTTTGCTTTGATTAAAGTGGTTAGATTTAAAATACTGCACGTGAAATATTATATTTAGTACATTTTAATTTTAAATAATAACGACGAATAAGAATGTTCTAGACGACTAGCTCCGTCTAGCAGTATCGCCCGTGTAAGGTTCAATGTCGTTGTAATATCAAGATGAAAAACATCAAAACAGAACTTGTCGATGTGTTCGACAAAATCTTTAAATCAACAAAAAGATTAGGTACATCTTTTTGTTGATTTAAAGATTTTGTCCGATCCCGAGATTCGAACGCCGTCCTTTTCGGAACAGAAATCCGAGTCTCTACGGTACCAGACCAGCTAACGAGCCATTAGAAAGTCTTTTGAAATTAACTAACACTTCTAGCACTATCTGTAGGCATGACATATACATAATATATAGCATGGCGAGGCGTCATGTATCGCCACGAAATTTCTTAGATTTACCTGCGCCTATAGTTGTTTCACATCAAAAATATCGCTCTTCCCACAGATATCTGAAAATAAGCCCTTTCTTTTGGATTCGCCGTAGTCGGGTGGAAAGTAGCTCAGAACTTCAGAACGGGTGGAAAGTACCTACTTTGATTCTACGAACGAACGAACGCAAGAAAGAAAATCTGTCATCCGTCCTTGAAAACCGCCAGAAAATAAAATAATAAGAAGGCTTGAAATATAACTACTATGGTAAAACTAATAGTGAAACTATGGTCCTTTATGATTTCAATGGAAGGTTAGTAGTTCGCACTAATAGAGTAAGATCCCAGGGCCGCCAGGCGTCACGTATTTTCTGACGAACGAAATGTGGCCGATTGACTAGTGTTAGTATGCTCTACTCAATCGTCCACATTAGTTCCCCAGAGGTACCTCACGTAAATTCTCCGAGCTGAGGAGCGGTGTTGGTCTAGTGGTAGATACCGCGACTTTCATTCCGAAGGTCGTGGTTTCGAATCCAGGCCACCAAAGTCTATTTCTTTAAGAAAAATTTAAGTGCGCTATTAACATCGCTCTTACGGTGAAGGAAAACATCGTGAGGAAACCGACATGTCCTAAACCACGGTCCCAAGGCATGGGATATTCGCCAATGCGGGGTAGGCTCCCGTGGCGTCTTAAGCCCTCTAAGAAATCACGTACAATGGCCCAATTGTGAGGCTAAGTGCGGAAAAGGCTCAGCGAAACTAAACTAAACTTCTCCAAGCTGATTATCACATAAATTTTAGGTACTTAATATACGTTAAAATAAGTCGCTAATACTATCCGTTTTTGACACTTTCCATTTTTGACACTTTCCATTTTTTACCCGACTGCCGAAGGAGGGTTATTTTTCGAGCGTTCCTATGTATAGAGATATGCATGTATTTCTTTGTTTTAGTTGTAATAAGTCAACGTCGAATAACAAACGGAACAGTGGTTGACGACAGTATTAACACAAACTTCATGGTAAGACACTAGTCTAGACCAGCTGACTTCCACGGACTTATCAGCGTAATTTATAATCAAAGTTTGACTAAAGGTGCATTTAGACCAAACGAATACAGAGCTAGAGCTAGAACACGAGCATTCTATTGTGAATGTTTAGTGAAATAGACATAGACAGAACAACGAAAGAATGCTCTACGTCCGTTTACATTAAAAGAATATGACGTAGTGCGGCTAGAATGAGCATTCTTTCGTTTGGACTTAGTTTAATCTCTAATAGCCTTTTTAATAAACGTGGAGTAAGGTCGAAGTAGTGAGAACATGCTTTGTCTTTTTCCGTGACAAGAACTTTTAAAGTTGACAGACAGAAACGAAAAGTGCTAAAATTACTCCGACCTTATTCCACGTTCATTAATGAGGCTATTACTAATAATCTAAGGTATTATTCGATGTAATACTTTGTTGTAGAATGTACCTTGGACTTTATGGGACCAACTTGGAGCTCTCACCTTTCAACTAAAAAAATAATCAACTCAATCGATCTCCAAATAATGTACCTAGGTACATAGGTACCGTAAATGTTCCTACTTTGCTCCCCTATGGGTAACTCTGCTCCTATCTATACATACTAGGCATGCCTTTTAAGTTCTGTCGTTTGTATATTTGCCGCCAATTTTAAAATTAGAACTTTTCAAAATTCTAATTTGTTAGAATTTCGAATATCAAAACAATTGAAAGCATTAGGATTAATGCAATTGTTTAGTCACAGCGTTGGTTTGAATCTGTCAGGTCACGTACGAAAATGAATCTTACTAAGGAAAATGTTCGTGCAATAATTTTCTATAACTTTCGAAGAGGCCTCACGCGACTTCAGTGTTTCGAAGAGTTAACATCTGTATTCCATGATGAAGTCCCATGTCTGCGGACCATCGAACGCTGGTATTTGGAATTTGAGCGTGGACATACCACACTTAGTGACAAATCTCGTGAAGGACGTCCAAAATTCGCCTTCACTGAAGATAACATCGTTGCTGTGAGACAACTAATCGTCGAAGATCGTCATGTGACATATCGAGAGATAGAGGCGTTATTAGGCATCTCAGGGACAACCATTCAAAAGATATTGCATGAGGCGCTAGTTAGCTGGGCACCAGCTACGCAAGACCAGCCGACTCAGCATTAACAGTCGGCACATGCGACCTAGATATAAGTGCTTAGTTCATAATCATATTGTTTTCTTTAGAGGTAAAAATTAAAATTGTAATTAGTCTTTAAGTAGCTTTTGGAATTAAATCATTTAAATAAATTCTTTTTTTTTTATAAGTCTTCCGACCGCCCATACATAATTCGCTTGGTGTGAGAAAACTAGTTTGCCGTTGGATCCCGCATTTGCTTTCCGACGATCATAAGGCGGCCCGCGTCAGATGGTGTAAGAAAACTCTTCAGAGGTTCAACCGAGGAGAGTCAAATCACGTCTACGACATCATCAGTGGTGACGAATCTTGGATCTATGCCTACGATCCTGATTCCAAACAACAATCTACAGTCTGGGTTTTCCAAAACGAGCCAAAGCCGACTAAAGTTGTTCGCTCTCGAAGCACTTCAAAGAAGATGGTGGCTACGTTCGAGGCGAAAACCGGTCATGTTGCGACGATTGCACTTGAAGATCGTAGAACGGTTAATGCGGAGTGGTATTCCACAGTTTGTTTACCACAAGTCATCGCCGAACTTCGGAAATCTAGCCCAAAGCGACGCATCATCCTGCACCATGACAACGCAAGCTCACACACCGCTCGTCAAACGATTGAGTATTTGAAGCAGGAAAACGTAGAAATTCTTGACCATCCTCCATACAGTCCTGACCTAAGCCCTAACGATTTCTTTACATTTCCTAAAATTAAGAAAACTCTTCGTGGTCAAAGGTTCCAGTGCAGTGAAGAAGCGGTCGACGCTTTCAAGTCAGCCATTTTGAACACCCCCACTTTGGAGTGGAATAAATGTTATAATAACTGGTTCGAGCGAATGGAAAAGTGTATTAAACTTCGTGGTGAATACTTTGAAAAACAATAAAAGGTACTATAAGGTTATAAAGTTTTTTTCTTCTTCAAACGACAGAACTTAAAAGGCATACCTCGCATTATAAATCTGTAGCGATAAAATAATCTGTAATTGAATTATTTCCAGAAAAAAAAAATACAGGCCGTCTCAAAATCGGTAACTAAACACGAATCAATTGTTTTTAATGTTTTGTGTTTTTAATCGTCCATAAAAATAAGGACAAGCTTGTTAAAAATCGGGACATACATTTATTTAATTTAAGAAATAAAGATGATCTAACTGTGCCCTGGAGTAGGCTCCAGAAAATAAACAGGTCCTTCTCTAGCTCATCTATGCTCTACTATAATAAGTTACCCAAGAATGTGTGTGACATGTCCATTAATAAATTTAAAACATATATTAAAAGCAAACTGTACAGGATGGCATACTATAATACATCGGATTATATTAACGATAAAAATCCATGGAAATGAATACTTTATTGAAAGACGGGGACAGACAGGGGCACGGTCGCGTTCGCGAATGCTTGGTTCATTCGGCTCGGTTCGGTTCGTCCTGGGGCGTATTCATGGAGTTCTGTGGTAAAGTAGCAGGATAAGTTATGGAAAGGAGTAAATAGATGGTTCTACCTACGAATTTTATATTAAAACTAGCTGACCCGACAGACGTTGTCCTGTCGTTTAGTATAAAAAAAAAAACATCAAAATCGGTTTAGCATTTTTTCTTTCATAAGAACCTTCTCCTGACAATAGCAAACACAACAAAAAAAGAATTATCGAAATCGGTCCAGCCGTTCACGCGTGATGTCGTGACAACGGAAAACGTTTCATTTTTATATATTCTAGAGTGTAGGAAAGGAATGCAAGGCTGGCACCACAGAACTCTGGTGGTGGGTCCTGGGGCGGTTTGGGCGGTGTTGGGCGGGTTGTGTGTTTGTGGATGAGATAGTGTTTTAATTTTTTTATGTTTATTATTTTGTATATTATAACTTATTTGAACAGATAGACAGACAGACAGAGTTACTTTCGTTCTTGTAATGCTAGTAAGGATTATTATAGTAAGTATAGATTATTGCTTTAGTTCCACTTTTCTTCAATAATATTATATATGCGACAATGTAAATCACATGATTACTGCAAAAAAAAATATACAAAAAAAACCCCATGAGTTTCTTGTGTCTTCTTCTCATGTCATGGAGGTCGCGATCCGAAGACATAGTAGAGTAGATTAAATAAAAAAAAATGACATGTCAAAGAGATATCTTGCTAATATCCGAATGAATAAACATACTTTGATTTTTGATTTTTTGACTTTGTCTGTTTGTTTGTTCCCGCTAATCTCAGAAATGGCTAATCCGATTTTAACCAAATTTGGAATACAGATAGCTTTGGACCCGGATTAACATATAGGCTACTTTTTATCCGGATATAATGACCGGTTATCCGGCAATTTGAAAAAAAATAGTTTTTTTGTTGTATTGAAGAAGTGTGTCGTGTGAAATCAACACATAATGACCGGATATCCGGCAATTTAAAAAAAAACGGATATTCGGTATTTTTTCTTTATTAGTATGATTGTTATATTGAAGAAGTGTGTTGTGTAATCAATTCATAATGACCGGATATCCGGCAATTTGAAAAAAAACCGGATACTTATCAGAAAATTCTTGAAATACCGTATACCTATGTGTCTCCATATATCCGGATCTGTCTGAACTCTGAACGTACGGAAATTCTTTATGATGGCTGTTTTTAGCATACATTAAAAAAAGGAGGAGGTTCTCTATTCGAGCTGTATACTGTTTGTGTATGTAGGAGGTATGTACATATGTGAATATGGTCACTCCGTACTACTTTTTTCACAATTTCTTTGTAGGTACCTATACTGTTATTGCGATGTGTTCCTATATCATGCGGCGGACAATATCTTGGGATGATCTACCTATGATATTCCTCGTCCCAAATCAAGTAGGTAAAACATTATTTTTTTTTCGAAGAAACTAAGCAATCTGATTGAAATAGGTGTTATCACACTGGTCATCGTGTTTCATCTTTGACGGCATCAACGCTTAGCATCAGGCGTGATAGTGGTCAAAACACTTTTCTTACGTTTATAAAGGAAGATGAAGGAGCGGGTTATTTCATTAGCTACGGTTATTCAAGAAATATCGTGTTTGTTGTTATTTAAAATGACATTACTCAATATTAGGCTTTTGGATAAGGTAGTAGTTACGAAGATCACCATACGTATACTTCATACAAATGTCCTTCCAAATACCCAAACTGTACCTTTTATAATATTAGTAGCTTTAGATAAGAAGCGCGCGTTACCTCCACACGTTACCTCCCACTGTGCAAAATTCCATTTTACAATTTTTGCAAATTTGAATTTTGCACAGTGGGAGGTAACGTGTTGGAAGAGAGAGGCCGAAAGTTTGGAAATGGATCGTATGTATGTTGTAGGTTAGGTATATTATTAAATTTAAATTTCAGAACAGCTGAACCGATTACGATTATATATTTAGAAAGCATCTTCTTCTTCTTCCTTTCCTTTATCCCACCGTTATTTAGGGTCGGGTCTTCTTACTTAACAGCTGCAAGTTAATCGGTTTTGGGTTGTCGTTATTGCCAATTGGCTTGCTTTAGGACTCTCGCAATATTTGACCAGGTCGAAAGCCTGTACTTCTCTATAAGAGCTATTTCAGCTATGTGATGTATTTAGATAGCTGAATAACTCACAGTAAGCTATTTTTCATAGCGATATTGAATAACAATATGACATTTTACTATTTAAAATAATTGAATTTAGTTCACCACGCAACCAGATGGAATCGGAACTAGCCGAAACCCAACGGGTTTCGAGCAACAGCTAGTTAAATAATATGTTTTTATCGCCTTTACGTAAATATCAGATATTTCGGATACGTTTACAATAAAATCAAATGTTACGAATATTTGAACATGTTAGGCGATAAAACCTTTTATTTAATAGGAGAATAGTTAGGGGGCGTCCATAAATTACGTGAGATGTTTAAGGGGGGGAGGGGGTCCAGTCAAATCTCATCTAATCTTACGTTGGTGAGAGAGAGGGTCTCGGCAAATATCACGCAGTTTTTTTTCTGATTGAAACAAAAAAAAAATATACTATTTTGGTCCATTTAATCCAGATTGTACACACTGATAAAAAATTCTGTTACCGGAGCTGTATTTTACTGCTCCAGTAACTGAACACACTCTACAGTTTACACGAAGCATTTTTTTTTTCTTTTTACAATAACAATCCAACGCGTTTACGTAAGAAACCCACATTTTGAAAAATCTCACGTAAGATTGGAGGATGGGGGAGGGGGTTGAATAAAATCTCAAACATCTCACCAGGGGGGGAGGGAACGACAGAAAATTTCAAAAAAGACCTCACGTAATTTATGGACGCCCCCTTACCCATAGCGGAGCAAAGTAGGAACATTTTACGGCACGTGGCGAATTGTGAACTTTACCTTTTGAAGTCTAAAAAAAAGAAAAAACCACATGTCCCGGGTTCTTTCTGTTCTTTGGTGTTATGTCGACAAGTCCCGGTAAATAGAGCAATCTAGCTCCGAAGTCCATGTAATTAGAGCCCATAGAAAGAGGCAGGGTCCGTGTACCGATTACGGTACACAGACTTGTCAGAACCAAGCGCCGTGTACCGTATTCGGTGCACTGGAGTGTTATCGTGTTAAGGGGACAGTCTACCTACTCTTTTCTCCATACAAACTTTACAAACGTATTCGACTGTTTCCTCCCTGGATAAAGACATCAGAGAAAATATGTGTTTATGCCAAAGAGCTATATCAGCCAAGACCATGCCCCTACGTTTTGAGTTTTTTAATTTTCTAATATTTCTGAATTTTATTCCTATTTAAATTTAAAAATGAAAAAATAAAAACAAAACGTAGGGGCATGGTCATAGCAGATATAGGTTTTATGGCATAAACATATTATATTTGCTGTAATGTCTTTATCCAGGGAGGAAAGAGTTGACTACGTTTGTATGGAAAAAGAGTAGGTAGACTTCTTAATACTCTGATCTCAAAGGTTGCCTGGAAGAGATCGCTTTTAGCGATAAGGCCGCCCATTGTACCTATTCTAAAATTAGCTGTAAGTAATGTGTTTTGTAAATTTTTGGTGCAATTAGGTTTTTATCTGTCTATCTATCTCACCAGGTTTACATCGTAAGAGCGATAGAAACAGGCAGTGACTGGTTATGCAGCGGTACCATAATCCATACACGTCTAATTCTAACCTCTGCATCTTGCCTCGACGGCAAACTGTACGCTGTCGCTGGGTACAACAGATACGTGCCTACTCGTGACCTTCAGACGGACAATTGTACTAAGATGTTCAAGAAGAAACTTGTAACATTTTGTAAGCCGGAAAGTGAGTCTACAATAGAAAATATTATTAAGGAAAAATACTTCTGCAAAAACACAACGCACGATAGACGCAGGGCGGGAATTGAACCGACAACGCCTCTTTCAAGAGGAAAGCGAAATATTGATTTTAAACATCTGCAACAACTTTGCATTTTGCAGAATACAAGAATGAAGGTATCCAATGGATGGAATTCAACATAGCCATAGCTGAAACCGACACACCATTTGACTTCCATGATAAAGACTATGAAAAATACTGCTCATATATCCCTAATAAAGCAATGGTCCTGTTAGGCATGGAGAGTTATTATAGAAAAGGGTCTACTATGATCACATTTGGGTGGGGACATTCCAAGTATCGAAATCCGGTAAGTCTGTTTAAGGTTATTAAACTCGTAAACCCGCTTAATACTACTTCTCTTTCTCCATACAAACGTAGTCGACTGTTTCCTCCCTGGATAAAGACATTAGAGCAAATATGGTTATGCCATAAGTCCTATATCTACCATGACCATGCCACTACGTTTTGGTTTTTAATTTTTGTTATTAGAATAGAAATAAAATTGAGAAATATTAGAAACTAGCTGTGCCCGCGACTTCGTCATCGTTTTTCGGACTTCCTACCCATCGCTGTGCAAAAGTCTACACTTGAACGGACGACCAGGGAAGTCTGTTGCTGAGCAGAAGAGAATCATAGCAGAGTCTATTTAAGTGTAGATTTTGCACAGCGCAGCGGTAGGTAACGTGTTGCATGCTTATTCGCTTTACTTAATATAAGAAGTAACCCTTATCGAAAATTAAAAAAAAATCAAAACCCGACTTCGAATTAATAAGGACAAAACAATAAAAATAAGCTATCCTACATACGGTGCAACCGACTTTCTGTTATGTAAGCTGAAGTCGGGTAGCTTAACTACATGATATCTTTTTTTTACGTGGGTAATGCACCTTATGCACTGTCAGGCCACTCTCGTTGGGCTCCCTACCATAGGTTTACCCGACAATGGCGGCCTTTCCAAGCCTCATCTCTGCCTCTGCCCGATAGACAATCCCTCTCCCCCCTCTCTCAGCACGGTCACGCCATCTCGAGGTCCCCAAAGCCGGTGATAAAGCCCCCCCCCCCCCCCCTCGCCGAGTTCATCACCGTGATTGATCGTGATTTTTTACAAGCCGAGAAGAGATGCAATTCATAATTACATTATTTGTAACTAAAACGGTTTATAATGACTAATGACAAAAAAAATGTCTACGGAATCCTAAAAAAATACTTCCTTCCTCAGCCGGGCACGAAAACTGACTTGAACCAGAAAAAGCTAAATTACGCGACCGCCATCACAATTGATGACTATGAATGTGCGAAACTCACTGATAATGTGGCACTGAAAAAAATAATACGGAATGTGATGATTTGTCTTAATGGAGAAAAAGGACTAACAGACGGTAATGGGGTTGTACAGGATTTCAATCTGCCGACTCGTGCTAAGTGCAATAGGCGTTTTGGTACATCGGTAAGTTAGTTTAAGACAAGGCTGCCATCCGTCGGGGTTTTCCCTGATTTGCCCTTATTTAGAGGGCGTCCAGGGACCGTCCGGGTGGGATTCCTTTTATATTCTTTGGGGTGATCTAGGCTAGTTTTTTAGTGGATCAATAATGGTGAAATTGCCTACATCTTACGGTTATTTGTATGCCAACTGACTGCTAAGTTCCCGGCAAACAAGTTCGAATTAAGCGGCGGATGCGCAGAAGTCGATTTCTCATAGAAGTCGCATTATTGTATTCCGCGAACTTTCCCCTTCCCCGTCAAAATTTTCCAACTTGTTAGCCGGTCACTGTATGTAGGGTATGTAAGGTTATTTTGTTCTTTAAGAAGTCTGTTTTTTTAGGGTTGCAATTCAGATAATATTACATCAGAACCTCAAGTAAACTTGACTAAAAGGAATACCATAACAAGAAGACATGGTCCTTGTGAAGTAAGTACCTAGACCTACCTAGCAAACATGCAGTCTGTCATCATCGAACTTTCCATTTAGATTCGGCGAATTTCGACTTTTACGGGAGCGACTGCCGTCTGACCTCCCAACGGGAAAGTCGGCGCCAGAGCCTCGTCCGTCTATCAGCAGGTGCACCAAGGTAGCAGCTGAGGCTGGCTTAACGATATTAGTAGGCTACATACACACCCAAACATGCAGTCTGTATCTACCTACCTGTACTTTACCAACAATTTTAAACGCCTTCCAAAAAGAAGGAGGCGCCGAGGTACGAAAATGCTCGGCGCGCGAGTTCGACTCGCACTTGACCGTTTGTTTTGTGAATGGTTCCAGATTTCTGTGCCGTCTGAGGTCCGATCGTGTTTTTTTTATAAGAAGGTATTAAAGGGCTAGCCTATGTGTTAATCCACATCTCCAGCTATTTGCATACCAAGTGGATCCATTTTTTAAAATCGCTAATTTACATCCATTCAGCTGGCTTGTTTTTCTTTCTACAGAATGATCACGGTAGCCCTCTAATAGGTTTTGTTAATGGTCTGCCCTACGTGATGGGCGTGGCAACAACAGCTGCTATACTACCTACGATGGCCTGTACCGGCCCTTACCTATACAACAGTTGTAAAGCAAATAGCCGCTTTCTTACTTGCATTTTGTCATCACAGTAAGTTTTTAAAATTGTAACATGTAATTGGCTTTTAGAAAGAGAAAGAGCAGTTGCTCTATTTTAAACCGATATTCCAAGTTGCATCGCAATCGGTTCAGTAGTTTTTGCGTGAAAGAGTTACAAAGTCACATACTTGCAAACTTTTGCGTTTATAATATTACTAGAAACTCCTCGCGGTTTCACCCGCGTAAGTCCCGAATCCGCGAGAATATCAGGATAAAAAAGCAGCCTATGCAATCGGATCAGCGGTTTTTGCCTGAAAGAGTAACAAAGTCCATTTGTGCAACGTTTTAGTTTTTAGCTTTATGTGTATTTGTCTTACATATGTAAGTTGTTTTGTATATTGTTTGTTGTGCAAATAAAGCGTTAATCTATCTATCTATCTATCAAAGTCACATATATAACATACTTGCAAACTTTCGCGTTTATAATATTACAAACTTTCGCGTTTATTAATATTAATAGAATAAGTAGGAAGTAAGATAGGAAATAGGATTTTTGACAGGTAAGTTCTATAGGCTTATTTAAGAGGAGTATATACGCCAACGACCTTGAAACTGAAAATCCCTGTCGGGCTCATCGAAAATTGTTGATTATTTCATGACGGAATGTCGTAGAACTTTTTTTTGCGCACAGATTGTAGGTGACATTGTTTCCTACATTTTGGTGTAGTTTTAAGACAAGAACCTCCAATTGGTGCAAAGCCTATCCAAATTTTAGACAAAAAATGTCTGATTTGGCTAAAATGTCGATAAGCTTCAATACGTTTCGACATATTTGTATGGAAACTGCACTAAAATATCGGAAACAATGTCGCCTACAATCTGTACACAAAAAAAGTTCTACGACATTCCGTCATGAAATAATCAACAATTTTCGATGCGCCCGACATGGATTTTCAGTTTTTCAGAATTGGGCCCTTAAGTTTAAAATCTTATTTCAGTAACACATCTTTGGCCGAACGGGGTACTGATATAAGGAGATGCGGCGATGATAAATTGATTGTGACTACCCCATCATGGCGTGAATAGTCCTCTATGCACCGATGCACTTAAAGCACTGCCCTGCATGTCAAGGCCCTAATGTCGTATTGTATACTGAGCCTAACTCAAGAGTCCTTCGCCACGCTCAGTATACCTACAATACAACGAAGTGCTTTAGCATCTTGGTGCATAGAGAAGTTTACACATCCACTGCTCTACAAAGTTACTTTATATGACCTATAATAAAACTTTAATTTTATAGAAATTAAAGACATGACGCTCAACGTTGTAACAATGCTAAAAGTAATAAAAACCACGCGATTCAAACCGAAAAAATGTCTTTAATTTCAATACAACATCGCGAAAACAGAAGAAGAATTTAATTTTATATTTAATAATATAAAATTTAATTGGCCTTACAAATAAAAATTACAGCCTTATAAATACATTCGAATTTTTATTTTTTTTATTTTCTTATTTTACACTTTTTAGTCAGCAAAAAGTATAAGACGGTTAATTTTATTATATCAAAAGTATTATAATCGCAATTGTATTATTTCATCGAGGGACTTATTAGGTTGAGGGTTGAGGATTATTGAGTAGGTGTTGGTAGTCTCAGTATGAACGATTGATAAACAACTTTAAATCGTTATAGATCCTAAATAGTGAGATTAAACGAAAAATGATTAAAGAAACCTCAATATGATTTTGAAATACCTATGCAACGATACCCCACTTGATATAACAATCAAATTTTGTTTTCTTATGAAAAATGAACAAGGAAACCTAAGAATGATTTTTAAATACTTTTCGACGATACCCCACTCAACATAGTCGGTATTTTTTTCTTTTTTCTTTTTTGCGATATGGCGTCTGGTGGTCAACATTTTGAATTTTATTTTATGTCACTTATGTAAGAACCATTGGACTGATGAAATCCGTTGAGTGGTTTGGAAGTTACGAGGATATAATAGTTATTTTGTTATGCAAGGCTGCAAAGTTGGTTTTTGCAGCGAGTACCTACTTGTATTGAATCCTGAGTAAGCGAAGCATTCTAGGATTTTCAAAACAAATTAAGGAAGGTGAATTTATAGAAAAGATTTTTGTATTCAGTCCAGTGCTACGATCTGCGGTTGGCCAGTGCGATTAGTCATACAAAAAGAGGTTTAAATTTTATCTCTCTCCTGATATTCTGTTAAAAAATTTCGCTGAAGTAGATATAATTTTGCGCACCATAATTATGATTCCTCGTAAATAATCACAAGACCGAATAAGTTCATGAAAAAAACCTGTTTGCAAATGATAATAAATACGACATTGGCAGATGTGCGAAGCAACAATACTTCGTAGTTCGATGCGTTCGCAAAAAAAAAAGAAATTAGGTTGGCGCATTTTCAATGGACTTACTTCAGATACTTGTATTATGTATTCTGTGCTTCGGAGAAAAGTATGAAAAAGACAGATTCGAATTTTAAAAACTCTGAAGTAGTAGTAGTAGATGAAATGAATGAATTTGGATAAAGAGATTTATTTTTAAACTAGCTGTTGCTCGAAACCCGTCGGGTTTCGGCTAGTTCCAATTCTACCCAGTTGCGTGTAAATTAAATTCAATTGTCATATTGTTATTCAATATCGCTATGAGTTATTCAGCTATCTAAATAAATCAGATAGCTGAAATAGCTCTCATAGAGAGGTAAAGGCCTTCGACCTGGTAGTCAAATATTGCGAAAGTCCTCAAGCAAGCCAAATTGGCAATAACGATAATCCGAGACAGATCAACTTGCAGCTGTTAAGTTAGGAGACCCGCCCTTAAATAACGGCGGAATAAAGGGAAGGAAAAATAATTAGATTCAGCTAGGTATCTAAATACATAATCGTAATCGGTCCAGCTGTTCTGAAATTTAAATTATAATATACCTATCTACAACATACCCAACTTAATTTTGTGGATATCTGTATATCGCCAACTTTTAGACGACGACGGTCCATATCCAAACTTTTGGCCTCTCTCTTCCAACACGTTACCTCCCACAGTGGTAGGTAACGTGTGGAGGTAACCCGCGCTGCTCATCTACTGGTACCTACTAATATTATAAAAAGGTAAAGTTTGGATATATGGAAGGACGTTAGAATGACGGAAACGTATGGTGATCTTCGTAAATAATAAACCGATTTTGATGATTCTTGCACAAATATACCTATATTGCATTATCCAAAAGCATATTATGCGCCTATTCCTGAGTAATGTCATTTTAAATAACAAAAACTAATTAAGCAAAAGCAGTAAAAATCATTAAAATTGTAACATTAACTTTAAGCATTTAGGAGTCTTGTAATGAGAAGGTGGTTTCGGGTTGTCTATCTATTTCTACCTAGTTCTTTATAAGCCGATTCTATCGATAAAAGTCCAAATAAATGTGATTTACTGCATTGTGGGATGCTATTCTGCTCATCATTCCGAAGGTTCTCATTAGATTTTCACCAAGATTTTATGGAACTCCAATTTGGCACTCCTCTCACCGTCTCTCGCCGTAAAAAAAGAATTATCGAAATCGGACTTCATATACGAAGTACGGCGGGAACATATTCACATACATACCTACATACAAACAATATACTGGTCGAAAGGAGAAATTCCTCCTTTTTTGAAGTCGGTTAAAAACAGCCATTATAAAGAATTTTCGTACGTTCAGACAGATCTGGACATATGGAGACACATAGGTATACGGTATTTTAAGAATGTCCTGCTATCCGGTTTCGTTTTCCAAATGACCGGATATCCGGATAGCATGTTTTAATTCCACACAACACACTTCTTCAATACAACAATCAAACTACTTAAGTAAAATTTCCGGAAATCCGGCTTTTTTTAAATTGACAGATATCCGGCTTTTTTTCATTGCCCGATATCCGGACATACCGTGTTAATTCTACACAACACACTTCTTCAATAAAACATTCAAACGAATTAAGTAAAAGCAGAAATAAGACTATTGCCGGATAACCTTACCGGATATCCGGATAAAAAGTAGCCTATATGTTAATCCGGGTCTATAGCTATCTGCATACCAAATTTGGTTAAAATCAGATTAGCCGTTTCTGAGATTAGCGGGAACAAACAGACAAACAAACAAACAGACAAAGTCTCTAAAAACATTTAATTCGCGTTTAGCTACCGATTTTGAGGCGATCTGCATTTTTTTTTCTGGATATAATTCAATTACAGATTTTTTTATGTCTACAGATTTATAATATGTATAGATATAGATAATCATATTTTCAAAATAATTTCAAGTGGCCAGTGCCTTTTGCATAAAAACTGCAAAACTCTCCTTAAGAACGTGGCGACTGTTACCATTTCCATACAAACTTAATACCAAAACAAATTATGAAAAATTTAGTTTTCTACCTTAATATCGATATTATTCGGATTAAGATTTTACTTTTAAAGGGTCCCCACCGCAAGGTTTTCCAAAATATGCATTCGAAATGAACTAAAACGGAGAAACATTTTTTATTGAAAAATGTTTAATTTATTTTGGTATTAAGTTTGTATGGAAATGGTAACAGTCGCCACGTTCCTAAGTTAATCGACTGTAATTTTAATTACCTATTCTTGCGTCTTCAGTTATAAAGCCATAATTTTTATGACCAAATTTCAAGGCTAGTAAACAATACCTACAGCCGGTAATCAATTAGGTATATAAATAAAAAAATCTTCATACGAAGAAATGTTGTTTTTGTCTACGATATTTTGTTTATTTATAGTGATTATAAGAAAACGTTGAGTATCTATTTAAATTTAAAAATTATAGGTAACGGAGACAATCTCTGATTTGGGTAGACTGGGTATTGTTGAGCCAATTTTCATTTGACCGACCATGATTCGCAGCGAAGCGAGTGGCGAGGCTTCATACTAATAGCTGTTGCTCGAAACCCGTCGGGTTTTGGCTAGTTCCGATTTCTTTTTTTGTAAATTCAAAGAAAACACCCAGAGCAGAAACAAACATTTATTTTTAAGCTTAAATGATTGCACCCGGCGGGAACCGACCCCGCAATCTTCTGCGTTGCAGTCGGCCCTTCGCCCGATGCGTCAAAGATGCAGTTTAAACCGCCTTGAACCTGACTTTGCTTTCAGCATGCTCGAGTGTTACAAATGGAAGAATAGCTGTGAGAGAAAAGCCTTTTATGGTAAATATTTCGGTAGGTTTTAGGGTTCCGTACCCAAAGGGTAAAAACGGGACCCAATTACTGAGACTACGGTATCTGTTTGTTCTTCTGTCACCAGGCTGTATCTCATAACCCTTGACAGCTAACAGTTGAAATTTTCACAGAAGATGTACATACATCAAAAAAGTCTGTGCAACATGTAATAATTTTATTTCGATTTTGTTTTTAACCCCCGACGGAAAAAGAGGGGTGTTATAAGTTTGACGTGTCTGTCTGTCTGTCTGTCTGTGTGTGTGTGTATCAGTCTGTGGCATCGTAGCTCAAGAACGGATGAACCGATTTCAATGTAGTTTTTTTTGGTTGATAGGTGACTGTTGCGCAAGTGTTCTTAGCTATGTTTGATCAAAGCCGTTCATAATATACAAGATGGGAACCCGAAACCCGTCGGGCTTCGGATAGTTCCGATTCCATTCGATTCCATGGTTTACAATATCCAATATTACAATTTGAAAAAAAAAAACAAATTGAAAAAAAAACAAATCGGATAAGGAAATTTTAACCGATGTCGTAGTCGAAAATGTAAAAAGAATCCGGATCTTAATTCAAAACAGATCCAAACTCAGTCTCAAAATCATTAAAATCGATTTAAACAAAAAGTAGCTTCGATCCTAACTCCCACCCTACGACCGAAACACACAAAATAAAATTAAAAAAAAAAACTTTCGCCACGAAGAAAATCTGAAACTTAGTAGAAACTCCTTGGTTAGTGAAGGCAACCTAGTATTTGTCAAACAGCTCTTGACAGGGCGGCCATTTTTCATTCCATGGCCTACTGGATTTCACTTAGACCAATCAGAGAGCCCCGTACGTACCCCCGAAAACAGTAACAAAATCTCTTTGAATCAATTCCCATAGAAACTTTCATCCCCAATTTAACACTCTTAGGGGTTGAATTTTGGAAAAAAAATGTTTAGAGATTCACTTACTACCCCATATCAATCTCTATGGCAAATTTCAAGTTTCTAGGTCAAGCCGTTACGAAGTTGCATACAAACGTTTTTACCCCCTTAGGGGTGTAATTTCCAAAAATCGGTTCTTAGTGCTCACTTTCAACCCCTAAAAAACCTATGTTCCAAATTTCAAGTCTCTACACCCAGCCGTTTAGCCTGTACGTTGTCCATCATTCACTCAGTGAGTTAGTTACACTTGCGTTTTATTAAGTAAATGATGATGATGTAGGTTGAAGCTCGGAAAAAAAACCGAATGTTTTCAAATATGCCCGAGTGGGGTATCAAATAAAAGAGCATGACTTTTGTAACAAGAATATGCATATTTAATCAAAATTGGCTTAGCCGTTCAAAGTATATGTAGGGACAAACTCGGAAATGAAAACCGAATGTTTTCAAATATACCCGAGTGGGGTATCAAATGAAAAGACGTAACTTTTGTGACAACAATATGCATGCTTAAGCAAAATCGCTCTTACAAAAAGAGTGAAATAAAAAAATTAAATTTAAAATTTAAAAAACCCCCGACTTAAAAATTCTTCCTAGTTAAATCAAAACTATACCTTAAAAAGGCAAAAATAATAAGCCGAAAACAAATTTCATGTCTCTGAGTAGGTATGTGGTACCTTACTAGGTAATAGTATAAGCACAGTTAGGTTACCATCAACTTCTGTGACACATTCCCGCGTCCGCCGACGCGGGAACGTAAGGTACCACATACCTAATCAGAGACATGTTTGTTTTCGGCTTATTATTTTTGCCTTTTTAAAGTATAGTTTTGTTTTAACTTGGAAGATTTTTTAGGTCGGTGGTTTATTAATTTTATTTTTTTGTAATATGTGTGTGTTTGGCATACCAAATTTGGTTAAAATCGGATAAATCGTTTCTGAGATTAGCGGGCAAAAAGGCACAGACAAACAGACAACCAGAATGACAGATATATTTTTTATTTATATTTTCAAAAATAGATACTGCTGAGTTACGATTTTATTATAATGTACAAATATAATATTTTGTGTATTTTCTAAATTTTCAGGTCTATTTAGTTCAATCAGAGTATTCATATCCAGAATACGATTCCTGGCTGTGTAATGGTGCCTTAATTTCTGAACACCAAGTTCTGACATCCGCTGCTTGTCTAACGGAGGTTTCCAACCTGTATGTTATAGCCGGCTATAGAAAGTACGTAAATTGGAAAGAGTTGGATCACCATGAATGCACTAAGCAAAAGAAAAATAGAGTTATAAAGACATGTACCCCAAAAGGTAATTTGTGATGATTTTAGTTTGAAAAGAGAGCTAGTAGCAAAAATACCCATAGGTTCTCTGTAAGTTTTAATTAAGGTCAATTCCTAGAATTATTGCAAAAAACGTGTGTATCAAAATAATTCTACAATAAATTATGCACAAATTACGTTTTCAATCCGACAACTTATATGTATAGGAATTTAAAAAAAAAAATGTTTTCTTTCAGAATACAATTTTTCCTACTCAAACTTAACACAATGGATGAAAATAGATGTCGGTGTAGCAGTAGTCGAAAAACCCTACAATTTCAGTGACATCTCCTATCGGTTAGTGTGTGATTACGTTCCAAAACCCATTCAAATATATTATGATGAAGTAGAACCATACCGCTCCATGTCTGCGTATGCGTGGGGTTCATTTTATTACAGATCGGTAAGTAAATATCATGGGGGTTCAGACTGTATACATTTTAAATTTAGGGGAGATGACCCTAAAACAAGTAAGTATCATATTTGCACAAAAATGGACAGTCTAATGAAAGTTGACTCAAACGTACCCAGGTTACCCTACATAAAAATGATGATAATGTATACAAAAGCCGAATTTTCATTACATTATCGATTCTGTCCTTAATATTAATTAATTTACATTTGTTTTTATTCATGCTGTGTTTTTCTTAATGTTCTAAACACCTAATGAAACATTGTTGTATTTCGAACTGTTTACAGCCTTGTTTTTAAATATATTTTTTTAATCAGCGTTAGCATGATTTAAAAAAAATGTTTAAAAACAAGGCTACAGAATGTATGTATTTATAATTTGTAAGCCGAAGGATCCGGATATATGGAGAGACATGTACCTATACGGTATTTCAGAAATTTTCGGAGATCCCGTTTTTTTTAATTAACTGGATATCCGGTTTCGTTTAAAAAACCGGATATCCGGAAATCATGTGTTGATTCCAAACTACATACTTCTTTAAAACAACATTCAAGCTTATTAAGTAAAAGCAGAAAAAAACACTATATCCGGAAAACCTTCTGTCCAGCAAAAGTACTTCCCTCTGTTTAAGTGTAAACTTTTGCACAGCAATTATAGTTAGGTGTTCTTCGAAAAACGCTGACGAAGTGGCGGGCACAGCTAGTGTATTATATGTATGTACATATATACTTACAAAAGTATTATATCCGTTGTCTAGTCACGTAACACAAGCTTAATAACTTACCACGGGGCTACATGGCGCTGTGTGTTGTTCACAGAATTTATTTATTTAGTACGAGCAGAGTCCCGCATTTCACTCGCGTAAGTCCCGATCCCGTGGGAATATCGGAACCAAAAGTAGCCTTTGTTACTTCTCGATAATGTAGCTTCCTATCGGTGAAATAATTATTGAAATCGGTGCAGTAGTTTCAGAGATTACCAGGAAAATACATACATAGATAATTGTTTCCAACTTTACCTCTTTATAATATTAGTATAGATAGATTATTTTGTAATGTGTTAATCCCGATTATTAAGAACGTGGCGACTGTTACCATTTCCATTCAAACCTAGGTAATACCAAAATAAATTTAAAAAATTAGTTTTCTACTTTAATATCGATATTATTCGGATTAAGATTTTACTTTAATAGGGTCCCCACCACAAGATTTTCCAAAATATTCATTCAAAATGAAATAAAACGGTAAAACATTTTTTTAATTTTTCCAGCGTAAATTACTAGTTTTCATCTCATTTATTTTATATTATTCCCAATAAAAAGTAATTTACGCTGTAAAATGAAAAAAAAATGTTTCTTCGTTTAATTTTATTTCGAATGAATATTTTTGAAAACCTTGTGGTTTATTTCGAATGAATATTATTGAAAACCTTGGGGGACCCTATAAAAGTAAAATCTTAATCCGAATAATATCGATATTAAGGTAGAAAACTAATTTATTCATAATTTATTCTGGTATTAAGTTTGTATGGAAATGGTAACAGCCGCCGCGTTCTTAATGCCCAATATGGTTTCCAGACCTATGACACTATGGATCCAAATTCGAATTTCCTCCAAGAAATGGGTACAATGTTGTCGAATAAAATTGAGTGCCTAAAAATGGTCAACGATACCAAACTTAAAACTCTAATTAGAGAACAATGTATCTGCACGACAAATACCTCGAAGTTTGATGCGGAAGGGAATTTTATGCAAAATTATAACAATTACGAAGGGCTCATCGGCGAAGTCACTAGGGCACTAGACGGTAAATATTAATACAACTAGAAGCGCCCAGCGGTTTCACCCGCGTAAGTCCTTCTCAAAGGTCCTATTTATCTCTATACCAAAATTCATCAATATCGGTTCAGTGGTTAAGGCGTGAAAGCGTAACAGACAGACAGACAGAGTTATTTTCGCATTTATATATTAGTAAGATAAGATTATTTTTGTTAAACGTCCAGCATAGCGGACACTGGGCACACGCACAAGTATGGAAAAAAAACCCGGCCTAGTGCAAAGCGGTCTCGCGTACGAAGGATGCACGCACAAATTTTAATAAACACTGGACCAACCAATCAGTGAACGCAACGCGGACGTTATTTTTTTTTTTATACCACTGGCACCAGTCTATCAGTAGAAGGCGCTAGTGGTAGAATACATCGCGGTATCGTTGCGTTTTTATGTCAAAAATCAAGTTTGTTGTATGGGACCCTTAATGTGTCTGTATCCGTAAGGTTATAAATTTTACGCAGTTATCTTTTCTAGAGGAGAAAGGTGGATTCGGCTTCAATCGAATTGTCCCAAAAAATAATTCTGTATGATAAATAATATGGATTAACATAACCGTAGTAAGCGGTTTTCGCTACCGATTTTAAAGAAATTCCGTTTAAAATTTAATAAATAGATAAAGTCTTATTAAATTTTATTGATATGTAATTTCCAATTTAAATGCGAATCTAAAAATGTTCTACATAATATAATAATGTATAAATCTTTACTTAAAATATTTATTTCAGGTAAAGTTGCTCTATGTGATCTGAATTGCTTGTACCTATATTATTTTTTGCAAGTTAACTGTTAAGTTTATGCTCAAACCTGTTAACCTGTTTAATATTTTTTGAACTTTTGTTGTAAACATCGAGTGCCTTCCGTAAGAGCCTGTCCACACGGCGCGGCGCGGCGCGTTGCGTTGCGTTGCGTCGTCGCAACGCAAACATTTTGACGCATAGCCGGCCACACAGGCGCTGCGCCATCGCAGCGTTATTACAACGCAGTCTTAACGAGTACACCGCCTCCCGCTTCGTCTCGGAGGCTGCTGTCCGTCAAGTGTGCGTTGCGACGACGCAACGCGCCGTGTTTACACCTTGGTTATTTGTATGTAAAACAACGCAACGGCAGCGCTGCGTCGACGCAACGCTGACGTCACGCGCCGTGTGGATAGGCTCTAACTTGTGACCTTGTGTGTGTTATTAAGAGAACAGTCTCCATTCTCTTTCTCCATACAAACGTAGTTTACATTTTCCTTCCTGGATAAAGACATTAGAGCAAATATGTTTATCCCATAAAACCTATATCTGTCATGACAATGCATCTATCTTTTTTTTCTAATTAAAATAATAATAAAAAATTAAAAAATAAAAAGGTAGATGCATAGTCATGACTGATATAAGTTTTATGGCATAACATATTTGCTCTAATGTCTTTATCCAGGGAGGAAAATGTAGGTAAACTACGTTTGTATGGAGAAAGAGAATGGAGACTGTTCTCTTAAGATATGAAGTGTACGGGTTACACCGCGCACATACAGCATTCAGTTCAATGTACTTTGTTTTACCTACATTAATTACGCAACCTCGCTCATTCCAACTTATATAGATTTGTACTAACATTATTTCTTAAGTGTCGATCCAACTGTATTACTAACAACTACTTTGAAAATATCTACTTAATATAGACTTAATATCAAGTTATCGGAACTTTCCTTTGACACTTCGCAAACTATCCTTAACCAACTAACTATTACTATTGTGTATGGGTTGGCGTGGTCAACTAAGCGCTAATCTATACATGAAGCTAGTAATTCTAGTGCTTTACCCCTTATACCAACTTATTCTAATTTTCCCACAGTTCCCAAACCAACAAATAATTCGGAATTGTTTCCGGCTTTGTGTCAAGTAAGTTATGCACATAACTATAGGTACCGTAGAGTTGCGTTACTTCGCTTGGGTTTTTACACTTTTATCATCTTATTCTTTAATATATAAAATTTCAATGTCACAATGTTAGTTACCGTAATCCTCCGAAACGGCGTGACCGATTTTTACCAAATTTTATATGCGTATTCAGTAGGTCTGAGAATCGGCTACTAAGTATCATAATTTATAAGGCAAAACAACGTTTGCCGGGTCAGCTAGTATTTTATAATTTAAAGTGTTGGATCGGAATGGCAACAAAACTTTGAGTAAATACTCTGGCTATTAATACAAACAATGTACGCTTTTTATTTCAATATTAGGTATATTCGCTAAACAATGACGTTGAAAATGGTAGGCAAAGTATAGGTGTTTTTCCTCAACTTCGCCTACATACTGCCTTAATAAATAATTACTAAAAATATAGCATAGTACCATAGGCCCAAAGTAATTTTAACGTGACAGATGATAAATATCCAAAATTAATAGTTCAGAAGTGTCCCTTTTTAAAAAGAATGTGCCGTAGGCGAAGATAGGAAGCAGCTCGCAGTCATTTTAATACATTTGTTAAAACGTCAACAGGATTGCCAAAAAGTGTCATAGTTTATTGAACTGCAAAGTAAACGAAGGATTTAAGAAGGGGTTTATGCATTTAAAAAAATGTTAAGATATTTCTTCTATTTTGAAAAATAATAAAAACTCAAAAAAGCAACAATTTTAAAAAGCTTTTACAACTAAGAATAACCTATTGTACCTACATTTTGATTGCTCAAATCTATATGAAAACTAGCTGACCCGGCAAACGTTGTTTTGCCTTATACTGAATACGCATATAAAATTTGGTAAAAATCGGTCGCGCCGTTTCGGAGGAGTACGGTAACTAACATTGTGACATGGAAATTGAATATTTAAGATATATATTATTAACGTAACTGATATTTAATTTAGAATTTAATAAGTGCATAGGTACCAACCACAACATAAATATTGTTTTTCTTTTTAGGGTTCCGTACCCAAAGGGTAAAAACGGGACCCTATTACTGAGACTTCGCTGTCTGTCTGTCTGTCTGTCTGTCTGTCCGTCCGTCCGTCCGTCTGTCACCAGGCTGTATCTCATGAACCGTAATAGCTAGACGGTTGAAATTTTCACAGAAGATGTATTTCGGTTGCCGCTACAACAACAAATACTAAAAACAAAATAAAACAAATATTTAAGAGGGGCTCCCATACAACAAACGTGTTTCAAAAACTACAAGGGAATCGAGTAGGTCGTGGAATTCAAAATGGCCGCCCTGTCTGTCAAATATAACCAGTCTGCCTTCACTTACCAAAGAGTTTCTTATAAGTTTCAGGTTTTCTTTGTGCCAAAGTTTTTTTTCTTTTTTTTTTGAGAAGTGTGGTCGTATGAAGGGAGTAAGGATCGAAGCTAAATATTTCACATTTTCCTATCAAATTTAAAAAATGGATGTAAATCATTTTAGGGTTCCGTACCCAAATGTCATAGTGGTACGGAACCCTTCGTGCGCGAGTGTCGCACTTGCCCGGTTTTTTTTTCAGAACGATCACGGAGCTCCCTTAGTCACTTATATAGGTGCCACTGAGGTGCTTATAGGACTGGGGCTCGGTTCAATTCGAAAACCTGATAATTTATGCCATGCCCCTAATATTTTCTTAAGCATGCACTGTACGGGAAAAATCGTGTACTGTTTAGTAGAATTGACGAATACAGCGTAAGTTTACTTAAGAGGATAGTCTCCATTCTCTTTCTCAACAAACGTAGTTTACATTATCCTCCCTGGATAAAGACATTAGAGCAAATATGTTTATGCCATAAAACCTATAGCTGTCATGACAATGCATCTACCTTTTTATTTTTTTTTATTTTCTAATTAAAATAATAATAAAAAATAATAAAATGAAAAAAATAAAATGCAAAGTCATGACAGAAATACGTTTTATGACATAAACAAATTTGCTCTAATATCTTTATCCAGGGAGGAAAATGTAAACTACGTTTGTGGAGAAAGAGAATGGAGACTATCCTCTTAAAAATACAAGTGGTTTTCCGATCAAATTACCTATTACCTAATTACTTACGTAGGTAAGAAAAATAAAATTCACACGCGAGTTATATTCATCAAACTCTTTCTCATCTGTTTCCGGGTCTTCCCTCATCTGAGCACGCCTGGGGCGCCTAAAAGGGATGCACCCTCTCGGGCGCCCCAAGTTTGCTTAACGTTGAAGCCTTATTAATAAACGTGGAGTTAGTTCGGAGTAGTGAGAATATGCTTTGTCTTTTTACCCGACTGCGCGACGCAAAGAAGGGTTATGTGTTAATCAGTAACTGTATAGGTATGTATGTATGTTTGTTTGTTTCCTATGTGGCGCTCCAGAGGCCAAACGGATGGACCGATTTTGATGATTCGCACGTCAATCGATTCGTCTTAATCCTGGGAGTGTCACTAAAGACATGATAGTTATCAAAATTCAAAATGGCGACCACCAGACGCCATATTGTAAAAAAGAAAAATTGTCTGACTATGTCGAGTGGGGTTTCCTCGAATAGGTACCTATTTAAACATCATTCTTAGGCTTCCTTGGTCATTTTTCATTTAGTTTAACTATTTGGGATCTACAACGACTTAAAGTTGGTTAAGAAAACAAAAGTTAACCGACTATATCAAGAGAGGTATCGTTGAATAGGTATTCGAAAATCATTGTTAAAAACCAAGTGCGAGTGGGACTCGCGCACGAAGGGTTCCGTACCATATCTATACAATATGTTTTGTACAATATGTTCCGTATTAAAAAAAAACTGCTTACTAGATCTCGTTCAAACCAATTTTCGTTGGAAGTTTACATAGTAATGTAGACTCCGGGTAATAAACGCCATGATGTCATAATGTGCTAGGAGCCAGATGGGAAGAGTGTCAAAATGTACTTATGTCAATAACTATTATAACGATATAATGCAGGAATGCAGTGACGACAGAAATCATAAATGCAATACATCAAATATTTTATTTAGTTTTATCATTCTCTTATTTTAGAAGTTACAGACCCTTCCAAAGTGGTAAAACTCACATTTTACCACTTTGGAAGGGTCTCTCGCGCAAACTATTCAGTTTAGAAAAAAATAATATTAGTAACCTCAATATCATTTTTGAAGACCTATCCATAGATGCCCCACACGTATAGGTTTAATGAAAAAAAAAAATTTAGTGTCAGTTCAAAGTATGGGGAACCCTATTATTGTTTTTTTTTCTATTTTTGTGTGTAAATCTTAATGCGGTTCACAGAATACATCTACTTACCAAGTTTCAACAGTATAGGTCTTATAGTTTCGGAGAAAAGTGGCTGTGACATACGGACGGACAGACAGACAGACGGACAGACGGACGGACGGACAGACAGACATGACGAATCTATAAGGGTTCCGTTTTTTGCCATTTGGCTACGGAACCCTAAAAATTTACTGTTAAAGTCGCTATGTTCTGTGACTACTCCTGGACTTGTTTTATTTTCTTTTCAGTTTTTATTATGCTCTTATGTTTTTATTTAAAAAAAATATCAAGCAGGCGGATTTTTAAAATTTTTATTTAATTTTTTTATTCCGTGACAAGAACTTTCAAAGTTGAGAGACAGAAACAAAAAGTGGAAAAACTACTCCGACCTTACTCCACGTTTATTAATAAGGGTGCTAAATTATTTGGGGTCCTCGCAGTAGGTAAGTCACCATCACCAAGTATTATAGCAAGTATCTACAGATAATCTAAAAAAAAATTTTTAAACGTTTTGAGATTCTGATTATTCATAAATAAATTTTCAATTGTCAATTTTAATCTCGTCATTTTCTTTGTTTGTAATAATAAGTTACATTTTGTTTTAAAAATGTAAGTTACGTTGTTTATTTTCTGTTTTTAGTGTTTTTAGACGAAACTTATGCGCTGAAGATAACCAATTGAGAACGAGGTTCGAAGAAAACACAATGGGTTGGGAAAATGATTATTAATTTAAAAGTGTAATAAATTATGTAAGTACATAAGTATTTATTAACGCGTTGTAATTGTAATTATACTAATCCGAAGCATTAAATGCCACCGAAGGATTTTTGTATCTCTAATAATTAGGTATGCTTGCGTATAATATGTTGATAATATGCGTATATTGCATAATAAATAACAATAATAGACAAAAAATTAGAACGCACTACGATTAAAAAACGCAAGCGGTTTCCGTATAGCTGAAAACGTGGGACCGTGTATCAACAAGCAAAATCAGTCGTTTAAAAAAAAATGTGTGCTTATGTGTGGGCTTGTATAGAACGTAGAGATGGGCCGACTAGTCGGCGACTAGACTAGTGCAAATTTATCCAAAAATACCATCTCATGATTAAATAACCCAAATATCTGGGAATTATAATGATCTGCATTGCCGACTAGTCGGCAATTTTGAAACCGACTAGTCGGCTAGTCTGCTAGTCGGCAGAACCCCTAGTCGGCCCATCTCTAATAGAAAGCTATGTGTTGCAGACTAACGGAAAAACGTAAGCGTTTTAATCACAGCGCGTACACGCTCTAATGGTTAGAATTAGTACTAATTTCATTTTACGACCGTTTCTGATGCTATCTTCAAGCCTATTGAGGCATGACGATACTCGTAGCCTATTTAATGTTTTAAGGGAAAAAATATATTCAAAAAGTTTAAAACATTGGTAGATAGAAGTTTAATTTAAAAAAAAACCGCCCAAGTGCGCACGAAGGGTCCGTACCTACCACTACCACAATTGGGTGCGGAACCCTAAAATGAATAATGGACCAACCAATTTGTGAACGCAACCCGAACGTTACAATTTATTTAACCATTGGCGCCAGTCTTTTTCCAGTCGTACTAGATGGCGTTAGTGGTCAAAATACATAGCGGTATCGTTGCGTTTTTCTGTCCCCGAATCACGTTTGTTGTATGGGAGCCCCTCTTAATGTTTGTTTTATATTGTTTTTAGTATTTGCTGTTGTAGCGGCCACAGAAATACTTTCATCTGCCTAGCTATTAAGGTTCATGAGATATAGCCTGGAGACAGACGGACAGCCAGACAGCAAAGTCTCAGTAATAGGGTCCCGTTTTTTCCCTTTGAGTACGGAACCCTAAAGAGTACGTATTTTAGTACCCCTACCATGCGTATTTGCTGAATAATAATGTAATTTTTGTATAGCTTAAATATAAAGATCTTAAACGGGTTAAGCAGTAGGACGCCACGGCAGCTTACTCCAGATTGGCGAATGTCCCATGCATAGGACCGTCCTAGGACATGTCGGTTTCCTCACGATGTTTTCCTTCACCGCAAGAGCGATGTTATTAGCGCACATATTTTTTTTTAAGAAAAGTAATGTGCGCTAAAACTGTGTAACATGTACGCTAATATTGACTAATATAATAACATGGAGCGTACTTTGGATTGGCGAATGTGCCATGTCCGCGGTGAGTCCTAGGACATGTCGGTTTTCTCACGATGTTTTCCTTCACCGTAAGAGCGATGATATTAGCGCACATATTTTTTTTAAAGAAAATGTTATTATGGATTGGCGAGTGTCCCATGTCCGCGGTGAGTCCTAGGACATGTCGGTTTCCTCACGATGTTTTCCTTCACCGTAAGAGCGATATTTATAGCGCACATAACTTTTTCTTAAAAGACGTTATATGCGCTAAATAAATAAATAAAAGTTACTACTGAAATTATTTTCTGATTATTATATTATTTATTATACAAAACACTATGGAATATTACTAACATTAAATATACTTAATCATAATTTAACCTTTACAAAAATTACATTATTATTCAACAGACACCTTTAAAATTATTGATTTATTTATAGTAGTTTTATTAGAAATCTATAATAGTAAAAAAGGGTCTTTACACCATTCGATACTTGAACACATTTATTTATTTGTTGTTTAAATATTGCGGGTAAATTGGCTCGAATCTAAATAACATTAAATAATTGTATCAAGTTTATATGTAAGAAAAATAACAGTTAAAATATAGATATGTGTCGAAATTAAACACATCTTTCGGTTTAAATAATGGTTTTATTTTTTAATATCGACTGATGAGACGTGGTAGACTCAAACCACACATCATCAATTCTCGGCTGATGATGACTGGGTAGAATGAAACCACACATCATCAATTCTCGACTGATGATGACTGGGTAGAATGAAACCACACATCATCAATTCTCGACTGATGATGACTGGGTAGAATGAAACCATACATCATTATTTCTCGACTGATGATGACTGGGTAGAATGAGAAACCATACATCATTATTTCTCGACTAATGAAGTCTCATTAGTCGGGAATTGATGATGAATGGTCACCAAGAATGAATGAATGAGTGGTGAATGTACCCAGTCGGGGTGAACGTAACCATCTATTATATCAATTCTCGGCCGATGCTGACTGGGTCGACTTAAACCATCTATCATCAATTCTCAACTGATGATCACTGGGTAGACTTAAACCAGCCATTATCAGTCTACCCGTGATCGGGCATTTCAAAATACTAAATGGAACGCGATTGAACCGCAAAAGGTGTTTAATTTAGAATCGCGCATATCTATAATTAATATTTCTTTTTGGTTATTAACCGATTATGGCTTACAAAGTAGCCAGTGTCAAGTATTATAATTAGCAAGTTATTTGCAGATAATCAATTAAAGAGAGTCGTTGTAAAAGGCGGCTCTTTACAATGACTTTTTCACGGGGTTTGGGAACAACGCTAAAGTCCATGTTTTGCACTGATTTTCATTTTCATAACACTTTTACGAAACTTAATTGATTAATATGCCCCCGAAATGAAACAATTTAGACACATTTTAACTAGGTTTCGCAAAAATGAAAATTCAGCAACACATCTCCTTAATGCGTTCCCGCCAAAATTCCAACCGCCTGTGATAAAATTCAAAAATCGAATATATTGTGACTAATATTAATAAACACATTTATATTATATACATTGTGATTATAATCCAATAAGAGTCTTTATATTCTATTTCTCAGCCAATAGGGAAAATTACTTAACCAACCGACTAACCCCCTTACTTAGAAACGGTGACTAAGTTTATATAACGTTTGCCACTGTCTGTTAACTTTAAAACTTCATGTCAGAGTACTGTGACCAGCAGATAAGTTGAAAAATTTTGTCGTGGAAGGGGAAAGTTCGCGCAGTACATTTTACATGCGCCTTCGATGAAAAATCGGCTTTTTTTCAATTAATCTGCTGCCTACTGTAAGATACATTCGTTACATAAAGTTACACATCGTTTATTAGAAAGGAGGTAAGTTATTTTGCATATTAGCTGAGTCATTTAATTTACTTGTCAATAGATACCATTCGTTTATTGCTTATTCAAAGTGTATTAGTAAGTTGCCCATTGGCTGTGCATATATATTTAAAATAAAATGTCTAACAATTAAAACTGGCTTATTGCAATGTAAATCGATCATAGTAAGTTTGGAAGTCAAAATAGAGATACCTATCGTTTCAACTATAACTTCTTAAAAAAATATACTTTTCATCTTAACTTACATAATAAAAAATTAGTCTAAGTTACTTTGGGGCGAGATCATGACACTTGCTTGTGCATTTCAAAAAGAGTTAGTAAAGGTGATCGCACACTTATCAGCACCGTACACGAATTCATTGTATGTAATGATGTCAAACCTCGCACGTTTCACCTGCACCGCACTTTACGAAATGCGGCGCGTTCGGCGCGTGCGGCGCGTACGGTGCTGGTAAATGTGCGATCACCTTAATTGGCTGGAAAACATTTTTCATTGCCTACTTTACACTAAAATAAACAAGTGTCACTTATCATAATAATGAGCATAATATTGTGTTCACGGTCTTTACAAGTTATTGATAGTTACAAATTTTACTACAAAATATATATTTTTTTATATGAAAAATTGGAAGAAGAATAGAAGAGACAAGAATACTTATTTATGAAAGGAAGATAGAAAGAGAAAAAACATCTTAAATGCGAAAGTGTTTCTGTCTGTAACTATTAAACTACTGAATAAATTTTAATGATAAGTATTTGATAAATTGAATATTTAACCCTGTGACTGCTGAAAACACACATGTTGTGTTTGCAATTTGCGATTTTTCGGGTTTGTGGTTGATTTGCGATTACAACGTCAGCAGTCAAAGAGTATAGAATAGAACGGAAATATCGCTAAATGACAATAACAATGCGAAAATGTACAAACAGTGGAATTCAGTCGTTTTTACAAACAGTGTTTTTAAATGTTCTGAATGATTTATGAAATATAGTATTAATTAAATGTCTTTTTTTGTAGTTTTGTAGTCAAAAGTTTAGCTAGTCAGTAGAACCCAATTCATACCACTCTGTGAGATTTAGCTGAGCAATGAACCAATGAAAAATCTACACGTATCGCTTTTAGCGATAAGGCCGCCCATTGTACCTATATATTTGTTAGTTTTAAGTTTAATTTGTGACAAAAATGTGTCAAATCTGAATTTTTCTGTCTTATTTTTGTAATTTTAATATTTTATCTTTCTGTTTCTTTTGTAAATTTTTATTTAATTTATTTTATTTTGTCTTGTATTCTTTGGAACAATAAAGCATTTAATCAATCAATCACGTATGCATGAACTCAATGAAAAGTTGACATGTCAACTTTTCATTGGTCAATTTGTTGTGATTAGTTTGATAAATCAAGTGTTCGTGACTCGTGATCATCATCATCACTCGTAATTACATGTTTAAGTTTCGAAAGCTAACTCTTTGACTGCTGAGAACACAGCGTGTGTGATTTTCTATCTTGTTCGCCAATGCGGTAGGAACACAAGAGGTGTGTTTTTTACCGCGTCGCGCGTTTACCTACCGCATACGAGGGCTATTTGTTGCTTTGGGCCCAGCAGCCAAAGTGTACAACTAAAGTCTGCGATGAACGCGGTCAGTCTCATAGCAGTACAATATCCCATTGATTTTGCAATGGGTTAAGTGTACACTCGAAGTTAACACTACTAGACTTGAAATATTTTACAAGGAGAAATACATCATCAAAAATCCCCCCATGACAGGATTCGAACCTGTGCCCCTCGCTTGCCGGGCGAGTGCGCTACCACTGCGCCACACTAAATCGAAGCTGGTCCGGCCAACCTGACGTTAGAATGGCCGGCCACTTTGTATCGTTAATATTTTCGAAACCACGTGTACCACGGTACTAAATACATGAACAAAGGTACCAAATAGTACAAATAGGTACTAAATAATGAGAGTAGATTGTGTAATTCTGTTGTATGGTCCGGCCAAGCTGACGGACACGCTAATCACACTCCGCAGGATTCTCCAGAGTAGTACCATTGCGTTGGTTCAAAATACTTATATTACCTAATCCCTACTGAAAAACTTACTTCAAATTAGATTATCAAAATAAATCCAAGTTCTCAATACTTGGCAGCGGGCCCAAAATGCTGGCCGCATTGCCACGCTGATTGGCAGTGCTATTTCTTTGCGCCAAATAAACTCCAGCATTTTGGTCTCGCGTTGTCTCCAACAGACAAAAAACAGTATATTGTCTGAGCTCCCGGCTCCCTCAGTCCCAAAGTCCACCCCAAATGGCTCAAATATGTAATTCAAATATGTTTGCGCTTCTTGAGCTTTTTAGCCCCATCAGATTTGAGCGAGGTCTCTGGTACATGGGACGGCTACAAAGTATCGACGCAAGTAGGGCCCCACACCAAAAGCCATCCCATCTTTCAGGGAACCAGAGTCATACCGTCAAGCCTTTAGCATCATCAAACCAATTGGTTCTAACTAATGTTTAAGTTGGAACCAATTGGCACGTTAATACCGGGATGCCTCTAAAAACGGCCTCCGCGTTAGGGCGCTCGCCCACGGCGACTTTTTGTAGCGATGCAGACGCGCGACTAACGCGTGGTAGTCGCATTTGTAACGCGCTACAGTAGCGATGCTAACGCACTACTAACGCGCTACTGCAGCGCGACTAAATCGATCGTGTCGGACGACATCGGGGAAAAAACGGAGGGAGGGGACTGAATTGCGCTTGTATCGCGACTGAAGCGCGATGGTATCGCGTTTGCATCGCTACTGAATCTGAGTGCCCGTGGGCGAGGGCACACAGCTAGCGACCGCTTTGCGACTGTATCGATGCAGAATCGCGTTAGTATCGCTACAAAAAGTCGCCGTGGGCGAGGGGTCTTAATACAGGAGAGACCATGGTGATGAACAATGCAGGGCATAAACTGGAGCGCCGAGGCAAAGACATTCAGAGTAATCAAATCCCTACTTATTTTGTAATAATAATGTATTATAAATGCAAAAGTTCGTTTGTTTGTTTGTTCCCTTCTCATCTGAGCGATGTTCCCGGTTGCGTCCCTCGCTATTTCGGGTCAGCACTGTTAGTTAGTCATCATTGAACCATCTACTGCAAAAAGGTATTTTTGTTACCCTTTTACTATCAAATAATTCCGGATTTTAATTTAAAAAAAAAACAGAGATAGTCCGTAATGTGGAGAAGGATATTTTACTTTATAAACGGGCGAAACCGTGAGACACAGCTAGTCGAATAATAATAACAAATCATATAACAATATTAAATTGAGAGAGCTAACTAAAATCTAAAAAAGATCACTTAAAATTACATTATATTTTCTAATTAACTGCGTATAATGAAGGAGCCACGAAATTGCAAGAATGGAGATGTATATTTGAAGCTACGTCGTAAGATATACAGGATGAACCATTTAAACAGGCCTTCAGGGGGATATCCTAAACTATAAGAGATAGCGAAAAATGCTGAAAGGAGTTGCGTCCCCGATTTTGATAAAAACTAAAATGGCATTAATAGACTTTTGAAAAATTAATTACCCTAGCCAGGAATTGAACCTTGTCTTTTTGCAAAAAAATAAACACCCTATATTATTGTACCGTTCGATAGTGTTGCTGATAAAGATCAAATCCTGGAAACAAACATATTGTGGTAAATCGAGAAAAATTCCAATTTCTAATAAAATATTAAATAGTCAAGTATTCTGTACAAGTACTTGTGGGTTACCCGCACCTATTACAATGACCTACTCGATTTGAAAGACTGCACTACCATTTTATCATCATTTCAGACCATGTTCTGGTTTCAAAATTTCGCACACAGTTCAAAGCATGAGCTTTGATGTTTGATGTAAGTAGTGATGCACAACTGATAGATTACTTTTTTTGTGAAAATTAATATTTTTATTAAAAATAAGACATTTGTCTTGTTTTACCACACTATGTTTGTTTCCAGGATTTGATATTTATCAGCAACGCTATCGATCAGTACAATAATATAGGGTGTTTATTTTTTCGCAAAAAGACAAGGTTCGATTCCTGGCTAGGGTAATTAATTTTTCAAAAATCTATTAATGCAATTTTAGTTTTTGTCAAAATCGGGGACGCAACTCCTTTCAGCATTTTTCTCTATCTCTTATAGTTTAGGATATCCCACTGAAGGCCCGTTTAAATGGTTCACCCTGTATACAATTATGACAGTTCTTTTCACATTCACATTTGGAAACAAAAAACATCAAAAAGTAGGTTTGCTAGAAAAAAATATTATTACATTTTTGTCTGCGACAATATCAATGTGAAAGGAAATCACTCGTTGCACACCGATCATGTTGCATTATCTTGTTGTATATATCGACGCAGAGCCCAAACCGCTAGTCGCTATAGACATGAAATTCGAAGTGTGTTCTTTGAAGGGATTTTGGAAAATCCCGCAGGATCAGGACTTACGCGGGAGAAACCGCGGGACTCTGCTAGTTTTGATATTCCTGCGGGATCGGGACTTACGCGGGTAAAACAGAGGGTGCAGCTAGTAATAATATAATAGTAATATAGTCTGCACTGCGCCTGCCCATAAGACATTACTGAGTGGGAGGGAGAGGGTAATACTGTCCACAGCTCCCCACGTTCTACGACCCAGTGTGAGCAACGAGTGAAAAACTGTACTATACCAATGCAACATTTGACTTACACCAGTGTTTATAAACGAGTAGAGTAATTACTTGGAGTAAGTAATGCATTTGTCCCGCTCAAGTCAGTGGTTTTCAGCGTCAGCGAAATTTTGACAGTCTTTACTTAAAGAAAGTCGAGTAATTACTCGACTCGCGTCTATAACATATAGTCAATTCTAAGTAATTACTTGTCTAATTAATGTGTCTGTCACTTTTTCGTTAACGGTAAGAATCACTAATAAGAGCGAGACAGGGCATTGCATAGCCAAAGTAATAAAAATCTCAGATTTGTCTTTAAATACTAGTGTTAGAATAACTAACAGTTTCGTGACATCCTGCCATTACACCAGTTTATTAATAAAAAGTCGATATAATATTTTCCTTTATCAGTCAAATATGGAAAATTATACAAAATTTCATTTTCAATTATCATACGAAGTCAACAATTACAAATTATGGCTAGTAAACAATAATAAAGTGTTGGAATATAGTACAAATATCACGTAAATCGAGGAGTTATTAACTTTATAGGTAAAATTACATTTAAAATATTCCCCATTATGGAAATAGGACGAAACTAAAATGTTAAAATAACTTGTCAATTTCATACGGCTGGTTTGATTCCGCGAACTTCACACACAAATGTATAAAACGACAAGCGCGGGAATTCCCGCGGGATTCCCGCGGGAATATGGGGATAAAAAGTAGCCTATGTGTTATTCCAGGTATCCAGCTATCTACATACCGAGTTTCATGGTAAACGGTTCATTGGTTTTTACGTGATTGAGTAATAAACACACACACCTATATAGTCACAAACTTTCAGCTTTATAATATTAGTAGGATTGAAGTTCCAATTTAAGGACGAGGCGACTCTTACCATTTCCATCCAAATTTAATACCAAAATAAATATTCACATTCAAATAAAACGGAGAAACATTATTCAATGAAAAAATATTTCTCCGTTTTATTTCATTTCGAATGCATATTTTGGAAAACCTTGTGATGGGGACCCTTTAAAAGTAAAATTTTAATCTGAATAATATCGATATTAAGGTAGAAAACTAAATTTTTCATAATTTATTTTGGTATTAAGTTTGTATGGAAATGGTAAGAGTCGCCTCGTTCTTAAGGCTAAACATTTTGATAATGGATATCTTTTTCATAATTTTACTAAGCTTACTTAATATTATAAATGCGAAAGTAACTCTGTCTGTCTGTTACGCTTTCACGCCTAAACCGCTGATGTTAATGAATTTTGGTATAGAGACAGATAGGACCATGGAGAATGACAGGGGCTACTTTTGATCTTGTAAATCCCGCGGGATCGGGACTTACGCGGGCGCAACTAGCTTCCCATAAACGGGATTTACGCGGGTTAAACCGCAGACGCAGCTATCTAGCAAAATTAAAAATGATACCCATAACTTCTAGCATTACTTTGTGGCTCAACGATTGAGAATCGCGGGATCAAACCAAACCCAACCTTATACGTTAGAAAATATAAACCATTTCACCGTGCCGACGTCGCAGTCTGTCGACGGCAAGTGGTAGCGATAGATCGGAAACACTCTTCGCACACTCGAACCGGCTTCAATTGTCCGTAGCGAGGGAGCGGGATGGAGTTAGAACTGCACGACGCGCAGAATACTTTGCCTGTAAAGAAAATAAGGAAAGTTTAGTATGTGGCAGTGACCAACAGATGGAGCTACGGTTGCAAAAGTCTGAATCGCGTTAACGAAATATTTCACGCCAGCAATCCCTAACTTCCGGTTTTTTTGGCACGAAGTTCCTTATCGCGCTGCGAAAGGGAGCTAGACGGAAAAAATTAAGACCAAAAGTTGTAACGACACTTTATATTTTGCTTGGAACTTTGTTCGATCGGGGTGTCCCTTGACATCTCTCAAGTTTTTAAAATATATTAATTATTTACAAAACGCCGTCTTTTATTGAATTTTCTCATAGGAAGGGGATGAATAGTAGAGTATAATTATGACTCGAGAGCAAATTATTTTCGGGCGATTCGATTTATATCCCTCACTGCGAACAAAGGGAAGGATTCTAACGTAGAATCCTGAGTTCTACGTTAGAATCCTTCCCTTTGTTCGTGATTCAAAATAGCGCCCTCGCCGTAAAACAACTATCTTGCTCTCTTGTCATCATCATCATCATCATCCGAGCGAGTTTCCCGGTTGCATCCCTTTCGAGAGCCCGGAGTACGCTTTCCTACTTTTACGTCTCCACTTCGCACGAATTTCGGCATCCCGCACAGTGAGGCCATTTGCACGCATATCCGCACTTACGGCTTCAAGCCAGCATTTCTTGGGTCTCCCCAATCTGCCGCGGCCGGGCGGAGGCGCCATAGCAAGACATTTGTTTCCCACGTAACTAGCCGGTTTTCGTAAAACGTACCACCGTAAGCGACATTCTTGCAATTTATCTGCTATGTCTCGGACATGAAGGGCGCCCCTGATGCGGGAGTTTCTGACGCGGTCTTTTCGCATCACTCCACACATCCAGCGCAGCATCTTCATCTCCGTGACATGCAGCTCCTGCTTATGTCGTTCAAGCACTGGCCACGTCTCACTACCATACAAAAGGACAGGTCTAATGATCGGTTTTTAGACCTGTCCCGCAGTGCTTTAGACCGCAGTGCCCACCAGATCATCACACGAGAAACACAGTCGAAGGCCTTCTGCAGGCCCAGGAACAGGAAGTGCAGAGGCGTATTCTTCGTTCGTTCGTTTCCGTTTGTATCGTTTTCTGGTACCTCACAGCACAGACAATATTGTCTAGTGTGAGGACCGCAGTGTTATCGTATTACTGTAACTATGTTTAAAGGAAATAAATATTTTTGTATTTTTTTTTTTTTTTGTATTTTGTTCTGTATTTCTCCATAACGGTCCTTAGGGCGAAACAGGGTCCATGGTACCATGACCGGGGCGGAAACCATACTGGCCCTCCGAGATGTACGAGAGTCAATTTTACGCTCGTAGAGCTTCATGATGTGGGACATGACCTTTATACCACGATAACTTCCACACTCCTGCGCAGATCCCTTGCCCTTGAACACTGGAGTGATGACACTCAGTCTCCATTGGACGGGGATTCTGCGGGGATTGGTCTCGAGTATGCGGTTAAAAAGGTTGGTTAAGATGCCCACACCACGAGAACCCATAGCCTTCCATACTTCGATGGGGACTCTATCAGCGCCGAAAGCTTTTCGAATCTTCATGCGGCGAAGAGCCTTGCGGACCTCCTCGGGCGTAATTAGTGGTACAAGTCTTAGATTCGGAGGGAGTTCCGGTGGCTGCACCTCTTTATACTGCATCGCGTGGTTACTATTAGGATCTTTTACACAGCGGCACTTGGATATTGATTAAAGCGGCACAGGATATATTATGCTGTGCCGCTTTGATCCTAGAACGTGCCATTTTATGAATAAGCTTCTGCCCCTCAGACGTTTCCAACTTATCGTACAATGGCTGTAAGTGGTCCTGTCTGGCTCTGGCTACTACTCTTTTAGTGGCGCGTTTGGCGGACCTTTACGCGTCGCGAACTTCAGGAGAGTATGACACTTGCCACTTTTTAAAGAGGGCTTTCTTCACCCTAGTCTGCCTCTGGACTGTGTCGTTCCACCACCAAGTTTCCTTGTCACACTTGTGTCCTTTCTTAGACATACCGAGGACCGACCGCGCCGAATCAGCGATAGACACCTGAATCCTGTCCCAGTGTTCCTGTACCGATTCGCCTTCAGCATTAGCACATTTGTCCCCGATTGCTGAGCGAGCACCTGGGACTTGACTTCATCAAGCATCCACCATCTGATTCGGCGCTGACATGGTTCCGGTCGTTTGTCTTTGGTCTTTACACAGAGATCCATGACAAGGATACGGTGTTGGGCAGTGAGACCGGGTATGACTTTGCAGTTGGCCATGTTGCCCATATGTCATACAATCCACTATTGTCTGTTCTAAGTATTTGTCATTTAAGTGGCAACAGAAATTCATCATCAAACTCGTTCACCCTATGTATGCTTAGATCTTTAAAACTACTCAACCGATTTTGATGCCAACTTTTTAATAGATAGAGTGATTCAAGAGGAAGGTTTATAAATATAATACATGCATCATACGAAGCCGGGGCGGGTCGCTAGCATAATCTATAATTACCACAATTCCTGCAATGATGCCTCCTCCGGAAGGCAGTGAAGTGCGCGTCGCAGCGCATGCAGGCCGGTGCAGCCATATCCGGAACCCACTCCGGGGCTCTCTCGACTGTTTCCGAGCGATCCGTACTGAAAACAAAATAAATTTGCCTTTAAAAAACATAGCTAAGAACACTTGCGCAAAAGTCACCTATCAACCAAAAAAAACTACATTGAAATCGGTTCATCCGTTCATGAGCTACGATGCCACAGACAGATACACACACAGACAGACAGACACGTCAAACTTATAACACCCCTCTTTTTCCGTCGGGGGTTAAAAATAATACTACACGAAGTATAGTGGCCGGGAACCAAGTTGGAAAATTATGACGTGAAAGGGGAAAGTTCGCGCAGTATCGATTTTTCGCATACCCCATTTTTCTTGATGTTTGCTGGGAATTATAGTAAGTACTTAGAAATCCTACCACTGTTATAAATGCGAAAGTGTAGGTGCTTGTTTGTTTGTCATGTTTGTGTTTAAATGACGCAGCCACTTACCGATTGCGATGAAATTGGTATACTGGATTAACATAGGCACATATTTTTTATCCCGATGTTCCCGCGGGATCGGGACTTACGCGGGGAAAAGCGCGGGAGCTTCTGATCACGTGGGCATATCAGGATAAAAGGAGCTAATGTGTTAATCAAAATGCCCAGCTATCTACATAAGAGAAAATGATTTTACAAAAAAATAATAAACTCGAGCTCGTGCTTCGGAAAGTCAAGCTAAGCAGTTGTGGTCCTGGTTGTTATCTCAGGTAGCAGTCGTTAGGTCAAAAAAGCCGCCAAGAAGAAGCCTCGGCTAACGTATCCACGTGTCAAGCTCCTCCCGGAACTAGTTCCGCTGCGGCCGAGATGATTGACATCCCGGCCCCTTAATGGCCCAGGGCCGGAAAAGTCATTTTTTGCAAGCGAATCTAAACTACTGCAGGAATACCAAAGATCTCCTTTTGGCCTTCCTAGCAGATTGGTGTATAGAGGTGGCAGTGGTGGGGGACCCATACTGCATCCCGCGCGGGAGCAGCTGGCTCGCGGACACGGCGGGAGATATCGCGATACTCCCGACCAGCGCTCTTTGTGTGCCACCCTTAAAGCTCCTTGCCCGCGGCGTGGCCTACATCGCAGTGCAGTGGAGGGACACCCTCCTGGTTGGGGCCTACTTCAGGACCGAGAGTTCTTATACTCAATTTTAAGTAGTTAGCAACTTGTCTAAGTAATGCATCTGTCACATTCTCGTTGACGTTAAAACTCACTGATAAGAGCGAGACAGAGCGTTGCTTAGTCAAAGTAATTACTCTGAATCGTCTATAAATACGGGTGTAAGACTCGAAGGAAGGAAGACTGATTTAAATCTACTTCTTCTTTCTTCCTAGGAAGAAGTAGATTTAAATCAGTAAATGGACAGACAAAAAAACATATTTAAAAAAAACCCGACGAATTGAGAACCTCCTTTTTTGGAAGTCGGTTAAAAACAGGCTGACAAACACTAACTTACTATTTTCAGTAGATTGAGTTTTTAGGTGCAGAACTGGAGGGTCGAGGAGGCGGAGACTCTGTCTGACCACATGTACGTCAGATTTGAGATCTCTTCCCACATCTCACCTCCAATTCAATTGGCCCCCCGATCGGATCGGATCGCAAAGGTGGGCTTTTAAGAAGCTCGACAAAGAGCTCCTCGAAGAGGCTGCGATCATCTAGGCGTGGGTGCCCGTGCCGGAGGCCCTGTATGATCAGGATGATGCGGAGAGGTTCACAAAGGACATGGCGTACGTCTGCGACGCGTCGATGCCCCGGGTCCAACCGCGAGTTCGCTCACGGCAAATGTATTGTGGAGCGCGGAGATTGGCTTCCTGCGCGCCGCCTGCGTAGCAGCGCGCCGCGACACCGGAGGCGTCGACACGGTCAACCGCGTGAACCGGAAGGGATGGACCCCGTGGAGCACCACCTCTACGAGAGCTGGCAAGCCGGGAGGAAAGCTCTCCGAACCGCCATTCGTGCCTCGAAGGACAGCGCTCGCAAGGAAATGCGCGCGTCTTTGAGCCGGGACCCATGGGGGCGCCCTACCGTGGCGCAGGGGGCAAACTCAAACCATGGGCTCCACCACTGACTCAGACGCTTGAGTCAAATCTCGTGTCCCAGATCGTGGCATAGCTGTTTCCCCGCAGGGACCAGCACAATCCGCCGACCACGGCTCCTGCAGAGCCGGCGCCACCAGAAGGGAGGACTCCGTGGAGGTGACTTCCTAGGAGCTGAAGCAGGTCTCCCGTCGCCTCGGTGCCAAGAACACCACCCCTGGGTCTGACGGCAAACCAGGTCGTGCGTGCGTTCTGGCCTCGAGGCATTTGGGGAGTCGTCTTCGGGGGCCGCCCAATTATCCTCCTTGACCAGGGGTGCATGCAAGCTCTTCGAAAGGAAAATCACGACGCGGCGCGCGGTGGTACCGGAGGCCCGGCGGCCCTTTGATCAAACCGTAGATTTTGTGGAACAAATATTTTTTCAAATTAGTTGGTGTTTATATAATTTAAGAGTCATATTGTCCTACAAAATGCGTGGTACGTTATCCCGGCCCTACGCTCAAAATAATAGATAACGCTGTTCTTCTTTCTTCTCATCCGAGCGATGTTCCCGGTTCCCTCTCGGGAGCCCAGGGTCCGCTAAACCCCAAATTAATTTGGCAGTAGGTAAGTCACCATTGACCATACCTTCTGCAAATAGATTTGGCAATATTTTTATGGCCGGCCGCCTGCCTGACACCAACCCTCCTAGGGACCAAGCAGTTTATCCGTCACCGCGCGGAGAGAACTTAGGTTTGCTGGTCTCCCTCAGATCTCTTAGCCGCCTTTAACGACACCCACGGGAAGAAATGAGGTAGCTCTATTCTACGCCGGGGCTACACGGCTAAGATATAGATAACGCTGTTATCTACCACAATCGAGAGTTTCGTATAGGAAATTGTTGGGCGTCTCATCAAAATGAAGCTACTCACGAAAAATTAGCTTGAAAGTAATCAATTGAATATTTGTTCCAGGGTTCCCGGACTAATATTTTCTTCTAGAATTAATGGTTGTTTTATCGTTCGTAGAATTAAAGTAGAGTCCCAGTTCAGAAGTGTTTGGGCTTTACACACACAAACTTTCACATTTATAATATTAGTAACATCATATGATAAAAAAAAAGCTTGAATTGAAAGAGTTTATAAAAAAATTTGTTAGTCAATCTATTTGATAACTGTTCGTTTTATAGTCTGTTCAGAAAAAGAAGTTAAGTTAATAATACGGTAAATTGGTCTCGGTTATTATCTCTGATAGCAGTCGTCAGGTCCAGTTAGAGGCCTTAGGGCGACCTGACAACTCTAACACTAGGTGATGCACACCACTACACAAAAAGGAGAAACTTACGTGTTCATAGTCAAATCTCCGGTAGAGACAGAAGCCTGCAAGTTGACGGTATTGTCAACGGATTTACGTCTGACTTCACTGGTGTCCTGATTCATTGTGGCTGCGTTCACGGTGTTCCGACGGAGGCGGCCCTCGGATGTGGAGTCGGAATTACTGTCTGCATACACCTCTTCCGCCGAATATACGCTGTCAAATGAGCTTCCTAGAACACGATTTTTTTTTTCTTAAATTATTTGTTACAAGATGCACGGTTTCATTAGCGTGGGGACATTTTATTGTCATGCGTGCGTGTATTGCGCATGTGAAAATGCGCATGTGCATGCGCGTACGCAGAGCGCGCGCTTTGAAAATTGCGCATATGAAAATGCGCGCAAACACGCATGGCAATAACAACGCGAACGTTAACTCTATTACTCAATCACTAGATGGCGCTAGTTGCAAAAATACATAGCGGTATCGTTGCGTTTTATGTCAAAAATCACGTTTGTTGTATGGGAGCCCCCCTAAAATATTTGTGTTATTTTGTATTTGTTGTTATAGCGGCAACGGAAATACATCATCTGTGAAAATTTCAACCGTCTAGCTTTTACGGTTCATAAGATACAGCCTGGTGACAGACAAACTGCCAGACAGCGAAGTCACAGTAACAGGGTCCCGTTTTTAGCCTTTGGGTACGGAACCCTAAAAACTGCCATCCCATAGAAATATCGGGACAAAAAGTAGGACTTATGCTGGTAGGTGGTTACAAGCCGCGGCCAAAGCCTCACACCAAGAAAAATAATGCGTTTTCTTCTTAGAGGGAGGCTTGTAGATTTAAGATCGTTGTTTCATTAAGCTCACCATTCTGTATAACTTGATCTTCCGTAGCTTCATATTCAATTTTGTTTGGTTTCTCCTCTTCGGGCGGCGTGTCCGGCACGTCAGGTGTCTGGTTCATTAGGAACACTGACTTCAGTATGTTCCGGAGATCGGCAGCGAAGTTAGTTTGTAATTGGTCAGCTACCCCCGCAATGCAAACGAACAAGCGGTGGATTAGGTCTTCGCTTGATCTGTGAGATAATAAAAATACTAATTTATTACCTACATTTACTTAGTTGAAATGAATAGGAAAGTCTACCTACTTTTATCCATACACACGTAATCGTCTATTTCCTGCCTGGATAAAGACATTAGAGCCTTAAGTTTATGCCATAAAACCTATAATTGCCATGACTATGCCCCGAATAGAAAAAAAATCAGAAAAATTGGACAATGATAAAAATCAAAACGTAGGGGCAGGTCATGCATGGGTGATATAGGACTTACTAAGATTAAGCGAAAGTAACTCTGTCTGTATGTTGCGCTTTCACACCATAACAGCTGAATTGATATTGATGAATTTTGGTAAGTAGCGCTCATAGTTTTATCTATACTTTTATCCCGTAATCACACGGGATCGGGCCTTCTTCTTCTCATCTGAGCGATGTTCCCGGTTGCATCCCTCTCGGGAGCCCGGGGTCCGCTAAGCCCCAAACAGTTTTTTTTTTTAATTTGGGGTCGGCGCAGTCGGTAAGTCATCATTGACCATACCTGCTGCAATTAGATTTGGCAATGTTTTTACGGCCGGCCGCCTGCCTGACACCAACCCTCTTAGGGATCAAGCAGTTTATCCGCCACCGCGCGGGGAGTACTTAAGGTTATTCTTAAGGCGTAACTGCGGGCGCAGCTAGTAAGCCTATTAAATCCTACTAATATAATAAATGTGAAAGTTTGTATGGATGTTTGTTACTCTTTCACGCAAAAACTACTGAACCGATTGCGATGAAACTTGGAATATAGATAGCTGGACACCTAGAATAACACATAGGCTCCTTTTTATCCCGATATTCCCGCGGGATCGGGGCTTACGCGGGTGAAACCGCAGGGCGCAGTTAGTTTTAATTATAGTTTGATAGTGTGAATGGGGCCCACTGGGTGTGAATGGGCCCACTGGGTGTGTATGGGGCCCACTGGGTGTGTATGGGGGCCCACTGGGTGTGTATGGGGCCTACTGGGTGTGTATGGGGCCCTTAAGATTGTAGGGCCCAAGCCAACCTCGCCTCCTCGTTCCTGCAGGAGACTCGTTGGAAAGGCATCAGATTCGGGAAGAAATCCTGCGTAGGTGTGCACTGCCGACCTGGCACTCGTAAACACATATTTCAAAAAGAAGCTCGACCACTTGTTCACCTACAGGAGCGGGGGGCGCGCTACCCAAAATCGATTTTCTACTCACTAGGAGACACCATATCGGCAACGTGGGCCACTGCGAAGTCATACCCGGTGATAGTATCACTACCCGACACCTGGGTCATCCTTGTCATGGATCTCTGTATAAAAACCAAAGACAAATGACCGGAACCATGTCGGCGCTGAATCAGATGGTGGATGCTTGATGAAGTCAAGTCCCAGATGCTCGCCTCAGCAATCGGCGACAAATGTGCTAATGTTAAATGCGAATCGGTACAGGAACACTAGGTTAGGTTAGGTCCTCGGTATGTCTAAGGGAGGACGCAAGTGTGACAAGGAAACTTGGTGGTGAAGCCCTCTTTAAAAAGTGGCAAGCGTCAAACTTTCCTAAAGATCGCGATCGCGTTCTCGTGGTGTGGGCATCTTAACCAACCTTTTTAACCGCATATTCGAGACCGGCAGAATCCCGGCCCAATGGAGACTGAGTGTTATCACTACAGTGTTCAAGGGCAAGGGATCTGTGCAGGAGTGTGGAAGTTATCGTGGTATAAAGGTCATGTCCCACACCATGAAGCTCTACGAGCGTATAGTTGACGCTCGCATTCGGCAGTAGTGCACTGTCTCGGAGGGTCAGTATGGTTTTCGCCCGGTCATGGTACCATGGACCGTGTTTTCGCCCTAAGGATCGTTATGGAGAATTACAGAACGAAGAATACGCCTCTCCATTTTCTGTTTCTGGACTTGCAGAAGGTCTTCGACTGTGTTCCTCGCGTGATGATCTGGTGGGCGCTGCGGTCCAAAGGGGTGCCAGAAACTCATATTGAAACCATCAGGGACATGTACCGATATTCCGATTCTGTAGTGCGAACTGCTGTTGGTGACACTTAATCTTTCCCCACTGATTCTTAGTGGACTCTGATGTTGTGTGTCTTTCCCCACTGACACACAACATCAGAGTCCACTAAGAATGCTCATGTATGCTGATGATATTGCGCCAGCGAACTCGGATAAGTACGGCTTGGAAGGCGTGTAAATGCGTTGAAAGAGTCGCTTGAGAACGGTGGTTTGCAAGTCAACGTAGCGAAGACCGAATACTTGGCTAGCAATACCACAGATCCCACACCTGTCTGCTGTAGACGGTCACATGGTCGAGCGGACAGACCAGTTTAAGTACTTTGGATCTGTACTTCACGAGTCCGGCGACATCGATTGCGACATAAACGTCCCGCATTTAGGCAGCTTGGGCTAAGCGGCAAGAGGTAACTGGGTCATCTGTGACCCCAAATGCCGGTTAAACTGAAGGGACAGGTCTATTAAACGATCATTAGACTTGGCCTTTTGTATAGTAGTGAGGCGTGGCCAGTGCTTGAGCGACATAAGCAGGAGCTGCATGCTGGATGTGTGGAGTGATGCGAAAAGACCGCGTCAGAAACTCCCGCATCAGGGGGCAGATTTCATGTCCGAGACATTGCAGATAAATTGTAAGAATGCCGCTTACGGTGGTACGGTCCCCCCCCCCCCCCCCCTTTTACATCTATTTTTAGATGATTTATACCGCGCAAGCAACTTTTAATCCATGCTATTTATGGCGCTGTAATGCCCGGGTCATTGTTAGGTGGAGTAGGCTTACAGTGGTGGTACGGCCACGTTCTACGAAACCCGGCTAGTTACGTGGGTAACAAATGTCTTGCTATAGCGCCTGCGCCCGGCCGCAGCAGATTGGGAAGACCCAGGAAGTGCTAGCTTGACGTCGTAAGATCGGATATGCGTGCAAATGGCCTCACTACGCGGGATGCCGAAGATCGTGCGAAGTTGAGACGTAAAACTAGAAAAGCGGACCCCGGGCTCTCGAGAGGGATGCAACCGGAAACATCGCTCGGATGATGAGATGAGCATTTCAGAGTTTTTGGTGTAATCAGTAAGGGTGAAACAAATAAACGTGAACGTACTTGAACTTTCCCCTCGCTTGATGTCTCGCCGCCAACTCCTGTGCCTGTAACGCCAGCGCTATCTGCTCATCGTCGGCACATTCGGAAACGCCGCACGATCTTCCGCTGAAAACATTTAACGAATTACTTGTAAAAATTAGTTCTCAACCTATAAACCCAGTTTAACAATACATAAGTAATAATAGCTCGGTTTAAAGCCGATATGAAAGAAATTTTAGAAACAAATACTTAATAATAAGTCACCTACAAATATTATTAAATAACGGGGTATTTACCATGCTTTAATTTGTTTTTTAACGAAGCTTGATCGGTATCGGTAGCTCGGAAAAACATGGTAAATACCCCGTTATTTAATCGACCGAACGAGCGAAGCGAGTGAGGTTTACGTGGTGAGATGTGCGGGCGCTCGTATGTTTGTACGTTTGTATGTTTGTTCGACGATAACTTTAGTACCGTTGCTCCGATCGTCACGATTTTTGGTATGTGGCTATTAAGGGTCAATAGAATTTTTAAGTTCGAAGATGAGCGGGATCGGTCTGGGGATTACGGAGATAGAGGGTGAAAGGGGGGAAATGAAAACTATAATATACCCGAATGGGGTGTCAAATGAAAGAGCGTAACTTCGGTGACAATAATATGATACCATGGAACTGATCTGATAATGGATCTGGAAGGTAACAGGAACTTGACTTTTTAAGAAGGATAGTTTTGTCAAGTTTGGTCTTGTTGAAATCATCATAAGTATCATATTATGCTTAGGTTCCTAACCAATGATCTACTGAAAAGATGAATAAGTAAGGGCATATGGGCTGAAAGGGTGGGATGAAAATAATAAAGGTAACACATATATGTGGCGGATAAACTTTTTGATCCCTGGGAGGGTTGGTGTCAGGCAGGCGGCCGGCCGTAGAAATATTGCCAAATCTATTTGCAGAAGGTATGGTCAATGATGGTCAATGCTGTTTACAAATAAATAGGCAAATAGTTTTTTTTTTATTTGGGGTTACCTACTGCGACCTCTAATAAAAAAAAACTATATGGGGTTTAGCGGACCCCAGGCTCCCGAGAGGGATGCAACTGGAAACATCGCTCAGCTTGCAGTTACACTTTACTTTTCAATGCTTGTAGCTTGGAACTTTTTGCGAAATCGAAACCACAATTTAGGACAAGACAAATACAAAGTATTCAAACCTCGATAAAGAAGCGACCTCACATGTAATATTACCCGAGTAAAGTTAGAGGAAAAAACTTATCTTCTGTGCAATATATTCATATCGTTTTTGAGCTCCTTGAAATCGTTACGATAGGACGTAGTCATTCAATTCTTACCGTCTACTATTCAAGGTGTAATGATTTCTATCATCCAGAAGATGGTCCTACGGTTCTAGGGATACAAGATAGAGTGTCAAATACTTTAAGTAGGTACACTATTTAAAGTACTTAGTGAAAAAAAAAACTCGTGAGGTCTCAGTTCGGGGCGACCTACTAGTTATAATTAGATAATAATATGTGTTTTGTGATAAAGTAGGTAGTCCGTCGACGACGACGGTCGGATGTGTGTTTTCTAAATCGTCATTTATCGCTTGCTTGGAAGCAAACGTTTCAAAAATTAATTGGTGTGGGCTACCACTGTAACGTGATGATTTACATAACACTTAAGTTACTAAGGCACTACATCAGTAATCGTACAGCTACAAATACCACATACTACATACTACATGTCTAATAACCACTGATTCAATCCGAGACCATACGTGCAGGAAAACGCAACGATAGCGCGATCCCTTTGTTCGGTGTAGGACAGATCCTGGATTGGACAGATTCGTAATTCGGCAGATTCGCTACTCGACAGATCGTGAATTGGGCAGACGCTTCCGGTCCATAAGAACTTAATCCCAAAATGTCTGATATCGGTACGACCAATAAGCCTATATTTCAAAACGATTTTTTCCCGAATTGCCTGAAATTCTGAATGTCTATATTTCAAAACGAATTTGTCCCGTAATGCCTGAAATTTTTGATTCCGGATCCGCCACAATGCACAATGTAGGTAGGTTGATTAACCACTTGATTTTGTTTGATAGATGACATTCAGACATTACGGGATTCAGCTGTTTTGGAACTAGAACGTTTTGAGCAAAAGACATTATGGTCTTCAGTTGTAACAAAATGCATGCGTATTAAATTTCCGGCATTATGAGATTCAGTCCTATTGATTAGGTAGACATTTTGGGAATAAGTTCTTATGGACCGGAAGCGATCTAACTTTCATACTTACGCCATCTGTCGGGCGTTATGATATGTAACAAAATGTATTCATTTCACACTTCCTAATGTTAAACATGTTAAAACTGTGGTGAACATTAATAACGAGGAAGTCGAAAAGGTTGAGAAGGCTGTCTTTCTAGGTATAACTCTAGACTCTAAGCTTCAATGGGGCCCACATGTGAAAGCTTTGTCCGCTAGACTAAGTTCTGCAGCTTACGCTGTTAAGAAAATTCGTGAATTCACAGATATTAAGACTGCCCGCCTGGTCTATTTCGTTCGGCTACTTCCACAGCATTATGTCATATGGCATCCTGCTGTGGGGGTGTGCTGCAGATATTAGGGATATCTTCATTTTACAGAAGAGAGCGGTACGAGCTATCTACGGGTTGGGCCCTAGAGAATCACTTAGAGAAAAATTTAAAGAAATAAATATTTTAACAGTATATTCACAATATATTTACGAAAATCTTTTATACGTCCATAAAAATAAGGACAAGCTTGTTAAAAATCGGGACATACATTTATTTAATTTAAGAAATAAAGATGATCTAACTGTGCCCTGGAGTAGGCTCCAGAAAATAAACAGGTCCTTCTCTAGCTCATCTATGCTCTACTATAATAAGTTACCCAAGAATGTGTGACATGTCCATTTTTTTTTCCTGTTTTAATCATGCGATCAGTTTTTCTGACTATAAGCAGATGAGGTGCGTGCTTAATGGCGTTAAGGGCGCTTCTCCCAGCGGGTTCTGCCCTTTCATTCATGTGACTAAGTCAAGGTCAAAGATGTCACGCCGCTTCTTTAGCCGACGTATTGTTTTAGGGATAATGACATGTCCAATATGTCCATTAATAAATTTAAAACATATATTAAAAGCAAACTGTACAGGATGGCATACTATAATACATCAGATTATATTAACGATAAAAATCCATGGAAATGAATACTTTATTGAAAGATGGGGACAGACAGGGGCACGGTTGCGTTCGCGAATGCATGGTTCGTTCGGCTCCGTTCGATTCGTCCTGGGGCGTATTCCTGGAGTTTTGTGGTAAAGTAGCAAGATAAGTAATGGAAAGGAGTAAATAGATGGTTCTACCTACGAATTTTATAATTAAATTTTAGAGAGTAGGAAAGGAATGTAAGGCTGGCACCGCAGAACTCTGGTGGTGGGTCCCGTTTGTTGGGCGGCTTGTGTGTTTGTGGATGAGATAGTGTTTTAAGTTTTTTTTATATTAAATTATTTTTTATGTTTATTATTTGGTATATAAAACTTATTTGAACAGATAGACAGACAGACAGAGTTACTTTCAATCTTGTAATGCTAGTAAGGATTATTATGGTATAGATTATTGCACCAGTTCCACTTTAGTTCAATAATGTATATGCGACAATGTAAATCACATGATTACTGCAAAAAAAATATACAAAAAAAACCCCATGAGTTTCTTGTGTCTTCTTCTCATTGGAGGTCACGTTCCGAAGACACAGTAGATTAAATATAAAAACTAACATTTCTAAGAGATATCTTGCTAATATCCGAATGAAAAAACGTACTTTGATTTTGATTTCTGATTTAGATGCAAACTCGCCTGTTCTTTGTAAAACGGGCTTTGACATGTATCAAAGAAATGTCGAATTTCGCTACAGTAATCGACCGAACGAGCGAAGCGAGTGAGGTTTACGTGGTAAGATGGGCAGGCGCTTGTATGTTTGTTCGACGATAACTTGAGTTCCGTTGCTCCGATCGCCACGATTTTTGATAGAATTTTTAAGTTCGAAGATGAGCAGGATCGGTCGGGTAGTTACGGAGATAGCGAAAGGGAGGGATGAAAACTATAATATACCCGAGTGGGGTGTCAAATGAAAGAGCGTAACATCGGTGAAAATAATATGGTACCATGGAACTGATCTGATGATGGAGCCGGAAGGTATCCACAGGAACTTGACTTTTTAAGAAAGATAGTGATGTCGAGTTTGGTCTCGTTAAAATCATCACAAGAATATATCTAATCAATAATCTACTGAACGGGATTAGTATGGGCAAAGGGGGTGAAAAGAAGGGATGCAAATTGTAAAGCAAACAAATATACCCGACTGGGGTATCAAATAAAAGAGCGCAACGTCGGTGAAAATAATATGGTACCATGGAACTGATCTGATGATGGCGCTGGAAGGTATCCACAGGAACTTGACTTTTTAAGAAAGATAGTCATGTCGAGTTTGGTCTTGTTGAAATCATGACAAGTATATACCTAATCAATAATCTACTGTGCGAAGGTGAACGGGATAAGTAGGGACACACGGGGTGAAAAGAAGGGATGAAAATTATAAAGCAAACAAATACACCCGAGTGGGTAGTGAAATGAAAGTGCGTAACGTCAGTGACAGTCATATGGTACCATGGAACTGATCTGATGATGGAGCTGGAAGGTATCCACAGGAACTTGACTTTTTAAAAAAGATATTCATGTCGAGTTTAGCCTCGTTGAAATCATTTTTAGTAATTCGTAATCATTAATCGACTGCGAAGATAAACGGCATAGGGGGTGAAAGAAGGGGATGAAAATCATATAGCAACCAAATATACCTGAGTAGGGTATCAAATGAAAGAGAGTCACGTCGATGACAATACTATGGTACCATGGAACTGATCTGATGATGAAGCTGGATGGTATCCACAGGAACTCGTGACCTGTTTTCAACGGCAGTTTATAGTGCAACAAATACCTACATCATACCCACCTATCCACAGGAGATTGCTTATAATTTTATAGGCATTGGCATAGTCATCCGTCGCAAATTTTTTCTCTATCTCTTGTCGCTCAACTATATATTTGGACATAGAACACATAGACTAACAAAAGTGTTACATTTCGAAGATGTAAACCAATAATTTTGATCATAAATCATCACAAGTTATTATTCAATCATAATTAGCTCTTTCATTTGCCGTGTAGCCCCGCCATAGAATAGGCTAACCCCATCTCTTCCCGTGGGTGTCGTTAAAGGCGACTAAGAAATCTGGGGAAGACTAACAAACCCGTTGTCACAGGGAATCGTTTTGGGTGGTGATCTGAACGGTCATGTGGGTGAGATGGGGGTGGAATTTGAACGTGTTCATGGAGGCTACGGGTGCGGCAGTCGGAATGCGGAAGGGGAAGAAATCCTGCGTGCACACGTACGCATGATTTCTTCCCGCAGGATGTATTGTACGAAGGTATAATTCATAGTGAAAATAAAAACTCGTGAGGTCTCAGTTCGGGGCGAACTACTAGTAATATTTGTAGTGAAAACCACTATATAAGTTTAAAATCGTATAATAAGTCACCTATCAAATAAGAAAAACTACATAGAAATCGGTTCGTCCGTTCACGAGGTACGATGCCACAGACATATACACTGACAGACACGTCAAACTTTTAATATCCCTGTTTCCGTCGGGGGTTAAAAAGGAAAGTGTATAAACTATTGATTGTTTGCATTGATCTCAACCTTAAAAGTAGATATGGCATATAAATTCTTGTTTACTACACATCTTAAGTGACCTTGACTCATTTTTAAGGTTCCATATCTCATAAGGTCTGTCCGTCAGTCTATCAAAACTCTTTAACTCGGTAACGCGAGGAGGGATCAAGTTGAAAAAACCACATACTAAGGGTCTATGGTCCCTACTAAAGTAGAGACTTTTTGTCCTTTCTACTTTTATTCTAAGTTTATATAGAAGTTGTTATCTATTACAAGTTACTACTTGTAAAGTTAGTTTGAAAGCCTTTCAGAAAGACAGGTTTTAGGAAATAACAATTACCCCGCTGTTGTTGAAACGAAAACTTACCTCCCATCAACAAAATGATCCAAATTCAATCTCAAAGGGTTTTGATTCTGCGATCTGCTATCTAAAATCACGATACCCGGTGACCACATCTTACTTTTTTTCCTCTTATTTTTCGATGTAGATTTCCTTCTTCCATCTTTACTTTTCCTAGAACTACTGGAAGTACTAGTGGTAACATTATTAGAATTAGAAGTATTATTGTCATCGACTAGACCTTTCTTCTCTAGTCTATGCTTACGTAGCTCTGAAATAACATCGTCTATGGTTTTAAATTCTTCGTTCTCAGGCATAGTCATGCCCCAATCTTGTAAGACTCTCCGAGCTTCTAAGTTAATATTAGTAGCTTCGGTTGAGCTTTCGTCGTCTGAGCTTATCTTATTTATAGAGGAACTAGCTTCGTTTTTCTGAGTATTTTCTTCAGTATAATTAATATTTACTTCAAAACTTTCCATTGTGTTTGCTTCAATATTTTTGTTTGTTGTTACCCTGTTTGTGTCAATGAAATTCTCTTTCTGATCTGTATCTGGGGATCTATCTAGTGATGTGTTTTCTGTGCTAACTCCTGAATCCACGGGTGATTCGTTATCGCTCTCATGTCCGACCATAAATTTAACTTTCTCATCTTCTGTGCATTCTTGATCTATTGTCATTTTGGCAGAATGAAAGCTAGTATTGTCTTCTTCATTGCTAACAAAATTTTCTCTATATTCTTCATTGGTTAGTAATAAAGAACTGAGATTAGCGTTTGCGATTGATAGGCAAATATTTGTGTTATCAGAGTCTATGTTTTCAGGAATGATTAGGGACAATTCAGTGTTTAAAACTGCGTTATTCATATTGATTTGATCGCCTTCTGGATTGAAAACAGCAGAATTATTATGTGATAAAGTAGAAAGTACGACAGGCTCGTGACTTATTGCGTTTGGTATTAAATAACCATGGCTGGTCGAGGGCATGCAGCTTAGCTGTTCATTTCTTGGCCCCGTGAATTCTGGGTCGTCAGTTGAAATTAGTGTTGGGACATCGTTGGTTGAGAACGAGTGTTTTTGATCGATGACATCACTAGCTGCTATAGAAGACAATCGGTCAGCTATTTCGGTGACTTGCTCATTTAGTGAGGTGACCAAATCGTTGTCAGGTAGTTGTCTGTTATCGTTAGATGTAGACGCAGCTGCGTTGATAACTAACGGATCGAACATCATTAGTCCGTTAGTCGAGAGGTTTCGTAAGGAAGACAGGTCGTTGCTTTCGGTTTTGCTTGTCTTTCGACTTCGGTCGGTGGTATCGGAGCGATCCTCCGTGTGAGAGTCTTCAGGGTCGGTTTCGTCTGTCGCTTCCAGCCGTCGGAAACCGTCTAGGATGGGTGTCATTACTTCTATGTTGTCGGGAAGGTAATCCGCCTCCGTTATCGTCGGTTCGCTTGAACTGGAATGCAATAAAATTAAAAGGAATAAGCCTAACAATAACCCTTCTTTGCGTCGCGCAGTCGAGTAAAAACGAAGTAATCGTTCCCAACTGCTAAAGTTACTGCAGTGATGTATTGTATGTAGTTAGCTCCCCTCATTGCAATGAGGGGAGCTAAATACATACAATATTTTTCATCGGTGTGTGGAATTGTAATCATATTTCAATTTACGGCCTCTGTGGCGAGTCAGGTAAAGGCCCAACTGCAATGCAGGAATTGGTCAATCAGATCGCGGGTTCGATTTCGGGACGATTATGAATTGCGACTACCTATAAAATTGCCGTTCTTCAGTACTGGTCATTTCAAATAAAAAAAAGTTTGGAATGGCTTTGTATTTTAAATTCAAATTCATTTTGTTTTAAAAACATGACTTTTTTTTTACGTCATATTGGATACTTCCTAAAAAGTTGATGGTCACTGTTTGGTGGTCTTGTGCGGGTGTGCTTCACCACAGCTTTTTACAAAACGGCATGAGCATTACTGGAGATGTGTAGTGTGAAGAACTGGAGATAATGATGAAGAAGCTTGCACTTCTGCAACCAGCTTTGGTCAATCGGTCGTCCTCACTGCTCCTTCACGACAACGCGCGACCCCATACTGCACATCAGACAGTCTCCATGCTGCAAGAGCTGGGGTTGGAAGCTCTCCCTCACCCACCATACTCACCAGACCTTGCACCTACCGACTACTTATACATTTTTCCAAATTTTGACAACTTTTTATTGGGTAAAAAATTTAATTCCCGAGGGGGCGGTTCAAAATGCCCTTGAAGAGTTTGTTGCCTCCCGTCCAGCTGATTTTTACAAGAATGGCATCAATAAACTGCCAATGCGTTGGCAAAGATGCGTCGATAGCATTGGTAATTTTTAATAACAAAAAAAACAAGTTTGAAAAAATAAGTACTATAGATTTTTCTTGTTTTCGCGATGTCGTATTGAAATTAATGTCTATCCTGAAGAAGGGACCTGGAAAGGTCTCGAAACGTTGAGCTTTATAACAATGCTAAATGTAATAAACACCACGCGATTCACACCGAAAAATTTCTTTAATTTCAAAATAAGTAATAAGTTTTCACTTATTCCATACAAAACGGCAATTTCATAGGTAAATACCTAATAATTCTGTTTTCAGCAGTTAATTCTGCTTCCGGACGTGTTATTGTATCAACAATAACACGTCCGCTCTTATTGTGTCTTAGTTGAACTGAGGCAGAGCGGGCTGTTGATTGAATGCAAGTGTACACAACAAAAAGTTGTCGCGGCGAATTCATCAACACCAATTCGCCAGGCAGCGTGCTTTGGCACTAAGTGTTACATACCTAGGTTATTTTTTCCCAGTAACAACAGATAATTTATCGCTACTTTCGCAGATGTAGCGGTTAAACCTATTATTGTTAAACTTAAACTAATAAAAACCAATAAACGCACACAAACAAATTACACATAATTACAAACTACAAACTACATCTAATGACTAAATGAACCTAACTATATTTATTTATTTTTTTCTACATACCTAGGTTGATACAAATCTCTGCAATGCGCGTGGTCGGCGTAGAACCTCGAGACAAACTCTCCGATATCAGGGTAGGCACACGACGGATCATCGATTATATCTGTAGCTGAAACATTAATTACCTGTAGGTACATTTCATTGGCACAATATAAGACTTCTTATATACCCTCCAAGAGAACGATCTTATAGTAGTTAAAAAATTAATGTTTTGTTATCTAGTAATTACCAATTATTTGATTTTACGCTTTCAGAAGAAGAAGACACGTTCACGTGGTCCCGAGAAGATTCGGTCCCGTGGTCCCGAGAAGACATGGTCCCGTGGTCTCGATAAGACACGGTCCCGTGGTCCTGAGAAGACACGGTCCCGTGGTCCCGAGAAGACACAATCCCGTGCTCCCGAGAAGACACGGTCCCGTGGTCCTGAGAAGACACGGCCCCGTAGTCCCTAGAAGACGCGGTCCCGTGGTCTTGAGAAGACACGTTCTCGTGGTTTTGAGAAGACACAATCCCGTGGTCCCGAGAAGACACGGTACCATGCTCCCGAGAAAACACGGACCCGTGGTCCCGAGAAGACACGGTCCCGTGGTCCCGAGAAGACACGGTCCCGTGGTCCGGAGACCACACGGTCTCGTGGTCCCGAGAAGACACGGTCACGTGGTCCCGATAAAACACGGTCACGTGGTCCCGAGAAGACACGGTCCCGTGGTCCCGAGAAGATACGGTTCCGTGGTCCCGAGAAGATACGGTCCCGTGGTCCCGAGAAGACATGGTCCCGTGGTACCGAGAAGACACGGTCCCGTGGTCCTGAAAGACACGGTCCTGTGGTCCCGAGAAGACACAATCCCGTGGGCCCAAGAAGACACGGTCACGTGGTCCCGAGAAGATACGGCCCCGTGGTCTCGAGAAGACATGGTCCCGTGGTCCCGAGAAAACACGGTCCCGTGGTCCTGAGAAGACACGGTCCCGTGGTTCCGAGAAGACACAATCCCGTGGTCCCGAGAAGACACGGTACCGTTCTCCCGAGAAAACACGGACCCGTGGTCCCGAGAAGACACGGTCCCGTGGTCCTGAGAAGACACGGTCTCGTGGTCCCGAGAAGACACGGTCTCGTGGTCCCGAGAAGACACGGTCCCGTGGTCCTGAGAATACACGGTCCCGTGGTCCCGAGAAGACACGGTCGCGTGGTCCCGAGAAGACACGGTCTTGTGGTCCCGACAAGATACGGTCCCGTGGTCCCGAGAAGACACGGTCCCGTGTTCCTGAGAAGATACGGTCACGAGGTCCTGAGAAGACACAATCCCGTGGTCTTGAGAAGACACGGTCTCGTAGTCCCGAGAAGACACGGTCCCGTGTTCCTAAGAAGATACGGTCACGTGGTCCTGAGAAGACACAATCCCGTGGTCTTGAGAAGACACGGTCTCGTGGTCCCGAGAAGACACAATCCCGTGGTCCTGAGAAGACACGGTCTCGCGCTCCCGAGTGTCTTCTCGGGACCACAAACCCGTGTCTAATTATAATGATGGACGGAAATCATGTAAGTTTAAAAAAGTGTGATTCATATTTATTGATAATTTTCATTACAAGTCATACCTGAAGGTAGTTCAATAGAAGCGAAGTTGGCTACGTCTCCATTAGTTGCCAGTAGCCGCTCTAACGCCATCAGTTCTCGTCTGTCCAGCGTCCATAGCAAGGATCTGATCTTGTGAAGGAGGGTGCGGAACGGGCGGAACATATCCGACATTTCCTCTGGAATTAGAGAGAAGAAACGTTAAACATACGACAATGTGAATTCTTGATCACTGCAAAATAAACCTACTCCGACCTTCTTCCACGTTTAAGAAGGAAGAAGGTCGGAGTATTTTTACCACTTTTTGTTTCTGTCTGTCAACTTTGAAAGTTCTTGTCACGGAAAAAGACAAAGCATGTTCTCACTACGACCTTACTCCACGGCTATTAATAAGGCTGTAAGAGTTTATTGTGTCTTCTTCTCATTGGAGGTCGAGTTTTGAAAACACATTAGATTACTGACGATTTAAAACGATCATGTGAATATCATATTGAATAGACAAATTTTTGAGTTTGCTGCTGCAGGATATGCTGCGCTCCATGGACCCGTCCCTGCAGCTTCAGGGCAACACCCACCCACGGCCACAATAGGCGGGCCATCCAGTGCATTACGGGTGATGCACTGGAACGCTAGAGGCCTCCACAGGAAGCGCACCCTCCTGCGGCTGGTGCTGAAGAAGCAGAGGGTCGACCTCGCCCTGGTGTCGAAGACCCGCTTCACCCCACCGACAAGGTCAAGATCCCGTGCTTCATCGTCTAACGTGAAGACGAGTGGAGCCCCCAACGAAATTGCCCCCTCCGCGGTCTGGCGGTTCTGGTCCGCAGGTCCGTCGTCCACCAGCCTATCTCCCCCCAAGCGTACAACTGTCTTTACGCCCTGGGGGGTCGAGGTGTGGATAGGACGGGTCCTGCGAATCTTCGCCATCTGCCGCCCACCCGGAACCCGCGTCGACCTAGCCGAGGTTCACGACCTGCTGCAGCTCCATTCGGTCCCCCCGCTGCCCACTATCGCAACTGGGGACTGGAACGCGCAGCACTGGGGATGGAACTCCCACCGCATCCCAGGGCCGACAGGAGCCTGGACGTCTATGAGGACGCCGACAGGAGCGGCTATGTGGTGGAAGGACCAGAGACCCTCACCCACTACCCCGATGACTACAGTCGTGCCCCGTCAGTAATCGCATCGCAATCCTGCAGGAACCTCTCAGGAGTGCACACCTCGCAAGAGACCCTCGATTACGAGATTGGTAAGACCATCACCCGTGCTGCTCGCCGTCACCCCGCGCCCAGTGAGAGTCACGCCGCCCACGCCGAGACCGAGGACCGATTGGGAACTCTTCGCGACCTCACAAGCGGATCGAGTTCCCACCCTCCCGGTCTCCACCCCCGACGACGTGGACACACTGGCCGCTGGGATTGCCGCCTCCATTAGATCGGCTGTCACGGAGGCCTCACAACCTTCCGCCCCCGGAAGACTCAGGCCAGTCCCTCGCCACATTGCGAGGTTGATTGCCGAGAAACGAGGGGTGCGGAAGGCATGGCAGACGACAAGGGACCCCACCACCAAAATCATCCTCAACAGAATGGCGGAGAGTGAAAGCCGAACTGGGACTGAAGGATCGAGGAGGCCACCGAGGACTGGAATGAAGTGCATAAGATCTGCCGCTTCTTCCGCAACTCGCCTGCGCCCGTCAGACCTCTCCTCCACTCGTACGGGAAGCCCTGGAACAGGGCCGCGGACCGCGCGACCGATCACCTCGAGGAGCAGTTCCGTCCCTCGGATACCACCGACCTCGCCCACGCAACAGTCGTTGAGGTACGAGTGTCGGAGATACTGAGCGCACCCCTCGACGCAGAAGACTCGCCTATCGTCTTTTCCCCCCGGCAGGTTCGGAAAGCACTGCTTCAAACCAAACCTCGCAAGGCGCCGGGGAAGGACGAAGTTTCCAACGCCACCTTACGCCACCTACCACCAAAGTCGGTCGCTGCAGTCACGAGGCTCTTCAACGGGATCACCAGGACCGGACACTTTCCCGCCACCTGGAAGCGGGGAGTGATCATAATGATCCCGAAACCTCAGAAGAACGTACTGCAGCCCGGGAGCTACCGGCCCATCACGTTGCTGCCCTGCCTGTCCAAGGTGTTCGAGCGCCTAGTCCTGCAAAGGATGGCGGACCAGCTCACACCTAGGACCGAACAGTTCGGCTTTAGAACGGAGCACAGCACCACGCTTCAGCTTTCCAGAGTGCTGCACCACATCGCGGTACTTCGCAACCCGAAGGAACACGCAGTTGCAGTACTCCTGGACATGGAGAAGGCCTTCGACCGGGTCTGGCACGACGGCCTCGTCGACTCGTTCCTGTCTAACCCAGCCATCAATTTTAATGTACTCCGACGAAATCGGCCAACATATGGGCTCAAAATTAAATTTGTTATTAAAGGAACAAATAATAATAAATAACTGTTTTCCTAATACTTGTTTTAAAAATATAATAAGAAAAATAAATACTTCAAAAAATTATTTTAATAATGCCTCAAAATTAATTATTTTAGTGGGAGATAGTGGCAATGTGGACAGAAAAGAACGATATCTTACTGTGACTCCCTTAACAATTTAAATGTAAAAAAAATTGTAATGTTCACATTCCCCTACATAAAAAACATGCCAGAAGCAGAAAACCACAAAAGGTACATGCTAAATTGTATGTTACATACCATAGCATGTAATAACAATAAATTTGACCTCATTGATTCTAACTTAAACTTATTTTTTAAATATTTCAGCCAAGAACTTGGTTATAACCAGGCTGTCTCTATTGAGCAGTATGACATTTTGAATGGTGACATTTCTGATGAAAACCTTTCATCGAATAATTTAAATTACAATCTGAGACAATAGAGGTATCCTCTAGCTGATTAGTGGTAGAAAATAATAAGGACATTGCTCAATTTTTAATAGCATTGTCCAAAAAGTCAAATAATAATGGTTACCTAAATAAATGCCCTCAATCAAATAAAATTAAAAATAATACTAAAATAAATTGTAATATAAACCTGGTGCATCTAAACATTGATTGTTTGACAAAGGGCAAGATACTAACACTGGAATTATTCATGAACTCGGATAATATTGATATTGTATGTTTAACTGAGCATCACCTGCGGGCACACGAGCTCATGTTTAATTTCAGCAATCACCAGGTCGGTAGCGCATTCTGCAGAAAGAGCATGGCAAAGACAAGAGATCCCCCCGATCTCTTGTCTTATTAAATAAAAATTTAGTATTTAAAGAAAGAAAAGATGTTGTGTCTCTCTCTGTAGAGAGTGTCATAGAAATAGCTTGTGTGGAATTGGAGCAATTAATAGTGGCTAGTGTATACAGAAGGCCTGTTGATGATAATTTTAACGTATTTATTGAAGTACTTGATGCTTTGCTAGGAAAGTTATCTAATTCTAAGAAACAACTGGTTGTATGTGGTGATTTTAATGTAAATCTCTTTACAGTTTATTCTTTTTCAAATAAACTCCTAAATTTATACAACACATACAACCTGTCCAATGTCTTCCTGGAGCCTACTAGAGTAACGGATACTTCGGCAACATGTATTGATAATATCTATGTTTCTGAAAGTGTAAATATAAACAGTAAATGTGTTTTTAAAAAAATTAAATCTGATCACTATGGTCAGTTAATAAATTTCGCCATCGTTATAAAACCTATACCTAAGTGGAAGATAACCTATGTACCAGTAACTTTAGCTCGTCTTGATAAATTAAAATTAAATTTAACTAACATTATACCATTTCTTCCGTGTGAAATGGATCCAAATGTATTGTATAATAATTTCTTCTCGGTACTCAATGACCAATTTAAATCAATTTTCACTTCTCGAACAATGGTAGTTTCTAACAAACGCGAATTTAGTGACTGGGCAACAGTTGGAATCCATCGAAGTAGACAAAAACTATATGAGCTATACGCGGAAAGACAGTTCAATTTTTCAGAGGAGTTTAAGGTTTATGTTAAAAATTATTCCAAAATAGTTCACAGAGTATGTGTGGTTGCTAAATGTTTTTCCATTCAAACAAAAATCAAAAATAGCAATAATATAATTAAAGACTCTTGGAAAATTATAAATGCTGAAACAGGGAGAACCACAGCTAAAAATAGTATATTTAAATTAAAGATAGATAATAAGATAATCATTAATGATGTAGATGTTGCAAGCGAATTTGAATCCTTTTTCACAAGTATACCTATTACTTTGACAAAAACTTTGAACTCCTCAACCCCCATTGCAGAATCTTTGTTAAAAAGTCATGTACTCGAATGCAACACAAAATTTAAATTTCAACATGTAAGAAATCATGATATTATGGTAAGCCTTAAGCAAATAAATCTGAAGAAGACTAAAGATCTATGGGGGATCTCCGTGCCTATTGTAAAGTCTATTATTGAACATAATATTGTGCCAGATTTAGTCATGATTTTCAATAGGTGTATTGACTGGGGTGTATTTCCTGATCTAATGAAATTAAGTAAAATTACTCCCTTATTTAAATCGGGGAGTACGTCAGATCCCACTAATTTTAGACCATTTTCTGTACTACCATCACTTAGTAAAATCTTTGAAAAAATTATTTTAAACCAACTTTTAAAACCATTTTCATGATAATAATATTCTCCACAATAAACAGTTCGGTTTCAGTAAGGGACGTTCAACTACTGATGCAGGTATTGCATTACTTCAAAGTATATATAAAGCCTGGGAGGAGTCACACGATGCCTATGGGGTGTTCTGTGACTTATCCAAGGCATTTGATTGCGTTAAACATGATACATTGATCATGAAACTACATCACTATGGTATTAAAGATAGCGCTCTGGATCTTATTTCCTCCTATTTGAGCAATAGGGTTCAGTGTGTCGATGTCAACGGAAAACGATCCCCCGGCTCACCTATAACAATGGGGGTTCCTCAAGGATCCATATTAGGACCATTCCTGTTTTTAGTTTATATTAATGACCTACCTTACCTAGTAAGGGACAAACATGAGATAGTATTGTTTGCAGATGATACCTCATTGGTATTTAAAGTTAAAAGACGCCAATTAAATATAGACGACGTGAACAATGCTCTCTCTAAAATAGTATATTGGTTCAATACCAATAATCTTTTGCTGAATGGATCCAAAACAAAATGTATTAAATTCACACTTCCTAATGTTAAACATGTTAAAACTATAGTGAAAATTAATAACGAGGAAGTCGAAAAGGTTGAGAAGGCTGTCTTTCTAGGTATAACTCTAGACTCTAAGCTTCAATGGGGCCCACATGTGATAGCTTTGTCCGCTAGACTAAGTTCTGCAGCTTACGCTGTTAAGAAAATTCGTGAATTCACAGATATTAAGACTGCCCGCCTGGTCCATTTCGGCTACTTCCACAGCATTATGTCATATGGCATCCTGCTGTGGGGGTGTGCTGCAGATATTAAGGATATCTTCATTTTACAGAAGAGAGCGGTACGAGCTATCTACGGGTTGGGCCCTAGAGAATCACTTAGAGAAAAATTTAAAGAAATAAATATTTTAACAGTATATTCACAATATATTTACGAAAATCTTTTACGTCCATAAAAATAAGGACAAGCTTGTTAAAAATCGGGACATACATTTATTTAATTTAAGAAATAAAGATGATCTAACTGTGCCCTGGAGTAGGCTCCAGAAAATAAACAGGTCCTTCTCTAGCTCATCTATGCTCTACTATAATAAGTTACCCAAGAATGTGTGTGACATGTCCATTAATGAATTTAAAACATATATTAAAAGCAAACTGTACAGGATGGCATACTATAATACATCGGATTATATTAACGATAAAAATCCATGGAAATGAATACTTTATTGAAAGACGGGGACAGACAGGGGCACGGTCGCGTTCGTGAATGCTTGGTTCGTTCGGCTCGGTTCGGTTCGTCCTGGGGCGTATTCATGGAGTTCTGTGGTAAAGTAGCAGGATAAGTTATGGAAAGGAGTAAATAGATGGTTCTACCTACGAATTTTATAATAAAATTCTAGAGTGTAGGAAAGGAATGCAAGGCTGGCACCACAGAACTCTGGTGGTGGGTCCCGGGGCGGTTTGGGCGTTGTTGGGCGGGTTGTGTGTTTGTGGATGAGATAGTGTTTTAAGTAAATTATTTTTTTTATGTATATTATAACTTATTTGAACAGATAGACAGACAGACAGAGTTACTTTCGCTCTTGTAATGCTAGTAAGGATTATTATAGTAAGTATAGATTATTGCTCCAGTTCCACTTTTCTTCAATAATATTATATATGCGACAATGTAAATCACATGATTACTGCAAAAAAAAAATATATACAAAAAAAAAACCCCATGAGTTTCTTGTGTCTTCTTCTCATGTCATGGAGGTCGCGATCCGAAGACATAGTAGAGTAGATTAAAAAAAAAATGACATGTCAAAGAGATATCTTGCTAATATCCGAATGAATAAACGTACTTTGATTTTTTTTATTTTTTTTGATCAATGAAATGCTTTGTCTTGACTGACTGACTGGTCAATGCCTAAACTGCTGATAGTAGAGATCTGGAATTTAGGGAGTGTGTTCGTTATACAGTGTAGGCATCCGAAAAGAAAGGATTTTTTGGAATTCCCACGAGATCGGGACTTACGCGGAAGAAACTGAGGGACACAGCCAGTTATCTATAAAATGCTATAAAGTCCTGACTGACTGTTCAACGCACAACCTAAACCGCTGATAGTAGAGAGTTGAAATTCAGAAAGAGTGTTCTTTATATGATGGAGGCATCCGATATAAAGAATTTTTAAAAATTCTGCGAGTGCGCGTGATGCGAGTGAAACCACAGGACACAACTAGTCTAAGAATAAATCGCTTGTTTGTGTGTAATTTGTTAATGTGGTAATGTTAAACCAAATGCAATTCTTACACTCGTATTTATAGTCAATTCTAAGTAATTAATTACTTATCTAAGTAGTGTGTCTGTCACATTTTCGTTGACGCTAAAAATCACTAATAAGAGCAAGACAGGGCATTACTTAGCCAAAGTAATCACTTAGATTCGTCTATAAATACGGGTGTTAGATTAGCAAGACAAAATACAATTCAGAGTCTAGACTCTAAAGTCTCATTAGTATCTAGATACTAATGAACCGATTTGTAAGCAATCAGAAGCTATGAAATCAATAGAATATTATCTAACGACTATATGGAATAGAGCTTCATATAAATAATATAACAATAGCAGCTATATATGACTCAGATTTCTTGGAAAATACTGAGAATAAATTTCTATTAATTTTTGTATGTAGCTCAAGGCTATTTTTAGAGCTTGTGAGCTTGCGTAGTCTAGTTGGAAAGGACGTTGGGGTACTGACCCAAAGACGCAAGTTTAAGCCTCGCCGCAAGTGAAAAAAAATTTGCGCTGAAAAAAAAGCCAAGCGCTGCTTAACCCGCACGGCCATTCAAGATCGGCAGGTGCAGCTAGGCCAATGAGCTCCTCATTTCACAGTTGAATGTGATTCACAGTCCTACACAGTTGAACTATGGCTGACCTCAGCCACAGTTCAATTTCTTTATCCAGGGAGGAAACGGTCGACTACGTTCGTATAGAGAACGAGTAGACATCATTTTATCTTACACATGAATGCCAATATTACCTGAAGGTTTATCAATGCTCAGCGGTCCACTGGAATATTTAAGAAGACCGCTGACTATGGCCAAGCGTGGCACTGCAAACATAAGGGCCGGATCGTACGCGTCCACCTGAAAAAACAGTAAATCATACTCTATTCAGTAGGAAAATATATAGGTTCGACTTAAAAATTAATATTCGCAAAGGAAAAAGAAAGAAAGCACCTTCCTGACACAGATTATAGGTAGGTACCTAAAATGGTAATCGTCTAAGAAATTGAGTACTTATAAAAGCCCAATAATAATATAACCACTGGATTTCCAATGGATGATGTTGATAATGATGTTATTATTTTCTTCTCGGTCTTGGACCGTTTATGGCAATTTGAGTATTAGCCAGTGTCATCTAGGTATTTTATAATAATTGCAAGTTATTTGCAGATAAAGTCAAGTCGTCGTAGTTAAAGACAAGGTCAAGAGAGTCGTTGTAAAATAGAGACAAACTTTACAACAAATATTTACAAAATTATGGAAGCAACGGAAAAGTCCATGTTTCTCACTGGTTTTCATTTTCACTTCACTCGAAACCCGAACCACGAAACCAAACTGATTAAGAACGAGGCGACTCTTACCATTTTCATACAACTTAATACCAAAATAAATTATAAAAAAATTTAGTTTTCTACCTTAATATCGATATTATTCGGATTAAGATTTTAATTTTAAAGGGTCCCCATCACAAGGTTTTCCAAAATATTCATTCGAAATGAAATAAAACGGAGAAACATTTTTTCATTGAAAAATGTTTCTCCCTTTTATTTGATTGTGAATTTGTTATAAATTTAAAAGTAAAATCTTAATCCGAATAATATCGATATTAAGGTAGAAAACTAAATTTTTCATAATTTATTTTGGTATTAAGTTTGTATGAAAATGGTAAGAGTCGCCTCGTCCTTAAAAGCCAAAAAACAATTTACACGCATTTTAATTATACTTATAGACTACGATTTGACACATCTCCCTAAAGAAAAAACGACAAAAACAAAATACCAAAACGTCAGATCGTGGTCTGAAATTAAAAAAAAACGTAGAGTATAAGTTTCACGAAAATGAAAATTCAGCAACCCATTTCATCGATGCGTTGCCGCTAGAACCCCAATGATGATGTTAAAAACTCGACCTCGGTGGCGCGTCGTGCGAAAGCGCGACTGCAATGCAGGAGGTTGCGGGTTCGATGCCCGCCGGGTGCAAGTATTTATGCTTAAAAAATAAATATTTGTGTCTGGTCTGGGTGTTATGTATAATATGTATGTATTTACAAAAGAAAAATAAATATAAGTATTATATCCGTTGTCTAGTCACCGTAACACAAGCATAGTCGCTTACCACGGGGCTAGATGGCGTTGTGTGTTGTTCAGAGAAATTATTAACTCACCTGTTCTTGAGTCAGAAGGTTCTGCTTAAGGGCCCGCCTCAAACTCTCAGAGAAGAGAACACAGATCAACTGTTGCGCTTCAAATTCTTCAGGCGACTTCACATTCACCATGACGCTCACGTAACACAGTTCGAATTCGGCGAACAGTCTGCGAATTTAAACATAATAAATAATATTTCATATGTTTTTATTGCTCAAGGCATTTTTACTAGAAAATATTTCCTGTCATGGGAGGATTTTTGATGATGTATTTCTACTTGTAAAAATATTTCATAATAAATAAGGTTAGTTTTTAGGGTAAAATGGGACCCTATTTTTTTTTTTTTTTTTTGTTAAATTCTTACTATTGTGTTTATGAGCCTTGGGTGCTTGAAATAAAGTTATTTTATTTATTGTTTATTTATTATTTTACTAGCTGACCCGACAGACGTTGTCCTGTCGTCTACTATATAAAAATAAGTCGGGTTTTCCTTCCTGACGCTATAACTCCAGAACGCACGAACCGATTTCCACGGTTTTGCATTCGTTGGAAAGGTCTCGGGCTCCGTGAGGTTTATAGCAAAGAAAATTTAGGAAAAATTTAATTATCTATAATTTATAAGGCAAAACAACGTTTGCCGGGTCAGCTAGTTTGGTATAAAAAAATAAAATTCATCAAAATCGGTTTAGCATTTTTTCTTTCATAAGAACCTTCTCCTGACAATAGCAAACACAACAAAAAAAGAATTATCGAAATATGTGTAAAAGTTTAAGTGTGATGCCGTGACCAAGGGAAATAGGGATTGATTTTTATATATAAGATTACTAAAAGTCTACTACAAATCTATATCTATAAAAGGCTTTGTCCTGACTGATTGAATGACTGATCAACGCACAACCTAAACCGCTGATAGTAGAGGACTGAAATTTGGAGAGTGTGTTCTTTATGTAATGTAGACCTCCGATAAGATTTTTCAAAATTCCCACTGGATCGGGAATTATGCGGGTAAACCCGCGGGACACAGCTAGTATTATTGTATAACGAGGTATTTACCATGTTTAAATTGGTTTTTAACGGAGCTTCATATTTGGTTAGTAATTGCTAAAACAACTGGCTCGTTTACGAGACTGATTTGAATTTGAAATTTAAAACTTGGTAGGTACATGCCTCGTTATTTAATCATATTTGCAGTGAAACAACCATGTAAGTTTAAAAACCCGTATAAAATTCCACTGTTCGTCTGGCTATCTGTCACAAGTCTCATTAACCATGATAGCTAGGCAGAAATTTTACCAGATGACGTATTTCTGTTGCCGCTATAACAACAAATACTAAAAATAGAATAAAATAAGTATTTAAGTAGGGCTCCTATACATACAATAAACGTGATTTTCTGAGATAATGGTACGAAAACCTTCGTGCGCGAGTAAGACTCGCGCTTGACCGGTTTTTTTTTAATATTAGTATACATGTATTCCGCGGTTACACCCCCGTGAGAATAGTCTTCCAGAATAAAATCAGTATTCTTAGCTTTTCCGCTTATTCTTTAGCAAACTTTGTCACACTGCTGGGCAAATTCTTCCCCCTTATTTCCATAAAAGCAGACTGGTTAACTTGGCAGGTCTCTTCGACCGGAAGCATAAAGAGTAACGCCACTACAGATTGGCAGCCCCGTGAATACGACCTAGTCTCTTTTTAGGGTTCCGTAGCCAAATGGCAAAAAAAACGGTACCCTTATAGATTAGTCATGTCTGTCTATCCGTCCGTCCGTATGTCACAGCCTCTTTTTTCCGAAACTATAAGAAATATATACTGTTGAAACTTGATTAATTAATTACAGTATCAGTCCTATACTCAGGTTACGTAGAGGTGTTTTTAATGTAAGGACTACGCATGTTTAACCAGGCTGGTTAACTTTTTGGGATAAAGAACTACGATGAATACGACAAAGAATCTCTTTTCGAATCTCTTACAGTATCATTGCAATACTCTGTTTACATGGATTTTTATGTAGCTTACCTGTCAAAGACCCTCAAGCCCGCGTGCAGCATGTCATCAGCTGCTATCTGCTGTGACAATGCCAAGCCACGCGGCCTCAAACACCGCTCTCGCAGCAGAAACCTGACCGTCTCGAGACTGCGGGTTAGGGCTTTGGCCAGAGGACGCATCCGAGCTGATTCTTCTTCGCGGTTCATTATAGACGAACCGGCGGCTAGACACTGGAATCGAAAATAAATAAAAATTAAGAATATTTTCATGGAACTCGACTGGTCTTTATATTAGAGACTATAAGGAGAAAGGTCGCCTGATAGTAATCCATTTCAAACTCGTCTCTGACGGACGAGCTTCACCAGTTCCAAAGTCAAACTGTTTAGGAAATTACTCACACACCTTTAAAAATATAGATCGAAATTCGGAGGTCGTCGTTATAATACCCATCATCTAGTTAATCTAAGGATATTTCATATGCTGTGATTTTCTACAGTTTTTAGGTACCTACTATAGTCTATTTCAGCTAACAAAAAACGTTATGTGGCTATTTTACGGCAGAAAACCATATGAAAAAATTAGTATGAAAATAGATGTGTACCGTTGAGCTGTACGTAAGATATTAGAAAGCGTTAAAATCTTAAGGGGTAGTAGGCAATAATCGCAGACCACTAAACAGTCACAAGTTATTAATATTAAAAAATATATAAGGTCAAACGACCATAATTGATAGGCACAGTTTAGAGCACTTTTGTCTTCCTTTCTTTTGATTTATATCAACTGTAGGTATATTGTTTGTTGTGGTAATAAAGGATTTATTTATCAATCCAAATCATAACTTTGTTCCATTGTGCGACTAGAGATTAGAGACATTAAGATGACTACTGGCGCAAAAGCTAGCCATTTCTGAAAAGCGGTAAAATAGGATCACATTAAGAAAGACTCACCTCTGCACCAAACCACAGCTGCCCAGCCAAGTTATCCTGGAGAACATCTTCAGGGAACTTCACACGGAATCCACGCGCCACTCTCTCGTCTCCGAGCAGCTGATCCATTATCTGACTTGTAATATTTAGCACTCGGTCCTGAGGAACAAACGAATAAGGTTTTAAAAGTTATACGCAAATCCGTAGGAGAACCAAAGTCACCGACATGGCTATCAAAATAAGTAGACTTTAGTGGTAAAGCGAAGACATATAGCTCGAAGGACAGATAACCGCTGGGGAGTAAAAGTCGTCGAGTAGCGCGGCCACGATGCAATTCGAAACGGATTGTAGCGGTCGTGGGGAGTCGTTGGATGAAGGTAGGTCGCGATCGCTGTTTGTGGCGTCGTATGGGGAGGCCTATGTTCAGCAGTGGACGAATAAAGGCTGAGATAATGATGATGAAACCTCATATTTTTTTGAAGTAAGTTAATTCATTGAAACTGATAAATTTGGAAATCCCAGTATGGAACTAAATTTTACTCCAGCTCAGACCCGCCCTTACTTACACACGCTTCATGCAAATCAAAAGAACGCGTGTCGGAATACCTCACGAACCCAATAACATGACCAAATGAGAACAAGTTTTTAAGGTCACAATAAACAAACACATCATTCCTATATATATTAGGTTAAATAACATGACAGACTGGCACGCAACTCGCCTAGTTACTACACGCCCAAAATAATTATAAACTATTACGAGGTCTAATAAGGTGCTTTTAAATATGGTGATTTCACGTAATAACGTAGTCAACACGTACCTAGGTAATACAGAAATGCGTAAACGAATTAGATTGGTTTTGTATTTTTACTTGTTTCATTTAGCTTTTCTGTTTTAAGCAGTTATATTAAAGCAATAACATTTTAAATATCTCATTACATTGTGCTGTAAGACCTTGATTTTTGCACCACAACTTTCCAGTGTATTAAAATTGTGTTATTTGATATCTTTTATTTAAGCTTAAACTTAATTTTATAAAGGCTAACAAAAACACATACAGTGTATATTATCCTACTAATATTATAAAGCTGAATGTTTGTGAGTATGTAGTATGTGTGTGTGTTGTTTGTGTTGTTGTACTGTATTGGTTCAGCGGTTTTTCCGTGATTGTAAAAACCGCTAAACTAATTACCATCAAACTCGGTATGTAGATAGCTGGAATAACACATAGGCTACTTTTTATCCTGATATTCCCGCGAGATCGGGACTTACGCGGGTGAAACCGCGGGGAGCAGCTATTATCTAAACAAAAAAACCTGAGAAAAAACAAAGATACGGACGGACGTTGTTAAGAACAGTAGAATTCAGCGTTTACATAAAGTCTAAACGTGAATAGATATGAAAAAAAAGGAAGACGGTTTTTAATCATTGCCATACATGCATGATACAAAAACAAAAACGATTGAAATAACACGCTTTTGTTGGTCAGTTTCAGAGCTTGAAATGCAGATTTCGAAGAGCCCTATAACTTCTGCAAAGAAACTAGTATAGTCTCAGAACTCTTAGTTGTTCAGTTCTCAGTTGTTCAATCGTTTCTGACGTGTGTCGGTAAAAGTCTGTCCGTTGTGATGAATGTAACATACAACTTACAACAATGTAAATGATTACACAATGAAGAAGTTACCGTGAAAGTACCCAAGCCCTGCCAATTGTATTTACTTACATTTCATCTTACAGACCAGAATCCGTACAAGGAAAATTAAATGTAGGTAAATGGGTAATTTTAAACTAAAATAAGAATTGTACAATTCATTGTAATAATAGGACTCATAGTACATAGATTATAGTTTCTAAGAATTTCACGGTTTAATAAAATAGGGACAATACGAGTATGTGTGTAACGAGTTTTAAAAAGTATTTTATTTTTTGGTTTTGTCATTCGTTAGCTGCGCAAAATATCGATTCCCTAGGGTTCAATAGTCAATCAGAGGTATTTAGAAAGCCCCACAACCCTGTCAGCAAATCATCGAACTGTCCCGCATCAAGTTAACCATCTTTGTCACAAAAAAGTACGAATTACCATATATAGAGGTACAAAGCCAGCAATACCAAGCTTCCGGCTTGTAGAGCACATGGCACTGTGACGTCACCGGCCTCGCAATGCATGCGGAGTGCGCGTGAGTCATTAAACAATACACAAATCCCATTTGAGAGAGCCCAAGGTGCGCTTTGTTTATTAGTGCTGCTAACTATTTGTGAATGTCGTTCATGTTTAAAGGAAGTTAATAATATCTTCATACTAAATATGAAGGGGATTATTTGAGAGGTCAGTCCTTCGTTTAGGCGAACAGCTTCACGTCGCGATTTTGTTGTAATGTTAAGATAGTTGATTCATAGATTAGATTGGTACGAAATTAAGTTATCTTCTACAGGAAGCGTCTACAAAGCTTCCTGTAGCTGAAACATTGCGAGATTGGCTGACTGAACCCAGACCCGCGGGGCACAAGTTTTCCCGCCGATCAACACAGACACACATATATGTTGATAAGCAGATGTTTATTGAACAGGTTAAACACAGGATTATCAATCTCACAAGCAATATAATCAGCTATTTCGGAATCCTATTGATTGCAGTAGGATTCATAAATAGATGAACGAATCGACGTTCTGCTGACCTATTAATTAAATATTCAACAAATATTCAGCTTGACATTGCAAACCTTCAATATGATTTGAAAAAAATATACCAGTGGTATAACCTTGTTGGTATTGATCGGAATAAATCTTCAAAAAGACACTGTCGTTAAACTAATCATCTAAGAAATAGTGTCTTCAGGGCAACTGAGAGAACACTGTAAATTTTCGGAAAATTCGTTCCTAATGGTGATTTAATTAAATCCAATGTTGTAAATAACCAGATTTGGTTCCATGCCTATTGGTTCGTATTCACGAACTCTAAACCACAAAACTTTAGTCGATAGGGAAAGGAATTGGTTCGCTGGACAGACAATAAGCGCAAGGCGCACAACTACATTGTAAACTTTGGTTCTACTATGTCAAGTCTTTTAAAACAACAACGACAAACATTGAATTGACTTGGAAAACTTTGAGGTAAATAATTTTATAGAAACAAAACTTCGACTTCTTTTTGGAAACTTTTCATTCAATGTTGTTTTAAGTGTCGTTTACCTCTTTTAGAATTAAGTATTATTGAAGTTTACAAATTGTCAATCTATTATATAAAATTCCATTTTGAGACTGATTGACTCAATGAACTAATTATAATGTATATACCTATTATTATCAACCGCTGGTTCTAGAGTCATGAAATCTTATTACTATCTCAATCCTATACTAATCTATACTAATATTATAGAGCGGAAGAGTTTGTTTTTTTGTTTGTTTGTTTGAACGCGCTAATCTCAGGAACCACTGGTCGGATTTCAAAAATTCTTTCGGTGTTGGATAGTACATTTATTGAGGAAGGCTATACTTTTGATCCCGATATTCCCACGGGATCGGGACTTATGCGGGTGTAACCGCGGGAAGCTGCTAGTAACTGGTTACGAGATCGTAGTTACGAATATGGATGAAGGCGTTCTATCATAATCCTATTTTCTGTAGGACACGCGGGAGGAAGTTATAAATGATTGGGTCGGGTGGTTAACTTTACAGTTTACGTCTTCGACATAAGGTGTCGTTTCTTTCTCTATGAATCCTGGATCTACGATTGTGGAAAAACACAAGAAATATTAATGATTTCTGCTTCAAAATATTTTCAAATTCATTCCCATATCTTTTGTATCACTGCATGACCAACACTATGTGGATGCATGATATGATGCATGATTGGTATCAATTAGGGCTACCTGAGACCTAAAAGTTTATACTCATGATTTATTGCTAGTAGCCACTCATCGAGGACTTCAAATCCACTCTCTGGAAATAAGTTTACTCTTAGATGTAGTATCTAATCTAGGCAGCAGTAGATCTCTTGTGTTCTTTTTCGTTTCTACTACACAAGTTAAATATAATATAGGAGGTCGTCTACAAAAAAACGCTTATAAAGAGCGTTAGTAAATTGTTCCGAAACGCAAATTATCCTTTTACATCATACAGATTTTCGAGGCTAATCTGAATAACAAAATGGTTGTTTCCGAAACGAAATGTTGAGCTGTGTTAATAAAATATTGTGGCTCGCTTCGCGCTCTGTTTGGCATTATAAACAGCCTGGTGTTTTTGTGTGTGACCAAAGTTCATTGTGGCGTTGGAAGTTGTACTGTGTGTTGTACAGAGGTAACTTTTTTTTAGGGACAGAAAAACATTCAGTAAGCCACGGTTCCGCAGTGAAGGGTATGAATGGAATTAGAAGAAATCGCCGTCCTGTTAAGTCTACCTACTCATTTCTCCATACAAACTTTACAAGGGAGGAACAGTCGACTACGTTTGTATGGAGATAGAGTAGGTACACTGTCTTTGTAATGTTGCTGTTATTGGTAAACGTCGGCGTCCTTAGCGTCAGTTGATTAGCTTAGCTTAGCGACAATTGACTATCATTCAAAATAGAAAAGCAAAAGAGTACCTAATAACTGCTAATGATAATGTTGGTTTATCTAAACCTAAAGCGATATTAAATTCGATACTTTAGATAGAGGGGTTTAACTTACATGCAACGTTATCTAACTAGTACCTACGGGGAAACCCGCAAAATAACATAAATAGAAATTAATAGATCATTACAATATGAGTATTAATTGCACCAGTCTGTCATATACCTACATACTATAAATATAAACACAACAATTGAAGACACATAAATCTAAATATATTATTACAGTATTGTTTATTTACGTTAGATATTATGTAATTAGTTTAGTCATGCATTTACGTTTAAGACTGTGTAAATAAGCAATGATAAATGGTTGAAATTATCTAATTGCATATTGCTAAGTAACTTGTTCGAGAGATTGATTAGCTAATAAAAGAACGATTTAATTAACACTGACGGAGAATAGAGTCGAAGCGAAACGTTAGTATCGCGCCCCCCGTCACGTAAATGACTCGCAAAATGTTGAGGGGCATGTTTTGAAACACTAGCCACGTTGCGGCATCACGTAGATTGCGCATTGCAAGGGCATGGGTGGGTTCTGTGGCCATTTAAAATCGATTTTGAAATTTCATAGTCATAGGACACACAATAAAAAGACAGACTTCTTGCTAACAACTGAAATCGATATAGGCAGATAGAAATAGATAAGTTTGCCTCGATGACGCAAGTGCTGCCTTTTATTGAAGACTAGCTGCGTCCCGCTGTTTCAACCGCGTAAGTCCCGATCCCGTAAGAATATCGGGAAAAAATGTATGTGTTGTTCCTGGATAATGTAACTTTCTATTGGTGAAATAATTATTGAAATTGGTCCAGTAGTTTCGGAGATTACCCCCAATATACATACTTACATACATACAAACATGTTACCAAGCAACATTACCTCTTTATAATATTAGTATAGATTAATTATCTAAATAGATAAATTAAACAGGTAGGTAAATAATAAATATTGAAGCTACAAGTGTATAAATATACTAGCTCCGCCCCCGTAAAATTTCCACGTAAATCCCGATCGCGCGGAATTATTGGGTTCAAAACCACCAAGATTCCAGGTGCAAAATTTTATCGGTCGAACCGTTTGACCGTGAAGACAAACAAATAAACAAACAAACTTTCGGATTTAAACTATTAGTTCGGATATATAGTTACTACATGTAATGTTCAAAACGATATCATTACAGTTCTGAATAACAAAATCAAATGTAGCACATCAATAAAGAATACATTTAATTTCAACCCGTTTGACGTCCCTAATGCTAACATTGCGTAGCAATAAGTCCATAATGATAAATATGTTTATTTTTTACATAGGATAGGCTAGCATTTGACTTCATCTCACCTGATGGGAAGCGATGACGAGGGAACAAAAACGAATTGAAATAAATTGCGATTAATTGTTTTGCATTATGATAAAACGTACGTAATGCACCTACTTATAATTGAAGTTATTAAGAACGTGGCGACTGTTACCATTTCCATACAAACTTAATACCAAAATAAATTATGAAGAATTTAGTTTTCTACCTTAATATCGACATTATTCGGATTAAGATTTTACTTTTTTAATATTTTGGAAAACCTTGTGGTGGGGCCACAAGGTTTTCCAAAATATTCATTTGAAGTGAAATAAAACGAATAAACATTTTTTTTTTCATTTTTACAGCGTAAATTACTTTTTATTGTGAATAATATAAAACAAATGAGATGTAAACTAGTAATTTACGGTGGAAAAATGAAAAAAATATTTCTCCGTTTTATTTCATTTCGAATGAATATTTTGGAAAACCTTGTGGTGGGGGCCCTATAAAAATAAAATCTTAATCCAAATAATATCGATATTAAGGTAGAAAACTAAATTTTTCATAATTTATTTTGGTATTAAGTTTATATGGAAATGGTAACAGTCGCCGCGTTCTTAACAGCCGAATACAGAAACACCACTTAAAATTTTAGCCGTACTTAAATAATTCTTCAGCTTCTAAATTTTAAAAATAGAATGAGATTTTTTGCATTTGAGAGGTGCTTAGTTGTTTAAGTAGAACTAAAATTTTGAGTTGCGTTTCTGTATTCGGCCGTAAGTTGGTCATTTATGTAAAATACGTACACAGGTCTTTTCGCAGAACGTGGGTACAGTATTTCAAGGGTTTGTTTGTAGGACGCGGTTATTCAAAATAATGACTTGTTTTCTTGTCAATTTTTGTTCACGTTCAGTGAAACGATCTGTATTTAGGTACAGTAATTAGCTGTAACCTTGTTTAATATCTGTTTCCTCATAGCAGAACAGAAGCAGATATGCAAACAGGGTCGATACGGGCGTTTAGAAACACCTAAGTTAGTAACAGGAAGTGTAGCACTGCTGCTGAATGTCTAAACCTTAACCTGAGTCAAAATATCACTAATTTTTTTATTACTAACGGCCGCATAAAAACCTTTGTTATTCTAGAAGAAGCAATAAGTGTGATATGACTAAAGCTCTCAGCATACGTAACGTTTCCCGGACGGGACGTGTCATTTTCTACATACAAATCCCGTCGGGGCGATGATAGGGGGGATGACACGGGTTTTGTATGTAGAAATTGACACGTCCTGTCCCGTCCGTCCGTTACTTATACAGAGACCCTAAGTTAGAGGCCAGATCTAGATGTGTGCTATATCTTACACTACATCATTATCATCGCTTACCTTCAAGTAAGATAGTGGTCAAATGCTTATCCATCATGACATGCATAAAATAACTCATATGGGCCATGTGAAATACGCCTTTCTTTGTACTGTGATGGTAATCAAACAGCTCAACCGATTTGGATAATTTACACATGGGAATAAGTTTACAGATAATTAATTTTTATTGTGATACTTCCCCGAGACTGAGATTTTACAACTCAATAATTCTCAATAATTTCGAGACACATATAGCCTTATTAATAAACGTGGAGTAAGGTCGGAGTAGTGAAAGCATGCTTTATCTTTTTCCGTGACAAGAACTTTCAAAGTTGACAGACAGGAACAAAAAGTGGTAAAATTATTCTGACCATACTCCACGTTTATTAATAAGGCTAAATAATTCTACATCCTGTCAGGATGCATGACAGGATGTACAATTATGAGTCTCGAATCTCGGAAGGTTGCGAAATAAATGTAATTCTTGACACTAAGTTTATTTTTATTTGTGCACTAGCTGCGTCCCTCGGTTTTACCCGCGTTTGTCCCGATCCCGTGGAAGTATCGGGATTTAAAGTAGCCTATAGTCTTCCTCAATAAATGGACTACGCAACACTGAAATAATTTTTCAAATCGGACTAGCGGTTCCTGAGGTTAGCGCGTTCAAACAAACAAACTCTTCAGCTTTATATTATTAGTATAGATATAGATTTCAGTTTCTTGCTTTAGGTACAGAATTCATAAATAGTTTAGGTATCAAAATGTTTAATTCAGGAAAAACAAGACCACTTCAAGGCGTGAATTATTTCACTTTATCAAGGGCAAAGCAGATTAAAATATACTTCGCAAAACATGTTTTTCTTTGACCTCAAAGTCTAAAGGCAAAAATTTTAATAAGACATTTATTAAGGTTTTCGGAACGAAATCCTTAAAATTAAGGTTTATGGTTTATTGTCGTTTTAATGTTCCCTAAAATGCAAAAATACTACATCTTGACAGCCGATCTTGAGTTTCAAGTTTAGGGGTTCACTGACTGCCAGAGTGGAGGTATTTGGGAAAAACATGATCCGTTTAAAAAGTGTCTTCTGATTATAGGCATGTTACAGGCACCTACTTCTGTAAAAATACTATAGACGAGAATGATTTCTCTACGCGAAATCAAAACTGTACAAACAGCCTGTTGCAGACGGAAATTTTAATATCTGCTGTTCATGAAATTTCACTTCCATACTTTATTTAAAGATAATCCGAATTCAGACTACTATCCTTGACTTAAATGTTAATTTAAGTCAAGCCCTACATTGTCAAGCCAAATTTAGTACACCTCTCTTTCTACACTAATCTACACTAATATTATAAAGAGGAAATATTTGTATTTTTGTACGGTTGTTTGGGTGTATGTATATTTGTAATGAAAAAACTCAAAAACTACTGGACCGATTTCAAAAATTCTGCACCATTAGATAGCTACATTCACCCTGAGTAACATAGGCTTTTGATCCCGATATTCCCACGGGATCGGGACTTACGCGGGTGAAACCGCGGGACGCAGCTAGTTATGGATAAAGAACATAGTGTATATTGCGGTGCCAACGAATTTCTGATTTTCGTGGTACTTATACGAAAGAAATTCGTACTTTGAAACACTTTGAAATTTGTCTCTACCTGTGCTTGACGCAACTGATGGGAACTTCTGATCCCAATATTCCCACGGGAGCGGGACTTATGCGGGTGGAAACGTATTGATAGAGAACACAGTGTATATTATTGCGGTGCCAACGAATTTCAGATTTCAGACCAGGAAAATCAGAAACTCTAACCTATACCGAAAGGAATTCGTACTTTTAAGAACGAGGCGACTCTTACCATTTCCATACAAACTTTACCAAAATAAATTATGAAAAATTTAGTTTTCTACCTTAATATCGATATTATTCGGATAAAGATTTTACTTTTAAAGGGTCCCCATCACAAGGTTTTTCAAAATATTCATTCGAAATGAAATAAAACGGAGAAATATTTTTTCATTGAAAAATGTTTCTCCGTTTTATTTGACTTGTTTCGCCTCGTCCTTAAACGCTTTGATTTTTTTTTTACTTTACCTGTGCTTGACGCAACTGGTTGACCAAGGTGGAACACCGCTCAGGATCCTTGCGACCGTCGAACGAATCTAGTTCTGCTGCGACCATGTTTAGAGCATCGTCGGCGAAGAAAAACTGCGCCAGAAGCGAACGGTCGTCTCTCTGTAACAAAGAAAATAGTGTTTTTGACTAGTTTACATTTGATTTCCGTACACATATTAATATCTTTTCGACATGGTTTAGTTAGAAATCAAGAATTTAATTAACTGATATGTCAAAAGACATCAATTTGCAAAACTACCCTTATACACACACTTAGGCTAATATTGACGACTGCAATGCAGTAGGCTGCGGGTTCGATTCTCGCCGGGTGCATATACTTATTCATGCTTAAAAATAAATATTTGTTTTTGGTCTGGGTGTTTTCTATGTACTTAGGTATCATATGTAGGTATGTATTTACAACAAAAAAAGTACAATATGTATATCAGTTGGCTAGTACCCATAGAACAAGCCTAGTGCTTAGTGTGGGTTATTTCTGAACACAGAAATGGTTAATAAAAACCGGCCAAGTGCGAGTTGAACTCGCGCACAAAGGGTTCCGCATCATTATCAATTGGGTATGGACCCTAAAATGAACACTGGACCAAATAATCCGTGAACGCAACGCAGACGTTAAAATTTACTACTAGCGCAAGTCTATCACTCTATCACTAGATGGCGCTGGTGGTAAAAATTCATCGCGTTATTGTTGCGTTTTTGAAGCCTCAAAAAGGTCACTGTTATAGAATATAACTACTTTTAATAAAGAACTTTTTTTTTATTTTATATATTTGTTTTATTTTCTTTTTCGTTTGTTGGTATAGCAGCAACAGAAATACATCATCTGTGAAAATTTCAACCGTCTAACTATTACGGTTCATGAGATACAGCCTGGTAACAGACGGACAGACAGATAGACAGCAAAATCTCAGTAATAGGGTCCCGTTTTTACCCTTTAGGTACGGATCCCTATTACTGAGAATTCGCTGTCTGTCCGTCTGTCACCAGGCTGTATCTCATGAACCGTAATATAACTGCCTTAGGTATGTGTGGCACACGCATGTGTGCGACCGTAAAACAAAGAGCAGCTAATGTGCTAGACGGTTCCAGTTTTACCCTTTGGATACGGAACCCTGAATACGTAACTACGTTAGACAATTTATTACAGTCGCGTCGTAGTTTTTGTGCTGTACATCGTAGTCATAAGTTGTTATCCCAGACCTTGGAGAGGACGACCAGTACACAAACATTGTTGGCGCACTGCAGTTGTCAAGTTCACGGGCAACTTGCACACAATGTCATGGATTCTATAATAGTCTACATATTTGCATTGTAGAGGTTAAATGAATAATTTACTAAGGTGAGGAGTGTTTTATTACATTTGTATTCCACTGGACATGACGTACGTAAACATTTTACATATATCAAAATTAAGTCAGAACAGATACGATCTTGGGGCCAGCCGTAGGTAGGTGCGTCCACAGGCTGGCCCCCATAATCACAGAGCAAGTCATTTTACATTAGCCAAAGTAAAAATAAATAAATATTGCACGTTACACACAGCGCAATGTAGCCCTCAACTAAGCACTAGGCCCTATAGTATGGGTACTAAGGCAATATACTTTTACATATTACACTTTTTTTTGTTAAATACCCAGAACTTCTGATCTACAAATATTTATGTTTAAGTATAAATACTTGCACCCGGCGGGAATCCAACCCGCAAACGTCTGCATTGCAGTCGGGCCTTCGCACGACGCGCCACACTGGCCCCCGTATGTACGTTTCTTGTACGTACCAATTTATTGAATAGAATTATGTTATGTATAGATCCATAAATCTACGTAAATGAATACCATAAAATATTTCCCTAATGCATACTTTTTTTCTATATCTAGATCGGCAAACTAGGTATTACACGTAATATAGTTGGTGCCAAAGTTGCTGCTATGGAAACAAAGAACAGTGCTTTGATTTTAAACTGCATAATAGATATGGACCTTATTGCTATCGAGCTAAAGTAAAACTGGGCTGGTTAAATCTGCCACTTGTCCGAAAATATAACTTTTTGGACCGAGACCCCATAAGAAGTGCGACTCAGGAGATGGCAGAGTGAATTAGACTGGCCTAGCCTAGTGACTAGGACAAATCAAAGAGAAGACGAGATAGAGGCTCTTGCTGGCCTATCGTACTTGTTGCAGTGTTTTCTGGGAGGCGAAATCACCTACAAATAATGGGAAAATACAATGCTCATACTTCTAGTTTTTGTTTTAAATGTTATCTTCTGGTGAAGGGCAAAATTCATTTATTCACGTCACAAACAAGAAACAACGATACAACCACAAACCCAGCCAAGGATGCTGGCAGCATTGCCTCTTTGTATGACAATAGCTATCCTCTGCACCGAATACGAACCGGAGCGGTAGTCAAGTGCTCTACCTCTAAGACGTAGGCTTATTTCCCTTACAAAAGCATATCTAGCTAAATTACATTTTGTATTATATATCTGTTCTAATGTTGTTATCTAATTTATTACAGGTAAACACAAAAATAACTCACCTATACCTACTGTGTAATGTAAACAAAGGGAATAGACAAAATTAATAAATGTGTAGGTACTTAAATAGTTACTTAACTGAATAAACATGTTATAGCAAGCGATTACATACGAGTTTACAAAGTTACCAAGTCTGTTATCTTTACACTAGCAGCTCCCCGCGGTTTCACCCGCATAAGTCCCGATCCCGTGGGAATATCGGGATCAAAAATAGCCTATAGCCTTCCTCAATAAATGGACTATCCAACACCGAAATAATTTTTCAAATCGGACCAGTGGTTCCTGAGATTAGCGCGTTCAAACAAACAAACTCTTCCGCTTTATAATATTAGTAGGTGTATAGATATGAGTAATATAATAATGATGAATAGACGAATTAAGTGTGTGTAGTTAATATAGGATATTTGATGTGTTTAAATAAATATCATTTTAAAGTTATAACCGCATAAATAAAACTTTTAACAAAATGAGGCAATTTTCGTACAAAAGTTTTAATAAAATATATAGGTATTATAGGTATACTGCCTGTGCCCCGCGGTTTCAACCGCGTAAATCCTGATCCTGCAAATTTTCTTCTAAATCGCACCGTTTGATCGTGAAGAGGGAACAAACAAATATAAAAATAAACAAACTTTCAGATTTATAATATTAGTGTGATAGCAAGTATCGCACGCAAAATACGTAATAACATGAGAAACGTAAGGTAAGTAGGTACATCTATACTAGTATTATAAAGCGGAAGTGTTTGTTTGTTTGAACGCGCTAATCTCAGGAACCACTGGTCTGATATGAAAAATTCTTTCGGTGTTGGATAGTCCATTTATTGAGGAAGGCTAAAGGCTATTTTTGATCCCGATATTCCCACGGGATCGGGACTTATGCGGGTGAAACCGCGGGAAGCTGCTAGTTGGGTATACATTCTCCAACTGCTGCGCTAGTCGAAGGCCTTGTTCAGCTGTCCTTTCCTGGGTTTGATTGGAAAATAGTCAAGTACATATGAATTTTTAAATGTGGCGAGTCGTGTTAACACTACGAGTAAGTAAGCCTTCGTGTTGAAACTTTTTCTTTTTATCGTGGCAATGGCTTTTAAATAATTTTAAGGGCCCTATTCTGAAAAACTGAAAATCCATGTCGGGCGCATCGAAAATTGTTGATTATTTCATGACGGAATGTCGTAGAACTTTTTTTTGTGTACAGATTGTAGGCGACATTGTTTCCGATATTTTAGTGCAGTTTCCATACAAATATGTCGAAACGTATTGAAGCCTATCGACATTTTAGCCAAATCAGACATTTTTTGTCTAAAATTTGGATAGGCTTTGCACCAATAGGAGGTTCTTGTCTTAAAACTACACCAAAATGTAGGAAACAATGTCACCTACAATCTTTGCACAAAAAAAAGTTCTACGACATTCCGTCATGAAATAATCAACAATTTTCGACGAGCCCGACAGGGATTTTCAGTTTCAAGGTCGTTGGCGTATATACTCCTCTTAACGGTTTTACATGGGACAGGGTAATAAATTTTAAATCTTATACCTACATACTAATAATAGATTTGGAAATGTTTTTACGACCGGCCGGGCCGTCTGGCTGACTCCTTGGGGCCAATACAGTTTACTCGTCACCCTGCGGGGAGGACTTCAGGTTCACTAGTCTCCCCTAGCTCCCTTAGTCGTCTTTTACGACGTTCACGGGAAGAGATGGTTTAGCCTTATTCTACACGGCCATTCTAAACAAAACAACCTAATTAGTTACAAATACAGTTAGTAGGCATCTTATCACAATTCTTATGTTTCACTTCACACTGATAAAAGCAAAAAAAGCAGATAACAGTGGTAGGTTAGGTATTATGTTATCAAAATTATTATCATCATTCAGATATCACGACCCTGTACTTGGTTGGGACGAACTCAAGGATGTATCTGCCATCTCGAGACAAACGAATTCACAGATATAAGGATCATAAATCCTATCATTAAGCCGAACGCCTACTACTGAGTAAACTAACTTAGCTTAGCTTGCATAGACAAGCCAGTTTTTCATACAAATGCGTCCACCGCAAACTGTGCAAGGTATGCTCACTTGTTAGAAAATTAGACGGGCAAAACTAAGTTAACTTAGTTTATTTGGCAGTGGACGGTTGACTTTATGAGCCTTATACGAGTATAAATGAATATTGACGTTGCACACAGCGTAATCTAGCCCCAAACTAAGACCTAGGCTTGTAATAATACAAGCCTAGCTTTTTAGTTTGGGGCTACCCCATAAGGGTACTAGACAACGGACATACTACATATTTTGTAAATATTTCTGCATTGCAGTCGGGCCTTCCCCCGACGCGCCAGAGATCGTAATGGCGTCTGTTAGTGTAATTTTTGATGAGTTTAAAGTTTAGTTGCGTTGAAAGTGGGTGTGTAATATTTGGTATAAAATCAGATAGTATAATTTCAAATAGTATAACGATCATTTAATATAATTTTCATATTCTATAATTTCATTTCGTATAATTTTATATCATATAAAGTTCAGATAATATAACCGACAGTTCATATAATAACAAACCCTATACTTTTATTTAATAGAATTATCTTTTGCGTGACAAAACGCAGCACCAGAGACTCACCTTCGCAGCTTTGGCAGCAGCTTAGTCTTCGCAGCTTAGTTTTATTTCTAGATAGTTTTAGGCGCATGAGCAATGAAAAAAAAAAATTTCATACATTTTTACTTGAACTTCGAAAAAAATATACGGATCACCCAGACTTGGATAGGTTAGGTTAATGTTAGAACATGATTACACGCAGTGACCGCTGCCGCGGCACGCTCGCTTCGCTCGCTCGCCAAAGCGCCTAATACTATCTATAAATAAAACTAAGCTGCGAAGACTAAGCTGCTGCCAAAGCTGCGAAGGTGAGTCTCTGGTGCTGCGTTTTGTCACGCAAAAGATAATTCTATTAAATAAAATTATAGGGTTTGTGATTAAATGAACTGTCGGTTATATCGGTTATACAACTGCTGCTAGACAACATGACACTGTCAGGCACTTTTGCCGGTTGTAGAATTTAGTATTTTATATTAGCTTTTGATTAGAATAAATTTGATGTAAGCATGAGTCACCATAAAACAACCCCCAGGAGTTTCTTGTGACTTCTTCTCATGAAGGGGCGCGTTTGCGAAGTCACGTAGTGATAAATTAATCGTTGAAAGGTGATTTGTGCATAGTTGGTAATGATAGGCTAAGTATGGATTGTAGGTGACATTGTTTCCTACATTTTGGTGTAGTTTTAAGACAAGAACCTCCTATTGGTGCAAAGCCTATCCAAAAATGTCTGATTTGGCTAAAATATCGATAGGCTTCAATACGTTTCCACATATTTGTATGGAAACTGCACTAAAATATCGGAAACAATGTCGCCTACAATCCATACACAAAATAAAGTTCTACGACATTCCGTCATGAAATAATCAACAATTTTCGATGCACCCGACATGGATTTTCAGTTTAGCAGGTATAGGGCCCTTAAAGGGTCGGTCGGTAGGTATATTTCAACCTAACACGATCGATCGATAAGGAATATCGGGACCGGATCTTTAGGATATCAAGCTTAATGAGCGCAATAAATAGCACCTTTCCTTTGTTTCGTTATCAGGACTACAAGTAGATTTGATAAGAAAGACTTGTGAAAATTGAAAACAATCGACTGGTTCATAAGTGGTTTTGCTATAGGTAAGTTGGTACGTATGTCCTGGATGGACTGCTATATGGTATTAGTAGGGATCCGTACCCAAAGGATAAAAACTGGGAAAGTGCGTGCCTTGTCGGAACACGCTCTGTGTAGGGTTGCAGTTTCCATAAAATAACATTGATTGTTATTTGGGGGTACATTTGACTCTAAAAATTGGCACTTTAAAGCTTAATATTTCAAAAACGGAACTCTAAAATGAAAAATGGGTGAAAATAAAACCCTAAAAACGGGACTCCAGTGTCCGTCTGTCTCTCTGTCACCATTCTGTCTCATAAACTGTGATAGCTAGACAGTTGAAATTTTCACAGATAATGTATTTCTGTTGCCGCTATAACAACAAGTACGAAAAGTAAATAAAATAAATATCCAAGTGGTGCCCAGGAGAAAACTCAGAAAATGAGAAATCTGAAAGCTCCATTCATGATAACTTGTTGAAATATTTCGTAACATTTTATACAATCTGACTCACATCGAAGGTCGGATAAGAGTCGACAAGGGTCCTTCTAGGTCGAGAGGATTATACGAATCTACGATTATTGGAACACTGCCAACCGACCACAAAGGTTTCTTTTGGATAAGTGGTGGGCAGTATGCCTCTCATATATTTGACGACCTCTGTGGCGCGTCGTGCGAGAGCGCGATTGCAATGCAGGAGGTTGCGGGTTCGATTCCCGCCGGGTGCAAGTATTTATGCTTAAAAATAAATATTTGTGTCTGGTCTGGGTGTCCTTCTATGTATAATATGTATGTATTTACAAAAGAAAAATAAATATAAGTATTATATCCGTTGTCTAGTCACCGTAACACAAGCTTAGTCGCTTACCACGGGGCTAGATGGCGCTGTGTGTGGTTCACAGAATTTATTTATTATTATTTATTTATTTATATTGGATCAAGTTATGGTTGTTCAAGAATTAGGAAGGTAAATAGAAATTCGTACTATCTCATACACTGGGTTTCTACTGTAAGCAATCATTAAAGTTTTAAAGTAGAAAGACACCACCCCACTTACACGTTTGTTACCCCATTGTCGGTTTTTCCAAACAACCCCTGTTTGGAAAAACTGTTTGGCGCGAATATTTATTACATGAAAGACTGAACGATTGAGTCATAAAATTGGGCAAGTGCGTGCCTTGTCGGGCCACGCGCAGTTTAGGGTTTTGCCGTTTCCATGAACTAACATGGATTGCAATTTGGAAAAAGTCGTTACAACTAATAACTTAACTACCGTATGAAATTTTCAACTGAATTTGTTCAAAATTTTACTGTTTATTTCTTTCCATTAATCGTTTATTTGAAAAGATTGTAAATTTGAAACCACTGCTCAGTGTTAAGCTGTGATTATTTTCCTTTAAATTTAATTAGATCTTCTTCTTTGTGTCAACTGCGTCAAATGCCCTACAAAATCTTGGCCCAGCACTCGGCGACCGCTACTGCCTTGTCTGTTGAGGTGTTGATGTCGCTGCGCTGTTGAGGTCGGCTGCAGAGCAGCTAACAGGACACAGAGGCCAAACCGTCAAATCCGCCATTGTTTGGGTAGCTCTTCCACAGTCACACAAAGTGCTCTGACCGGAAAAACCCCACCTTGCCATATTTTCCCTACAGCGGTCAACCTGTGTCTACTTAATTAGATAATGTTGGTACTATTATAGTGAATACATATGGCGTGTCCAAGTACAAGCCTTTCGCTGTTTGAGAGTGGATACATAGGTACATCTTATCTCTAATCTTATATATAAAATTTCCATGTCACAGTGTTAGTTACCGTACTCCTCCAAAACGGCTTCACCGATCTCCACCAAACTTCACATACGCATTCAGTAGGTCTGAGAATCGGCTACTATCTATAATTTATAAGGCAAAACAACGTTTGCCGGGTCAGCTAGTATGACTCTAAATATAATACTTTCAGCTAACGAAACCCTATAATGAAAAATTGTTTTCCAAAACCCACAATGGCAAAACCTCACACGTTGGGGTAAAACAAGAAAAAAAAATATCCCCCATTTCTCATATCCCTCACATATGAACTGGGGGATGTTTTTATTTCACGGGATTCGAACCTGTGCCCTTCGCTTACCGGGCGAGCGCACTAACCACTGCGCCACACCGGAACCCCGTTTCGATGATACATTTCTGCTTATAAAATATAGCTGCGTCCCACGGTTTCACCCGCGTAAGACCCGATCCCGTGGGAATAACAAAATCAAAAGTAGCCTATGTTACTCAGGGTGAATGTAGATTTCTATTGGTGAAAGAATTTTTGAAGGCCCAGTAGTTTTTGAGTTTATATATTACAAACATACACACACAAATACAAATCTTTTCTCTTTATAATATTAGTGTAGATAGCCTAGATTAGTGTAGATACAGTAGATGTAGATTTCTAGTCTAAAAAGGTTTTGTTAGAAACCTTTAAGCGACAAACAAAGCCACACAAATGACGAGACAGCTATAAAAATGTATTTATTATCAATTTCAAGGGTTTTCCAAGTAGACTTATCAATAACTCAAGTCGATTTTAATTAGCGCTGGGGCGACAATAAAAAAACTGTTGTAGTAAATAACATTGGTGAACGGTAATGAATTTACGACCGTTTAATTAACGACATGGGAATGAGTACCCACGACTGCAAAATACCTTTCCTTCTTGTGGCTAATTAATTACAAATTTATTAGATTTCAAGCCGTTTTGCGTCGGTCAAAAGTCGATGTTAAGCATAGATCTCGACCTAAACAGAAGATATAACAACAGAAGGAAAACAGCTTTGTAAACAGACACTGCGGTAGCGCTACCGCAAGCTCAATTATGCTTTTCACGTTTAAGAAGACAGTCTACCTACTCTTTCACCATACAAAAGTAGTCGACTGAAAATTTAGAAAATAAACTCGAAACGTGGTCAGGGCTGATATAGGACTTATTGTATAAACATATTTTTTTATAATATCTTCATCCAGGGAGGAAACAGTCGACGTTTGTAAAGTTTGCACGGACAAAAGAGTAGGTATACTGTCCCCTTAAATGATGATTATGCTAGACCGGGCCGTGTCCGGGCCGGCAGGGGCGGGCACGCGCTACTTTTGCTTGAAGACAGCACGGACGCGGCACGGACAACATGCAAAACAAAGTCTGTCTTCATACAAAAGTAACCCGTCCCCGCCCCGGTATAACATATAAGTCGTCTATGTGTTAATCCAGATCGCCAGCTATCTGCATACCAAGTTAAATCGTCATCGGTTCAGTAGATTATGCATGATTGAAATACAAATAAACAAACAACTTTCACATTTTTAATATTAGATTATTAACCGACTTAAAAAAAAGGAGGAGGTTCTCAATTTGACAGAATAATTTATTTTTATAAAAAATATACAGGGTGGTCCAACTAGTGACGTCAATAAACTTTTTTTAGATTCCTCACACCTGGGGGTATCCGAAAATACCCCATGTATGTTCATAGGTTTGATGAAAAATAATATTGAGTTTCAGTTCTAAGTAACCTTACAGAGTAACCTTTCAGTTTTGAGGAACCCCAAAAATGTATTGTTTTTTTTTCTTTTTTTTGTGTGAAAATGTTATGCGGATCTAGTGCGGATCACATAATACATCTACTTACCAAGTTTCAACAATATAGTTCTTATAGTTACGGAAAAAAGTGGCTGTGATATACGGACGGACGAACAGACGGCATGACAGACAGACATGACGAATCTATAAGAGTTCCGTTTTTTTTTGCCATTTGGCTACGGAACCCCAAAAAGGTACACTGATAAGGCATTCTCTGCAACGGTGATTCGTTCTGTTTGTAGTTTTTGATAACGCTAACAAAAATATTTGTATGCCCCAAAAACATTTATTACATGAATCAAAGTTTCGTACCAGAAAACTAAGGTCTCTATACCAAATTGAACCTTAATAAAAGCTGACAGGGTTCCAAATATTATGCAGTCTTACTGTGAAGACAAACCTTCTTTGTCTTGCTTGAATATGACTAAACTGGACTGTAAATTTGTACGTGCAATGAGATATCCCTATGATTTTAGGATTTGAATATACAATTCTCTCATTCGAGCGGTGTTCCCGGTTGCATCCCTTTCGGGAGCCCGGGGTCCGCTTAACCCCAAAATTTTATTTGGGGTCGACGCAGTCGGTAAGTCATCATTGACCATACCTTCTGCAATTACATATGCCAATCTTTTACGGCCAGCCGCCTGCCTGACACCAACCCTCAAGCAAGCAAGATCAAGCAGTTTATCTACCACCACGCGGGGAGAACTTTAGGTTTGCTAATCTCCCTGAGATCAGATTTGAATATACAATAGGCTAGGCTACTTTGGTTTCCTGTGATATGGATGTCTCAGTCTCGGGTTAGCAAGAGCATATCCAGCAAAGATCTAATACAACTAAACTAATAAACTAATATAAATACACATTTCAGCATCCATTTTTACGTACGAACTCGTTTATAATCTCTACACATTCGGATTGTGCTCGGACATCGTAATTAGAAGCACGACTATTTCGTATGCAGTCTGCGCGCTTCCATAGCACTTATAGAAGGATTTTATTGTTCGTGCGTCCAAGTAAGTTTTCGCACGAATGAAATTCGTGCGAAAACGTATCCAAAAGTCGGGTGCGGTACGCCGCAGGACTACTAGCGTTGCGTGCCGGCGAAAAGTCGTGCATAATATCAGTGCGTCGATGTCCGCTAGCACGCCAGCTTTCGTCAGCCAGCGTTTCGCCAGCTTTCCACCAGGGGAAACTATACTACTCAGCTCCAATAAACTTTTTTGATATCTATACTAATATTATAAAGCGGAAAAGTTTGTTTGTTTGTTTGAACGCGCTAATCTCAGGAACCGCTGGTTCGATTTTAAAAATTCTTTCAGTGTTGGATAGTCCATTTATTGAGGAAGGCTACTTTTAATCCCGATATTCCCACGGGATCGAGAGTTATGATTGATATATCAAATAGGGTCAAACTGCACTTTTTCTTTATTCAATCTTAGTTACAATAATTTGAAATGATGCAACTCAACTTATCAAAAGTGAAAGAAAGAAATTCAGTTATAATTTATCGATTAAATGATGTCATCCAATTAAAATAATACCTACTCATAGTTATAGGTATATTTTATTTTGCAGACAATATAATTCTAGATACACGTGTTAGGTGTGATATAAATATTTCCTTTTAGTTGGAAACAATACACCAGTTGGTAATTGAATACCTTTCAATGAGTCATACACTAAATTCATTAAAAGACATTTTGAAGCGAACACACAAATAGGCATGTGTTCAAACGTTAATTTTAGTTTTTTAACTGAACAGCGCAAAACAACAAAAATCAAAAGACATTCACTACACAAACACTAATATTTGCTTAGAGTCATTGAACTAAAAAAAGTTATGTTAGAACCTTAGCGAGACTATCTATACTAATATTATAAAGCGGAAGAGTTTGTTTTTTTGTTTGTTTGTTTGAACGCGCTAATCTTAGGAACCACTAGTCCGATTTGAAAAATTCTTTCGGTGTTGGATAGTCCATTTATTGAGGAAGGCTATAGGCTACTTTTGATCCCGATATTCCCACGGGATCGGGACTTATGCGGGTGAAACCGCGGGGAGCTGCTAGTACAGAATATAATTTTCCATCATTTGTTCGTACGCATGTAAGTCAATATCCAGAACATCAATCAAAACGCATCCTCGCAATACTTATTCAATAAAACGCATATCACCCTCGTATAAGTCGAATCCGGCCAATTTCTGCGCAAATTTGCTAAGTAATTCAAGCTAACGACACAGGATGACATAATTCCCTTGGGTTCAATCGCCCAGTGCAGCCCAACCTACCATTAAAGATAATCGGCAGAGCGTATGACCTACAAGAGCTTCCTTCGACGAGTACTGGGGATATAAATTGAGATTTAATCTAAAAGGGAAACACATTCAAAGCTACATTAGAACTAAGTTTTGAAGTAAACGTTGGTTGCAGTAATCTCAGGCCAATAAGTAGGTACCTACTGTATTCCATTCACATTCATATCCCACATTGGAATAGAGTACCCGACCACAACCAAAAGTATAGTGCTTCGGCATTGGTGATATTCTGATTAACAATCAAGCCGAAACCACTTTCCCTTTCTTTCTAGATCAAGCCTTTCCTTACCGATTTCTCTGAACAGAAGAAAAAGGCCTTTATCGAGGCTCCACAATAGTCTAGAGCAAAAACAAGTAGGTAGTTAGCCTAATTAAAATTCCTTATTGACATTGAAATAAGTAAGTAAATGCTTCTAGAATAACTACGTACTGCGTTCATTAAATATTTAACTGTGATCGACTGTATTGCTTACATTTAAAATGGAAGGGCGACTAAAACTTCTCATTGTGTGAATGGCAAAGCATAGTATAATGTGTAGTCTTTTTATAACATTGTAATTGTATGTCTGGCGGAACTTGAGACCACTATCACACCACACCAGATGGCAAGTGATGATGGGGACTTAAATGTAGCATGTTTAATATAAAGATGATAAAAATATATATTTAAACTGATGTCAATTGCTCGCAGTCGCAGTGCAAACAAGGAATGATGAGACGAAACGACGGGGACAATTCTAATAATCCTGTATTAGAATTGTCCAAAAATAATCTTAACATCATTCCAATTTGCAGAAATACGCTCAGTCTCAGGGCGAACATATTGCCAAAGTATGCTGTGCTGTGTCACAGGGATCGGCACCGTCGTCGATCAGGTTCTCGTTGGATTCGACACAGGTACTACATGCCAAAAGTACGACAAAAGTTTACTGGCACTTTGCGGACCGGGAGTATCTGTTTCCCTAAGCGGTCTATTATATTTATACCTACGATCGTCCAGTTGATCGAAATACGATAGTGCCTACATGGTAATATTGATGATGTTCTATATTTAACTTGTTGGATGCCCTAATATTAAATATTCTCGCTGCGCTTCGAGCACTCTATCTTTTATCCAGGCTTTTTTTGCACACCCTATTTAAAGATTAATACTACGACAAAAATAGTATTATTTCGAATTATGATGACAATGGTGTTAGTATGCGTTGGATATTGTTTTATTGATAAAGAGATTAGAGGTCTGATTCATAAGACCGCCTCACGTGTTGTCAAAACGTGCTACCCAGTCATACTAACGCAACAAGTTACGAGTCTTTGTTAGAATGTCAACCATCAGAAAACTGTTACAACTATGAATGACCTCTAATTGAATTCGAAAATCATGGCCTATACACACTTAAGCGGACCCCGGGCTCTCGAGAGGGATTCAACCGGGAACATCGCTCGGATGATGATGATACACTTATACCTATTATAAACCATACTTAACTAATTTTGATCTCAACTTTAACAAAAAAATATCTCGATGACTTAATAACCTTTGGAGTATCACCAGTTTACAAAAACAATCAGAAACCTATGTAGGTATACCTACCTAGCAATCTGAATGTTTACCAAAATTTAATTATATAGTTAAATCAACGTTAGCATTTTTAACGATTATCGCCAGTGGTGAAATAGATCGCGATATCGTTGTGTTTCAAATTCTAAGATCACGTTTATTGTATGGAAGCACCATAAAATATTTGTTTTAGTATATGTTGTTATAGCGGCTACGGAAATGCATCATCTGTAAAAAATTCAACTGTCTAGCTATCACGGTTCATGCATGAGATACTGCCTGTGGTGACAGACGGCGGAGTTTCAGTTATAACGTCCCGTTTTTACCTTTTGGGTACGAAACCCTAAAAAAAATACGCTCCGCTCTGCGGATTCACCCGCGTAATTTCGGTTCCCGTGGGAATGCCGTGTACAAAGTATCCTGCATTAAGGGTCCTATACTGAAAAACTGAAAATCCATGTCGGGCGCATTGAAATTTGTTGAATATTTCATGACGGAATGTCGTAGAACTTTTTTTTGGGTACAGATTGTAGGCGACATTGTTTCCGATATTTTAGTGCAGTTTCCATACAAATATATGTCGAAACGTATTGAAGCCTATCGACATTTTAGCCAAATCAGACATATTTTGTCTAAAATTTGGATAGGCTTTGCACCAATAGGAGGTTCTTGTCTTAAAACTACACCAAAATGTAGGAAACAATGTCACCTACAATCTGTGCACAAAAAAAAGTTCTACGACATTCCGCCATGAAATAATCAACAATTTTCGATGAGCCCGACAGGGATTTTCAGTTTCAAGGTCGTTGGCGTTGATACTCCTCTTAATTCAGGTTTTTAACTACTTGTCATGTCACGCGATACAAATTATTTGCCAAATCTAATCAGCGACTTTTGCATGATTGACACAAAAACACCTAAACTCTGTCATTAAAAATAGATAGATAGATAGCTTAATGCTTAACTAAACAATAAAAATATACGTAAGTACAAAAGAAACAGAAGAAAGAATAGTCACTAAAAATTACAAAAGAAACAGAAAGATAGAGAACTAAATAAATACATTTTTATCAAAAATTAAACTTAAATAAAACTAACGAATACATGGGTACATAATGGGCAGCCTAAAATTCGCGTGATAAAAGAATAAAAATATTTTTTTTTGCTATAACTGTGTACATTGGAGGTCTTAAAATAAAGATAGTTTCAACAGTTTACTCATTTCGAGCAAGCAATAAGGTGAGGTGATAGATAGGCAGATATAAAACACAACATAAATATAATAGGACTAGACTAGACACCTTGTAAGCAGTTTATTGTAGTATGAGTTTGCTTACAAAACACACTACGTCTGCTATCAGAGTACTAAAGTGATATCCATGACTCATTTCAACTTTGGAATAGAAACATTAATAGAACGAATTGATTCAATTGAATACATTGCATCGTTTGATGAACTAGGTTTTGTTTGGGAAGCTAATTTACTTACGATACTGTTACATGACTTTTAGAGAAGATATGTTACATATTAACCCCCTAACTTATAAACGACCAGCTGTGTCCCGCGGTTTCACCCGCGTAAGTCCCGATCCTGTGGGAATAATGTAGCTTTCTAATGGTGAAAGAATTTAGGAAATCGGTCCAGTAGTTTTTGAGTTCATTCATAACAAACACACACACACAAAAATACAAATCTTTCCTTTTTATAAAATTAGTATAGATAGACTAGCAGCATCCCGTTGTTTCACCCGCGGGATTTTCCAAACCCGTTTTTTGGTAAGTATACCGAACTCTTTATATACAAAAAAGCTGGAATTGCTATAGCTACCATACAAAATGACATACCTACATCTTTGTGCCTTTTTGATTTGCGCTAGTTTGCGCTGTTTTCTATTGATAGTGATGGTTACACTTTCACACCATCACTTTAATTGGAAAACAGCGCAACATGACATAGTCACAAAATTCAGTGCGCGATCTCCTGTCCAGCGTGTATTATAGAGGTTAGTGGGTAGGTAAGTTAGGTAACTTTTGTTTCTGTCTGCCAACTGTCTTGTCATCGTAAAAAAAAAAACAAATAATACACAGTACCTAATATGGGTCTGTTAAACATCGTTTATAAGTAAGGGGTAATTGTTCCTGTGTTAACATATGTGTTTACCAAGTTCCCAACTGTGTACGTTTCAAGTTTCATTGCAATGGGTAGTTTTTTAGTTTAAGGACACAAACATACAAACTTTCGCATTTATAATATTCGTGGTATTTTAATTTGGATTTGGTCGCTACACTACTTAAGGACCAGGATAATAAAAACAAATTGAGTTTAATAAGAAATGGCATTGTATTTGAAGGACACCTGTTAAGCCTCATAGAGATAATATTACAAAAACCGACTAGGTGCGAGTCGGATTCGCGCACGATAGGTTCCGCAACATTGTCACAAAACAAAAAAAAAACACGTTTGTTATATAGGAGCTCAGTTAAATATTTATTTTATTCCGTGTTACAGCACAGCAACGGCAACACAATTACAAACATCAACTGTGAAAATATAAACTGTGTAGCCATCACGGTTCATAAGAAACAGCCAGGTGACAGATAGCCAGACAGGCGAACAGTGAAGTTTTAGTAAAAGGGTAAAAACAGGTTTGCACCCTTTGGGTACGGAACCCTAATAAAAGGCGGACATTCGCAAAAAGCAATAACAATCATTCGCATTATAAGAAACCACTGAAGCAAGTCAGTATTATAGTCACACAGACTGTTAGCGGCATAATGTTAACACACTTTTTAAACTTACACGATTTCCTAATCTCTGGACCTTGTCTTCTCGAGACCACGGCCGGTATAACCCGTTTGCCGAAACGTCGAGGTAATTAAAAACAATGACTATCTTTAACGCAATCTAGACCTGTGTCTAATTATAATGATGGCATAATGTTAAGCTAATCAGAGAGCATGATTCGTAATAAGCACACATAATAAGCAAGACATAATGTAAGACATAACTTATCAAGTAGAGGTTTAGGTGAATTACCTAGGTATATAAGTTTTATTTTACATGAGTGAGCTAGGATTTGACCTCATCTCATCTAATGGGAAGCGACGATGCGGTCAACGGTATTGCACGTTCCGCTTGCTTAGCAAAAAAAACTATCCACTCTAGATTTGTGGACTAGAAGGTTGAATATAAAGTATGACTGAATATGACCAATATCAGGGTACTTTGACAGGGTACTTTGTCAGGTCAGGATAAAAAAGTGTTCAAAATAAGGATTTTTATTGCTCATTATTTTTTTTCATTAATACAAAAGATATTTGGTCACTGCCAGCCTAGAGGCTGATATTGGCCGACTAATGAAACAATATTATGTTTTTCACAGGCGTCAATTTCAAATAATTTCATTGGTCGTATCGAGCCGTCTGGAATGCCTTCTCTCAGCGATCGCAGGTATTAACTGTTCAGGTAGCCCGCGCCCCCCTTGAAATATGTCTGCGCCCCCCCTGGGGGGCGCGCCCCCCAGTTAGGGAACCCATGATCTAGCTGATAGATATCGAGTAGTACTCAGCTTATAGCAATCTGCATACCAAGTTTCATTGCAATCGGTTCGGTTTTATTTTTTATTTTTATTATATATAAATGACCTCCCAAATGTAACTGACCACGATACTATTCTTTTTGCGGACGACACAACTCTTGTGGTAAAAAGTAATGACATTAATACATATGAAAATGATATAAATTTGGCTTTAAGTAAGATTATTAATTGGCTGACATACAATAATTTACAGATTAATATTGAGAAAACAAAAATAATTCAATTTCAAACGGGTAGAAGAAAGCATATTACATTAAATATAAATTATAACGGGATGCCAATAGAAGAAGTACATAATACAAAATTTTTGGGTATATTGGTAGATAGTCTGTGCGACTGGAAAGCTCACATTGAACACGTATGTTGTAAGTTAGACAGATTCGTCTATGCAATACGAAGATTGCGATTAACGGTGTCTCCAGAAGCAGCACTAAGTGCCTACCATGGCTACGTGTCATCCGTCCTTTCATATGGACTCTTACTATGGGGAAACTCAGTAGAATTTGAGCAAGCATTTCTTGTACAAAAAAAATGTGTGCGGGCCATTTGTGGGGCATGGCAAATGGACAGTTGTGTCCCATTATTTCAGAGATATCACATATTGCCGTTGGCGTGTATGTATATTAGAGATCTCTGCGTGTTTGTAAGACAAAACCCGGAATATTTTAGACTACAACACAAGGTGGTAGTTAATAAGAAGGCTGACTCAAGAGATTTGTTTTTACTCTACTATCCGAAATACAGATTGAAGTTGCATCAGAGAAACTCTTTTATAAATGCCATTGCTGTCTACAATAAACTGCCTGATAGATTTAAAAACTTGCCGCTAAACATATTCAAAAGCAGACTTACCAAATGGTTGTTGGAAAAATGTTTTTATTATTTGAACGAGTACATGACTTTTAGAGAGAAAGCCTACTGACCAAATTGATTTTTTAATTATATTATTATTTTTGACAATGTAATAGAAATTAATTTTTAACATGACCATAATTATATTATTTTTTCCTTTCTGACAAAGTATTGAAATTTTATAATGTATTAATTGAATGTAAAGAAAATTATATGACATTAACTTATTGTAATTTGCACACCTAATGGGTAGAATAGAGAGATCATTTATTATTCTGTAACATCTTTGTATACTTACCTTTATTCGCAAATAAATGATTGATTATTGATTATTATTATTATTATTATTCAGTAGTTTTTGCGTGATGGAGGAACAAACATACTCGCTTGCTTACTTACTTACACACAAATTTGAACATTTAGAAAATTGGTAGGATAAATCGTGCGCACGCGTCGAGTAACCCAAATAGCTTCAATAAATAAGAGTCGTGTGTGAACTACCCTAAAAAGAGTAACAGCTGAATATAGGAACTTGACATTTGAAATCTAATAATTGAGGGTGGAAAAGTTGGTTTCACAATTTCCATTGTGTATTGCCACGGAAATAGTAGAATCCACCCATAATTGAGTAGCTTCTAAATTCAAAACTAGTATGGGAATTTTCTAGTCTATCAGCTGCCTTTTTTAAGTTGCCCTCAAATTTTAAGCAGCGTTTCAGTATTCGTTACTTAGATAGCTAAACGGGAAAGTGCTTGAAATTTGGATTTGTTCCAGGATTCCACTGGGAAACTTTAACTATGTAAGTGCAATATTTTGTGAAATTCTTGCTATGTTGTTGTACCAACAACAGTGCTATTGCACTTAGTACCCGGCTTTATAAGTTACGTACGATTTGGCGTTAAGTATAACCGAGTAGGTGTTACGTAGGTAGGTAGGTATTTAGTTTACGAGTTTGGCACTGTGTTGATATACATGGGCGACTGTGAACGTTATGTCAAGAAACTTCAACAGGAAAAACCAACACAGGTTTAACATTTAAAATATCGGGGAATCCCCCGTTTTAATTTTCCGAGGAAATCTATCTATAATAATATTATAAAGAGGTAACGTTAGTTTGTATGTAATAAATGTTTATTGGCCTCAGTGGCGCGTCGTGCGAAGGCACGGCTGCAATGCAGAAGGTTGCGGGTTCGATTCCCGCCGGGTGCAACTATTTTTGCTTAAAAATAAATATTTGTGTCTGGTCTGGGTGTCCCTCTATGTATAATATGTAGGTAGGTATGTATTTACAAAATAAAAATATATGTAGTATATTCGTTGTCTAGTCACCGTAATATAAGTTTTGTCGCTTACCACGGGGCTAGATGGCGATTTCAAAAAATATTTTACTAATAGAAAGCTACATTTTCAGGGAGTATAACATAGACTACTTTTGATCCCGATATTCCCACGAGATCAGGAGTTACGCGGAACCGCAGTGACATATAAAACACAAAGTCCTGAATGATAGATTGACTGACTGATTGAACTATATATCAACAACACACAGCCTAAGCTATTGGACCTAGAGACCTTTAATTTATAATGTGTAGGTCTCCACTAAGGGTTTTTGGAAAGACCCGAGGCATCAGGACTTAATTATGCGGGTAAAACCTCGGTACACTGCTAGTACATAGTATATTTAGGTGCCTAAGTACTTTAATTAGTAATCTGTATATAATTATTACATTTTATAAAATTTCGCAAGCCTTAAAACTAAGCTTATCGGCCTAAAACAGTCAAACTTAAAACCACACTTATTACTATCTGTATAATTATTTTATTTTATTGTGACAAACAAATACCACAAGGTACCTACTAGGTATGGCACTTTGTCCAAACAAGCCGATTCCTACAATGTATTTTAAGGCCAAATTCGAATGTCAAGAACTTCTTTAATATAGACACCTCTCAAATTGACGAAAATGTTGTTTTGTGTTTTAAATATTTAATTACTTATTTTTTTGGGACATAATAATGAAATCAATACATAAACAATAACCAACAAGCACGTACAATATTTACGTAGGTACCTACTTATTTAAACAATAATCACATTTCGCATCTGCCAAGTACCTGCTTAATTTTAGGGAAGTAGTTTAGCTCATATTAGCAATTGAAATCAAAGTTGATGATTGACATACAGACAAACAATCATTTCTTAAAATAAAAGTTTGAAAATCTAAAACCTTCGCAGAGTAAATTGTCGTACAAGCCATATTAATGAAGTAATTAGGGACATGTGAATTTGTGGCAATGACAATTGAATGTCGATTTCATACTAGGTACCTACACCACAGTTCAGGGCATGTTCGTCTTAAAAACGTGGCGACTGTTCCCATTTCCATACAAATTTAATACCAAAATAAATTATAGCTCAAAATACACGGGTGACAGGTGTGGGCTCTATAGGTAAAGTCGCAGTGTCAGTGTCGCCTGTGTATTTTGAGCTTTTAAATATGAAGGCGGGTTGCCTTAAAATAATAATCACACTTCGCTTACTGCTAAGTGCTTAATATTAATAACATTAATAAGTATAGTTCTTCGCAAACCAAACCAAATTTCATGATAGACATGCAAACAAATAATCAGTTCTAAAAGATCTAGTTCATAAAACTAGACCGGCACCGTAGTCGGGCCGAACAATAAAACAATGCTAAGTGAAATCTCTTACCGCCTGTTACGTTTGATTTGACTATTAGCGACCCGCGGTTCCGCCCACAAAAAAACAATGTCGTTAAGAGATAAGAATTCAACAAAAATTACAATGAATTGCTTACCAACTTGACACTAACTAAAAACTTGAAATACTTTACAAGGAGAAATGCATTACCACATAACAACCAACAGAAGTTTAACTGTACTTATATGTAATCGATAGTACCTACTTATATTTAACCAAAAAAAAACAGTACGTGGCGCAAACTAGCGCTGCCATGCAGTTTCACCCTCGTAAATCGTTACGCGGGTGAAACAGTGGAGCAGAACTTGTAACTCAAGAGGCTTAGGTGAAAAATACGTAAACAAATTGGTTTAAACATTAACAAATGATTTTTTTTATTTGCCTACCTAAGTTTTGTTCTTAGTATGCAATGCTGCCAGCATCCTTGGCTAATAGATAAGGATAAGATTCCAGCGTACTTGTATACATGTATAGATGACGATAAGGGGCTTTTTATTTGATTGACTATGTGTGATTGTACAGCTTTTCTCTGTCTTCGTACAATAAGCAATAAAAACACAAGATTAAATTATTCATTAGCGTCTCAAAAATATCGACTACCGTTATATCTTAATTTTTTTTTGCGCCAATAAGATGTGAAACACAAACGTTACACAATCTAAGCCACTTTATTAGTAACTTAGTATACCACTGAAATGAAACTATACAAGTACGCTGGAATTGCTATACCATACAAAATGACATTAGATCTTTGTACCGATTTGATTTGCGCCATGTTGCGCTTTTGCCGCGCGTTTTCTATTGAGAGTGATGGTGACCGTATATGGAACTAATGGTTCCGGAGACGGTTTGATCTGCGCCATGTTGAACTACATTGAACTAATAGTTCTAGAGACGGTCACCATCACTTTCAACAGAAAACGCGCGACAACAGCGCAACATGGCGCAGATCAAATAGGCTCAAAATTTTGTGCGAGACCTCCTGTCCATATAATTCAGGTCAGTACCCAGTTAGTCATAAAATGATAACAAAACGTTTTGTTTTGTTGTCCAAACCATTTCCTCCCAACAAACATTTGAAAGTCGTGTTTTCTGTCTCCTTTCGCTTCTTTAGATATAGGTAAACGTTACACTGTGATTTGCTAAACATTTGGCAAAGACGACCGAGTTTCGCCCGGTATTGGGAAAGCGGTGAAAAAAAAGTGAAAGCGAGCGAGCGAGACACTGTCATTGTGACACCGGCCGAGTGTGACTGAGATAGGACATTGTGACGTCACTCACGACGATAACACGGATTAAAAGCTGCCAATGTAGCCAATGCCAACACACTAGCTTCATCTCGCGGTTTTACTTTATCGAATAAAAAAACTAACTAAAATTTCTGCGAACAGTAGACCTCGCAAGCACTTAGGTACATCCTTTGTGGGAGAAATACTCTAAAAATCTTAAATCCCCCACGACGGCAAAAATGTATACACCCAAATTACCTATGTATGTATATTGTAAAAAAACTTTAGTGAAAATTGGTTGAGAAATACGGCCTAAAGAAGAGAAGCAACATACTGACAAATTTCAGAACATTTTGCTAGATTTGAAGCTTAGACGTTTCGTTCGCTCGGTCAAATAGGTCAGTATTCGACAACTATTTTCTGGTCACCATACCTACCACAAGCCCAGTAGTTATTAGCTCATAGACTATGAGACTGGAAGGTGTATAGTAAGAAATGCTATCATATCTCAATCTTATGAGTGTTATTTAATAAATAAATAAATATTGCAGGAAATTGCACACATCGCCATTTGGCCCCAAACTAAGCAAAGTACCCATAGTACAAGCTCAAACTAAGGCTTGTACTATGGGTACTAAACAACGGATATAGTACATACAACTTTTCTGTAAATACATAGGTAGGTACATAATATGATACATACAGTATGTCAGCAAAATGGTGACACAGTACATTCCTTAATTGGATAGTGTAAGTAGGTACCACTACACTATCCAATTTGTAATAAGTAAATCCAAATGTGTAAATCGTAAAAATTTGGTACAGGTTAGATCTGCTTTACTAGATTTAGGTTGATCGACCAAGCCTTGCCTAAGCTAAATAAGCACTTTAACTTAAGTTGTTCTTAGGATCATTTCTAAGCACCTACGTCTGTTAGTGAACTATATCACTAATTTTAATAATAAACTACCCAACTGTGCCCCGCGGTTTCAACCGCGTTTCGATCCATTGGATCATTTCAAAGGCGCGTCGCTGGCTCAACACGTGACGCGCGAACGGCCGCTGTTTTTCGTTAATTACTCGGATAGTTATTAGAATTACCAAGACCTGGACATACCTAATAGTGAAAACCATATTTCAATCCGTTCAGTAGATTTTGAACGCAATTACCATGTATCCCAGGCATAGAATAGGGTTCTTCCCCTGGGTGTCGTATAGGGCGACTAAGGGATCTATGGGAGATTAGCAAACCTTGGGTTCTCCCTGCGCGGTGGCGGATAAACTGCTTGATCCCTGATAGGGTTGGTGTCATGCAGGCGGCCGACCGTAAAAAGATTCCCAAATCTAATTACAGAAGGTGTGGTAAATGATGACTTACCGACTGCGTCGACCCCAAATTAAAAAAAAGCATTTGGGGTTTAGCGAACCCCGGGCTCCCGAGAGGGATGCAACCGGGAACATCGCTCGGATAAGACATACCGTGATTTATATGTACTATTAAATGATACAAAGAGAAACATCCAGGCAATGAAACAAAAGCCTGTAGATCATACAAAATGAAATTGACGGTAATCAAAAACCACAACAAGTGATGTTAATATACAGATTGCTTCCTTTGTGTTGTTTATTATTATGTACATACAAACTAGTAATTAAAAGATAAGGTATCTAGTTCATATTTTAATTTGAAACAGCTATCAAATCACGTAGGTAATTTGAAATACCTACCACCTACCTATCAATATTTTAAATAATGGATGTCACAGTGTCATTTGGCCGAGTGTTTGTAAACAAATCAATGAGTGTAATGAGGTGGAGAATCTCTGGTTGATTGTTAATGATCGTGCTGGTTAAGCAACATCTAGTGCCGTCACTACAGTGATGGGTGACGAATTAAATATCTCCACGCCACTTCATTGACAACATCTTTGGAGCCATAACCAAACAGCCGAAAATGATGCAAAAGGTTGCAGATTTAACTGTAAATGTGAGCCAATGTTATTCCCAAAGATGCAATATATCTTCATGGTTAAATTTCATCAAAATCGGTCCAGTGGTTTTGGAGATTACCTCCAAGATACATACACATGAATATGTTACCAACATTACCTCTTTTTAATATTAGTTTAGGTGTATGTTCTAGTTACCTAAGCATGCTTAATCTTTGACCACATCGGCTTTTACCATCAGGTGTGGTAGTGGGCATTTTTTTTACTCTGGGTTTCTCTGCAATTAGTGCTTGGACTATGAACAGGTGCGTTGATGTCGTGCGAACGAAATCTCCATCGAGGCTCATAGTCTGCTCATAGTGTAGGAGTCAGTGGTCTCTCAACTCCATTATATTTTTACGTTTTAAACGCAGGTTATAGGGTCTATCCATCAATTGCCAAGCTAGACTGTTTGGATGGTTAGCCGGTCTTGGTATCACCTCACAGGTTTTCCTTTTTCCGCTTTCACAATTTCTATCGCAACATGTTTGTGGACATTTGGCAAAAAGCAAAATAATGCCGTCTGATACACATTACTTTGTTGCTAACTTTTGCTGTTTTAGTTTTTTTTTGTACTTAACACAGATTTTTTTCTTTAATGTTTAAATAATATAGTTTACAATAACAGTATGTAAAATCCGAAATGTTTATATAATTTGAAATGATAATGGGAAAATTCCCACGATTTCATTTGGTGTAAATTGAGATAATATCGAGATAAGTACTGTTACAGTAAGTCCTACTGACTTTTTATTAACTTATACCTATTTTTATTTTTGTCACTTCTTTAACTCAGGCAATGAAAATCAGTTTCTTTAGTCTAGAATGGCCATAAGTATAAATTTACTATGATGGGCATTGATTTTGTCACACAAATTTGTAAAGTTTCTTACAAATTGTCTCTATTTTTTGCATAATCATATCAAACTTTAGTGAAACTCGGCAGTTTTTGTCTGCCTTTGCTACAAGGAAATTCTTTAGAATTCCCAATACTCAGATGTACTTTTAAAATTGTACATATCTTGCTATCTATACATCTATATTAATTTTATAAAGGTGTAACATGTATGTATGTATGTCAAGGGTAATCTCCGAAACTACAGGACTGATTTTATTGAAATTTAATATGAAGATACATTGCATCTTTGGGAGTATCATGGGCTACAATAATGTTTTACTTATCATCTAGGATTACCTATGTAATTATTTTATTATTAGTTATGTGTACTAATGACATAGCTCACATTGAATCACTCTTATAGTGAAGGAAAACATCTTGATAAAACCAACATGGCCTAGGACTCACCAAGGTCTGAAGGCATGGGACATTCGCCAATCTGGAGTAGGTTTCCGTTGCGTCTTACTGCCTAACCCCTCTAAAAGAAAGTGATCATACAGTCCTCTATTGTAATTTAGAAAAAAATATTCTTAGGCCACTAAGAATATTTTTTTCTAAATTTAAGTTATTTTCTAATACAAAGCCCAAGCAAGGATCATTGACTTTGATTTGTTTACATTTTATTCTAGACTTAAATGTTTGAATGTGTTACAGATGTGATTCAAAGGTGAAATAGCACATTAAACTTTATTTAACCAGAATCAACACCCACTCTTATTTACAGATTTTATTAATATTGGAATTAATATTAATAAAATCTGTGAAATCCATTTAAAAATTCTAAATATAAGCAATATAATTGAAACCAAAACGTATGACGGTTTTCCACTGTGAGCGGAGCGGAGTAATTAATGTCTCAGTTCAACATAAAATGGTTGTTCTCATGGTCATACAACTCTCGTGCTATGGAAACAATTATCGGATGTTAAACTGACACATTTTTAACTCCGCTCCGCTCACAGTGGAAAGCCGGCATTAGTATAACTAGGCTAGTATTTGACCTTATCTCACCTGATGAGAAGCAACGATGAGCTCAACGGTTGCCTAGAAGAAACCCGTTTACTCTAAAAAAGTATTTCCTTGTTCATAGCATCAAGTTGCATTACAGCTCTCCGTAGATTTATATGTGCAGAAAAACATACATATAATACCTAAGTAGGTAAGGTAAATTTATAATAATTATTTAGGTACCTCACCAACATGTGGCGTACATTACGTACATATTCTAAGACTGTATAGTGTAGTGTTATGGAAATGCCACTAACATAGTCTTAACCGATTTATTAACACATTTCAATTATTATAAAATACTAGCTGACCCGGCAAACGTTGTTTTGCCTTATAAATTATAGATAATTAAATTTTTCCTGAATTTTCTTTGCTATAAACCTCACGGAGCCCGAGACCTTTCCAACGAATGCAAAACCGTGGAAATCGGTTCGTGCGTTCTGGAGTTATAGCGTCAGGAAGGAAAACCCGACTTATTTTTATATAGTAGAAGATGTATGTTAGTCTATAAGGTATGTATTTATGGGCCTTGGTAGCCTGAAATAAATGCTTATTATTATTATTGTTTGTAACGTCTCCATTTCACGGGGCTATGGAGCCCCGGACCTTTGGAAGGCATGTGTGGGGCCAAAGCCAACATGTAGAGACCCGTTTCAGTCACAATTTTAATCGCAAAGTATGAAATGGACACCAAACCGGCGGTTATCCCTGTCTACACTATAAAATTATTATTATTATTATATTCCTGTAGAAATTGCAGGGTTGTCCATTTTGTGAGTTCACATGTTATTGCATATTTGCGTCCATATACGCATTTTCATTGTGAGAATAGACACTTACCACCCCGCAAATAAACAGGCGTAAATAAATCGTCATACCTTTGTACCAGGTAGTACCAGATATTAGAAATCGGGCACGTGTAATATACACATAAGTATACCGTACCCATCGAAAAGCATTTATTTCATACACTCAAATGATTTCTAATTATCATAAATTCAAGAATCCTCGATTATAAACAGAGTGACGTAAGACGCAACAATTGAAACACCTTGAATACAAAATTTGTAGCGTAAAACTCGTTTTATTGCGAAGTACTAACAAAGGCAGGTAGGTAGAAGGAAAATGAAAACAAGCCACTGAATCATCCGTGCTGATAAAATACCACATTTTTTTATCGAATAACCCTTTGCCGTCTGCATAACTATGTACGTGTATGATTACTTATTGTGATAGTTGAACATAAATAACGTACTCTCGAAACAAAAATTGTGCATTACAATGTTTTGACATACCTTTGGTTTGTAGAACCACTTTCTGAGAGACTCCATTGGACCAGTTTTGTATAACAGCCTCATGTGATCTATTCACTGCACGCACATACACATCATACACAACAAGGTAGCACCGTAAATTATAATGCAGAATCAAAGTTTATTTTATTTCTCAAAATATTTATGTCAAAATAAAAAGGCAGACATGATTTCGCGATACGCATTCGCTTTTCACTCACTGACTGACTGAATTGAATGAATTATGTGAATGATGTGACCGAGTTTATTAGTTAGGGATGTGCAGGTATAAAAGTTTTCAAAATCGAATTAGTAAATATCGAATCGAGAGAGTAAATTTAAAAAGCTTGTGCTGTTTCTTTTTACTAAAAATTACAAGTTACAAACTTTACCGCCTTTAGCGACGAAAATATTAATATTATTATCACAGGTAATTTTTCTTCTTTACTTAATACAAAACCGAAAACGCGACTGTTTGACGCCGACAAAACTCAAAAACGCAGTTGTGTGAAAGAAATCGGATCGCATAATCGCGACCGCAATTATTGACCGATAAAAACGCGCTTAATGTAAGTAGTAGAGCCTTCATGTATTCGTGCGATGCCAGGGAGGGTCGATCGCTAATAAAATTATTATCTCATTCACCTATCTTTTTTGAAAGAATTAAAATATTGTTACACAGATATATACGCTTTTTTATGAAATAATTATTTATTTTAAGATTAGAAAACTGATAATTATTATTAGGTAATTTCTGATGTGAAACATCTATAGGCGTGGGAAAACTTAAAGATTCGGGTGGCGATACAGGCCATGGCGACGCGACGCCTCACCACGCTATAAGTATATAGGTATACCTACCTACCTATATGATGGAATATATATGTACTATTATATACGTAGCGAGTCGATGTTACACATCAGCCAAACGTCTCGTGACTGCTCAAATTTTTTAATAAGGAAGAAATTTTTTAATATTATTGTAATATTAAAAAATTTCTTCCTATAAAATCGAAAATCGTAATAAAATCGAAAATCGTAATAAGAAACGATAATTTTAGTTTGCTCGTTGGTTGCGAACAGCCGTACGTATAGCCTGCCGTTTCACAAAGAGATAAGACACGAAATAAGTATTTACCTAAATTGAACCATAAGCTATTGCAGAAAAGTTTGATTTGATTTAAGAAATATTCCAATTTCTGTTGTTCATCTGAATTCTGAACGAACAACTGAATGAGTTGGATGTTACGAATACAAATTCTATGATAGTCTATGGTAAGTTTACATTACTTACTCACGGCGAGTTATGGCGGGAACGCGTTGAACAAAATGTATTGATGATTCATTTTTAATTTTTTTATTGTTTCATAGTTAAAATGCATGTAAATTATTTCCAAACCTCCTAAATAATTGTTGTATAAATAGCCGTTATTTGCAATGAGTCCATCGACTTGACTTAACTGGTGTTGTAGTATCAGTATGTGACTGAATAGGTACAATCTTAATATTTCTATTAAGTATGTACTTACCTAGGTATGGGTAGGTAGGTAGAGGTACTTATATAAGGTTAAATTTAAGAAAATCTACGTAGGTATATTTGATAAAATGGTTTTTGTCCCAAAAATCCATACATGGGTATGTATGTAGGTACCAGCCTAGGTACCTTCGGTTCGGCAATTTTCGACTACGATGAAGGCCACTTAATTCCTTCGAGCTTATTTTGAAACCCTTCTTTTTAGGGTTCCGTACACTAAGGGTACCTGTCCACTGTCTCTCAGTTTGTCAGATAAATAATCCCAGGTACTATCTTACTAATATTATAAATGTGAAAGTTTGTATGAATGTTTGTTACTCTTTCACGCAAAAACTACTGAACCGATTGCGATGAAACTTGGAATATAAATAATAATAATAAATTCCCTGAACAACACACAGCGCCATCTAGCCCCGTGGTAAGCGACTAAGCTTGTGGTGTGGTGTGGTTACGGTGACTAGACAATAGATACCTATAATACTTATTTTTTTTTGTAAATACATACATATTATACATAGAGGGACACCCAGACCAGACACAAATATTTATTTTTAATCATAAATACTTGCACCGGCGGGAATCGAACCCGCAACCTTCTGCATTGCAGCCGTGCTGTCGCACGACGCGCCACTGAGGTCGTCAAATAAAGATAGCTGGACACCTAGATTAACACATAAGCTACTTTCAATTCCCGCGGGACAAGGACTTACGCGGGTGAAACCGCGGGGCGCAAGCTAGTATTGGTAAAGGCGAACCATTTAAACTGTCTAAAGTGGGTAGCCCGTCGAACGTGTATTATGAATCGTCGCTATTAAGCAAACGATTTCCAAAAATTTGCATAATGAAGTCTACACCTATTATACCTTATAGGTACCTATATGTACATATTTACATTTCCTTACTCAATAAAATTATTTTAATAAGGCAATAGTTACATATTATAAGGCACATATCAGTCTTATTCAATCAAATTTCGTGACCGTATTTAGACGCATCATGAAAACACAACGTCATTGCGATCTAGCTTTCACACCATTCTACACTTACGCCATCTGTCGGTTTGACAAGGTATCAGAAAAACAGTGAATTTCGCGATAGGTTCATGATGATCGATGATAGACGGAAAATAGCGGGGTTATGATTTTGCAAATATTATTTTATGGTATATTTAAAATTATTAGGCCCTCTTCACAATTAAGAAAGAAAGAGCTCAAACCGCTAGTCATATGGGGACATTAAATTTGGAGAGTGTGTTCTTTGTCATGTCTTTGATAACTTTCAAATCAATGAGAATAAAATAAGAAATGTTTTCTCTTTTTCCGGATAAAAATTAGCCTTTAACTCAATCTATGCTATGCAGATTATTTTGTGCGATTTACGGACTGGGTTTGGCCACCCAGTTTTAGTGCCTTGGAACATACACCCTTTTTGTCTGTTTTGCTAACAAACACTTTAATTAATTTTGTAAAACTAAAATAAAAGCACACATTGAAATGAAATCTTTCTTTTAAATTATTAACTAACAATATTTACATAAGATACCTACTAAAACTATTAGACGTTGAATTTTATTTAAAGTTGGCTGTTTAACATCAAATTCAATTAATTTAATGGAAACTGTGATTACATTATTTGATACTGAATAAAAAGATAAAAACCGAATTTAATAGCATAAGTTTATTTTGATTTTCAGGGTTCCGTACCTAAAGGTAAAAACGGGACCCTATTACTGAGACTTCGCTGTCTGTCTGTCTGTCTGTCTGTCTGTCTGTCCGTCCGTCTGTCCGTCCGTCCGTCCGTCCGTCTGTCCGTCCGTCTGTCCGTCTGTCACCAGGCTGTATCTCATGAACCGTAATAGCTAGAAGGTTGAAATTTTCACAGAAGATGTATTTCGGTTGCCGCTACAACAACAAATACTAAAAACGAAATAAAACAATTATTTAAAAGGGGCTCCCATACAACAAACGTGTTTCAAAAATAACAAGGAGTCGAGTCAGGACAGGAAGAAGGACAGGAGGACAAATCGAGTTGGTCATGGAATTCAAAATGGCTGCCCTATCTGTCAAATATACTAGTCTGCCTTACTTACCAAAGAGTTTATTATAGACGTGCAAGCTTCTACCTATAAGTTTCCAATACCGACCCTGGGTCGGTATTACGCTCCGCAATCGCATAAGAATAGGAATATTTTTAATGCTATATAACTGTGTACAGTACATTGGAGGTCTTAAAATATAATAATATATAATAATAATAAATAATGCACGACGTTACACACAGCGCAATCTAGCCCCAAACTAAGCACTAGGCTTGTACTATGGGTAGGTACTAGACAACGGATATACTACATATTATACTTTTTTATTTTTTTTTGTAAATACATACATATGATACATAGAAAACACTGAATATCCCATGCCTTCGGACCGTGGTGAGTCCTAGGACATGTTGGTTTCCTCACGATGTTTTCCTTCACTGTAAGAGCGATGTTATTAGCGCACATACCTTTTTCTTAAAGAAAAAGACATTGGTGCGCGGTCGGATTCGAACCCACGACTCTCGGAATGCAAGCCGGGGTATCTACCACTAGACCAACACCGCTCTATATAAATAGTTTCAACAGTTTACTCATTTCGAGCATGCAATAGGGTGATGTGACAGTGGGGCCTTAATAGTACATTATGATATATAAGTGCGGTAAGTTGAAAATTACAGCCGAGGCGATATTGCTAGCCCGAGCCGTAGGCGAGGGCTACAAGAAAGCAGAGGCTGTAATTATCAAAGCGCACGTATGTCATACGACGTTTTATAACACATTTGCGAGGAAATAAATAAAACTCGGACTTTCTTAAACGAATAAATCTATACAGCGAAAAGAAAAAGCGCGCGGAATAATTTTTATTTGTTCACAAATTAGCGATGCGCGGGCATCAGTGCTTTTTTTTTTTTAAGGCAACGGTACAAAAACAGCCAGTATTACTAATAAAGTAAATTAATATTTTTTTGTTTCTGTTACAGATGTAATTTACTGTCAAAATGAATTAAATTAAAGAATTAAATGTTTATTTTTTATATTTTATCTCCCAAAGTTAATTTTATTCATAAAATATTGACCACTTTTCTGACATAAAAACTTTTTGATTTGCTTTCTTTGCTTTTTTTTTCTTAAGATTTAAAAAAGTACCGTTGGTTTTAGACGGAGCATGATAAACCGTACGTGTTACCTTATTAGAAAGAAACTCGTGCGTTTTACTTTACGATTACGCACAAGTACGTAATGACATACATTACGATATTGAAATTGGTGAAATAAGAGGCCCTTTACGAGCAAATGTGTTATAAAATATATTTTTAATCTAAAGTAGAACAACAATATTTATATTACCTTTACCTCTACTATTATATTTATTCTGTGCTTTCGTCGTTATCGAAAAATTCTGTAAGATTATAAAATACCTTAGATATGAGCCAAGCTTTCAATTTGTTTTGGAACATAACACCGTTTAGTAACTTAATGTGTAGGGGTAAATGATTATGTTTCGATCGTGTTTCAATAGTGTGTCGATAGAATATTAATCGTCATATTTGACGTGTATTTGACACATTTGGCAGTTTCTTTTAGGCTGTATCTCATGGACCGTGATAGCTAGACAGTTAAAACTTTTACAGATGTTGTATTTCTGTAGCCATTATAACAACAATGGGGTGGCACACGCAAAGCTGTGAGCAGATGGCGCTGGGGTCGGATGATCTTTTTTGTTTCTTTTTTGAGCTGTGAAAACATGCTTTGTCTTTTTCCGTGACAAGAATTTTCAAAGTTGACAGACAGAAACAAAAAGTGGTAAAATTATTCCGACCTTACTCCACATTTATTAATAGGGCTATATAGGTATTGAAACTTAATGGTTACAGTTTACAGTACCTATACGTATTTACGTACCGACTCATAGTAGGGGTACAGGAATAAGAATACCTACCGAACTACTAATGGCGGCAAGGAATGCGATACCCCTCCCATTATTTGTCAAGGTAGGACATTTACGAAAAAAACTATGCAATTTGATTTCTTTTGTAACCCGAGATTTAACAAACGTATCGATTCCGTTATTATTATATTTTGTTTTCGTTTGTTTATATCAAATGGTTTTTTTCATCCCTTTGTAGCTTAGACGCCTACCTCCTCCACTAGTAAGTACCTACGTAAAGTCACCCACTCAGTAACTTTGCTATAGTATAAATCAAAGTCTGTGTTTTCGTCTGTCCGTATCTTTCAGTAAGTATTTAGTTAGGTTACCTACGTACCTAAACTAAGTAACAGAAATCCGAATTTTCAAAATTTGTCTTTTATAATCAGTTATTATGTAACTAGTGTCCGCGGTTTCACCCGCATATGTCCCGATTCCATGGGAATTTCGAAAGACCCTTTCTTATTGGATGCCGTGCTTAAAGGGAGACAAGATAAGCAGGTGGCCCCGATTCTTACCAGATATGATACAATAATAACTGATAGCAGTCGATAGGTCAAGTTCGCCTTAGGGCCACGAAAGAGAGGTCACCTTAGGGCGACCTGAAACCTCTAAGACCTAGTTTTGACCTTACACCTGACCACACTACTACACGAAAAGAAGACCGAGAGCGAACTTTATGTGGATTCATCATAAAATAGCATCTACAAAAATATATATTACATTTATTTTATGACGAATTCTAAATTATTATGTATCACCGACGAATGTCGTAGGTACCTACGACATTCATCGATTCATCGGTGATACATCATTTAGAATTTTGTATTTTTTCTATTTTCACAAAAATAGAAAAAATACAATACATTTTTGGGGTTCCCCATACTTAGAACTGAAACTAAAAAAAATGTTTTTCATCAAACCTATACGTGTGGGGTATCTTATCTAGGTTTAGGTCTACAAAAATGATATTGAGGTTTCTAATATCATTTTTTTCTAAACTGAATAGTTTCACGAGAGAGAAAGAGAGACACTTCTATGGTGGTAAAATGTGTGTGTAACTTCTAAAATAAGAGAATGATAAAACTAAAAAAATATATGATGTACCTACATTACTTTGCAAACTACCAACGAAAATTAGTTTAAACGAGATCTAGTAGGTAAGTAGTTTATTTGAATACGTCATAATTCGTAAACCGCAATTTACTTTTCTAAACAAAACATGTTGTGTAGATAATGGTACGGAACCCTTCATGCGCGAGTCCGATTCGCACTTGGAAGGTTTTTTTCTGTACCGTTTTGTGTAATGTAATATCTTTTAGGTAAATACGTAGGTGATCCCGTAACTAATAAAATTTGAGTAGTTATTGGATTTTTTTTACTAATCTTGCTAATTTCTTACTTTTCTATAACATTTTAAAAAAGGTAAATTTATTACTGTAGCGCAATTCAACCGTTTTACAAAGAACAGGCAAGTTTACATACATACCCGACAGATGGCGTCGATCTAACTGTTAGATCGCGCTATCGTTGCGTTTGGCTGGAGGATATGGTGTGGGGAATCGGATTAAATCAGTGCTTTAATTAATTGTAAACATGTAGTCGTAAGGTTAATGTAATTCAGTGCCTTAATGTGCCTTATTAGTTATATAAAACATACGTTACCTTGGTACTCCCTGTACTAAATAAAAAGTTTTTGAAACGTTTGCTTCCAGCAAGCGTGAAAGACGATTTAGAAAACACTACACATTCGACCGTCGCGGTCGGCGCGTCGTCGACGGCCTACCTACTTTAGCACAAAACACATTATTATTATCTTTTATCATCAAAATAAAAACTTAAATAACATTATTTTTTTACATAGCATTAAAAACCACTAAAGTTTGTAGAACATAATCTATATATCATATTATATTGTAATTAATAATGATTTTTTTAACTTTAATGTGTTTAGATATGTAATTGAGTTTGTATGTTGTTACTGTGCCAAATAAAAATAAAATAAAATAAATACATATCTAATTCTAGTGGGTAGTGAGATCATGTTTCAAATTTAAAATTCCTAGTTAATTAATTTTTAGTTTTTAGTTTAGTTTTATTTTAATAAGTTTTAGTTTTTAATTTTAATTTTGTTTTATAAGTGTTTTTTGATTGATTAAACTAAAAAGCCTAAATTCCTAGTTTATGATGACAAGTGGTTTGGGCTTATATAATTAATCAGTCAAGAAGAGAAACAATTTAATAATTTACAGATTAGGTATTTTAATACTTTATTTTAATACCAATAAAAAGTCCTTTTAAAATTATTTTTACAAGTTTATGACGAAAATTCTAATTCCATCCATACCTTATCCAAAGATAATTTGAAGTAACAATAATACAGTGAGAAAACAACCATTTCCAAAGTAAATTGAAATTAACGAATATCAATTGAGAGGTATTGTTTCAAAAACTCCAAGGGATTTCATTAATGGGTTCGTAAAATTGCTAATATTTTGCTTCCTGACTCTGGAGGTAGATACCTAATTTAGTTATGTTTTTTTAAACAAAATGTTCTATTAAGGATTGATTGAACAAAGCGTTACTTTTCGGAACTTCATCCATAACAACTACGCTAAAGAAAAATAGGTATTACTCTCACCGCTTCGGGTGAGAATGTTGGTTTGTATTTTGCCCAGAAAATAAGTATTTGTATACAACGGGGCAATGCAGCCAGTATTCTGGGCACTTTTCCTCCACCAAAAGTTTAGCTGATTTAGATTTATTTTTAGTTCGTTTTATTTTAATCAGTTTTATTTATTTATTTTATTTATTTATTTTCGGAAAACAAACAGCACATAAAACATAATCTAGATAACTATAGTTACAAAAGGCCAATTACATGTTTTCACTAATATACTTATGCTAGGAACTAAATACTGTGTGTACACCTGTACAGGCAATAGAATGAAAAACTTACATAAAACTAAAGTAAAACTAAAGTGGGTACAACCCATGGAAAAGGGTAAGAACGAATTATACACTAGAACAACACAAGTTTAGTAGTAGTATAAGTTATACCTGCAACCTTAATTTTTGAAAAATGTATTAGATAACTTACGTCTCGCACTCACTATGCTATCACCAAACATATCAAAGACACTAGAATCATGAACAGTAACCTTGTTATATCCATCGCAAGCTCGTCTCAAATAGGAATTCCTCCTATAGTTGGTAGAACCTCTGCTTAACCTAAAAGTAGGAATATTTCTGCGGTATTGAAATTTGGGAGGAACAAAAATCCTTAACTTACTTAAAAGCTCAGGACAGTCTATCAAGCCAGATAACAATTTAGACAAGTAAATGAAGTCGGCGATATTACGTCGGTCACAAAGTGGGAGAATATGATGCTTTTTACAGGAAGCTAAGTAGTCAGAACAATGTGATTTAGTTTTGTAGTTTAAGAATTTAATAAATTTTTCCTGAATTCTTTCAATTTTGTTTTATTTTTAATTTAGTTTTTAATATTAATTATGTTTTATAAGTGTTTAGTTTCATTAAATAATTTCGCTAAAGAATAATGTTTAGAATAATGAGTAGTACCGACACTTGACTAGTGTTATAATTACACTAGCTGCGTCCCGCGGTTTCACCCGCGTAAATCCCGATCCCGTGAGAATATCGGGATCAAAAGTAGCCTATGTTAGGGTGGGGCCTCATGGTGAATGTAGCTTTCTATTGGTGAAAGAATTCCAATTTGAAATCGGTCTAGTAGTTATTGAGTTTATTGGAACGAAGTTCCTTATCGCGCGTTGCGAAAGGGGGCTAGACGGAAAAAATTAAGACCAAAAGTTGTAACGGAAACACTTTTTTCGTTCCATCCGGGTCTCTCTTGACACCTCTCAAGTTTTTCATTACAAACATAAGACTCACACAAAAGTACAAATCTTGCCTCTTTATATTTATAACATTAGGTAGTGTAGAAGTATAGATATAACACAGCAGTGTGTGCTTTATTAAGTACAGACAGAGTCTATTAGAAGGCCGATTCTATTGTTGCCTAAACCCTACCTCGAATTTCATTTCGATCGTGGATTCGATACCGCCCTTAATCGCTCAACGCAACATTGGTCACCTTTTACGACACTACCTAATTGTACTTACTAATTATCTAGGCAACTTACAAGTTTACTTAGTTTCATCAAAATCGGTTGAGAAATACGACCTGTAGAGGAGAACACCAACATAAAAACAAATAAACATGCATACATACAAACTGACAGACGAATTTTGAATTTTAGAAAGCAAATTTTGGCAGACATGAGGCAGAGATGCTTTGCTCGCTTGGTCAATTTCATTCATTTATTTATTTATTATCGTCATAATCATCCTTTTATCATCATTTTATTCATTTTTTATCATCATTCATCTAAGTGATGTTCCCGGTTGCATCCCTCTTTGGAGTCCAAGGAGCCTTTTTTGTATTTGACATTTTTTCTTTAGGGCGATGCGTCAAATCATAGCCTGCAATTAAAAACGAAGTATAGCTATCTTTGTATCTACTACGAGCTGCGTCTCGCAGTTTCACCCGCGCAAGTCCCGATCCTGTGGGAATATCGGGATCAAAAGTAGCCTATGTTACTCAGGGTGAATGTAGCATTCTCATGGTGAAAGAAATTTTTGAAATCGGTGCAGTAGTTTTTCAGTTTATACATCTCATCCCGTGGGTGTCGTAAAAGGCGACTAAGGGATCTGAGGGAGATTAGCAAACCTTAAGTTCTCCCCGCGCGGTGGCGGATAAACTGCTTGATCCCTAAGAGGGTTGGTGTCAGGCAGGCGGCTGGCCGTAAAAACATTGACAAATCTAATTGCAGAAGGTATGGTCAATGATGAATTGATGACTTACCGACTGCGCCGACCCCCAATAAAAAAAACAATTTGGGATTTAGCGGACCCCGGCTGCTGGCTGAAAAAACAGCTGATTTTCATGCAAACTTTAAAATAAAAATTTTCGAAAACTAAGTAGGTACTTCGAATTTCCAAAACTTGTAGAACAAAAGTTTTTCGCCTAGACCTCTAGAACAACCCCCTTTGGGCTTAATACCCCCTCCTCGGAGCACCGTATATAAGGCAACTCTGCCCACACATCAGGGAATCTGGCGCCATCTCAGACTAGTTGGTCTGTGATTAACTTCCAACAACCACAAACAGTTATTATCAATGAGTTAATTAGAAACGAGTCAAGAAACGACAAATTAAAGGCAAATTGTTCGTCGTCAAGTACTATAATTAGATAATTAAACGTAGGTATGTATACGTCATTGGACGGGCTCTGCGGCGCAAGGGCAGCGGCGAAGCCCCGACTGCAATGCAGAAGGTTGCGGGTTCGATTCCCGTCGGGTGCAAGTATATTTGTGCTTAAAATAAATATGTAATTTCTTCGGTCTGGGTGTTTTCTATGAATCATATTTTTGTTTCAATATTTCAAATTTTTGAAATGCAGTCTTCAATAATAAATAAGTCATTCAAGTGTAGGAAACACTTTCAAAAATATTACAATACTAGCAGTGCCCCGCGGTTCCCGTAGGAATAGTTAGTTCTCGTCACCATCACTATCAATAGTAAACAGCGCAACATGGCGCAGATCAAATAGGCACAGAATTCAGTGCGCTACCCCTGTCCAGCGACTTGTACCATGGAGGTCAGTGGTTGGAACATACTTACATTTTTAATATCGCGATATCTTTTTAATGAAATGTCCGAATTGAATCATTCAAAAGGTTCTAAAAAGGTATTGAATTCGTCTTGAATATGTAATTTATTTTGATAAGGTACAAAATAAAAGGCTATTAAAGCGACGGCTTTTTATACCAAGGTACAAAATAAAAGGCTATTAAAGCGACGGCTTTTTAATTATTAAAAAAAATAACAAAAACACTTATTGTGAGATGACTACAATAGTTAGACATATTGTGTCGCGATGTTTTTTGTAGACAATCATATGTTCTACAAAGTTGTAGTGCATAGTTTTGTTCTCTATCCAATAGTTTTCGCAGCGCACGCGATGTAAAGAATTTTTGGGTAATTTTTTTCACACCTTGTGTTACATTATTGAATTTTTAGTAAGGATCCTTATTTCGTTTGAAAATATAATATAGCCTATAGCCTTCCTCAACAAATGGACTATCCAACACCGAAAGATTTTTTGAAATCGGACCAGTGGTTTCTGTGATTAGCGCGTTCAAACAAACAAACAATCAAACAAAAAAACTCTTCCGCTTTATAATATTAGTATACTAGCTGCGTCCCGGGGTTTTACCCGCGTAAGTCCCGATCCCGTGGTTATATTGGGATAAAAAGTAGCCTATGTTACTCCTCGATAATGTAGCTTTCCTCTTTATACTACGAGTATTAGTATTAGTTCGGACTTAGTTTTGCCGTGTATTCCTAAAGAAAGAAGGAAAGAATAGTTATTTGTTATGCAAGGCTGCAAAGTTGGTTTTTGCAGCGAGTACTTGTATTGAAACCTGAGCTAGCGAAGCATTCTAGGATTGAACCACGAGTGCAAGCGAGTGGTTTAAATATAGAATGCTCAGCGTCGCAAAGGTTTCAAAGGTACGAGATGCAAAAAACTTTGCTGCCGAGTGAAACACACAATTTTTCACCTCACTACAGCGAGGAAAACGCTAGGTGCATTTTTTCGGTAGAAAACTCAATTCGGCATTAAGTACCTCTTTCACTAACTCTGCAGTTGTTAAATAAATATCTTCGTCGCTGCTGGACTGTCTCATATTTAATGAAATTACGATTTTCAAAACAATAAATGAAAGGTGAATTACTAGAGAAGATACTAATGATAATAAAATAAACAATAAATACGACATTGGCAGATGTGCAACAAGACTTCGTGGTTCGATGCCATGAACGAAAAAGAAAAAAAAAAAAGAAATGAGGTTCCGGTTGTCGCATTTTCAAAGGACTTGCTTTAGAGAAGAGCATGGTCAAGGCAGATTCGAATTTTAAAAATACTTTCCACGCTAGCGCGCAAAATGCGATTTTCCACGCAGAAATCTGCCTGCAAATCAGAATTTTACGAGGTTGTGAGGTGAAAAGAAAATTGATTTATTCAGACAAGCACACAACTAACAATAAAAAAAAATGTTTTTATATATAGGGTGTTTCGACGAGGGGGTATTAAGCCGAAAGGGGGTTATTCTGGAGGTCTAGGCGAACAACTTTTATTCTACGAAATTTGGAAAATTTTAAAGTGGTATCATTAAAAAAAAAGCTGTTTTTGTAAAAAAAAGGGAATTAATGTTTAGATTGTAGTGGTCCAAACTAAATAAAAGGGCACCTTAAGGCCAATGACCTCAAACTCTAAAAAACAGCTGATTTTCATGCAAACTTTAAACTCGAAAATTTCGAAAACTACTTTGAATTTTCAAAACTTGTAGAACAAAATTTGTTCGCCTAGACCTCTAGAACAACCCCCTTTCGGCTTAATACCCCCTCCTCGGAGCACGTTGTATATAAAAGTAAATAACTATATGGACACAATAAAAGTAATAACAAAACATACGTAGCGAGTAGTGCGCTGCCCGAATAGGCACTGCTTCTGCATAATGCTGCTCCTAGTATAAAATAACATAGCAGCAGCGCTGGTCTTCCGACTGCACCCACCCTGCCCACCCAAATGCACCGGCCCTCCTAACAAACTAAAAAAAAAAACTTAACCGAGCGGTGCTGAAGTGGGTAGGCCGTCGATGGTTGAATGAAAACGTCGTGCAATATTTATTTATTTATTTATTATTTATTTACGCCATCTGACGGGGCGGTATGCAAACTCGCCTGTTCTTTGTAAAACGGGCTTTGACTGACGAATTTCGCTCAGTAATTACCACTTTTAAAAATGTTGTAGAATAGTAAAAAATCCAATATTTTCAAATTTCATTTATTACGGGATCACGTATGTTACACAAAACGGTACAGAAAAAAAGAAGGAGCGCGATATATTTTTAATTAAGTAATCTAGAAAATAGATAGTTACAATTACTTAGGTACTCTATTTTAAAATAAAAACTTTTTTAACAATATAATAAACCTTCTTATTTTTACAGTTTATTTTGTTTATAGAAGCAGTTTATTTTTTTGTAATGATCTGTATAATTTTATTATTATTAATTAGCTGTGCCGGCGAACTTCGACTTCGAAAAAAAGAGAAGCCTCTATAAATATTTTTTATCAATTTCCGTATGTCCGAAGGATCCGGATATATGGAGATACATAGGTTTCGGTATTTTAGGGATTACCGGATTTCCTATTTTTTTAATTACTTACCAGATATCTGGTTACTCTTGTGTTGACTCCACACAACATACTTCTTCAAAACATTGAATGTTGTTTTGAAGAAGTATATTGTGTGGAGTTTTTTAACCGACTTCCAAAAAAAGGAAGAGGTTCTCAATTCGTCGGGTTTTTTTTTTTTTTTTTTTTTTTTTATGTATGTTCCCCGATTACTCGAAGATGCCTGGACCGATTTGGATAATTCTTTTTTTGTTTAAAAAGGAGATACATCACAGTTGGTCTCATACAATTTTGGTGAAGATCGAATGAGGATCTTCGGAGTGATGGACAGGATTGCACCTCGAGAGTGCAGCAAAGTGCTCAGTTTTTGATTTTCACCAGTAGAATAAGGCCATAAAGAATAGATACCGATGAATAAGAATATGGTTTCGGAATCTCCACATCTGAAACCACCTTCTCATCACAGAACTCCTCAATGATAAAAGATATGGATACAATTATTTATTAATTTATTAATTTATTAATCTGAAGTCTGGCAGATTTACTGGGTTGGTTGAGTAGGATTGTAAGTAGTTTGGCTGCCCGACTTCAGATTACATAACAGATAAGTCGGTGGCACTGTACGTAGGCGAAGTTATTTTATGTTTTTTTTAAGTCGGTTTTTTTTATTACTAATTAAGTAAAAGCAGAAAACACTTTATCCGGATAACCGGACTAAATATCCAAATAAAAAGTAGCCTATATGTTAATCTGGGTCTAATGCTATCTGCATACCAAATTTGGTTAAAATCTTATAAGCCGCTTCTGAGATTAGACAAAGACACACACAAATAGATAAACAGACAACCAGAAAAACAGAAAAATAGGGTCAACTGCGTTAATAGATACCCATACCATTTATATATTTTTTTATATCTTCCATGAGTTACCATTTTATTAATGTACTAGCTGTGCCCGCGACTTCGTCAGCGTTTTTCGAACACCTACTTATCGCTGTGCAAAAATCTATGCTTAAACGGACGACCAGGGAAAACTGTTGCTGAGCTGAAGACAATCATGGCAGAGTCTGTTTAAGTGTTGATTTTGCGCAGCGGTAGGTAACTTGTAAGTAGGGTAGATAACGACAAAGTAGCCTTAGTAGAAAATATAAAGAAATTAACCTGACTTCAAAAATAGAAGAAATTAAGCCCCCTCGGCGTTGCTCCTTCCGCAAGTGTCGAGGTCAGTGGGAATTTCTCGCGGACTACATCCACCTACTCGGACGGCCTCATCTCTGTCCCGAACGACAATCCCTTTCTAAGAGGCACGGACACGCCACTATCTCAAGATTGAGAGTCTCGAGATAGCCGGCGGTAATCCTAGGCTCCGAAAGCCTCAAGTTCACCACCCCGGACTGAGGCGATTTTTTAAAGTGGTTGTCTTCCACGCGGCCTTCCCTCCTTGCCGAAAGGACCCTCGGACCCGCTGACGCAGACTTGCGGTTGACTGACAGGCCCTGGCAAAAACCACGACGGCCCGGCACCCCCTCGTAATTTTTTATAGTGGTTTTCTTCCACGCGGCCCCTTCCTTGCGAAAAAGGATCCCCGACCCCGCTGATGCGGGTTCACGGGTTAGAAGCCAGGCAAGCCCGGCTTCCCACCTTGTGCGCCTTGCAGCTTCACTGCCCGCCGCCCAGCTACTGAGTCCCCCCACTACGGTAAGGTGGACGTACATCGGGAGGGAAACTACACGCAATCTGAAAAACTGCCCGACTTCAGCTTACATAACAAATAAGTTGGTGGTACTGTATATAGGAGAAGTTATTTTGTCCCTTTTTTCTAAAGTCGGTTTTAATTTTTTTTAAATTTATCTTATTTTACCCTTTTTGGTGCATTCTTGACTGCCAATAAAAATCATCAAAATTGTTACCGTAACTTAAATCACTGAGGAGTTTTTCTGATGAGAAAGTGGTTTCATGTGGTCCATCAAGTTGTACCTAGTACTTCATAATATTATATTGATGGAAATCCATGCATTCATACATACATACATACAAACCATATACGGGTCGAATTAAGAACCTCCTCCTTTTTTTAAGTCGGTTAAAAATAGATACTACTCATAAAATTTTTCATTTAGTATCTTCCAAAAACAGACATCTCTCATTTACAATTTTAGTATAAGTACCTATAGATTTTTGAATTATCGGTCGGTCCGAGCAAAAAGTTTCTTCAACAGTTTCAAACAAATTTTAAATTTCGAACGTCACAAATTATCATTCGGAGAAACGCAGTAGGCCTTCTGGACATACGGATAGGTCCAATATCTGTTTTTTTTTTAATTTCTGGATAACCGGTTTTTTGTTTTAATTTTTCGATATCCAGATATCCGGAAATTACGTGTTGATTGCTCACAACATACTTCTTTGATACAACATTGAAATCAATGAGGAGAAAATTAGAAAAATCACTTTTTCCGGATAACCGGACTTGATATCCGGATAAAAAATAGCCTAAAGCCTAATCGGGGTCAAAAGCTATCTGCATACCGAATTTGGTTAAAATCGTATTAGCCGTTTCTGAGATTAGCGTAGTCAAAGCCACACACAAACAGACAAACAGACAACCTTTTTATTTTTTTAATAGGTTCTTTTGCGTTAATAGATACCCATAAAATTTGATTTTTTTAGTATCTTCAAAAAACAGACAAACAGACAAACAGACAACCAGAAAAATAGGTTCTACTGCGTTAATAGATACCCACACAATTTATATTTTTTTTATATCTTCCAAAAACAGACACCGCTAAGTTACGATTTTATTATATGTATAGAAGATATAGATTAGTATAGATATAGATAAATTTTGACGACCTCTGTGGCTCGTCGGGGGAAGGCCCGACTGCAATGCAGAAGGTTGCGGGTTCGATTTCCGTCGGGTATTTATGCTTTAGAACAAATATTTGTTTCCGGTCTGAATGTTTTCTATGTATCATACCTATGTATTTACAAAAAAATCGTAGTAGGTATATCCGTTGTCTAGTACCCATAGTACAAGCCTAGTGCTTAGTTTGGGGCTAGATTGAGCTGTGTGTAACGTCGTAGAATATTTATTAATTATTTAAAAAAAAACGCACTCGAGGACTGCTGCGATAAAGCTATTGCATACCCTTTTTCGTTTTGTTTCTTAGGCTACATGGTAGACGGAGTGGGGGGGTTTGCTCGTCGACGTTCCTCCGCAAGGTTCCCGACGAGCTCCGGCAATAGCGGCGAGAAGGACACCGTGGGTTTTTAGTGGGTATACCCTGGCCACCTACCATCTTCGGCCAGGGGGACCCCCACTCACCGGGCCGCTCTCCCCCGAGAGCGGCCTGATGGTCTTAATAAGATTTTCCCACGTAAAAAAAAAGGCGGAGTGGGGGGTGTTAGGTTTTATTTTCGTTACGGAATTTCTTGAATCCGTCGCCGAGCTCAAAGTCCGCGATAAAAGCTTTGCAATACCTAAAATATATGTTATGTAACGAAAGTCCGTTCCATCAGTGTAGGTAAGTAATGGAAATAACCTAACCTAATTAAAACATAAGTTATCTCGAGGTACCTGAGCTTCAGTCGGTAATTGCTATTTCACTTTTATAAGGCTTTAGCCAACTAACACATATTTATTTCAGTTAGTAGTTCTACTGATCTAGTTATTATTATTATTATTATTATTAGTTAGGATCTATTTCTAAATAGATCCTAACTAGGTTTCCGTTACATCGCTAGTTAACCTGTTAGTATTTTTAAAACCTAAACTTCGGTCGGGAAAGAGTTTAAATTAAGGGGTTTACGCGAGCCTAACTCAAAATCCATGTTGGGTTCATCGAAAATTGTTGAAGTTTCATGTCATGACGGAATGGTGTTGTTTTTTTTTTGTCATCATCATCATCCGAGCGATGTTCCCGGTTGTATTCATCTCGAGAGCCTGGGGTCCGCTTACCTAGGTACTTTTACGTCTCCACTTCGCACGATCTTCGGCATCCCGATTTTTTTTTGTGTATAGTTCAAAAAATTTCATAGCTTTATTAATAAACGTGGAGTAAGGTCGGAGTAGTGAGAACATGCTTTGACTTTTTCCGTGACAAGAACTTTCAAAGTCGACAGACAGGAACAAAAAGTGATAAAGATATTCCGACGTTACTCCACGTTTATTAATAAGGCTAACATTGTTTTGGCAGAAAGCAGACAAAGTGACAAAAAGACACCAAAACCTACCACCCAATACTATCGGATCCAAGATAGTTGGGTTCGATGAGTCAGCAAATGTAAGTAAAATACCAAAGGAAAGCACCCGAGTGATGATTCCTTGATCACCACCCCATGTGGGGGGGGGTCCATAATAATGTGTGATAACAAGTAAGTTGTTATACACCCCACCCACTAACCACATGGGTTCAATAGAACATATAGGACGATTTTTAGGGTTCCGTGCCCAAAGGGACCAACGAGACTCCTTTAGCACAGAGTTACTCAGAATCAGAATCAGAATCGTTTATTTGTATTAAATATGGTACATGCAAGTGGTGTTACAAAAATAGGATACAGTTTCGTCATATTTAGCAATCAAATTGCATACAAATATTTATAAAAGTAAATAATTGTCAAATATAATATAACAATGTACTTTTAAAATTCATTAGATTAATTAATCATCTTAAATACATTATGTCACACAAATTTAAACTTCTATTTTTTTACTTTTCGTCCTATATCCATTTTCCGTCCATCTGTCTGCCACCAGGCTTTATTTTATGAACCGTGATATCTAGACAGTTTAAATTTTCACAGTTGAAGTACGTATTCAAAAAACTCTGAAAACTGAATAAAATAAATATTATTATAACAAAAAACGTGTTTTTTTAATGTAAATAGTGCGGAACCCTTCGTGCGCGAGTCCCATCAGCATTTGTTTAAATAAAATAGACTGCTGCAAATATAATATTTGCTAGAAGCGCTCTTTTGTAAGACTTTGACATCAAAATTCGTAGACGTGTATAACACCTCATAAAACCAAAATATTATAAGACGTAAAATACTAACTTCGTGGGTTTTTTTTTCAATAAAACACGAATCACGTTCCAGGATAATTTTACAAGTTAACTTTGGAGGTACTATGCTTTAGCACAGAATACATAAATAGTACAAGGCTTTAGTAAAGGTTTGATATGCTTTTGTTTAACCCGAAAATATAAATGAAAGATTAAACTGCAATTTTATAAACCATGCACACAAATATTAAGTTTAATACACAGTGGAGCTGCATGGCTTAGGAAAATCGACTTATATTATAAAGAGGTAACGTTGGCAACATTTATGTATGTATGTATGTATGAAACTACTGGACCGATTTCAAAAATTCTTTCACCATTAGAAAGCTACATTCACCCTGAGTAACATAGGCTACTTTTGATCCCGATATTCCATCGGGATTCCATCTCCATCATTTCCATCATTCGGGATCGGGACTTACGCGGGTGAAACCGCGGGAATCTGCTAGTAAGAAATAACAACATCACAAAATATTGTCTACCAAAACAGTTTTGTATGTCATAATTTGAAGGGCTTAATATAATAGCACATTAGTATACTTAAAAAAATGCTATCATTTATTTCATGGAACTTAAAATTAATAATCACAATTCCATACAAATCTTCCTTATCTATAAAATTCTTTGTCCTGAGTGACTAATTTTCTATCAAGGCACAGCCTAAACCGTAGATAGTAGAGGGCTGAAATTTGGCGAGTGTATTCTTCATGTGATATAAGCATCCGATAAGAAAGGATTTTTTTAAATTCCCACGGGATCGGGACTTATGCGGGTAAAGCCGCGGGACACAGCTAGTAGACATATATAATCTAAAAAATGATATTAAATAAAACCTATAAAAATGTAGGTGAATTACTAGGCCACATAAAATATAAATATGAAAAAAAAAAGTTTAATGTTCAAAATCAAGTTTTCATCTAATCAGTTTGTAGCAAATCTAAATTATGCTCGCATACATGTCCTAAACCTTTTTAAATCGGGTTTCAACATAAACTTTCAAGTTCCAATTTCTGCAGAGTAGATATTTTGTTTCATTCACCCCCTTCAGCGTATAAAAGCAAGGGGTTGCCGCGTAAAACCACCAGTCTACAGTTGTTTCTCACAGTAATCAAACATTCTACAATTTGAATTTAAACTTCGAACAGTTTTTGAAATACTGACGTATACCTACCTAGTTTTGTTTTATTTCGTCGTTCTTTTTTCGGGTAAGTAAAATAGAATTTGATTTTTTTAAATCGATTAATCTTACATTCCTGGTAATTTTACCTGATTGCCGAAAGAGGATTATTGTTTTTAGAATCACATTTATTTATTTTTCATTTCACAATCTTAATGGAATAGTTAGTTATATAAGTGGTGCATTTTTTTTCCTATAACCCTTTTTAATAATACATTATAAAATGTAATAGCCCATATACCTACATAGTACAAACTTAAGAACATAGGTTAAGTTCGAGATGATCTAAAGTTTAGTTTATCAATTCACACAGTACAAAGAAATTTCATATAGGTAACTAGGTACTAACCATAACGCCGCTTAAAATTGTTCATTCCAAAATTATTGTAACCAACAATTTCACTCTGAGGTTGCCTGGAAGAGATCACCTTAAGGCCGCATACTGTGTCTAGTTTTAAGTCTTTATAATTTTGTGCCAGTCAATAATATTTGTGGTAAGGTATGTAATGTAGATCATCTTTGTTTCAATCGATATAATTCTAAGACCAAAGAGTAAACCCTTGCAAACAAGGGGTGTAAGACCAAAGCCTGGATAAGACGATTTTAGATTCATCTATCTCTGTAGGTCTAAGCAAATCCCTGCGCGATCACAAATCTATAACAAATAGTTTATAATATTTAGACTTATGTTTAGCTATACATAGTAGTAGGTAGTTTTAATTTAAGAAGCTAGACGTTATGCCATCGCGAATATCACTCATTTTGTTTTTTTTTTAAGTCGTTTGTATTTTTACTTAACTTACATAGATTTTTTTTTCAATTTCGAGCTGGGTCCTTCAACGAAACGTCTCTAACCCGTATGTTATTTTCAGCTATTAACATGAGAATTACTCATTAATGCCTTTCTTAATCCTTAGACCAATTCCTTCATTTATTTAAAACAATTAAAAAATAAATAAAGTTTGTCCCAAACAAAAAATGTTAAGGCTTACCTGGAAATGATCGCTTTTAGCGATAATGTCGCCCAATTGTACCATTATTGTCGTGATCTACTTTTAGTTTTAGTTTAATTATAGATTTCTGAGTTTTAATAATGTTTTTGAATTATTTTATTTTGTAACTCTTCATTTTATTTTGCTACAATAAAGCTTTATCTTATCTATTATTACACACATCAACACCGTCTAGGGATATTCAGAATTTCTCAATTTACTCAAAAATTGTGTTTACTAACAAACAACATGTATATATTTTTGTAAAGCCTACTTATCAGACTATGATTTAGAATAGAACAAAATATTGTTTTATGCTTAAATATTTTTTTATTTAAAAAAACGCAAAAAGTGAAATAATGTTAAATTTAAGATAAAATGTCTATCTAAGGAAAAAATAAAGTAAAACGAAATTATTAGGTTTTTTTATTTGAAGTTAAAATTAGTAGTCAGTGAAACCACCCATGACGTTAATCACGGCCCTGCAACGGTTTTTCATGCTTTGAATCAGGTTGTCAATATCTTGCTGCGGAATATTGTCCCAGGTCCTGCTAAGATGCAAAAAAGTTGCTTTTCAGTCGCAACATTTGGAGGCAAATTCCTCAAAGCCCTTCTTTGAAGCATATCCCACGCGTGCTCTATGGGGTTTAGGTCTGGTGACTGCGCGGGCCAGTCTAAGACCGACACGTCGTGCTCCTCTAGCCAGCTGGTCACCACTCGCGCAGTGTGCGGACGGGCGTTGTCGTGCATGAGCGTGAAAACTTGGCCCATTTGCAGTCGATGGAGATAGATTATTGGTGCTAGCACCTGATTACGGTATTTTTCGGCAGACATAGTGTTTCTGATCAAAACGAGGTCTGTTCTTTTACCAATACGAATTCCCGCCCAAACCATAATTGTTCCGCCATGGTATGGATGGACCTCCTGAGGGTGTTGCAGACGGTTGTCACGACCAGAAGCTCGCCATACGCGTACTCTACGTGAATCAGGATGAAATCCGAATCGGGACTCATCGGTAAACAACACTACCGACCACTCGATATCTTCCCAAGGCAAATGTTCTCTAGCCCACTGTAATCTCCGTCCACGATTTCCTCTGCGTAGTGCTAGAGTACGAAGCGGCCTGCGAGAATGAAGGTTAGCCTCGTGCAGTCTTCTCCTCACAGTTTGGTCACTGACAAGCACCTGGTGGTCTGACTGGAGCGTTTGAACCAACTGCTTGGCCGTAACATTTGGTTGTCTTCTCGCGGCCACTTGCAAAAATCGGTCTTGTCTTTGGGTAGTTATCCGCTTTCCGCCTGGATGCCTTTCAGCCACTTCACCAGTAGCACGATAACGTGACCACAATCTTGATATCACGTTTTGTCTTGTTCCAATCTCCTCGGCAATACTCCGTTGAGTAGTCCCAGCTTGGAGCATTCCTACTGCCCTTAACATTTCGTTTCTTGTTAAATGACGCCGCTGCATGATGCATACAGTTGTATTAAATTGTAATTAATCAAAAAAAAAAAAAAAACTTCAATTTGTTTAAACAAAATGCTTAAAACTGCGTTAAGTAAATTTAAACCTTCGAACTCGCTACAATAATTGCCGCGCTAATCTTATGTTTTTAATTATTTTTTTTAAATTCAAATTTGGAATCATACAATAAGGCCTACACAATAAGGTTCCATTAAAATATTTTTAAATCGGCCAGTATTTTTTAAGTTTAAGAACTTTATATAAAATATCCCTAGACGATGTTGATGTGTGTATTTAAAACAAAAATTGTAAACTCATTCCATTCAGTTTTAAGTGCAAGAACTGGTTTAAACCCATGATTTACTATGCCTAAATCATGGTTTAAACCAGGTCTGGCCTTAAAACTCTTTTTATAATAGCAAGGTAAGTCTCTTTGTTTTCTAACTTTAAATACAAAACGTAGTCCCATCTTCTTTGTAGTAGGTAGATAATATTATAGTCTAGGTACCTACCTAGTTAGAAATATGCTACACATTTTTGCCGCCAACTTATTATAAGGAAAGAAATTTTATAACCGTTTATCTTGCACACGTTTTGTTTACTTAACAAAATTGAAAACGTGAAATTTTACCCATAAGAGCGCTCTACCTATCATAAAATTGACTTTTAGAGCAACATGAGAAAGTCGACTAAATACGGTTCCTCGGCTAATGTTATTTAAGTCTCGTTTACACAGTGCGAGCTAGCGTACGAGTCAGCCTAGCCGTGGGACTCCACTTAAGACGGCGATAGATGATAATATCGGTCCCTGTCCGGTTGCATAGAAATTACCAAGATGGAATCGCATTAATTTCTCTTAAAACGATGATTACCTTCACTACTTACATTATTTCATCAAAAATTCAAATTACAAAAAGGAGCCCCTTCTTAGTTGATTAAATTATAAATCGACGTTAGTTATTTTTCTTTTATCGTTTAAAATTTAAAAAAATATGTATTCTTGAGATCTCTAAAGGGACTCTCCCGTTCAAATATATTTGTAATCTTTAAAATAAAAAACCGGAGATTTGTAATCGCGTGTAAAAATTGTATCTAAGATCGTTATTCCACATCACTTTGGACGTATGTAACTTACAGTAACTCATACGTGGAAGTGCTATGTATTGTGGAGATAGCTGAGACGAACCGATCTACTGTCGTACGAGTAGCTGTCTACTGGCTAGACAGCTGCTCGCACGCTAACTAACACTGTATAAACGAGCTATTATATCTTCTAATATAGGAAGTTCTTGTAAGATTTCTTATCTATATAAGTTTTCAATTATCCTAGTGGTACGTAGGCCTAATTCAATCGAATATACTAAAGTTAACTAAAATGGACAAGGGCTAATTATTAGGTTGGCACTTTGATAGTTATTTACGAAACTGTATAATAAGGTGTTATAAAACGGAGGTGGATTTAGCCGTGTAGCTCGGGCATAGAATAGGGCTACCCCATCACTTGCCATGGAGTCGTAAAAGGCAACTAAGGGATCTGGGGGAGACTACTAGAGTTCTCCCCGCGCGGTGGTGGGTAAACTAAGTTGATTGGATGTAACTGGGACCATCTCTCGGATGAGGAAAGCGGGGGTGGATTTACTTTTACTTAGGTGGTACCTAAGTAAAAATAAAATCACCCTTTCACCGTAGTCGGGTAAAAAGGTGCCTAATAGGTACCTTAAAGGAAAGGAGGGTTATGTTTTTAATTGCACAATTCAAAATCTTCATAAGTATATTATCGAAATGATTCAATTTAACTTACCTATATTCAATACCCCAAAAATCGAAAGTAACTCTCTGTGGAAAAACTCTAGCCCAATCGGGGGATGTCACCTAGTCTACTTTTAGTATATTATAAAAATGCACGCCAAATTCTGCAACTAACAACTAACATCACCTAAGCTCTTTAGTTTTTTTTCGAAAACGATTAAGCAATTATTGGTAATTTTTGCAAGAAATTAGTAACAATTCAAAAGCTTTCGCAAAACTGTGATATTTACAAAAAAAGTTAAACCGTTTTTGAGAACAACCAAAAAAAATCAGAGACTTTGTTAAGACGTTTTATTTATAGAATACGTGCCCTGAAATACAAGTATACCTACTCTTTAAAACATTACCCTTTCTTTTGGGTTCCAGACGGGTAAAAAATATTATTGCCTATTTATTATGATAAGAAAGTTTTATGCTTCATAATATCTACTTCGTTTTACCTGAAGTGTGCGATTTACGATTGCATTATATATAATGCATGCAGTCCGATGCAGTCACATTAATCTCATAGCATTCATTCATATAAAATAGGAGATTAGTGGCATAAACTTCAAGCACTTTAGATAGAAGATGAGTTCTATTTTGACACACTATAAAATAAACAAAAACTGGCCAAGTGTGAGGCGGACTATAGCGCAAGATGTATATTTATTTTGTTACCTCGGCGCGACTTACCTTGGTCGGGAGGAGACAGAAGCCAGTCATCTAGCAACCAAGACCATTGTAACATTGTTGAAACGTCGAGGTAAAAAAACAAACAATACGCAGTTCAGACCCGGTAAAATGTAACATCAATAATAATTATTCTATTTTCAGTGTTTGAGTAAGATGCTGGTTCGAATCCAGCCCTGCGTCTGTCGTGCGTTGTGTTTTTGCAGAAGTATTGTTTCTTTAAAATATTTCAATAAATATAAAGTTTCAAATCTGAAATCGGAATCACATAAACTTTTTCTTCCCCAGTAACCATGGTAACCAACACAACGCTGCTCCTCATTATGACCCTGGCTTCTATATCAGCTCAGACCTTCCAATACTCCCGAGGCTGGACGAACGGCAAACGCGACGGACACAAGCGACCTGATGAGAGAGAGATCTCCAGTAGCCTGGAACGCATCCTTTCTCCATGTCAGATGAATAAACTGAGATATGTTCTCGAAGGGAAACCCTTTAACGAGAAGGTAAATTCTAGTGAGCCACACCAGCTGTGACAACAGCGTCATTTGTGGTCTGCAGAGATCTAAAAGCGACACACCCGAAATGAACTGACGGACAGACAGATGGACAAGCGACTGCGATCTTTATAAGCGTTTCTGTTTAAGAGGAGTATTAACGCCAACGACCTTGAAACTGAAAATCCCTGTCGGGCTCATCGAAAATTGTTGATTATTTCATGACGGAATGTCGTAGAACTTTTATTTGTGCACAGATTGTAGGTTTTTACATTGTTTCCTACATTTTGGTGTAGTTTTAAGACAAGAACCTCCTATTGGTGCAAAGCCTATCCAAATTTTAGACAAAAAATGTCTGATTTGGCTAAAATGTCGATAGGCTTCAATACGTTTCGACATATTTGTATGGAAACTGCACTAAAATATCGGAAACAATGTCGCCTACAATCTGTACACAAAAAAAAGTTCTACGACATTCCGTCATGAAATAATCAACAATTTTCGATGCGCCCGAGATGGATTTTCAGTTTTTCAGAATAGGGCCCTTAATGATCCCTAAAAAGGTAAGGCAGCTGATTCAAATCGGTTGTGGCATCTTTATTTTCATGTCTGTTCAATGATAACTTGAAGACGGCTGGGCCGATTTTGGTGTTTTCTTTTTAGGGGATACCTCAAGGGCGGTCCTATAAACCCAATTACGATTGTTTGATAATATCATATTTTAACAACAACTCTTATTTTTCTTTTTTTTTCAGCTCTTCGTTCCATGCGATTACGACTACGATACGGATGCTCCGAAAAGGTACAAGGAACAAAGTTTGGAACCACTGTTCGAGGCTTTCCAGTAATGGGTACACCCTTCTACATCTGTGTTATGTTCATGTGCCAATAAATGTTAAATCGGGTTAAAACATATTTTTTAAGAGATTATTATAATATAAATTATAACCTAATCTTGGTCAACCCGCCAACTTCAGGCTCGGAGTAAGTGGCTAGTTATCATTAATTGACAGTTTTTAGAGCATAACATTGTTTAAGGGCCTTATTCTGAAAAACTGAAAATCCATGTCGGGCGCATCGAAGATTGTTGATTATTTCATGATGGATTGTCGTAGAACTTTTTTTTGTGTACAGATTGTAGGCGACATTGTTTCTGATATTTTAGTGCAGTTTGCATACAAGTATGTCGAAACGTATTGAAGCCTATCGACATTTTAGCCAAATCAGACATTTTTTGTCTAAAATTTGGATAGGCTTTGCACCAATAGGAGGTTCTTGTCTTAAAACTACACTAAAATGTAGGAAACAATGTCACCTATAATCTGTGCACAAAAAAAAGTTCTACGACATTCCGTCATGAAATTATCAACAATTTTCGATGAGCCCGACAGGGATTTTCAGTTTCAAGGTCGTTGGCGTTGATACTCCTCTTAAGAGTTCTCGAGTTTTTTTTTTTATTTATTCGTTAGAGTGGTTTAGTTATTTGTGGACCTCGCTTTGTTTTTGAGCACGGTCAAAAGATACATGGAGACGCTTCGTCTTAATCGCCATCAAGTCCTCGGCTGTGCCACTCCTAGGTACAGTTTCAATGATTAAAACAGACTTTAAAACACAAGTTGTTCGGTTTTAAACTTTGCATCTAAACTAATCCTAAAGGAATAGCGAAAAACTCGAGGATTACACACGACGTCATCACATCATCACACAAAACACATTTAGGGCGGATCGCATAAGACTATTTAAAAAAATATTTAGCTTAATCAATTTAAAAATAATTTACTCTATTGGACTCTATTTCCGTAAGCAGAAGATTGCTATTATGCTATTTGACAGTTCTCAATCACGTTTAAGGGCTTAAACATGTTTAGGGGCGGATCGCATAAGACTATTTAAAAATATATTTAGCTAAATCAATTTAAAAATAATTTAGGTACCCTATTCTATTTCCTTTAGTTGAAGATTGCTATTATGGTGTCACACTTTAAAAGTTTACGAAATTTTGAAAGTTCTTAATCACGTTTAAGGGCTTAAACATGTTTAGGAATCGATAAGCAAGCCGGCCTTACCTAAATTTGTTTTGGTAACAACTATTACCTAAGCTTATTTCCACGTGTACGTTGTCAATGCTCGCTCAGTGAACACGTTTTATACAACAATACATGTCATCCTCAAGATTACCGCGTTGATTCATCTTTTGTCCCGGCATTTTACGATAATTTTACCTATAATTTTATAAGATGAAAGACTTTTTTGTTTGTTTGTACCGAATAGACTCCGAAATAACTGGACCGATTTTAAAAATTCGGGATGCTTTGATCTTGAAATTGTCATGGGATCAGGACTTACGCGGGTGAAACCGCGGGACGTTCCTCAAAGTATGTATTGAACTTATCCGTCGTATGAATTATCGTAGTAAGTACTAACCAGTTTCATCGCAGTCGGTTCAGTAGTTTTTGCGTGAATAAATTTGTTATGTACCTATACCTTAGGAGGATAGTCTCCATTCTCTTTCTCCATACAAACGTAGTTTAAATTTTCCTCCCTGGATAAAGATATTAAAGCAAATATGTTTGTGCCATAAAACCTATATCTGTCATGACAATGCATCTACCTTTTTTTTTGTTTTCTAATTAAAATAATAATAAAAAATAAAAATAAAAAAAATCAAAAGGTAGATGCATAGTCATGACAGATACCTATAAGTTTTATGGCATAAACATATTTGCTCTAATGTCTTTATCCAGGGAGGAAAATTTAAACTACGTTTGTATGGAGAAAGAGAATGGAGACTATCCTCTTAATGTTTAATGAATTTAATACACAATATAGTAGTACCTACATGTACTTATGTGTACATTGTTACATCATATTATTCAGTTTCACCTGTTCTAATATTAGAAAGAGGTAACGTTGGTAACGTGTTTGTATGTATGTATTATGTTGTAATCTCCGAAACTACTAATACCTATCGATTTTCAAAGCCTATTCGTTACAAAGAAGTAAAAAAATTGTCGCACTTTATATTCTTAGTACAGTCAGCACCAAAAGTCGATGTCCACATTCAGATTTTCAAAATCGCTATACATCATAATTGTGGGGAATGAAAACAGGACAGACGTTTTGACATTAAATATCTATCTTCTAATTTCAAAATGTTTGTTCTGTTTTGACACCTCACGATGTAATAGCGTTTTGGAAATCAGAATGTGGTGATCGAACTTTGATATTGACCGTACCTACTTCACCTACTTGTATATTTTATTTACGACCAAAATTAAGAAAATAACCGTTTTTTAAATACTTTCTGACGTTTGGCTTCCTAGTGACTAGTGCATAATTTGGCTGGAATTATGCCCAAGTATTGAAACAGTTTGGGAAGCACGAGAACGGTAATAAAAATACTACAATAGACAAGCTGCCGATAGGCGTTTTTAAAGTAAAAGCTCTAACATCATCACTTACAGACAGACAGACTCACAGACACACACGAACAAGCAAGTAATCTTATAAGATTTTCTGAGATACCTACTAACCAACCCTAAATATGAAATTTGTAAAGTAACATAAACTGAAATATTTTAAAGAAATAATACTTCGGCAAAAACACAACGCACGATAGACGCAAGGCGGGATTCGAACCAAGAACGCATCTTTCCCAATCCCGGAGCACTGACTTGTCCAAATTAGTCTACCGAATGCTTAGCTCGAATCCTGCCCTGCGTTTACGTGCGTTGTGTTTTTGCAAAGGTATTATTTCTTTAAAATATTTCTACGCAAGCCCAGTGCAGACTTAAGAACTAAAAAAAAAGAATATTACCCTGGTTTATAACATTAGTGTAGAAAAAAAATGGAACAGTAGATAAAACTCTATTTAGAGTTTTGATTGTCGTTTATTTTAAACATCTTAACAGCTTATTATTTTTAGTACCGTTTCAAGAGCTATTAACGTGGGAACCCCTACAACTTTGAGAAACTATTATTAATAACCTAATAACATGAATTCTTGTAATTGTGTAAGGATTACATGATGATATAACTCGTATTAATAAGTAAGTACCAACAACCTACCTAGTTAAAATATACCTATAATTGTATTGTAGAAGATTAAGCGAATTATTATTATCTTATTAAAATATTATTATCTAGGTATTAAAGTGAAAAGTTTTCAAATTACAATGTTGTTGTATTATTTAATAGCTGCGCCCCGTAGTTTTTCCCGATCCCGGAATGATACCGGGATAAAAGGTAGCTTATCTCTTACCCAAATCTACTATATAAAAATAAGTCGGGTTTTCCTTCCTGACGCTATAACTCCAGAACGCACGAACCGATTTCCACGGTTTTGCATTCGTTGGAAAGGTCTCGGGCTCCGTGAGGTTTATAGCAAAAAAAATTCAGGAAAAATTTAAAAAGAAAAGCTGGAAAATCAAAATCAAACTCAGCGATGACGTATTATTTAACGAGCAGGACAACGTCTGCGGGGTCAGCTAGTTCCTTATAATAGTTTCAGTTCAACGGTTTTGGCATGTTATTGTAGGATTATTTACGAACCTTATTCTGTTTGCAGTTTAATCGTCTTAAAAAAGTTCAAGTTGTTCATCGAAAGTGTTCGACGACAATTTCCATGACCAACAACCCGCGGTTGCAACTGCGCAAGCTCCGATTCCTTAAAAATAAAAACCAAAAGTTGTAATGACACTTTTTTTTGCTTGGAACTTCGTTCCATATTTAATTAAATTTACTACAATTATCAAATAATTAATTAATTAATTATTATTTTTATATGTGAGGAACCACTTTTAAACCAGACTGTACCTACATAATTAAAAAAAAACTACAAGGCACGAATATTTTTATTTAAGCTATTGCAAAGCTTTTATCGCGGGTTTTGAGCGCGGCCACTGAATCAAGAAATTCCGTAACGAAAATAAAACCTAACACCCCCCACTCCGCCTACCATGTTGCCATGGTTACCATGTAGCTTTATTTAGGTACTAGCTGCGACCCGCTGTTTTACCCGCGTAAATCCCGATCCCGCGTTAATATCGGAATAAAAAATAGGCTACCTATATGTTATGTTACCTATATGTTATATGTTTGTTGTTATATGTTATTCGGTCTCCAACTGTCTACATACCGAGTTTCATGGTAATCGGTTCAGCGGTTTTTACGTGATTGAGTAACAAACACACACACATACTCACATACATACCCACAAACTTTCAGCTCTAAAATAATATTAGTAGGATAAGCTTAGAGAATTAATTTTACTAGAAATATTTTACAATGAGAAATACATCATCAAAAAGGCATTTCTAGCAAACATGCCTTGAGCAATAAAACATAAGAAAGAATTAAATTTAGTTATTTTTTATGTAATTTTGAACGTGATCAATACAATAGTTTTTTTTTAATCAGTGCTATCTAGTTTTTATCTGTTGAACTACTTATCTAAGAAATTTCAACCTTTTACCTAAGAATCAGGATTTGTTTAACACTGTTTTTGTAGCAGTTATGCTACTGGACAACAGATGGCGTTATCTATAGTACAATAAGTATACATTAGATGGCGATACTGAGGCAAATTTTAATTTACTTCTGTTTATATCAAAACTCATCCGATTAATTTACCAAGCTTATCGCATTGTTTGTATGATAATTATATTTTTTTTTTTTTTTTTCTAGTTTAACATAAAAATAACTGTCCATTACATGTTGAAGAGGACAGGTAGAAGAGAATAGGTTAACATCTATAAATTCTCGGAAAACGGTGAGAACGTGCCCCTATGTAAACATAAAAATATTATTCCAATTAAATATTAACAAAATGCCAGCTTTTTAAACACAAAATCGTGTAATTTTACCTAAAAAGTACCTACTTACTAAAAGTCACAGCTTAGTTAACAGTAACTACACAGATGTTCCCATACAAAATTACCTCATTGAAACACGTAATCTCAACTTTAATGAGCAAGTAATGATACCACCTACTGTGATACAAAACTTTTTAAAACTGAAACTTTATTTTGAACTCTTTGTGTCAGGAATAAGGTTGGGAATTGAATGGCCAGTATTTTCAGTAGATTGTTCAAGCTTTGATGAAATTGGTCTTCGATAAAGACGAGGTCTCGCCGGTCGTTTAACTTCGTTGAGTTTCGTCTCAATTAGCTTTTCGTAGGGATGCGATAGTATCGATAAAGTAGTCACTTTGATTTGTCGATATTATTTTTAAGTAGGTACCTTTGCGCCGGGTACAATTTTATTCGGGGTGGGTTATTTTAATATTTCTTTCCATAATTAACATTATTGTTGCTTATATAAGTAGTAATTATTTGGAAATTTAGTTGTACATTTTCTTATAATAATTATGTAAATAAATAAGCAAATAAATGAATTAGGGTAGGTATACTAACATAATACACATACGGTCTTACTTACAAAAATCTCGTTATCTATATACAGGGTGTTTCGACGAGGGGGTATTAAGCCGAAAGGGGGTTGTTCTAGAGGTCTAGGCGAACAACTTTTATTCTACGACTTTTGGAAATTCGAACTTTTTTTTCGAAAATTTTAAATTTGTATCACTAAAAAACAGCTGTTTTTGTAAAAAAAGGCAATTAATGTTTAAATTGTAGTGGTCCAAACTAAATAATAGGGCACCTCAAGGCCAATGACCTCAAACTCTAAAAACTGTAAATTTTCGAAAACTACTTCGAATTTCCAAAACTTGTAGAACAAAAGTTGCTCGCCTAGACTTCTAGAACAACTCCCTTTCGGCTTAATACCGCCTCCTCGGAGCACCCTGTAAATAAAAGCGAAATTCACTACTGACTCACTCGTCGTGAAATCTCAGAAACTACAAGTGCTATATCTGTACTTCGATATCTTTTGCTCGAACGCGAAGTACAATATCTGTACTTCGCGTTCGAGCAACGCGGACGTAGTCGCAGGCACAGCTATACGAGTATATAAAAGAAAGTCGTGTTAGTTACACCATTTATAACTCAAGAACGGCTGAGCTGATTTGGTTGAAAATTGGTGGAGAGGTAGCTGAGACCCCGGAAAAGGATATAGAATACTTTTAATCCCGTAAATCCCGCGGGATTGAGATTTATGCGGGTGAAACCGCGGGGCGCAGCTAGTTTAACATATAGCCGCTTGTTAGCTACGTCGTTAATAACTCTTTTTCACTGCATCAAAAAAACTTTACTTACAAACGCTACTTAACGCCTTGCTAAATAAACAAACGTTTTCATATTTTAATCTGGCAAGACTGCGTTTCGGATAATTTTTGAACGAAACCGTTCATTCTTTTGTCAACTTTTTCATATTTTTCTGCTATTTATCTGTTAAATGTTGTTGTCATTGTCAATGTCAGATTTCTTACTGTTTTCGCAAATGACAAGAATCAGCTGTTCAACATCCGCCATTTTGTAACGTATGGTTACGAGGGTTTTAAACAACCTGAGCCTAAAGTTTAATTTGACAGCTAATTTACTATTAGTTTACGTAGTGATAAACGTTTGTAAGTAAGATTTTGCCTTAACCAACTGCTATTAAATGCGTAAAGAGTTATGATTGGTTTGTAAGTAAGGGGGTTATTTAGAAAATACTCTAACTACCTATTATTGTGGTTTTGGTGTTGCCATGCGGTGCTTATTTGTGAATGAATGAATGCTTTATTGTGCCATAACTTAAATTAAACAAATACTACACGGGTACACAATGGGCGGCCTTATCGACTAAGGGCGATCTCTTCCAGGAACCCAATGAATGGACAAGATTTAAGTAAATAGACAAGATTGCATAAATAGGACACATAATAAAATAATTATTACTTAAGAGGAAAGTCTATCTACTCTTTTCCATACAAATGTAGTCGACTGTTTCGTCCCTTGATAAAGACTTTAGAGCAAATATTATGTTTATGCCATAAATCTATACATATAATATATCTCATGAACATGGGCCTACGTTTTGTTTTTTATTTAATTTTCTAATTGGAATAATAATAATAAAAAAAGGTCCTTACGGACCCCGATGTAGACCTCCTTGCGTCGGTGAACTGGCTACGTTTCGGTGATCTCTTTGGGGAAACCGAAGGTTTTGTTTGTGCAATTGCCGACGAGGTAATGATGACGAACAATTATAGGAAATATATCCTGAAGGATGGTACGGTCGATATTTGTCGGGCATGCCACCATCCCGGAGAGTCACTCAGGCATATTATTTCCGGTTGTTCTCATCTTGCCAATGGTGAGTACTTGCACAGACATAACTTGGTGGCCAGGATCATCCACCAGCAACTTGCTCTTAAATATGGACTTGTGGACCAAGAGGTGCCATACTACCAATATGCACCCGTTTCAGTTCTCGAAAACGGTCGTGCCACGCTCTATTGGGACCGGTCTATTATCACGGACAGGACTATTATCGCCAATAGACCTGACATCGTGATAGTAGACCGGTCGGAACGACGGGCAATACTCGTCGATATCACCGTTCCGCATGACGTTAATCTCGTAAAGGCTGAAAAGGACAAGGAAACTAAGTACTTGGACTTGGCCCACGAGATTACCGCCATGTGGCACGTTGATTCGACAAGTATTGTTCCGATAGTCGTGTCGGCAAATGGATTAATAGCGAAGAGCCTCGACCAACATCTTAAGAGGCTTTCGCTAGACGGTTGGGTCAAGGGTCAGATTCAGAAGGCAGTCGTCCTTGATACGGCACGTATCGTCAGAAGGTTCCTGTCTCTGCGTCCCTAACCATCGGTAGCCTGGGCCCTGCCCCGCTGCCGACGGGCTTCTAGGTTTAGGTTTTTATAGTAATTTACTGTTTTTGTACAAAATTTATACATTGTTTATAGGACTTGTAGATGGAATTTTATATAAGTTTGTTACTTAGATGGAATTTTGTTTATAGGTTTTGTAGTAATGTATATATTTTGTATGTAGTTTATTTTTATAAAAACTTAAATTTAAGAAATAAAATAAATGAGTGAATAAAAAAAAATGCAATGAAAAACATGAATACGTAGGTGAAATTTCATGGCTTATGGCTGCTTTTATGGCATAGACGTAATTTCTCTAATCTCTTTATCCAAGAAGGAAACAGTCGACTACCTTTGTAAAGTTCTTATGGAAAAAAGAGCAGGTAGACTTTCCCCTTAAAACACAAAATACTGTATACCTACTTTAAACTTTTTTTAAATACTCGTAGGTAGGTACAACAAAATACGACAATTAAGTACAATCGTAAATAGTGAATTAACAAATCATTATTTTTAAACTTAAATACATTATGGTAATGTGTAGGTATATTTGCTACATTACAGTGTCATATCAGTTAAGTCACACATCTAAGTAACTCGTAAGTCTATTCAAGATCGCCGGACGCAGCTAGCTCCTTCTGAAGTCTGCAAACTGACCAAAATACATATTATCATAATCTATATTAAGTTTTTATTTAACAGGTACCTAAGTTAAGTAAGTAGGTCTTAGGACCTTAAGGACACTTAAATGTTTAACCCCCTTACTTAGAAACGATGACTAACTTTATGTAACGTTTGTCTTTTACTGTAACATGAAGTTTCAAAGTTAACAGACAGAGACAAACGTTACATAAAGTTGGTCATCTTTTCTAAGTATTCTATCGATACAAATATAAATAACGACTTACCCCCTAAGTCATTATTTTTTATTTGTATCGATAAAAGTGTCGATATCAACGTGCATGCACAACACTAACGATTGAAAGAATGAGATACCATAGACTTAAATCGGTTTCCCGCCATCGCACAATCTGTATCTCGCAACCGACCAATAGCGTAAAAGGAGGGCGGCGCGAAACTATTAAAGCCCATCCCTGATTGGCCAAAAATATTAAACGGGTTGCTCGTAATAAAAAAAAATACGCCACGTAACCTAAAGCACGACAGGGATGTTTTTGCATTTAGCGATGGCGCTAGTGTCTACGTGAATTATAAAAGTTGCTTTTCTGATCGGAAAGTTGCAAAAAACTCGTATACATCGAAAACTTTGTAGAATGTTACAATTGAGTGCCACTTTTTGTTCGTGTTAAATTGATGAAAAAAAGACTAAGAAAAATTGGTAGAGAGATGAAATAAAAAATGATTTATTATACGCGTCGAACTTTTTAACTTATGGAACGCTAATGTTTTTTGATTTTGCACTCTATTTTTGAAATTCGTTTGTTAATTTTCTTTCATTATTATTTTAAATAGAACGTTGGCAGCTTTTGTGAATCTATAATTTCGGTTGTCACTCATATCATTATGATATTACAATTTTTTTTCGCGATTGTCTGTGCAATGTTTCGAGAGTTACAGATGAATGACATTTTTTTAAACCTAAATTTAACCCGAATGTAATTGTACGTACGTATTTCTCTTTTTGTTTTGTTTAGTTTTTTTTCTTTATTTTTATTATTTTATTTAATTTCTTTTGATTTAATCTGGATAAGTTCGTAATATACGATTTGTTTATTGTAGGTACGTAGGAGGTATGTAGTTTAGTAATTTTACTAACTTTTGTAACTGAGCCTTTTTGCGTGACTTGTAACCGTAGTTTTCCTACCGATGTTTCCCTTCACCGTAAGAAGGATGTTAATAGCGCACTTATTTTTTTCTTAAAGAAAAAGACATTGGTGCGCGGTCGCCTTGGATTCGAAACCACGACCTTCGGTATGAAAGTCGCGGTATCTACCACTAGACCAACACCGCTCTCTCTCTTAGCAGGTGACAAGTATGTAGTTAAATCAATAACTAAAGTGAACATTCACACTGCGAAATCTAGCTCTATAGTAAGCGTCTAGGCTTGTGTTATGGTGACTAAACAACGGATACTAGAAGTATTGCGAACAGTAGACCTCGCGAACATCATGTGAACACAAATCACAGTTTACCTAGTAGGTAAGTAGTTCGTAGATATTAAAGCCCCACGTTCGTCCGGTTTAGGTTTCGGCCGAAACTGAAGCCACGGCTGAATATTCGGTTTCGGTTTCGGCCGGAAAACCAGTTTCGGTCGGACTCTACTGGAACCCCTATTGAAACATCGCCGCAGCGCACTAACTATTAGGTAAACTGTGTCGTGGTCGTGTTACGCATACGCTCGCACGAGCGGATACCTTTTCTTATAAGCTTTTATGCGAAAACCATTGCATTTTAGTAGGTATAGACGAATAAAAAATAAACTGTCTTTAACACAAAACTAATTACCTAAAAGGCGGGACTCGGCGACATCGTTTGGGGGCAAAATATTCAAGTTGCGGGTAGCAAAATATCCAGGATGCAGAATATCAAAGTCCCTTAGTGTAGAAAACACTTAGAAACCTCTCGCTTTAAAAATATCTACTTTTTTAGGGTTCCGTACCTAAAGGTAAAAACGGGACCCTATTACTGAGACTTCGCTGTCTGTCTGTCTGTCTGTCTGTCTGTCTGTTTAAGACAATTGACGTGAATAACGATAGACGATCAATTAGAAACATCCGTCCATCAAAATAGAAATTCTAAAAATTCCTTTTAATTTTTGAATGTAGCTCAAGGCTATTTTATTTAGAAAATTTACTTTCAAGGAAAAATAGCATACAAAAATTTTTCACTTGCGGCGAGGCTTGAACTCGCGTCTTTGGGTCAGTACCCCAACGTCTATACCAACTAGACTACGCAAGTCTTTTTTTGTATGCTATTTTTCCTTGAAAGTAAATTTTCTAGAAATTCTAACTTTTAAATTCTACTAAAAATTATAAAGCTGATAGTTTGTGAATATGTATGTGTGTATTCTGTATATGTGTGTGTGTTCGTTACTCAATCAAGTAAAAACCGACGAAACCAATTCCTACGAAACTCGGTATGTATGTAGATAGCTGGAGACCTAGAATAACACATAGGCTACTTTTTGTCCCGATATTCCCGCGGGATCGGGACTTACGCGTGTGAAACCACGGGGCGCAGCTAGTAAATCAATAAATATTATTGCAAATGTATTGTCTAAAAAAAATCCCTAGAAGGGTTGGTGTCAGGCAGTCGGCCGGCCGTAAAAAATATTGCCAAATCTATTAGCAGAAGATATGGTCAATGATGACCTACCTACTGCACCAACCCCAAATATTTGGGGTTTAGCGGACCCCAGGCTCTGGAGAGGGATGCAACCGGGAACATCGCTCGGATGAAATGAAATGATGAAATGATAATGAAATTAAGTAAAATTACTCCCTTATTTAAATCGGGTAGTACGTCAGATCCCACTAATTTTAGACCAATTTCTGTACTACCATCACTTAGTAAAATCTTTGAAAAAAATATTTTAAACCAACTTTTAAAACATTTTCATGATAATAATATTCTCCACAATAAACAGTTCGGTTTCAGTAAGGGACGTTCAACTACTGATGCAGGTATTGCATTACTTCAAAGTATATATAAAGCCTGGGAGGAGTCACACGATGCCTATGGGGTGTTCTGTGACTTATCCAAGGCATTTGATTGCGTTAAAAATGAAACATTGATCATGAAACTACATCACTATGGTATTAAAGATAGCGCTCTGGATCTTATTTCCTCCTATTTGAGCAATAGGGTTCAGTGTGTCGATGTCAACGGAAAACGATCCCCGGCTCTCCTGTAACAATGGGGGTTCCTCAAGGATCCATATTAGGACCATTCCTGTTTTTAGTTTATATTAATGACCTACCTTACCTAGTAAGGGACAAACATGAGTATTGTATTATTATATATATATAGTATTGTTTGCAGATGATACCTCATTGATATTTAAAGTTAAAAGACGCCAATTAGATATAGACGACGTGAACAATGTTCTCTCTAAAATAGTATATTGGTTCAATACCAATAATCTTTTACTGAATGAATCCAAAACAAAATGTATTAAATTCACACTTCCTAATGTTAAACATGTTAAAACTGTAGTGAAAATTAATAACGAGGAAGTCGAAAAGGTTGAGAAGGCTGTCTTTCTAGGTATAACTCTAGACTCTAAGCTTCAATGGGGCCCACATGTGAAAGCTTTGTCCGCTAGACTAAGTTCTGCAGCTTACGCTGTTAAGAAAATTCGTGAATTCACAGATATTAAGACTGCCCGCTTGGTCTATTTCGGCTACTTCCACAGCATTATGTCATATGGCATCCTGCTGTGGGGGTGTGCTGCAGATATTAAGGATATCTTCATTTTACAGAAGAGAGCGGTACGAGCTATCTACGGGTTGGGCCCTAGAGAATCACTTAGAGAAAAATTTAAAGAAATAAATATTTTAACAGTATATTCACAATATATTTACGAAAATCTTTTATACGTCCATAAAAATAAGGACAAGCTTGTTAAAAATCGGGACATACATTTATTTAATTTAAGAAATAAAGATGATCTAACTGTGCCCTGGAGTAGGCTCCAGAAAATAAACAGGTCCTTCTCTAGCTCATCTATGCTCTACTATAATAAGTTACCCAAGAATGTGTGACATGTCCATTAATAAATTTAAAACATATATTAAAAGCAAACTGTACAGGATGGCATACTATAATACATCGGATTATATTAACGATAAAAATCCATGGAAATGAATACTTTATTGAAAGACGGGGACAGACAGGGGCACGGTCGCGATCGCGAATGCTTGGTTCGTTCGGCTCCGTTCGGTTCGTCCTGGGGCGTATTCGTGGAGTTCTGTGGTAAAGTAGCAGGATAAGTTATGGAAAGGAGTAAATGGATGGTTCTACCAACGAATTTTATAATAAAATTCTAGAGTGTAGGAAAGGAATGCAAGGCTGGCACCACAGAACTCTGGTGGTGGGTCCAGGGGCGGTTTGGGCGGTGTTGGACGGGCGTAAATTATTTTTTTTACGTTTATTATTTTGTATATTATAACTTATTTGAACAGATAGACAGACAGACAGAGTTACTTTCGCTCTTGTAATGCTAGTAAGGATTATTATAGTAAGTATGGATTATTGCTCCAGTTCCACTTTTCTTCAATAATATTATATGCGACAATGTAAATCACATGATTACTGCAAAAAAAAAATATACAAAAAAAAACCGCATGAGTTTCTTGTGTCTTCTTCTCATGTCATGGAGGTCGCGATCCGAAGACATAGTAGAGTAGATTAAATAAAAAAAAATGACATGTCAAAGAGATATCTTGCTAATATCCGAATGAATAAACGTACTTTGATTTTTGATTGATTGAGAGAAAGATTGTCTAAAACAATTCAGTCCAGAATATCTTTTATTTATTGTTAATTTTTTAACATTTCCTAACTAGAAATTAGGACTGATTTTTGCAACAACCCTATACAACCGAGTTTGTAATTAAATATTCTTGAAAAAAGGTTCTTATCTTAATTTTCTATTAACTTTAATTCATCATTAACCAGACCGGTACAAGTTACTAGTATCTATTTACATAGGTACTATTAGGTACGTACCTGTGTTTATACCTGCAAAAATAGTCAACCTAACGTATGCATTTATATTCTACTAGCTGCGTCCCGCGGTTTCACCCGCGTAAGTCCCGATGCCGTGGGAATATCGGGATCAAAAGTAGGTATTTCTTTTTTTGAGTTTATTGAGATTTTTGAGTTTATTCATTACGAACATACAGACACACATACACACAAAAATACAAATCTTTCCTCTATAGTAGGTATAAATTGTTGTGTACCTACTATGCTAGGTAATGCCAATTATATACCGGCACCTATCCTCTACTATTACCCAAGCCCCAATTCTTATCCTAGGGTGAGGCTGAAAACCAGGGTAGTTCCTACAGGTTCCTACAACAATAAGCTAATGCCTCTATACCTTTTGTCGCGCTTTACACCTAGATGTTTGAATGCATAAATTAATGTATTAGAATAGCAACTTAATAGGAAGATAGATATAAGTTCGTATAATATAACTTTAAGAGGATAGTCTCCATTCTCTTTCTCCATACAAACGTAGTTTACATTTTCCTCCCTGGATAAATACATTAGAGGAAATATGTTTATGCCATAAAACCTATATCTGTCATGATGACAATGCATCTACCTACCTTTTTTTTTTTTTTTTTTTCTAATAATAATAAAAAAAAAAAAAGGTAGATGCATAGTCATGACATGACAGATATAAGTTTTATGGCATAAACATATTTGCTCTAATGTCTTTATCCAGGGAGGAAAATGTAAACTACGTTTGTATGGAGAAAGAGAATGGAGACTATACTCTTAAGTAAAATAGGTTCTATGGGTGTATTAGTAGACTGACAATAAATTATTTTCATTTCATTTCATTTCTGTGCTATAAACCTACCTACCAACAATACACTTTCAAAACAATCGTAAGTTCCAAAATCAACCCTTTTATATCGTAGCAAACCGTAATAAAATCGATATCCAATCAGGCCGTGGGTGTACACACAACTCGATTCAAATTCGATACTTCTCGATATATCTCGACGAGCGACGCTATCTGTTTGTTCGTTCACAATTTATTTTGCAGAGATAAAGCGCGCCTTGAACTTGGTTAGCAAACCTTCGATGCAGGCGTAATGTTGAGCTTGTACACTAGTGAAAGATATACTCGAATATATTACGAGAGGACGACCAGAGGACTAGATACCTCTGTGGCGCGGTGGGGGGAAGGCCCGACTGCAGAGTTAGGGTCCCTTCAAAACTGCGACCGGAGCCCTGTCGCAAATTTGTTGGGGCCCACATCCTAAGCAAACGTGGGCCCAGTCGACGCCACCAAAAATTTGCGACAGGGCCAAGGTCCCAGTTTTGAAGGGACCTTGACTCTGCAGTCGGGCCTTCCCCCGACGCGCCACAGAGGTACCTAGTCCTCGGTCGTCCTCTCGTAATATATTTGAGTATACAGTTTAGAATGGGCCCATTCGCCACCTAACTCCGACTGCAATGCAGAAGGTTGCTGGTTCGATTCGGGTGCAATGTCGATACTATCGATAGGTCTATTATTATAAATACTATCGACACACAACAGATACTATCGATAGTGACCTTTCGTTCAATAGTATTGGTTGGAGTACGTGCTATTGAATAACAGTCTATTATTGATAGCGTAAAACTATCGATAGTATTGATACTATCGATATTAATTTCGATATTGCGCTTCAATACTATCGACATTATTGCAGTTTGTTCGTTCACAATTTATTTTGCAGAGATAAAGCGCGCCTTGAACTTGGTTAGCAAACCTTCGATGCAGGCGTAATGTTGAGCTTGTACACCAGTGAAAGATAAACGGTGAAGGAAAACATCGTAAGGATACCAACAAGTCCTAGCACTCACCACGGTCCGAAGACATGGGATATTCAGTGTTTTCTATGTACCTATCATAATATGTAATGTATTTAGAAAAAAAAGTAGATTATGTAATTTATCCGTTGTGTAGTACCCATAGTACAAGCCTATTGCTTAGTTTGGGGCTATATTGCGCTGTGTGTAACGTCGTGCAATATTTTTTTATTTATTTATATTACGAGAGGACGACCAGAGTACTACCTTGGTGGCGTTCGGGGAAGGCCCGACTGCAATGCAGAAGATTGCGGGCTCGATTCGGTTCTATCGATAGTATCGACATTGCACCAGCCGGGTGCAATGTTGATACTTTCGATAGCACTATTAGTATAAATACTATCGACACACAACATTACTATCGACAGTATTGGTTGGAGTACCTACGTATGGCTATTAAATAACAGGCTACTATCGATAGCGTAAAACTATCGATAGTCATTTCGAAATCGCCGTTCAATAATAGTACTTACTGAACGGCAATATACTGTCGATAGCGCCAGTGTATTGCAGTTTACCGATACTATTGTACCAAACTAAGATATCGTATAGCATCGATTGTATCGACATTAACAGTATGCCTATCCATATTTTAGATGATTTTAGACATAAGCAATCGATAGTAAAATTTACTATCGATAGCTAATGTCAAAAATCATTGATAAACTATCGATAGTTCGCCAACGCTAAAGGTATCCAACATGCACAGCTGCACAAGCAGTCCGTCTACAGGATTAACTAGCTCTGCCTTTACATCTTTGACTGGAACACAATCCCAAACGTCTTATAGCATTCTTATCCGTCCCCGATATCAATGATGACTTTATTCTGAATCCGTTGCTCGATTTATAGTCGTACGCGGTCGCGCGACACAACGTCGCCTCGTCGTTTGTGTTCCGAGCTAAGTATGCTCACCTATTTTATGGGAGGCAGGTAGATTAGGGAGTTGTAGCCTTGGTATAGAATAGGGCTACCCCATCTCCTCCCGTGGATGTTGTAAAAGGCGACTATGGGAGACTAGTGAACCTGGAGTTCTTCCCGTGTGGTGGCGGGTAAGACTACTTGATTTTGAAACGATTTTGCATAATTGTATAAAAAATAATTTCAACATCATTGCAATTGCAAAACAAATGAAACTATAATCACATTTTACCTAACAGTTGGTGCACCTCGCTCTCTAGAACTTGCGACCGGACTTGAATCAAAACTTTATTGTCTCGTAAGAATGTGGGCATAAAAAAAAACGATATTCGCCAAAGAAAATTTTATTTCACTTACGTCAAACATCAAACAATTGTCTGCCATTATATTGAATTTATATTTTGGACAATTTTACTACGTGAATTGGCTATTTGGTGGTGACACAGAGGGCTATAAGAAAGAGCCCATTACCAGCACCATATAGAAATTATAGTTATTATAAAATATGTATGTTAGTCTATAAGGTATGTATTCATGGGCCTTGGTAACCTGAAATAAATGCTTATTATTATTATTATAGGTAGGTAAGTCATATTATAAAAAACAGCCAAATTTGAGTCAGATACGCACGCGAAGGGTTCCGTACCATTATCAAAAAAAGTGTGTCTTATACTTATACGATTTTCGTCCATCATTATTATTAGAAACACGGGTCTTCTCGCTACCACGGCCGGTGTGACCAGTTTGTCGAAACGTCGATGTTACTAATAACAATGATTATCTATAACGCGATCTAGACCCGTGTTTCTAATAATAATGAAAAGAGTGTCTCAGAAAAGTGTCCTATTTTTTACTTATTTTTTACCCTTTTGGGTAAATGCTTTTGGGCTTTTTGGCTTTTCGGGACAGGAACCTACGGAACCCTAAAATGTTCTGTTAGGTTAGTCGAGTTAGTAATAGTGTCCCGTTTTTTACCCTTATGGGTACGTACGGAAACCTAAAATGTTCTTGTCGAGGCGGGAATCGAAACCTCAACCTTCTGTGTCGCAGGCGCTGCCGGGTGGCTGGTTACTGGTGGCTAAAGACAGACAGTTGTAGAAGAAAGATCGCATTCATTAATACGATGTCGTGAGGTTTATCACGCATTCATTTAAATACTTTACTCTTGTAACGTTGTGATGAGGTACGGCGACACGAAACTGTCCACAATTAAGCTCGAAATACACGGGCGAACTTTATAGATGAAGGGGGAAGTTGGTCATCTTACCTCATTAGTACCAAGTGGAGACTTATATGGTGGAAAGAGTAGTAAAAGTTATGCCTAAAAAACTCGGTCAGCCGCGATTCAGCCTGGGCCCGTCCGAGCTCAGCCTGTTGTTGGGGAGCAATCGGGCCTGGGAACATACCTCATTAGTACCAAGTTGGGACTAATATGGTGGAAAGAGTAGTAAAAGTTATGCTAAAAAAAGTCGGTCAGCCTCGAGTCAGCCTGGGCCCGTCTGAACTCAGCCCGTTTTTAGGGGATCAATCGGGCCTGGGAACTTACCTCATTAGTACCAAGTTGGGACTAATACGGTAGAAAGTAGACTAAAAGTTATGCTTAAAAAACTCGGTCAGCCTCGAGTCAGCCTGGGCCCATCCCTACTCAGCCCAGTTTTATTTTGGTATACTAAAACTTAGACGCTTAGTTCTGAGAAACTGTAACTTCACATACATACATACATACCCATAGAGAGCAGACCTATTATAAACTCAGCATACATAATAAAGAAATTCATGCATATCTACGTATAGATTTATAGGTAAAGTTGCAGTGTCAGTGTCGCCCGTGTATTTTGAACTTTAGAGTTTCTGTTACCGTACTTTAACAGAAACAAAACGCGCGTGTCGATTCTTCCCAGGGACAAGTATTTAGGCTGGCCATCAATGCTTGTTTAGGGTTCTAGTTGTTTTTAAATGCATCATTAGGTATGTATACGGATTTATAAAACGGGGCAAGTGCGACACTCGCGCATAAAGGGTTCCGTACCACTATCACAATTGGATACGGAACCCTAAAATGGTTTACAACAACCAATTTTTAAATTTTATAGGAAAATATGAAATATTTATCTTCGATTCTTACTCCCATCAAACGACCGAATCACTGAAAAAAAAAAACCTTGGCACAAAGAAAATCTGAAACATAAAATAAACTCTTTGGTAAGTAAGGCAGACTAGTATATTTGACAGATAGGGCAGCCATTTTGAATTCCATGACCAACTCGATTTGTCCTCCTGTCCTTCCTGTCCTGACTCGACTCCTTGTTATTTTTGAAACACGTTTGTTGTATGAGAGCCCCTTTTAAATAATTGTTTTATTTCGTTTTTAGTATTTGTTGTTGTAGCGGCAACCGAAATACATCTTCTGTGAAAATTTCAACCTTCTAGCTATTACGGTTCATGAGATACAGCCTGGTGACAGACGGACGGACGGACGGACGGACGGACGGACAGACAGACAGACAGACAGACAGACAGCGAAGTCTCAGTAATAGGGTCCCGTTTTTACCTTTAGGTACGGAACCCTAAAAACAACTTATTATATTATGTAGTATCCGTTGCCTATAACCCGTAGTACAAGCTTAGTTGCTTAATTTGTGACTAGATTGCGCTGTGTGCAACGTCCTGTAATTTTTAATACAGAAAATTATATTTAGAAAATCCTAACCCAAAACTCGCTTTGTGCTCGTTGTGATATTGTGATTGTCAGATGCTGTGAAATAAACAGAGCAATTCAGCATAGTAAGGCTTATTAGCATAGTATTACTATGATTTAATTAAGATTTGATTATCACAGTTTTTTCTTAGGAATAACGATTTAATCTAGGTACGACGGCACGACACAAAGATGCCCAAAATACGGACAGCTTATTATTACTTCGCTGGATAGAAATATAGCTTACTTTTGAAGTAGGTACTTACCTAACTATATTCATTTTATTTTTTTATTAAGCACATGATATATGAGGTATATACATATATAAGTAAATAATAAGTTTGTAGGTTAATAAAAAAATATGATGATAAGTATAATAAAGTTTTATTTTTGCACAACGCTTAAAGTGTAAAAATGTAGTGTATTCTCAGTTCCTTCCTCCCGTACCCAGTATAATAAAGTTCGAACTGAACATAATATTAAATAGCTTTTAACATTCCTTTGTTTATCTTAATGTCCTCTTCGGACATTTATATTTAGTCGAGTACGTGTCCAATGTTTACCTTTCGGAGTCTTTATCTCGCAGGCTTTCTGACTTTATGCCTTTTAGGGGTCCGTTGGCTAAAAAACGTGTGGCACTCGGGGACTGCCGCAGTAAAGCTATTGCACGGCTTTTTTTTTCTTAGGCTACATGGTAGGCGGAGTGGGGGGTGTTAGGTTTTATTTTCGTTACGGAATTTCTTGATTCGGTCGCCGCGCTCGAAACCCGCGATTAAAGCTATGCAATAGCTATAAATTAAATATATTAAAAACAACTTTCTTAATTCACACGTTTTGTTAACATATTTACAGTTTACCGGATCTTAATTGCGATTAATCTTATATTAATATAATTCTTTTATCAATTAACTTAGGTACCACCCCCTTACTAATAAACGGCGACTAAGTTTATGTTACGTTTGTCTCTGTCTGTTCAGTGTTAACTATGGATAACAGTAAAAGACAAACGTTACATAAAGTTAGTCATCGTTTATATGTAAGGGGGTTAGTCTGATTGTATTTTTCTCATAATAAATTATTTAATTACACATTCTTTAAATTGGAACTTATCAAAATAAATTAAAGTCGTCGACACTTGGCAGCGAGCCAAGTAATAATGTAATAATAATATTTTTTACAATATTATCTATAGCCGCGTCCCACGGTTTCACCCGCGTAAGTTCCGAACCCGTGGGAATATCGGGATCAAAAGTAGCCTATGTAACTCAGGGTGAATGTAGCTTTCTAATGGTGACAGAATTCTTGAAATCGGTCCAGTTGTTTTTGAGTTTATTCATTACAAACATACGACACACATACATACAAAAATATAAATTTTTCCTCTTTCTAATATTGGTATAGATTTATATTCTTACCTCGATGTTTCAACTACGTTACCATAGCCTAGTGTATCCAACTAAATACCTATTTCACTTAATACATATTTACTCAATCTATGAATGAAATACCTAAATATATCACATTATCAGACTTCTTTTTCTATGGCCTTGGCCTCATAACCGTTTCCTTGCAGTCGAGTAAAATAGATTAAATTCAACTTGCCCCAATTTGACTGTATCTGAAGCTCTATTTATAAATCGCTTGTGACACTTCGTGTGATTTAAATAGCTCGGTTGCCGCGGTTGTCGGGTCTAGGTCAGAATTCAGAATATTGATTTTCGTTCTATATCGGTTATTGAAAATTAACAGAGATCGAGCTATTTAAATCGCACGAAGTAGCACAAGCGATTCAAAAATTAGGCTTTAATCCGGCTGCGATAAAGGGGGTTCGATTCCTGCCGAAAGATTATTTTTGCTAAACGGCTTCTTTCTGGCCCATGTAGCCCGGATCTAAAAGATTTTGGCTACGGTATCGTGCCCGTCGTAAAATGCAAAAGGGATATCTTGGCTTCGGCTACGGCCTAAGTCGTAACGCCAAGCTGAATGCCGATACTGGATACGTATACCGATGCAGCAATTAAAGAGTACGGGTCGTATCTTGTTCCACTGCTGTCTTCTTATCTCCTAGTTGAGCGTGCTACATCTTAGACCATTTCATCCCTTACCATCAGGTGATATAGTGTCAAACACTCATCTATTGTGTATAAAAAATGTTAAAATAATACAAAAAATAAAGTATTCTACGGAACCTTCTATCACAAAAACAAATAACGTTTCTTTTTAAAATCCTTTTCAAGTGATTTGTGACTTTTCTTGTCACTTATTGAACGTTTTAAAAACCTTTTAAGTTTGAATCTTTGCTGATAAAAATTGTTATAAACTAATAATTAATTTGTTGTCTTAAATAACCACACACATTTTAGTACATGTATTAAATCGAAATAATTTATTCAATGTATTTTGTTTGAGTATGCATTTAATACCAATGATACTGACAAGACACTTAAAGAACTTACGAGTGGTGAAAAAAGTACCTACCTGTAAATAAACTTATAGCTAAAAAATTTATCCGTATTTAAAAAAAAAACCCGCCCAAGTGCGAAACTCGCGCACGAAGGGTTCCGTACCACTATCACAATTGGGAACCCTAAAATGGTTTACAACAACTTTGATTCAAAGAAAATCTGAAACTTATAAGAAACTCTTTGGTCAGTGAAGGCAGACTAGTATATTTGACAGATAAGGCAGCCATTTTGAATTCCATGACCAACTCGATTTGACTCGACCAATCAGAAGCGACCTCACATCGTACTAGAATTCCATTGTAGTTTTTGAAACACGTTTGTTGTATGGGAGCCCCTTTTAAATAATTGTTTTATTTTGTTTTTAGTATTTGTTGTTGTAGCGGCAACCGAAATACATCTTCTGTGAAAATTTCAACCTTCTAGCTATTACGGTTCATGAGATACAACCTGGTGACAGACGGACAGACGGACAGACGGACAGACGGACAGACGGACAGACGGACAGACGGACAGACGGACAGACGGACAGACGGACAGACGGACAGACGGACAGACGGACAGACGGACAGACGGACAGACGGACAGACGGACAGACGGACAGACGGACAGACGGACAGACGGACAGACGGACAGACGGACAGACGGACAGACGGACAGACGGACAGACGGACAGACGGACAGACGGACAGACGGACAGACGGACAGACGGACAGACGGACAGACGGACAGACGGACAGACGGACAGACGGACAGACGGACAGACGGACAGACGGACAGACGGACAGACGGACAGACGGACAGACGGACAGACGGACAGACGGACAGACGGACAGACGGACAGACGGACAGACGGACAGACGGACAGACGGACAGACGGACAGACGGACAGACGGACAGACGGACAGACGGACAGACGGACAGACGGACAGACGGACAGACGGACAGACGGACAGACGGACAGACGGACAGACGGACAGACGGACAGACGGACAGACGGACATACGGACAGACGGACAGACGGACAGACGGACAGACGGACAGACGGACAGACGGACAGACGGACAGACGGACAGACGGACAGACGGACAGACGGACAGACGGACAGACGGACAGACGGACAGACGTACAGACGGACAGACAGCGAAGTCTCAGTTATAGGGTCCGTTTTTACCCCTTGGGTACGGAACCCTAAAAACATTAATCGCTAAACTTGGTTTTGGGTGAGTAAAAGAAGGTAGGTATAGTGGCCGGCAAACAGGTAGGAAAGGTAAAAGTTCGCGCATTACATTTTACATGCGACTTTTACGAAAAATCGACTTTGCGCATCCTCCATTTTTTTCTAGAAGTTTGCTGGTAATTATATGCCTTTGATGACGAGTTTACTAGTAATAACCTCTTTCGCTGATTCCTAAGGCCATATGTCGGGCAAGAGAGCCGATATGATAGTTTTCCATTTTTATTTTACTCCAGGTGCCAACTCCTGGCCCAGCCTTTACAATTACAGTAGGTAGGTACAATAACCAACCGAGACAACATCTAAAAAACTTTATAAAAATCGCTTTATCCATTCGTGAGCCCCCATAGACAGATACAAAGTCACACACCTCAAACTCATAACACACCTCTTTTTCCATCGGATTTTAAAATTAAAATGTCTTGAAAACAAGTCTCTTACAGCTAAAGCGCTATAACTATCTACATCTATCTCTTAAAGTGCCATTAGGCATCGTTTATAAATGCGTCTCTCATATAGGTAAGCTATACGCTCCCTGTTCCCTGTAGCAGCAGTCAGTAGGCTCTCGGCGTACGTGACCTGATTATAAACGGAACAGCCCCCGGTATCGTATAGGTACGATATTTGTTATGTAATTTGTCAGGTACATTTACGACTTTGCGTCAGACATTTCTTATTGTATATTTAGCTAAGGTAGGAGTAGGTATAATATGGCCTAAAGCAAGCCGCTTCTTAGTAAAAAAACTGGTTTAAGGGATCTTATGGTAAGGGTAGAAAATTATTTACTAATAGGTGTCTACAGACACGCATTGATTTTTCCGGCGGACACACGCGTTCACATGGTTTGTCTGCACACGTTCACACGCACGCACAAGTGCGATAGTTTTTAGTGCACATTAATTCAATTCAATTCAATCATTTACCTATTCATTAATTTTTAGTTGTTAAACCTGTTAGTCTTCTACTTTTTCTTTTTCATGCCACTCTATATAAAGTATTTCCAGAAAGATCACTGGGTAAAGATTTATTTAGGAGAAACCAGAAGACTCAGTTTGTAGGTAAGGCTCCTTTCCACAAACCCTTAAACTCCCTATTTCAATTGAAGTACTAATATTATAAATTGTATTTTGTGTGTGTGTGTGTGTGTGTGTTTGTTATGAATTAACTCAAAAACTACTGGACCGATTTTACCTTTCTCATTCTTTCACCATTAGAAAGCTACATTCACCTTGAGTAACATAAGCTACTTTAGATCACGATATTCCTACGGGATGGGGACTTACGCGGGTGTATCCGCGGGACGCAGCTTTATTAGATAAAACTCAAGCAAATAAAACCAATATTGGTGCCTAGGTATCAAAAATTCATAACACCTTTAAAGGAGCCAAATAGTCTACCCGCGTACCAAATAGTCATATAAAATCAGCGTATCGATAAAATGCAGGAAATTCCCCCTGTGCGGGTCACGTATCGCATAGCACTTTAGAAATCACTGCAGTGCCCCCTATTAATGTTTAATAGAACCTGCAACTGAATATCAATGTGACGCGTCGTAGATCACAAACTTTCGATCAGCCGATAGTCTTAAAGTAAACTTTACGGCTATAGCGTTTCTAATAATTTGGTTATCAAATAAATTCAATTTGTTTTTTTTTTTTTTCAAAAAATTACACGTGATAATTTTATTTTAGTTTCAATTTGTCTGCCATTCTCGCTTGAGTTTACAGGATTCACCTAACCTTTTTTGTATAATTTGGATATAAGAGCCCCAAACTACGCACTAGGTTTGTACTATGGGTACTAGACAACTGATCTACTTGCTCCATATTTCACTTTTTTTAATAGGTACATACATAATAATATGTTACATAGAAAACACCCAGACGAGAAATAATATCTTAATAATCTATTCTTTATAAAGTCTCTAATTTAAAAAAGTAGTCTATAATTAAAAAAAAAAAAAAACTTTGGCACAAAGACAATCTGAAACTTATAATTTTAAGAAACTCTTTGGTAAGTGAAGGCAGACTGGTATATTTGACAGATAGGGCAGCCATTTTGAATTTCATGACCTACTCGATTCGATGTTTTTGAAACACGTTTGTTGTATGGGAGCCCCCCTTAAATATTTGTTTTAATTTGTTTTTGACGGACAGACGGACAGACGGACAGACGGACAGACGGACAGACGGACAGACGGACAGACGGACAGACGGACAGACGGACAGACGGACAGACGGACAGACGGACAGACGGACAGACGGACAGACGGACAGACGGACAGACGGACAGACGGACAGACGGACAGACGGACAGACGGACAGACGGACAGACGGACGGACGGACAGACAGCGAAGTCTCAGTAATAGGGTCCCGTTTTTACAATTTTGGGTAAAACCCTAAAAACGAAGTATAGGTACAATTGTACTTCCTATTTAGTAGAACGATTTTTAGAAGAATATCAGTCAACTCTTATATCAGAAGTTTATAGTCTGGGAATCTGTAAGAATCTGGTAGAAACATAGGTTCTCTAACTTTATGATAGTTGTAATTGAATAAAGAAATGGGCGGGAATATTTTATTGATGAATTTTTGTGAAAATTGTTTTTGGAAACACGTTTACCTGAAAGAATTGGGTCTTATAAGGGAATTGAGGAATCTTATATTGGATTTAGATTTAGTGGAATTGGGTCATTTTCGTGTATTGATTGATTGTCAGTAATTTAATCTAATACATAGCAGTTTTTATTAATGGCTACACCGGCCTACGTATCGGAACGCGGACGAGTCACATCAAAATACGTCAAAATATTCAGGTCGCTAGGCCTATAAGGGTGACCTGATAACTCTAACATGATGTGAACCACACCACTAAAAAAAAAAAGAACAAGATGAAAAAAGGAACCCTTAAAAAGATCACTCGCTTGTCCGTCTGTCACCACCGTTTTTCTCAGGAACGGAGACTACTCGTGTAGCAAGTTGACAGAAAGGTGAATAAGGGTTGTTAACTACGAAACCCTAAAAATCAAGGTTCTGAGTTAATACAGAAAAAAAAAAGATGTACCCCCTTACTTATAAACGATAACCAACAGCTGCATAAACTATGTTTCGTCTGTCTTTTTATGAGCAATGAAGTTTCAAACTAGACAGACAGAGACAAATGTTACATAACTTAGTCGTATGTTGATTATCGTTTATAAGTTAGGGGGGTAGACTTTTGTATTTCGCAAAATCTAGATGTAAACCAAAACCTGATTCCATTTTAACCGACTTACAAAAAAGAAGGAAGTTATTAATTTGGATGTATTATTTTGTTGTGTAAGTTACCGGATATCTCTGCCGTCTAAGATCCGATCGTGCTGATTCTTTTTACTTAAATATTTCATGTAGGTAAATATTTTTGGTTCTTTTTCCACAGTAGGTACTAACAACAATGGGGTGACACACGCAAAGCTGTGAGCAGATGGCGCTGGGGTCGGATGATGTTTTTTTTTTGATGATGGTCCCCCACCAATGAAAACGCCGAGTTTTTTTTTTCTTTCGGTTTGAGACCGATATGGCCAATTTGGCGCCGAGAGTTGTAAAAATCACCTGTTCGACAGTTCTTAATTCAAACCTAAGATAAGTCGACCAACGCCCTCTGCCAGGATAAAAAGTTAGTGTTCCTCCTCATTATTTTTGTTTAATTATAGCATAAACAAATGATACTCTAGTTATAGTTATAGTAGTTATTGAGCGGTGTTGGTCTAGTGGTAGATACCCCGGCTTTCATTCTGGAGTCGTGGGTTCGAATCCAGACCGACCGCGCACCAATGTCTTTTTCTTTAAGAAAAAGGTATGTGCGCTAATAACATCGCTCTTACGGTGAAGGAAAAACATCGTGAGGAAACCAACATGTCCTAGGACTCACCACGGTCCGAAGACATGGGATATTCAGTGTTTTCTATGTATCATATGTATGTATTTACAAAAAAAAAAAAGTATAATATGTAGTATATCCGTTGTCTAGTACCCATAGTACAAGCCTAGTGCTTAGTTTGGGGCTAGATTGCGCTGTGTGTAACGTCGTGCAATATTTATATATTTAATTTATTTATAGGTAAATGAAAATTATCTCCTAACTTACGGATAACTTTCGTTTAACTATTACTAACATTGCAAATGCAACACTAAGTGCTAAGTGATTAACCACAGCTGCTTCTATTAATAGACCAATTGAATGTGTCGCTATAACAATACACTTTTGAATTCAACACTATTAGTTATCATCAGATTACTATTTTTGCCAAGAGTGCTGCGACGGATTATATTAAGATGCGACGGCGCATAAAACATATTTACTTATAAACAGTTTATTTGAACTCTATTTGACACGCTTTCTTTAAACCTATGGCTTCTGAGAATCAAATTCACCATTTTAAGCTATTGCATAGCTTTTATCGCGGGCTTTGAGCGCGGCGACCGAATCAAAAAATTCCGTAACGAAAAAAAAACATAACCCCCACTCCGCCCACCAATTAGCCTAAGAAAAAAAAATCTTGAACAGTGCAACACTTTTTTTATTACAATTAGGAACCTTGAAGGTAGTTTCTATTTTACTATGGTTTATATTTTTATTAATAAGAACGATAGGGATCTTCCTCTTTTCGTATACTGGTTTATATAATCTTGTGTTAGAAAAATTAAGTCTTTATTATGCCACTAACTTGATCTAACGACTGCAGCTATCAGAGATAACATCCAAAACCAACATCTTAACCTGCCTTCCAAAGCAGCAGCGGAGCTCAAGAAAATATTTTGGACACACACGTTATCGATCAGCCATCACAAGAATGAACGCACCAGGCGTTGCTTAACTCGCAAGACTATATAAGTATGCGTAGATAGGCCACCGATTATATGGATAATTCCTACCTAGGCTACCTATAAATAAACACTTTAGGGTAGTTGCTTGTAGGTACCAGCTAAATTTACTTTAAACATGCATAGAAAATTAGCTCTCCAAAAAATTTTATTCTGTAGGTACTCACATATTTATTCCCACAGCTACATTGGATTATTTTAATAAATAAAGAATTCCATGTCAAAAATGTAACAGTCCCAAAATGGTTACAGTTTAGACATAAAAAGTAAAGTAGAAAGTGTCGAAAGCAAACGAGTAACGTTATACATCTCATTCATCTTGCTAACAGCATCCGATGATCCAAACTCAATTAATATGTAATTTTGGCGCGTGCCGTTCAAATTTATACAGTGGGCGCTTACCCGGCCTAATTCGATTGTTCTCGATGACTTATCGATTTTACACGATTGCTGTTTCACTTCCCTATTCGGGTGTCTGGAGGTTTTGAAATTAATTTTAGAAATTAGATATTGCCTCGCAGTTGCTTTGCACAAGGAATTCGAATCGTACATTTATTATTATTTATTTCGGTCTGAGACCGATATGGCCAATTTGGAATAGCCAGGGTCAAGTTTTAGAATATTTCAAGTTTCTTCGAAATTCTTTCAATTTCTATAGAATAGTTTTGGCGTCGTACATCTTGTACATCTTGCCAGTATCAAGTATTTTGCATGAAATTAGCCCGATCGGGCCTATAGTTTCAAGTCAGGGGCTATGGTAAAGCGGTGGCAACTTTACTAAAACCTTCAAGGATCTTCGGCGCGAACGACGGAAAGTTCATGTTTAACACTCAATTTTGTTTTCATTATACTTGTGCACATTCACGGAACTAAATTGAATAAGATTCCACCAAAATTACACAATTTAACCGAGTTTACAACATAGTTTAACGAAAATAAAATTGGAGCACGACATGTTGTCTCCGCTTTCCCGCCGAAAGTCAGAATCGTACATTATTCTTTCTAGTTTGAATCTGACACTTTGTTGTGTATCGTCTTGTACAATTTATATATTCTGTGGTATCGTTCGAGATCTACTGAGAACTCCTTATATGATATTTTTACCCTGTGGCTGCATTATCGCGATAACGCGGAGATTCGCGTTGTCGCAACATGTGTGGCTAAGATGATTAGATGAATTCATCTATCGCGATGTTTAAGACTTACGCGACGTAGCGAAGATGTGGCCAAGCACTTCGTTGTAGATGGAACACAAAGTTTTTATCGCGACAACGCAACACGAATTTTCGCGATTCAATGTAGCCATAGCATCAGAAAATCATGTTTTCCTTCTATGAACAATAAAAAAGGTTACATACAAAGTGTGATATAATATAATATTTTAGGAGCTTATGAATTATGATGAGACAGACTTGATTTGAAAATAAAAAATACTAAAAATGCTATCAGAAACTTTAGAAACCGGCTTTTTTTTTTTTTGCTGAAGAAGAAAAAATATCCTACACCGTACTCATATATTCTCAATCGATACTTAGAATGTTTCGTCCTGACTAACTTGATGGATCAACGCACAGCTTAAGCCGTTGACAGTAGAAAGCTAAATGTTGCCTCTTTATTTGATGTCGGCATCCGATAAGAAAGGGGTTCTCTAAATATCCAAGAGATCGAGACTTTCGCGATTGAATTCCTAATAAACTGTCGCGTTTGTGATATTCACAGTTTTAATTAAGTAGCAAACAGAGACCAGACGTAGGTACCTAGTTTATTCCTAAACAGCGACACAGTGGAGTCCATGAATGCTTTAGTAGTCCAAACTGCAAGATCAACTTCTAATTAGGCTTTGGAGCACCTCCATATGGGCTCGGTTATCAATAGACTTTCTGTTTAGTTAGACCTGGGTTCACTTGGATAGAGTATCTGTAGTCTGATAATACAACTACATATCGATATATAGACTAGCTGACCCGGCAAACGTTGTTTTGCCTTATAAATTATAGATAGTAGCCGATTCTCAGACCTACTGAATACGCATATAAAATTTGGTAAAAATCGGTCGCGCCGTTTCGGAGGATTACGGTAACTAACATTGTGACATGGAAATTTTATATATTAGAGATAGATATATAAAACCAAAAATTAAAAACTGACTCACTCATCACGATAGGTCTGAAACTACAAGTGCTAGGAGTCTAAAAGTACCTAATAAATGCATATCATACATTTCACCCGCGTAAGTCCCGATCCCGTGGGAATATCGGAATCAAAAGTAGCCTATGTTACTCACGGTGAATGTAGCTTTCTAATGGTGAAAGAATTTTTGAAATCGGTCCAGTAGTTTCGGAGATTACCCCCAATATACATACATACATACATGTTACCAACGTTACCTCTTTATAATATTAGTATAGATAAACGATAAGAATAATTATCCTTCTTTTTGACTTTGCCGCAGTTGGGTAACAAATAAGAATCAAAAGTTATTAAAATCAAAAGCATTTTATTTTTGTTATAGCTGAACCAGTGTTTGTCTTCTTCCACAGCTGAGGCTAAGCGTTCTTTGCTATCTAAAGGTGCATTTAGACCAAACGAAAGAATGCTCATTCTAGCCGCACTACGTCATATTCTTTTAATGTAAACGGACGTAGAGCATTCTTTCGTTGTTCTGTCTATGTCTATTTCACTAAACATTCACGATAGAATGCTCGTGTTCTAGCTCTAGCTCTGTGTTCGTTTGGTCTAACTGCACCTTAAGATGATACGGTGACTTGGAAAGTACTTGTTTACTCGCAATTTAAAGTCCCCGAATTGTACCTACTCGCCAGGAAACAGTCACAAGCGACTGATTTCAATCAATTCGAATGAAGAATGACGGACAAAATCATTAGTATAAGCTCGAGTACTAGTTGGAATATAACCTTAAACCCACTCAATATATACTCGAGTAATGAAAACGGTTTGATTGACTGCCTTCCCGTCCAGATATTCTTATGAAAAAAACATGTAACCGTGTAATTGTATTAATCTGAGTGAGGGGAGTTATCGCAATACAAAGCTTATGTTTGACGAATTAAAAAGGGGAACGATTTGAGTGATAGCTAGCAGTAGAAATGCCTCAAGCCTATAGATGGGTAGCAGGATATTCTAATAGGTAGGTACCATAGAATATATTATGTGATCAATTGTGTAAACCAGAAGCAAACATTTTCCAAATTAATATTTTGTTACATAATTTATTTATTTCAAAGAATCAACAGTTTAAAATAACTTTTAGAAAAAAACAGACGGGCAATAAGATTCCTACTTTAAAAAAAAACTAAATAAGAATATCTTATTTATCGCATAATATAAGATAGGCTTGCATTTCATTAAAAAAATCATTTCATTTAAACCATTTCATCTTCATTTGCACAGTTCAAATTTAATTTATTTTCTGAAATAAACACGGCTTTTAATTAATCAGCTACAATTTATTGACGGCTTTCTCATTAGCGACTCATTGACACTGTTATAACAACAAATATAGTTAAATTTCAGTGTCGAGTTTAATTTCGTGTAATGTTGACGTAAACATTCGTGTTAATTGAATAGCCATATTATCTGATTTAAAATGGTTTTTAAAATATACAATTAAGTACCTACTCTAGATCTATTGATCTAAGATCTATTGTATTTTTTGTTTTTGTTTGTTTATTCTGTGTTTTCTTTTCTATAATTTTGTTTTTGTTTTTATCAATAAATTTAACGATTAAGTACTTATGCTCTTATTTTTGCTCTTTAGCTGTGAAATAAATACGTAGCTAAGTTCTTAGTAAGTTTTATTACTACTATTGTTACTTTACGAATTTGATGTAGAGTCTAAGGAGCTTTGTAGGGTTAATTACAGCATTTCGGTCCGATGAAATTCAATAAGACGTTGACAGGCATGTCAAGTTAATCATCGGTTTCGGATCGAATCTCTCGAAAATAGCCATACTGTATTCGTATATTCGGATATTCATAGTATATTCGGAGAACTTCATACCGAAACCGAAAATCGTTTTGACATGCCTGTCTTTTTGAGTTGAACTGAGTGAGACGGTGTGTCTTTCCGATATCGGTAACAGACCGAATCTCTCTGAATAGAATTCCCTTAATGATTTTTCTTGGAGGGAGGTTTTCGAGAAAATTTAAACTTATTTGGTCTCAAAGTGACACATCTGACACTTAAAAACTTCACATTTCACAATCGCCTATATCCTAACCTACCTATACCTACTATACTAGGACATAAACACAGATAAACCTCTGATACAGAACAGACATAAACATTAAATATAATAAATGTGACAGTAAAACAAAACCGTACTTAACGATATCTCGATAAAGGCACCCCATAACGTACCCCTCGCTCGCAAACAATTAACTTATTGCAACACTTAGCCATAGAGTATAGAAGTGTTATAAACAGATCAGATAGTTTATTAGGTAGGTAATAAATAACTATAAATCTTTTACCAATCTATCAATCTATTACATTTGACCAATAAATTGGCTTCTTAGGGGGTTCAGTGGTATTGCTATCAGCTCTCAAAAAATTGTACAGTTCTTAAGTAGGACTGATTAAAACCTCTTGCATTTCAATTGTTTGGCTTGTTAAAATTAAATCATGGTTTAATTACAAATTTCACATGTTTTTTTTCTTTGTGATTTTTATTCATTAAAATAATATTTATATAAAACGTATTTTAAACAAAGTAATATAAATATGAATAACTGCAGGTTCTGCAATTAAGAGCTGAGAGTAAGACCCCTGGCGACTAATTAAAAAAAAAACTTTTAACTACTAATAAATACCCACCGGCCTAAGTCGTGGCGTGCAATATCTTAGACCGTGTATCACTTACCATCAGAAACAATAAAGGACCCCGAATTAGGATAGGAATAAATGAGCCAATAAACAGTCTGTATCTATAACAAAATATTTTTATTCTTTGACATTAGATACTATTCAATACCGCTCTATTGAGTTTTAACGCGCTTTTGAGGGTTAAATAATGTGTCCATCATACTTAGACCTTTCGTCACAGTTATCCGGCTTTAATATTACAAAAGGTCCTGCGATCGCCTTACAGTGGTCGTTGTGGTGAAATTTATTTGTTTGCGATTTGATTATAATAGATCTAGTAATCTTGCGTGATAGCATCTTAATATTTGATACTGATGCTAAGTAATTGCAATGATATTTTATTAAAAACGCATTGAAATTTTAAAAGATATTATTATGTGTTTGAACTCTGCCAATAAAGCGTTTATCTACTTATCAAATGTTATGCAATGATATTACTTTAATTTAATAACATTCGTTTTCGTCAGTTAAACAACTACCTAATGTATTGTTTTAATGTTTTAATTGTAACTTAAAGGCGTATTATATAATAAACACTTGTTTTATTTAATATTATTATTTAGGTACCTACTTTATTATAATTAATATAGTATTCGAATGAAAACTAGATGAAAATCGGTAGATACTATTAAAAAAAACACAAGACGGATATGATAAAACTATAAGGCGATTCGTCTACGAAACCTTAAAAATGTATTCAGAATCTTTACTAAAATACCGAAACTTTGTTATCTGCAACTAGATAACTTAATTGATTTCTCGTAAAATTCGCCGAAAAAGAATAAAAATTGTTTAGAAGTTGAAAAGGCTTATAAATATATTTTATTTTAATTCGTCCTACAATACAAGAGTGTTATAAAACAAACAAGTTCTATAAAAGAGTCATGTAACGTTTGCGGATAACAAAAGTTCTTTTCAAACGTAAAATAGTACAACAAAAGGAACAGTATAAAACAATCTGTTGTACAAACAAACAGAACACTTGACTCGTAGATACATGTGGTGTGTGCTAAAGTTAGGGTTGACACGTATCGAGAATGGTATTTAAAAAAACGAGAGAATTCCATCCATAGAGACTTTCCAGTTTCAATTTTTCTCTTCTTTTATGTGCCTACATATCTGTTTTATTCATCTAAACTACAATTTTCTTAAATTATAATTGAGTAATAGACAACTTTAAAATATAATATTAAAATTTAATCCCGATTTTGAAAACCGTTATTTAAAAAAAAAATTAAGTTAACTCTTTTGGAATTACTTCTGTTTCTAATATTTATTTATTATTTTTAATTATTTAAACAATAATGTTGTCATATATTATTTAATTATTCAGGGCTGTACCACGAAAGCTGCAACATCGACAACCATAAAATAACTACCCTTACAATCCCACAGACTACAATAAAAACGGCAGGCGTGCCTTATTGAATTATCTTTTAATATTATAATACGCGTCATGCACTACAATGGAGCGCCATTGTGCATGATATAACAATTATATTTTTATTAGATCTTCCAATATGGTGTTCACTTTGTATTTATTTTCCTATGAAACTGCACTTGATTTTGTAGGTACTGCTTTTTATGACTCGACAGCCGAAAAAGAGAATCCAAGAGTATTTTAAAGAGTTTTTCACAAGTGCAGTTACATACTTTATAATTTCAATTTTTGAAGTTGGAGCCTTTCACCAACTAAGGGCTAAAAGTTAAAAAAAAAGGCTTAACTCAAAGTAAAGGTAATCCTTTACTTAACTAAGTAAAGGATTACCTTTACATAGTTAGTTAAGCACTAAAGCTGTTACAGACTTTAACTCTACTTTTCTATGTATTGATTTTCCAACCTTATAATAGACAATAGAAGGGAGAACCGTGTGAAATATCTAATTTAATAATAGTTTGATACAGACCTGATGTTGCTTCGGGACTCAACCCTTCAATTATCTACTTATTTTCTAGTCAAGTGCAAAATTCAGTACTGCATAGATTATGGGAATCACGCCTCAGTTTCCATTCTCTAACGTCCTATCTACAATATCTATACAGTCGAGTTTAGTGCCTAACCGTACGTATCAATGTTCAATTTCCATTAACGACAACTCTGATGTTAAATATAAAAATATCTAATTAACATTTTCGTTTTGTAGATCTGTTTAAATGAATCAGAGTCATATGTACATAGTGGTTGGGTTAAAAATACCTTGCCAGCCCTGATTGAAAAACAATTAACTTAAAAGAATCGTTTAAACTCAAACGACAAATATGAGAGTAGATGATTTTACACCTTATTCGAATTGACGAGGGTATACATTTAAATAAACAGTTTCCAAAATTCCCTTGAGGTCAAGTTGAAACCATAGGGTCTAAATGGAAATTTTACGGGGCGTGCTTAGCCAGGGGAATTAAAAAATGTTATTGTTTTGTATTGAGGGTGAGTTTACGAGTTAATAAAATGTGAGTGGAAATCCTCTGTGGTGTCTCTCAATTGTGAAATTGTTTATTGAGATGTACGAAGGGTAACAATTTAATTTGTTTTTGAGAATAAGTTTTGATTAATAATACGTCAAGCGAGAAAAATGATTTTTAATCCATTTTCCCCCATTATCCAAATAAACAGATACTTATTATATCCCGTTGCGATGATACTCTATATTTATGTTGCAGGTAAAATTTCAATATATTTAATTCCATACTTAAAAAGGCGATCGTTTTGAATGAAACATATTGCACATTAAACTCTTTCTATTATTGTCGCACCTGCATAAAATATCATTCTGTCATACTCGTCCTTAGCTTGACTGAAGAAATAGAAGAAGAGATGTTTCACAAGACTTATTCACTGAGCGCAAGCTGCTTGCCTTGTTAGTAAACAGCTACTCGTACGCCAGTAGTTCGCATCTACTATTACCAATACGTACTACTAGTAACGTTCTGTCCAAACTGTACTGTTAATAGTAGTCACTGTAGTTTCTGCAGTGCAGTGAAGAAGTAACAAGCTTACTCAAAATCGTTCATTTGTAAGATATGTTATATTTTATACTCGTAGATAATAAATATACTAGACACGCACGCACGAACCGTGAGAAACTATCAAATTCATGTGACGATTTCCAAATATTTACTGTCCATCTCTAGAGGATTCCATAATTTCAATCATATCAACCAGTGTATCCTGATCTTCGCTACCCTTTGAAAATGGTGCAGTACGTTTGATTCGAATACTTGATGGGGCTGTGTTATTCAAGTCAAGGGTCAGGCTAAGGTAGTCGATTTGGGCTGATCTTTCGCACGAATATCTGATTTTAGGATAAAACTGTTATGTTACATTTTAGATGTAATTTTACGATTATTGCTTGTAGATTATTATTGTTTAGTTGTTCTGATGACAATAATTGTAAGCATTTTATTTGTTTAATTTTCTTATTTACTATGAAAAATTGAATTTTGAACGTAAGTTTTGTAGCATTTCCGTATAGCATTATAAAACATCCCACTAATGTTATAAAGGGCGCAGTTTAAATGTTTGTTTGTTGGCGGCTAAACGGATTTGACTGACATTTACCACGTACGTGGTTTACAACCTCGATTAACCTAAATAGGATACTTTTATGTCGGTATTTTAACAGGATCTATGTAGGTAAATGCGCTAGCCACAGTATTATAATATAATAGATAATTGGGAGATAGATTTCATGGCTTTCTGATTATTGAAAAATGGAAGCAAGTATTATTCTTGAAATTGCTTGCGTCTGTGATAATATCTAAACCACAGTTTACCTAGTAGCTATGCGCCTCAGCGCCTGTTGTTTACTATGCTTGAACTAACTGCATAATCCTACATCAGAATCCTGAGTGATGCGTACTTCAACCTTTGAGATAGTGGTCAAAATGTCACCTAAAACGCATATTAATAACAAGAATACAATTTAAAAATGAATGTAAAGAATACACTACTTTTCCTTGATGACGTCATAAAACCATCTGTACGAGAATCGACTGGCCAATCAAAGACATTTGTCTCTCTTTCAAGCAATAAACACTTTTCTGCACTCAGTAAAAATCCCGAAATCTATCTAATAAAGCAAACCCTAAGCAGACACCTAACTCCATCAGTGGACGACAGCCTCCTAAATATTTAAGCACAAGATTTAGAATTCACCCAGATTGGCGTCTTTAGATCGCCCGATCAACCGACATCAAGAACAGTATGATCATTTTTGAGATTTTTGTAACTATATTTATGTGTTTTTAAAAGTAATTTATACATAAAACAAGTGTTTTTAAAAAGAATTTATATATTTTACTTACTCGCCACAATGTTTATCTTGAGGACAAACGGTGGGTAGGTAATCTTCCACTGTGGGCACCCTAAGAAGATGGGGCGACCAGCCGGCCGTGGCGGCTCTGACGTGTTCCAGCTATGCAAGGGGAAAAACATCCGAATAAAAGTCCGCAGTCTACAGAGAACCCAAGGGGTCATTTTTATTCGTGTCATCCGTCAAACTCAATTTAAACTTTAAATTTACTGTTTATCACATTTTTTTTATTTTCGAAGGGTGTGTAAAAGCATTACCTAGTAAGCGGGGGACAAATTTTAAACAATATATTGTTGACTTATATAATATTTAAAAGGTCTATTTTCGATTGTTCTCGGTCTAGATTTTTTTAAACACTTTTCTACACTTCATCCTGTCAATTTGAGATTAGGATCTGATGTAAGAGGGGTAGGAAATTTATTTCTGTTTTTTTTTTCCTTTTCTAATAATTTTCCGAGCACATTGAAACGTTTGATAAGTAATTAATAGATAGGACACCATAACAAACCTTCCATTTAATTCACAAATGCTTATAAGAGTAAATTCTAGAACTGTTATATGACGTATGGTGTTATAAAAGCGTATTAGCGTATTAAATCGCCTAATTGCTGTCACAATTGATAGCAACTCATTAGTGATCTCTCCCGTATAACCCGTGCGATTGTGGTTTGCTAATGAGTCTAGTGAAATCTGCATGCCCCGGATAAAGACTTAGAAATCGTGTAGAAAGCTATTATTATTTTAAGTTAGGTACGACCTATCAAAGGTACTAATATTAATGAAGAGGAAAGATTTATTTGTTTGTTTGAAACTAATAGGCTCCGAAACTACAGGATTGATTTCAAAAATTATTTCAAGAACAAAAACTTCATTATAGAAGAGCAACATACGCTGCTTTTGATCCTGATATTCCTACGGGATCGGGATCATTTACGCGGGAGAAACTGCAGGACGCGGCTAGAATATATTTTATTTTGTATCCAGTAACCTTCCTTTACTGGTATCCTTAAAACTACTTTAGCAATGAAAAAATCAGATGTTATTTATTTCAAAAAAGGCGATGAGACAGTTAAATCCCAACTATTGTTGAGTTATTCCTACCTAACTATAGTACAAAATATTTGTTGCCTATTGCAGTAACAGGCAAATGATGCATGCATGAAGGAGTCCGTAAAATATACAGGATGTCCGGAGACCAGTGGATATCCCTGAACGGGCGGCTGGCGGGGAAGGGTTGGCCGCCCAGAATACGTTTTTTTTTTCTATCTCAAACGGTTCGAGCTGTACATCACTTTTTAGTAAAAATTGAAAAATGTCTACTTTTTTGCACATTTCGGGGTATCACGTACACAGATTAAGCGATAGCATTGTTTTTTTTTTCGCTATGTGTTCACTAATATTGATGTTTGAAAATCACCTTAATTTTTTTTTTAATACTATAGTTAGTAACTTACAGGATGTCCCCAAAGATAGATTTAGTTTTATAAACTTTACTTTCTGCTAAGTTTGAGCATCTGTGGTGTAAAAAATGTATGAAACCTGTCTGGCTGACTATTGAAAAAAATTGCCTATATCATAAGGATTCTAAAACAGTTTTATACTAATTACTTTTTGTCATAAGTTACTAAGCTAGTGCTATGAATGCATCGAAGGTACCATCTTACATGAAAAAGTTGAAACAAGTATTGTACAAAAAAGGACACTTATTAAGATTTAATATGTCATAATGTTACAGCAAATGCTCAAATTGTCCTCCTCTTGCCCTTACACAGGTCCTTAACCTTTTTATAAACGATCTCTTAAGGACGCGATTATATTTTTTTTTCTCCTATTTGTTGTGCCGCTTCGTGGACGCGTAGACGCAGGTCTTCAATTGTGGTTATGTTTTTTTGTATACTTGTTCTTTTAAACACCCCCAGTAAAAAAAACAAGCGGATTTAGATCAGGCGAACGTGGAGGCCACAATATTGGACCTAATTGGCCAATCCATCTTCTTGGATAACTTTCATTTAAATAGTTTCTCACTCGCACGGCCTAATGTGCAGGACAGCCGTCATTTTGAAGCCACATTCTTCGCCGGATCGCCAATGGCACCTCTTCGAGTAGTCTCGGGAGTTCGTTTTGGAGAAAGTGTAAATTGTTGGCCCTGTTTAGGTTGCCTTGCTATTCGAAAGGGACAATAATTTGGCCATTTAAAATGGTCCAATAGTTAATTTTAAATTGGTATTGTGATCGGTCTTCCCTGGCTAATCTTGGGTTGGTTAGCTGTCAGCTATGCAAATTGTACAAGTTTAGGTAGCCATCTCTTTTTGACTCATCGCACATTATGCCGTGCGAGTGAAAAACTATTTAAATGAAAGTTATCCAAGAAGATAGATTGGCCAATTAGGTCCAATATTGTGGCCTCAACGTTCGCCTGATCTGATCTGAATCCGCTTGTTTTTTTTACTGGGGGTGTTTAAAAGAACAAGTATACAAAAAAAACATAACCACAATTGAAGACCTGCGTCTACGCGTCCACGAAGCGGCACAACAAATAGGAGAAAAAAAAATATAATCGCGTCCTTAAGAGATCGTTTATAAAAAGGTTAAGGGCCTGTGTAAAGGCAAGAGGAGGACAATTTGAGCATTTGCTGTAACATTATGACATATTAAATCTTAATAAGTGTCCTTTTTTGTACAATACTTGTTTCAACTTTTTCATGTAAGATGGTACCTTCGATGCATTCATAGCACTAGCTTAGTAACTTATGACAAAAAGTAATTAGTATAAAACTGTTTTAGAATCCTTATGAAATAGGCAATTTTTTTCAATAGTCGGCCAGACAGGTTTCATACATTTTTTTTACACCACAGATGCTCAAACTTAGCAGAAAGTAAAGTTTATAAAACTAAATCTATCTTTGGGGACCTCCTGTAAGTTACTAACTAAAGTATTAAAAAAAATTTAAGGTGATTTTCAAACATCAATATTAGTGAACACATGGCGAAAAAAAAAACAATGCTATCGCTTAATCTGTGGACGTGATACCCCGAAATGTGCAAAAAAGTAGACATTTTTCAATTTTTACTAAAAAGTGACGTACAGCTCGAACCGTTTGAGATAGAAAAAAAAAACGTATTCTGGGCGGCCAACCCTTCCCCGCCAGGCGCCCGTTCAGGGATATCCACTGGTCTCCGGACACCCTGTATATGTAGTTTATTATTACCTGGAACATCTGATTAAGAAGCAGCCACGGAGATATTATGTAGTAGTAGGTACCTACTTGAGATGAATGTAACCAGCTCACCATAATGTCAGCACTCCTGGATGTCGGACTCCTGTGGCGAGTGATTGAGATCACTCCTTGCAGTCGTGCGATTCACTTAGAAAAATTGCCGATATCGAACGAAAATCAGAAATAATCGATCTATTTAAGTCGCTGGAAGTGGCACAAGCGATTCAAAAATAGAGCCCATGCTTCGTACAAATCGATATTTTATTGAATTCATTTCAGTTGTTTTATCACGTTTCTTTTTGAACATTAAGCAGTTGGTTCCAGTTGTTATCTCTGATAGCAGTCATTAGGTCAAGTAAGAGGGCTTAGGGCGACCTGAAAACTCTAACACTAAGTGAGCCACATCACTACACGAAACGTAGAAGAAGAAGAAGTAGTTTTTACACGGTACCAAATAGAAAACTTTCACAGTATTACAATAAATGTTAGAATTAAGAGGATAGTCTCCATTCTCTTTCTCCATACAAACGTAGTTTACATTTTCCTCTCTGGATAAAGACATTAGAGCAAATATGTTTATGCCATAAAACCTATATCTGTCATGTCAATGCATCTACCTTTTTATTTTTGTTTATTTTCTATTTAAAATAATAATAAAATGAAAAAAATAAAAAGGTAGATGCAAAGTCATGCATGACAGATATAAGTTTTATGGCATAAACATATTTGATCTAATGTCTTTATCCAGGGAGGAAAATGTAAACTACGTTTGTATGGAGAAAGAGAATGGAGACTATCCTCTTAATGTTTCAATTCTAAACCTTCCAAAGTCTGCCTCAAATTGCAACCCAGGCTGGATTATATGCGATGATGCGGCTCTAATCAGTCACACTAGATTGCTTTTAATCTAGTACTCGCCATAAACATTGGTTTTAGGTTAAAATAGTTTATAATTGTGTTTTCCTTACACTTTGTACAACATTACACAAAGCGCCATCTAGCCTTTAACTAAGTAACTAGGCTTGTATTTTGGTAACCTAATTATTAGGTGTCATTCATTACAAAGTATTTGCTAAACCAAATACTTTGTAAAGCTTTAGGACATATTGATGGACAGAAATATATAATTTAAGATAATTTCATTGCCTACTATCAATAAAATGTAGTTTTAGTAGTAGCAAAAAGTTTTGAAAAAAAAAACCTATCAAGCTTGCTTTGGGTGACAGGTTGCTCCAAAAGCTCTAAAGTGTAAATGTCACCCGACAGGACCCCAATTCCTCCGTTTATCCTGTCGGCTGCAAATTTTTGTTAAGCATTTCTTCAAAAAATCAGTCGTGTTTTATACTTAGTATGTATTAATAAATATATGAATAAGAAATTAAACACTTCTCTAGAGTTAGAAGTTTACTCTGTATTAACTGAAAGTTGTATTTAAAAACTTCGGTTATAACAAGAGTATCGCGTTTACAAATCGCGTGACCCGACATTGTCTCACAAATTGTTCACAAAAATGTTACTCTGTCAATTTTGTCCTCGTAATTAGGTTGTTTTGAATTGGTTTTGATACACCAATTTGTTAAACGCAATATTTTAAAATATATTTTTTAACTTAGTTTTGTCCTGCGGCTTTTACTGCAGGAGTTCCGAATAGTTAACCATCGGTGATCGAATTTTATTTGAAATCGAAATAAAAAGATTTGTTGTTGACATTTTATGTGTGATCGAGCAGTTTTTAAATTTCCATAAAATGTCTACTGACTGACTGCCGGATCAACACTCAGCTTAATCCGCGGATGGTTAGAGAGCTGAAATTTAGTGCGTGTGTTCTTTTTGATAACACATTGTCCTAATGCGGTAAGAAAGGGTTTTTTTTGTAATACACAATGATGTTATGCATTCGGATGAAACCGCTAGTTATATACAATAAGATATCAGAGTACGAACATTAAAGTTACTTTTATATATTTACCTAAGATCGAATCAAAGTTTTTTTTCATTGGCTATCTAGTCATATGTAAAAAAGTATAGGAAAATCATCTCCATTCCACTATTGTCCAAAAATCCGATCGCATGACGCCTATTAAAAAATGTCAGCTCAAAATTCGATTCCAAAGAGTTTATTAAGGTGCCTAACTGCCTACCTACAATTTTGTAAAGTAATTTTGTCAAATCAAGGCTGATGTCACGCGATGTCTTGAAATAAAATGAGGGTAGGTTAGAAGACTGAAGTTTGATGTCAAATAAGACTTAAATATTGTAATTATAGAAAAAAATACCTACTCATTTTTTATAATTGGGTCTGCCTAATCGGTACATTGAGGCATAAATATAATGAATTTCCACCGTCTCAGGTCTTTTATTCGTTGTTTTAGACTTAATAACCACTGTACCGCATGCGATGTAGCAGACTGCGCGTTTGATTCCCGTTGTCCCAGGACCATTTATATGAATAGGATAAATTTTCCTGTGACGTAATCGCGTATTATTATTTATTTTCTTACCTCGACGCCTCTTACCTCTTGGTCGCGAGGGGACTATGCACCTAACTATGTTAAAAAATCGTGTGAATTTAAAAAGTTATCATTTGTATGTATTGTATCTGGCATTAAGTCTTCCTCTATAATATTAAAAAAGAAACGAGGAAGTAGTTTACTTAGTTTGTAATTAAATCGTCTATGCAGTGCAATGTTTACAACCCCATTGCTAACATCGCTTAAAATAAAAACGAAATCCCTATACATAGGTACCTACTTACCTGTTTTTTAAGTTTAATAAATAAAAATCAAAACTCTATTTCCGGTCAAAATTTCAGTGGCTTCCAAATTGTTTTCTGTCGAACGACAAAAGGGTCGATAATAGCGCCAAAACGATAACTTTTATATTTTTTTACACGCTTGACAAAACAAAAGGTTGATCTAATGACTGAACAGAAGTCACGTACCATTGCTATTATAAAAGGAACACCATTAAAGTTGTATTAAAGTCGTATATGTTGCCCTTATAAAACCAAAAAGCTACTAGCCAGACATTTATTAAACTACAAAATGTACAAACAATTTACTCACTCCACATACTCAAAACTTATATCTATCTTTATCTTTTAGTGCATATTAGAGAGAGAGAGAAATATAGTTCTTTCGGTGTTTCATTTTCTGTTTGAAACTACAAAGTTATCTTTGTAGATACTTCTACGATTAAACTTTATAATGAACATAATCGTCGGCAAATCGAGTCGGATATACGTGTTTCGACAAAATCGATTTCGTTTAAAAGTAGTTTTGTAATTGTTTACCATTTTGAAAGCCGTTTTTTTCGTAATTTGGTATTATTAAGGTCGTATATTGGCGTTTTAGTGGATATGTAAGATTATTGTCGCTGTCACCTCATTTGTTTTCGATTAGTAGGATGTGGGGTATTAGAAGTATTCAGAAACGGTAAAAGTTTTATAATGGACTATAGTTAGATAATTTTGGATTTTTAAATTATTTAGATAGGTACCTCCTTACGGTGCATAGAGAGAAGATGAGAAGAAAGATGTGGTCTGTTACTCCTTCTCAGATAATCGGTTCGTATCTAATGTACCGCTGACAGACAGACGGATGTTCGGAGACGGATAGACATACAGACATACAACGCATACTCAGTCTATTACTGAGTAATATGATTCCCGTTTTTACCCTTTGAGTTCGGAGCCCTAAAATACATCATAAGTATGTGAATATTTTAACTATCTAGCTATTACGGTTTATGAGATACAGCCTGGTGACAGACATACAGGCAGATGGACAGCCAAGTCATAGTAAAATTGTCCCGTTTTAACCGTCTGGATATACGTAACCCTTATGCTTACAATTACGAAAGCTTATGAAGAACGCAATGACTTGAATACGTTCACAGCTATCCTTTTACCTAAAGTTCTTGTCATCATAATCTGCTGCGAAAAACAACCTTAAGAACGTGGCGACTGTTACCATTTCCATACAAATTTAATACCAAAATAAATTATGAAAAATTTAGTTTTCTACCTTAATACGCTGGAAAAATGAACAAAATGTTTCTCCGTATTATTTCATTTAGAATGAATATTTTGGAAAACCTTGTGGTGGGGATTAAGTAAAAACTTAATCCGAATAATATCGATATTAAGGTAGAAAACTAAATTTTTCATATAATTTATTTTGGTAGGTATTAAGTTTGTATGGAAATGGTAACAGTCGCCGCGTTCTTAACTTCATTAGCACTGTAATCTAAGGTCCTATCTAGGGTTATATAGCAGTTCTTTAATGGCTAATGGTAGTAAGACGACGCTATCTTTTAATTGAGACATATCTCAGCAGTATTAAAGCTGTTTAAGAGGGTACTTAAAATGGCGTTAAAGATGATGTCTGTAAGAAGATACTTACTTATAGTACTGAACCGGTACTTTAATTTTAATTATAAATATATAACAGACTAGCAGATCCCCGCAGTTTCACCCGCGTATGTCCCGATCCCGTGGGAATATCGGGATCAAAAGTAGCCTATGTTACTCAGGGTGAATGTAGCTTTCTAATGGTGAAATATTTTTTTAAATCGGTCCAGTAGTTTCGGAGATTACCCCCAATATACATACATGTTACCAACGTTACCTCTTTATAATATTAGTATAGATAATAAGTCGATTGCCTAAGTAAGATTGCTAAGTAATTAAACTAGAAACGATAACTGAACTATTATAGAACGTGGTTTAAAATACATACACGCAAATTAAATTATTATTGTGCTAGTGCTTAAACTTGCCCCAGGAATAACGTGCCCCAATGCGAGCGAAACCGTGTCATGACTCGCCCGCTATACACAACTGCATAAAGTAGACATGTGTTTTCACCTACAAAAAGTCAAGCAGAAAAGACAAAGCGGACAAAAATAATAAAACTCGCTCATTTCTCTTCAGTACCTATGGTGGAAACTATGTTATCTATTTCAAGTAAAGGGTCCTCTCCGCTGAGCCATTTCCATCTCTTTGCGGTGGAAACGCGGCTACAAAGGTGCTGTAACCTAAGCCGTGTGTTTTAAACTATTTTTTTTTTTTTTTTTTTTTTTAATAAATAAATATTGCACGACGTTACACACAGCGCAATCTAGCCCCAAACTAAGCCCTAGGCTTGTACTATGGATACTAGACAACGGATATACTACATATTATACTTTTTTTTTTTAATATTATTATGATTGTGTTGTCTGATAGATAAGGGAGCTAATACCATAGTATTTTTACATTTTAGAGTAGTGTTTGTTCATGTATGACATTACCTTTACTAGTTTCTTGATTCACAGTAACATCATTCTCTTCGGATATTCGCTGACGGTTTAATTTAAGAGGATAGTCTCCATTCTCTTTCTCTATACAAACGTAGTTTACATTTTCCTTCCTGGATAAAGACATTAGAGCAAATATTTTTATGCCATAAAACTTATATCTGTCATGCATGTCATGTCATGACTATGCATCTACCTTTTTATTTTTTTCATTTTATTGTTTTTTTATTTTTTATTATTATTTTAATTAGAAAAAAAACAAAACGGTAGATGCATTGTCATGACAGATATAGGTTTTATGGCATAAACATATTTGCTCTCTAATGTCTTTATCCAGGGAGGAAAATTTAAACTACGTTTGTATGGAGAAAGAGAATGGAGACTATCCTCTTAAGTATAGGCTTATTATGAACAGTGACCTCTACACAAGGTTTTATGTTTTGTTTTTCCAAGATGTCCGGAATTCGAATACTTACCATAATAACATTTAAGATAGTGATAATTAACTGATAAGTGATTGATAACATCCCATTCGAATCTTTATGTTCACTTTTGCAGGTTGTAATTTGCGATTTATAAAAGATTAGTTTAATCTTTTTATATTTATCATGTTAATTATTTTTAAATTATTTTGAAAATTCTTTCGGTGTTGGATAGTCCATTTATTGAGGAAGGCTATAGGCTACTTTTGATCCCTATTTTCCCACGGGATCGGGACTTATGCGGGTAAAACCGCGGGGAGCTGCTAGTTGTACATATTTGTTTAGTTAGATAAGAGTTCTTGTGTAAATTATGAAATAAACGTTGAATTGGGTTTACTTAGAAAAAATAATTTTAGATTATTTTTTGTTAGATTATTTACTCTTCCTTCGGCATACCTTGGACATTCCTTGGATTAGCTTCATTGTTCTATTCTCGCTATTCTCGAACTGTCGAATAAAAATCTCTACCTTGACTTTTCAATAAGGATGACTCTTCCATCGTTGGTGGAACCAAAACTCTACGAGTAAGTACCGCCCGTCTATGCCTCCAGTTTGAATAGTAAATATTCATATTCATATTTATTTCATAAACATGGGTTACATGATATTAGATGAAAGAAAACAAAACATGACGCCGGTGTATAATTTTATTTTATTCATTTTATCCAGAGCAATATAATACAATTGATTAGGTACTAGAATTAATAATTTAATACAAAACAGCATTCTTTTTTGTCCTGACGCAGTAATAATGTATTTTACATATTATAGGTAGATATAGGTAGGTGGATTACTTAAGAAGGAGAAGCCTTATCAAAACGACTTCCAGATATTTGTTCAAATGATTTATGAATTGAATTCATTAAATGTACCTTATATAATATTATTAGAGTTCTAACAACGACTCACTACTTATAACCCGGTGAAGATACTAACAATGATAGTGGTGAGCTTGCATTTATTCCCATAAAGCTAAAAATTGGCGCGAATCTTTATATAACACCATTATAAATAAAATGTCAAAAATCCACATATATCCCACGTGTGAAATAGTTTTTAAGGTTACATTTTTTTTGTTTTGTTTTTCATTATTCATTTGCCATTAAAAAAAATGTTGAACCCTTGATTTCCTACGATTCAAGCACATTTTCAACTTTATGCGAGCATGTACTGAAAATTCATTATTATGGGAGAATCGAATTCTGGCGTCATATTACAGTCGGCTGTCGCAAGGAGAAAAACATTGACATACATTAATACTAAAACCAGCTTATTATAATAATCTAAAAAACGTAACCCTCTCGCAGTCGGGTAAAAAGGATTTTTAGTATATATTTTTATATCGCAGTAAAGGATTAAGCTAAATTATTTCGCTACACATTAGTATAATTATTTTAATAAGTACTAGTCCACATATTATTTACAAGTTACTACAATTATTCTATAAATAAGTAATGAGTACTAATATCATTTTTTTCTACAAGTTTACTTTAAAATATTGCAAGAAAACAATTGCATTATTAATTAAGAACGAACAATAAAATTACAATGTAATATTTGATTATAAAGACAATGTAATGTCAATTAAAACTTACTAAAGGCATTTAGAAACCTCTGTAATAGCTGTGTGTATTAAAGACAACATAACAGCGACGAAGTTGCCATTATATCACTTCTGTGGCCCCTGTAGCGACTATAGCGCTCTCTTGTTATGTTTCTAAGTAAGCTCCAATTGACGTCACAATGTTTGTTAGAAAATCAAAATCAAAATCGACAACATAATTTTTTTTTATTTTGTGGCTTACTGTATTGAACGTCACTGATAATAAGGAAGCTTGGAATGTCTGCAGGTGAAAACCCTTACGTAAATATTATATTACTAGCTGACCCGGCAAACGTTGTTTTGCCTTATAAATTATAGATAGTAGCCGATTCTCAGACCTACTGAATACGTATACAAAATTTCATAAAAATCGGTCAAGCCGTTTCGGAGGAGTACGGTAACTAATACTGTGACATGGAAATTTTATATTTTAGAATTTGAGTTGGTCGTTTTACCCGTGAGCGAAAGGACTAATTCCGTGTAGCTATCCTTTACCACTTGAAGTTACTGTAATTTCTAAGTAGACTTTTGAAACTTATACACGATTTGTACTCATATTTACATTTTCCCGTGTCTAATTCGCATATTTTTAAATTCTCGTATTTTGACGTTTCAACTTTAGTAGACTATATTCGAACTATAGTGGACTATAGTCTACAGACACACTTCTCGTCGCCCTTGTCTCCTCGCGCCTAAAATTATTGTAAAATAGTCGAAACGTTTAGGTAAAAGATTTATACGCGAATAAGACCCGGGAAAAATGTAAATATACGATACGATGTGCTGTTAAATATACTTCTATTAATTGGTATCCCTATCAGTAAGGATAATAGTACTAGTAACAGTAGGAATGCAGTACCTACCGGGCACCTCTTCAACAACTAGAATGTACTAACTATGCCTCGGCATTGATAAATATTTTTCGAAAACTATAAGCACTTCGGTATAACGAATCCTTGCAAAAATTCCAAAACTTGTTTAACCGTTATCGTTAAAAATTAAACAATATTTACCTATATGGGATGTAGTTAATTGAGTAGGTACTGGCAATACTTTAGGGGCAAAAAACACTCTTTTTTTTAGGTTGTATTAGTTTCAATATACATAAATACTTAAGCTAACTTAAACACTAAATTCTTGACAAATGTATTCTGAGATAATCCAAAGTTTAGTAACAGCATTTTTGAACACAAAATTTTATTTAGGGATGTTGTGCTGAAAAATGTTAAAACTTTTATGTTCAATTAAGTTTAATCCGCTGAAACTATGTGGGCGCACACCGTTAAGAATGTCTCCGAGTACGAAGGTAAAGTTAAAAAAAAAAGCCAACTTAATTGTGAACAATTGTCTTTTAAGCAGTTCTATAAAACATTTGATTCCGAGTCTTATACGACTATTTACAATTTATTGGAACAACTTATTTAGATTTATTTTTAAGTGTTCCTTATTAAGTATATTAATAATGTAATTAAGTTAGCTTAATTATTACAATTTTATTTAAGCGGTTTTAAACACGTTTTTAGAGACAAAAAATGTTATAAATCATTTAATTCGGACTATAAAAGAGACCTGGGTATGTAATTTGTTATTTTATGTGCTATTTAAGTATAGACGTAACAAAAAATACTAAAGTGTATGTTTAATTCATTATCGTAGTTAAGTAGGACCTAATTATAATACTGTTGATCTAAATTTTTAATTATTTACATGATATATTTAAAGTAAGAAAGTAGACATTTTAATGAGAATCTGAAATATACTAGATGTGCTCCGCAGTTTTCCCCGCTTAAATCCTAGTCGTCCGTTGTGTGGTATTTAACACAAGTTCGCTAAAAAATCATGACAATTGGTCCAGTAGATTTTGCAAGAACTAGTAACAAATATACATACCTACAAACTTTCGCATATTTATAATACCTAGTTAAGATTTTTACCTATTTCACAAACAGGTATATTTTAATTTTATTTATTAATCTAAACCCACCACAATAACCAGATTGAAAAAAAAACATGACTGACTAAACATATCACATTCGGATGGTTTTTACAAGTGTTGGAGTGCTGTGTTCCTATGAATTTAGGACACTAGGTTATTGATAGACACGTGGGTGTGATTTACAAAATACAAATCTTCTTTTATTCGCAAACATTTCTTTAACATAACCACAGAATAGGCGATAGTCACAAAATAATTCGCAGCGTAACGACCACGCGCCTCCCCCACGACTTGCGTTAGCGTTTACAACAATAACAGATGCACTTAACGAAAGAAAAGGAGCCCTGCGTATGAGTATCGATGTAAAGGTAGTAATAACCTATATTTACTTTGTTTTTTAATTGTAGACTATGATTAGACATATCTTCCTAAAGAATAAATGTCAAATACAAAGGTCCAAAACGTCAGATCGTTTTCTGAAATTAAAAAGTTTTAATTAGCAGTACCTAATCATAGATAGTTACTAAATGCTTTCAACATATCGGCGAAGCAACTTGCGGTGGATGAGCAGCAGGGGGTGGTTGCGTATTAATAAAACCTGGTTGATTTCCCGCCCAAGGTTGTAGATTTTGTAAGGCGCTGAGCGCTGTGTTCCCCGGTTGAGACGTTGGGACGTTAGCATTTTGATAATGTAGCGCTGATAGGGGTGCTCCTGTAGGTGGCTCCGGCATGTAGCCTTTGCTTAGAGCCTCGGCTTGGAGGGACAGCATAAGCCGATTCGCTGCTTGACGTTCGGCTTCACGCTCTTCAGCTGTTTGTCTCCTGTGGACAAGAAAAGTGGTTAGATTCTGTATATAATTATTCGTAGTTAGGTTTTCCTACTTTTAGGCGGTGTCATCTCTCATTTTTAGTCATAAATTTATGAATATAATTTATTTGATGTAAATTGGTTTGGTTTATTTAGTTTCAGATCGTCGTCTGAAATTTATAAAACGCAGGATACGATCAAATCCTAAGATTCTCTTCGGCCGCTTACAAAACGAATGTTACGTAACCAGATAGGTACGTGTGAAGAATTTATTTTTCATCCCAGAAAACTAGAATTTTCTGAGATAGAGCTTGTTAAACTTTGACAGCTGTCATCTGTCAGAGCTAGATAAGATCTATCACTTTTGCAAATAAACTAGTATTTCTCACAGAATTTCAAATATGTTGGAGTTCAGTCAGTGGTATTGCTAGATTTTAGGATAGCTATTTTCTGAGAATTTCGAGATAGAGTCAGTTTAAATTTGACAGCCTAATTGACGGGTGATTCTTGAATCGTAGAACTAAATATGTTTAGACATGGTTAACTGGGATCACAAGGATTTTATATGAAAGCTCTAGGACTGCGTACGAATTAATGGTTCGTATACCTACTGATTCGAAAGCAGTCTGCGCGCTTCCACAGTACTTGGACCAACCTACGAATACGTACGAACAAGCCCATCCCGGCTTGTTCGTACGTATTCCTGTACCTGATAATTCCTGTTTCCTTCCTGAATAAAGATATTAGAAAAAATGTGTTTATGCCAGAAGTCCTATATCAGCCATGACCATGCCCCTCCGTTTTGATTTAATCATCAAAACGTATCAAAACATGATTAGGCTAGGTTAGAGTAGGTAGGTAGACTGTCCTCTTACCAGGTTCCACTGCATATCCATTATTTTACTACCAGTATTGCATAAAAGATCATCGAGAATACAACATATAATGCGAGTAGGTGTTTGAACGGTGTTAATTTAGCCATAAATATTAAATGTACAGTGTGTTGTGTGGACGGGATGTCCGCAGGTTGCTAATAGAGTAGAAATTATTCAGTGTTCACATTATCTGAACCGTATGGACAAATGATTCATTAATTTTATATTGAACCTGTTTGATATAATGACATTGAAATGTCCAATCCAAATCTGCGATTAAATGTCTCCAATTTTTAACAACTTTTAGAAATGTTAAGACTTTAAGTTAAGGAAGGTCCTGGATTCCTGAGAAAAGCGGTGGTGTCACACAGACAGATAGACAAAAAAGTGATATTAATATTGTCCTTCTGGTAAAAAAAGGTATACCTTTTTAGTTTTTGAGATACAGAACCTTAATCATTACCCAGGGAAGTTTGTGTGAAGAAATGGGCTACTTTTTTCCTCATAATTAATTTCTACAAATTGTTACTCATATGAGGTTACCCACGTAATATCGAAATTTTAGATATGTATGTATATTATGTAGGTACCTAATATACAAACCTATATAGTAAGCCAGCCCAGCGTGGCAGACACATTTCCTTGGGTACCTACCAACTTTAAATAAAATAGTGAAGTGACTAATGATAGTAGGTGAAGATATCGATAATAATTTTCGTATACCATTTGACACCTATGTACTGCATTAGGGCGTAAACATATCGCGTGTGTTTTCAAAGTAAATATCTACCTATAATGACAAAGTTTGCTGATGATAGATGACTGTTTGTTAATGACTTGTAGAGTTATTTGTTTTAACCGATTTCGATGGAGAGAGGTTGTCAATTCGATAGTATTTACCTTTATTTATTTTATGTGGTTTGAGACTGTCGTTAAAGTTTATGTGTTAACCCATAAAGGCGGTTACGAGCAAAATCGCAAAAAATAACAAAGGAATGCTATCAATAATTTCAAACCGAAAGGATGTGGTCCTTTGGCGAAGTAAAAGGTATAACTACTACAAAAGAATGGAAATGGCTGAAGGTCCGAATCTTGGCTACACCAGAATTTTGAACCGTTTTCTTTACAATTTTTGACCTATGTCAACTACCCCCTTACTTATAAACAATGACTAAGTTTATGTTACGTTTGTCACTGTCTATTAACTTGGAAACTTCATGTAAAAGACAAAAGATACATATTTTATGCAACTGTCTTTAAGTAAGGGGTAACATTACAAATAACTAGTGAAACGAAATGATCTTAAAGTCTCAAAGTAAAGGGCATTTAGAAATAAGTACGTACATAATTTTACCTCATCATGGAGTCAGCGAGGCAGGTATCTACTTAAGAATATTGGAGCCGCTTGAACTTTAGAGTCAAGCGTTAGCCAGAATGTCGTAAATACAAAACTTGCTGCTTTTAACAACACTTCTGCATTATTTATGTTGAATTGAATTTGTCTTGCGATTTGTCGCTGGATAAGTTTAGTTACATTGGGAGGGTACCAAACTTATCTACCGGCACGCTCGTCTCGATACGTGGCGAAATTTTTGCTTATTATTAATTTTAATTTTTATGTTTATCTAAGTCAGTGGAAAGCATTGATCTCAACCTACATAATAACTCAATGGTGGAAAGATCGATTTCCTAGCTGGATGCTTATTTCGCAGTCACTTTTTTTGGATTTTCGTTTGCATAGAAAAATCAAATAGAGAAAACAATATGACAATTTTCATATCCCTATGTCTTTCTCTACCCAAAAGTAAAATTATATATTAGGTTATTATATATATTAGGTTGTAGTATTTGAATTAGGTATTTAGATATCACGATTTTTCATTTAAATTATGCTATTAAAGTGGTTTATCCTTTGTTAAAATACAATATTATTCACCTTGGATCACCCGACAATGGTAGTCAAAGTTGACCGCAAAGTCGACTTGTTTCGCAACTGATCGCGGTTGCTAACTCTACCGGAGATAAAGTTTTTGTTACTGGAACATCCTCGCATTTTTTTAGTAATATATCTACAACGCGAATGCGAAACGATGTCCGATGCAGAATTTGCAAATAAGTATGTTTTTATTGCATTACATAATATGCGCGTGGTTTGTGGTTTAGTATGAGATCTTTAAATTTCATGTAGGTACCCACACCTACCTATACTTCTTATTTAATTATATACTATGTTTTGACACATCTTCCTGAAGAAAAAAATGTCGAATACAAAAAACCAAAACGTCAGATCGTAGTCTAAAATTAAATAAAAAAAATTAAATATAATTTTTACCCGACTACGGCAAAGCCACAAGAAAGGGTTATGTTTTGTGATGTCAAAGGAGACATCATTACTTCCCTCACCCTTTGCGCCAAATGTGCCAATGCGCCAAACTATGGGGCATTTTTGATTGGGAAAATTTGAAATTCATACAAATAATTGGTTGAAAGGTTGAAACTATGTTTGAAGGTTGACGTACAGATATGGCTATAGTCCATATTGTTAAATAGCCAAAGGGCTATTGTTATGTATGTATGTCAGTAGTGTAGTTTATAAACGCACTCTATAAATTACTAATTTTAAAATAGAATAATGTAGTTAGACAATTTACTACGAAACCTGAAGACTTATGAATTTTATGAAGATCAAGTAAAATGTATTTTTATAGCCACATCTAGTGTCTACTTAACCCATAACTTAGCTTTACTTAAGTACTCTAAGTACAGACATAATATCCAACCCAACAACTTAACTTAGTGGCCTCCATCGGTTTTACTTAAAAGGGGTGAATACACTTTCGGCTAAATGATATGACTCATCAAATATTCATACATGAAATACATACTTTAAAACTTTGGGAAAACTTTGAACTTTGAAACAAATAGTACTTGTGGAAAATTATTTTCTTTAAGTAGGTATTTTAACAAGCAATTGTGAGTTGCGCTGTCTGGCTTTGAACGAAGACTCGTCCATCAACATTAAGGGGGTTTAAACAGGAGTTTTTATAGCAGATCGATAGTAGGAATTGCTTTTGACACGGTTACAATAACTGTGCACCTATCATCGTTGTGCGCGCAAAGGCAGCATTCGAATCTACATATCAGTCTAGTGCTGGCCATATAAACAGTTATTGTGACCGTTTCAGTAAACATTTGATCATAAATGATGAATCTCCTAAAACATGACTGCAGGACACCTCGGATTTGACGTACCTAGTACGGATATTGGTTCTAATGACACTTTTTTATAATTGCAATAAAAACGTGACACTGCTAAACCGATAATGTTGGAACTTATTACTAGAACCTAAGAGGATATTACATAGATTTTACTTACTACATACATATTATTATACTTACCTACTACAGCGATAAAATCGAGTCAAAACATTTATCGTAGCCGAAAAAATTTGACACGATACTGTCCCCGCACTAAAAACACAGTGTAGGTAACTAAGTAAATAAACCTTTCAAATGATTTACAACGATAAAATTCAGTAAAACATTTTATCGATAAAGATAAAAACTTTCGTATCGATACTCTCCTCGCACTAAAACCACAATGTAACTAAGTAAACCCTTAACATAATAATAATTTCAGACATAAGATAATTGTATCAGACAGTTAAGTTACATTAAGTTAAGTTTAAGCACTCATTAATATGTACCACTTGAAGGCTTTAAGTAAGACGCAGTCAAGCTATCTTATTATTAAAATTAAGCACCATTTTGTATGTTATCGTTATTATAAAATGTTTTAACTTAGACTTAAGTTAAGTAAGGCTTAATTCGAATGAATTTAATCGTAAAGTCGATTAGGTGAAGTACCAGGCCCTGTCTGCTCTCACAATCGTGTCTATAGAGTGTCGATAGAATAATAATCGAAATATTTGGCGTGTATTTGATACATTTGGTAGACAAATGTGGTCCAATACACGTCAAATATGGCAATTACTATACTATCGACTATTAATAGTTAAGAGGAAAGTCTACCTACTCTTTCTTCGCACAAACGTATAGTCGACTGTTTTCTCCCTGGAAAAAGATATAGAGCAAATACCTATGTCATAAAAAAAAAACTCCCATGACCATTTTTTATTTATTTTCTAATTGAAATATTAAAAAAAAGAGAATATAAAACAAATCAAAACGTAGGGGCATGGGCATAGCTGATACAGGTTTTATTGCATAAACATATTTTCTCTAATGTCTTTATCCAGGGAGAAAGCGTGGAGAAACCAGGGACTACGTTTATAAAGTTTGTATGAAGAAAAGAGTGGGTAGACTAAGAAGTCTAACTTATCAATTACATACACTTAAAATATTACCCCAAAATTAGTTTAACTTCAAGTACTTATACGTAAACTCATTTCGTAGAAATTAAGCAAAGCGAGGAGAGTAGCCCAATTAATGTTTCATTAAAACTGACATTGGGTTGAATACAAAGTTAATTCATTTGAATTCAAACTTCAGACTGATATACGACCGCCCACAAGCCTCCTTTGAACCGACAAATTAACTGTGACCCTTCTCTCTTATAACTTTAATGAAGATTCTAATCACTAAGGGTTGAACGAGGGTTCGTATTAAACTGGTCGGTTGGAGGATAATGAATGATTGAACAAAGCGTTAAGTCTATTATAACTTTGGAAGAACTTTATTAGAACGGTTAATGTACGTTTAGGGTTGTAAGTAACAGGTGTTAGGTTTTATCGATATGTTAACTCATATGTCGATAAAATTGTGCCGTGTGGAGTTTAAAGTTTAAATATGTGCCTGGCTGGATACTGGGTATCCATACTATAAGATAGAAAGCTAACTCATTTACTACGATTATTTAAATAAGAAGATTTTGTTTTATTTCAAACACAAAAAACATTTATTTTCAGGAAGCCTACCTTAAAAGAGTATTCCTTGAGTTTTTTAGAATTTTTGTAAAAATAAATTTACGAAGTCCACCAGTAACTTATTCCCGACTGAAAAACGATAAAACGCGAAGAACTGCACCTCTTAATAAGTATAACTAATTGATTGAATTCAAACTCGTATATTCAATATATAGGGAACCCTAAAAAGGGCTAAATAATTTTATAAACGATGATTTTCAAATATCAAAAACAACTGGATTTTTAGCAATAAAACATGACAACTTTTGGTTTTTATAATTTCTAAAAAGTTGTAACGTGCAAGAAATGAATTTCGGCAGTAGAAAATTTGCTAAGCTACGTGTATAATATAATATTGTATATTTTATTGCAGAACTTTAAAAACTGACTTTTTCATACATTTAAATCAACAGCACAACAAAACCAAAAATTTTATCGATAACTAACTTCCCATCTCTACTTCATCACCGTTTTCCAGAGTAAAGCCCGCGTCTTTGTAATTAGATAAAGCGAGCTACAATTAAACTTTACTTAAATAAGGCAAACGTAGCGGGAGGCAATTAGTACTTTCAGCTTGATTATTTTATAAGCCGTTTCACGTAAGACGGAATATTGCACTTTCTGGAAGATAAATGTTGCAATCAATCTATTAGACTAAAAGCGAAAGAACTTCTTTTAGTTTTTTTTCGCAAATACGGTGTTTTTATTAATCCTCCTTCGTATTTATATCGTTTAGGCTATTGCATAGCTTTTATCGCGGGCTTTGAGCGCGGCGACCGAATCAAGAAATTCCGTAACGAAAATAAAACCTAACACCCCCACTCCGCCTACCATGTAGCTCGGCCGAGCTAACGCTAAACTATAATTTTATTTTTTAAATAAATATAATTGCATAAGTTGATAAAAAATGTCCGTCACGTCCCCGAGTGCCACACGTTTTTTTTGTTATTAATGCAACACGTGGGAACTACAGGAGCAATCACTGTTTGTTTTAATTTTGTTTTAATCAATTTTTGCAATCATCAATTGAGTATTTTCGGATATGACCCCATACGTTGTTCGTAGAGGTAATAAGGTTGATGTTTCCTCGACGTACGTCACATGACGTCATATTTGCACACAACACTTGTCCTAACATAAATTCATAAAATTCGAGTAAATAAAATCAAAAACCTTATATTAAAATTAGTAGGTAGGTAGTAGGTACACCTAGTTTGTGTGCTTCTAAGTACAAAATAGCGCAGTACCAACTTGAAACATTTTTACCCGGTCTTTTCCACAAAAACATAGATCCTCAACATTTTAATTATGCGAAGCGCTTTGCAGTTTAATGTTGACTAATTAAGATCTGGCTCTGCTTATTAGTCACAATTTATGTTTGTTGCCGACTTCTGCTTATTCATAATTTACTGTTACAGAATTTTTAATTCTGTGGTTTAATTTAAAAAAATAAGGAAGTTTATAAGGGGGGTTTGCGTAAGACAATTTAAAAATATATTTAACTTAATCAATTTAAAAAATATTTACCGAAAAATCAATATAGGACTCTACTTTCATAGTTAGAAGATTGCTATTATTTTGTCACTCTTCGACAATTTTTAATAACGATAAAGTCATCGTTTATGTTACAAGTAAGGACTTGTAACATAAACGATGACTAACTTTATGTAACGTTTGTCTTTTACTGTTACATGAAGTTCCAAAGTTAACAGACAGAGACAAACGTCACATTTTGTTAAGAAACAAAAACTTAAACAGTTATCAGACCAGTCAAATAAATCCGCGACACGGTTTAAAAACTTCTAGACAGCAAAACTCGTAAACTTGTATGCATTAAATATGAACTGGGTGGAACTGAGTTACTTGTTCTGAGCTCCATGTCGCATACTTTGGACAAATAATGTTAATCTAAGTTAAGAAAAATATTTTTGACCGATTTTAAACACAGACTTCACTAGTAGATTATCTAATAAATAAATATTGTACGATATTAGGTACATACAGCGCAATCTAGTCCCAAACTAAGCACTGAGCTTGTACTATGGGTAATAGCAGCGGATATGTACTACAGATTTTGGATTTTTTGTATTGGACATTTATTGGATTGTAAATTCATACATAGTTATGATTACACAGAAAACCTGCAGACGAGAAACAAATATTTATTTTTAAGCATAAATAGTTACACCCGGCGGGAATCGAAACCGCAACCCTCTGCATTGCAGTCGGGCCTTCGCCCGACGCGCCACAGAGGCGTCAAATGGTCTATAAAATAATACTTCAGAGTTATTTTTAACCCCAGAAGTAGCCCTAGATACAAGTTTCACTTATACGACGATATTACCGCCATGTGGCACATTGGTACGACAAGTTTAGTGTTGTTCCGATAGTCGAATCGGCTAATTAATTAACTGCGAAAAGCCTCGATGAGACGGTTGGATCAAGGATCAATCATCAGATTTAGAAGGCAGATGTCCTTTATATGGCGCGTATCGTCAGAAGGTAGAGGAACCTCCTAACGATACGGCATTAGCTTTTCCTAGTAATTTACTGTTTTTATGCAAAATATAACATTACTATGTTACTCCTCGATGATGTAGCTTCCTATTGGTAAAAGAACTTTTGAAATCGGTTCAGTAGTTTTGAAACCTATTCGTTACATACAAATAAATAAATGTTAAAAAATCCTACAACATTTCATTTATAAAAAAAAAACCGAGTCAAATATCCTTTCGTCCGCGACAAAGTTTTGAACGCCGACGAAATTATTAATATTAATACAATTTACTTAAATCAAACTTGTAAGTTAGTATAATAATGTACCTAACATAAATTATAAATAGTGTTCAAAGTATTCATATACAAAGAGATCTGCGAGTAGATAGGGCGAACGTTTTCCCTATACGAAAAAATACGATGTGTAATAAAAATTAACGAGAACAGGGGAAAATACAGGGGAAAAGTAACACATTTCCCCTGTATTTAGGAAACCCCTCGTATCAATCAGCAAAAGGATTTGTATCCTAATTCCTAAGGAGACATCCTACAAGCAACAATTATCCTGAACACATCGCAAACACAAAACACTGTAAACAAGATCTTATTCCCTTAAGAGTAAGACTCATTATCTTTCACGACGTTCATACATCTCGTGAAATTAAATAGCAAAATAACATTGTTAAAAACAACTGTATTTCTAACACTTTATGGTTGATATTTGAGTGCTCGTTGTTTCGGTAATCGGGGAGTTTTAATATTCACTTATACAAGGGAAAAGAATTACAGGAAAATGAAGCCAGGGTGGGTAAATAAATAAAGCAAACAGAATAAGACGCCATGTTGGTTTAGTTGGCAACATTACGTGTTAGATAGAATTCGATTTGTCTGAATGTCGGATTAAATGAGTTTCGAGGTAATATACTCGGCATTTAGAATGTGTAAATAGTTTGGGTTGGGTTCGACTTGAAGGGATGTTCCCGAAAATGTAACCAATTTCATTAAGTTTTTTTTTCAAGCAACATGCACACAAACACATACAGAGAAATAATCAATAAAACCCGGCCAAGTGCGAAACTCGCGCACGAAGGGTTCCGTACCACTATCACAATTGGGTACCGAACCCTAAAATCGTTTACCAATTTTAAAATTTGATATGAAAATGTGACATATTTAGCTTCGATTCTTACTTCCATCATACGACCAGACAACTAAAAAAAAAATTAAAAAAGAAAAAAAAAACTTTGGTACAAAGACAATCTGAAACTTATAATTAAGAAACTCTCTGGTAAGTGAAGGCAGACTGGTATATTTGACAGATAGGGCAGCCATTTTGAATTTCATGACCTACTCGATTCGATGTTTTTGAAACACGTTTGTTGTATGGGAGCCCCCCTTAAATATTTGTTTTAATTTGTTTTTAGTATTTGTTGTTGTAGCGGCAACCGAAATACATCTTCTGTGAAAATTTCAACCGTCTAGCTATTACGGTTCATGAGATACAGCCTGGTGACAGACAGAAGGACAGACAGCGAAGCCTCAGTAATAGGGTCCCGTTTTTACCCTTTGGGTACGGAACCCTAAGAAACAATAATGTGCCTAAATTAAGCTTAGATTTAGGAGTAACAATATCCTACCTATCGTAAATGGTGATAGTTTTTGCATGGGTACATTATGTGTGCGTCTGTTGCTCTTTCACAGAAAAACCGCTGAACCGATTGCGATGAAACTCGCCATGTAGATAGATGGCCAAATACCTAGAGTAACATATGGGTTACTTTTATCAAGATATTCCCACGGAATCATGACTTCGCGGTTTCAGCCGCGTAAATCCTGGAAGAAAGGAGACCGTCTTAATACTAATAGATTCAAGAAGATAGTAAAATACTATAAATATATGATTGTGGTAAAAGATACAACTATAACTGATCTCTGCTATCCAAGCATTGTTCGTTACAAATCCCTCAAAGCTTCGGTTTTTCATTCGTTAATTGCTCTGCAAGGGAATGGAATCAGCTGCTCAAGCCTGTCTTCTCTGTGCATAAACAAATTGAAATCTTTCTAAATCAAATCTTCTATTGTGCTAGGACTATCACTTACCTTTAGAGGTGAGATGGTGTTTACCCAGTAGTATTTTGCAAATTCCTTCTTTTACAACAATAATTCTCGTTCGTTTTCATTTACCTAAACCGTAAACCAAGTTAATAGAAATGTATTCTTTTGTGTTTTGTTTCTAATAGATTAAATTAAGTTCCTTTTAGATTAAATTTAGATTTATCTAGGTTTGATCTATAATTTGTACCTTGTTCTATTAAGGGCCCTATACTGAAAAACTGAAAATCCATGTCGGGCGCATCGAAAATTGTTGATTATTTCATGACGGAATGTCGTAGAACTTTTTTTTGTGTACAGATTGTAGGCGACATTGTTTCCGATATTTTAGTGCAGTTTCCATACAAATATGTCGAAACGTATTAAAGCCTATCGACATTTTAGCCAAATCAGAAATTTTTTGTCTAAAATTTGTATAGGCTTTGCACCAATAGGAGGTTCTTGTCTTAAAACTACACCAAAATGTAGGAAACAATGTCACCTACAATCTGAACACAAAAAAAAGTTCTACGACATTCCGTCATGAAATAATCAACAATTTTCGATGAGCCCGACAGGGATTTTCAGTTTCAAGGTCGTTGGCGTTGTTACTCGTCTTAATAACTTTATGTAAGAATTGTAAATATACTTCTCCCAAAATAACAATTGTCCCTAAACAAATCTAAATACTAAAACCTACATAGTAAAAGTACCATCTCATTTAAAAAAATATAATCAAAACATTTAAATTCCGTACACCGCACACATAAAATAACCCAAACTGAACGTAAAAGTCACAAAAATAGGCAATAAAAACATTCGGCCGCGAACAATGCACGAAAAAGTCCTGTGTACTGTTACCATCTTTCTACCGATGTTAATAATAAATGTTCCAAACTGCCGAGTTGTGTATCTCATGTAATATTTACCTCCCCTGCTTCCCCATGTTACCGCCTGCGTGATACTTTATACACACTGTGTATAAACAGGGCCACTTAACTGCCTTCCTACAAACAATTTGACTCAGTTTTACGGGAGAATTGATTGAGTATACCCATCAAAATATCCTTGGTACAAATGCGTTTTAACAATTGAATTGTTTGTGTCTTCTGTACCTTGGTACGGTTCCTTGGTACGGTATTGGATCAGTGTTATTGCCAAATATATTAACTCCTTACTCCAATGTTTTATATTTGGATCCCTTTTTAAGAGAGTCAGCGAATAGCGTCTCTGCTTCAACTCTGGCAAAATTTCGTCTCTCAGTATGTATGTTTGTTTACCGATTTTGATGAAAAACGGTTCTATGAGCGTATAGTTTTTTCATTAGTAGGTATATATGGCTTTTGATTGGGTTTTTTTCCGACAAAAGAGACTAGGTATATACTTGATATCTCTGCACTATGAGATCCGTTTTCAATAATTCTGTTATTGAAAACAGATCGCGTAGTGAAATTAGTCTCATAAAATTATGATTTTATCAGGATCTTTGAATGATGATCCTTCCTAAGTTAATCCTTCCAATAACAAAACTCGCAGAAATACCAGTTATATTATGTAGATAAATAATATTCAGCTTTATAGCGTTTGGCTATATACTCGTAAGAAGGAGGCCACTCGTAACTTGGGTCGGTAGGAAGCATCCCAGCATGTAAAACTTTCATAGATGTACCACTGCCCTTAAACCGTATTCTGAACCACCGCACCGGACCAAACAAACGAGTTCCACTAACTAACTACGACTTATAGTTTAAAGTGATAAGTTCATTAATTTAAAAGGGATCAGTTTATTAAGAGGATAGTCTCCATTCTCTTTCTCCATACAAACGTAGATTACATTTTCCTCCCTGGATAAAGACATTAGAGCAAATATGTTTATGCCATAAAACTTATATCTGTCATGACTATGCATCTACCTTTTTATTTTTTTCATTTTATTTATTTTTTATTAGGTATCATTTTAATTAGAAAATAAAAAAAAATAAAAAGGTAGATGCATTGTCATGACAGATATAAGTTTTATGGCATAAACATATTACTATCCTCTTAAACCCTATTCTGAACCACCGCACCGGACCAAACAAACGAGTTCCACTAACAAAACGACTTATAGTTTGAAGTGATAAGTTCATTAATTTAAAAGGGATCAGTTTATTAATTAAAATAATATGTCATTTCTAGACAATGGTATCTATAACAATCACACAGTAGCCTCAAATAATTTTTATATTAGAGTTACGATCTTCCGTCCAGACAATGATAATTCTACCTCATTTGTCATCATAGATAAAAGAGGTATTCATTTAATTTAGGTATGCCTCTCCGTATATCTATATTGGTTACTGGAGATAGGCTCCCTTATCGTCAGACACGTTTTGGCGCCAAAGAGTTGAGAATTTTAAAAGGGTTTGTTTTTTTATTTCTTGTAGGTACGTAATAAATAAGTTACTTTTTTGTTTTTGGTATGTAGTTGGAATTATTATTAACTATTTTAACCAAAAAAAGCAGGAAAAACTTAATGTACGCTTGTAGTTTTAAGCGGTTATTTTTTTTAATTACAAAACACGATCATGTATGTATATAATAAAAATAATAAACCATTTTTTTTAGGCAAAGAAGGCCCATAAATATATATTTTATAGTAAAATGAATGTGTTTTAACAGATATCTTAGAACTATGTGAGTGGTACTTGAAGCGTAGACTTTTGGTTTCCCTAGGTATAGTGCCTTTAGTACCTAGGTAGGTACTATAAATCGATTGATGTTTCTGCGATGTCGTATCAAAGACGGTTTGCATTGAAGAGGCGTTATACTGACGCAATTGTTACTGCAAAACCTAATACCATCTAATACTTCCCGACGATGTTAGTAGATCACCCTTGTCCCTCGACAAAGTTCCTCAAAGATTGAAGAACTTTGAATATAGCAGAAACAAAAATAAAACCAATCCTTTAGAGATAACACGACCATTAACACGGCCAGTTAATATTGTAAGACATTTGATTCATTATAATATAAAGAATAAGTAAAGGAACCGATATTTAATAACATGTTATCTTGATTCCGAACCCGGACTAAACGCGGGAAGTTTCAATTTTAATAATGTTTTAAACTATCCGTACCAAAATAAAGTCGAAAAGAAGAACTACTACCAACCCCGATTTTTCGAATGATGACCATTTTATTTCATTTTCTCTATTTTTCTCGTTTGTTAAAATACCTTGGAAACCTCAGGACATCCGGAGTCCTCTCATTTCAGGACTTTCCAGTCCCATCACTACCATGACTATTGTAATGTAGTCAAAACAATTATGAAAATAGTCACATAATGTGGATAAAATACGTGATTTAGATCCGGGAAAATAATTCAATGATTAACAATGCAAACTATGGCTGTTTTTGGTTGCTCAGGCCAGGATACCCCCAGCGAGGCGAGCGGGCGCATGTCTAATGGACAAGCTATGTATGTTTGTTCGTGTTGATAACGCGTGCGATACGAAGCGGCGCGGGCGCCGGCGCCACTGATTTCATTTTATTTTTACCTTTTTATTGATATTGAAAGTAAAAAGTGTTCTACTGGGTGTTGACTCTTTTTTAATTTAGTTTTAAGTTAAGTTCAATTAATTGGTTTATTTACAAAATATTTTTTGCCGTGAAGGAAGGAAATATTAGAAAAGCTAGCTGAATAGGCCTTACCATAGATTTTTCTTCGATTTGCGCGTTGCTGTTTTAAGATTAAACTCATGTTTTTGAAGAAACGCTAACACCTTTTTCAGCACGCGCACGTTTCGATCTATGCGGTCGTATTCAACTATTTATGTAGCCATTCATCGAGATAGAGTCAGAAATGTAAATGTATATTCAAAAATATTACTCGCCCCGAAGTGTCACCTGCGAATTGCATATTATACTAGTAACAATTTGACTTGGTAGCGAACCGAACTTCAAATAATTTTACCCTTTCGAATTTTTGATATAAGCAACCCGTTGATGTCTTTTATGCAACTAATGTGAGAGAGACATGGAGAACTGAAGATAACTTACACTTTCGAAGCAGCTAGGAAGGTACTTTACCTTCAACGTCATCAAGTCCCGAATGGAACATGTCTTTTAAAAGCGGTTAATGAGTGTGTTGAAGAAAAATTTAGAACTTATTCGTATTATAATCAGAACTGAACTGAATCAGAACGTATTAGGCTCGTGGACTGATATCTTTTAAGGCGGGTTTTGACAATGTTACCAACAATAAATTTACTATAAAAAAAAACTTTTTCATTACATATTATCTTTTTTTTTAATTCAAATACCTATGCTCCACGACAGAAACGAAGTGCAACCTTCTACGCCGTAGGCGAATGTTTATCGACCGCTTTATACCGATTTTATTTTAAAACTAGCTGCTTCCCGCGGTTTCACCCGCGTAAGTCCGAATCCCGCGAGAATATCGGGATAAAAAGTAGCCTATGTATGATTCCAGGTCTCCAGCTATCTACATACCGAGTTTCATGGTAATCTGTGCAGCGGTTTTTACGTGATTGAGTAACAAACACACACACACATACATACTCACAAACATTCAGCTTGATAATAATTAGTAGGCTACAACTGCTAACCTATTCATATAAACCAGTTGACAGTGTCGAAGTCTAGTCACTAAGCGATGAATTTTAATATGACCTAATTAATTAACATTCATCTATTAGTTTTATATTGGACACTTAAAAGCTTTTGAAACACATGTTCGAATCGAACCGAGGATAAATTATATTCAAAATTGAATACAAAAACGATTTGTAAATTAAAACGGTATAGTTTTGCAAATAACTGCCCACGCAGTATTTAAATTTATCCAACGGACACAGCGTCTGACAGATCCTTGGTTTGCACGTATTTGTCTGGTGGACACGGACAATAATTTCTCAGAAAACAGCTTTAACTCAAGCACTTACAGTCCAAAATATAGAGGTTACTTGTACAGTCCACGTCGATACTGTCTCACAGATCATCCGACGTCTGTCTGTGATTTGCACGTACGCGTGTGGACAAACCACAGACATATAAATATAGTAGACGTCACATGTACCTCGATTTGTATTAAAACCAAGCGTGCCGACTTTTTAATACCTACTTTAACGTCACAGCTACAGAAAATATGTTCCTGCCTTTGGGTGCTCGAATTTTTTGGAATTTTGTAGTTATTATTCACGCAACGAGGCACGCAACAAGGCATTCTATTCGTTTTTACAAACGTAAAGCAACTTTAGACGCGCGCGGACTGCCAGTTAGCGCCGACTACAGCGACGTTTTGTCAGGGATTTTCACGTTTTTCAGACACGCGAAGGACATGAATTCGCGTGGTCTAGCTATTTGTATGTATGTGAGACAAACGTAGTGAGCGTGAATAGGGACGGGTCCGGGGCTGTGTCCGTCGGATACATCCGTGCGTGTATGCTCAGCAAAAACAGACTTAAACTCAAGTTCTTGCAGTTTTGCTAACGCGGTGTTGTTGGCGTATTATTTGACAGTTAGTCAAAATTTGTGCTTACTTTAGGATACAAATTATTTTAATCAATAGGACAGGTGAATTTAGCCCGTTTTATATTCCTTTTCCTTTGGGTGGTTCCTCTGTTTTGTCTAGTAATCCCGCGTGTGTGAGCAAAAACGCATAAAAAGTATGTAGAAACAAAGTAAACTTGTAGTGTCAAATCATTAAACAGACAAACAGAAATTGTCTACAACTTTACATAACATTTACACTCCAATTTATGTAATCTCTTAATTTACATCTTACTGTATCTTAATAGGATATATTCCATTTGTAGATAGAACATTTTGATCGAAGTACGATTAGTTCGGTACTAAACTTCGTGTTAACAGATTTTTATTGCTATTTCAAATAAAGTGGAATACAATCTTGTTTTACAGGCCTATCTATAATTATTCGAAAAATCTATACCTATCACAGTATCTAATGTACATAACCTACTACAAATATAGGTAATATATATAATAACTAGCTGACCTGGCAAACGTTGTTTTGCCTTATAAATTATAGATAGTAGCCGATTCTCAGACCTACTGAATACGCATATAAAATTTGGTAAAAATCGGTCGCGCCGTTTCGGAGGAGTACGGTAACTAACATTGTGAGATGGAAATTTTATATATTAGATAACTAGTTATGTATTTTAAAGTGATAAAGTCCTACAGTCAGTCAGTCCTAGTTACCTATATTTTATGTAATTTTTTGGAAGAAAGAGGTATCTAATCTAATGAATTACATTTTAAATTAATTTAAATACAGGTAAAACGCTACAAAATCGGTTTAATTTTCTTCTTTATGACGATACAATGGCACAGATGCTTAGCTCCGCCTACTCTAGTACCTATTGTCACAGAATACATAAATCGTAGAAGCTATTGTGCTAATGAGGAGGAACACTAACTTTTTATCCCGGCAGAGGGCGTTAGTCAAATGATCTTAGGTTTGAATTAAGAACTGTCAAACAGGTGTTTTTTACAACTCTCGGTGCCAAATTTGCCATATGAGTCTCAGACCGAAAGAAAAAATAACTCGACGTTTTCATTCGTGGGGGACCAACAAAAAAAAAAAAAAAGATCATCCGATGCCAGCGCCATCTGCTCACAGCTTTGCGTGTGCCACCCCATTCTTGCTGTTGCAGTGATAGACAAAGTCAACGTACAGGTTTTTTGAGGGTTTGATTGAAGCTAGAGAGGTGTATTACAGAAGATATCAGGATCAATGGTCTCATTTTGTACCTTTTGATCACTATTCTGCCCTATATTCATTATGGTAGGTATCTAGACTAACAAGGGTGAAACCGCAGAGAAACCTACCTAGCAAAGTAAGTATCAAGTATCAGACACATTACTTAGACAAGTAATTACTTAGAATTGACTATAAATACGAGTGTTAATATTGCCTTACTTTGTCATTTCCCTAACAGATAATATCTGCGAATCTGTCCAGTTGCAAATATAATTTACCAAGCGAGCGACCCGTCCGAGCTTCAAGTCTGGCAAAATTTGATTGCTGTGTCAGTCAATGGTGTCAGTTGGATTTTTTGTTGTTATTTAAAAGCTTCTATTTCCTCTACAGGTCGTATGTTTCAACCGATTTCGTTGACATTTGATATTTTTTGATTGGTGAGGTGTCTCCCACAAAGGGGGCTACTTGATATTTCCGCACTATGCTATCCGTTTTCAAAGTTTGTTTTTTTAAATGAGAAAACTTCAAATTAGTCCCATAAAAATATGGTGAAGATTAGGATCTTCGGAATGATGAGTATCATCCAAATACGTAATTAAATTGGTCACTTTTCGACGCCTACTTATAGAATAGGTCCTTTATACACAAAGGTCCCTTGAATGTCTCTTGTTTTTTGAAGGTGTTTATTTAATACCTATGGACCTAAGTCTTAATTAGATGTAGCAGATATAGCACTACCGCTCCGGCTCATACCTGGTACACAGTCTAGCAATTACTGTGCGGCGCGGCGATACTGCCATCGTTGACTTATGGGTACCTTTGCGCCAAGTACACAAAGTCGCGGTTAGTCCTAAGCCAAATCGCGGTATAGGTACATTGTCATCGGCTTTCTGACCTAGCTCTTGTTTCTACACGTGTCTTGAAACTCTTCTTTTCTGGTCATCTCTTACCTATTTCGCTACTTTCTCCTTTTGCTGTCTTCATTGGTCTTGGAGGTATTTTGGGCCCATTAGTTGCTGAGTTACCTAAAACGCATTCCGATTTCGTCTACCGATTTCACGTTTTGCCTAGACCTAAAGCAATTGGTATATTACTATTATACAATAAAATTAAAAATAAATAAATAAATTTTGTGAACAACACACAGCGCCATCTAGCCCCGTGGTAAGCAACTAAGCTTGTGTTTCGGTGACTAGACAACGGATATAATACTTATATTTAATTAATAATACTTTTATTTATTTACTTATATTTACAATGGTAAAGGTTTACCAGCAAATTTACCTATGATAATTTCATCAAGACTAAATAGGCCATTTATTTAAAAATGTAATTTTTCAACCAATGATTTTGATTACCAAATTCCTTCTAACCTTAAAAACTCATTAAACATATTGTCTAAAGAGTCAATTTCACTATCAAAAATTATCTTTAAACATACCAATAAATAGTCTACCCCTTTAAAACCTCCTAACTACATCCCTGTCGATAAAACCATTTTAAAAGGTAAGTAGGTACTTAAGAGGTATAGGCGTCAACATTTTTACTTGAATCGTAAAGATAAGAAAAGATTGTTAAGGTATCTTGTCTATTATAGTTAAAGTTTTGTTTCGTTTTAATATACCATCAAGTCTGGTATTTATGAATCAAGTCGTAGATATTTGAAAGGAAAAACCTATTTCACATAAAAATGTTTGTTTATGAGAAAAAATGTTTTTTTTTTGCCTATAAAATAGCAATATCTCTGTGGCTAAATATTGCAGAGAGTATTGGAAGTTGGCTCTTGTGTTGTGGTGGCTGCCCAGATAAAGGATATTATTAATTAATTTCTTTTCGTAAAAACATTAGGTACTTTAAACATGAACATGTCCATGTCCTAAAATCCTAAATAAATAGGGACAATAAAGAATGATAAATAAAACGACCTGTCGATGTTTGAATGTATGATTTATTGAAATAAGATAAATTGTAAATAACTTGCTGACGATAACGTGCGCAAACGCATCGTCAGCGAATGTACTTTTAACGTACATCTTGCCCTCACAGAGAATTGTGAAAGATTGTACAAAAACAGTTTTAAGCTATACAGACATTTACTTATCTTAATTATTAGGATGTGTACCGCAATAACTACTTTCCACAGTAATTTTCGCGCACATTTTGTTACTTTTCTCGCACTCGACAAATCTCACGGATCATCGGATGATTCTTCACTATTCAGTCACGCACACACGATACCATGAGGGCGTCTCAATCTGTTCTCGTGGATGTAGTCCCGACGGCTCCTGCGCCAGCTTCGGCTTCTTGCTCCATGTCCTTCGAAGCTGGAACATCCCGAAGCAGACATACATATCTTAATACGTACCCTTCTCATAATATCCATTTGAACTGACGCTAAACTTTATCAACATTTTATCACTTTCGCAAAATATCACTTTCGCACAGCGATATTATTGCACAAAACACACTTTCGCAAAACGTCATTATCGCACAGTCACTTTCGCAAAAACTTAATTTTAGCAGAACGTCACTTTCGCACAAAGACACTTTTTCACAGAAATTAATTTAAAAAGATGAGAAATATTTTGATATATTTTTTATGATACTCACTTTATTTAAAAACTTCTATCATTTAACTAGTTACGTTGCAACCTTACACCTTCGGAGCCTTGCGCGCTCTGTACTTCTTTACAGTTCGGGGTTACTCCGGGAATATCCATCTACTTCATGTCTGGCTAATATAATTGCTGCAACAGATGTACAGCTGATTGGAAACGGTCACTTTCGTATTACAAATATTAAAATACAATTATATTGATATTGTATTTTATTCAGCACATTAACGTATGGAAATGCCAAATAGCGCACAAAGGCAAGCATTTACAACTGTCGTAAGTTTCAATGAGATAGAAGGTACACGAGCTCACAAAAGCTCTGTTTTATATCATATGTGGATACAAAGGCAGACCCCGTGACGTATTACAAACCCCTAGGAGTTAACATTTTAATTTCCTGGCAGACTATTATAAAAATATTTCATCTGTGAAACCTCTACCTGCATCCAGGGCCTGATCAGCAGTGGGTTAACTGACGTAGGCCGTTAGATGTCTACATCGAAATTCTATTTTGTGTTTTTTCAGATGTGCAAAAACTAGAGGTAAAGAAATTCTTACTTGTACCCTTTACAAAAAATCTTGTAGCTTCAGAACAGCTTATTAGAAGTTCTTTTATTAGGACCCAAAATGCTCCATACCATGAACAACATTTGACAAGACATATACCTAATTTAGAAGCAAGCCTGCAGCAGGCCTCCTTTAGAACTGCTCGGTTTTCTAAATATTGATAGTATACCTATCAAAAGAAAACATACAGCAAATAAGATTAAAAGAAAAGATAATAAGAAAATTACCATTGCTAATTAAAAGGTGCATCTATACTATTCTGTTCATAAATACCCTACTAGAAAAAACTGACTGGTAGCTACTGACGAAGCTGTGAAATGGATTATTCTTTGCTGTACCTAATCTTGTAACCTACCTCTGATCAAAGAGAAGAATACATACTAGAACTTTGTCTGGCTTTTCAGACGTTTTGTTGTAAAGTTACATTTTCCCGGGTGTTAATCGCGTAGGTATTGTTATTTATTTTGACATACCTAGTTGAAATATCGAGGTAAGAAAATAAATAATAATACGTAGAGATGGGCCGACTAGTCGCCGACTAGTCGGCAGTTCAACCGACTAGTCGGCAGGTGCCGACTAGTCGGCAAATTATGCCGACTAGTCGTCAACTAACAATTATGCAATAAAACCAATATTTAATTGAATTAATAGTTCAGTAAGATGGTGGATAGTCAGAAAAACGTACTTATACAAAACACGTCATAGCCTACATACATCTTAACGTCAAACATCTTAAATGTCATAACTATGCCTCACCTTCATGAATATTTTTATTCCATCTTTTATTTTTATTTTAACATTTTTTGGAAGTTTCGTTACAGCTTTCGAAGTGCAAATTTATCCAAAAATACCAACAATCGCCGAGTGGTCTTGATTAACCCAAATATCTGGGAATTATAATGATCTCCATTGCCGACTAGTCGGCATATTTGGAACCGACTAGTCGGCTAGTCTGCTAGTCGGCAGAACCCCTAGTCGGCCCATCTCTAATAATACGCGATTAAGACCCGAGAAAATGTAACTATTTTAACAAACCGTGTGAATTTAAAAATGTTTTCTTGTAAACTCGGAAAACGTCTGTTGTAAATAAATAAATAGAAGTGGCAGAAGAACCATAATGATATAATAATATGTAGGTAGAACACTCACCTCCACTTAGTCCGTCGGTTCTGGAACCAGGTCTTGACCTGTGCGTCTGTCATCTTCAAGGTCTTCGCCAGCGATGCCCTCTCAGCACTGGCCAAGTACTTCTGCTTGTGGAATCTTTTCTCCAGCTCTGCTATCTGGAGCCTGGTGAAAGAGGTACGAGGTTTCTTCCGTTTTGGTGGGGTTCTGTTCTGGTAAGGGTGTCCGATCCTCCTTGTGATGGGGAACGATGCTGGAAAAGGAGAAAAATGACTGTTTTTAATTTCTTGAGTATGTGCGCTTTATTCTTGTCATAGATTTAATCGAAGAATATATTTTTTCCAGCTCGACTTAGCTCATTGAGCTTAGCTTTATGTTTTTGTTCCTTATTTTTCTAATAAATTAATATCTTAAACATAGCCATCACTAGTTGGCGCTAGTGGGAAAATATATAACGCGGTATCGTTGCCTTTTCATGTACCTAAATCACGTGTGTTGTATGGGAGCCCCTCTTAAATAAATGTTTTTAGTATTTGCTACCCGAAATCCATCTTCTGTGAAAATTTTAACTGTCTAGCTATAACCGTAATACCTAGAAAATTGAACGTAACATACGGACCTACAACGGAGTCTCAGTACTAGCACCGGTAAAAGGGTCTCGTTTTTTACAATTTGGGTACGGAACCCTAAAAAAAAAACAATTAATCGTTATCAGAAAAAAGATGATTGTTGTTTTAACCGACTTCTTTGTTATTACGTTCTATATTAGCAATTTACGTCATCACTAATATGAGAAAAAATGAACAATGAACTAATTATTATTTCGAGACTGAAGTTAGTTTATCATACATAAGATATAATCAGTGCCCATTAAAATAATGTCCGATAAACAGTGATCAAATATGTTTTTCAATTTAAATCTTGATCTATTATCGCCTTCGCATGATAAACCTTCAAGGCAATAAGAAATAATTACTAATTTCCACATTACCGGAACAATTTCTTGGAGTTCGTTTGGTGAACGCATAAAAATATTACTTAACGTTCTTAATTTTCAGTAATACAAAGTTATGTCTACATGTAAACATTAATTTACATCTTATTTTCATAAACACAATTTAAATCACGATAATAATCTCAAAATAACACTCCAAAAGTCATGAATAAAATAAAAGTACAATTAAATTGAGTTCTTTAAATTATAGACCGTTGAAAGAAATAAACTATTACGAGGCAATTTTCAAAGTTTTCATCAAAAAAATAAACGTTAATGTTGATTACAATACAAACCACAGTCTTAAAAAAGGAAGCTCGAAATATCAAATATGGCGGACGACGGTTGTGTTCGAAATTTAAATGGACGATTACGATTGGTCGTTTAGTAATGATCGATTGTCGGTGAATAGATCGATTTGCATTAAATGGTCCGTGAGATGAGATGAGATCATGCAGTTAAATTATAACTATATTGTTATTTCGTTGTAAATCGATTGTGTTTCAACTTCTATCATAGAGATAATGACACAGATATTACCGTCATTAATTCAGTCATTTTATATTTTCCGATTGAACCATAAGTGATGTCTATTTATGAAGATAACTGAGATTGAATTCCTAATTATGGTTGTTGTAATGACAATTCTAAATTGAATATAATTTGTTTTCGTGCTTGAAAATACGAATTTAATAAAACTTGGCAATTTTGTTATGTAACAAAAAGTTGTTTTTATATTTATAGTTGGTAGGTTGGTATCTACTTAGTTGTTAGTAGTTATTTCTTTTTAACTTAATTTTAGTTAGCAACTATTTTTTAGTTAAAACGTAGCTACATAGCTTTTAGTTACAAGGTTCGAAATTTAAAATCACAAATTCTTATATCTTTATTTCAAATATGGAATCGTATTAAATGACGCTCTGCTATTGGCCAGCTGGCCGTAATGGCTGGATCACGTGACCGCAAATTACGTAGCAATTGCTAGGGTATTCGTAACAAACGTAATATAAAATGTATAAGACGTACTAGGTAAGTATAGTTATGTTCGGGACAATTTAAATTGAAATAAAAGTTAAAAGCTTATGACTGGGGGTAATAGGTGTAGGCAAGATTTATAAATAAATAATGTTATGTGACGAGTTTTCGATTGGTTCTGTATTTTTAAAGTAGAAAATATAAACTATCAGACGCCTTCTGAGCATAAATTTATAAAGTTTTTTTTTTATTAAGTTCAATAAATAGTTCCGAATAATAAATGTTAAAAATAAAATCAAACTATATATACCTACATATAAAAATAAAAAGTTTTTGAAAGATAAAAAAATAAATATACTGCTTATCCGATAGGACTTCATCACTGGACCAAAAATTGCGCTTTAAAACAACTTGATAATGATACTCATACTCGTGCATATTAAAACACAGTAGTTCTCATCATATTGCTAAAAAAAGACCAAATAGTAGCACTATATCAAAACCTACATTTTTTGCAGTCAGATAAACTTCAAAACTAATCCGAAAGCTATTTATAATAGCTGGGTAACGTAAAAAGCTTTACGTCACAAACTGTTTGCACAGAAAAGGGTGTAACAGGATTGTGTGGGTCTACGTAATCTATTTAGATATGATTCATGGGTCTGTAACACGACCCATGGCTTTAGAGGTTTCAGTTACGTATTATTATACTAAGGGAAAATGGTTTTCAATTGAAATATTCGACTATCTTTGTGGCTGAAAGTTGTGGGTTAAATAAATAAATTTTGTCTTGACGTTTCACACAGCGCAATTTAGCTCCAAACGAACTACTAGGCTTGTTCTATGGGTACTAGACAACGGGTATACTACATATTATGCTCTTTTTTGTAAGTACCTAAATAGGTACCTACATAGGTATGATATATAGAAAACACCTAGACCAGAAATAAAATTAAGCATAAATACTTGCACCCGGCAGGAAAATTTAATAAGTGAGTAATTTGAGTATTTTTTTGGTGTTAAAAAGGTTTTAAAATGTCTTTAATTTTAATACAAAATCGCGAAAACAGAAGAAAAATCTATCTTTAGGTAAATATTAAGTACCAACTATAATATTATATTGGTATTTATCGAGCATCACATGAACCCTGAGATATAATAAAAATAAACGAGTAGGACTTTATTATTTTCCTCAAAAGAAAAGCAATTAAAATTACAATTTAATAATCTTCTTAATTCGTACCTTAAAATACAATTATCCAAAAGATAAGTGAAGAGAAAAATTAAAAAACAAATTAGCTTTGAACGCTTAGGTTTAAAGGCATTACCCCTTTTATGATATTATCCCTCGGTAACCCTTTACGTCCCCTTCAGGGATTATTTCACTGTTTATTTAATTTTTTAGCTCTGCAATGAACTGTTAGGTAATTCGGAACTTTTTACTGTTGTAAGTATTAATTCTATTACGATATAATGGGAGCGTGTTAAGGGTTGCTTTCGGATCGTACCTATTGGAAAATTGGTTTCTAATCATATGTAGGTATAGGTACTTTATTTATTTTAATACTTTGAAATTTTTTATAATTTAAAATATAGATCAATCTTCTGTTTTCCGCGATGTTGGATTGAAATTAAACTCATGTTTCGGTTCTAATCGCGTGGTGTTTATTAGTTTTAGCATTGTTTCAATGCTCAACGTTTTGAGACCTGTAAAGGTTTTAACTTCAATTTAAAATATTACAGATACAAAGAAACTTACGCAGTTAGTCGTCAACTAAAATTAAAATTATGCAATAAAACTAATACGCAAAATAAACCGCACGATGTAGAAAGTCATACTATAGAATAGAGAACATTTCTGGACCATTTCACAAACTTAGTTGCATAGTTTGGGTAGTCAGCAATGTTCTGAACCACTAACAGTGTCACTAACAATGTCACTAACTAAGTTTTTCCACAAAAAAACACCTTCAGTGTTCCAAATAAAATAGGGAAAATCCAGCCCAGTGGTGTGAAGGTGAAAAACTACGGACATAAGACAAATGAGCGCGTCCTAATTGGTAAACTCACAGGGGACTGACGTCGCTCCATCATTCGGATGGAAGCATTTGTCCTCGCCTCGGATCAACGTATGATTTATACTCGTTGAATTTTTAATAACGCGTTTTTCAATTTGTTTAAATTGGGTGTAGGGTGCGTTTGGGAAGCTACTGTATCTTTAAATATTCAAAAATGTTACGCTAATTGAGTTTGATTTTTTTATAGTAGCGGGAAAATCAATGGATTCCAATAACCTAAAATGTTTTTGCATATTTATTTTTGTTTTTCAAACCTAGAAAGAAAGAGAAGTAAATGTAAAGTAACAAATAAGTCGGTCAATTTAGGCATAAACCGTATTTGGAAAGATAATTTGTCATATTGAGCTTTTAGTATCCGAGCTGAGCGTGAACGTGGCCGTTTGCTACTATTTTTACTAAAAATTAAAATCGAGCCGGCGCGGGCGGCGGACAACGTTTGGTGGCACCGCACGTAAGGACAAAATAAAATTTCCTGTATTTGCTAAAACTATTTCAATATTGAGAAATAATTTGATTTTCTAATACTCTAAACATAGCCGTACTGAGACGTGAGTTCGTGCTTCCATGTGAATAGTGAATTTTTAAACATGTATTTTTCCTTTAAAATATTTTTAGTATAAACCTAATGCTGTTACCAAGATCACCTATACATGGAGCAGACAGAAACTAAATATATCAAGCAACTAGGTACCTAAGTACCTACCAACTGGACAGTCTCTTTGACAACCAACAAAATAAAAATGCTTTCAAGTGCATAGGTAGCAATTCACGCTAATATTAAAGCGGTACACGAGCAAAGCACAACATAAAGGTTCGTATCCTTTGTCAGTGCACTTGGAAATGCAGCCTAACACCGTTCCGATTCCACTGCGCTTTCAGCCGCTGAATTATCCATGAGCTCCCCGATTCCCGTTCCGTATTGTAACTAGTGGGAATTGGCTTACGTTTGTTGCGTGAAATATGTATGAGATTTGTCCGTTTATTTTTTCGTACCGACCCCAATGTCCAGTGTGAGCGTAATTGAAAAATGTTTACTCGGTTCTGTATTGATTTTTCGGATACTCTGTTTGGATTTTTATCGTTTTCTCTGTCTGAATAATACTACCTGGATTTATAAGACTAGCATTACGTTGAGTTGAGGACCGTTTCGCAACAAATCATGTTTCTCTTATTGTTTTTTTTTGTTGTTTATGTATTAGTTTTATTTTTGTCGCGAATAAACTATTCTATTCTATTCTTTCTATTCTTATTTAAACACTGTGAGCTAGGTATGTATTGCAGAGTATTCGAACATTTTAAGACTTAAAAATAAGTGATAAATTGCGTTGCGTGCGTTGTCCATCGTATTTCTCTAGCTTAACCACAAAATTAGACCATATAAAAAAAAATGTTGATCCCCGCGACGTAACAGCGAAGCGCGTTTAGTTTACACTCTATAGAATAATCAAAGAATAGTCTAAAAAACGTAACATATTACAGTATTTCAACACGTTAATAAAATTTAGAGACAATACTAAGTAAGTTCCTAAATTCTTTGCTACATAGTAGAAGCTACAAAAGACCAAAAATAAAGTTTATCTTGAAAGTGGTCGTATAATTTACGTACTCGTCGCTCTGCACAGTTGTCTACAGTATACCACTACGATGGAGAGAGCAGTGTCTTGAGTTCAGTTCCCACCGGAACAACACACAAATAGTTTAAGAAAGTGCTTTCTTAAAGCATACTTAATTTAAAATTAACCGTAAAAATATTCTAATACTAATATAATAGAATATATATGTGTGCATAGTGGGATATTAAATTATTGACAGGACAAAAAAATATACTTGACGGGACTTGAACCTGCAACCTTCACAGTCCTTGTACTGCGCTAGCCAATTGCACCACAGGTGCCTGTCCTGTCGGGATAAAATTATGGACTGCATTTCTTCGCGCTTGCGACTGAGGCACGTAGCGACATCTACCGGTATCTTTGCAGATTTTTTGTTTGGTTTTCTTCTTGAAACCAGTCATCCAAGTGTAGTATAGGAAACAGTTTAAAAATAAAACTAAAACATGTGGCACTCGGTGACTGCCGCGGTAAAGCTATTGCATAGCATTTTTTATCAACTTATGCAATTATAACTATTTATTTATTTGTACCATGTTGCCATGGTAGGTGGAGTGGGGGGGGGTGTGAGGTTTTATTTTCGTTAAGGAATTTCTTGATTCGGTGGCCGCGCTCAAAGCCCGCGATAAAAGCTATGCAATCTATACTAAGTAATATTATAAAGAGGTAACGTTGGTAACATGTATGTATGTATGTATATTGGGGGTAATCTCCGAAACCGAAAAGATTTTATGAAATCGGTCAAATACCGATTTCAAAAAATCTTTTACCATTAGTAGCCTAATAAATCCAATTTTAATTAAACAATGTAATAAACACAATCGCTTAATTTAACTAAGTCTTGTCGGTCAAAAATGGCATAATATTAAATGTTATCAAACCAAAGATAAGTTTAACTGGTAATTGCATTATACTAACGAAAACGCAGCTTTAAAAGGTACCGCAAATCTTTATGCGCTAAATATGTAAATGCGAGTTGAAGCTTGGTCATACCAATGCATTCAATATTGCGATTACGGTGTTTGCAGACGTCAATTAAACTTTAGACGCGGTTTAAAGTCTTGACACAGATGTCCCAATAAAATGCAATAACGAACCAATACGTCCGAAATGCTCATACAATAGTTACATATAGTAAATAATACTATTGTATTATTTGTTTGCCACCGCGCCTGCGTTTCAGACGTATTGGTTCGTTTTAGCTCTGCATAAAATGCAATAACATGTCATATCATATAAAACATGTAGTTTTAGATGCGCCTTCTTCGATTTTTAATGGCTACACAATTTAGATAAAATCACCTTGAGTTTGAAGTATCAACTAGTGTACTTGCTGTCGAAACTTTGTTCGCCATTTTGTAGACATTTTGTAGACACTCTAGTATACATCTACATCTACATTCATATAGACTCAGATTCAGACTCTACATTTCTCGGACCTCTTGTGCATCTTTTGTTGTGCCTGACGTAAGAATGTCGATTTCCAAGTAAAAATGTTTTTTTCTCTTCTAGGTAGGAAGTAAATTCCCACACCGTGCAGTGCGAGCAGTGGGTGCTCTAACATCTATTTAATCAGGTTTCTTACAGATTCTTCCAACTAAGAATGCAGAATTTTACATTATTTGATTCGGGACGGGAAAATAACATAGGACATGTCGTCGCAATAAAACTGAAATATAGCCAAGCAGCAGATATAGGCAACTATTGTATTATTTGTTCGCCACCGCGCCTGCATTTCGGACGTATTGGTTTGTTTTTTTTTTTACAATATTCAACATATCGAAGTTGTACCGATAAATAAACCGATACCAACATTATCGGAGTAACAATTTAAGGTTAGCCACTTATCTTTGAGAAAAGCCGTATCTTTTATAGCACCCGCAGAGAACTGATCTTCTGTCGACCGATAACTTGCCGACTTTTTACATTATTGTAGTGAAAACCTCTTTTAGCGCGGTACGCATATTTTTAGATGAAATAAAATCTCTGGACTCGCGACACCGGTACGAGACGCTTGAATGTTTGAATAGAGAATTTGATTTTACTATGTCGAATCAACTCAATATTAGCACAACGAGATATAAAAGTACAATTGATGCGGTATTCACGAAATACTTAAATAACTTCGAATCAAAATTGTTTATTTCCTATTTTATTTTAACACATTTCAATCATACATTATTATAAAACAAAGTCGCCTTCCACAGCAGAAGCCGCTGGTTGACTGATGAACCAGCGCAGAGCCTAAACCGCTAATAGTAGAGAACTGAAGTTTTTGGAATTCAACTACTATTTACTAGTTCTTAGAAGTGCTAAACTCTATCGAGCGATACTAGTCATCTAGTAGGTAATAACTAACCCTCATCGCAGAGTTGGCAAACACTAGGTACATAAAATAAACAGCCTTGATTCATAACTAATTATTTACATCAAAGCTCCAACTCAGACTTAAAATAGCCGTAATAAGCGATCGAACCCGCACCGCACAGAACTGTCAAATTATGTACCGAGTATTATTTATATTCTGCGGCCGAACGTCCGAACGCCACGCATACGTCACAATAGTTGAACATCATTATTACCAAAGCCACTGGTTCGATCGTCTGTTACAGCTATAATTTCAGTCTTTCGACAAAACCGTTCCTTGGAGATCTTTTTCTTGCCTTTCGAGTATTTCAACCGCATCACACAAAAAGAAAGCTAGTCTACTGTAACCCTGAGTTTAGCTCCGTTATCTTCAAGAGAAGCAGCGTGTATCTTTAATAGATTGCCAAACGTTGTACCATATCTCACGTACAGAGGTTTCCAATTGTCTACCTTCTTTGTCTACTAACTGGTAAAACGATTCTTTTATTTGGAATTCAAACTTGTTTGGTATAGATACCTACGAGTACGAGACGGGTATATATTATATATAGTGCGTTTCATCTTTAAATTCCTATGCCGTTATGTTGGTAGTAAAACAAAAAAGTCTTGCCTTAATATCTTGAATGTGCTATACCCTAAACCTTGAATACAGGAAGATTCGTTCATTCATTCTTCATATACAAATCTCCCTAACTAGGTACAAGTTAGCACATTATTTTTTTTGTTTTTTGCACTTTTTGGTTTTGCTACCAACATGACGGCATAGGAATTTAAAGATGAAACGCACTCTAAACTCTGAAGCCTTATTACAACATTTTGTCTTTTCTTTTAAACATACACGAATTTCGCATTTCTCGCGACGACGCCGTTGTCACCCGTGCCGAAACGTCGAGTTAATTATAATCTAAAGTTATCTACAACGCGATCTTAACCTGTTATGTTGTTCTAAATAAAATATATTATAAACCATAAAAACCTACTATTAAAAATAAATGTTTTTTTGTTACCTAAAAGTTCCACTTATTTTCGTGTAGTAGTGTGTATCACCTAGTGTTAGAGTTGTCAAGTGGCCCTAAGGCCTCTAACTTATATCTGGTACGACTGGTATCTGAGATAACAACCAGGACCAACTAACTTACTGCGACCTAATAGTTTTAAAATATTAGTTAATGTTTTCCAGTTCAACCTCCTACAACTTTTGGTGATGTATACCTACGCACAAACAAAAAACAGAAATAAAAATCCTACAAATAATCCATAAATTGAAATAGATAAGCAATCAGATATGGACATTTTAAAATTTTGCTTTAGCCATTCTAATACGAGTAGAAGGGGCACGGGTTCGAATTCTGTCACGGGAGGATTTTTGTTGATACATTTCTCCTTGAAAATTTTTCTAAACAAATTATTACCAATAAAAAGTCTTCCTACATACCTACAAACCTATACATAACTGTAATTTCGTCCTCTAAAGTAGATAGAAACCTCCCCGGTCATATATTTACACTTTTGAGTTATGGCCCTTTTTATGGCCTCTCACATTATGGATTGGTTTATAAAATAAGTATCAAATATCAATACACTACGGTGGCTTTATGAATTATGTTGAGAGGAGTCGATTCGTCTTAATCATAATAAAGTTATGAGAAAGTTTTTATTTGTATTGATGTTAGGACGTTTGTATTCAGTCAAACGAATTAACCGATATATTTTATTGTTTTCACCCTTTTTTGAAGTCGTTTTTTAGCCATTTATCAACAAGTTTTGAAACTAAGTATTTCATAAAAAAGTGTATGTCCTTAAAAACCTCAAGAAACCAAGCATAAGTGAATCTTAGTCAAGTGAAGTTATATACATTTTTTTTTTTTGTCGTGGGAAAATCTTATTAAGACCATCAGGCCGCTCTCGGGGGAGAGCGGCCCGGTGAGTGGGGGTCCCCCTGGCCGAAGATGGTAGGTGGCCAGGGTATACCCACTAAAAACCCACGGTGTCCTTCTCGCCGCTGAGCCAGAGCGAAGCCGGAAGCTGCGGCAATACGTCAGCTTGCTCCGGCGGCGGGTGGTCCCCTCAGACCTCCTCTCCAAATAGTCCCTTAAGGGCAAAACCCCCTCGAGTGGCGGCGCGGACACGCCGCCGCCATCTCGGGCTCTCGTACGGCGACGGACCCCACCGAGTCCGCCGCCATGAGCCATTTAGGGTGTCAAGTGGTCATTTCTGACCACTCGCCGATTGCGCCTAGGGCGCTGCGTGCCGCGGAGGAGCTCACGAGCCCTCTCCGCATCCTCCTTTGAGGACATTACGTCCTCCGCAAAGGCACGGACGGTTTGCCAGGCCTCGTCGCTGTTGACCATAGCGCGAACCACAGCCGGCAGAGACAAGTCGTGGCCAACGGTCCCCCTCAGTGTACGCCGTTGTTGGGCCCATGCTGGGCACGCAGTGAGCGTGTGCTCGGCGCTGTCCACGCTAGCGGGGCAGTGATGGCAACTCTCGTCCGCCTCCCTGCGTATAGCTTCGGCAAGTTCCTGTCCCTGCGGCACAGGAACTTGCCGAAGCATCCGTGTGCCGTAAGCAGCTGAGTGAGGCGAAACGAGAGGGCGCCATGCCCTCAGCTCAGCCAATCCTCCAGTACTGGCCTGATGGCCTCCACGGTCCATAGACCGGCCCTCGGTTGCTGCAGCCTCGTCCGCCACACCTCCACTTGGGCCTGACGGAGCTCCTCCCTGCGCTCGTCCACCTCACTTTGCGCCGGGCGGTCGCCCCGACTTCGCGCATCCTCGCGCTACGCGTAGAGTGACGCGAGGGTTCTCGCGTCGAGGTCCCAAGGGAGGGACCCAGCTAAGACGGCTGCCGCTTCGCCCGATACTGTGCGGTATCCTCGCGACACTCTGATGGCCATCAGTCTCTGCACGCGGCAGAGTGTCCTGATGACGCCATCAGAGTAACAGGCGGCCCACACCGGGGCGCCGTACAGCGCCATGGAGCGAAGCACCCCCATGTACAAGCGCCTGGTATATACGCTGGGGCCACCGATGTTAGGCAGTAGCCTGGCGAGTGCCCCTGCTGTGCCAACCAGAATATATCTCGCGGTTTCCCCCGCGAAATCTCACTTTGTCGACGGCCGATAGAGGATATAGGTACTCGTAGCTAGATTTAAATAATAATAAAAAATGTATTTTTTATCACTGAACCACATCGAAAACGACTCATATCGAAAATCGAAATTGCTATAAATAAGTCCTACTAAGAGACAATTTAGTTAAGAAATGGCTTAATTCTGGTTATGAATTTCAATGTCAGCAAAAATGCCACAAAGCATTGCTGAGAATGCTGCTGATAATAATGATCTTATCTAATTGAACAAAAAAAAAACAATTTATATGTAGGTTTCTTAAAAATAACGTTTTTAAATTAAGTAATTTAAGTAGAGGAAATAACTAATTTAAAATCCTTTTTTTACGTCAGGAAACCGCCTAAAAAGCATTAATGCTACCTTTTTTCACTTAGGAACACTACTAATCCACAAAACAAATATTACTAAATTCAACATTATTAATATCTCACATTTAATTTAATATTTTATAGGATTTTACGAGCCCTATACAGCTTAAGTATTTATAACGGTATTATGGAAGCTTTAGTTCCTACCGCTAAAGCGCCGACAATAATTATTAGCTAATTAAGATATTTAGGAGTTATAAATGATGAATTACATGTTTCCGTAACGATTAGAGAGCGATTATTTTGAAGATTTAATTTAGTTGTAAGTACCTACTATAGGTATTTTGAATAATTTGTAATTTACATTCGACTATTTACCTCACCAGATGATAGGTGACGATATGAAATAGATATTAGAAATCAATTATTCGCAACAATAACACAAATATAAAAAAAAAGTAAAAAATGATTACAATTTGTTGAGTAACGGCCCCCGACTCAGAATAATACTTGTTTTCTTACTACTTTCGATTAGCGCTGGTCTTCCGTTGGAGCCGTTCTGATGATGATCTAAGATGTAGAACGCTTGCTTAGAATATAACTATTTTAGTCTAGCTGATGTGGTTGGCTAAACCGCGGTCTACGTATTGGAATGATTTAGGCTAGGTCCAGAAGAATACCAAGCATTATTCTAATTACCAAGTATAAAAAAAATTAAAAAGAATCGCCTTTTGTCTCGCTCCAAGATTTAGTGATATCGCCATCGAACAATAAAAACATTAAAATCCACGTAAAATCAATTAAAATTTAAATAAACTTTAAAATACGTCTTATTTTAGTGAGAAAATAATATTCAATACGTATTCGTGTTAATGTACATACTTACTTAAGTACATTAGATACATGTCCATAAAACTGAAAAGTGAAACATATTCGAACATCAAAAGCAATTATGTTCGAATCAACCATAAACACGAGGGGAGAAAGGGTATAATTTCACACATACAATATTATAAAGCCTCAGAACATATCATCGCATATTGGCTCACGTCAAATTTTCATAGCGCACTCGGGGGAAATGCGGGAAAGCGGGCGAGGGGAGAAAATGCTTCATCACAGTTTCTCAACCTTAAAGCCTCGCGAGCCCCTTTAAATATCTCTACCAGACGGCAACGATTTTACCCAACCAGCAATTTATTATACTCACTTGTGCACTAGCATTGTTTTGTTTAGGTTGTCTTTAAAATTCTAGTCGATAGATCAATACAATTTCAATTATATTGTAATTAATCATTAATCAAATTTGAGCATTTAATTATTTTACATAGATAAATAAAGAAATATCTATTTAACTGTAATATCATGGTTTGATTTGATATTTGCTTCTATGATATCGTTTCACATTTGAATTAGTGTTTTAATGAGGCGATATGCTCAATATGTAACGAATCATTCTGCCGCCCGCACCGTCATTTAAGTGCTTAGGGGTTGAGGACCTCAGTTTGAGCAACACTGTACTTACATTACACAAGTATTTTACTGTATCGATGATTTTGCGGAGCATTTGAAGGGTGCTATAAAATGCTGCTAAAATATTAGAACTGTTGACGGCGATATACGGCTTGAGACGGTAGTAAAGTCGCGAGAATGTTGTAAAAATATTATTTTTGTTTTTATTTTAATACGGAATTTGAAAGGCGGTCGTTAAATGGCGGATTATGTGAAGCAATATGTAAATTGATTGATTAAATTAAATTACCTACCTATATAATTTGGCAGCTGTTTAACAGTATTTTTGGGGAATTACATGAATTCAAAATGATTTATGAAAAATATTTTTCGCGGTTTTCCTAGGTGGCTGCGGATCGAAAAATATAGTTTTTCGTATTATGGTTTTCAATAGTACCTTACTACGGCAGGCGGCGTACAAAGCGATCCTGCGTGAACGAACCTTTACAGAACTTCATATTATTACTTGTAGGTACTATTTATGTATTCTGTGATATTATTTATAATAATGCCGACTGTGCACACGCACGGCGAAAAAACGTGTATAAGCAACAAAGTGTATTTACGATGCGCAAAAACTATTAGGTAAACTGTGGTTATAATCTAAGTTTTCCAACGATCATTTCATGAAAATACCTTTTTGCGGATTCACCCGCGGTTTCACTCGCATATCTCCTCACCTCGCCGGAATATCGGAATAAAAATATTATACGATATTCCGACGAGCTGAGGAGATGAGGTGAGGAGGTGAGGTGAGGTATACCAATACAGCACCACAGTGCTAATCATTGGCGCTGATGGGGTATTTATGTCTCCAGCTACATACCAAGTTTAAGAGGAGTATATACGCCAACGACCTTGAAACTGAAAATCCCTGTCGGGCTCATCGAAAATTGTTGATTATTTCATGACGGAAGGTCGTAGAACTTTTTTTTGTGCACAGATTGTAGGTGACATTGTTTCCTACATTTTGGTGTAGTTTTAAGACAAGAACCTCCTATTGGTGCAAAGCCTATCCAAATTTTAGACAAAAAATGTCTGATTTGGCTAAAATGTCGATAGGCTTCAATACGTTTAGACATATTTGTATGGTAACTGCACTAAAATATCGGAAACAATGTCGCCTACAATCTGTACACAAAAAAAAGTTCTACGACATTCCGTCATAAAATAATCAACAATTTTCGATGCGCCCGACATGGATTTTCAGTTTTTCAGAATAGGGCCCTTAATCACAATAGATTCAGCGATTTTTTTGCGTGAAAGAGCAACCAACACACACAGACACACCCAAAAACCTACACTTTTATTATTTTAGATAACCACGTCATGTTTTCTTCGGCGTGACACGAACTTCCAATTGATGTCCATAGAGTTCGTTAATAACATATCCACTAAACACTGTACCTTGATAAATGAAAAAATCATTAAAGTCTGTTTAAAAGTTCATTCACACCACTAATACACCGCATAAAACATCAATAGTTATTTAATTACTTTATTGGTACAAATAAGAACATTTTAAACAAACAAACAGATGAAATGTATCCGCTATAAGTTACTATTAATTATACTATTTAGAGTGGATATTATGGCCGGTGAGATCAAACAAGAATTAAGATATTAGGTGAAGTTAATCACGAGCAGTGAAATTAGCTCGGCCGTCGCGTTTTCAGAATTTAATTTTAATTTTTAAATTATTTTGGACTGTTTACAGCTATAAGGCTTTAAATATGACGAGTGTTTGTATAAAAACAAAGTTAAAATATTATATTTGCCACATGTAAAACCAGAAAAAACCCTGCAATTGTTTAATAGGATTTTAAGTAAAGGTACGCAGAAGTAGATATCTTATAAGTTACGTCAAGTTACGGTTAGTTCGAGCATTTCTAATATTAGAAGATAAATTGAAAATCAACAAAATAGAGGCAGAAAATGCGATAATGAAAAAAAACCTGACGCATTTTACACAATCGTGGTGTTTTTAGAGATATTCGAAATCGATTATTAAATGAAATAAATAACAATGAAAAATGTTCACAGAGTAACAAAACAGTCCAGTTTAATGCAGGTCGAAATTTGCTGAACGCATTTACTTATGTTTTAGAAAGCATTAAACGGTTTCTTTTAATCCTGCCAAGTACTAAATTTTTTGAAAGCAAAAACCAACGTCAATGTAATTAAACTAATTTGAATCTTGTGACATGAATTGATTGCCCGTAACCTATTGATCTGGAATAGACAGGTCGTCGGTTACTTTTATAAAATTGTATTATTGCTATCATTCCCCTAAACTTCGGAAGTAACAGTCAAAAGTTGATATCCACTGTAGAGATTTAGGAACCGAAATGATACTTCATACGCCGCGCCCGCGCCGGTGATATAATCATAATCTGAAATTAATCTCATTTTTCGCTTTGAATCGCGTGATCTTTATTACTTTTAGCATTATTTAAATGCTCAACGTTTAGAGATATTTACAGGTCTCTTTAGGATTCACTGAGATGTGATTTGTTATTCTATTGTACAAAAAAGTTATTGAAAAACTCCAATATTATTTGTACCAAACGTTTCTGTGTACGCAGACTTTCAACAACCAACCCAATCATAACCTGCTAACATTATAATGATTGTGTGTATGTATGAGTGTGTGTTTATTGCTCCTTCACGCAAGAACCGCTGGATCAATTGCAAAGAATTTCCATAATATGTAGATAGCTTGAGGCTCGGAATAAAAGATGCGAGTTTGTGAATTTTCAAAATACTAAAGCCAATTACTATTCTTATTAGAGCTACTAAAAATCGTGTTATAAGTACCTAGGTAAGTAGGTGTCGGTACCTAATAGCTTTTAGCTTACATGCAAGATTTTTTTAATGAGGTAGGCTTGTATATGACCTCACCTCACCTGATGGGAAACGACCACGTAGCATGCTTGCCTATAGAAGGATCCTATTAGACTTGAAGATTCCAGACTTGAAGAGACTTTAAGATTGACTTGAAGATTCCAATGGTGTAGTTAAGGAGGAATTTCGACGGGCAGGCGTGAGTTCCACTTCGTAGCGGTACGAACGAAAAAGGTGGATGCGTGGCGCTTAGTGCAAAAAGAGAATGCGCACCCTAAACGGGTGATGTTAATAAAATGGCCAAAACTGGGTAAAACTTCTATTGTAGATATAAAAGACCTCATTTCAAAAACATTCATTAACTTTAAACACTTTAAAATTTCGTGCAACTGAAGTTAATTACAAATTACAATTTATTCTTCACGGCAACAAACAAACTTAAACGCCTATTCAGTTTAAAATATAATTTAACATTTAATGGCATAAATTATAAAATGAAAACTTATTGCGTGCGCGTTGATGTCTTTTCTAAGCGGTATTTTGCAATGGCATTGTTTTTTTTAGCAATTGGAGTTTTATATAATACTATCTGTGTCCCGCGGTTTCACCCGCGTAAGTCTCGATCCCGTGGGATTTTCGAAAAACCCTTTCTTATCGAAAGCCTGCATCGTCATGCATTTCAGCCCTCTGCTATCAGCGGTTTAGGCTGTGCGTTGATCAGTCAGTCAGTCAGTCACTCACACTTGCACAAACTGCACACACAAAGCATTTTATAGATTGTATGTATACGTAGGTATATATAGTCGTTGGATAAAAAATAGTTTTTCTATCACAGTGTTATTTGTTGGTATAACCACGACAATTAAAACGATTTTTAAATACCACAGTTGTTTTCACAAATATTATTTAAAAACGGGATATTTACCTTGTTTCATTATGAACAAGCCATTTCCGTAATTAATAATAAATTAAAACATGGTATTTTTCGTATAGGAAAAGCGATGACAGCGGCGTATGCGATTTACGTTAAAATTAATTCCGCGTAGTACTTACCTACCTATATTCAAAACTAAATTAGGTTTTGGTAAAACTCCAAATATGCAACTCTACAATATATTTAACCTATTAGTGACACAACAGAATATTAATGATATAAAGGTTATACAATGTACATTGCATAGTACCTTAAGTATAATGTTTAACAAAGGTTATTCATTATACTATACATTGCATTTTAGGGAAAACCAAATCCGCGACGAGTTGATAAATCTGTTTAAATTTAAATTCGGATAAAAACGTTTTCGATATTTTGCGGTAATTATTCCAGAAATGGCATAAAGTGCTACAAGCATTTTGAGTTCTATAAACAGAACCCGGGCCGTATCTGTCCAAGGTACTATACCTAGGGACTCATTTTTAGGCAAATAGAACCCTTATAGATTCGTCATGTCTGTTTGTCCGTCTGTCTGTCCGTCCGTATGTCACAGCCACTTTTCTTAGAAACTATAAGAACTATACTGCTGATTATATTTTTAATTTTATTTATTTTAGTAAATTAAGTTGGTTAGGTACTGTTGGTACGAGGTAGTTATATTAATTAAATATGTTATTATCTGTTCAAGTAAACTTTTCCAAAATAAAAGACCATATCTCTCATACAATTTGTTGCTTTAGAGAAATATTATGAAAAAGTAGTGAACCGCGTAACAAATCAACCGCAGAATGATCGGAAATCACCATCAAGAGGACACGGTTGAGATCTTAATGGCGCAATCGTTTCAAAACTCTCGATCTTTGTCAAATTGTTTCCTGGATTATGTAATAAGTAGCTTAGGAGATTATGACGAATAAATTAACTCTTCGATGGCGGTGGGTGGAAAAAAGGACTCGAATATTATTAAATAATATTATTTTACAACAAATAAATAAAATTAATAATAAAAAAATGGAACAGAGAAATCCCTACTACCTTTCACCATTGCTTCTTTTTTTTTCGTAGGTATAGTGGTATGGTCCACATAGTGTTAAAGTTTTCAGGTAGCCTAACTTGACCTAAGCACTACTATCAGAGATAACAACCCGGACTAAATGCTTAACGTGCCTTCCGAAGCACGGAGGCGCTCAAATTATCGTCACACAAATTATCGGTCACCCATCCAAGATTTGACCGCGCCTAGCGTTACTTAATCCACACGATCAAAATCGGCAGGTACAACTAGGCCAATAAGCTCCCAATCACCATTGCTATATTGTCGTCTCGTAGTGACCGCAGCTTACTTTATTACCTTTTTTTAATACAGGAAAATAATAACGCGGTAACCAAATTAAAGGTAACAAACCGCCACACATCCGAGCGCTTCCGTAGACAAAAAAAGTATCACCGGACTTGCTGCCAATTTACTTTTTTGCCATCACGACTTAACTATTTCCGACGCACGCACCTAACTTGCGACTATTGTCTCAATTACAGAGGACATCCGAACTTCCTTTGTAGGTGGTCGCAAAAAATGTAGCGAAGGTTTTTTGTGGACTCTTTTTTTTTGTTTCGTTAATTTGTTTATTTTTGGGGGCGACAGTGTATGAAATGGAGCAGATTAGATTATTTGCGTCAACTCTTTTTTAAATAGGTTTTGGCTGTACTTTCGTATAAAGCTTTTGTCTGTGCTTTGGCATTTCAAAGTAGTTTAGGTACTTTGAAACTTTTTAAATTGTATAATAAATAAATTATGGATAATCTAATACAAGCATTTTGATTGGTTAGAAGTACCTACCTTCATAATTTAAATTAATAGTTTACCTACTCTGTAAAGAAATGACGTGTAAATGTATATTTTATTACAAATAAATAACCATTGAACCATTGGACGAATTACTGTAAAGTTATTTATTAATTAAAAAAATCCTTTTAAATTATTATCTAGAAGAACTATACAATTAGCAAAATTTCAAGTATACGTAGTTTACCGTATACTAATAGATCTCCAATTTATAAACATTTCCATATCACTGAGCTATGAAGCACCCGGACCATTTGAAGGCGTGGGTGGAACAGAAGACAACACTTAGAGGCTCCTTACAATAACAAGTTTAATCTCAAAATATGATGGAGACATTGTACCAGCGTTATCCCTGACTAGGACCACTATAAAATGCAGCCAAAGATTATCTAGAACTATTGATAAACTGCGGGAGGAACCACTTGAGGTATTGCGATGCGATGGTAGACGGAAACTATGGAGATTATGGGGCTATATTTAGGGGAAATCCGCAATGAAACGGACGTGTTTTAAAAACGGACACTATCGATATTTCAAGTTTTTGATCGAAAATATTTTAGAGTTTTTGGGTGTTGGCACCATTGATGACCATAGACCTGTAGACCTGTGATGTGACCATGAGACCACAGGCCCACAGGTCAATCAATGGTGCCAACCAACACCCAAAAAACATATAATATTTTGTTAGTGTCCGTTTCAAAACACGTCCGTTTCATTGCGTATTCCCCCTAATTCCCAGACTGGCTCATATAATTCTGATGAAACATGATTTATAAATATAAGTAGGTATTCCTTTTTCACACGTGATTCAGCTGATATAATTACATCCGACCCTGTTGATCGTCCGAAGATTTTCAAGAAAATCCAATTTGCTCTCACGACGACGGACATCAAAAAAAATCCCCGGTCCGGCGCGACGAGACGTGACAAATTATGTCTTACAAGGCGTCTACAATCTCACCCAGACTGAGGAAAAAACTCCGATGTGTCATTCAAGGTATAGCACGCAGTTTTGTTGTTTTGTATCAATAAGGGAATATAGTTTTTTGTTTCTTTTTACCCGACTGCCAGAAGAGGGTTATGTTTTTGTATTATGCTTTGTAAAAATATTTTTATAAAATGGAAATGATTACCAAAAATTTCAACGTTGTAAAGTTAAGTTGATATTAAGACATTGTAAACATTAATAACTTTAAAAAAAAATCATAATTAGGTATGAATAAGTAGGTAAAACTTTTTTTTTGTGAATAAAATAACGAACTTTTTTAACCAGTAAAAATAATATACCAAAATTAATGGTGATCTGATCAAGATATAAGATAGGTAGAGTAGTACCGCTGGGTAAGTACCGCTGGATAAGTATTGAACGATGATAATTTAAAGATTGCTAGAGTCAAGAAAATACAAGCGTAAAAATAACGCGTAAATAATAACATAATAAATCATGACTTTGGACTTAGTAATTTTGTCTTAGTCATCAAACTCATCATCATGCAGATAAATTTGATTTACTTCATTGAAAATCCTGTTTAAGATAAGACGAAAAGGATCATTCTTAACTTTATCATACTAACCTTCGGTGACCGCAAATCCTTAATACCCAAAACAAAAAATAAATATTTTAATATAAAGATAAAAACAACAAATAAAAGCTTTTAACTACGTTTTTAAATTCCTACAACAATAACAACAAAAACAAATATTTTAGCAAACATTGGCATGAAGACATCCAGGCCTTTTAAAAGGACACTGATAACATGGGTAAACAATTCAGACAAACAATAATATTTGATAAAAATGCGTTGGGATATGTAATTTTAATGATACAGTATGGAACACTTACCGTTTAGTCTATCCTTAACAACTTGATGAGCGAAGGCTGCAGCAGCCGCTTGCCTCATTGGATCTAGTGCTACTCCCCAAGCACTCAGCGCTCCCAATGCTCTATGTGCAGGCACCCTTACTACTCCAGGATTGCCACCAAACCCATAACCAGCCCCAAGACCTAATCCAGGTCTCAGTAATAGCCCAGAGTTAGGATAAAGTCCAGGATTGTGAGAGAAATTTAACGGCAAACCCGACCCATCTTTACCATCATCTTTAACACTCTCTGATTCAGTGTCCTGATCGCTTCTATCGTCACTTTCTCTAGAATTTCGTCGCTTGTCTATTTCTTCGAACTGTTTTCCTAATAGACGAGATATACTGAAGGGTAAATTAACCCTCTGTTGAGTGACAGTCATGTGATCGTTCGGGGAGTCATGGTACCTTTCATGATAGCTGTGCTCTGAATCTCTGTCTTCAGATGCAATACTCCTATCACAGTGACCTGACAATCTACTATCAGAATCCACATTGATCTCTTCTTGATCATCATCAGAATGCACAGATGACATCTTGATTGTTCTAATAAAATACACTGAGGACAATAATTGTTTCACTAATGAGGTCCGATTAACATTTTCGAACTACTGTTTTGTTATGTATTCAGCAAAACAACAAGTCATTTGTATAACGCGCTATGCCAGTTGTAGTCTACGGTCGACCGCACTCGACTGAATCGTTACACAAAATATCGGGTGAAACGAGCCAATCACCAGTATCCCCCTCCTTTTCCAATTTCGAACACGATAGTTTGACCGCACAAACGCCTTTACGAAGCCCGTTGAGTGGAACAGTTTCCAACAAAAGCTTAATACGATTTCCAAACATAAAAACTCGTTTGGACTTACTAACTTAAAGAGAACGATTCGTGCTGTCCCTCTCTCGGTGTCTTCTTCTCGCTTAAATTGAGTCTCCCCTCGTTTCCATTAACGTATCATTGTCGACTCTATTGAATACCCGATTGAGTTCAAAGTCAAGTAACTTATAAAGGTTTTTGCTACATTTTACTACAGTTATAACAAGGTAATACTGCTGAAGATTATTTGTGAAACAAAGACAGAATATTCATAGATATGGGCGTAATCGCACGTTAGAAAAGATCAACTATATTTTTGTGAGAGGGCGTGTCCTTTTGTGTTGTAACGCGTCATTTAAATCCAGTTATGGCCTGACAAATGGTGTACATATTAAGGGGGGCAATGTTAGGAAACTATTTTTGAATCTTTTAAGACAGTTAAATTATTTACGTTCGGCGGTCGACCGAGCTCTTCTATAGTAGACAATGCACTTTATAATAAAATAGATCCCAAGTTTCGTGTTATGGCCATAGATAAGTAGGGATAATGTATCGTTGAAGATAGCTGGTTTATGGGATTGGTTTTGACGTTTCGAGTAGTAAAGGGTGTTAGATTATGGTTAGGACGATAAAGGTAGGAGATTGCATTTACATTAATGTTCGATATGAATTAATAATGTTGATACATATCGAATATTACTTACCTTCGGTCATTTGGTATGCGATGCGAAACATTTCATTGGTTCATTGTTGTTTGATTAGTTTGGGGTTTGAATGGAGTTCATTGATAATAATGAATTCGGGGGAAATTATGATTCAAATAGTGAAATAGTAGCCATTTTGTCATTAATTATTTAAATAGGTACTAGTTGAGACTTGGGGTTTTTGTAGTTGCTTGCTATTACCACATAAAATCATAACCTAACGTGACTGACTGACTGTGCGATCTATTAATGTAGGATCAAATCAATCGATGGATTGAGGTAGACAGCTATAGGAACCTTAATCGTAACTATGGGCATCCGCTTCGAAAAGATTTTAAAATATTCTTACGGGATTGAGATTTACCTATAGACACTGAAACCACGGGACATAGCTAGTCTCTGGTATTTAAATTACGAGTAAAATCTTTAGACGTCGCTTTAAACTTTAATTTGGAAACTTTGGTAAATAAATTAAAATAAAAATCTTTACATTTACTAAGTTTATTTGCAATTACCTTTTAATGAATAATCTCTTCTATTCGTACCTATCTACTAATAAGGTCAATAATGAGATATATTTTACGCTTCATCGCATATTATTATATATTTCTTACATCGACGTTTCGACTATGTTATACTATTGTAACCTTCAAAAATAATAAACTTATTAAGAGGATAGTCTCCATTCTCTTTCTCCACACAAACGTAGTTTACATTTTCCTCCCTGGATAAAGACATTAGAGCAAATATTTTTATGCCATAAAACTTATATCTGTCATACATAACTATGCATCTACCTTTTTATTTTTATTTTAATTAGAAAATAAAAACAAAATAAAAAGGTAGATGCATTCTCATGACAGCTATAGGTTTTATGGCATAAACATATTTGCTCTAATGTCTTTATCCAGGGAGGAAAATGTAAACTACGTTTGTATAGAGAAAGAGAATGGAGACTATCCTCTTAAGTTCACAAGTTTTCTCGCTACAAAGACTATTATTTGTAGCGAGGAAACTTGACTTGAATTTAATAAGTTTATTAATAAAGCAAAGTCCTTTGAAACGTTAAGATTTACCGTTTTGAAATTTCCTTAGTGAAGAAAACTTATTTATCCTTCTTTTTCAATCGAGAAGGCTATCTCAGACGCGCTTTGAGAAAAGATGCGCACTCTTAAGAGGATTACTTGACGGACAAGTTAATGTGATTTCTTTATACAACGAAGACTAAAGGATAAAGTTCTTTTCCACCTCTTAACACTATCTGATTCCAGTTAATATTGTTTTTGTAAGCTTAGATGATCTTGTTTACTACATTATAGTGGAAACAAAAAAATTACAGGGATTTGTCTTGAAACTACACTAAATAAATTTTCGATGAACCCGAAAATTGTTTTGGTTGAAAGCTTCATTATAATTACTATTTGTAGTCGGTTCTTAATTATTATTGTTAAATTGAACGTCTTGACGCAAGATAAACCCACTAAATATTTAACAAATCATCATTTTGTAAATATTATCGATTTGAATTAATCACATCGAACGTAAATGAGTATTTTTTATTCAAAGACTTCGATTTTTAATGATACCAGTGCAAGTCTCACAAAGTTAGTTAGGGTGTATGGATTCAGAACGCGCCCTGCGAAGAATAAAAACTTGATATCTCAGGAAACTCATTTTAACCGACTTTATAAAAGGAGGAAATTATCAATTAAGTTGTGGCTATGTTATTTTTACGAAACACTATTTACGAAGAAGGGTCGTGATTAGGTAATTTATCTCGACACGTTAAAATGATCTCATATTAAAAACGAAGTACTTAGACTTCGTATTAAATATAATCCAAATATTTTATATCATTAGGTATAATATAAGTGTTCTGATGACCTCAGAATGATGGGTTGGATGCTACTTTGTCCAACGAATAAGTATTGCTATTCAAAGAGGCAATGCAGTCTTTTGAGGTACCATAATATACCTCCCTAGGTATGGTTCTACGCAAAATTCTCATTATTTAATTTTTCATTCAGTACAAAATATAAATAATAATCAATGTATAGGTCGTTTTGTAAATACTTACCTATTTATAAGTATACCTACTTCGTTTTAAATATTAAATCGTTTTAATTTACGACTTTTTTCTAAAAAAAACATAAAAGTTGGTAGACCTACCTACGCAAAACAAAATATTATTCTGTGATCAGATCACTGATCGATCACTGTTATAATGTGCAAATGTAGCAAATGTCATGTAGCAAAACATTTTATCTATCTCTCTATTTTATACAATTCAGAGATTAGGTCACTTAAAGAACTTAAGAGAACAGTCTCCATTCTTTTTCTCCATACAAACGCAGTCGACGTTTTCTTCCCTGGATAAAGACATTAGAGTAAATATGTTTTTGCCATAAAACCTATATCTGTCATGACTATGCATCTACCTTTTCATTTTATTATTTTTTATTAATATTCTAATTAGAAAATGAAAAAAATCAAAAGGTAGATGCATAGTCTTGACAGATATAGGTTTTATGGCATTCACATATTTGCTCTAATGTCTTTATCCAGGGAGGAAAACGTCGACTACGTTTGTATGGAGAAAGAGAATGGAGACTGTCCTCTTAAATAAAATACTTAAAAATCAAGGTCGGGTTTTGCCCACGTTTATAAGTACATTTATAGGTAGTAGACGGCCTTTGTCCTTTTTAGTGCACACACGTAGTTAAGGGTTAAATCCTTAATGAGTAATTATTTGACAAATTCAGTGGCGCGTCGTCGGGCGAATGCACGATCGCAATGCAGAAGGTGGTGGGTTCAATACCCGCCGGGAGCAAGTATTTATGCTTAATAAAAAATATCTGGTCTGGGTGTCTCGCTATCATAATTGTATACACAAGAAGCATTCAGAAGAAAAAAAAATATAAGTTTTATATCCCTTGTTTAGTCACCGTAACACAAGCTTAGTAGCTTACCGTGGGGCTAGATGGCGCTGTGTGATGTTCACAGAATTGTATATCTACCTATTTATTTTATTTATTAAATTGCGCGGTTTCACCCGCGTATGTCCCGATCCCGAGGGAATATCGGGATATACAGTGTGTGTTGTCCATATTAAATTCTTCAGCTATGTGCATACCAAGTCATCGAAATCGGTTCAGTAGTTTTTACGTGAAAGAGTATCTATTTATTTATTTTGGGAGAACCAACAGCTATTACACAAATATAAGTAAACATTATAGAAATGGAGAGCCAATTAGAGGTTCCCACGAATAAACAACAACTTAAACTAATAATGTGAGAGATCAATCTTCGACACATACAACTACAGGGAAGCACAAACCATGGTAGTCATGATCAAAACGAGGTAAATAAACTTACTAATCATCAACGAAAAACATGTTACTTAACCGTCATCTAACAAGCATTTTCACAAACAAACTTTCACATTTAATAATATAAGTAGGAAGGAATAGGAGAGAATAGGGTTCTTCTTCTTCGTAAAAGTAGGAAAGCGGACCCCGGGCTCTCGAGAGAGATGCAACCGGGAACAACGCTCGGATGATGAGTGTGGCTCACCTAGGGTTAGAGTTTTCAGGTCGCCCTAGGGCCTCTAACTTACCCTTACGACTGCTATCAAGCTATCAGTGATAACAACCCAACCAAGACCAACTGCTTAATTTGCCTTCCTGAAACACGGAGAAACTCACGGAGAGGTGACTCCCGATTTCTGGAGAGGACGGGATGCACGGAGGTGATTTCTGGTGCAAATACGATACGTGGGCCGGTGCAGCTTCTAAGAAAAATCGAACGCAATTTATTTGAAGGCTGTCTTCCTTCTTCTATGCGAGTTCTAGGTTCTAATGTTCTAAACTTTTTTTAAATGTTGAATATTTCGGAAATCAAGAAACTTTCATAAAAAACAGATATCCTTATTAATAAACCTGGAGTAAAGTCAAGGTCAAATCATGTTTTCACTAGTCCGACCTTACTAATCGTTTAATATTAAAAATAAGGCTATTCATGTTTATCTGCTGAACCCGCCATGACGCCCTCTACCGGCTGGTAGCGTTATCACCATTCATTTCTCCTCACTCACCCTCATTGAGATAGCACCTAGATGTGATGGTATTTTATGTTCCTTTGATTTATATTTATTCCCATTTTTATCTAAAAAACAAGGAACGCCTAACCGTTTTTTAAGTAAAAGTTTGAAAAACCGCAATAACTTATAAAGTACCACTACTCCATGGTAGGTGGCGTTAGTAGTAGTTTATAAAAATATTGCTTAATAGTTATGCTACTTGTCTATAGATGTCACTACAATTTCTAAAAAATTTTGCACTGCAACCCCTAATAAAGGGTTCTGTAACTCAAAATGTAAAAAAATATGTTTATATTATTTTGAGAAGGGAGACGGCAGTGGAATAAGATCCGACCCGACTTCCTTAGTGGCTGCACCTGCTAACGTATCGGAACACGGACGAGTCCGCCTGGCGCTACGACTTAGACCGGCGGGAGGTAACAAGAGCGGCCGTAGGGTCCCACTAACAACTTAGGGCTTGTCTTTACTATCATAAAAAAACACACTCTCCAAATTACTGCTCTCTACTAGCAGCAGTTTAGGCTGTGCGTTGATCAGTCAGTCAGTCAGGACACATAACATTTTACAGATATAGAATGCGTAGCTTATTTAGTGGTGACAAGTCGAGGCCGACCCTAGTACTAACACCCGTATATTTATGAGTGATTATGATTACTTTGTCTAAGCAATGCTCTGTCTCGCTCTTATTACTGATTTTTAACGTCAACGAAAATGTGACAGACACATTACCTACTTAGACAAGTCATCATCATCATCCGAGCGATGTTCCCGGTTGCAACCCTCCGAGAGCACGGGGTCCGCTATCCTACTTTTACGTCTGGGCATTGACTATATAGAGATTGCTGCTCTAGCACCACCCGAGGCAGGGGGAAACCACTAATTCTCGATTATTTACCTTACTTCGGTAACTACTACATGTAGCCCTGTATCCCCAGCTAGCCATGTATCCCCGGCATAGAATAGGGTTACCCTATCTCTTCCCGTGGGTGTCGTAAAAGGCGACAAAGGGATTTAGGGGGGACTAGCAAAACTTAAGTTCTCCCCACACAGTGGCGTATAAACTGCTTGGTCCCTAGAAGGGTTGGTGTCAGGCAGGCGTCCGGCCGTAATAATATTGCCAAATCTATTAGCAGAAGGTATGGTCAATGATGTCAGCGGCACCTACTGCACCAACCCCAAATATTTGGGGTTTAGAGGACCCTGGGCTCCCGACAGGGATGCAACCGGGAACATCGCTCGAATGAGAGAGAGGTAACTACTATTATGTCTATATTATTTACCATTTGCTTTTAGTAACTACTTCTGCCACGCTTATTCCTTCCCACGAAGCATGAAATTGAGTTTGGCACGTTAATTATAATAACTTCGAATTGTTTGGCTTTAACAAAAAATGTGATAAGTAACATAGGTAAAAATATGATGTTTAAGAAATATTTATTTTTCATTTCCTGTGTTATCCGTTTGATTGAATCAGGTAAGTCAGATACCTACTGTCTGTATGTGTCGCACTCAGAGACGTTTATTGGCTACTTAAAGCCCAGTATCTTTACTCTATACTATTTATTATATGTACGTAGGTACCTACTTCCAAAAAAAAGTATAATATGTAGTATATCCGTTGTCTAGTACCCATAGTACAAGCCTAGTGCTTAGTTTGGGGCTAGATTGCGCTGTGTGTCTCATCATCCGAGCGAAGTTCCCGGTTGCATCCCTCTCGATAGCCCAAGGTCAGCTTTCCTAGGGCCATAGGGTATTATACCCATGCTAGTAGCGTTGCTTTATTGTTAGGGAGCGGGAGGGTTCTTTGTATACCTAATGGTAGTTTTATGTTAAGGGCCCTATTCTGAAAAACTGAAAATCCATGTCGGGCGCATCGAAAATTGTTGATTATTTCATGACGGAATGTCGTAGAACTTTTTTTTGTGTACAGATTGTAGGCGACATTGTTTCCGATATTTTAGTGCAGTTTCCATACAAATATGTCGAAACGTATTGAAGCCTATCGACATTTTAGCCAAATCAGACATTTTTTGTCTAAAATTTGGATAGGCTTTGCACCAATAGGAGGTTCTTGTCTTAAAACTATACCAAAATGTAGGAAATAATGTCACCTACAATCTGTGCACAAAAAAAAGTTCTACGACATTCTATCATGAATTAATCAACAATTTTCGATGAGCCCGACAGGGATTTTCAGTTTCAAGGTCGTTGACGTTGTTACTCCTCTTTGCAGTGCCAACAGAACCAGATCCTATATCAACTACTAAAAACACAAGAAGAATACTGCAAGGGGTCGAAGTCCGAGACACTAGACCCTACATGGTGAGATTAGAATTTCTTAGACTAGTTTTTTTTTCATAATTATGGACAAACGTTCACATGTCGATTAAAATCGACCAAAATCGATTAAAACGGCTTTTATAATCAATTTTTCATTAATGTTTCTCATCAGGTATGGCTAAGACCAGCACATGCAGGAAAAATTAAAAAACGACCAAAACTAGACCCCAACTGGCTCTGTGGTGGTGTCATCGTTCACGAACGATTCATTATCACATCTGCTTCCTGCATTGAAGAAGTCAAAAATTTCTATGTTGTCTCCGGAACTAACAAGTAAATCTAAACATTAATTAATTAAAGTAAATCTCATCAATAACTTTTATCGACTAATGTCCTAAAGGAGACCAAAGCAGCAATGACAAAGGTAATAAATAGGACTTATATGTCTTTGAAATGTGATATAATTGTGCCCCGCAGTAGCCTCCAGAAAATAAATAGGTCTTTCAGTGCGCTTCATATTTTTAACCGACTTCCAAAAAACCATACGGTTTTTTGGAAGTCGGTTAAAAATATAATTATAATTATAATATAATAATAAATATAAATAGGAAAACCTATAATTTTTTTATGTCTGTCCGCGGATAACTTCGTCGTTTATTAGATATTTAGACGATCCAAAATGATCATGCGTGATCTTATTGAATAAATATAGTTTTGATTTGATAACTATTCTACGCCGGACTATTAGATACACAACATTTTAGATAAGTAAGTAAAATTTTGAAACTTACAGGTGGCTGCCATTATCAGACACCAATGACTGTATTAAATTTGGAGCTAAGAGAGCGGTGTGGAAATGTATACCCAAAGGTAAGTACAAGAACATAGGTAAGGCAGTAGTTAATCCAGATCTCCGGGGGGTCAGATCTCCAACTGCAGACCAAGTTTCATAGCAATCGGTTGAGTTATTTTTGCGTTATTGAAATACAGATATTCAATTAAACATCTAAATCTAAACAATCGCATTTATAATACTCGTATTAGTGGAATAAAATACCTAGTTTAAATATCATTTAAACAACCCAAAAAAATATAACCCTATTCTTCAAAATAAAAAGAAATACATAATAATTGCAATAATTGCAGTTTTTGTTTTGGTAGATGATTGTGTAGTTGCAGTAGGCGCAATTATATTTTTACCTTTTTATGAAGTCGGTGTGTTTTTTTTTAAATCTTCTTAGTTTTTTTTTCTTTTATTATCAAGATAAAAACTTAAATAACATTATTTTATTATACATAGCATTAAAAACCACTAAGTTTTGTAGAACGCTAATACTGTGATCTGCGAAGATAATCTGTAACTGAAAATTATACTCGATCAAGCAAAAGTAAGGTCAGGTCACAAATTTTGCAAATTTCAACCCATAACGTTACCAATTGAGAACATTTGTGGTTACATTTAGAACCGTAAGATAAACAGCTGAACTGACGACCTGAAACAAAAGGAAGCAAAAGCTGTTTCTTTGAACCCCAACCATGAGTTGATACGTAAATAAGTACGTGCACTGTAGCGTAGCAGCGTTAACAGTTTGGGCATGTCTTTATCGAAAAAAAAATATCGCCTCGTGCCAACAAGTTGCTACTGATACGGTATGGATGGAACAGACGGAGCGGAGTGGGAGGAAGGTCAAACTATAAACTGTGAACTTTACAGTAGACGTATTAACGTACCAACTCACGGTAGGAATACTGGTCTTCTCATCCGAGCCCGGGTCCGCTAAACCCCAAATTAATTTGGGGTCGGCGCAGTAGGTAAGTCATCATTGACCATACCTTCTGCAAATAGATTTGGCAATATTTTTACGGCCGGCCGCCTGCCTAACACCAAACCTCATAGGGGCAGCTTATCCGCCACCGCGCTGAGAGAACTTAAGGTTTGCTAGTCTCCCTCAGATTCCTTAGTCACCTTTTACGACACCCACGGGAAGAGATGTGGTAGCCCTATTCTATGCCGGGGCTTCACGGTAGGGATACTGGTAATGACATAATGTTCTGCATTCTTCTAGACTACGTGTTCGACGGCCAAGAATTCGACAACATACGATGGATGGCAGGCGACATAGCAATCGTGAAGGTAGAAGACGACTTCAATTTCGAGAAGCGCGTTAAAGGATGTGACTTCATACCTCAGAAGGCAAGGTACAATAACGAAACGGAATCGTACGAGAACAAAGGTACTGTTGCTTCGACTGCCGGCTGGGGGACGACGGATGTCTTTGGTAATGTAAGAAAATCAATGAATAAATAGACAAATATTGTACAACGTCGCACACAGCGCAATCTAGCCCTTAACTAAGCACTAAGTTTGTAATATGGGTACTAGACAACGGATATAAGTACTACAAATCATACGTTTTTTTGTAAATTAAAACATTTTTAGCAATATATTCCATAGAATACACCCAGAACAGAAACAAATTATTTATTGGCCGGAATAGAACCCGCAACCTACTGCATTGCAGTCGGGCCTTTGCCCGACGCGCGACAGTAGTCGTCAAATATATTACAAGTTCTTGATTTATTTTTCAAATTAAAGTCTTTTATAGAAGGTTTCATAATGAGTAAATATAGATAACACTAAAAACAACAGCTAAAATGATGAAGAATTGAATTTGATTTGAAACTTATTGAGTTTCTCTTTACATTTTTTTCTTTCACAATGACCTATGTGGCGCGTCGGGCAATTACCCGGCTGCAACGCAGAAGGTTACGGGTTCGATTCCCACAGGAGACAAGAAGATATTTAGGTATGCTTAGATATTTGTTTCAAATCTGGGTGTTTCCATATAATATTACAATATGTATTTATTTACAAAAAAAAAGCTAAAGTATTATATCTTAAAGTATTAAAAAAAAACTATACAAAAATAAAATTGTCTAGTCTGCTAACTAGACAACTTACACAAGCTTATAATAGCTTACCAGCGGCTAGATGGCGCTGTGTGAAGTTAACAAAAATATTTATTTTACATATATTTATTATTATTTCAGAAGTTTAATGTTGAACGACAAGTGACTATAAACTCCCCTGTACTCATGGAAACCGATGTAGTACTGATATCAAAGAAGAGCTGTAAGAAGCGATGGGACACACGCTACCATACGATTATAGACAAACACATGATCTGTGCTAAAGACAGTAACATTGTGGAGTCTTCTATGTGCCTTGTTAGTGTTACGTAGTGTTACTTATTTATTTTTATTACTAGCAGCGCCCCACGTTTTTAACCGCCCCGTAGGAATGTCGGGATAAAAAGTAACCTATTCAGATCTCCAGCTGCGTACCAAGTTTCATCGCAATCGGTCAAGTAGTTTTTGCGTAATTGTAACAAACATCTAAACTTTCTCATTTATAATATTTGTGGAATGATTATGGCTACAGTATTATGGCCGTCGTAAAAGGCGACCAAAAGGGGTTTTTTGGGAGGCTTCAGCCACAGCTTGTTACCGGCCTAAGTTGTACTTTTTTGTTATTCTCAATAATACTGGCAAATGCATATTTGTGCAAAATCATTCAAAATCGGATATATAGTTTCGAAGATAAAGTACCTACCCCTAACAAAAATCCAATTCTAAACATTTAACTTTACCTCTTAATATTATTGATGAACCTATTACAATGACATCATGCAATCTTAAACAGGCAAAGAAAATTCCCCCTGAAATACGAGTAGGTGCTAGAGTGCGCCAATCAACTAAACTGTGCTACTAGGTACTAACTATTTCTTACAAATTATGTTACTCTACAGGACACAGAAGTAGAGTGCAAAGAACTGACATATGCAGATGATGATGGGGATTCTGACGAAACATCAAGAAGGTTGTTAGCGCCAGCCAAAATGTTAGTAGCTGACCCTAAAAAACTCCTCGTGCATTCTGCTGCACATCACAATTCTAATCTAACCAACCAAACAAGGAGGACGGTGGATACTGGAGGGTTTTGTGAGGTCTGTAACGACTATACAATTATTTTAACAAGATAAATAAACAGCGGCGAGCTAGACGGTAGATTTGCATTTGTCGTTCCCCAGTGAAACTATAAAATATAACAATAATAATGCCCGCAGGGCACCTTGAGGTGTCGGGGAGTAGCAACCCCACAGCCGCCCGAGTGCTCCAGGGGGAAGTCGCCGTTTCTTACCTCCGTCTTGTCTTAGTTGGCTGGTCGGAGTGAACATTGATGAGGACGCGTTCACCTGCCTCTGAATTGCCTTCACCGGTCGGTCAGACTGGAGTTGCGAGAGCCGAAATACTCGGAGGATGGACACCTCATGTCAGTGATGAATTGACCCGCTCCACAGGATTAGCTAGGATGGTTTAAAATCCAGTGAGGTATCTCCATCTTTCAGACTCTCACGTCCCTGTTGCACCCTGGCTGTAATTTGGTCGGCTTAAAGGGTGGCCCAGTTTGTGAGTTGGCTAGTCTCCGTCTGCTTTTTACGTGTTTGAACATTGTTACGGTAGGCGCAATAGTTCCCCCCAGTATACAATCCATTACCATCCCATTTCCATAACCTAAGTAGTTTTCACCCGTAATTAACACAATAGCTCAATCCCAACCGTGGCCGTGGGTTGCCCTTATCTACATTTTATTATGTAGACTTGCTGCAGATATATTCGCAAGCTTGGTGTCCACGTCATTTATTGCATTTAAATTTGTAACTGAAACGGGCATCTACGTTTTACCACAGAATACATAAATAGTACAAGGTTTTACCAGAAGATCACGTAACTCCAAAGCCCCGTGAAATAGTGACGTTACAAATAATAATAAAAGCCTTTATTTATACCATATTACAAAAATACAAGTCTCGAGTGGAAACTTATGAGCCAAAAACACTCACTTGCGTCACTTACATGTAGTAACATGTAAGTGACGCAACAGTAATCGTTACATTTTCAAATATTGTAGTGGGTGCTTTTACTCTTTAGTCTATTAGAAATTAACTCTTTTTTTTTTGTTGACCGTACCAAAATCGTTTTGGCCCGAATAGGAAATGAAGTATGAAAATATTTTCACATTAAAATGACTATCTAATTTGGTTTTGGCCCGATTGGAATTCAATGTATGGAAGCAAAACAGTGAAACAATTGAAGGAGTGGCCCGAATGGGAATAAGCCTACAATACTTCTTATAAAACTAAATTTCAATTTAGCAACTATTTTATTGGTTAGGTTGTCTTTCGACATAGGTCTCCCCCAGCTTCTTCTATCTTTGTCCCGAAGTATAGCCTAGATGGGAAGATGATCTACCAAAAGAATGTAGAAGACATCCTCTTGGTAAATCATCTTCCCTTCTTTTTTCTTATTATCTCATAGAATGACCACGGTGGTCCCCTGATATACGGCCAAGGCCCAGGTGCCATGGTCATCGGAGTAATATCGGCATGTATGACTAAAGCTACTTCGAAGAAGTGCTACGGACCTTTCCTATTCACCAGCGTCTACAAGTACAGAAACCTCATAGCTTGTGCCATTGATAGAGATACAGTCGGGTAAGAACTACATAACTACTAGGTATTAATGTTAGTCTGCTAAATTGTCCCGCTGTAGGGCAAGGGTCATCTCTTAGAGGGATTAGGAAGGTAGTAAGACGCTACGGTAGTCTACTCTGGGTTGGCGAATATCCCATGCCTTTGAAGTAGTGTAGTAGGACATGGACATGTCGGTTTCCTCACGATGTTTTTCTTCATGTACTCAGAACTAGAATTAGGTATGTTTTACTTTTAAGATCTAAAGGTGATATTAGACAGTTCACTGCGAGTGAATCACTTCCTCCCAGTGATTCACTGCGAGTGCACTGCCGCCAAAGATCCGCCACTCTCCATAGTGTCTGATGCAGCCATACTCAAAGTATGCTCCGCGGAACCCTGGGCAAAGCCTATGTTCGGACTCTGCGAAAGTACGAAAAAAGATCAATAAAATACATTTTAGATACTACAATTCCTACAATTCAATCTATTATCTACTACAAGTATTAGATCGTCTTAATTATTTCTCAGTTTTGTTTGATTTTGCAATTTTTAGCTGTAGCAAAGCTTTGAAAAACTACCGATTCAAAAGCTTTAGCGAATTATTGCAAAATAAGTTACAATTGTTCAACCGTTTCCGAAAATAAAACTAATATGGATAAGGCATAATTGAGACGATTAAATTGTAGCAAAAGGTATCTCATTGTACCGTATTATATCGACTTAAAACATTTAACAGCCTTATTAATAAATGTGGATTAATTTCGGAGTTATTTTACCATTTTTGTTTCTGTCTGTCAACTTTGAAAGGGTCACGGAAAGAGACAAAGCGTGTTCTCACTACTCCAACCTTACTCCACGTTTATTTATAAGGCTATTACATTTTGTTTTCTTTGAATATTCAGGATTCTTTATAAGATGTTTCTCTTGTTTTCAGATATTAGGTAAAGTGTAAATAATTTTGAAAAGCGTAATTTTGGAATGACTTTAGTAATAAATAAACAACAAAGTTTCTCAGAATTATTTACCCACTGATAAGAATTGACAAGTTTGGAAACCTAATAATTTTGTCACCTTTGTTTGTTACATAACAGTCCGGAAAGGTGTAGAAAATTACTAAGAACTTCGAACACTCAGGTCAAGGAAATTACCCTAGATTGGAATATTGGTTCTTCTGCGTAAGTTAATGAAACAATTATTGTATGTAGGAAACGCCAAAAACATTCTATAGTAAAAATAAGCGGCAGCAATTTCAACGAGAAAAAGTGTAAAATGATTATTTGTAGAAATATTTTTATCGAAAAAATACATCTTCAAAAATTCACTCGCGTGCTCAAACTCGGGTCCCTGATTCAGTGTCTCAACGTCTTAACAAACTAGACGACGCGAGATCCCAAACGATGAATTTTAGAATAATATGTATGTTGAAAATGAATGTATGTTCCTGTCGACTAGCCTTGTAGCCTTTTTCGATAGGTCTAGCTAGAGTATTAAAATATCTAATGACGGAAAATGATAATTTTCTAATTTCCAGTCCAGAAACAGAGACAGCAACTGGTAATACAAACGACCAAGGTGCGCTGAGGTCACGAGATACTAATACCACGCAAATACAACCCGTCGATGCCAAAAAATCTACAAAAAGGCGTCGTCTATTTCGGACACAAACTGGCGGCGTCCATAATGCGCATGCTTCACTCGCTACCGTTGGACTTCAATCTGCATTGTATGGGAACAGAGGGTCTGAACGATTTTGAATCATAAAACTAATGAAATAAATATTCTTAAATTTTAGAAATATCCAATTGTAGTCTTTTATTATTTTACTATCCACCTTATCATTGCTACCATTGGGTAGCGTTTTTACGTAATTGTAGCAATGATAAGGTTTTTTTATTGTACTACATTCTCGGCGTAATCAATATGTATTCATGCAAAGTTTCCTTTCTACCGTTAGCGGTTATACGATTAATCGTATATCTTGACTTAGTATAGTTTAAGTAACCATTAAATGTCTCTGAGTGCAGCGGTTAGCGGTAGAAAGGAAACTCCCGCGGTATCGGAACTTACGCTGGTGAAACCGCCAGACGCTGCTAGTTCATGAATAAAATAGGCAACAAGTAACAACAATATACCTAAAGGAAATTGTTCATTTTCCCACGGGCTCCAGGCCCAAATAGAAAATGCCCAAAAATAGACACGTGTCTGAACGGTTTTAGCATTATTCGATAGGCACATAATTGTAGTTTTATCCTGTGAAAACTTTTAGTTTTTATTCACCCTGGATAATGAGAAATCTAACTATTTATATTTCTGAAATCGAACCAAAGAGGTCGGGTAAGCACGCGAACTTTCGAGTTTATCGTAATAGAAACTCCTTTATAGATTATTTTGTCGTTTTGGTGCAATGTGGAAGACGCAATGGCGGAGGCGGTAGTTCAGTTAAACGTTTAATTAGTAAAATTTAGGATACTAGGGTGAAAAAAATGCTACAAATCGCATAATATAACCTCAAATATTAAAATATATTTTTACAACTACATAACGTTCTGACACGACGCCAAAACTGGGCCCATGAATGGGCATACTCTTTTACTACTAGCTGGGTCTTGTGGTTTTACCCGCCTACGTCCCGATCCGGTGAGATATTTCAAAAACCCTTTCTGATTGGATGCATAGGTACATCACATGATGACACTTACCAAATTTCAGCTCTCTACTATCAGCGGTTTAGGCTGTGCGTTGATCAGTCAGTCAGTCAGGACAAAGCATTTTATAGATATTTTAAATAAGACAAAAACATAAAAGAAAATGAACGTGCAAACAAGCATGTAATGAAAAATTCAAACATTAATTTAAAATTAAAGTTGTTTCCGGAAGTAAAACAAATGCAATGAAATGTTTTTCCGTATATTCATCCTTATATGCACTTATTGCCATGGTAACCGTGAGTATACCTGCATATACCGAATAGGTATTGTTTATTATGTAGTCCTACATGAGTCCTACATAACAATTTAATTACAGCAATTAGGCAATTTTCTCATAACACTACTTTATTTTTTATTTGTAGACAACGATTTTAAACATCTTCCTGAAAAAAAATGTCAAATACAAATAGCCAAGACGTCAGATTATAGTCTGAAATTTAAAAACCTATTCTTTCATACGAGACTTATTCGCTCATACTAACTGCAATAATTGAGATAATTGGCAGTAGTAGAAATTGAGAAAAAAGAGCCATAACTCCTAAACCACGAAAAATCGCGGAACATAGATGGGGTGATTTGGATGCCCCTTTAGGTTCTCAACCTCTGGATTTTCGCTTGACACTACTTTCTGGGATATCCTGTACAATAGCATCTATGCAGGGGTTCCCTAAGTGGGGGGCGCCCAGAGACCTTTACTGGGGGGCGCAGGCCACCTGTGTAATTAAGTATACAAACCTGCGATCGCTGAGAGAATGCATTCCAGACTGCTCGATACGACCAATGAAATTATCTGAAATTGACGCTTGTCAGAACTTAATATGTTTTCCTCAGTGGGCGAATGTTAAGAACCTTATCGGCTTCTAAACTGGCCCCGAGGCCACCTCACGGGCGCTATCAAAGGAATTTGGTACTACTTACCAAATACCTTTTGTATATCTTTGTAAAATTTTAATGAGCAATAAATAAAACCTTTTTTATTTTGACTTGATAATCTGGACTGAAAGATGGGCGCGATTTTTTTTTATGGTCGAAAGGGGGCGCGGTTCAAATAAGTAAGGGAACCCCAGATCTATGGTATCTATATGCCGAAGATCGTGCGAAGTGGAGACGTAAAAGTAGGAAAGCGGACCCCGGGCTCTCGAGAGATGCTACCGGGAACAACGCTCAGATGATGAGATCTATAGTATAGAGATATTGTGCTTTAAAATCAATCTATTATAGCTAGTAAGGAATTAAAACACCGGTATTTATCTTTTTAATAGAAAATCAAATTAATATATGTTTTAGTTGCACAACAAATAACAGAAGGACCAACGATACCCCCTAAGATAAAAGATGTTTTAAAAAATACAAACGGATCTGAAGTGAAGTATATACTTAATAACACACGAAGAATTATTGGTGGATATGATGCTCAGCAAAGGCCTTATATGGTAAATATAAAAGAATGCTACTATTATAAATATTCTACACAGCAGATGCTCGCGGTTACACCCGCGTAAGTCCCGATCCCGTGGGAATATCGGGATCAAAAGTTACTCCTAGATAATGTAGCTTTCTGGTAAAAACATTGGTAAAAAAAAAATTGAAATCGGTTTAGTGGTTTCGGAGATAACCCGGAAAATACATACATACGTGTTACCAACGTTACCTCTTTATTATATTAGTATAGATTAGATGTAAAAGTTACTCCTAGATAATGTAGCTTTCTGGTAAAAACATTGGTAAAAAAAAATTGAAATCGGTTTAGTGGTTTCGGAGATAACCCGGAAAATACATACATACATGTTACCAACGTTACCTCTTTATTATATTAGTAAGTATAGATTAGATGTACCTACACTTGTACAGACCAATTTCCCAGTTTAGTCAGATGTGTGTGTATCTGTCTGTGGCATCGTAGCACACGAACGGATGAACCGATTTCAATGTAGTTTTTTTTGGTTGATAGGTGACTTTTGCGCGAGTGTTTTTAGCTATGTTTGATCAAAATCGGTTCAGCCATTCATAATATATGTTGGTTGAGGCTCGGAAATAAAAAACGAATGTTTTCAAATATGCCCGAGTGGGGTATCAAATAAAAGAGCATGACTTTTGTGACAAGAGTATGCATGTTTAATCAAAATCGGCTTAGCCGTTCAAAGTATATGTAGGGTTAAACTTGGAAATAAATACCGAATGTTTTCAAATATAGTACCCGAGTGGGGTATCAAATGTAGGACGTAACTTTTGTGCATGTTTTTGGTAAAGTGTGCTCTACATTGGACTGCATCGTCACGTACCATGAGGTGCGATAGTGGTCAAACGACTGTCACGACTCCGATGAAAAATTCCTGATACAGGGTATAGCTAGTAAAAACAATTTTTGTTTTTTCAGGTATATCTTAAACTACCCGTAAACAATCCAAAATACAAAGACTATCGCAGATGGCTTTGCGGTGGAGTGATAGTACACGATGAGTATATACTAACATCAGCAGCTTGCATTGAAGATGCTCGATACTTTTACGTTGTTTCTGGGACTTACAGGTACAGTACAAAGACTGACACCCGTATTTATAGACGAATCTGAGTGATTACTTTGGCTAAGCAATGCACTGTCTCAGTCTCGGTCTTATTAGTAATTTTTAACGTCAACCAGAATGTGACAGACACATTACTTAGACAAGTAATTACTCTGAATTGACTATAAATACGTGTGTAAGACTTCCATCTGACAAACTTCAATAATTTGCAACTATATTTACACTTACTCTTATTTTACGCATTAAGAACGCGGCAACTTTATTTTGGTATTAAGTTTGTATGGAAATGCTAACCATTTCCATACAAACTTAATACCAAAATAAATTATGAAAAATTTAGTTTTCTACCTTAATATCGATATTATTCGGATTAAAATTTTACTTTTATAGGGTCCCCACCACAAGGTTTTCCAAAATATTCATTCGAAATGAAATAAAACGGAGAAACATTTTTATTTTTTCATTTTTACAGCGTAAATTACTTTTTATTGGTAATAATATAAAACAAATGAGATGTAAATGAGATATAACTAACAAATACTAACTAACTAACTAAGTAATTTACGCTGAAAAATGAAAAAAATGTTTCACCGTTTTATTTCATTTCGAATTAATATTTTGGAAAACCTTGTGGTGGGGATCCTATAAAAGTAAAATCTTAATCCGAATAATATCGATAGGTAGAAAACTAAATTTTTCATAATTTATTTTGGTATTAAGTTTGAATGGAAATGGTAACAGTCGCCACGTTCTTAAGTAGGTTAAGGAAGTGTCTAATTTAGTTTATTTTATCGAATAACTTTTTATTTTTAATGGCAGACATGATGAAAGAGATGACCGTTATAACAATGTTTGCATTAAGAATGGGGCTAAGAGAGCTGTATGGAAATGCATTCCTAGAAGTAAGTACCTAATAGTTTTTCTTCTTAAAGGCCTAAACAGAAAAAGTTTTAGATTAATGATTAAAATAATAAATCGGTGTGTATGATTAAAAAGCAGCGACAATAGAAAATAGGAAAAACTAAATACAGAAAATATAGCCGACACTCAGAAATTGATTTTTATCTATAGTTTAAAAAATTACAGACTACGTTTTCGACGGCCATGAAAACGACAATATTCGATGGATGAATAATGACATTGCAGTAGTAAAAGTAGAGGATGAATTTGATTTCACCCGACGTGTGCGAGGATGTGATTTTGTACCTAAACCGATCTGTTTCAATAATCAAAGTACGAGGTTAGAAGACCCCGGGACTGAGGCTTCTGTTGCTGGGTGGGGGAGTTTAGAGAAATACGATGCAGTAAGTATACAATACACCCGAACTGTAGAAGTGTAGTGTGCTATAAGCTATACGAGGATAGAATAGGCAATAGTCACCTGTGACTATCACCTACTCTATCCGCGTATAGTAACGCAGCGTCCTACGTGGGCGATCGGATGCGAACGCGATCCGATCCGGTGCGGCGCGGAAACAAGGAACAGTCGAGAATCGCGCCGCATCGCACTTTACGTGCACTTGGCCACGTAGGACACTTCAATAGCTATCGACTGTTCCTTGTTTCTGCACTGCACCGGATCGGATCGCTTCGCAATCGCGTTCGCATCCAATCGTCCACGTAGTACGCTGCGTAAAGGAATTTGTGACTCGGCACATCGCCTCCGCCACTACTTTTCTTTCAGTAGGTACGCGTACAGCCAAATAATATAGAAGATTATTTATTATTATATTATTTCGGAGATATCAAATTTAACAAACATAAGATAAATAAACCGCAATAGCCCACAAAATCAAAATCAATCAATCATAAGTATTTATTTAACGTTATATAAAATGTATGATTGATGAGATTACAGGCCGTAATCTCAAATGACTCATATTGATGGTAGGTATGTATTTATCTGTTCTTTTTAAGCAGACGGAAGGAGTCAACCAAAATCTGCAGGAAGCAGATGTCGTAATCATTTCAAAAAAACGCTGCAAGAGAAGATGGGGAAAAAGATATCACAATATAATTGATAATTACATGATTTGTTCTAAAGATACAACTCCTGATCCGAGTGAAGTTTGTCAGGTTAGAACTAGTGAATTAAGTCCCAATTCCGAGGAAATATCAGGATAAAAAGCCTATAGCAGAAGAAGCCAACACGTAGAGACTTTGTGTTGGCTTTGGTCTTACGCTCGCCTTCAAAGATTCGGGGCTCTATAACAGATTATAATAATCCCGCTAAAATTATGGAGCAAGTCTATCTTAGAATAATATTAAAATACTTACTGCTCCTCATGGTTTCAGCCGCGTAAATCCCGAGCTCACGGGATAAACACCCTGTGATATTCCAGCTTCGCATATTTCACAAACTTTTACGTTTATAACATAATAATCCCGATCCTCAGCCAAGTGTGTTTAAAGTTTCATCGCAATCCGTTTGGTAGTTTTAAGCCTTCCTGATCATGTTACCTAAAAATCAAATTAACTACGAAGCAAAAGTGACTAATTTGTAATTCGTCTATAAAGCAAAACGTCTAAATTATTAAATGACTTATTTTCAGAATGCAGTCAGAGTAAATAGACTAATCTGTTGAAAGACTAAAACTTGAAATAACTTTCGTAATAAAATGACTTAAACGTATGATGACTGCCTTTTAGACATTTTGCTTCATAGACAAATTACAAATTAGTTTTGTATAAATATGAATTACCCGCATGGCGAAAGAGTAACAAATGTATTCGCTGACTCTCACATTTCTAATATTGATACGAAGGATAGATTAGCATAATTATAATGCCATTTGCTTAAAAAATTAACAAACACTGACTGATTTATAACAAAATTATTAGTAATTATAAATGATTAATAACAACAGCTCAATATTATTGCAAGTAATGTATTGATTTTAATATTATATTTATATTATTTGGCAGGAAAAATACGTAGACTGTACTGACATCATGTATTCAGCAGAATCGGGGGAAAATGAAAGAAGAGTGTTCGATCCAGAAAAACTAGACTTGCATTCCGGTTATCATAACCATACCAGACGAGACACTCGATACGGCAGTGGAGGGTTCTGTGAGGTTTGTGAACCTAACGTTTGCGCAACTGCGTACTAGACTTCCCTTTTTTCATCCATTTTTCTTCTTGATACCTATATATTTTTGTGGATTCTCCATCTCCATAGAATTGATACTTACACATACTTTTTCGCTTTTTCGTCTGTTTTTAGAATGATCATGGTGGTCCTCTCGTGTATGGTACAGGAGTCAATGCAGTCGTTATAGGAATCATTTCAGCTTGTTTGGTCAAAGAAAGAACCAATCAATGTTACGGTCCGTTCCTATATACCAGCGTGTACAAGAACAGAAATCTCATCGCCTGCGCCATTTATAAGGATCTACAGTAACCAACCATTATTTTGTTTTTAATCATATTATACATACTAATAATATTATTTAAGAGATGAATATCAGAAGTGATTTCAACTAACATTTGAAAGTGTTTGAAGGTGGCTAACATCGCCACGTCACAGAATAAAATATAGGTATAAAAAATATGAGTCTTACAACATGTGCGAACGAACCGAAAAAAATATGGCTCTGTCTGTGAAGGTGACGTTGGCGAATACTGTACAACCACGAAATCTACGACCTCTATACGGACCTGAACATCATCCAGGTCATTAAAACCAACAGGCTGTCTTGGCTTGGTCATTTACATCAAATGGAATCAGACAGGGTACCGAAACGTTTGCTTGAGTCCAACCCCTACAGTATACTCAGAATCGGAAGGCCCAAGCTTATGTGGGTGGATAAATCTACATCCATCCACCAAGCCAAGAGTTTTAAGTAACTTCTTACCCAATACTTTAAAACTAAAAGGCTTCAAAAACTGGAAGAGAGCTTTGTTGGATAGGTAAGGATCTTAAGAAAACGTTGAACGAGGCAGGGGCCCACAAAGGGCTGTACTGCCACAAATGATGATAACAGAAGAGATGGTTTCTAAATTAAATAAAATAAAATGTTAATGTGTATTAATTTCAGTATTGACTGCAATAAGTTATTCAGAGCAAGTGAAAGTCACATAGAAGAGACAATAAGTTGGATAGACCATCCTGATGGGTAAGACTAAATTAAATGTATTATACAAATTATGTCAAAAATCACGTTTGTTGTATGGGAGCCCCCTTAAATATATTTGTTTTATTTTGTTTTCAGTAATTATTGTTGTAGCGGATACAAAAATACATCTTCTGTGAAAATTTCATCTTTCTAACTATCACGGCTTAGGAGATACAGCCTGGTGACAGACGGACAGACAGACAGCGAAGTCTCAGTACTAAGGTCTCGATTTTACCATAAAAACCCTAAAAAGAATTGATAAAAACGAACGATATTTGTAATAAAAATAACTATCTAACGACGATAACTAACTGAGGGATAACTAGGGTAAATAGGGTAGCAAAACTATAATAGCCTTATTAATAAACGTGGAGTAAGGTTGGAGTAGTGAGAACATGCTTTGTCTTTTTCCGTGACAAGAACTTTCAAAGTTGACAGACAGAAACAAAACGTGATAAAATTATTCCGACCTTACTACACGTTTATTAATAAGGCTATAGGGGTTTCTTTATTGATTGTATTATATACTGCAGGCCGGGCAAAAATGAACTAGCAAAAATCCTAGGAGAAAAGAAAGAAGAACGACTCCCTGGACCTGGTAATAGTTCGCTAAACACATCGAATGAAGACCAACGACCTGAAGGAATTTATCTGATATTGTAACGAGAGACTATTTAAATGTAACTACTGTTAGAAGTGAGAAATACAATTTTCGACTTAGTCTATTCGTCTTTCATTTTAATATTAAAATAAAAAAATAGTCCTGTATGAGCATAATAGTCTTAATGGTCATGAACTATAGCGAGGAAAAGACGAAATAAATAACTAAAGTAATGCAGTATGTTTTATAATTGATTATTTGAGAATAAAACCACAATTTACCTAAGAGGTACCTAAAAGTGGTTCTCTTAGTCCTCGACGTTTCTGAGGTTCTAGATTTACAGATAGTTGTAGCAACAAGATAATTTATTTATAAGTATAAAATTCAAAGTCCTGACTGATTGACTCAACTATACAAAAGGTCAGCCGTTTACTAGACTAGGATCAGTCCTAGAGACATGAAATTTGGAGAGTAAATTCTGTGTGATGTGTGTATGGATCGACTAAAAAAGGAATTATGGAAATTGCTGCGGGATCAGGACTTATGCGGGTAAAACCGCGGGACGCAGCTAGTAAAATATACAATGATTTCATTGGTATGATTGACATACCAATGAAATATGATTGACAATTAAAATTTTCAATATAAACACGAATAAAAGCTTCTAAACCAATTTATTCAAAATTACACAGCATGAAGTTATTGTGATTGATTCCTCTAATAAATAATTTCTAAAAAGCGTCTTGTTAATCAAGCTCAAGAAGATGACGTCCGTTTATTATATATTTCTGGGTATTTTACACTTTCTAGGCAAAAATGGTAAAATATTTTTAATTTTAACAATAATGTCCGTATTACCTCAGATTTTTAAGTGTTCAATTATTATACATATTTATGAAAATTTAAAAAATACTATTTTATGTTTCATAGACGTTCAAGCGGAGAACACAGCGACCATACTTCCTCCACATGTTGCAGCGATGATTAATGACACGATGATTAATGAGACTAGGAGAATCATCAATGGCGAAGAAGTCACTGACAGTAGACCGTATATGGTAAACGCTACAGATGCTATAGCTGATATTGTTATTTTAGTTAAAAAATGCTATGCTATATGCTGCCTAAAAAATGGTTTTCTTTCTGCCTGACTGACTGGCACAAAACTTAAACCCAATAAAACTAACACATAATTTAAAATTGAAATAGGTTTATCTCAAAATGCCTCACACCGACAAAAAGGCAAATAACTATCGGACATGGCTCTGTGGTGGTGTGATCATCCATGAAGAATATATCCTGACTTCAGCAGCTTGTATTGAAGATGCCGAACATTTCTACGTAGTTTCTGGAACTTATAAGTATAAAACTTTCTTTTGACTCTTATACATTTGATACATAATCGCGCAATATATTTAACCCTATCGCTTTAATTGTATAAATCAATTAATAAAGAAATATAATTGAAATTCAATATGATTTCTGAATCATAATATTTAATTTGGCAGATATGCTGATGAAGACGATAGATACAACAATCCCTGTATCAAGAATGGCGCTAAGAAAGCTATATGGAAATGTATTCCTAAAAGTAAGTTAAACAATGAATTAAGAACGTGGCGACTGTTACCATTTCCATACAAACTTAATACCAAAATAAATTATGAAAAATTTAGTTTTCTACCTTAATATCGATATTATTCGGATTAAGATTTTACTTTTATAGGGTCCCCACCACAAGGTTTTCCAAAATATTCATTCGAAATGAAATAAAACGGAGAAACATTTCTTTCATTTTGCAGCGTAAAATACTAGTTTACATCTCATTTGTTTTATATTATTCCCAATAAAAAGTAATTTACGCTGTAAAAATTTCGAATGAATATTTTGGAAAACCTTGTGGTGGGGACCCTATACAAGTAAAATCTTAATCCGAATAATATCGATATTAAGGAAGAAAACTAAATTTTTCATAATTTATTTTGGTAATTAAGTTTGTATGTAAATGGTAACAGTCGCCACGTTTCTTAAGTCAGAATCTAGGAGTTCACTGTCACAGAGCTTGAGTACCAAAATACGAAATAGGGCGACAATGCCGCCAGTAGTAAGTATTACGGGTTACTTTCCACCGGGTACAGTATGAGATCTTACTCATAGCTCTAACACTCGTTTTTATAGTCAATTCTAAGTAATTACTTGTCTAAGTAACGTGTCTGTCACATTCTCGCTGACGTTAAAAATCACTAATAAGAGCGAGACAGGAGGGTTACTGCGGTTCGTTTCGATACGACATCGATACGATAATACGATGATTCTACTGTCACATTTTGATAGTAGGGTGACAGTAGAACCATCGTATTATCGTATCGTTGTCGTATCGAAACGAACCGAAGTAACCCTCCTGTCATTACTTATTAGCCATAGTAATCACTCAGATTCATCTATAAATACGGGTGTAAATTACAAGAGTTAACTCAATATCACTCAGATTCTAAAACAATCCTGTGTTTTTAAAGGTGGTTAAATACTATCATTCATTACTTATTAGCCAAAGTAATCACTCAGATTCATCTATAAATACGGGTGTAAATTACAAGAGTTAACTCAATATCACTCAGATTCTAAAACAATCCTGCATTTTTAAAGGTGGTTAAATACTATCCTACTAATATTATAAACGCGAAAGTTTGTATGTATGTATGCCTGTTTGTGACTTTGTTACTCTTTCACGCAAAAACTACTGAACCGATTGCGAGAAACTTGGAATATACATACATAGCTGGAGACCTAGAATAACAAATACGCTATTTTTTATCCCAATATTCCCGCGGGATCGGGACTTACAAGGGTGAAACAGCAGGGCGCAGCTAGTATTATATAATTATGGATTTTTCCAATAAAGTGCTTGCAAGTTCTACTGTTCGCAAAACTTCAAGTTACCTATTTATTTATGTTTATTAATATTACAGATTACTGTTTCGACGGACACGAAAACGATAACATCAGATGGATGAACAATGATATTGCAGTTGTAAAAATTGAAGACGGTTTCGATTTTCACAGGAGAGTCAGAGGCTGCGACTTTGTTCCTAGACCCATTTGCTATAACAATCAATCACAGACTTTAGAAAATGCTGGCACAGTAGCAACTGTTGCTGGATGGGGGTCAACGTTTAAATATAGTGACGTAAGATTTAGCACAACTTAAATAAAACAACTATACCTAGGTAGTTCAATCCAGTCGCGTTCTAGTTTTGTTTGCGTAACTATGATATGTAGTTTCATCATTTCAGCTGTAAGAAGTCTACTGCTGGACATAAGCAGTCCTTACAGATTTCCAGATGCTTCGGTTATAAGCGGCCTGCATCCACCGTGAACCCGCGGCCTTAACCAAGTCGTCCGTCCATCTCATTGGTGGACGTCCAACTCTGCGCTTTGCGATATGTTGTTAACTTTAGTTGAAACTCAATTTCTTATTATATTAAATGTTCACTTGTTTTTCAGTGGGTTACCAGAAGAAAGGATAATCAACAAAATCTTCTTGAAGCTTATGTGGAAATCATTTCGAAGAATAAATGCAAACGTCGCTGGGGATCGCGGTACCACAATATCATTGAAAACTACATGATATGTTCTAAAGACATTGGGCAAACTATGTCTGAAATTTGTAACGTAAGAATTTTGACATGACGTGAGCTACGTAGCATATGTGATGTTAATATGCTGCTGTAAAATATTATGCGCCAAACATCAAAACCACAGCCTTGGCTTTATTCGTTTTGTTCATATTGCATCAGTATAATAACTTCTGTACTATGCAGCGTCTTGTGAGGACCATCTATAACTTTATGTGGGTTGATTTATTTTTAATTTCTTGTAATTTCAGGAAAAATACGTAGATTGCCAAGACATAGCCTATTCTGATGATGAAGAAGGACGTCGCTCTGAGAAAATTCCTACCAATCTTGTCATGCATTCTGCCTATCATAATGAAACGAATCACATCAGCAATACTTCTCTTAATGCAAGTAGACGAGACAGGAGATCAGCCACGATGCATGACGGAGGTTTCTGTGAGGTGCGATTTTAGTTTAGCAGTACAATTTCCTTCTAGCAGCGACAGGGTATCTTTATATTGATATTGATATCTTGACATCTTCTACTTCATTTATACATATGAAATTCAATGTCATGACTGACTGATTAAACTATATATCAGCGCACAACTAAATCGCTGTTCCTAGAGACATGAAATTTGACATTTCTCAAATTTCATGTCTCTAGGAATTTTGTCATTTTTTCGGAAGGTTTTTTGGAAATTCCACTAATAATTTTGTATTGAATTTTCTTTTCTCTAAATCGATAGGTATGAAAGATGCTACACATACAGTAGGAGGTGAGACAAACCCTTTACTATCCTAGTCCTATCCCAGTTCTATTCTAATCCTGTTTCCTGGAGGCCGTTGGCAGAAGCTATTAAATACACACATCCGATTTCAGAATGATCATGGTGGTCCTTTGGTCTACGGCACTGGGGCGAACGCTATCGTCATCGGAATGATATCTGCTTGTCTTGTCAAAGAACGAAGCAATAAGTGTTATGGTCCCTTCCTCTATACGAGTGTTTATAAGAATCGCCAGTTCATATCCTGTTCTATTTATAAGGACCTTGAGTAAGTGAGTTTTTATTACTTGAGTCAATTTAAATAAAATCTGAGGGTCTTCTTTACCCACACGCGGGTATTATGCACTTACAAGACAATGATAGACATTAAATTGCTAAAAATGACAGTTTAGTCAAGAGTATGCGCCAAGTTAGTGAATGGAGAATTTGTCAATTCACGTTCAGTGCCAAAATAGAAATAATCAAGGCATGTGACCATAGTGAGTTACTCGGAAATTTATATATTAAATTATATATAAATTTCTAAATATATATAACTTGTTTTCAGACCAAAATGCCGAAGACAATTTAGATCAGGTGTGACTCATGAAGAAAAAGTATTGTCTTGGAAAAATCATCCTGATGGGTGAGGCTTAAGTTATAATAATATAAAATATCTACGTATACAAATAGAAGAACAATTTGTAGATGGTGTCGTAAAAGACGACTAAGTGATCTGAGAGAGACTAGGAAACCTTATGTTACTACTGTAATATCCGAATAACAGACATTTTGAAAGGAAAAAACAAGGATATCGGGATATAACAAAAAATCCAGATACGGAAATTCTTTACATGGCGTTTTTTATATATAATAAATCCCGCCCCCGAAAATAAATTTCGGGGCGGGACTTTGACTACCTTAAAATATTTGAAGTATTAATGATCTAATAATCTAATCTAGTTCTAATTAGAATAGTAATAAACAAAAAATAGAAAATAAAAAAATCAAAAGGTAGGGGAGGGGTATAGTCATGACAGATATAGGTTTTATGGCATAAACATATTTGCTCTAATGTCTTTATCCAGGGAGGAAACAGTCGACTACGTTTGTAAGGAGAAAGAGTAAGGAGACTGTCCTCTTAATTATTAATTGACTTCGTTCCTAATGTTATTTATACTTTCAAATTTCACAGACCAGCTAAATTCGAACAAGAAAAACCATTGCCAGCTGAAGCTGCATCACCTGCAGCAGAACCCATCCCTGACAAAATAAATTCTGGTAGCGGTTTTGCATTGCGATCTGGGATTGAAATGAAGCCGAAAAACGCATCAGCAAATGTTACTGTTTAAAGAAATAATTTAAAGATTTTGAATAAAGTTTTCAAGGGATTATATTATTTTCATTATCGTGGACATCGCCAACTTTGTGTTACTTGTGACTTTAATAATAGGTAGGTATTCAATGTATTTCCTCAAGGATAATATTAAAGTATTTTACTCTTGTCTATTTTGGGTTTTGGGTTTTGTTTTTACTGGACATAAGGAATCCTGGCAGACTCCGCGTTTAGTCTTTGCAGATTAGTCAAGATTGCACGCCGAAAAAGTTCTTTTTTTCGCAATTCATTTTAGGGTTCCGTACCCAAAGGGTAAAAACGGGACCCTATTACTGAGACTTCGCTGTCTGTCTGTCCGTCAGTCTGTAACCAAGCTGTATCTCATGAACCGTAATAGCTAGACAATCGAAATTTTCACAGAAGATGTATTTCTGTAGCCGCTACAACAACATTTACTTAAACAAAATATAACAAATATTTAAGAGGGGCTCCCATACAACAAACGTGATTTAGGTACATAAAAACGCAACGATACCGCGTTGTATTTTTACTACCAGCGCCATCTAGCGATGGACTGATAGACTTGCGACAGTACTAAGTTAATTAAATATTAACGATTGCGTTGCGTTCACGGATTGGTTGGGCCGGTGTTCATTTTGGGGTTCCGTACCAATTTTGATGAGGAACTCTTCGTGCGGGAGTTCAATTCGCACTTGGCCGGTTTTTAATTTAATATAGTATAACTGATAAATGTTGTAAATATATGCGTACTTCATGGATGGTCTGACAATTGAATAGGTAGGTAATTAAAATTCTGGCTAGGTACTCGTATAGCATTCCATTAATAAAATTAAAAGATAAAACAGAAATAAAATAAATAATCTAAAAGTTAATTGAAACTTTGATTGAAATGGTTACATAAATAATTAAATTAAAGTCAACGAAGCAAATCTTTAGGTAAATTTGACCGAGAAATTGATATTCTGAATTAGATAAAGATTAAATCAACTGCATTAACCTTTTTGGGATTCAAGTTGTGAGCAGAATGACGAATTTTGTTGTGTTAATCTCGATTTTTGTAATTCTAGGTACGTTTTGTACATATTTTATATAGATACTTATAGGAAATATTCAACTAAAGGTCTCTGCATACGTAACGTTTCCCGGACGGGGCGTGCCAATTTCTACATACAAAAATCCCGTCGGGGCGACGGATGGGACGGGATTTTTTATGTAGAAATTGACACGTCCCGTCCGGGAAACGTTACGTATGCAAAGACCCTAACTCGTCAGTCAGCCCACCTTTAAGGAAGACTTAGGCCGGGCGCACTTTGGATACTCTGAATTTCATTCGTGCGCTTAACGTACTATGAAAGCGCGCAGACTCCATACGAATTAGTCGTACGTATCGTCGGTAAACATCGTTCCCGGTTAGCCAAACGTACCTACTATATCCGCGTATAAGAGGCTTCCCTTAAGAGTCAAAACTGCATTCGGTTCTCGCTTTGGTTCGTTTTCAGAAAACATTATATATAATAAACCTCACGGAGCCCGAGACCTTTCCAACGAATGCAAAACCGTGGAAATCGGTTCGTGCGTTCTGGAGTTATAGCGTCAGGAAGGAAAACCCGACTTATTTTTATATAGTAGATAGTGTCACGAAAGCATGTACCTAACATAAAATCTCTCACTCTCGGTGAATCTAAATTAAAAATAAAAACATGGCTCCAATCACTCTCATATGATGAGACTGAAGACTTGCTTCTGGGAATCAACTAACCTTTACTACTACTATTACTCATAGGTACTATTATCAAATTCTAGTAATATTATGTATCATGTTTATTTTGTTAATTTATAGATAATTTGTTTATTGTACTGTTTTGTATATGAATATGCTATGAAATACCTATTATATTATTAAATTCATACATCTTTTGAGTTATTTATTAAATTTTAAAATATTATCATATTTTTATTAGTTATGTACGATATATATTTATGTAAACTTTTATGTACCCAATCATTTATTATTATAGAATTAGTGTCAGATTTTGTTAATTCCATGGTACCTATAGATACGGTCAACCGAATACTACAATCACTAAAATGTAAATTGTTTTCTGGCACCTCACGACACAGACTATGTCTAGTGTGGGAGCCGCTGATATTCGATTGTTTGTAACTAGGTTTTATTGGTTAATAAATATATTTTTCATTTTTTCATTTTTTTTTTGTATACTGATTCGTATGCAATATACGCGTTTTTATAGTACTTGGATGGATGGGATTGTTCGTACGTACATACACACGAATGACATTGGACGAAATCATATCCGTAGTGCGCCCGGCCTTGCCTTGCCGGCTTAGCCGTGTAGCCCCGGCATAGAATAGGGTTACCCCATCTCTTTCCGTGGGTGTCGTAAAAGGCGACTAAGGGATTTAGGAAGGATAGCAAAATTTAAGTTCTCCCCGCGCGGTGGCGGATTAATTGCTTGGTCCCTAGAATGGTTGGTGTCAGGCACGCGGCTGGCCGTAAAAATATTGCCAAATCTATTAGCAGAAGGCATGGTCAATGATGACTTACCTACTGCGCCAACCCCAAAAATTTGGGGTTTAGCAGACCCCGCGGGCTCCCGGGATGCAACCAGGAACATCGCTCGGATGTGCGAAAGTGCGCCCGGCCTAATACGAACCTCATTACAGGAACAGTTTCATCGGTTCCCACTACAAATACTGCGAATGAAGATAAAAAGCCATTCACCACTGACCTCAGGAACGAAACAGAGCTCATTGCCGAAATCGAAGATGCAGGATGGGAGTTTGAAAATACAAGTATTGTAGATACGAGAAGAATATTGTATAGCAAAAGAGTTTTGCCTAAAAAGCGACCATATATGGTAAAACTGTTATAGCCTTATTAATAAACGTGGAGTAAGGTCGGAATTGTAAGAACATGCTTTGTCTTTTCCGTGACAAGTACTTTTAAACTTGACAGACAGAAACAAAAAGTGAAAAAATTATTCCGACTTTACTCCACGTTTATTAATAAGGCCATTATAGAGTATAATATTAGAAATAGGTAAGAAATTAAAAAAAAATATCTAGTTATTTATAAAAAAAACTCATTTTTCCAGTTTTGGCTGCTGTGCTATTCTTATTTTTAGTATTTAAAATCAATGCCCAATGAGTCCAACATCGCGAAAACAGAAGAAAAATCTAAGTTATTGAATGTTAAAGAAATTTAAATGATCATATTATATTTAGGTGTATCTCCAACTAACAAAAGAATCAGCTAAAGCACACAAGTACCGAGGTTGGCTGTGCGGAGGTGTGATTGTCGATGCCAATTATGTCCTCACATCTGCAGCTTGTGTAGAAGATGCCGAACATTTCTACATAGTCTCAGGAACTACGAAATTCGTGGACAGTTTCGATTACAAAAAAGATGATTGCGTATGCAAAAACCGTAGAAGAGTGATTTGGAAATGTATTCCTAAAAGTAAGTATTTAAATACAAAAGTACGGGGGACTAGTTCAAATGAATGAATAAATTCAATATTGTACACACCATATTGATAACAATAAGTATACAAAATAAAAAAAAATACAAAACTCAAAAGAAGGTGGCACAATGGACGGCCTGTATTGCTGCGGATCAAGCTCAGAGGGTAATATCAAATTAAGAAAGATTCACGGTTAGAAGAGGTAGAAGGCATTCGACAAGCATACAACTCACAACACAAATTGAAAAGAATAAGTTAATATTGTAGACGAGCTATTATTCTGGTTTATAATAATACATTTATAATAAGGCTATTTAAACAAACAAAATCAGACTAGACCGAGAGAGAACACATTATTAATTTACACCTATTGCTTTTCAGACTACAAATTCGATTTCCAAGACAGTATCAAATGGTCTTCAAACGACATCGCCATCGTCAAAGTAGACCGACCTTTCAAATTAGGTGTCTTGGAGAAGGGGTGTCAACACGCAACCGATATCATATGTTACAATAATGTTAGTAGGGAACTTGAGAAACCAGGTACTAAAGGATTTATCGCTGGTTGGGGTAGCGGCAACACTTTCAGAGAGGTAAATCTGTTTTATCTGTTTTATTCACAAGCTGAATGAACTCCGCCAACTTAACTAAAATTTCGCTTAGCTCTAGCTTAGCTCCGCATTGGCAAGCCAATTTTGACTATGCCAGCTATGGTCACACGTTTGAAAAACTGGAGAACTTAGCTTATCTCTAACATAATTGTTTTGCGACAAAGACAATTCATTAATAATAGCCAAAGGACAACCTCAGTGGACCGTCCGGCATACGCGCCGCGTAGCCCACTAACTATTAGATAAACTGTGGTCCGGCTAACACCACACCGGAGGATATTTGCCTAGATTATTGTTTAATTGTAAAAACTACGAGGAAAGAGTCGATGCAAAGAATTCAGGATCCAAATACTTCTGATTTCGTTGCTTCGCCAAGTTCGGCACCCTCTAGACTTAACTAAACTCTTCCTTTGTAGTAAAGACAACCGACCCGCAGTTTCCAACAAAAGCTAGATTGACGAAATCATTATAACAAAGTAATTTAATTTCCAGGGCGTATACCGTCGTCAAGACACTAAACCTCCAGAAAACGCGAAATGCCTCCAAGAAGCCAAGGTCTGCATCATGGACAATGAGCAGTGCGCAAAGAAATGGGCTCAGAAATTCAGGAATATCATCACTCAATACATGATCTGCACAAGAGACGTCATGAGGAGACTTAGCGAGATTTGCGAGGTAGACAGACTAAGTACCGCTCAGAACTCTTGATGACTCATTCTTTTTAATTTGCGTTCAAGTACAGACTTTCTGTTCCCTCTTTCTTTGTTGTCTTCCTTTATTATTTCTTTATTTCTCTATATGTAGTATATCCGTTGTCTAGTACCCATAGTACAAGCCTAGTGCTTAGTTTGAGGCTAGATTGCGTTGTGTGCAACGTCGTGCAATATTTATTTAGTTCGCAATGTTAGTCAAGTAAGTAAACCTAGGCTTTGGAGACATTAAATTCGATTAACTTTAGTTTGAATTACACTTCTCGTTCTATTCTATGTTCAAGAATATTTATAGGGCCCTATTCTGAAAAACTGTAAATCCATGTCGGGCGCATCGAAAATTGTTGATTATTTCATGACGGAATGTCGTAGAACTTTTTTTTGTGTACAGATTGTAGGCGACATTGTTTCCGATATTTTAGTGCAGTTTCCATACAAATAAGTCGAAACGTATTGAAGCCTATCGACATTTTAGCCAAATCAGACATTTTTTGTCTAAAATTTGGATAGGCTTTGCACCAATAGGAGGTTCTTGTCTTAAAACTACACCAAAATGTAGGAAACAATGTCACCTACAATCTGTACACAAAAAAAAGTTCTACAACATTCCGTCATGAAATAATCAACAATTTTCGATGAGCCCGACAGGGATTTTCAGTTTCAAGGTCGTTGGCGTTGATACTCCTCTTAAGGTGACATGGAAATGTGTTATAAGTATCAACAGTTTGTCCATCCCAGACATACAATATTATAGTAAATTAATCTAAGCATTACTTCTAAATAAAAATTAACAATTATTAATTATTAACATAATTAGAGTCAACAAATTAATCTTATGTAAAGTAAACATCTAAATCTAAATATTCTTTGACATTGTAGAAAGCCTTCGAGATCAACCATTTTCTTAGTCTATTGCGGAATAAGTTGCCTTCTAGCATTTTTATTTCTAGTGGTAAATTATTGGATATTTCTAATAGCAGAAACGAAGGTGCCTCGTAAACCAAGATCTGTATATCAAGTTACTAAAACGAACATTTTAGTCTCTTGATATATATTAATCATAACTGTAAAATCAATCAAAATTCTATATAATTACATTCAACATTTTGTATAGAAGAAATACGCCAACTGTACTGATGTGGAGAAGCGTCGATACTTAACCGATGAAGAGCCGCCGGCGCTTGATGATAACGAGATTCATAACTTGGATTTGGGAAGGCATCTGCAAGATCCCGAAAGCTACACGGCCAGACGATCCTCTATGGAAGGCGGATTTTGCGAGGTTTGTTATAAAAAACTTAGCTATAAAAAACCGGTCCAGTGCGAGTAGGACGCGCGCACGAAGGGTTTCGTACCCAGTTGTGATAGTTCACAATTGGGTTCGTAACCTTAGATTAAACCAAAATGTTTGGTTTTATCTATGTTCGTAACCCTAAAATGAACACTGGACCAACCAATCCGTGAACCCAACGCAAGCGTAATAATTTATTTTACTACTAGTGCAAGTCTATCACTCCATTATAAGTAGATGACGAAAATGGTAAAATACATCGCGGTATCGTTGCGTTTTTATGTCAAAATCACATTTGTTGTAGGGGAGCCCTTAAATATTTGTTTTATTTAGTCTTCGATCATAAATAAAATATTTAGTTTTTAATATTTTATAAAGCGGCTACAGAAATATATCTTCTGTGAAAATTTCAACTGTCTGTCTAGCTATCACGGTTTATGGAGACAGCCTGGTGACAGATAGACGGACGGACCCATGGACAGATAGACGGATGGTCCCGTTTTTAACCTAACGTACCCTAAAAACGTTTTTTTTTTAAATAAATAATAGGTGATCATTAGACCACTACCTATCTCATCTGATGGATAGGAAAACTGCAGTGGCCAAGATTAAACCCTTTGAGTCTTGCTTTGTCGTAGCACCAAGCTGAGTCGTATCGTTATTATAGATGTAAAATAGTGGCTGAGACATACAGACATGACGAATCTATAAGGGTTCCGTTTTTTGCCATTTGGCTGGCTACAAAACCCTTAAAAAAACATTTTTTTAATTGCAGAACGATCACGGAGGACCTCTGATAATAAGACACAATGGAAAAGACCGCGTTGTTGGAGTGATCTCTGCATGTAAAATAGATCCAAAGACCCATAGCTGTCACGGTCCATTTTTGTACACTTCTATCTTCAAGAATCGACAATTTTTACAGTGCTCCATCCACAAGGATGTCCAGTAAGTTGTGTTGTTAACTGTTCTACTCAATCAATCTAGTTATTATCCAGTAGAAACAGCCAGTAGGAATAAAACGGACGTGTTCTGAAAAGGACACTATTGAAAATATTTTGTTTTTTGGGTGTTAACACCATTAACGACCATATACCTATGGGCCTGTGACCATAGACCCTTGTCTATGATCATTAATGGCGCAAAAACCCAAAAAACCTAAAATATTTTCGATCAAAAACTTGAGATATCGAAAGTGTCCGTTTCATTGCAGATTTCCCCTACCTAGTTTTAAAATTGTTATCATTTTCGTTACTAATTTCAGTTATTCTTTTTGATTTTATAGAGAAAATTGTCGTCGAGTTTTCAGAAGCGGTATAACACACGAGGAGTATTCTGTCGATTGGAATGGTGTGGTGTAAGTTTGTTGACGTTATTAATTTAAAACGATAGGTACAAATAATGAAATCTATGCAATTAAAATTCAAAGTCCTGCCTGATTGATTGACTGATTGAATTATATTTTAACATACAGCCTAAACCACTGGTTCTAAGACATAAAATTTGGAGAGGGTGTGTCGAGTAGGTAGGTATCCACGTCTCCGCTTCGCACGATCTTAGAGACATCCCGTGTATTGAGGCCATTTGCATGCATCTCCCCATACGACATCAAGCTAGCACTTCTTGGGTCTTCCCAATCAGCCGCGCCCGGGCGCGGCAAGACATTGGTAACCCACGTAACTAGCCGGTTCTCGTAAAATATGACCATACCACCGTACGCAGCATTCTTGCAATTTAACTGCAATTGTCTCGGTCATGAAGGCTGCCCCTGTTGCGGGAGTTCCTGACGCGGTCCTTTCGCGTCACTCCACACATCCAGCGCAGCATCTTTGACACGCAGCTCCTGCTTATGTCGCTGAAGCACTGGCCATACAAAAAACAGGTCTAATGATCGTTTTATAGACCTGTCCCGCAGTCACTCCCACGCCTTCAGTTTAACTGGCATTTAGAGGTCACAGATGACCCTTAGCCCTGCCGAAATGCAATGTCACAGGACAGTTAATTAAAATCCTAACTAAGCCCTTGTACAAATAGTTCTATTTTAAAAAATAACTATTAAAATTTGCTTTATTTTTTTCAGTGATGACGATTACAATAGGTAAGTATATGTGCATTTCATGATTTCTAAAAATGTGAGATTTAGTAGTATGTAAGAAATTACTTAGTTGTTTTGAATGATTTTTGACCGCGTGTCTGAAGCATCTCTCTACTTAAGTCTTTAATTTTTTTTCTTTCTTAGTCTCTAAAGTCTCTATGTTGGTACATCTCTACAGTTTTGATTAAAATTGTCGTTGGGGATTTTTGATTTGTGCTGTAATTCAGCAACAAAATTAGCTATTATACCACCCGATAAAGTGCTCGCTTGATCTACTGTTCTCAGAACTTTAAGTAATACCCTTTTATAACTTTTTCTTTAATTACTAATTTACATAGGTAATAATATATTATTTATTTTATCACTTAGAAACGGCGGCGAAGAGGAAAGAAGGTTTGATTTTTAATTTTTATTAAAATAACCTAATTTTATTTTCATTTGAATATTATTAACTAAGTATACTAATTTTCAGTACCTCTGGAAGCGACGAAGATGAAGTTCTAAGATCCAAGTAATTATCTTCCATTATAATGTTAATTTGGTTTAAAATAAAATAAAAAATAGAGTTTGTAGCGGACATAAAATATTTATGTTGGGCGAATTGGACTTTTATTGGAAATCATTTTATATTCGTTTTCAGGTATAAAATGAATTTAATTATATTATAGTTAGTATATTAAGAGAAGACATCTAGAAGACGTGCGAGTCTTATTAATTTATACCTCTTTCTTTATTATTATTTATTTATTTATTTCAAATGCCGCCCAGACTTACAGTTACCACTCTTTGTAATACCTTCGTCATTACCATATTATAATATTAATTACTATTTAACTAAGGGGCTCGAAAGGAACACCAATGACTAAAGTAGAAGAGAAAATAGAAGAAAAGGCTAAAGAGAAGAGAGAGATTAAAAAAGAGTTATTCTATGAGTCTAGTAAGGAAGAAAATGTAAACGAACCAGAAGACTTATAAGTTCAAGTAAAAAATAAATAAATAATATAAAAGTAACTTGAGTTTTATTGACAGGATGAAGTAAAGGAAAAAATCTATACCTAGAAAAGCTTTGTCCTGACTGACTGATAAACGCACACCCTAAACCGCTGATAAGAGAACTTTGGAGTGTATTATGTGGTGTAGACAAACGATAAGAAAGGGTTTTTCGAAATTACCACGGGATTCGAAAATAAGCGCGTGAAATCGCGGGACACAGCTAGGAATTCATAAAATTTAATTTAAAAAATCCATTTCAAAGGACCAATTCAAGAAAAAAATATACCTAACTACAACGTCTTTCGAAACTACGTACGGGACCCAGTAAAGACTACTTCTATACTCTATTTCACAATCTTAGACCAATAATGTAAACAAAGATCTGTCAATATCAAAGGAAAAAGTAAATAAAGAGCTGTCACTTACAAATAAATGATGAGTTTTTGTTTACATTTTTGATCTGAGATGCTGAAATAGAGTATAGCTACCTACATAATAAATTACCTATCTAAGTTTTGAGTTTATCCTACGCACGTTGAATGAACGTAATTTTGTTCCAACTCATTGTAATGTACATATTGTATGTACTTAATAAAATAAATCGTAACAAGGTACCTATTCGTAATAAAAGATAAACAATAATTGCCAAACATATTTACTATACCCACCTACTACAGTGATTCTTAGAATTACTTTTTAATAATCTATATATTATGCTACACATAATTTACAGGACAAAAATAGAGGAACGCTATAGTGCGTGCACATTACTGCACGTGAACATACACTTGTCATCATTGGCCACAGTGTTGCCATCCAGAAAACAATTAATACTGGCCAACTTTTCGATATCTTTTTATACATACGTACCACTGATTTTGATAGGTAGAGACGTTTGTAGATGTGCTGAAATTATGCCCAACAACTTCAGTAATATTTAGATCTGGTCATTGTTACATTATAAGCAGTATCAATTTACACTTATCACAAGGCAGTACATATGTAAACAAAATGTAGATAAGTCAATCTATACAATTAAAATATCCTCTCTGTAAGAAAGTATACACTTTTAAATATTTTTTCTTAATCTAATCACATATAACTTGCGTTCCTACGGACCTAGCTAATCGTCATCAAGCAGTAACATAAGAATGGCGTGGTCGGCGTGGCCGAAAGCGGCCTGGAATACATTATTAAAATAGCCTCGTAGACATTCGATGAAAAATACTTTTATGAAATTCCCACGATATCGTAACTTATGCGGTTCTGCGGGACACAGCTTATTTTCTATATTATATAGAGTTTGTAGCACACGAGTAAGGTTTGATTTTGGGGTTAACATACTTAGCTGTTATCAGACTCCTCGACCATCCAATGCATTTGGAGTGTGCACTTGAGTTTCCGATCCTGGCAAGTGTCCCCGGTCTTCTCGTGGACGTTCAGCGTCGCTAGATAACTCCCTTCGTGTTGACTGCTTAGGTCCATCTGGTCTGTGGCTATTGCTAAGTTATTAATTGTGTATGAGCCCTGAAATAAAGCAAAACGTATTAACATACTGACTGGATGCTCAGTTTTAGGTCCTCTTGCCTTGGCGCATCCAGCTAGTAGTTACAGGGCTAAGTTCTCAGTTTGCGTAGAATGTTGTTGTAACATTAAAAACGACTGTACAATGATGAAAGCAAACTGAATTTACCATCTAGCATACTTTCATCAGTGTACAGTTATATGTGGTTATATCGTGTAGGTTGGAAAGAAGAAGACTCTGAGAAAACAATGATGTATTGAACTTTCTGTTCCACTATCCACTCCTTATTAGGGTTCCGTACCCAAAGGGTAAAAACGGGACCCTATTACTGAGACTTCGCTGTCTGTCTGTCTGTCTGTCTGTTTGTCTGTCTGTCTGTCCGTCCGTCCGTCCGTCTGTCACCAGGCTGTATCTCATGAACCGTAATAGCTAGACGGTTGAAATTTTCACAGAAGATGTATTTCGGTTGCCGCTACAACAACAAATACTAAAAACAAAATAAAACAAATATTTAAGAGGGGCTCCCATACAACAAACATGTTTCAAAAACTACAAGGGAATCGAGTAGGTCGTGGAATTCAAAATGGCCGCCCTGTCTGTCAAACAAACTAGTCTGCCTTCATTTACCAAAGAGTTTCTTATAAATTTCAGGTTTTCTTTGTGTCAAAGTTTTTTTTTTTTTCTTTTTTTTTGAGTGGTGTGGTCGTATGAAGGGAGTAAGGATCGAAGCTAAATATTTCACATTTTCCCATCAAATTAAAAAATTGGATGTAAATCATTTTAGGGTTCCGTACCCAAATGTCATAGTGGTACGGAACCCTTCGTGCGCGAGTGTCGCACTTGCCGGGTTTTATTATTACAAGTAAGATTAAGTTAATTAATAGGTATATTATGTAACTTTCAGGATAACATCCTACTTATAAAGCTGAAAGTTTGTGAGTATGTTTGTTACTCAATCACGTAAAAACCGCTGAACCGATTACCATAAAACTCGGTATGTAAATAGCTGGAGACCTGGAATAACACATAGGTAGGCTTTTTATTCGGATATTAACGCGATATCGCGAGTTGCGCGGGTGAAACCGCAGGTCGCAGCTAGTTGATAATAAAGTTATTGAGATGGTACCAACTATTATACTACTCTTTGGATGGTACTTACAGCTTCAATTGGACACTTGTCCGGAAAGCCAAAGTCACTGACAAACTTCTTCATCTTGCTATCCTTGTTGGTCATTTCTTCGCAGATGTTGCAAATATTGTGGGAGAATACAGGTTCGTATGAATCACTCGATACTTTTTTTAGTAGTTTTAATTCTAACTGTAACATTATAAATAATCTTTATTTAAAATTGCAATATTATTAACACTAGGCAATTTCGCCCAAAGGTACTAAAACATTTTTTATTTTGAAGTGTGTTCAATCTGACTTAAAACCGGTCCTGTGGCGGCCATTTGCCCGATACCATTTGCGTAGAAAAAACTGCAATCTATTGTTACAAAGGTCATTTTTATAAAATTCTTAAATTTTAAAAGCATACCTAAAACAGGAAATAAAGTGAGAACTGGCAGGCGGGACCCAATTAGCAATCCAGCTTACATAAAGTTTTATCATTTTCTTTACATAACTGCTACATTCGATAACATCAATAGGAGTAACACGTTACTATTCCATATACTTAAACTGGTAAAAAATCGTGAGATCTGATCCCATCATTAAATGGGGCCAAGTCATCTAATCCACGAGTTTGGGAACTCTCTAGTTGGGAACGCTCTGTCTAGGAACTCTCTATTATTTTATGTTCTCTACCTGTTGCGCACATTATGTATTGGAAATAGGGGAGATGTTTTTGAACAAAATTCGTAATAAAAAAAAATTCAAATGTGTAATTTTTCCTTTGAATTTTCACTCCATTTTCCCCATAAGCCTTGTTTTTGACAAGTTGGTAAATTTTTATGCTACATGTAGTACACCATTGTAATAAGGGATGCCAATAAAAGTTTTTAAGAGTAGTTGAACTCCTCGATCACTATTAGTTTTTTTTTTAAAACGATGTTTAGTTGACCTTTCGGACAACATTTTTTTATTTTCTTAACTTTGAGAGCCAATAACTAATTATTTTCTCATTATTTTGGATTAACAATACCTTCGATAGATCAAGGATACATCTGGGACTAAAATCAAATAAAAAGTTTAAGTGAAAACAAGTACAAAAAAAAGTTGTAGGGGTAAAGAGGTAAAATTTGGGAAAAAAATAGAAAATCACAAAAATAATCATATTTTTTTTTTGTGAAGAGTAAGGGTATTTTCCTTCAAATTGTATTTTAGAAATAGGTCCACCTACACGCCCACCAAGTTTGTCTAACCCTCCACCAAACACCCTGTATAATCTATCTTATATACAGGGTGTCCGGAGACCAGTGGATATCCCTGAACGGGCGGCTGGCCGGGAAGGGTTTGCCGCCCAGAATACGTTTTTTTTTTCTATCTCAAACGGTTCGAGCTGTACGTCACTTTTTAGTAAAAATTGAAAAATGTCTACTTTTTTGCACATTTCGGGGTATCACGTCCACAGATTAAGCGATAGCATTGTTTTTTTTTTTCGCCATGTGTTCACTAATATTGATGTTTGAAAATCACCTAAATTTTTTTTTTAATACTATAGTTAGTAACTTACAGGATGTCCCCAAAGATAGATTTAGTTTTATAAACTTTACTTTCTGCTAAGTTTGAGCATCTGTGGTGTAAAAAAAATGTATGAAACCTGTCTGGCCGACTATTGAAAAAAAATGCCTATTTCATAAGGATTCTAAAACAGTATTATACTAATAACTTTTTGTCATAAGTTACTAAGCTAGTGCTATGAATGCATCGAAGGTACTATCTTACATGAAAAAGTTGAAACAAGTATTGTACAAAAATAGACACTTATTAAGATTTAATATGTCATAATGTTACAGCAAATGCTCAAATTGTCCTCCTCTTGCCCTTACACAGGCCCTTAACCTTTTTATAAACGATCTCTTAAGGACACGATTATAATTTTTTTCTCCTATTTGTTGTGCCGCTTCGTGGACGCGTAGACGCAGGTCTTCAATTGTGGTTATGTTTTTTTGTATACTTGTTCTTTAAACACCCCCAGTAAAAAAAATCAAGTGGATTCAGATCAGGCGAACGTGGAGGCCACAAATATTTTACCTAATTGGCCAATCCTTCCAATCTTCTTGGATAACTTTCATTTAAATAGTTTCTCACTCGCACGGCACAATGTGCAGGACAGCCGTCATTTTGAAGCCACATTCTTCGCCGGATCGCCAATGGCACTCTTCGAGTAGTCTCGGGAATTCGTTTTGGAGAAAGTGTAAATTGTTGGCCCTGTTTAGGTTGCCTTGCTATTCGAAAGGGACAATAATTTGGCCATTTAAAATAATGGTCCAATAGTTAATTTTAAATTGGTACTGTGATCGGTCTTCCCTTGCTAATCTTGGGTTGGTTAGCTGCCAGCTGTGCAAATTGTACAAGTTTAGGTAGCCATCTCTTTTGCACGTTGACTCATCGCACATTATGCCGTGCGAGTGAAAAACTACTTAAATGAAAGTTATCCAAGAAGATGGATTGGCCAATTAGGTCCAATATTGTGGCCTCCACGTTCGCCTGATCTGAATCCACTTGATTTTTTTTACTGGGGGTGTTTAAAAGAACAAGTATACAAAAAAAAACATAACCACAATTGAAGACCTGCGTCTACGCGTCCACGAAGCGGCACAACAAATAGGAGAAAAAAAATATAATCGTGTCCTTAAGAGATCGTTTATAAAAAGGTTAAGGGCCTGTGTAAGGGCAAGAGGAGGACAATTTGAGCATTTGCTGTAACATTATGACATATTAAATCTTAATAAGTGTCTTGTTTTGTACAATACTTGTTTCAACTTTTTCATGTAAGGTAGTACCTTCGATGCATTCATAGCACTAGCTTAGTAACTTATGACAAAAAGTTATTAGTATAATACTGTTTTAGAATCCTTATGAAATAGGCAATTTTCAATAGTCGGCCAGACAGGTTTCATACATTTTTTTTACACCACAGATGCTCAAACTTAGCAGAAAGTAAAGTTTATAAAACTAAATCTATCTTTGGGGACATCCTGTAAGTTACTAACTATAGTATTAAAAAAAAAATTTAGGTGATTTTCAAACATCAATATTAGTGAACACATGGCGAAAAAAAAAACAATGCTATCGCTTAATCTGTGGACGTGATACCCCGAAATGTGCAAAAAAAGTAGACATTTTTCAATTTTTACTAAAAAGAGACGTACAGCTCGAACCGTTTGAGATAGAAAAAAAAAAACGTATTCTGGGCGGCCAACCCTTCCCGGCCAGCCGCCCGTTCAGGGATATCCACTGGTCTCCGGACACCCTGTATATAAAAGCGAAAATCACTGACTGACTCATCACGAAATCTCAGAAACTACAAGTGCAAGTCTGAAATTTTGCATGGGGGTTCCTTTTAAGACGTAAGCGCTCACTAAGAACGGATTTTTGGAAATTCACCCTCTGAGGGTGTAAAATAAGGGTTGGAGGGTTGTGTGAAACTTTTTTGTTTTTAGAGTTAGATGTATGAAAGTCGGGTATTAGGATATATAAAAGCGAAAATCACTGACTGACTCATCACGAAATCTCAGAAACTACAAGTGCTAGGAGTCTGAAATTTTGCATAGGACGTAAGCGCTCACTAAGAACGGATTTTTGGAAATTCACCCTCTGAGGGTGTAAAATAAGGGTTGGAGGGTTGTATGAAACTTTTTTGTTTTTAGAGTTAGATGTATGAAAGTCGGGTATTAGGATATATAAAAGCGAAAATCACTGACTGACTCATCACGAAATCTCAGAAACTACAAGTGCTAGGAGTCTGAAATTTTGCATAGGACGTAAGCGCTCACTAAGAACGGATTTTTGGAAATTCACCCTCTGAGGGTGTAAAATAAGGGTTGAAGGGTTGTATGAAACTTTTTTTGTTTTTAGAGTTAGATCTATGAAAGTCGGGTATTAGGTTTATTGTTAGGTATCGATAGAGGTGGATAACATATTTTTCGGAAATTCATCCCCTAACAGGGTAAAATGGGGGTTACATTTTATAAGAAAACGCTGACATTATCGTTTGTAGATGGCGTTACTGATAAAATTAGATCGCGCTGATGTTACGTTTTAGAAAGTTGATGTATTACTAGCTTATTTTCTTACGATTTTATTTTACGTCAATGCTCAATAGATGGCATTACTGGTAAAATTAGATCGCGCTGTCGTTGTGTATTAAAAAGGTGTAATTTTACGACGGACGACGCTGAACAAGTTTTTCTTACATAGTCTTGATTCCCCAGGATTACCACAACATGACTTACTTCTTAAAGTAGGAACACCAATATGAATAATGCTGTTGCGTAACCTTCATCCTCCTAATATTATTATATATTTTAATAGATGTTTATATTTTATACGATAAGTAGTGAACGGAACACCTTACCTACCGTCACCCATCGCCCATCGAAGTACAGATACTGCCAGGCGCTACCGCGCCTGGCAGCATCAGTGCTTCGCTGGTCGTCCGTTTAAGTGTGGTTTTTTTGCACAGCGGTAGGGTAGGTGTTCGAACAATGCGGATGTAGTCGCGGGCACAGCTATACATGTAATAAAATCGTAACTCAGCGGTGTCTGTTTTTGAAAGATATAAAAAAATATAAATTGGAGGGGGTTTTCCCATTTCTCTGTTTTTCTGGTTGTCTGTTTGTGCCTTTGTGCCCGCTAATCTCAGAAACGGCTAAACGATTTTGACTAAATTTGGTATGCAGATAGCTTTAGACCCCGATTAACATATAGGCTATTTTTTATCCGGATAAAGTGTTTTTTCTGCGATTACCTAATTAGTTTGAATGTTGTATTGAAGAAATATGTTGTGTGGAATCAACACATGATTAACCGGATATCCGGTCGAAAATAAAAAAAAACCGGATATCCAGTTTTTTTTCAGGAAATTCCTAAAATACCGTATACCTGTCTCTCCACATATCCGGATCCTTCGGAAATTCTTTATAATGGCTGTTTTTAACCAACTTTAAAAAAAACAGGAGCTGCTAAATTCTAGCCGCATACGTACTGTTTGTATGTGAATATGTTCACACCATAGTCCGGCAAATAAAGTCCGGTTTCGATCATTTATTTTTTATTTGGAAAGTTGGTCCCATAAATTGTTGGTGAAGATCTAATGAGAACCTTCGGAATGATAAGCAGAAAAGAATGCTTTAAATTACTAATTTTTGGACTTCCATCAATAGAATCGGCTTATAAAGAACTAGGTACAAATTGATGGACCCCTGAAACCACCTTCTCAATAATCCCCCAGTGATTAAAGTTACGGTTACAATTTTGATAATTTTTAGTGGCAGTCGAAAATGCAATAAAAATGATTAAAAAATATAGCTGTAATCGGGCAGTTTTACTGGGTAGATGCAGATTGCATGTAGTTTACGTGGCACGATGGCAGCTGTGGATTCCGAGTCGAAGGTTCCGCGTTCGAATCACAGACCGCATTCCCTTTTTAAGGAACGGTGGCCTGCCGAGCCGAGTGATGGCTTCCGATTCGAAGGCTGCGCGTTCGAGTCTCGAGTCCCGAACACGACGTTACGTTTTACCCTCCAGATGGTTGTCCACCTTGCCGTTGTGAGGGGACTCAGTAGCTGCAAGCTAAGATGAGCACGAGGTGGGAAACCGGGCTTGCCTGGCTTCTAATCCGTAATCCCGCGTCAGCGGGCTCGGGGGTCCTTTCCGAAAGAAAGGGGCCGCGTGGAAGACAACCACTATAAAAAATCACCTCAGCCTCTGGTGGTGAACTCGGTGGGGGGCTTTATCACCGGCTTTGGGGACCTCGAGACGGTGGCGTGACCGTACCGAGGGAGGGGAGATGGAGAGGGATTGTCTATCGGGCAGAGGCAGAGATGAGGCTTGGAAAGGCCGCCGTTGTCGGGATGTAGTCCATAAGGAATTCCCACTGGCCTCGACACTTGTGGAGCGAGCGACACCATGGGGGCTTAGATTATAAACCTATGTGGCCTGACGGTGCATAAGGCGCATTACCAACGTAAAAAAAAAGATTTCATGTAGTTAATCTGCCCGACTTCAGCTTACATAACAGATAAGTCGGTTGCACTGTATGTAGGAGAGCTTATTTTTATTGTTTTGTCCTTTTTTTCGAAGTCGGGTTTTGATTTTTTTTATATTTTCGATAATGGCTACTTCTTATAATAAGTAATGCGAATAAGCATGCAACACGTTACCTATCGCTGCGCTGTGCAAAATCTACACTTAAATAGACTCTGCCATGATTCTCTTCTGCTCAGCAACAGACTTCCCTGGTCGTCTGTTCAAATGTAGACTTTTGCACAGCGATGGGTAGGTAGTCCGAAAAACGCTGACGCTGAATAAAATCGTAACTTAGCGGTGAATGGGTATATATTCACAGTAGAACCTATTTTTCTGTTTTTCTGGTTGTCTGATTCTGTTTGTCAGTTTATACTTACTATATGGTTAACCCCTATTTCTTTTAGGAAGTTCATTTCGCCAGACATGATTGCGGTCGTTTCGTTCACTCTTTCCACCTGCACTTTCGACGGATCAATGAATTCAGCGCTCTCGTCACCTAACGCAAAGATCGGAGAATCGTAAATAAGCATATATTTCGCGCCCTGCAAAACAAGCAAAATATAAGAACGCAGTCCTCGAGGACTGGTTTTTCCGTTAGGAGTTTTAAAAATTAAATTATCATTTATTTTCACCAATAACAATATAGGTTATTCAGTCCACTGCAATACAGATGAATGTCCAAATTTTTAGTTGGTAATACCTACTAGGACGCCTTTCGATTGTAATAAAAGTAGTTAATAATCACATTTACAGTCTCGTCAATATCGCTCAGTGTCGAAAAACAATAAAATTTGAAATAACACACAATACACAGCATAAACGCGCAACGTGCCAGGTGTACAGTGCAATATTGGACTGCCTTTCTATTTTTAAAAAAAACTTATCATACACGGTGCTCCGAGGATGTATTAAGCCGAAAGAGGTCTAGGCGAACAACTATTGTTCAACAAGTTTTGGAAATTCGAAGTAGTTTTCGAAATTTTTTTGTTTAAAGTTTGCTTGAAAATCAGCTGTTTTTTAGAGTTTAAGGTCATTGGCATTAAGGTGTCCTTTTATTTAGTTTGGACCACTACAATCTAAATATTAATTGCCTTTTTTTTACAAAAACAGCTGTTTTTTTAGTGATAGGTACAACTCTAAAATTTTCGAAAAAAAGTTAGAATTTCCAAAAGTCGTAGAAAAAAAAATTGTTCGCCTAGACCTCTAGAACAACCCCCTTTAGGCTTAATACCCCCTCGTCGAAACATCCTGTATATCACAGCATAGCTATTGTCTGGAATCGTACTAAAATGTCGCCAATCAAAAATAAAATAACAATCATGTAATATAAACCTTATTAAAAAACGTGGAGTTCACTTAATAAAGAGGCTTGAGTCCACTCATTGGGTCGTTTGCGAATACGGCGGTTATTGTGGAAGTAAAATCATCATCATCATACTTAATAAAAATGCAAGTGTAACTCACTGACTGACTGACTGACTGATGGACAGCCGGGAAGCTAAACGGCTGGGTGTAGAGACTTTAAGTTTTAGGGGTTGAAAGTGAGCACTAAGAACTGGTTTTTGGAAATTCCACCCCTAAGGGGGTAAAATGGGAAAAAACGTTTGTATGCAACTTCGTAACGGCTTGACCTAGAAACTTGAAATTTAACTTAGATAATGATATGGGGTAGTAAGTGAATCTCTAAAAGTTTTTTCCCAAATTCAACCCCTAAGAGTGTTTAATTGGGGATGAAAGTTTCTATGGGAATTGATTCAAAGAGACTGTGTTACTGTTTTCGGGGGTACTATCCGAAGGCCGACGGGTTTCGGGTTCCCATCTTGTAAAGTAGAAAATACTTACATTAACGTCATGGCCCCTAGCGAAGGGTAGCAAACAAAATAACAAGAAGAGATACATTATTTCTAAATGAATTCTTATTTGCAACAACTTCATTTATAAACGATATTGTTACGTGATTTATATCAGATAAAATCATTAAATTGTAGGTTCATCACAATATTGTTCTGATTGTATCTCAACATATTGTTAGCATGAAAAAATGCCGCGTTCATTATATACCTACCTAAGTACCTCTATACCTAGTAAAGACTATTACAAGTAAAAGCATGCTTGATCATCCATTTATATCACCTGTACCTTTCTGGGTGTAGAAGTATGTAAAAAGATTAATAAAGCTTAATTCTGTTGCCGTCTAAAATATTTTCAATCCTATTAATAATATAAAGGTGGAAGTTTGGTGTGCACGCAAAAACTACTAAACTAATTACGATGAAACTTGGTATGTCGATTGCTTGAGACCTGGATTAACACATAGGCTACTTTTATCTCGGTATTCCCGCGGGATCGGGACTTATAAAATAAGTAAAAAATATACCTGTGCCTGTACCTGTACCTGAACTGAACCTGATAGGGATTGTAGAATACGGATCTGCCACGTACAATATTATTTACACGTGTTTGTAAACCCTTACGTATGCTTCTAAATAGTTCCGCGGTACTTACCTAGTTCCTTTACAACAAAATCGAGATATAATCATGAAAAATCTGAACAAAATCATGCACCTACAATTTAATGATTTTATCAGATTAAATCACGCAACATTTTCATTTATATAAATGAAATTGTTGCAAATAGGAATTAATTGAGACAGAATGTATCTCTTGTTGCTGTTTTGTTTGGTGGCCCTATCTAGGGGCATTGAGGTTCCCGTAAGTTTTTTTTTATATTTCGTAATCTACACGTCTGTCTGAAACCAGTTAAAAGGACAGTCTACGTTTTGCCTTTGTTCAGCCTATGTTTTGGTTTTTTCATTTTCTAAATAGAATAGAAATAAAATTCAGAATAACTAGAAAATTTAAAAAAAAATCGAAACGGTCATGGCTGATATAGGACTTATGGCATAAACATATTTTTCCTAATATCTTTATCCAGGGAGGAAACAGTCGACTACTTTTGTAAAGTTTGTAAGGAGAAATGAGTAGCCAGACTGTCCCCTTAACCCCGACGGAAAAATAGGGGTGTTATAATTTTCATATTAAACAAGATGGGAACCCGAAACCCGTCGGGCTTCGGATAGTTTCGATTCCAACCGGTTCCGTAGTTTACAACATCCTATTTTTAAGTATAACCCCCACTGGGGGCAACCTAGTATTTGTCAAACAACTCTTGACAGGACAGCCATTTTGATTCCATGACCTACTGGATTTCTCGTCGACCAATCAGAGAGCCCCGTACTTACCCCCGAAAACAGTAACTAAATCTCTTTGAATAAATTCCCATAGAAACTTTCACCCCCAAATTTCTTCAATCAATCAAACAATCTTGAGGGTTCAATTTTGAAAAAATACATTTTAGAGATTCACTTACTACCCCATATCAATATCTATGTCAAATTTCAAGTTTCTAGGTCAAGCCGTTACGAAGTTGCATACAAACGTTTTTCCCCATTTTTACCCCCTTAGGGGTGGAATTTCCAAAAACCAGTTCTTTGTGCTCACTTTCAACCCCTAAAGAACCTATTTTCCAAATTTCAAGTCTCTACACCTAGCCGTTTAGCCTCTGTGCTGTCCATCATTCAGTCAGTCAGTCAGTGAGTTACACTTGCGTTTTATTAAGTACAAGATGGGAACCCGAAACCCGTCGGGCTTCGGATAAGTAGTTCTGATTCCACCCGGTTCCGTGGTTTAAAACATCCAATTTTTAAATATGATGGCAATATTTGAAATCGGTAGAACCAATTCCCATAGAAACTTTCATCCCCTATTTAACCCCCTTAGGGGTGGAATTTCCAAAAATCCGTTCTTAGTGCTCACTTTCAACCCCTAAAGAACCTATGTTCCAAATTTCAAGTCTCTACCCCTAGCCGTTTAGCCTGTACGTTGTCCATCAGTCAGTCAGTTACACTTGCGTTTTATTAAGTGTGATGATGATGATGATGATGATACTTACCTATGTTTTATACTTTCACTTGTTTGTCGACAGGAAGAAAAATACGGTGTTTATTTCGATTCTTCGATCTATGTGGTGGGCGATGAAAGTTCTAAGTACGTCGATACTTCGAAAGTAAACGTGGAAAGATATAATGACTCTATCGCACTTATGCACGGCGATATAATCTTTCCAAAGGGATTGGGGTCTAAACTTATTGTAAGTACCTATACCTGTCGTGTAACCCGGCACAGAATAGGGCTACCCCATCGACCTTGGGTGTCGTAAAAGGCGACTAAGGGATCTGGGGAGGCTAGCAATTCTATCTCGATTCTAGATAGAAACCGGAATGAAACCTGTGAAGTTCGGTCAACTTTCTAAAACTTGTGAACTTAACTCGGTATTCTGCAAGCCAATGACGTTTGAATGGATTTGACCAATTTCGATACCAATCGACACATTTGTGTGACGTCATTGGCTTGCAGAATACCGAGTTAAGTTCACAAGTTTTAGAAAAGTTGACTGGAACTTCACAGGTTTCATTCCGGTTTCTATCTAGAATCGAGATAGAATCGATCGCCTGGAGTTCTTCCCGGGGATTATACAAATGACCCTATTAAGTGTATAAAAATCAAGGTTCTTACTAAGTCAACTCGATAAAAAGATAGGTAGGCAAGTTTGGAATGTTGTTGGTAATTCCTACATCTTAGCCCTTGTAAACCCAAAAATAAATTACCTGCTTATAAAAAAGTTAAAAATTACTTTAATTTATAATAAATTAATAAAAAAATTAATAAAAAAAAATTTACCTAATTCATTAAATTATATTAATAATTCATTTTTCATTTAGATACTTGTGCTTTAAGGTTAACGGGAAATAGGTGCTTTAAAGATAATTTCCCATAGTTCCCCAGTACCCGACTGACTACAATCACATCTTCGTAGCCCAAGTAATTTTCATGCTAACTATATATCAATAGTTCTATCCAATGTGGTTGTCCTTGGCTGCATTTTATAGTGGAGATTTAAATAATCGCCAGCTCGGTGTCTACTTAATAGTTTGCGGGTAAAATTGTTATTGAAAAGGGTCTTTACGTGTTGGCTTCTGCTCCACCCACGCTTTTTAAATATCCGGGGCTTCATAGCCCCCTGATGCTGAACGTATAAGTCAATACCTAGTATTAAATATGAAATAAGTTAACAACAGTTAGGACATTTATTTTATCCGCTTTGATCATATGTACCTAAGTACATATAACCGTGGTCGTCAAACTGCGGCCCGTGGCCGGTTTTTGTGCGGCCCGCGCGCGACAAAACAAATTATGCTTTTTGAAGTTGGTTTTTAATTTTATTAAATTATTTTTTATTTCACCAGTTATAGCGCATATCTGCTGAAATTAAAGCTCTTTGATCGAAAGTGAAATATTTACTAGATTTTGAGGACCAATCTCGTTCGGTTCGATCTCCGATGGTAGATCAGGTCAGATCCATTTCGGGCCCATTTCGAAGCTTCCCTTGCTTGCAATAAAAAAAAAATCATCTCAATCAGTCAAGCCGTCTAAAAGTAATCGGTGAAGAACACCCAAAAAAACAAACATACGCGACGAATTGAGAACCTCCTCGTTTTTTTGAAGGTGGTTATAAATATGTATGATTTTGTTTTCAATTTTCCTAAGGCGAAATAAATAACAGAATTAACCGAATACATATAAGTACTCTGCGGCCCGGTGCTGATACCCACATTGTCCTGTGTGGCCCTTGGGCAGAAAAGTTTGACGACCGCTGACATATAATAATAACTACTACCTACTACCACCTACTGACCCTGGTAATTATAATAACCAGTGTCAGCAGGTGTCTGAATCGTATGCATGAACGCCATTTGGCCGGTTTTTTATTTTATTTTATAATAGAAATGGGTTCTCAGCGTTCCAGATTAATCAATGAATCATTTGTTACAGGTAGAAATAGAATTACATAAAGAAGCATCAGGTAATGCATTCGAGGCGATGTTCTCTCACACAATTTGCGACTTCTGCCAGGAATTAGGCGATGAAGAAAGTAATTATAAAAATTATTTTAAAAAAATTGAAATACCAAAGGAGTGTCCAATTGAGGCTGTAAGTAACTATCATCCCATACAATAATCATAAATTAAGACCAAAAAAAGAGTAGGTACCCACTCTTTCTCCATACAAACCTAGTCGTCGTGTCGGGAACCCCACCCGGTTTATCTTGATTTCCGGTAAAACTACAATATGGAAAAAAGTTAAATGACAAAGTTGTTTTTTTTTCATATAACCTCAAAATGGATGTGAAAAATTCAAATAACCCCGTTTTGGTTTTAAATGTTTAACTTTTACAAAAAAAGGTTTTTCTTTTTCGCCACCTTTTTATGTTCCAAATACACAATTAATTCTGACTGGTAATGTCTAAATTTTTTTCATCCCTTCTATTCAAAAAGTGTCACTTTGGTCCTCTATAAGCGGGAGCAAAGTAGCTCTTTTCTGTTAAGAGTTTTTTAGCAGGGTAAAATTGCCGGGAGAAAAGTAAAATTGCCGGGAGCAAAATAAAATTGCCGGGAGCAAAGTAAATTTAAATTTGGAACATGTATCATTCATAGAAACCAAACGCAAATTATATGAATTACTGGCTGATATGTGTTGACTACACTACATTTTGGGGAAAAAAACGTGAATAACGCTTTTGTTCTTGTAATCAGCACATACCTACTTTATTGCATTTTGCAAAAATAATCTAAGTCGAGTTATGAAAGTGACAATGCAACTCCTGAAACAATAAATTTATTGATATTGACATGTCTTTTTAGGGTTCCGTACCCAAAGGGTAAAAACAGGACCCTATTATTGGGACTCTGCTGTCTGTCTGTCCGTCTGTCGCCAGGCTGTATCTCATGAACTGTGATAGCTAGTTTCACAGATGATGTATATCTGTAGCCGCTATAACCAACCAAATATTTATAGGGGGCTCCGGTATAATAAACGTGATATTAAAATTTTAAACCCAACTGTTTTGATTAAAGTAAATAGGTATATTCATTAATTACATAACACCGTATCTTATTTATTTTCTCATAAAAAGGGGATGAAAAGTAGAGTACATGACTCGAGAGCAAATTATTTTTGCCTCGGGCGATGTTTACTTTGAATCCCTCACTGCGCTCAGAATTCTACGTTAGAATCCCTCGCATAGAATTTTTCGCCTTGGCCTTGCTCGTGATTCAAAGTAACGCCCTCGCCTCGCCGTAAAAATACTATTTTGCTGCCTTGTCATACAATTTACTATTATAAGTCAGTCAACTTTCGTTTTTCTCTTTGATTCGGTTTCGAACCCCAAAGAGTAAAAATGGAACCCTATTGTATTGGGTATGTTATACCTATCATACCCTATATTTGTTTCTGGTCTGGGTGTTTTCTACATAAGATTCGTTTTTTTTTCTTATTATCTAATTCCCAATATTAGGTAGGTAGGTACTATTTATGTATTGTGATATAAGCAACCTTCTTATTTGGTAAAATTAATTTTCAGGGTAACTACTCAATTAAGAACTTTGCAGTAGAAACAGATGACATGGAGATAAACAGTAAGCACATAGGACGCTACGAGGCTAAAATAAAAATGTACGAGCAGACTGGTGACACTTGCCAAGACCGAAAAATATTGTACACTTTGGGAATGCTACTATCGATTGAATAATAAAACTCCGTGATCAAATGATCTTTATTGCCTGGCAGTACCATTTCAAATTTCAATTTTTGTTTATGATTGGCACTATTTCATAATGCGAATAATTATGAATAGTTACCTATATGACACTGCGCACTGTTTTATCTACACAATAAATGTATATAGTTCACGCAAAACTTAATGGCCCCTGTGATCTAGGCGCAGGTAGTTGCGCAGAACGCGAATTATAGATGCCCCAGGTAAAGGTACGGTCGTCGGGAGGGGGCCGACCCTCCCCGCGCGTCGCTCGATCCCCGCGACCATCCAGCAACGCATACAGCTGTGTGAGGGCTACGTTCCTAGATCCCAGGGGCCATTAAGTTTTGCGTGAACTATACCTACATGTACACAAATGGCAACAAAATGATTTCTAAAGGATAAACAAAACATCTCACCCATTTCACGCAGGCGTAAGTTTGTTTTTTCAGAGTTGTTCAAAATATGTTAAATCATTAAAAAAGCATTGAAAACGTTATAATGCATAAAGTCAGAGCGTACTTCATTGCATTTTTAACGTACCTATTGTAGATAGGTAAATGAGTTTTTGTGAACTAAAATAATTACAATTAAGTATATAGTAAAATTATAAAGGGATGTACCTATCTTTACTAATATTCTATAAAGTAAATACATTTGTTTGTAACGAATAGGCTCCGAAACGAAGGGACCTATTTTAATAATTCTTTCACCAACAGAGAGCTAAATTATCAAAAGTAATATAGCTAGGCTACTTTTGACACAGATATTCCCACGGGATCGGGACAACCTATATGTAGGTATAAGTTACTCGATGATCGGGACGTACGCGGGACGCAGCTAGTATATTATATAAGTAGATATGTAACCTAAATAATTTAAAGTAATGGACAAATTTAGAGGAACGCGAGGAACTCAATGTTTATAAACAATCTCATTGTAATTGTAAAAACACTATGGTAGGTGGGTAAACCAAATTAAAATTGTGTGGCATTTATTTATATTTCTTTTCTTTATGTTAAGGATATTGATAACACACATATACATACATACATACCTGTCTACCTTAAAGTTGACAATCTAATAGGTATATTATTTACTAACTACCTACCATCGTAAAATTCTAAGGCCAGGAAATCCTGCCAAGGCTGAATATTGCCTTCAGTTAGCCTTATTAATAAACGTGGAGTAAGGTCAGAGTAGTGAGAACATGCTCTGCCTTTTTCCGTAACAAGAACTTTCAAAGTTGACAGACAGAAACAAAAAGTGGTAATTGTACTCTGACCTTACTTCACGTTTATAAATAAGCTACGAGTAACAAATAAATAAGGCTACAAATGCTGAACGACTTACCCATAAGTCATGGGTCATATTTGTCATATTTGTCATTAAGTCATATTTGACAAATAGAATACAAGCCACACAAATAACTAAAGTATGTACAGAAACTAAAAAAGAGTTAACCTACACTTCTAATTTTAAGAAAAATGATTTAGGTGTACCCCAAGGAAGTGTCCTAGGACCATTACTTTTCATAATTTACATCAACGACCTTCCAAAAATAACTACTAATAAAATGGTACTCTTTGCAGACGACAGCACTGTTATTTTTAGCGGTAAGGATAAGGTACTTTTGAAAAAAAACATAAATGATATTCTAATAGACATAATTGGCTATCTGTAAATAACTTAAAAAATAATCTATTAAAGACGAATTTAATGACATTTAAAATTAGAATACCGAGGGTTACTGACATATCGATTAAATATGATGGACATAAAATAGATAATATTGACGATACAAAAATTTTAGGACTAGTTATTGACAGCGATCTTAGTTGGACATCGCATATAAAAAAATTAAGTGCTAGAATAAATCAATGCTCATATGCACTCTATATGCTGCGTAAAAAAGTTAATAAATCCACACTTTTAACTGCTTATCACGGTAATGTTGCGTCTATACTTAGATACGGTGTAATATTTTGGGGAAATTCCACGGATAGGGATGTGGTGTTTATATCGCAGAAGAGATGTATTAGAGCAATAAGTAAAATAAAACCAACAGATAGTTGTAGACCTCACTTCTTAAATCTGAAAATTTTAACCTTTCCTTGTATATACATATACGAAATATGTCAGTTTGTAAAGAGCAATTTAAACTTGTTTGGTAAATTTAACAGTAAGCGCTATAAAAATAAAATTAGCCATCCTAGGCGCATGACTGCATATTTTGATAAAAGTGTTTATTGCATGGCACCAACGATTTATAATCACTTACCAGACGAACTGCTGGAAGTTGAATCCGCTAATTTATTTAAACACAAACTCAAACAATTTTTATTACTTAAAGCCTACTATACTGTAAATGAATATCTAGATGACAAATTTTAATGAATATTTTAATTAATTAATGACATTATAATAATATTTTTTCTGGATAGTTTGAAATTTTGTTGAATAATTTATTAGGTATGTATAAACTTTGCATGCTGAAAAGCAAAACACGGCATGAACAACTAATTTTTGTACCTAACAACTGTAAACCTGTGTTTATGCAAATAAATATTATGATTATGATTATGGGTAAGTCGTTCAGTCGGTCATGGGCCATGACCGACTGGTCAGTCGTCGCGACGAATGACCGTTTGGCGTGCCTTTTGCCACGGGCCACGCGCATTTTACAGGTTCGAAGTTTCCATAAAATAACACAGTAACGCCTAGGTAGCCTAGGACAGAACAATTCGGTAAACTGTGTGACCACGGATTGCAATGACAGACAGACGGACATGACGAAACTGTAAGGGGGGGGGTTCTTGTTGACTACGAAACCCTAAAGAGGTTAAAGTTTCCCTGAGAGTTTTCTGTACGCAGCCCTACGTAGCCTCATAAATTATAGACCACTAGCTGACCCGGCAAACGTTGTTTTGCCTTATAAATTATAGATAATTAAATTTTTCCTGAATTTTCTTTGCTATAAACCTCACGGAGCCCGAGACCTTTCCAACGAATGCAAAACCGTGGAAATCGGTTCGTGCGTTCTGGAGTTATAGCGTCAGGAAGGAAAACCCGACTTATTTTTATATAGTAGATTGACGCGAGTTTCCTCACGATGTTTTCCTTTACCGTAAGAGCCGTAACATCCATCTTACGGTGAATGAAAACATTTTATATTTATACCATAGTTTTTTTCTTAAAGAAAAGGAAATGCGTACGCATTCAGCTGGCATACAAAACCACGATCCTCGAAAATAAACTCGAAGGGCCTTATTAATAAACGTGGAGTTAGGTTGGAGTAGTGAAAACATGCTTTGTCTTTTTCCGTGACAAGAACTTTCAAAGTTGACAGACAGAAACAAAAAGTGGTAAAATTATTCCGACCTTACTCCACGTTTATTAATAAGGCTAGAAGTTTTTACCACCACAGAATACATAAATAAATAGTACAAGTATACCACTAGCTAGACCAACACCGCTTTTAATACTTATTCATAAAATAAAACATCATTTCTCTATAAAAAATAGAATTTAATTTTTTACCCTCAACCTCTAAACGACGAAAAATATTAAATTACAATCACAACATTAAGTTTAAAGTATAAACCACTACAATTATGTTACTAGGTTTATGTTTATGTAAGTATATGAGTTATGCAGATAAATTAAAATAGCAGTGCTTATGTAGTGCGCGTTTTGTGCGTTACATTTATGAATTAAATTCTAAATCATTTTATTTATTGCTTCATAAAAAGGCGTACTGTCGGCAAACGATTCATACAACGAAATTTGACGTGAAAACATGTTGGACTAAAATAAGGCGAAAGATCCAGACCAACGAATTGTCATAGTTTGCGCAAACTACAGTTATATTACCAGAAATAAACTCTTATACCTATTGAGAAAAATTACCTCATAATTTATCAATAATTACCACTATTGTAATGAATTTAAATTCTTAACGTTGAGAATTACTACTAAACACTTCCTAACAACAACAAACTCTATTGTAAAATATGCAACATCTACTAAGTTGTACACAAGCGAACTACTTAAAATTGGGTATGATTTAAGAGGATAGTCTTCATTCTCTTTCTCCATACAAACGTAGTTTAAATTATGTTTATGCCATAAAACTTATATCTGTCATGACTATGCATCTACCTTTTTATTTTTTTCATTTTATTATTTTAATTTGAAAAAAAAAGGTAGATGCATTGTCATGGCAGATATAGGTTTTATGGCATAAACATTTTTGCTCTAATGTCTTTATCCAGGGAGGAAAATTTAAACTACGTTTGTATGGAGAAAGAGAATGGAGACTATCCTCTTAACATTTTAAGACGTAAAATTACTTACTGCGTGATTGTGTCGAAGTAATTCAACTGCCCTATAACTATACATCCAGAACATTCTACAGAACAACCGATTATCAGAGACAAGTTTGCGCCAACTACGCCATTTCGTCGGTGTTATCCTTAACTTTAACATGGTCAATGAAACTCACACAACGCCTACTGAACTAAGGAAACTAAAACCAAACACTAACGATTTTTGTATAATTTATTTTAAAAAAATGTATAAACATAACTTTTCAACCATGCACTTGGAAACCCTTTTTATGTATTGCGTTACAAAAAAATTATAATGGTTTGAACTTCGGAAATATAACTTGAATTGACTGTACGCTGAATGGTACTATTGTAGGGTTCCGTACCCAAAGGGTAAAATCGGGACCCTTTTGTCCATTGTCTGTCTGTCTGTTTTATCCGGTAACATGTATATGTTACAGGATATGTATGTAATACAAACAAGGTTAAAATATATCAAATTTTAAAAAACTTCAAAATGAAATAAAATCAGTTATGATGATATTCACGAGCAGAAAACCAATCAAAGCTAAACTCCAATAATCCTGTATATATTTTTTTGTTAACATATTATAGTCTTGATGTGAAAAAACATTGTTCCGCCGCAGGAATCGAACCGGTCCTTTTTTCGTTAACGTCAAATTCAAGCTACATTTCCAAAGCTCACTTTTACTTCCAAAATGAATAAAAGCATAAAATAACACGAGCAAAAGTAATCTTATTAAAAACACTTAATACTAAGCCTCTTAATTATAAACAATGACTAAGTTTATGTAACGTCTGTCGCTGTCTGTTAACTTTGAAACTTCATGTCACAGTAAAAGACAAACGATATATAGTTTATGCAGCTGTTTATAAGTAAGGGGGTATTTATAGAAGCCGTTATTATTCTGACAAATACCTAGGTATAACAAAAATTTCGAAAAAATATTAATAATATATTAATCTAATATAAAATATATATTTTTAAACGCTAAGAGACCAATGCAACGCGATTTCATTCGCATACTAAAGAATAAAGGCCTATTTCACCAAATTCTAATAAAGTTCTCACAACTTAAGGCAGTCGCGGTAGAGCATAGATGATTTAAAAAATGTATTGTTACTTATCTATCACGCTGTTTATGAAATTACTGACTAAGATATATAAATTTAGGATGATTTGTAATTTTTGCACACAAAACATACCTATGGAGAAGTACCTAAATGAGTAAGTAAGTAAAAACACAAGATTATTATACTTTCTGTGTTCAGAACAAGAATTTGTTGTGTTGCTTTAAAATTAAAAGTAACGAAACTTCTGAAACCGTCAATACGTCCTTAGATATTAATTTTGTATTTGGAAACCCAAAAGCTATTTGCGCCGTTTCTATAATCAAAGAAACAGTGTAATAACCAGTAGGGCAGATAGGGAAGCACGAAAAGAAGTTAATCATAAATAACAAAAATAGCTGTGTCAAAACTATTGAAAAATACTAGCTCAGTTTACAGAAATGTACCAAATGTAAGACTCACTCGCTTAACCTTGGTTTAATAGTTCTTTATACAAATACGGTGAAATAGGAGCAAAGTTTAGTAGTAAGTTACAAAATAAGTTATATTATAATGTTAGTACGATAAATGATATAATTTCTTTTTAATATATTACTTTTTTAAATTCAAGTCTCAAATTGTACGTAACCTAATACTGAAAAAAGTAACAGACCATGTGAAAATCGTTCCAACTTTTCCAGATATGTAAAAAATCATTTACCGTCTATTGTGAAGTCTTAAGTCGTCTAAGTCTTATACGGACGCGGATACAGATAATATTGCGGATGCGGGTACAAATCCTGGTGCCGATATTTATACAAATGAGAATTCAGATAAAATGCGGATTCCGACGATTAGATACTGATTCGGATAGGGATATACATGCAGATATTATATCTAATTATAAATATGAATAGAAATAATTAAAATGATGATGAGTAAAGTTCCACCACAATCCTGACTGAGATTTAAAGACTTGATAAAAGATTAAAATTAATGTAAAAATATTATGTTAAAATAACGCAATTAACTTCGGAATTGGATGAAATGCTGATTAAGATAAAATGCGTGTGCGAATAACTACGCGTATGCGGATCTCTTGCGGAGCGCATCCGCATTCAGACCAAAAACGCTTTATCGAATAAAAAATAGAAAAATTTAAGACGTAAACAATAATACACTTTTCTAAACAAAGTTGGCACAAAACAGAATAACGGAGCCTCAAAATTCGTTATTTATTTTCGAAATTAAAACGCCTAACTCTAATCAAATCCTACACAAAGTTCGAGACTCCGTTTTCGAAAGCACCTTAATTTTTTACAATATTAAAATAGGGTTTTTAGTTTTCTCTCTATGTACTACGTTATACTAAAATATAGCTTCTTTAGTTACAAATTATTAATAGAAAATTGATGTCACTTAGCAATGTCACTTGTAAATTTAGCTATGTTATCTAAATTTACATCATGCTCCGTTGTAAATGACAAAATAGTCGATCAGCTGATCATTGACTAAGTAACAAGAATGTAGGTACAATTTAAAAAGATATATTGGTTACCTTGGGTCCTATGTACTTGTACATTGTACAGTCGACAAAAAAGTGGGCACCACCGTACAGCCATACAATTGCTATTATAGAACCTTCTGTGATATAGAATCTTGAATGAAGTACATCTTAAATTCAATAGAATATTCTAAATTCTAAAACTCAACGGTGAATATCCACTTTTGTTGCCGTTCTGTACATGAAATACATAGCGACACCAAAATTGACCATTATATCCGTTTCAAAGTCCATATTATACAGTGTGTTTAAAACCATGTTTTCCCCCTTGTGATCCCAGAGGAATACCGAACAAAACATATTACACTATTTAGTGCTTTTTAAAATTTTCGGTTAATTAAATTGAGAGAAATTTACCCTCGGGATAATTTCCTTCACCGTAGGAGCGATGTTAATTACGCTCATATTTTTTTTTTCTAAGAAAAAGACAATAGTACAACTACAGTAGATACATAAAGAGGTAGATACGACTATAATAGTACCTAAAAATACATTACGTACTCAAACGTAAGGAAATAGTTACGAATAACTAAACTTTGAAAAACATTATTGCGAAGCCACATTATGCGCAGGATTCTAAGGGGAATCACAAGTTATTAAACCAGCCTGTATGTATACAAGAAATGTACAGTATTCAAAGAGAAAAGTTAATAATTACTAGTTAATAAGTAGTTATTTAAGACTACTTTAGACTAGAGGACAAATAAAGATTCAAATGTATTTGTTATATTAGCAAACTAAAGTTGCATGGTACAAAGTTATTGATAACTAAGCGACCTCTAGATTCTTATAGTAGACGACCAGATAACGAATACAACAACAGTATATTAATGATTACATAATAATGTGTATCTGTAGTTCATGCTAATAAAATTCGAGTAATTGTGCAAAGTGTAATGTATATGCATGCATAGCTTATTATAATTCTACACGTCAATATTAATAAGTAGGTATAAGTTAAAGTTAATATAAATCTTCAAAAACACCAAGACAACACCCGTATTTATAGACGAATCTAAGTGATTACTTTGGCTAAGCAATGCTCTGTCTCGCTCTTATTACTGATGACTAACGTCAACGAAAAGGTGACAGACAGATTACTTAGACAAGTAATTACTTAGAGTAGACTATAAATAAGAGTGTTACACTTACACTTTACCTGTAACAGACAACAGCTACAGCACACATGTACGAATTTCTTTGTATGTGTGCTATAGGTGTGGGCTGTTTTAGGTAGTGTCAGTGTCATCGTGAATTTGAAGCTTCAGAAAATCAAAGTACCATGCAAATTTAGCTATCAAACACAAAAGCCACATTTACACTGGTCAAGCTACCTTGATATTAAATAAAACTTATGTAAAATTCTTACATAGCTGTAAATTTCTAAAGGGTACGTATATATTTTTTTAAGTTAAATATACTTACTTACTCGACCAGTATTTACGTAACTTAACGTCGATCCCAAGGAATAAAACGATTCGATATTCATCGAATAAACTTAAAAATCGATACTTCTTGCTCGATCTATATATAGAATACACAACAATAGGTATGTATAAGTTAAAACATACGTTTAAAATAAAAAATGTAGATTAAAAAAATTACCAAGTAACACGGTAAAATAGCATGTTGGTCTCAAAGGCTTTGTACAGTAAACTAAGTTCTTTGCTGGCTTGTTAATAGATCGTGTAGACACTTAGTGTAATTTAAACCCAGTCCAGTGCTAGTCAGTAATAAATCCGGTCCAGTGCAGGTCAGTAATAGATCCGGTCCAGTGCTAGCCAATAATAAACTCGGTCCAGTGCTAGTCAGCAATGGACTGGACTGGAAAATAGTGTCTACCCTCAAACCTAGTATCAAACCAAAGCTGAACTAGTTGACTGTACTATCATGTTACTGATCGCGTATTACGCATTCTCAGTAATGGAAAACAATGCTAAAATGACAGAAATTTTTAGACATTAATCTGACTGTTCCAGATTATCATAAAAAGAGAATTTCATTCTATATAAATTCAATAGTTTCGTACATAAAGCGTCTAAATTTAAATCAGCGTTGATGCTGCACCAAAATTATTATGCATTGTTTCAATTAAAATCATTTTTGCAATAAGAAACTTAGAAGCAGAACCGGGATCGACGCAAACAAAAATCAACCTTAAAACTAAACATAAAAGATTCGGAATGCGACAGAGAAACCCGTCAGTCCGCGTGCAACCAAGCAAATCGTATGCGTGTTTTGAAAATACAATTATCGTTTTAGTATCGTAGTTACTGCATCGGTCGCTTCGTTTGTTCAATATAATTAATGTACCTGAAAACGTGATAACCATGTATTATAAATCTAGATTCGCCTCGCGGTTTCACCCACGTATGAGTGGCCTCCTCCAAGCACAGGCAAAGGGATAGTCCTATGTCAAAATTCATCAAAATTGATTCGGTTGTTTGGATACAACGTGACAGACAGCTTACTGTTGTATTTATAAATAAATAACAGTCAGGATATGGTAATATTCGTCTGGTCTAAGCCAACCTTGGAAGGTCCGACATTTTGTATTGACATTTGCTAATCTGGAATAGTTAGGTCGAAGTAGCTGTGCAAACCAGCCTATCTTTTAAATTTTCAATACCAGTAGGTAGGTAGTAAAAACTGTAATGTTTTCAAGTACCTACCCAGTTCGAAATATTAATTATTTTTCCATTTATGGAATAAAAAAACGTAATTCTAATTAACATAAAGAAACAATAAAAACTCTTATTTTCAAAGCCGTTTCTTGTGTTTTACTATTGGCCATTCTAACCAACTGAAAGTAGCAACCGTTCATTATATTACGAAACATGTAGATTGATTTACGTGTAGCATCAATTTACGCTCAATCAATCGTAGGGGATGATTATCTTGATGAATAGACCGAATCCATGATATAATAATACAATACTAGCCACTTATAAATGATGTATAAGTGATCAATAGTTATACAATGTCTTGTTGCTGTCTGGCAACTATGAAACTTCACATCACGTTTGAGAATATTATTATTTATGACTTTAAAGGGCGGCTAGCATAAGACTGTTAATAATAATTTTGAGTTTGGAAGCTAGGTACTTAATTATTTAAGTAGCCCTCAAACTTTAAGTAGCGTTCCATTATTTAGCCGTAAACAGTTGAACCATTTTTGATGAACTTACCAAATAAAAGTACTTAATAAATTAAATAGGGTTTATATCGCCCAGGTCCATGAGGTGAAGAGCTTAGCGGTGCTTACGCTTCCCCATATAAACGTATTTTCCTGTTTCCCTTCAGAATATTGCCGCTACAGCTAATTTTTTTATAAATATTGAGTTTTGCTGTACGCATTGCCGCCTGCATCGCTATTTCCCAAATATCTACATTTTCCAAAAGAGTCGAGATCGATTTTATTAGAGAAGAAGAGTAAAATGAGGGACTAGCGAACCAGGCCAAGATTATCCCTACAAACTGTATTAAGTACAGTGTTATCCACCACTATAATATATAGATGAGTTAGTTACCTCGGCCTGCGCCTGCGCCGGGGCTGCCTCGTCATGCAGAAGGCTCGCCTTGTTGTCTTCAGCCTCCTTGGAAACATACAATTTATTTAGTACTAGCAGATTCCCGCAGCTTCACCCGCGTAAGTCCCGATCCCGTGGGAATATCGGGATCAAAAGTAGCCTATGTTACTCAGGGTAAATGTAGCTTTCTAATGGTGAAAGAATTTTTGAAATCGGTCCAGTAGTTTCGGAGATTACCCCCAATATACATACATACATGTTACCAACGTTGCCTTTGTATGATATTAGTATAGACTAGCTGCGTAAAGTTTCACTCTTGACTTGAGGAAGTTAGCACAGAGAAGATGCGTGCAAATGTACCGTAGAATAGACAACAGTTGCAGAGGTATTTTGTGCGTGGTATGTATCACGGCTTTTCTGTGAGCGAGCTCTAAGCCGTACACAAACAACCGGATAGAAGGCTCGAGACCTTAGATTATCTAGATAGTATAGTGGGTATTCTAATAACGACACTTGTCGCGCTATATCTGGACATACCTTAATTAAGGCGTTTTAAAAAATGTGTGAGTAATTTCCCGAACAGTTTGACGTTTGGAACTGGCTCGTCTCGTCCATCAGAGACAAGTTTGAAATGATATTCTATTTTAAGTGTTTAAGCCTGCACTGGGCTTTCATAGAAATATTCTAAAGAAACAATACCTCTGCAAAAACAGAAGGCACGCTAGACGTAGGGCTGGATTCGAACCCGCATCTTAATCAATCCGGGAGCACGACTTGACCAATTAGTCTACAAGCGTCGGTGAGTCTTCGCTGTATTTTCGCAAGTATTGCTTCATCTTTTACAGCATAGGCATGTTTTAGGCGACCCGTCTCCTTATATAAGCCCCGCAAGTTGATATTGCGATGGAACCTTGTCACAATAACAGCTGCGTGACGTCATCCGTTGCACAAAAGTAAAGATAGCAAAAATTTTTTTAATAAATAATAATTTAAATAAGCTAGGGTTATGGGTTTATTTGTAGTAGCGAGACGGCTGTTTATGACCATAGGTATATTTCTAAGAAATTTCGGGACCATAAAAGATTAGTTTTGTATGCTGCTTATAAAAAAACAATGATTACACCCATAAGTACATAATAATTATACTGTTGATGTGTAAGTATTTTTTAATTAATGTCTGGGTTATGTGGTAAATAATTATAAATTATATAATTTACCTTGCGAACGGTACCGACGGTGCACGTCGACTACGTCACCAAGATGGCCGCCAATCGCAATATCAACTTGCGGGGCTTATAGTCTCTAATAGAGCCTAGGTTCGTAAGCTATGTGGTGCAGTTACCTCTGGCCGGTGTTGACGCGGCGGCGCGGGCTCGACGCACAAAAGACGCGGCTTCTCTTCCACCTCCTCGGTGCCGGGAGTCCCGCCGCTGCCTCCGAGCGACATCTCCGCGAGCGACGTCAACACGCTTTCCATGTTGATGGCGGCCGCGTTGTCGCCTTCACCCTGGTACCGACGAAGCAAAGAATACTACAGTGGCCGGCAGATAAAGGCCCTCCCTCTTCCTTATGGGTCAAATTTCGTTCAAATGTTCAAACATAAGTACTCGCTCCAACCACCTTATTATTCGCAGCACCTTTCTGTAGGACTCAGTATGCCAGGAATAGATTTCTGATTAGGGCTTGCAAGAAGTATAATGCTTGTTACCATCACATAGATATATTCAATTGTAATTTAAGCAAATTTAGTTCAGATGTTAAAAAAGTTGGTGTCAACTAATTATTATTATTGTTATGTTTTTTTCCTTTTTTTAGGGTTTCGTACCTAAAGGTAAAAACGGGACCCTATTACTGAGACTTCGCTGTCTGTCTGTCTGTCTGTCTGTCTGTCTGTCCGTCCGTCCGTCCGTCCGTCTGTCCGTCTGTCACCAGGCTGTATCTCATGAACCGTAATAGCTAGAAGGTTGAAATTTTCACAGAAGATGTATTTCGGTTGCCGCTACAACAACAAATACTAAAAACAAAATAAAACAAATATTTAAGAGGGGCTCCCATACAACAAACGTGTTTAACAAATAACAAGGAGTTTAGTACAATGTGAGGTCGCTTCTGATTGGTCAGGACAAATCGAGTTGGTCATGGAATTCAAAATGGCTGCCCTATCTGTCAAATATACTAGTCTGCCTTCACTGTCCAAAGAGTTTCTCATAAGTTTCAGATTTTCTTTGAATCAAAGTTGTTGTAAACCATTTTAGGGTTCCTTACCCAATTGTGATAGTGGTACGGAACCCTTCGTGCGCGAGTTTCGCACTTGGCCGGGTTTTTTTTTTGGTTCACTGTTGTTGGCTAAAGTAATATCTATTGTTTTATATCTTTTTTGTAATATAATAAGCTGTGTTTCTTGAATAATAAAAAATATATAAAAAATAAAATAAAAATAAATTGGAAACAAAATGGCGGATGCGCAGAAGTCGATTTCTCATAGAAGTCGCATGTAAAAATCGCGAACTTTCCCCTTCCACGACATTTTTTTTTTATTTATCAGCCGGTCACTGTATTATTTTTATCAGGACAAGCACACAGCAACAATAGGAAGGTATATTAAAATTAAAAACTCCGAAAAATAATATCATTTCTTCTCTCTTCTCCTCCTTGGAGTCAACATTGTCATCATTGATGATAATGTTTGACTCAAAGTTCATAACAGCCCGGAGCCAATGATCGAAAACTGCAGTACTTATCACAGGAGTTTTATTTTGCAGAGCCCTCTGTTTAAACCGCTAGAAGCGGGAAATCGTGTTTTTGTCGCTTTGTCCGAGATAAAGGGTAGAGAGACCAAACTAAACTTACCTTCTGGGGGCTGGGCTTGAAGAAATGCAGATAACAGAAGCCACGGTATCCCTACAATAGAAAAATAATTAAATAAATACGCAGACGAAATAGTGAAGTCACAAACATACATAACATCGATGGCGCGACCGGCGAACACACGACTGCGACGCAGAAGGATGTGGGTTCGATTCTCACTGGGTATAACTATTTGTGCTGCTTATAAATTATCATTTGTTTCTGGTTCTGGGTAGAAACACCCAGTACGTACGATATTATGTATGTATTTACAACGGAATAGAGTAAAATATTTGTAATACAAACCGAGGCCGAGATATGTCGCATTTCGCGCAATAACGCCTCCTAAACCACGGGTTTTACAATAATTTAAATAATATCTTCTGGAAGCTTTAAATCAATAATTCATACAAATGCAAAGTATATTCAATTACTTACAAAATTATTTTTTTTACAAAATAAAATTCGAATAAGTAGTTGGTATTTATATTTAATAATTGTTGGGATATTTAAGAAGCCTAGTTGATAACTTCGGAGCTAGATATCGATAAGGCCATTAGGTATTTACATGCATACATTAGGTTTTGTGAATCTTAACAATTTTACCTTCCACACCATGACTTGAGGTTTCACACCACGCTCGGAGAGCGCCTGCTTCAGATCACGGACTCTTGTGTTAGGGCTGATGTTGGATATCTGAAACAAGACATTTGTTTAGCTTAATAATGCAAAGAAGAATTCTACATACTTTTTAAACTTACACGATTTCCGTCCATTAATTCTGGGAAGAATTCTAGTTCTAGAAGTCAGAGATCTAAACACAGTTCAGCTATTACGAACTTAAAGTACACATTTATTAACAGCCTTGCTGTCTTTATTATCATACCTTGTGAATATTATTAAATATTGTAAATATATTATGTGATAATAAAGGCTATTGAAATTATAAAATTGTATTTGTGCTAGATATTTTTGAACGTTTTATTTATAGTATGATATTGTATGTTACTAAATACCAAGTATATAATCCTACAGAGGATCAGCTTCACACTAGCCCGCGGCGTAAGTACACTACATGCTGCGCTATGTGTGCGTGACCTCTCTGCGACAGTGTGCGGCCGGCGGGCGGCAAACCCGAGCGGATAAGCGGTGAGAAGTCACGCACACATAGCTGGGCATGTATGTAGTGTAGTGGTAGTGATGTAGTGTAGTGGCACTCATTCATTCATTCACACTCATTCACTCACTCACTCACTCACCCACTCATCATGTAGTGGCACCTTGTGTGAAGCTGTTGCTCTGTAGGATTAGACAGTCGATGGTGCTAACCTTGAGAGAGAATTCAATGACGGGCCTTGGTCTCTTGTTACGCTTGGGTTTCCCCTCGGGCTTGTCTCCATCGTGACCTTCCTTGTCGTCCTTGCTCAGAGACTTGTTGCTGCGACGACGCTGTTGACGGCGAGGCTTGTTCGATTTGCTCTCTTCTCCTTCGGTGGTGTTACCCTGGAAATTTCATATAATACAGATATACCATTTGGCCTCCGCAGTGCGTCGGGTGAATACCGGGTGCAATGCAGAAGGTTGCGGGTTTGATTCCCGCTTGGGACAAGTATTTGTGCTAACCATAAATTCTTGTTTCTGGTATTGGATGTTTCCTCGCAACTTTAATTAACTTTTGGTTATACCTGAAAATTCTAACAAGTGGGTGAGCAACACCACTATGAGAAAAGAAGAATATTAACTGATTTTTCTTCAGTTTTCGCGATGTTGGAATGAAATTAAACTCATTTTTCCGGTTTTTAATTGCGATGCTTTTATTATATTAAGGTCTCGCTGTGCCCGCGATTACATTCGCTTTGGTCGAACACCTGGCTACTTGTCGCTGTGCAAAAATCCACACTTAAACGGACGTTTCCCTGGTTGTCCGTTTTTAGTAGCTTACTATGGGGCTAGATGGCACTGTGTGATGATCACAAAATGTATTTATTTATTATGTTTGGTATGTGTTACCTCTCCCTCGCTCTGGCTCTTGTGGCTCCTGGTGCGGCGACGCAGGCGACGCGGGCGTTGCGTCGAGCGCTCCTCAACATCCGTGTCCACTTCCTTGAGAGTGCATACTCGACCAGCGCTATAATACAAACAATCCACAAATTTCTTAACATAGTGTAAAACTATAGTAGATTGTATGACAAGGGAGCTAAATAGTATTTTTACGGCGAGGACGCTATTTTGAATCACGAGGAAAGCGAAGGATTCTAGAATAGAATTCCCGAGTGTAGCGAGAGTTTTTAACGTAGAATCTTAAGCGCAGCGAGAGATTTTCAAGTAAAGAGTTTGTGATGTTTCCAGAAGCGCCATTAATACACACACTCACACACGTACATTTTTACATTTTAAGCTTTGTCTACTCTTTGTAATTGTGTTTTATTACTTGTTTTAAGTTGTCTTATCTAATAAAGTTGTCTATCTATCTGTCTATTAATGTAGTACCTTGTATAAAAGGCCTATTCTATAGGTAGAGGTGGAAGAGTGAGCAATTTGCCCTCTATAGACTTGAAGACTCCAAGGTTGTGGTTAAGAGTTGAACCCGAGACACTTTGCTTACTCGAACAAAGTAAAAGTAGTACTTACAGCATTTCAATATCCCTTAGCTGTCCCAACATGGGCATGAGCTGAATGCGACGGTTGGACAGCAGATGCCACAGGATCCCGATGGGACGCTGGCTCATGCGCTGCGTCTCTATCACCTGCGCAAGGAAACAATTTACATCACTATTTATCAATTGGGTATTAAATTGATTTAATACTGGGCTGGCCACGTCTGCCGAACTGGGCCCTGAAGATGGCGGGCCGAGCTGGATTCGTGCCTTAGTGACTGGACCCAACGGGCTCTAGATAGGGACCAGTGAAAAGAAAGGAAGCGAGCCTCTGCCCTGCAGTGGGACGGTCGACACTAAAATAAAATAAAATAAAAAATAAAATACACTAAAAATAAATTTATCAAAAAAACCTCTGCCTGTTGTTAGGAATAAATGACTTGGATCTTTAGATCCTGTGTTTCAGAACAATACCCTTACAAACTGAACGCAAGGCTATTTTTAATGAAGACTTTAGATCTGAAAGGTAGTATGGCAATTCTAAACGTACCTGAGTTGGCGTGATAATAATATCAATCGGGACATCGTGGGGCCCAAACAGTTCCGCTGGAAGCGTATCAAACACCTGCAAACAAACAAAATGTATACTATGATGAATTAAAAATATAAGCTAGCACACAAATCATTCACTGAATAGAAAAGTCTATTAGAAACTTTATAAGCAATTGCAAATCTAAACATATAAAAGAAAGTCTTGTTAGTTACACTATTTATATGCTCTATATGGAACCGATATGGCTTAAAATTGATGGAAAGGTAGCTTAGAACCAGAAGTAGGACATAGGATTATTGTTTTTGCTTTTAAGGCGGAACCAAGTTCGCCAGGTCAGCAGTAAAAGATAAATGTTTAATAACATTGTACTTAAAAAATAAGAACTCTAGCCCAGCTTTTAAAAATAAATCTATACATATAAAATTCAATGTCTTTAAAATATATTAATGCAGAGGACCAAACCGCTGGTCCTAGAGACATGAATGTTCTTGTGGTGTATTAATGTATGTTCTTTGTGGTATCCACTACGAAGGGGTATTTAGAAAAATCCCGGAAAATCGCCGAAAAAAACCGAACCCGTGTGAGTTATCGGGATTAAAATGGCCTATGCAATAATCCAAAACTCCAGTTTTCTATGTTCCAAGTTAAATCGCAATAAAGTATCAGTATTTTTGCGTGAAAGTGTAATAAATTAACATACATGCAAACTTTGACGTTTATTATATTTGTAAAGTATGATAGCTGGAAATCAGATAGGAAGTAAAATTTATATTATGTGCTAGGCAGGTACTTAATAAAACGCAAGTGTTACTGACTCATTGATAGACAAACAGCTCTGAAGAGTAATTCGCGAATTAAAATCATATAAACTTATTTTAAAAAAATCATTACGTTATATCGTTCCGATCCCTTGGGAATATCGGGATCAAAAGTAGCCTATGTTACTCAGGGTGAATATAGCTTTCTACAGGTGAAAGGATTTTTGAAATCGGTCTAGTAGTTTTTGATTTTGTTTATAACAAACATACAGACAAACACACACACACAAATACAAATCTTTCCTCTTTATAATTTTAGTATAGACTAGCAGCGCCCCGCAGTTTCACAAAAATAAATTCTGTTCTCGCGGGAATATCGGTCTACAACTATTTACATAGAAAGTTACAATCGGTACAGCGGTTTTTGGAGGAAAGAGCAACAAACAGTCACAAACTTTTAACCTCATAAATATTAGTAGGATAGGATAGGATTCAAAACCAAAACAATTTATTTAAAACTGAGTCATTCGCATGGTTCAATTCGCAAAGTCTTAAAAACTAGATTGGGATGTGGGGTTTTAAAACGCGCCCTACTATGATAATAAAACCACTAGAAAAGCTGGCCAATTAATTTTCTTTGGCGGATTTTATAAGGATTTATTTAAGTTAAATATCTTTTTTGTGCGATTAAAAATCCTGGGATCCTGTGGGTACATTTATAATAATAAATTGATCAGCTGCCACTCTGTGGCCAGCGAGGCAGGTCTTGGCCAGTCTTGCACAATACACTCATTGGGATTTGTTTTCCTTTATGAAACATGTTACAGTGTTAAGACTTGTCTTACTTAGTGGCTGCACCGACCTACGTACGGGTACATGGACGAGACAGTTTGCGACTTCGCTACTTTCTGTAAATTCGGTTAACTAACAGTCACATATTGGTGTGTAACTAAATGCTATCGTATACTTTGTTTTTAATTTCAGACTACGATCTGACGGGTTGGTTCTTTGTGTTGTTCATTTTTTTCTTCAGAAAGATGTGACAAATCATAGTCTACAATTAAAAAACGAAGTATAGGTTATATTGTTTAGATCGTACCTGACAATCATGCACGGTGGTAACCACAAGAGTGCTCGGCTTGATCGCTTTCATGTGCATCATCAGACCGAACTCCAGATCTCCATAACCTAAAACAATGGAGCAAAACTTGATAGAAGCTAGCTATGTGGATGTCAAACCTAATACAAAAAGATAGGAATATAAATAATTGAATTAATATAAAATCAATGATTAAAATAACAACGCTTCCCTACACATATAATTATCGAAGGATGTACTAATGCCGACACTTTTTGGACCCAGTTTAGGATAAATATAGCGGCAACAGAGATATGGCATCTGTGACAATTTCAGTGGTGAGTGGCGAGTCCTAGGACATGTTGGTTTCCTCACGATGTTTTTCCTTCACCGTAAGAGCTATCAGATTAGATTAGCTATCATAATTCATGAGATACAGCGTGGTGACAGACAGAGAAGTCAAGACTCCACTGTCTGACCCAAAGGCTAAAAATGGGACACTTTTACCAAGGGAAAAGTAAATGTGTCCCTTTGGGTATGGAACCTTAAAAACATGTATTGCCTACCTCTGCCCTTGCCGATGCGGTACCCTTCCTTAGACACGGCCACGGAACCCATCACCACCAAATCAAGAGAAACGGTGTCTTCTATGCCTGTAAATTCATAATAGATTAATAACCAATTTATCGTTTCCTTGCTGCGCAGGATCGGGACTTCACTCGGGTAAGTCCCGAGCCTGCGGTAATATCGGGATTGAAAGTAGCCCATGTGTTAATCCAGATCTCCACCTATCTACGTATTTAGTTTCGTCGCTATAGGTTCAGTAAATTTCGAGTGAAGGGAAGTGAAATTTACTTACTTGCTTCCTTAATTACACACAATCTTTCACCTTTTTAATATTAGGATTACTTATACTTTGCAGAAACAAGGGAGGATTCGGCCAAGACCCTCAACTAACCGGGCTAACTTTTAGCGCCAAACAGTGAAGCCACAAAAGAAGTAACGGAAACGTAAATTGTTTCACTGCCGTGTTCTTATCTTCTAGGTGACCCTGCTACATCTTAGACCGTCATCTAACCTCTGACGGAATAGTTGTCAATGTTCGAAAATAAGCCGCGAACAGACAGACAGACTTCTTGATTCCTCCTTAATTTGATTTACTGGAAATATTTTTACGATCTAGCTAGAGAATCTAGACAAGTTCTATTTTCTAAGTACTAAGACTTTTAGAGATATATTTTTCCTTAAAAATATTCCTGAAGTCTTATTTTCTGGTTTCTAGTTGACTACTTAATCCAAATAACCCTTCTTTGCGTCGCGCAGTCGGGTAAAAAAGCAAACCCCTATTGCCATCCAAAAACTAGGTTCTATTTTGGTCGACCTGAAGTTTGCGGAAATGGGAGTAACTAAAAAATCGATGTAACTTAAAAATAGAAAACAGACTACATTCAGCGAAATATTTTCAGTGTTGCACAACATTTAGTGCAAATTCAGATTGGTCAATTTAACTGGCTATATTTAATTTTACCAATAGGTTTTCCATAGGTCTCCATTCCGTTTCTGGAGACAGCCTTCCTGATGGCAGCCTGCCCAGCTTCCCCTTCAGGCAGCTGAAGTTGGTTCACGAAGCCGGTCTCCAAGCGAGGCACCGGCACGTACAACGTCTTTTGAAGTTCTAGGCATGTCACCCTGGAAGTGTGAGGTAGAGTTGAAGAAATTGGCTCTTTCGGCATAAAGGGTTTCATACACAGCTATACTTCGTTTTTTAATTCTAGACAATGATTTGACAAATCTTCCTAAATTCTTCTTCTGTTTTCGCGATGTTGTATTGAAATACGAGCGTTGAGCGTTGTAACAATGCTAAAAGTAATAAAAACCACGCGATTCAAACCGAAAAATGTCTTTAATTTCAAATCTTCCTAAATAAAAAAATGTTAAAAATAAATAACCAAAACGTCAATCGTAGTCTGAAATTAAAATACGAACTATATAATGTATATTTTGATGGCCTCTGTAGCGTGGCGGCCGAAGGCTCGCCTGCAATGCAGAAGGTTGCGAGTCCGATTACTGCCAGAAGCAAGTATTTATGCTTAAAAATAAAAATTGATTCTAATCTGGGTGTTTTCTAAGTTCATATTATTTTGTTTTCAAAAAAAAAAAGTACAATATGTAGCATGCGAGTTGTCTAGTACCCATAGTACAAGCCTAGTGCTAAGTTTGGGGCTAGATTGCGCTGTGCGTAATATCGTGCCATATTTATATCTATTCGTGAAATATTTATATTAATGTAATGTACGTTACATTAGTACGAAACAAAAATATACAATGTAGCTGTCGTGTGTGGTCTCCTGACGATTTCTATACAAAGATAGAAAGATGTAATTAAAGTATCGTGCTATAATGTACATCTTTACATTATAAGCTCTTGGTAGATATATCAACTGCGCTATTGATCGAGCACTTTCATAGCCGACCTCTGTGGTGCATGAAGGTGACAATGCATATTATATTTGTTTCTGATCTGGGTCTCTGTGCCACTACAAGCGATTTAAATAGCTCGGTTTCTATTGATTTTTGTTCGATGTCGGTAATTTTTCTAAGTGAATCGCACGAACGTAACAACAGGTCTCAACCAATCGCCACGAGAGTCCGGCATCGAACGAAAATCTACAGAAATCGAGTTATTTAGATCGTCCGATGTGGCAAGAGCGATTCAAAAAAAAGGCTCCAGACTGTTCCCGTATGAATAATTAATAATTGTTGTAATAAATAATGTTATCTGGTTCCCATAATACAAGGTTAGACGCTTAGCTTAGCATAAGCCTAGATGACGATGTGTGTATATTATTCCGTACTAGCTGCACCCCGTAAGTGCACCCGCATAAGTTCCGATCCCGCGGGAATATCAGGATAAAAAAAACGGGGCAAGTGCGACACTCGCGCATAAAGGATTCCGTACCACTATCACAATTGGATACGGAACCCTAAAATGGTTTACAACAACTAATTTTTAAATTTTATAGGAAAATATGAAATATTTATCTTCGATTCTTACTCCCATCAAACGACCGAATCACTCAAAAAAAAAAAAACCTTGGCACAAAGAAAATCTGAAACATAAGAAAAACTCTTTGGACAGTGAAGGCAGACTAGTATATTTGACAGATAGGGCAGCCATTTTGAATTCCATGACCAACTCGATTTGTCCTCCTGTCCCTGTTCCTGTCCCGCGACTCCTTGTTATTTTTGAAACACGTTTGTTGTATGGGAGCCCCTTTTAAATAATTGTTTTATTTTGTTTTTAGTATTTGTTGTTGTAGGGGCAACCGAAATACATCTTCTGTGAAAATTTCAACCTTCTAGCTATTACGGTTCATGAGATACAGCCTGGTGACAGACGGACAGACGGACGGACGGACGGACGGACGGACGGACGGACGGACGGACGGACAGACAGCGAAGTCTCAGTAATAGGGTCCCGTTTTTACCTTTAGGTACGGAACCCTAAAAAGTAGCCTACGTGATAATCCAGATCTGCATACCAAGTTTCATTGCAATAACTATAGTAATAATTACGTGAAATAGTAACACACACTAACTTTCTTTTGTATAAAATTAGTAGAATATTAGTAGTATTCACCGAATAAGGTATTACGGAAGACTTGAAGACGAATGAAAATTAGTCATAAATACTTGGGATTAAAAACATGGAATTTGTGAGGCACAACCTCACAAATATAACTGTGGTTGAGATTACGAATTGAAGAATTAGAAAACATAAGGAAACCATATTTTGGTCTTTAATTTATACTTCTTTTGGTGTATATCAAAATGACGGGTGTACGGCTGGCGGCTCATTAACTTTTTGCGATAACCCTTGTTTTTTATAAGCACATTGCTTCAAACTTTACGCACATTCCTCACATTGCTAGAACATTGCTTTCATGTGCATAGAATCAATATATTTTGACGTACACCCGTCATTTTGATATACACCTTCTTTTGCCTTCAGTTTAGTAGTTTAGTTAACACGATTAGTTAATGTTTACAACCAAAAAAAAATAACTCGTTAAAAACAGCGATTTTCGGAACGGGAACTGGATATATCTTAACATTGTTTTCCTGTAAGTATTGCTTTAGTAGTAATCTGCACTTTATTTTGGTAATAACGGTTTCACCTAATTGGCAATATAATAAAATATTAAACTACAAATACTGTTTTGGCGCTTACGACACGTCGCAACTCGAGCTAGCTACCGTGAGGTTATGAGTTTTTAACAGACTTCAAAAATGAGGAGGTTTGAATGTATTTGGATATTTTCAGGCCGTACTCCGTATACGAAGTCCGATTAAGATAATTCTTCTGAGTTCCGAGTTAGTCCCATAAAAGCTTGGTGATGATCTGATAAGAACCTTCGGAATGATGAGCAGAATAGCATCCCAGAATGCAGAAAATTACTATTTTTTGAACATTTAAAAAAACTGAGAACTAATTGATAAAGCTTCTGAAACCACCTTTTCATCAGAAAACTCCTCAACAATCTTGATGATTTCTAGTGGCAGTTGAATGTGCACTAAAAGGGGCAGTTTAACTGCGTAGTATCAGATAGAATGTAGTTTAGCGGCCCGACTTCAGCTTATATAACAGATAAGTCGGTTGCACTATACAGGAGAGGTTATTTTGTCCTATTTTTGAAGTCAGGTTCAGAATTTTTATAATTATTTTTTTAATAGTTTATCGATGCTTCACCTTAAGAATTACCTGGGCTGATAAGAAAATTAAGTTGAAATCGCAGGAAAAAAACTAACATAATATTTTCGTTATATACCCGACTAGGTACGATGATTGGCCATGCATTACGCAAAGTTAATATTTTGCAATTGGTACATGCTACCGAGTACTACATAAGTACGTTTATTGAACGTTTTTTAACTATAACATACATAACTGACTTCCATATCGCAGTTACAGATATGTCTTTTTTTATTCTAAGTCAATTTCACCCATATTGCAGAGATGAGATGCTTGATGCGAGATGATGAATTTGAATTTGAATTTGAAAAATACTTTGCTTGTAGTACGTCGAGTAAAATAAGCGAGAAGAGAACGACCGTACTGCTTGCAGGCACACGTAGAACGTAATTTGTCATACAACTTAGCGATTTATTGAGACCCTCACCGCGACCGCGCCGAGGTCGCGCAATTGTCAAACACTTAAGACTATTTAAACGACTACCTGCGCCCCGCAGTTTCATCCGCGTAAGTCTGGATCCCGGAGGAATATCGGGATATAAAGTTGCCTATGTATTAATCCACATCTCAAGCTATCTGTATACCAACTTTCATGTCAATCGGTTCGAAAGTTTTTGCGTGAAGGAGTGAAAAACATACTTGGACACAAAGTTTCACTTTTATAATACATTTATATTCTTCCACTAGCTTCGTCCCGCGGTTTCACCCGCGTAAGTCCCGATCCCGTGGAAATATCGGGATCAAAAGTAAAAAAAAGATCAATATGTTACTCAGGTTGAATGTAGCTTTTTAATGGTAAAATCGGTCCAGTAGTTTTTGAGTTTATTCATAACAAACATACAGACGCGCACACACACACACACACACACACACACACACACATACAAATCTTTCCTCTTTATAATTTTAGTATAGAAGTATAGATAAAGGAAGAAAACTAAATGTGATCATGACATTTTGCACCCGCATGACATTGTGCACCTAAACGGACTACTGCAATGACCTCGAATAGATCAGATTAGGGCAGGAAGAAGGTGATTGCAGGATAAAGATGTTGTTTCCTGTCCATTGCTACCTGGGTCTTACATAATAGGGTCGCATGTCAAAGTTAAAAACACTGATCTTGGTCATTAAAGATGGGAACATAATGCGTGGCGATTTTCATTTTTTTTTGTTTTTTTTTATGTGGTCTTACATAATAGGGTCGCATGTCAAAGTTAAAAACACTGATCAATCACTGTTAGTGTCAAGTAACAACAAAGTCACCGATTATTTCATTACATAATTTCTGATCTGGAGATGGATAACTCTTATCCGTTATAGGCTAACATTTGACCTACCCGACTTCTTATCTTTCAGTTGCAGTAAACATTGAAATCTGCATTCGACACTTTTTAAACATACTCTTCAAGATAGTGTCAACGTACATTATAAAGAAATTCGTGCATGTGTGCTGTAGGTGTGGCCTCTGTAGGTAAAGTTGCAGTGTCAGTGTCGCCCGTGTGTTTTGAGCTATAGGACTCCCTCCGCATTCCGGAAAAATGCATACTTTTCGGGACATTTGGGGAAAATTCCGGACCTATGGCAACTCTTGATTGGAAAAAAGACACCTATAAAACAAAAAAAAACTACATTCAAATCGGTTCATCCGTTCGTGAGCTACGATGCCACAGACAGATACACAGACAGACAGACAGACAGACACACAGACACGTCAAACTTATAACACCCCTCTTTTTCCGTCGGGGGTTAAAAACACGGTCTGCATCACCGTTGCAGAGATCTTTCCAACTGCTGAATTGAACTACACGACGATTGTTCCACTAAAACTTACATAGATGCGTAGGTAGGTAGGTATATGCCCTGTAGATAACTGACGAATTACTAATGACCTAGATCATAGATGTTATTGTCTCAATTTTTAATCAATATCGGGTGTAATTAAGAAGACGTAACGTTGGTAACATTTATGTTTGAGAGGATCTCCAAAACTACTGGACCGAATTTAATAAAATTTAATATGAAGATACATTGCATGTTTGAGAGTTACATGAGCCACGTTTCATCCCGACAGGATTAGAACTTGCGCTAGTAAAACTGCGGGGTGCAAATAGATTTGAATTATTATTATTGATACAAATACTTAAAACATTTAGTAATAGTAATGCATCTAAAACAGACTATTTGGGATCCTAAGCATAGGTAGGTATTTGCACTATGGTCCTTGACATTTATCATGCAAACACACATATTTAAATATAATTTGTATACAGATAGATTGACACAATATTTATTTTCAATTATGACTGTTATGCGTTATCTTAACGACTTAAAACAGGGCCAATTTGAGTGAACAGCATTCTATTTTACTTTAGAATATGGATCAAGTCCCGTAAGTCCCGATTCGGTTGAAATATCGGGACCAAACAGCCGATTCTGCTTTAATAACATCGACACGATAACAAATTCCTTTAAAAAAGTAAAAGCGGGATCTAGAGTTCATTGCCCGCGCCGATGTGTTGGGACAAAAATACATTCAATAATCGTGCCAATATTTACCTAGATTAAATAAACATTTTGTTTCTACTATTACGTTCTCTAGATACAACTTGATGATGAGCTAGCCATGTATAAATAAACTGTTATTGTTGTGTTACCATCAAACAGGGTTTAATAAGGTATGTTTCATTTTTAATTACCTTTTTTGGGAAGGGATGATTCACATTAGTCCGCGCCGTGTCCGGGTCGAGCTATTTTGGAATGAAAACAGCCCGGACAAGGCCCGGTTCAAGCCCGCTCTAATGAGAATCATCCCTTATGCAATTTACACTCTTAATATAATGAAACAATTTTACATAAAACCTTTATGTAAAATTGTTAAAATTGGTTGTAATATGTTAGGGTGTAATCACACTAGCTGTTTGCGAGCGCGGCGTGACCTTGGCGAGCCCGTCGCGGGCTCTCAACGTGTGATCCGTGTTTTGTACACTCACACTAACAGAATGAAAACACGGATTGCATGCTCCCGCGATGCCGATGCCGTCCCGCCCTGAACCCACCCGTACGTACGCCGCTAGTGTGATATGGTAACGCTTTTAGTAGGATTAGTTATTGTTCTCTCAATATATCAAGTAGAAGTGTAGGTATTACGCCAAATTATTCTTTTGTATAAATATCGAGTGGAAAGTCAATCAGATATCTAAGCCTTCTCTAGTACCTATAATACCCTTAATGGATTTCTAGCAGACAGGTGTCTATTTCATAGCTTATTCATCAATATGTTTATTTTTCATTTATTCTGTGAAATAGAAACACCTTCAGAGATTCTAATTGCGGAACTGAATATGTATTTATTTAAAACCAGAGACAATTACATATTCCTGTAGTTTATTAAATCTTGACAGTGATCTAAAGTGTTTTTCTTTTTGCAGTGTCCTTGGACCAGTTATAGTTAATTTAAGCTTAGGTGTGACTAAACAATCCAAGCAACGCTTGTTTGACAAATCAATTCCTTTGCCCATTTGAAGTTTGAGGAAACATGGACGGGAAGGACTCTTTACTTCTACAGACAGGGTTGTTACCTGACAGGTTCTTGCGGCTTATCAGGGTTGACCTTGACAGTGGCGGCGTTTTTGAAGATGTCGAGTTCAGCAAGCTTGGCGGCCGCTTCCTGGGCTCCCTTGAAGTTCGGGATCCGGTTGAAAACGGGGCGCGGGAACATTGCCAGCCCGGACGACTCGAGGTGGCGCCATATCTTCAGACGGTAGGATTGTTTGGTCACCTCCTCTGGTACGGGTTTCGTGGCTGTAAAGTTCATCAATATTATGGACTAATAATAATGCTTGGCGGCTCCCCTTATTCAAACGTATCAAAGACGACCTCTGTGGCGTTGCCTGGCGTCAGACGAACACCTGCCTATGACGCTGAACGCGGGTCCGATTCCCGCCCCAAACTTGTTTCCAAACTGGGTATTTTCGTATAATAAAAAAGTTTATATTATTATTTTTGTTATCTGATCACCATAACAAAAGCATAATCCCAGCATGAGGTCAAATAGCGCATACTGGGACTGATCTACACAAAATAAATATATATTAAAGGTAGTTAGGTACTAAAATAAATACACGAAATAAATAGATAAACCATGACCATAAGTAAATGAATCACCATGATAGACTAAAACTAACATACCTATCTAACTACCTACCATATTAAATTAAGTATTTGAAACAATTTATTTTTATTGAAAGTTTAATTTTCAAGTAGTTTGTTTAAAATATAAAAAAATAGTATATTCAACATTAGGGATCATACTCTAAAATTAAGTAGAAAGGATACTACTCTTACTAAAGGATACCCACTCTTTTCTCCGTAGCAACCTTTACAAAATTTAGTAGATTGTTTCCTTTTTGGATGAAGACATTACGGAAATTGTTATGTTTATGCCATAAAACTTATAAACTTATAACTGCCATGATCATGCCCCTACGTTTTTATTTTTTTATATTCTATTTTATCTAAATTTTATTTCTATTCAAATTAGAAAATTAAGTAACTAAAACGCAGATAAAGTTTTATTGGCATAAACATATTTGCTCTCTGGATAAAAACAAATTTATCCAGGTAGGAAACATCCTTTCCTCTTAAGTTATTGGAGTTTGTATCAATAATATTATAGAGAAAGATCAATAAAACTCATTAAAAGAAAAACCTATATTTATAAAAAGAAGAAACCCCTTTCAACCTAGTTCTGTTTCCACAAAAAGAACATTCTAATAATATCACAAAGATTAGTTACAACTGAACTGACCTGACCTGACCTAATACTCAATAAGTTATACCTTAGTTAGAGGCTAGACACTTATCAACTAGTGGAAAAGGTCATAGCCTACAAAGGAAAGGTATGTTGGGCCCAATTTCTATTTCTATTTGACCCAGACTGTGTTCTGATTTTTAAAATATGATGCAATTTGAAAGGAATATTTGATTGGCGACACGAGGCATGGTTATCCATTCAACCAAGGTAAAAAAACCTTGTTTCCCCTCTTTAACATTATCAAATTAAATAATGTTACAGCATAGAAACAAGGTTTGAGTGTTTTTTTTTTAAATAAGCTCTGATAACTCTTTTTTTTTTTAACTGCTATTACTAATAAACTATTTTTTTTTAAATAGAATGAGACATTTGTGAGGTTATTATTACACAAAAAATTGTTAGGAATGGAAAAGTTTATTATAGCAAGTCACATGACCAAAAAGTCCACTTAGGACACATTTATTTTACAATAAGTAGACAGGCCATAATATTGACAAGTCTCAGAACAACTCCGAGTCTTAGATTACCTTGATGGTGGGTATTCTTTCTATCAACGATGTTCGAATTATGATCCGAACATCATCATCTTTTTAAAAGGTGTGCGAGCAATTTACTGAACAGTTTATCTTTGCATTTTGGTGAAGTTTGTCCGTCGGAGACAAGTTAGGTTGTTATCATGTGAACTTTCTTATTCTAGTCTTTAATAGAGACCAGTCCAGTTCTATGCTCTAAGCATTGCAAGAAGTGGTGAAACGTTTAAGTATGTAGGTTTTGTAATTTTCACAACATTTTAGAACATTTGGATTGAATAACAATTTTAATATAGAAGCCGTAATGGTTTCTTACACTCATACAGCTTAAATAGTATGATGAAATGGAACACCCCACAATGCATTTAACTATAACTCGGTCATATAAACTGTGCACCAAACCCAAAGATAGACAGGTACATTTCATGTTTATTTGACATTGAAATTTGCTGAAAAACATTATTTGCAGATTTTTAGTTTATCAGCACATGTTTTTTAAACTACCTGCATCAGAACATGATACCAAATTTCTTTTTCCTTTCAAATACCATGTCAAATACACATTTGGTACCTATTGATTTCTGCGGAATTGAGTTTAGTTGCTATGCACGAAACCCGAGCCAATGATGAAAGATGATAAGGGCAAGTTCATTTGCTAGGCACCTAAAGTAATGTACTGCACGTGGATAACATATGCAATGAAATTCAATCAAAGACATCTCAAATACACTGGAGACCTTCAAAAGATGATTCAGAGATAAATTCTGATGACATCACAGCCAAGCAATGAAGGTAGGCGTAAAAATCGTGAACCAACTTTCTTAACTTGAAATGCGATAATGCGCAAGCAACTCACACCGCAGCCTAATAAATCAGTTGCATTTTTAAAAGTGGTGGCCAGCAATATATGACTCACATTTTTCACACTCCAATTATTCTACCCACTAGTATCAATAATTACGAGTCGAGGTAACAACCTAATTCGTACCAAACGATGCACGAAATAACCAAACGCAAGTGAAAATGTTTAGTCGAATGAATTCTAATAATTTTCCTACTGGATCCCGTTGGGAAACACATTTTTCTTCGGATTCTGATGCGGGTAGTTTGAAAAACATGTGGCGATGAACAAAAATGCAGCAAATAACGTTTTTAAGCTAATTTCAACGTGAAATATAGAGAAAATTCGAAATTACAACACAAAAATAATAATATAGAGTGCATAATTTGGTTGACAACAAAAGAAACTTACCGTTTTCCGCTGGTGCGGGGGCTTTTTCTCCGTTCTGCATTTTGGATGTTTACCGCAATCTGGAGATGTTTTTAGATAATTTGGATGATTTTATTGGAAACTATCAAAATTAATCGGAATAAAAATCCTTTTTCGCCGGACGGAACCGTCACACACAAAAATAGAACGCGATTCTAAAATAATAATACCAACTTTAGAAAATTATTTCTAACTAGAGCTTAGTGATGTTCCTGTATTGTCGATCGACTAACGAGTAACGACTGAAAGAAGACCATTCAAAATGGACCAGCTTTGTTCCACAGATATCATATTCGGCACTTCAAACAAGAAGATCGGCGTTTTTCCGGATTTTACCTGGGGGTTAGAGGTACCTTAATTTTATTTTCAGTGCCATCGCAAATTACGAGACATGGATTATTCAATTGATATATGCGAACTAAAGCCATGGTGTTAGTATTTTCGTCCTACTCTTGTTAAGTTAAAAGATATTTAATGTTAAAGTTTCACATTTGGGAGTTTCACACAAAACACCATGAGATGTCGTTACTTGTCTTAAATATCCCTAAATCTGATTTGGAATACCTTATAGCAGTTAGTGAAGTCATCTTTCGGTCAATAAATCTTATTAGTTAAAACTAATTTTCATTATAAATTCTGAAACGATACGTAGAATTCTGTAGCCATTTATTGGTTTCACAAATTCAGATTTATGGATATTCAAGACAAGTAACGACATCTGGTGGTGTTTTGTGTGAACATTCCCAGATGTGAAACTTTAACATTCAATATCTTTTAGCTTATCAAGAGTAGGACGAAAATACTAACACCATGGCTTTAAGTTTACGTAATCAATCGAATAATCCATATTTCATAAATTGCGATTGAAATAAGTTCGTGTAACAAATTGTTTGAAGTGCCGAATAAGATATCTGTGGAACAAAGCTGGTCCATTTTGAACGGTCTTCTTTGTTACACGAACTTATTTCAATACTAATAAGATTTATTGACTGAAAGATGACTTGACTAACTGCCATATTGGTATACCAATTCAGATTTATGGATATTTAAGACAAGTAACGACATCTCGTGGTGTTTTATGTGAAACACCCAAATGTGAAACTTTAACATCAAATATCTTTTAACTTATCAAGAGTAGGACGAAAATACTAACACCATGGCTTTAGTTCGCATAAATCAATTGAATAATCTATGTCTTGTAATTTGCGATGGCACATAAAATAAAATTAAGGTACCTCTAACCCCCAGGTAAAATCCCTACGGAAAAACGCCGATCTTCTTGATAACCGGTCTATGGATCGAATCGACCAAGTCAGATTAACATTCGACAGATTTTCAAGGAAAAACTATCAAATGTCGACAAGTAATCGTTCGATTTAATCTATAGATAGGTTATTAATTTCCATCGTAACAATATAATAAGTTGATGAATATGACTAAAATCAATAATCATAACGATTTAGTCCATATACTTACAGTCAAAAATATGAGTATGGCACAGACTAGGAATACTTTTAAATGGGGTGGCATACGCAAAGCTGTGAGCATAGGCGCTGGGGTCGGATGATCTTTTTTTTTTTTGATGATGGACCAATGAAAACGCCGAGTTTTTTTTTTTCGTTCGGTCGTAAGATTAGTCGACCAACGCCCTCTGCCGGAATAAAAAGTTAGTGTTCCTCCTCATTGTGGGTTTAATTATCTAACATCACAGTTTTCTGTGAATTTTACATATTACACAATGTAAAATTCACAGAAAACTGCCGGTGTAAATTAATAATATCTGAAATTCAGTGGAAATTCTTAAATTATCAAAAAGTCTAAGTCGAGAACTTAGTCACCTCACAAACAAACTCAGAATCGATAAAAGCAACAGTGGTGCCAACTGTCTACGACTAATAAAGAGCGGCAAAATTTAAATCGATCAAGTAGGTTTGATTTCGTAAAATGCAAAATGGTGATCGACGATCGCACACATAACTTGTACTTATTGAACATAACTTTTTTGTACTTTAATGTGATTGATAAGCAAAGATGAAACACAAGATGTTAAATATATTTTCAAATTCATAGAATTGATGTAGAGTCCTTAGTTTTTTAATTGTATTGTATTCAACGAATTCGATAAAAATGTAGGGACACAAAACAAGAACGGCTGGATCGATTGCAATGAAACTCAGTACCTGTTCTAAAAGATAAGAATTTCCCAAAACCAACCAACCAACAAAGAAAAGAACACAACCTTTCAAAATTTATTTCTCTAGGACCAGCGGTTTAACTTTGCTTTTATTTAACAGTCGAGTCGATCATTCAGCACTTTGAATTTTATATGTACCTATAAAAATGTACTGCGTTGTATGCATAGCAACCCCGCCGTCCAAACGGTGGTAAAATTACGGGTTGCCTCGCGAGGCAAATGCATCTCGCGACAAGCCTCAAAAAATCTGAGCGAGGCAAACGCCCGAAGCTACTGCTCACCCGAGGCAGTTACACGTAGGTACACGTACGGCGATTGTCTGTCAATATTTCTCTACTTTTTGTGTAGAAGGAACAGGGTGTTAAATAAAACAAAACTCAAAAACATTTTACAATTCAAAAATAACTTTTAATAGGTACGCTTAATAAATTACTTATCTTAGTATACCTATGAAAATACTTGAGTAAACAAGCGAGAATAAATTATGTAAAAGCAAACCTAATAAATAAATGTACAACTTGTACAAGAATGTACTGAATAATTCTAAATTTACAAACAGTAGGTAAATGTCGTACGTAGATCTACCATCTATGTGTAATTGACAGGTTTGATGTACAGTAAAGATTATAGAGCGTTACTTCTTTAAACTCCTATGCCGTCGTGTTGGTAGCAAACCAAATAAGTGTTGCCTTAATACTTTGAGTGTGCTATACCTTAGACCTTGAATTCAGGCACATTCATTTATCATATATTTCATTTTTCATCTATCATATAAAAACCGCCCCGAATTCAAGGTATTAAAGGCAACAGTTATTTTTCTTGCTGCCAACATAACGGCATAGGAATTTAAAGATGAAACACACTAAACCAAATTGTTGGCACTCCACTCTAATTTGGCGCAATACAGTTTTTCAATTTTATTTATTGGCACAATGCATTTTTGCACAAAAATTCAATTTGAGTAGGAAAATGTACAGTGCCAATAAACTGGAGTGGAGTGCCAATAATTGGTATCTTTACTCAACATAGTTTTTTTTTGAAGATCCTTAGATTTAAAGTGATATCAGGCGCACTAGATGTGTTGCTTAGCGAAACTTTAGTAAAACTTTGATAAAATTTTACAGATGTATAACTATAAAGTGCCATTTAAAAATGTAATGATCGTGAACCACTAGATACTATAGCAGTTATAAATGTAGGTAAAAGTAAGAACCGCGCCGAGGGGCTTCTAGTTAATTTTAGTAAATTTAAAAGTATAAGTACATATTTAAACAGGCCTTCAGGGGGATACCCTAGATGTAGCTAAAAATGCTGAAAGGAGTTGCATCCCCGATTTTGACAAAAAATAAAATGGCGTATTTAGATTTATACTTATAATACTAGTAGGATATTACATTTCTACTCGATTTTCACCTGGGCATTATCAGAATCACAGGTAGCATAGTAGAAGGAAGTTATAGTTTGTAAACTTGCCTGCCTTCTAAAAACAGACTTTGACACGTCATGTGTCTTTCCTACATTTTCCTGCAACTAAAGTGACCTTTCCTACAACTTATTTGACCGGCCCCAGGAAACTTTGTATGGCAGATGGGCCATAAAAAGCGCCGCGAGGCAAACTTCTAGGTTTACTGTGGCTATAGTATCTAGTACAATGTTTATCGAATAGTCTGTGACATATGCAAGGGTGTTTGCATGAGTGCGAAAGCTGCATCCTTGAGATTGGCACCGCGCAAGTTTGCTTCGTGTAGATCGCTCCCAGACAGGTCACACCACTGAAATATTGATTTGATATTATGTAATTAATTTCAAATTATCTTGTGTTCTTTTTTTTTAATACATTAGAATGACAAATAACATCTTAGTCTATCCTGAAGAAGAGACCTGGAAAGGTCTCGAAACGTTGAGCGTTGTAACAATGCTAAAAGTAATAAATACCACGCGATTCAAACCGAAAAATGTCTTTAATTTCAATACAACATCGCGGAAACAGAAGAAATATTTATCTTCTGTTTTCCCGATGTTGGATTGAAAACGAACTCATGTTTTCTCGGTGTTGGATTGAAAGCGAACTCATGTTTCCTGTTTTATTCGGTTTTATTATTTTAAGCATTTTTTAAGTCATAATTATAATAAAAGCAACTCGTTAACACTGGTTAAAATGAGTTTGATTTTAATCTATACTAATATTATAAAGAAGATTTGTATTAGTGTGTGTGCGTTAAACTACTGGACCGATTTCAAAAATTCTTTCACCATTAGAAAGCGACATTCACCTTGAGTAACATAGGCTTTGACTTTTGATCTGGATATTCCCACGGGAACTTACGCGGGACTTACGCGGGTGAAACTGCGGGACGCAGCTAGTACCTTTTAATTTGAATAGCTAGCAGATCTTGTAAGATCGTGCGGGTTGTGCAACACCTGGCATGGTCATTACTTGGATGGGTGACCGTGACCTTGTGTGAAGCTTAAGAGGAAAGTCTACCTACCCTTTCTCCATACAAATGTAGTCGAGAGTTTCCTCCCTGGATTAAGACATTAGAGAAAATATGTTTATGCCATAAAACCTATATCTACCATGACCATGCCCCTACGTTTTTTTTCCTTTTCTAATTACAAATAAAATTCAGAAAAATTAGAAAATGACTACGACTTCGTTTGTAAAGTTTGTATTGAGAAAAGAGTAGGTAGACTATCTCCTTAAGAAAAGAGCGCCGTCCGGCATCAGTTAAAGACAAATCAGTTCTCAACACTGAGACCGTAAATAATGCTTACCTCCAAATCAGCCCCGGCTAGCACAGCGGTTCGGAGATCACAGTTTTGTAAATTTGCGTTTTTAAGCGTCGCAACGCGTAGGTTGACGCCGGCCATGTTGCTGCCTTCTAGATTTGCGCCTATAAATAAACATTAAAAAGATGAATATTCAAATTATCAAAAAAAAAAGTTATGTTTTGGTTTTCCATCTATCTGTTATCTGTCCCTACAATACATCTCAGTTGGTAAGTTTAGAGCTAGATGGCGTTGTGTGTAATGACCAGCAATATTTATTTATTGACATTGGACAGCGCCATCTGGTTAGAAACAAAGCAACTGAGTTTGTAAGTAATGTTTTTTCTTGTAAATATATAATACCCTCAAAAAATCAGACAATAAACTTATTAAATTCACACGATTTATTGTTAACATACCTAGTTACATTTTCCCGGGTCTTTATCGCGTATTATTATTTATTTTCTTATATTTCTTATTTATCTTTATCGCGTATTATTATTTATTCTCTGTGGTACCTTACGTTCCCGCGTCCCCCGACGCGACGCGGGAACGTAAGGTACCACATACCTATTCAGAGACATGAAATTTGTTTTCGGCTTATTATTATTTTTTCCTATTTAAAGTTTATTTTTTAAGACGGGGGTTTTTTTTTCACACATTTTGTCGGAGCTAATAGACCTACTCATAATCTTTTTTTATCATTGTAATAGAACCCATTGTAAAATATCAGCTGATTCTGCAGTATCTAGAATATCTGCTCGTCAAGATTATTTCATTTAGTTAAACACGATATGACTATCTGACAATCTTATTATTTCTGAGTTTGACCCCACATATACTTTGAACGGCAGAACCGATTTTGATTAAACATGCATATTGTTGTCACTTAAGTTACGCCCTTTCATTTGATACCCACTTGGGCATGTTTCAAAATATTCGGTTTTTAATTCCGAGTTTGACCCTACACATCCTTTGAACGGCTGAGTCGATTTTGATCAAACATAGCTAGGAACACTCGCGCAAAAGTCACCTATCAAACCAAAACAAACTAAATTGAAATCGGTTCATCCGTTCGTGAGCTACGATGCCACAGACAGATACACACACACAGAGACAGACAGACAGACTAGGGTTGCCAACCGTACTATAATATATAGTATTGTACTATATTTCAGCTCAGCGTACTGTATATTTTTGAAAGCACATATAGTACGCAAAAATACTATATTTCTGGCATAATTTGTAAAAAGTTGTTTCTTTTATAAATTCCTCCTCTCTGCATTTACAGAGGACTGTTTTCTACGAGTATGTAGAGGGAAAATAGAAAAGCCATAAAAAAGGTGCTCATAATTTAAACATTGAATGTCGGGAACATTTTTTTTTATTAAAGAAAAAAAGAGTATTTAAAAGTGTGAAAAAAAGGTTAAGTGCAAAAAATACGTATTTTTTCGAAATATTCTACAAAACACCGCTCTAATTTTTGTACTATATTTTTTTGGGTCGTACTATATTTTTTACCCACAAATACTATATTTTTCGAAAAAACTGTTGGCAACCCTAAGACAGACAGACACGTCTAACTTATAACACCCCTCTTTTTCCGTCAGGGCCGGGGGTTAAAAATCAATAGTTCATACTAAACTTGCCTTTAAGATTAACACTTTCCAGTATAGCTCGAGATCCAACCGGGTCCTCCATATTGCATCCTTTTAGATTGGCACCTGTTTCAAAATATCTCATTACAAAACATAGCATAAAAACCCGGCCAAGTGCGAAACTCGCGCACGAAGGGTTCCGTACCACTATCACAATTGGGCACGGTACCCTAAAATGGTTTACAACAACTAATTTTTAAATTTGAGAGGAAAATGTGAAATATTTAGCTTCGATTCTGACACCCATAGTACGACCGCACCACTCAAAAAAGAAAAAAAAACTTTGATTCAAAGAAAATCTGATACTTATAAGAAACTCTTTGGTAAGTGAAGGCAGACTGGTATATTTGGCAGATAGGGCAGCCATTTTGAATTCCATGACCAACTCGAAATGACCCTGACCAATCAGAAGCGACCCCACATCATACTAGAATTCCCTTGTAGTTTTTGAAACACGTTTGTTGTATGGGAGCCCCTTTTAAATATTTTTTTTAGTATTTGTTGTTGTAGCGGCTACCGAAATACATCTTCTGTGAAAATTTCAACCTTCTAGCTATTACAGTTCATGAGATACAACCTGGTGACAGACGGACAGTCAGCGAAGTCTCAGTAATAGGGTCCCGTTTATACCCTTTGGGTACAGAACCCTAAAAATGGAAAGCCAAATATTATAGCCTTTCACAGTTAATATTTTAAACCAAAATGGTGCTGTGTTTAAAAGCTTTTTAGGGAAATAAATAGTACTTGATTTAGATGTACATTGGTATCCTGGGGAATTTCAAAAATCTTTTATTAGTGAATAACTACACTTCTCAACGCCCTTCTCTGTCTGTGTTGATTATCAGCCAATTAGTCGGGACTTTAAATTTCTAATGACAAGATGAACTCCTGCAGGATACAAGCATAACAATCATTTTGTTGTTGGACAAAAATGTTCCATCTCTTCAATCAAATGATAAGAAAAAGAGAAAAAGGTTCAATGTTAATCAACAAAAAGTTTGCATTGCAAAAAGCAATGTTTACATAGTGTAAAGGCAACTAGTAAGGAAGTTTTACCTTCCATGTTAGCGCAAAGTGCTTTGACACCCAACAGCTGAGCTCCCTCAAGGTTCGCATGCGACAAGTCAGCTCGCTCCAAGCAGCAGTGAGATAGATTGGCGCCAGACAGGTTACATTTTGAGAGGCACGCATACTGTAACATCAGTATACTTATGTATAATTATCAGTATCAGGTGGGGTAATAGAATGGATTGATAGATAGATAGATAGAACGCTTTATTGTTCTCACCAAAAATAAATTACAATAAAATAAAGTACAAAAAAATCTTATCCTATAGTGGCACAATAGGCGGCCTTACCACAGAGTGGTCTCTTCCAGGCAACCTCGGTATGGAGAGGATCACACGAATGATTAAGGGTGAGGTGCGTTTTCTTAAAAATAATAGAACAAAAATAATAATTAACTGGCCGGATTGGCCGTGGTCACAAACAATCCTATGTGTGAGTTAATGCTTTGTTTTGCTCTTGTGAGTGATACGACAATCAATGTCAGCAACAATGTGACAAAAAGCTAAGTCCATTCCAATAGTGTTGATTGTGAATAAAGAATAATTCTGAACACAAAGTCTACTGAATACTAATTAAAAAACCGGCCAAGAACGAGTCGGACTCGCGCACGAAGGGTTCCGTACCATTATATAGATAATAGAACGAAACCATTCGTGCGCGAGTCCGACTCGCACTTGGCCGGTTTTTAAATTAGTATTAGTATCAAAATCTGTTGTATTTGAAAGGTTAATTCCGTTTTCGTTGGAAGTTTGCATAGTAATGTACATCATACTTTTTTTAGTTTTATTATTCCATTATTTTAGAAGTTACGGGGGGGGGGGGGGGGGACCAACATTTTACCACTTTCTAAGTGTCTCTCGCGCAAACTATTCAGTTTACAAAAAATATTTATTAGAAACAAACCTATATGTGTAATATAATATATATTACACATATAGGTTTGAAGAAAAAAAAATTTGGGATGGGGAACCCCAAAAATTTATTGTTGTTCACCAAATACATCTACTTACAAAGTTTCAACAGTACAGCTCTTATAACTTCGGAGAAAAGTGGCTGTGACATACGGACGGACAGACAGACAGACGGACAGACAGACATGACGAATCTATAAGGGTTCCGTTTTTTGCCATTTAGCTACGGAACCCTAAACAGAGCAAGAAAAGCTGGACCTATTGCATTGACACCAATTGGTATATGTAGTGGAGTGGGAACAGTGGAGATTTGAATTAACACATCAGTTGTTTTTTATGCTGATTTTCCCTCGGGATTGCGATTAGTGATATAGAAATTTGTATTGGTTTAACATTAAATTTTATGAACATAGAAAAACATGAGAAGTGAATAAAATTATATTGTTTAATATGCCGCTGGTTAACTCTTACCTTAAAATTAATAGATTGTAAATCAAGCCTGCTCAGATCGGCTCCTGCTAAGTTTACACCTTGAAACCTCAACTTAGAGGATATAGATGTGGTTATTAATGACCGTATAACATCCATTCTACTCAAAGGATGATTTGTCACTGAATTTTGTTTCCATTCTTCTATTAACTGATTTAATTGAGTTATCATAGAGTCTATGCCTGAAAAAGTACAATTATTGAGATTATTAATTGGCTTTTTATCTAATTTTAGGCAATTTATACAGGGTGTTTCGACGAGGGGGTATTAAGCCGAAAGGGGGTTGATCTGGAGGTCTAGGCGAACAACTTTTATTCTGCTACTTTTGGAAATTTGAACTTTTTTTGAAAAATTTAAAGTGGTATCACAAAAAAAACAGCTGTTTTTGTAAAAAAAAGGCAGTTAATGTTTAGATTGTACTGGTCCAAGCTAAATAAAAGGGCACCTTAAGGCGAATGACCACAAACTCTAAAAAACAGCTGATTTTCATGCAAACTTTAAACTCAAAATTTTCGAAAACGACTTCGAATTTTATAAACTTGTAGAACAAAAGTTGTTCGCCTAGACCTCTAGAACAACCCCTTTCGGCTTAATACCCCCTCCTCGGAGCACGTTGTATACAGTGCAAGCATCATATAAATCGCATGAATTATATTATGATGCTTGCCTGTCTAAAAATTGTTCTCAATATAACATATTAAATAAATATTATTATTTGTGGTGCTGTAGTGCCCCGGACATTATAACTCACGGTGAAGAACAGCATTGAGGAAACCTATGGCTTGGTTAGCCCCAGACATATTGACTTGTTCTTTCCTCTAGGCATGGCTGAACAGGCAGGCATGGTATAGATAGATGTTGGGCAAGATTTTACAATTCAGAGGACTAGCTTTCTTGGCACCAACCTCAGATAAGGCATTTTTTAAACTAGCACAGCGCATGAATAAATGTAACCTTTAGTAAGGGAATCTGACTTGCACTTGACCTGTTTTAATTATAAAGATATTACCAACATTGGGACTCCTTACTGATAATAAATGTAAAATTCATAATACTTACAAGGGTGTATAAAGACTTACCATAAAACACAGCCTCCTCAAGAACTCCCCTCGGATTAACATTGGCATCCAAAATAACTTCACCATGTCTCAGATAGTTCAATATTGGTTCGAAATACCTAGGACTTCTGTCAATTAAGTAGGCACCCGTGGAATCAGTGGCACTTGGAGTCATTAACATGTTGGTGTCTTCAGCAAACATTCTAGCCAACATAGAAAGGGGTTCCTTGGCCAGGAGTGTAGATCGTGACATTGTGAAGTGTTTCCCCCCCACATTTAGGGTTATCCACTCAGGAACAGTATTATTTTTGGTTTCAGATAAAGTACAGTTTTCAGTCAAATTACTCGTCAATTTCCGGACATTCTCTTGACTGCGAGTCAAATATATCTTCTCGTTGTTCATTATGACTCTAGTATCGTGAATTTCACAGTCATTTTCTAAATACAAATAAATATCGATGTTTTCGTGGTCGGCGACACGAAAATGTTTTTTGATTTCATTTTTGAAGATTTCAATCGAGTCTTCAACAACCAAAACTTTGCCATCTTGTTCATCTTTATCAACATAAATGAATGCACGTCTCATAATAATTTTATTTAGATTTTATGCAAATGAAAATACAATTTAATGTTGTTTGTTTACACGCAGCCAACGAGAAAATGACACACAGATGTAAAAAAAACCCAATGTCAACGTCAATAGTACATTATGATATAAGTGCGGTAAGTTGAAAATTACAGCCGAGGCGATATTGCTAGCCCGAGCCGTAGGCGAGGGCTACAAGAAAGCAGAGGCTGTAATTATCAAAGCGCACGTATGTCATACGACGTTTTATAACACATTTGCGAGGAAATAAATAAAACTCGGACTTTCTTAAACGAATAAATCTTTAATCACTTGTTAAAGCAGTTAGAAAAATTTGAACAATTTGTGAAATTGATTATTACGTTGCCAGTTGGCATTTTTAATGTTGTCAAGTTATTATTATTTGTTACAATTTCACCAGTCTCTCTCTTGGTTTTAGACGGAGCATGATAAACCGTACGTGTTACCTTATTAGAAAGAAACTCGTGCGTTTTACTTTACGATTACGCACAAGTACGTAATGACATACATTACGATATTGAAATTGGTGAAATAAGAGGCCCTTTACGAGCAAATGTGTTATAAAAAATATTTACTTTCCACAGACTATACGACTTTATCCATAACCAAAAAAAGGGATGTTCCGGAACTTTTTTCAAACACACTGCTCTCTAACGGCGAGTAGATTAACTACAACGTCGGAAGTGCTGCCATCTAACTTCAAAACTACTATATAATGTTGGTTTGGTTCTGTGAGTGAATGATTTTTTGCTCCGTTTATCTATCCATAGATAAATCTATGTACCTATCTAAAGATATATATCTATCAATATAAATGGTAGTTCTTCTTATTGATTATTATTGGTCTGTGGTCTGTGCTCCTTGTTGCTTGCTGTTTGTTTTAATTTACTGCGAATGTTAAGCTAAAAAAATATATTCCTCAGTTACTAGAAATATAACGCACAAGTATTTTTCCGATTATCTATTAACTATCATTACTATCCCCTGTGGACGGCTGAGTGTTTGTTTGGCATGTATCGCGCGTTATAAAAACGTACGCGAGCCGGCATTCATTTTCTTACTCACATAAATTGTATATTACTAGTGTGTTTTTTGACTTTAAAATGCCGAACCAATCTAAAAATCCCTATTATTTGTACATGATAGAATTTCGAAAAAAGCAAAAGGAACTAGGGATAACCTATGCGAATATGAATGAAGTTCAGAAAGCGGCGGATCCTACTTGGAGGGTGAGTTGATCTTTCAGATTAAAACTAGAATGATTGTATTTGCTATGTACTTTAGTTATACAATGAGCGAAACCTGAAACGCTGCTCAAAATTTAAGGCCTACAGCTACAACTGCTGCAACACAAAACATTGCATGCCTTATTTGGAATTTAGAAGCTGCTCGATTAAGGTAGCCCCTATAGTAAGGTGGCACTTCATTATTTCAGTTACTTATTTATACTTCCTCTTTGCAACTAACAGCCACTGAACTGAACTCTATATAATGAGTTCAGTGGCTGTTGGCTCTCACACATATAAAACACATCAAAAGACAATGTCCATGTGTACACAAATTTCTTTATATGTGTGAGAGAGGCAGATTAGATATGTAGAGGGGTGGATATTAGTATATGGTCTTTACCACTTATACCTTATTGTTGTACCATACCAAGCAACATTTTGACGTTCTGTAACAGGCCTTTAAACAACCCCCAAATTGTATGGAAATGGCACTATCGGTCACAATTATTTTGCTATTCAGCAACATAGTGTTTCTAAAGCAGTGTGAGTTTGTGCCTTTTTGACTTGTTAAACTGTTGTAAAAGTGATGCTATGACCAAAATAGTAATGTAATGCCTCTGCAAACGCTGTTTATGTACTTATTTGAACATTAGTTGTGGTATTTAGTTCCTTTAAGTTACTATATGTTTCCAATGAAACGGTATTTATTTATATTCAATGTTATTATAAAAATAAATGTGGTAGATGTGTGTAATACTTTTTTTTTATCCTGATTAATGGCGTTTATGCAAATAAAGTGCAGGTATTAAGGGGGTGCTTAGTTAAGGCCGCGGGTTCACAATGGATGCAGGCCACTTATGACCGAAGCATCTGGAAATCTATGAGGGAGGCTTATGTCCAACAGTGGACTTCTTACAGCTGAAATGATGATGATGATTAAGGGGGTGAAAATGACTCGCGAATGCAGTTTTTTTGAAAATGTATGGTTATATTTACATGAAATTTCAAAGCCCTAGCGAATTATTGGTTTTTGTTAAATTAAAATAGGGTAAACCGGCCAAAAGTCGACACTTTATACCATTTTCCAGCTTTGATTGCTAGTCAATTTTGTGCTTTAGGGTCAAGTTTTGAGGGTACTGTATTATTTGATAAAGAGATTCAATGGCTTTAAGATTGCATTCAAAAATAAGCCTTGTTACTATTGGTTTTTCAGTAAAGTGAATTTTAGTTGACAGACACCAATTTGCCCTAAAGTCGACAGGTCCTGCCCTATTCTCGATATGCGATTGCCCTAAAGTCGTTATGTTTATTGTGAAAAATATGTGTGTAGGTACAGGATGATCATTATTCGTTGATTTTAAATTAAAACAACTATTATAATCATGATATTTTTTAATAAAAATGAAGTAGGTACCTAATTAAATAAAATCGGATTATAAAATTATTATAAGTAATAGGAACACAATTTTTTATCTATTTCTAATCAGTCACTTTTGGGTCTTACTAAAACAGTTTAAAATCAAATAAATAAAAAAAATATATTCAAATACCTATAGGTACTATACCAGTGAAAGGAAAATTAGAAGTCTATACATTATCTAGCATCTGCCAATAAAATTGTTACTTAACTACTATTTATTCCTTAACATTAATTTTTAATCACAATTTTTGATTAATATACGAGTAAATCAGTCTCACTGAAACTTACTAAGACAGTTACAAATTAGGAATCATACGAGTTATATATATTAGGAGCTCTAAACTAAAAATTAAGTTTTTTATTAAACAATGAAATTAAATAATCAGTAGCATTTATACTTTGCAGAAGAAAGGTAAGTTTGATATATGAATAGCTATAACTATTTTTAATTTTAATTAAATTGGTATTCAACTACTATTTACCGCTTAATTAAGAAAGCTATTTTTGATTAATATAAATTAGTCTTACTGATAATAAATTAGGTAAATGCTTAATAATACAATGGTAATGGTATTAGGTAGGTACTTGAGATAAAAAGTGCAAAAAAACCTAGAGAAATAAATTACAATAAGTGTACAAGGCAATGGTGACAAATAAACTCTTCATTGGCCACATCTTTATAGTGTTTGTTGCGCTTGGCGGTACATTGTAAATGAAACCACTTAGGACAAATGTCACAGCCAATATTTTTTAAGTTATCATCCTCCACGTCACTTATTAACTCTTCATCACAACCAGCACATTGAGTTGCATTACGTACGTATATATTTTCATTATTTTGACTACTTCTACTCATTTTTCTTTGAGAGAACTCAACTCTGCTCTTTGCTGTCGTTCGTTTTTTCTTAGTGATTTGTTTTCTTTGAGAAGCTTCTAACTTTAGTTTAGCTATTTGTTCTTTTTTAATTGCCATCTTCAGCTTCCGTTCTTCACGATTTTTGATTACTGTTTCTTTTTCGTCATCTTTTTCCTTTATGTATGTTCGCCAGGCATCTGAAGAAATAGCCAGAGGCATTTTTTCTTTACTTTTTCTTGATTTATTTGTAAAATTTAAAGTTTTTGGCGCAAACAAATGATTTCTAAAAGAAGGTGATATAGTAGAACTTTTTATTTTACTTGATTTTGGTGTTACACTGCGGGAGTATGGTGTCAATAGTTTTTCAGATGTTATGCTATTAGTTGGAGATGCTGGCAAAGAGAAATCGAAATCTGAAGCAATGTCTAATCTGTTTAAAATATTTTCGTTTATGGGCCTAAAGGGCGTATCATTTTCGTTTATTGTAGTAATTATATCAAAATCTTGTTGGGTCGAGAGGCTTAATTTTGATTCATTTTTATCATTCGACTGTGTTTTGACACGTTTTTCCAAATTAGGATGAATTTCAGCAGTTACTACAATTTTATTTGAGGAAATAACTTCAGAGGATATTTGGTGCATTGAACTATCCGTATATTTTGATACTGCAATTGGTGACACCTGTTTTGAGACTCTTTCATCGTCAATATTGTAATTAAGATCTTTCGAATTTGAACTTTCGGAGTTAAGATTAATTTTGGCAAGTAAATTATTTTTTGGTGAAAATATTTTCGGAGGCATTTCATTATCTATAGACGACATCGCAACCAGTGGAAAGAACGTTAATTCAACATTTTGCGTAGTAGATTGATTTGAGTAAGTCTTCAGAGCCGGTTCCAAAACACCTTCATCGTTAACAGTATAGTTTTCGACTTCACAAGTCAAGGAACTATTCATATCTTTCATGTTTAGTATACTTAAAGATAAATCTGATCCTGAATGTAAGGTTTTATTACTATCGAGCTCTTCTTGATCCGAAATCGGACATTTATTTTGAATCGCAATATCAGAACTATCTTTTTTGATAATTTTCTTTATTTTATTTATATTAATACCTTCGTTATGCAAATCTTTTTCGTAATATTCTAAAACTTTCAAAGTTATATTTATATGTATATCTTCTGGTAAGCCTTCTTTTTCTCTGTACAAATTTTCTTGAATATTTTTTACACACTTAGTATAGTCAACGGCGTTTGGATTAAAGGGGTATAATCCACACTTCCTGAATCCGTTTTTGATTGTGTTTGTAATATCCATTTGTAAAACTGTGTGTAGCAAAGGACAGAAGGTAACTTTGGTTATTTTTTTGTTTGGGTTGGCATCTTGCCATTCTTTGACAGTGTTCTTCCATTGATTTTTAATCGGTCTGAATACACTAACGTCGGCAGGCTGCATTATGTGCGTCGTGTTAGGTGGAAGTGCGAAAAGAATTATGCCATTATCATCGCAAAACTTACTCAAATCTTTTGTTAAATGGGACTTATGTCCATCCACTAGAAGAAGAACAGGCCTTTTGACGTTTTTGTCGTTCAACCACTGGTGAACTCCGTTTGCGATATATTCAAAAAAAACGTCGCTTCGCATCCACCCACTCTCAGAAATTCCAATAAACCAATTTGATGGCGCACTTTCTATAATTTCCTTCGGTGGTTTTCGAGAATATGGAAATACGACCATTGGTGTAGCAGTTTCACCGGATGCCGAAAAAACCAGTAAAACGGTAATTGTTTCTTTTTCACTGCCCCTTTTTATATCATAAATATTTTTCCAGCCTTTTGGACCAATCACCTTACCTGTTTGAGGGCAAAGTCTAAAACTAGTTTCATCACCATTAAGGATTCGGCTGGGATGCAAAAGTATATTTCATTACCAGTTTCAGTCAAATAAGTCTTTAAATCTCTAAACCATTTTCTGATATACTCCTCGGTAACAACTGCTCGAGCTGCAGTGATACTCTCAGCCGTCCTCTCGCTGAGCTCCGGGTGTCTTTTTAAAAACAATTTGTACCATTTATCTCCGGGGCGTCCGTCCTTAAAATTATTAGATCTACCATCATCTTTTATAATTTTTTGGACAGTATTTAATAAATCGCTTTTCTTTCTTGGAAATCCACTCTTCGCTAATTGAGTTAACCATTTCACAAGTTCTTTTTCTTCGAGTTCATTCAAAACCGTGTCTCTACCCATTTTAAGTGTATTCTCTTCGACCCGGCCATGTAACCTATCTATAAGGGTGCTCCTTGGAATATTATACTCTCTTGAAGCACGCTGAATACTCAGGCTTTTACTTTTGATGGCTTCAATAGCATCTTTGATTTTTGTTCTGTCATAGTTCATTAATTTTCTTTTTGGAGGTTTCTTTGGTGTCTTTTTCATAGGTTTCTTTTTTACAGGTGCCATTGCTGATGAATTTTTATCTGTGTTACAAATTATACCTAGTTAGCAACTTGTACCAAATAAGCTTTTGGGTGTCTTAACACAAATGATAGGCAAGGGGGTAATAAATAGTACCTATGTTGCATTAAAATGACAACAAAATGTTTTTTTCCCGACTGCGCTACGCAAAGTAGGGTAATTAGCCAATGGTAATGGTAGTATCATGCTGTATATTACTGTTAAAAAAAACATAACAGAAGGTTTAAAAGCATGTCGACATTAGGTTCCCTATTTAGAGAGATTTCTTAAAGTCGACTACTGGTGTCGACCTTAAGATATTTCATTAAAAATCGGTCCCCAAGTCCAACACCCGTTTATCTAATTAAATTAATTGTTTTTATTGCGAAATCAATGTGAGATAATGTACTTCGATCTAATTATTAAATGTTAAAAGTAAAAACAATAGACAGAACGTAGTAAAATATAATAAAAACACTTACCTCAATATGCGCTCGTAAAGTGAATTTACCTTAAAAAACATTGTTTTTTTGACACGGCCGCACCTTTCAACGTTCCGAGTGCAACTGAGCTCAGGAGCATTGACCTTTCGGTTTGGTAGTTATGTTACGCAACAGGGAATATACTAAAGAGAATTTTAGCATCAAAATCTTTCTCATTCATACAATGTAAAATATGTTTTTGAGCATTTAAACGGAAAAGTAACGACTTTAGGCCGATGACGACTTTAGGACGGTTTACCCTACTGTTTTTTACTACTTTATTGCAAAATTCGTTTTGGTAACCTTTATAGGCTTATAGTAGAACATGTATTTATAAGTGTACCACCATTGTAACTGTAATTGCTGTCTTACACTTAATTCCGCCACTTCCTGGTCTCCTCGTGTACACGCCGGTCTGGTTGTACCGTTTTGAGGTTATACTAAAGAGTTTTGGGCACTACATTTCAAAATTCAGCCTTCTCCCGCTGAGTTCGCCTTTGACTTCCAAACACCACAACTTGAGCAAACTTAACTGCAGTTTGGACACTTTGTTTCGCTTTTGGGAACCGAAAATGATGTCAGTTAATAAAAAGAATCAAAGAAATACCGATTAGTTGCATGACATTTAGAATATCGACTTTTTACCTCATGCGTTTTTTTGAAAGTTCTTACGAAAATTTTATTACCAAACTTTGTCGTCCTACTCTTTAAAAAGTAAAATCTTTGAAAACCATTAATGTCGTAAAACGTAGCCAGTATATTAATTTAGATTTTTCTTCTGTTTTCGCGATGTTGTATTGAAATTAAAGACATTTTTCGGTTTGAATCGCGTGGTTTTTATTACTTTTAGCATTGTTACAACGCTCAACGTTTCGAAAGAAGAAGAAGAGACCTGGAAAGGTCTCGAAACGTTGAGCGTTGGAACAATGCTAAAAGTAATAAAAACCACGCGATTCAAACCGAAAAATGTCTTTAATTTCAGTATATTAATTTACAAATATCCCAAACATTTACACGATCAGTTTCCGAAATAAATCGATAATATGGCCAAAGTCGCAAATTCTCATCTTTGGGCCACTTTCCGTGCCGGTGAGTGTATTAGGGTTCTGTATCGTGACAATTTAAACGATTTTCCTGGATCGTATTATCATGTTACATGTTAGTCATTAAAATGCTTTGCAGATAAATAGTAGTTATAATGAAGATTGATACATATCTATGGAGAGAACATTTACGGAAGTTGAGTTAAATGAAATGGCCATGGGAAAATAAGCAAATTTTATTTATAGATTTAGAGTTTACAGATGAACTTTCAGATGCAAAACTGAAGTAGGTACACATCAGAACTTGATACTTGATCCATATATGTTATGTCTGCAATGCTGTTGCATATTGTATTTTATACATCTATAGTAGATACACCCACATTACTGTAGAGAATTGAACCTGGACCACCCACAACTTGTTTTGCAATTATATTAAAATTAAAAAAATATAAATATTGTACGGAACCATTGTCTGTACTTGCGACTTGGATTCAACACAAATTAACAACGTTTCCCTTGTATAAAAGAAACAATAGTTCTTTATAAAACAAATATATTCTATAGTAAAACCTTAGACTCTGCTTTAACGCAAATCGTGTTAAAGAAGTGTCTCCATTACCGATACATCAATAAATAAATGAATAAAATCAATTCTATGAACAACACACAACGCCATCTAGCCCCGTGGTAAGCGACTAAACTTGTGTTACGGTGACTAGACAACGGATATAATTACTTATATTTATTTTTCTTTTGTAAATACATACATAGAGGGACACCCAGACAATATAAAAATCAATAGTAACATAAAAGACATTTTGTTTAATTTACTTCAAATCAACTCTTTAAGGGTAACATATAACTTGATTAAACTTTGCGCAAAAGCAGCTCCATGTAAACATACTATAACACCATGTTGTTGTGTTGTAGAGTTTTAATCACCACTAATTGGCCTATGTAGTCGAAGACCTATAAATGGTTATTTTAGATCTTCTTTAGATCAAATCAGAGATAAAAAAGAAACCATAGACACTTTTATAAAACAAAATAGCTCTGTACTTGTTTCAATAAAGTCTTTTATTGATCTTGTCTTTAAGGGTGGTATAAACTGGTGATTACTTTACTTGCTTATGGAAACGAATTACTGTATAATTTTAAAGTGCTAAACTGTCTTATAAAACGCTTCTATGGAACAATCTTGCGCCACAAACACAGTATTACAACGATTAAATAGTATATTATGCAACTAGTGAATAAAGGACGGATTTAAAGAGAGGGCCATAGATGAATCACGAGCAAGTGAAGGATTCTAACGACTGAATCACGACCGTAGGGAGTGATTCAAGTATTTGAATCCTGAGCGCCGCCAGTTATTCATGGCTCTCAATGTAAATCCGTACTTTATTCAAGAGTTGCATACTATACTTTATACCATGACTACGAGAAAAAAGACCGGTCAAGTGCGAGTCGGACTCGCGTCGCGTACGAAGGTTCCGTACTACTATCACAATTGGGTACGGAACCCTGAAATGAACACTGGACCAACCAATCCGCTCGCGTTGCGCTCACGTTTAAATTTATTTTACCACTGGCGCCAGTCTCACTTCATCATTAGATGTTAATAAATTCTAGTAGTAAAAATACATCGCGGTATCGTTGCGCTTTTATGTCAAAACACTTTTTTGCGATAATAGCGATTTTTATAGTACGAAAATGTTTGTTAGGATACCATACCTACCTACCTACCCTAAATAAAAAAGTATACCTCTAGTTATACATCTATACAGTATGTTTCTGGGACTGTAATTCAAACCGAAAGAGGTCAACTGGGTCTCCTGTGTTTTAGGCAATTCCTCTACTTTGCCATCCTTTCAAAAATAATAGGTATTTTAAATAGGATTAATATTTACTTACCAACTTTATTTTCCCTATTCCCTATTAAGATTAATGGTTTCCCAGAATATTGAATAAAAAGATTCAAAAGTCGCAATCTAGACATTTATCCTACTCCTTGCTCTTTGCCTGGGTCGGTATTACGCTCCGCAATCGTGTTTCAATAGTGTGTCGATAGAAAATTAATCGTCATATTTGACGTGTATTTGACACATTTGGCAGTTTCCTATGTTAACTATTCTATCGACACACCACTGCGACACCACTGAGATGCCACTGATAAAGTATCGATAGTTGTCTAAACTCTAATGACAGGATGGATTTTTAACAGACTTGACAGACAGACAAGGTTGGTTGAAATGGTTACTATTGCAATTCCACTGATGATCCAGTCATTTATGCTTAAATTAGGTAAGAATCTCGGAATTCGAGATACCCAGCTGTAAGTCTGTAAATACTTGTATATTGACACCCTGAAAGTTGTCTCAAAACCTACATATGGTAGGGTGTGCGCAACTATGAAATTTCAAGGTCAAAGTACAAAATTACATACAAAATTCTCTACAAATTTTGTTTAAAAAAAATTAAGGTATTAAGCCGAAAGTGGTTAGTTCTAGAGGTCTAGGCGAACAACTTTTGTTCTACGACTTTTGGAAATTCGAAGTAGTTTTCGAAAATTTTCAGTTTAAAGTGTGCATGAAAATCAGCTATTTTTTAGAGTTTGAGGTCATTCACCTTATGGTGACCTTTTGTTTAGTTTGGATCACTACAATCTTAACATTCATTGCCTTTATTTACAAAAACAGCTGTTTTTTCTTCAGTGATACTACAATTTTCGAAAAAAAAGTTCTTATTTCCAAAAGTCGTAGAACAAAAGTTGTTCGTCTAGACCTCTAGAACAAACCCCTTTCGGCTTAATACCCCTTAATACCTTTTTTTTTTTAACAAAATTTTTAGAGAATTTTGTATTCTACAATATTGATAATAAATACATATAGCAAAAACCCCATAGGAAATGAGATGTTTACAAAAAAAAGCGCAAAAACCGATTTTTGTGACCTTTGACTTTGAAATTTAATAGTTGCGCACACCCTACCATAAGTAGGTTTTAAGACAACTTTTAGGGTGTCCAATATACAAGTATTTACAGACTTACAGCTGGGTATCTCGAATTCCGATGTGAACTTACTAAAATGACTGGATCATGAGATACCAATACTATTGAATGAATGAATGAATGTCATTTATTTGCACGAAATATGGTTACAGCAGTTGTTATATAATGTTACCAGCACTTAGCTTAGCATGCAAATATTAATTAGAAATCAATTTAATTGACGTTAATTAATGTCAGATTAATGAATTATCAATTACCTATATAAACTTATTTAATTTCAAAATATACAATGTCACTATGAGCAATAATAATTAGAATTTAATAAGCTTAGAATAAAATAATGTCAAATGAGATTAAAAAATTACATGTCAAGATAAAAAAAAATGATATAAAAAAATGATATAAAAAGTCAACATGTTGCTCAAAAGTATTTAAAAAGGACATTTAGATATAATGTCAACTATAATTTTATTTATTTACTCTCTTGTCATTCAGAAATTCCTCAATAGAGTAATAAGGCTTGTCGATGAGATAATTGTTGACAGCACGCTTAAACTCCCCGGGAGATTCAATCATCCTTAATGATACCGGAATTCTGTTGTATATTGTGGGAGCCATACTAAACACGCTAATGCTCATCATACGAGTCTTGCGTACAATAGCTCGAAGATCTCCTTTGCTCCTTCCATTCTCACTAAATTTTTTAAATAAATGTAAATTTTCTTTTACGAATTGAACAACTTCACTAATGTAAATGGAAGGGAAAGTTAGTATTTTTAATTTTTTTAAATATTCTCTACATGATTCCATTCTACCTAACTGACATATTGCACGTATACATCGCTTTTGTGCAATTAATGGTTTCTTTTTGTCGGTGGAGTTACCCCAGAATATCACACCGAATCTTAGTATTGATGCTACATGACCGTGGTATGCCGTTAACAAAGTTTTTAAGTTGACTATCTTTTTTAATTTGTAAAGCGCATATGAGAATGAATATATTCTTTTACATACAATGTCAATATGATCCTTCCATGTCAATTTATTATCAATTGTCAAACCTAAAAATCGTGTAGAGTCAACTTCATTAATTTTAATGTCATTATAATTTATACTAAGAGTCAAGTTATTTTGCCTTTGTGCAAAATTCATCAAAACAGTTTTGTCAATATTTATTTTTAAATTATTTGAATTTAACCAGTCAATTAAGGATTTTAATGTCAAATTAATTGTATTAGATATATTAGTTTTATTTTCATTTACAAATAACACTGTACTGTCGTCTGCAAAAAGAGTCATATTTGCCGTTTTTTCAGCAAAGTCATTAATATATATATTAAATAGCAAAGGGCCCAATACACTGCCCTGGGGAACACCATTTGTTATCATTATTATGTTTGATTTATGAATGACTTCTGATTGCGATCGTATACAGACTTTATGTATGTGTGTTGTTTGAGTACGGTTACCTAAATATGATTTAATGAGGTCGTATACATTTCCTCTAACGCCATATTTTTCTAATTTATTAAAAAGAATCTCATGATTAACGTGGTCAAATGCTTTGCTCATGTCCATGTAAAGAGCTACAGCAGGTTTCCTAGTATCCATATTTTTCGTTACTTTATATAAAAAATCATATATTGCCATATTAATGGTTCTATTTTTCCTAAAACCATATTGGTTCTTAGTAAAGATATTATGGCTTTCAAAGTAGTTATTGACTCTCTCATAAATAACCTTCTCAAATATCTTGGACAAGACAGGCAATAATGCCAAGGGCCTATAATTCCCCAGACATTGTGTATTACCTTTTTTATGCAATGGTAATATAATGGCATTTTTTAAATGTTCTGGAAATACGCCTTGTTGTATACTTAAATTTATTAAATGACATAACACCGGTGATATATTATTTACTACATCTTTTATAATTTTTGTTGTTATGCCGTCCCATCCTACACTTTCCGTATTCTTTAATGATAATATAATTTTGTAAATGTCAAGAGGGGTAGTTGGTGTCAGATAAATAGAATTAGAATTGTTATATTTAATAGAAGTTTTGATGTCAATTTTATTATTAGTATTAACCATGTCAATGAAGTAATTATTAAACAAATTTGCAATTAGTTTAGGGTCAGTTATAATATTACCATCAATGTCAATTTTCGCCACACCTTCCTTTGGGTAACTGGTTTTGTTTTTATTCAGTATTTGCCACGTTGCTTTGGATTTATTTTGTGCGTTATTAATATAAAAATTATTTTAAGATTTTTGTGTGAGACATATTATTTTTCTGTATTTTTTTGAGTAGTCCTTAAACTTGTTTTTATTCACTATAGATGGATGTTTCCCGTAAGTCCATAGTAAATCCCTCTTTATTTTGGAACATAATTTGATACCTTTGGAGACTCATCTTGTCTTCTTTTGGTTAAATATTTTGTATTTTATTACAGGGAAACATAAATTATAAAATAATATAAAGTCATTATGAAATAAGTTAAAAGCATTATTTGCATCATTAGATTCATGTACGTCATTAAATTGAATAATTTGTATACAGTCTATAAATTTTTGTCTATTTTCGTCACAGTAGTCACGTTTATGTATATACCAAAATTTCATGCAACACGTTTTTTTAACTTTAATTTCAATTAATTGAGCAGTGTGGTCTGATAAAGCTAACTCAACCAGTTCACCCTTAACACCTCTGATATTGTGACATATATTATCAAGGCATGTTCCACTACTAGACCGAGTTACTTCTTTAAATTCGAATTTAAAATTGTTTCTTAGTAGCAAATGTTCGAATTTTTCTGTTATTGCGTCTTTCTCTAAGATATTGATATTGAAATCACCACATATTATAATTTTGTGATTTTGTTTTTTCCGTAGTAAAAAATTAAGTATATTTTTGATAATTATTAAAAAGTTTTTCTTGCATACTTTTTCTTTCTTACACTTACGATATACGCAGATAACACATAATTTATGTTCTTTGATTTCAATAGCAGAACATTCCGCAATGTTATGTAACGACATGTCTTCTATTTCTTTAATACCAGATGATGAATGGATATTACGAACCATTATACAAGATCCACCTCGTCTTTGTTGTCTGCAGTAGAATGAAATCAAAGTAAAGTTATTTAAGTTGAGATTTTCTAAATCATCATGCAGCATGTTGTGTTCTGTAATGCACACAATATCAACAGTCTTACCTTGATCATTCAAGTTGTTCAAGCATACTGTCAGCTGATCGGTTTTGAAGTCTACCAAATTTGTCACAGTCTCGATATAATGGCAATAGTGTGTCGATATAATCGTAATAGTATTGTGTAATACCGGTCCTGCTGAAAACACAACGTTTGTGTTTTTAGCACAACGTTTGTTTTTTTCCCATATTCGCCACTGTGGTAAGCACACAACAGGTGTGTTTTTTCCCTTACACATGTATCTACCGCATACGAGGCTATTTGTTGTTTTGGGCCCAGCACCCAAAGTGAAAAATTAAAATCAAAGTATTTTATTCATTCTGATATTACAATATATCTCTTTAAATCGTAAATTATACAATTTAATCTACTGTGTCTTCGGAACGCGACCTCCCATGAGAAGAAGACACAAGAAACTCATGAGGTTTTTTTTTTGGATATTTTTTTTGCAGTAATCGTGATTTACATTTTTGCATATATTATTATTATTGAACAATAGTGAAACTAGAGCAATAATCTATACTATAATAATCCTTACTAGCATTACAAGAGCGAAAGTAAATGTCTGTCTGTCTATCTGTTCAAACAAGTTATAAAATAATACATATAAAAATTTAAAAATAGAAAAAAAAAATGATCACATCCACAAACACACATTGATTGGTACCTATTTAAAATTGTATTTTATTACAAAGAAATATACAAATGGATACTCTGATTTTACAGACTTTACCACCAGCACAAAAAGCGAAATATGTTAATATGACAAAACGTAACAAAGGCATGAAGCGCTTCCTAGTTGACGAGGAGAAAGAACAGGAGATGGCTGATGAAGCTCAACAACAAATAATTAAGACATTTATAAAACAGAAGTCCAACACTAACGGTAATGTTATACCCCATTCATGTATGTAGTATAGTTAACAATCGCAAATTTAGGCCAGCTAGTTAGGTAGGAACAGTCTAAAACTAATTCATTTTTTTTAAATTCAGGGCTAACTTTGCAATCTATGTTTTAACTTCATTTCAGTAAAAATTGAATGAGGTTTTGCTATTTTCAAATGATCTACTTCAACTATGTTGGTTTCTTACCTACACTAATATTATAAAGAGGAAAGATTTGAATTTTTACCCGACTGCGCGGCGCAAAGAAGGGTTATGTGTTTATCAGTCTATGTATGCATGTTTGTTTGTTTGTATGTTTGTTCCTATGTGGTGCTCCAGAGGCCAAACGGATGGACCGATTTTGATGATTCGCACGTCAATCGATTCGTCTTAATCCTGGGAGTGTCACTGAAGACATGACAGTTATCAAAATTCAAAATGGCGACCACCAGCCGCCCATATTGTAAAAAAGAAAAAAAGAAAAATTGACTGACTATTTCGAGTGGGGTATCGTCGAATAGGTATTTAAAAATCATTGTTAGGTTTCATTGATCATTTTTCATTCAGTTTAACTATTTGGGATCTACAACGACTTAAATTTGGTTAAGAAAATAAAAGTTGACTGACTATATCAAGTGGGGTATCGTTGAATAGGTATTCGAAAATCATTGTTAGGTTTCTCTAACCATTTTTCATTTAATGTAACCATTTGCGATCTACAACGATTTAAAGTTGGTTAGTAACTGTAGTCGTCCATACCTTAGATTAGATTACTGCAACTTACTGAATAATCCTCAACTTAATAACCCCCCTTAATAAAATGATGCGAAATAATAACACGTCTTGCATCTTATGCTAACTAAAAAGCGCAAAATAAAAATTTTTTTTTAAAAAACCCGCCTGCTTAAAAAACTTTAAATAAAAACATATGGCTTAGGCTCATAAAACAAGCTTTCCCGAAATGTGCACTTTCTCTAAAAGTGCACTTTCTGCAAAATGTACATTCCTAAAATTTACACTTTCCCCTTAAGTGCATGTTCCCAAAAAGTACATTTTCTTAAAACGCACACTTTCCCAAAATGTACACGAGCCGGTCATCTTCACCACAAAACTTTCCTCAGATGAAAATCCTAAGCCATGAAGACGATGCTACCTGTACAATGTAGATACCATCGTTCGTGTTCGTGCATTTTTACTGTTTATCAAAGAGTCTATATTATACATATACGTACTTTTTCAAATCTTTCAAGTAGGTACTTTTATATACATACTCTTTTAATCTTAGATTACTGGCCACTCTACTTTCAAGGAGTTCCTTTTCAGCTTGTCATTATGGCATTTTGCATTGTGATTCTGGTTACGTCCTTTTACTAAGCGATATCAAAATGGATTTTACATTCATATTCAATCAAAAGGGTAAAAAATCAGTCATCAAAGATGGTTATCAATATAATCTACGTAAAGCTAATACCTCGGGATCAACGTTGTGGCAATGCAGAAACCGCGACTACTGTTTCGCAACTTTGACATTGAACAACACAAAATCATGTATTATAAAAGAAAAACATCCACACGCTTGTCTACCAGATCCGGAGCGAATCAAACGATCTTTAGTTGTTAATATCTTAAAAGATGAAGTGTGTCAAGATCTTAGCTCTGTGCAGAAAATTGTCGAAAATCAAATTGCGGAAATGACAAGAACTACTGAAGCCCAAGACATGCCCGCTTTTAAAGAAATAAAAAGTTCACTATACAGAGCACGGAAAAAATTCTTGCAAACAAACAAATTAGTTTTTGATCGTGTAGATGACGTCATAGTCCCCGATGTCGTAAGCAATAATTTTTTAATTTCTAATGATGGCGATTCAGAAAAAATCTTAATATTTTCTTCTGCGGCCTCCAGAGAGCTAATTAATGGTTACGGACAAAACCCAGATGCTTTATATTTTTGTGATGGCACATTTAAAAGTGTCCCAAAACCTTTTTACCAATTGGTGACAATACATTTGGATTTTAAATCCACAGATAAAGTGACTAACATCATTCCAATTATTTTTGGGCTTCTGCCCAATAAAACGGAACAGACTTATGTACGATTTTTCCGTTTAATTAAAGAAAACCTGGGTATTACTATCCACAATTTTAAATCAGATTATGAAACAGCTCTAATGAACAGCGTACGAGTTATTTTTCCTGATATAAATGTCACGGGATGCTTCTATCATTATAACCACGCGGTGTGGAAAAAAGCTAAAAAATTGAACGTGTTACGAACAGCAGAAGGAAGACGTAAATAAGGAGGAAGATCTAAATTGTCAAGATTTTCTTACGCCCTGTATGAATTAAAATTAAGCACAAACAAGCAAACGTCTATAACAGCATATTACGCATACGCACACTCCTGGCTTAATTATGGTATCATCTTATGGGGAAATGGTACAGATGTGCAAGATGTACTGATAATGCAAAAAAAGCTCATACGTATTATCGTAAACATAGATAACTCTATCTCATGCAGACCACACTTCGCTGACCTACGAATTTTGACATTAACATGCATGTATATATTGGAACTATGTAAATTTATTAGAAAACATTCTTATATCTTTGATGAGGCAAAACCTAAAAGACTATTTGCCCCTAGGAAAAACCAAGAAAACCAATTTAAACTTCCTTTTAGTCGGCTACAGTTGTTTAGAAATAGTCCTTATGCTACCGCAATAAAAATATATAATAAACTACCAAATGACTTAAGAATGGAACTCGACACTAATAAATTTATTAATAAATTGAAATGCATGCTATATATTAAATGTTATTATAATCTTGACGAATACTATAGTGACAAATTTATATGACACACTTCTTAATTTTTAATATTTCTTATCTATGTAACTATATAATCAAATCATAACTATTTAAGTTATCTATTTTGACATCTAACTTATCCACATAACCTTATTTAACAATCAATTAATATTAGCTTAATCAACTTAATTAAAATATGACATCTAACAAATGATCTGACATTCTTTCTAATTAATCAATTTTAAAAGCTCAAATTCAGTTGAAACAGGTATGCTGTTTATATTGGAAATGAAAATTCTGTTAAAAGACCGCTCCACGCTCATCCTCTAAAATACTAATATGACTACAATATTGTTTGCTAAGCCCTACGGGTATCATGTATGTACTTGATCCAATTATATTGTCATCTGTAATACTCATGAAAACAATAAATAAATATGAATATCAATATGACGTATAGTCCGATCCATTGCATTACTCCCTTTGCTGCCACCACTCCACATACCAGGGGCATGCTCAAAAATACTTGACGACACTCCAGATCAAAATGAAATCGTATTATTCAAACTATACTTTCGTTCACAATGGTACCCAAAAATGCATCCAAATGTTCTGAGTTGCATCAATAGTCGTCACCGCACGACCAATGCTCTGGAAGCATGGCATCGCCGTTTCAATAGCAGGGTTCCGCCTAGACCGAATATATTTTTATTTTTCCATTGCCTACGGAAGGAAGCAAAAATGTGCGATCGGAAAATCATAGACGCCCAGCGCGGAACTTTGAGGAGGAACCGAAGCTCAAAAGATATGCTTTTTGATCGCAAATATAAAAAAATTATACAGAAACTTGAAAATGGACGAATTTCCCCAGACAATGCGTTAAAAAAAATTGTATTGCTCAAGCTTCATACTTAAAATAGACAAGTACCTAAGTGTTATTTTTAATAAGAAGTTCCTTAAGTTTAGAGAAATGTTATTTAGTTTAAGTTTTGATTTGCAAATAAATGACCACTTTTTTTCAAAATAACATAGCAACGTTTAATTAAGTACCTACCTATAGTAAGTATTCCATTAATTTTGCTAAGTTTTCCATACATTGCAATCTAGATATAACATTCCAGTCTAGGTCGATAAGTGGTAGCAAATTAAAAAAACCGGTCAAGTGCGAGTCGGACTCGCTCACCTAGGGTTCCTTAAAGATGTATTTGTATTAAAATTACATTCTAATGAATTCTATAATGGTACGGAACGACCAATGAAACTTGATCCCTGATGCATATGGGTGCTTATATAATTCAGAGGTCAAGTTTTTAATGGTGATTTAATGTTTCGCGGGCTAGTACTAACGTATCACGTTAATGTTTTAAATTATCTCGTACGTGTGGGTGGGTGACTGTACCAATGTGACAAAAATCACTCTCGACATACAATTCCATTTAAAATGTACCTACCTTATGATCTTGTGTGATAAAAACTGTGTGAAGATGATATTTTTGTCTAGTGTACATTTCGGGAAAGGATGCGTTTTAAGAAAATGTACATCATGGGAAAGTGTGTATTTTGGAAAAGTCTAAGCCTGTCTGAGCCTAAGCCAAACATATACCTACATAATAAAAACTGAAAAGAAAATAAAATTAGTCCAGTAGTCACAGAACATATAGGGACTTTAACAGTCGGGACCCATTATTGAAAAGGTATATGATGAGCTTGATTTTAGGTAGTCAATGGGTCCCGTCCTGACTGTTAAAGTCATTATGTTCTGTGACTACTGGACTTATGTTATTTCCTTTTCAGTTTTTATTATGTAGGTATGTTTTTATTTTTGTGTGATTGTGTGTAACTATGCTTGTAATGAATAAACTCGAAAACTAATGGACCAATTTAAAAAATCCTTACACCAAAAGAAAGCATTATCGAGGAGTAACATAGGCCGGTTTTTCCACGGGATCGGGATTTCCGCGGGTGAAACCACGGGACCCAGCTAGTGTATGGTAAAACCACATCACGGCGCTTTCCTCAGTAATTGTACCAAATTTTATTATTCCAATAAGGCAAAGTTTCTTGTATCCCCTAGGTAGATTAACGCATTAAAACACAAACTATACAATGTCTTATCGCCTATGGGCGTTCTTTTCCAGGCAATAAATACTGGTTGCCTGTTAAAGAAGCCTATAGACACCCAGTACAAGTCCCACAATATGACAACTGTATTATTAACATCTTATTTTCAGATTTGCTAAAAGAAGATTTCTTCATAATTGATGTTAATAGCTATTGCTACTGCAACTTTCTGCGTCAATTTCTGATAGCAGAGTTCTCTATACTCAGATTCAGTGTGCAGGATGGAGTTAAGGACCATATACATAAAGCGATAAATATTGGTAAGATTTGGTACCTAGCTCATTGTGAAACCAAACACCTATAAAACATAATTAAAATTAAAAACTAAATTAAAACTAAAACTGATTAAAATAAAACTATCTAAAAACTAAAATAAATCTAAATCAGCTCATTGTTATTATTAGAACTAATTAGGGTCTATCTAGCTAGATCGATACATATCTTCACGCGACCACGGCCGGTGTAACCCTTTGCCGAAACGTCGAGGTAATTAAAATCAATGATTATCTACAACGCGATCTAGACCATACTTCTAATAAAAATGTTTAAAATTGATTGAATTTTTGAATAAATTTTTATGTATGTATGTGTGTATTGTGTAGTTTTAGTGTATATATTTAATTGTTTGCTATTGTAACTTTGAATTATAGAATAAACATGACCAACGTATAAAAATGATGGGCGGTTGACCATTTTTTTTTATTTCAGGTGCAATTCCAATGGGGTATGGGTCAGATGTCAAATGGAGTTGCAAGGAATTAGGCCTTGAAAAACCAGATGAGGACCAACCTGCCACTAATCTAAAGGCACTGCTACATTATATAATCAAGTATATGAAAGGAATGGAAGGTGGTCCATTACTCCCGCATCTGTATGCCAATGAGGAAAAGATTCCAGAAATTGAAAGCTTTATCTTACAGATGTGTACTGCAGATGGTACGTAATTGACCTTTTTCATCTTATTTTAAACTAGACCCGTGCGAATATCGGAATCAAAAGTAGCCTATGTTACTCCTCGATAATGTAGCTTTCGTCTTTATAATATAACTAGCAGATTCCCGCGGTTTCACCCGCGTAAGTCCCGATCTCGTGGGAATATCGGGATCAAAAGTAGCCTATGTTACTCAGGGTGAATGTAGCTTTCTAATGGTGAAAGAATTTTTGAAATCGGTCCAGAAGTTTCGGAGATTACCCCCAATATACATACATACATGTTACCAACGTTACCTCTTTATAATATTAGTATAGATATTAGTGTAGACTTAGTTTTGCCGTGTATACCTGTGTACTAAAGTGGGTAAGCCGTCGTCGACGGTCGAATGTGTGTTTTTTAAATCGTTAACCATCGTTTGCTGGCTGAAGGCAAACGACTTCAAAAATTCATAGATAAGATATATTTTTATCTATACATATTATAAATCTATCACAACCTAGTAAGGCTAAGCTTAAATCTATAATAATCTATAATTGACTAGATGTCGATTTTCCAGACCCTATGTATGTACGTTTCAGTAAAACGCAACGTTATCGCGATGTAACTTCCACATTAACGCCATCTGTGTGGCGACATGCAAACTCGCCTGTTCATTGAAAATGTAGCTTTCTATTGATATTTTTTTTTTTAAATTGGTCTAGTATTTTTTGAGTTTATTCATTACAAACATACAGACATACACACACTCACACAAATACAAATCTTTACTCTTTATAATATTACCTATATTTTAAATGATTTCTACAGCGTAAGCACCTTTTAATCCATGCTATTTCTGGCGCTGTAGTGCCCGGGATATTGTTAGGTGGAGTAGGTATGCCCAGCACCTATCCTTGTCAGCCAAGCCAAATGAAAAAACCGGTCAAGTGCGAATCGGACTCGCGCACGAAGGGTTCCGTACCATTATCTATAAGCTAAATTGCGGTTTACGATGTATGACGTTTTAAAAAAAACTACTTACTAGATCTAGTTCTAACCAATTTTCGTTATATACTTTTTTTAGCCTTATCATTCCATTATTTTAGAAGTTACAGGGGGGGAACCAACATTTTACTACTTTGGAAGTGTCTCTCGCGCAAACTCTTCAGTTTAGAAAAAAATGGTATTAGAAATCTTAATATCGTTTTTGAAGACCTATCTATAGATACCCCACATGTATAGGTTTGATGAAAATAAAAATTTTGAGTTTCAGTTCTTAGTATGGGGAACCCCAAAATTTTTTTTTTTCTATTTTTGTGTGAAAATCTTAATGGGGTTCACAGAATACATCTACTTACCAAGTTTCAATAGTATAGCTCTTATAGTTTCGGAGAAAAGTGGCTGTGACATACGGACGGACGGACAGACGGACAGACAAGACGAATCTATAAGGGTTTCGTTTTTTTGCCATTTGGCTACGGAACCCTAAAAACAGGTAAATACTAAATACGTCTGGAGCTAACTAAGCCGTGGGTTTCCTCACAATGTTTATCTTCACCGAAAGAGCGATGTTAAAACTCACATAACTTTTTCACAAGGAAAAAGACATTGGTGCTCGGTCGGCCGGGATTCGACCTTAGGAACCTATGACCTTAGGAATGAAAGTCGAGGTATCTACCACTAGACCAAGACCGATAGCACGTTTGTATATTACCTATATGCATACACACAATTATGTTTTGTACCTATCATTATTGTTTATACTGAAATAAATGTTTTATTTATTTTTTATATCTAAAATAATTATTATTACTTCGCATTAACACTTGAAAATAAAATATCCGAGTAAAATAAAAAATAAAATTAACAGTTATGATAATTAGTTGAGATGCATAATAAAATAAGACCGTATTGTATTATCGTATAGTGGATCAGATAACAATTTGTTGTAAAAAAAGGTAATTTCATAAGACCCTAACTATAAATTAAAAATTTAAAAAACCCCCGACTTAAAAAATCTTCAAAGTTAAAACAAAACTAAACTTTAAAAAGGCAAAAATAATAACCCGAAAACAAATTTCATGTCTCTGAGTAGGTATTTGGTACCTTACGTTCCCGCGTCGGGGGACGCGGTACTATAAGCACGGGTCGATTACCATCAACTTCTGTGACACATTCAGCGACACGAAGCTAGCGACGCGTCGTCGAGCGAGCGTAGGGAGTTTCATAAAAATACTTAGAAACCAGTAGTGTCGCCGCGACACGTCGTCCGTTGCCGCCTCATGTCGCCCGTTGCCAACTCGTACCTTTACGGTTAAATTATTGAGACATAGCTATTTTGTACAATATGTATATCTTAGATGAAAACAAAACATAGCAGATGCGTTACCTAGTCTCAGAAAATGAGACGATAAAACTGCGCCTAGTTGACGCCTCAGTCGTATGTCGAATCGTTGCCGCCTGAGCACGTGCTGTCACACTGCGATTATCTTTATGAAATCCACAAGAGTGCCTTTTTGCTTAAATACAAATGCCTGAATCATTCTTAAAGGCAAATGTTTTTAAATACAATAATTTTATGAAAATGCATGTACCTAGGTGTTTCTAGCTCAATTCGAATACGCAATGTTAGAATATACCGTATCTACTATTTTTGTTTTCATCTAAGGTTTTGATAGGATAGATCTGTCAGCCAAAAGTCCCTAAATTATATTAATATGTTCTTCAACAGATGAAGATCCTACGAGATTCAGCGTGTTTAAACTACAGTCACTGTTTTACTACATGAACAATGAGATAAGAATACTGTCCTATGATAGAATTCCTAGAGTGGAGGTAGCCAAGAAGATGTTGACCAAAGACAATTTTTGGTATATCTACAGTGGCTTTGGATGTGATGTGAGTTTTGAAAAATGATTATTTTGAACCGCGGTTTCACCCGCTTAAAACGAGATCCGGTAACTACACTACAGAGAACACGCATGCCAAAATTCGTGTCTTTAGGACTAGAGGTTTAAGATGTGCGTCGATATAAATTTCAAACATTCAGGATTTTGATTTGTAGTGTATAGATCTTAGGGTTCTGTAGTTCTTCTCATTCAAGCTATGTTCCCGGTTGCATCCCTCTCGGGAGCCCGGGCTCCGCTACACCCCAAATTAATTTGGGGTTGGCGCAGTGGGTAAGTCATCATTGACCATACCTTCTGCAAATAGATTTGGCAATATTTTTACGGCTGGCCGCCTGCCTGACTCCAACCCTCCTAGGGACTAAGCAGGTTACCCGCCACCGCGCGGAGATAACTTAAGGTTTGCTAGTCTCTCTCAGATTTTATGACACTCACGGGAAGAGATGAGGTAGCCCTATTCTATGCCGGGGCTACACGGCAATGTGTGGTTATTACTTAGTAATTCATTGTAAAGTCATTTTTATGACTTTACAATAATACATTTTTATTTTATGATTTTGGACGATCTCTGTGGCGCGTCGTGCGAAAGGGATTCCCGCCGGGTGCAAGTATTTATGCTTAAAAGTAAATATTTGTGTCTGGTCTGGGTGTCCCTCTATCTATACTAATATTATAAAGCGGAAGAGTTTGTTTTTTTGTTTGTTTGTTTGTTTGTTTGAACGCGCTAATCTCAGGAACCACTGGTCCGATTTGAAAAATTCTTTCGGTGTTAGATAGTCCATTTATTGAGGAAGGCTATTATAGGCTACTTTTGATCCCGATATTCCCACGGGATCGGGACTTATGCGGGTGAAACCGCGGGGAGCTGCTAGTGTATAATATGTATGTATGTATTTACAAAAGAAAAATAAATATAAGTAAGTATTATATCTGTTGTCTAGTCACCGTAACACAAGTTTAGTCGCTTACCATGGGGTTAGATGGCGCTGTATGTTGTTCAGGGAATTTATTCATTTACTAGCTGTGGCCCGCGGTTTTACCCGCATAAGTCCCGATCCCGGGGGAATTTTTAAAAATCTTTTGTTATCAGATACCTACATCACATAAAGAACACACTCTCCAAATTTCAGCTCTCTACTATCAGCGGTTTAGGCTGTGCGTTGATCAGTCAGTCAGTCAGGACAAAGCATTTTATAGATATTAATGATTTATTTTATTCCGTCGTACGAATGAAAAAAAAGTATTGTAAGACTGTGTACTCAATGATAAGCACGTTATGTAGATCTATATACTTTATTGAGAGCCTAAGTTAGGATCACAGGCGGACGCGTGGCATCGCAACCCTGGAACCTCCTACCTAGCTAAACACCTAACTTGATGACACGTGGCATCGATCAAGCTAAGCTTACTATCGTCAGAGCAGACTGCGGGGCTATCGTACTCTGAGACGGCTGGCGAGCTAATGAATCTTGTACGCGGCCAGTGCTCCTTTTATAGGGGCCGGCCGGTGCACTCGATGCTGTTTACGCGTGACGTCGCTCGATGAGTGCGTGTTCGCAGTAGTGTGCGTCGAGTTGTGGTTTGGTAATAAGTTGTCTTGTTACAGTATAAATTTGCAACAATTGTTACAGAATCACGACGATCCTGATCTACCGAACAGGAAAGCTCTCGAGTGTACTAGTTCTCGAGTGCATCGCTGGGCGTACAGGATTCTGGAGCGTAGCTGCCTCATCGCCTGCATAGAGCCCGTGTTAGGGAAACAATTGCCACTGAAAACTAATGCCAAAGATGTAAGTATATACGAGGGCTGTAGATAAGTACCCGTGTTTACCGACTAAGGGCACCAAATAAAAATGCCATCATGTAGCGCCATGTTTACAATGCTTACGGTCAAAATTTCATTCAGATTTGTCGATTAGTTTTGTTTTCACAGCTGTGGAAAGCCACCAAGTGGGTTTTTATTTGCAATCATGGAGAAAGAACAATATCGATCAGTGATTGCTCGTAGTAGAGTCTACTCTAGAGGTTCCCAAACTTATTTTGTCTACTGCCCACTTTGAGATTAAATTATTTTTTAGCGCCCCCTTCTTTTCACCTACCTACTTAAAAACCCTACCGTTTGATACAGAAAACCCTAAAGCGGGTTATTTTACAAAAATTTGTTAAAACACCATTGCCCGCGGTCTACTACCTACGAAAATGACCTTTCTAGGAAAACTAATATAATAACTATTAAAATGTGAAAGTGAGTCAGTTGCCTTTTTTTTATTTATTTGAGTCTAGTGTACTTGCATTTCGAAACGGAGCGACAGATTTTTTGGGTCTCTTGCCGCCCCCTGCAGCGCCCACAAAGGGGCGTTATCGCCCACTTTGGGAACCCCTGGTCTACTCTATTGCTACTACGGTGTATTCACGGCATTATCACGGTATAGTTACATATTCCCGGGTCTTAATTGTGTATTATTATTTATTTTCTTACCTCCACATGACTGAAACGTCGAGGTAAGAAAATAAAATAATAATACGCTATTAGGACCCAGGAAAATGTAACTTGTTTGTCAGACAAATTATTGGTCACCCATCTAAGTAACGACCGTGCTAAGCGTTGCTTAACCCACACGACCATTCATAATCGGCCGGCTTGGTCAATGAACTCTTCCTCTTGAAAAATTATACCATTATCACAAAAAAAAAACGTTTGTTGTATTGGAGCCCCACTTAAGTTTTTACTGTGGTTTTAGTATTTGTTGCTATAACGACTACAAAAATACATCATCTGTTGATCATCTGTGAGAAATTCAACTGTCTAGCTATAGTGCGTTTCATCTTTAAATTCCAATGCCGTTGTGTTGGTAGCAAAACAAAAAAGTCTTGCCTTAATAGCTTGAATGTGCTATACCCTAAACCTTGAATACAGGAAGATTCGTTGATTCGCATGATTTTTTTTGTATTTGCACTTTTTTGTTTTGCTACCAACATGACGGCATAGAAATTTGAAGATGAAACGCACTCTCGCTACTACGGTTCATGAGATACAGTCAGTCTGACAGACGGACAGTAAAGTCAGTAAAATATATTGTTGTTGACAGTTTGAGGAAATAAACCGTCTAATTAAAGAAAAGTTAAAAGAAGCTACGACAGTCACAGAAGACACTGTGGAAGGTGCGTGGGCGTTGTCTGAAGAATCAGAAGGAAGGTCAAATTCAACCGCTCAAGTGGAAGCTTCATGGAATCAGTTGAGAGATAGAATGTATGGGCTGGATATTACAGAGGTAAGTCATTTTCCATATTCAATCTTCTTCTCATCCGATCGATGTTCCCGGTTGCATCCCTCTCGGGAGCCCGGGGTCTGCTAAACCCTAAATTAATTTGGGGTCGGCGCAGTGGGTAAGTCATCATTGACCATACCTTCTGCAAATAGATTTGGCAATATTTTTACGGCCGGCCGCCTGCCTGACACCACCCTCCTAGGGAACAAGCAGTTTATCCGCCACCGCGCGGAGAGAACTTAAGGTTTGCTGGTCTTCCTCAGATCCCTTAGTCGCCTTTTACGACACCCACGGGAAGAGATGTGGTAGCCCTATTCTATGCCGGGGCTACTAAAACTTATTAAAACTAAATTTATTGATTTTATTTCATTTATTCAATAAAACACAACACACAAATAGAATAGGTAACAATATTAAAAGGTGAAAAACAAACAACACGAAAACTAAAACTTAAATCTAAAAAGAAAAAAACCCGTCGTCGATAACACCCTCCCGAGACATGGTCCCCAAGATGCTGACTTATTAGAGACTTATTAAAATAAAACTAAATTATGTAGATTGTATCTTACTAACATTATAAATGCGAAAGGTAACTGTAAACGTCTGTCTGTTACGCTTTCACGCTCAAACTGCTGAACCGATTTTGACGAATTTTAGTATAGAGATAGATAGTACTTTAGAGAAAGACATACCGCCGCACTCAGAGACATTTAATGTTACTTAAACTGTCACTTAGTAATACTTAGTATAGTTTAAGTAACCATTCAATGTCTTGAGTGCGGCGGATAGACTACTTTTGATCCCGTAAATCCCGCGGGATCGGAAATTACGCGGGTGAGAAGGCGGAGCGCAGCTAGTTATGTATGTACCTACACGGTTGTTATTGGATTCCAATCAAAAAACGTCTTAAAACGCGCACTCATTTCACTCGCGTAAGTCCCAATGCTGAAGGGATTTCAAAAAACCCTATCTTATAGGATGTCTACATCGTATAAAGAACACACTCTCCAAATTCTAGATTTCTACTACCAGCAGTTTAAGCTGTGCGTTGATCCATCAGTCAGGACAAAGCATTTTATAGATATACTAGCTGGGACCCGCGGTTTCGTTAGTCTCGATTCCTTGGGAATTTCGAAAACCCCTTTCTTTTCGGATGCCTACATCATAATAAAAAACATACTAGTTTCAATTCTCTACTATCACCGGTTTAGACTTGCGTTGGTCCATCAGTCAGTCAGGATAAAGCATTTTATAGATATAAGAAAAGATAATTTTGTTTCGAAATGCAATGACTAGAGAACGGCTAGACCGATTTTTGTGGAATTTGATTTGTTATGTTCGTTTCGCAATCAAGAATAGAATAACATCTAATACAACTTTGAATAAATCAATTTAATAAATAAATAAATATTATAACATTTTATTTATATTTTTCTTCTGTTTTCGCGATGTTGTATTGAAATTAAAGACATTTTTCGGTTTTATAAGCGTGGTATTTATTACTTTCAATTCTCAGTCAATCCTGAAGAAGGGACCTGTAAAGGTCTTGTAACGTTGAGCGTTGAAACAATGCTAAAAGTATTAAACACCATGCGATTAAAACCGAAAAATGTCTTTAATTTCAACATTTTATTTTCTTACGTAAATAAATTATAATAACAGCGGTTCTAGGACCTGCCCTTACTGGTTGCCTGAAAGTAACCGCCTTGTTCAATAAGTTGTTTGTTTGTTACAGCCTATGTCTAACAACTATAGTGGTGCGGGTGACCCCTCGCTCTGTGGGCCCGTTGGAAGAACGCCAGAGAGCGAGATGGGACCGTATTCTGAGGCTTCTTTCAATACGGTAAATAAATCCTACTTATATTATAAAGATCATGGACTACACAAACAAAAGGGCGCGTCTTAAGTGAGCGTGGTCTATTTGCATCTTTGGCTCTTAAGCCTCGCTAGTAAATAAATAAATAAATTCTGTGAACAACACACAGCGCCATCTAGCCCCGTGGTAAGCGACTAAGCTTGTGTTACGGTGACTAGACAACGGATATAATACTTATATTTATTTTTCTTTTGTAAATACATACATATTATACATAGAAGGACACCCAGACCAGACACAAATATTTATTTTTAAGCATAAATACTTGCATCCGGCGGGAATCGAACCCGCAACCTGCTGCATTGCAGTCGCGCCAGAACTTAGTAGGCCAGAACTTATTTTTCTCGGACGGTTAACCATAAAATTTATTTAAAACATTAGTTTTAATTTTGAGGATATTTACTAGGTCATATATGTATGTTGTGAAAACACGATTAGGTACAGAATTTTTTTTTCGATAGAATAAAATCACAAACTTCCCTCTAAATTTTACAAATAAAAGTATTATTCAGTCAATATTTTACTAATAGGTACTACTAAAACTTTGTAGATGAACTGATCATAGTTCAATGCAGGGCATCTAATATTTGAAGATCAAAATTAATGTTTTGTTATATTTTAGATTATTTTAAATTTTAGAGCGTAAAATCAAACAATTGGTAATTACAACCAATTGTTTGATTTTATGCTCTAAAATTTTGCGTACTAGGACGTAAGATCATTTACACATCTGAAATTCGCTAGCGCTATCCCTGTCACGCAATTGGGGTTATATGGAAAGGCCACTTAAGGGTTGATTTGTTTTTCAAAAAACCACTGCATTTTCTTTCAGTATAGAAATCAACAATTCAAAGTAGGTAGGCTTAGCTACAACAATGGGTTAAACATTATTCTAGCAGGATAAAAATTTACAAAAAATATTTTTGGCAGGCCAACATAGACTAACATTATTTTAGCAGGCTAACAATGGTCTAAACATTATTTTTGCAGGCTAACAATGGTCTAAACATTATTTTAGCAGGCTAACAATGGTCTAAACATTATTTTAGCAGGCTAACAATGGTCTAAACATTATTTTAGCAGCCTAACAATGGTCTAAACATTATTTTAGCAGGCTAACAATGGTCTAAACATAAATTTAGCAGGCTAACAATGGTCTAAACATTACTTTAGCAGGGTAACAATGGGCCAAACAATATATTATTTCAGTTACCATCATGGTACAACGACGTTGCTGCGAGTGAATCTGCTTCAGCCTATGGATACGGAGACGACGAAAGCACGCTCGGTAACGAGTTTGAAGGGGCATGCTCTCTGGCGTCTTTTAATTCGGTAAATGCAATCTTTACTCTAAAAACTTTAGACTTTAATTTAGACTAAAAAAAGACTAATTCGTATAGAAATATTTTACACTAGCAGAGTCCCAGGGTTAACCCGCGTAAGTCCCAATCCTGTAGCAATGTCGGGATCAAAAGAAGCCTAAGTTACTCCTCGATAATGTAGCTTTCTATTGGTGAAAGAGTTCTTGGATTCGGCTCAGTGGTTTCAGAGATTACCAAGAAAATACATACATACATGTTACCAACGTTACCTCTTTACAATATTAGTATAAATATAGATGTTTTGGCCACACTGCACACACAATGCCGTGAATTATCGCGATGATGGTCGTTGAACGTTTCTGTAGCCACTTCAGTCTGTCGCTTGGCTGTATCTTTAAACCGTGATAGCTAAATAGTTAAAATTTTAACAGACGATGTATTTGTGTTGCCGCTATAACCATAAATATTAAAAACAGTATAGGTACTTTAATAGGAGACCCAGTTTAAGTATAAATATTTAAGTGGGGCTCCCATACAACTAACTTGATAGTGGTACAGTTATTTAATATAAATAATTTATGTGTACATTATTATTGGTATCTGGAATACAAGCGTGTGCTTAAGTGTAGAACTGATTTGTAATGTAATTTAAAAAATGTTTAATAAGGTTCATATCATAAGTAATATTTTTTTTTATTCTTGTGCAGGTGGGAGGTCAAGTTTCTTACCCTGGAACATTCAGCTCATCTTTCTTCCCCACAAGAAGTAAGTACAGTACATAGCTGTTTCATCAATTAATTTTATCTAATTACACACAAAGAATGCACAACACACGGCGCCATTTAAAACATATTGCAGGATATTGTACACAGCGCCATCCAGCCCCAAACTAAGGAACTTTATTGTATTTGTATTTGTTGTCGGGTGGTTTTTCTGTAAATCGACGTCTGAGCGCCTATTTTGCGTCCGGGTGGGAGTTGAACTCACTCGAGCCAACACAACTTCCCGAGGAAAGCCAAAAGACCCTTAATGTTCTTTGTTACCTTTGGAAGTTTGGAAGCCAAGGTGAGTTGCCCTGGTAAGGGCCACGCTGGTACTGGCACTCTAGGACCATGTGCGCGGCCTTCTCCTCCTTTTCCATGCATTCACAGCAGAGAGGGCTGTCTGTAACACCTAGTGTTTGCCAAAAGAACCGCGAACCCGTCAAAACTCCTGTTACCATCCGATGATGGGGTCTCTTCAGATTCAGCAGAGTCCTGGTCAGTTTAGGGTTGATCGTGGGCATAGCTTCTTTTGCCTGCCTACAGCCCTTATGGTTCGCCCAGTAGGTACCATGTTAAGCCCTGGTTCTTTTATAGATCTGTAAGCTTACCTTACCACAGGGTATTGGTATATCGAAGTCAGGCTGTGCATTTGCATCCGACCCTCTTCGCGCAAGCTCTCAGCTGCATCATTACCTCTTGACCAGCTGTGTCCCTTGATCAACTGCAGCGTCAATTGGTTGCAAGAGCCTACCATCATACATAAGCTGCTTGTGACAAACTTGAATGAGCCCTGAGTTCACTATGTGACTAGGGGTCCAGGGTCTGCAAGACCGATTTACTTTCTGGAGAGTATGCGGATGAAGAGCCCTCTTACCTTCCTGACTGTAACACCTTGCGCCGGTTTTATGTTTCCCAGGCATTCCGCTTGAAAAACGGTATTGTGGGTATCTAGCTTCGCAGATATGTAGATATTCAGGTCTTCTGAAAATACTCCAGAGCCTGTACCTGCTTCAGTTTTGGACCCAGCCGTGAAGATCCTTAGTTCTCTAGGATTAAGGCCCTCGCAGTTGTCGTCCTCATGCAGCTATATTTTGTCCTTCTTATCGAAAACAAAAGTTTTCGGGATCCTGTCGTTGCCTACCTCGAGGATGGCAAGGTCCTCATAGGCTTCCCTGAGCGCCAAGGAATGGGGTCTCGAGTCTCGTGCTATCTCTCCATAGGTTCAGTGTTTTCAACCTTACCGCAGCTACGGCAGCTTCCTGCCGTATATGGAGATGCAGTGGTGGTGAGTCGAGCATGACTTCCATGGCAGCTGTCGGTGTCGTCCTAATGCCGCCCGTGGTTGCCATGCACGTTTGCCGCTAAAATTTTGCAAATTGCGCCTGTACAGTAGCCAGCTTGGATCTTGGCCACCATACCAGCGCCCCGTAGCAAAGAGTAGGTCGGATGACTGTTTTATAAAGCCAGTGTGTTAAATTGGGAGATAGACCCCATTTCTTACCCAGCATCCTCCGACAGTGCCAGAAAACTATACTGGCCTTGTCAAGTCTGCTATTCAAGTGGCTGCTCCAGTTAAGTTTGCTGTCCATGGTAATACCAAGATATTTATTACCTATGTTGCTAGACTGAGTTCTGTCTGAAAGAGTTTCGGCAGTCTGTCTGTAGCTTCCCAGTACTCGCTTGTTGGTGAACATTACAAGTTCCGTTTTTGTACGGTTTACTGATAGATCATACTCGTCGCACCAACGTTCTACCATTTTTAAAGCGGATCTAGTGAGGTCGCACACCGTACTGGCAAATTTGCCACAGAGTTCCTGTAGATACCTTCCAGCACTATAATCAGATCAGTTCCATGGTACCATATTATTTTAACCGATGTCTTTCATTTGACACCCCACTCGGGTATATTTGTTTTCATTATCCCTCCCTTTCACCCTCCGTAACTTCCCTACCGATCCAGCTCATCTTCGAACTTAAAAATTCTATTGACCTTAAATACCCACATACCTAAAATCATGAAGATTGGTGCAACGGTACTCAAGTTATCGTCGAACAAACATACAAGCGCCTGACCCATCTCACCACTGAACCTTTATCGCTTCGCTCGTTCGGTCAATAAATATTTAAGTCCCATACAAGAAATGTGATTTGTAAGGATTCCAGGGTCAAATCCTGTCAAGTGCAGATTTTTTGAAAACACATACGTTTGTGACGTTTAATTGTGTTGTTGTTTCATACGACCGCGACGTTGAAATCTACAAATCTCCAAACCGGAAAAGTCGCAATTCAGTGAATTAAAATCGCAAACACACACGTTTGTGTTTTCAGTAGTCAAAGGGCTTAGGTAGTGTTTATTAACGTTTATTTATATTCCCAGATGATCAAAGCGCCAGGCCGGGTTCCTCAGGGTTCCATGGAGTATTCGGTGATCGTGGCCGAGGTAAGCTTTGTTAGGGATCCGTACCCAAGAATAAAACCGGGACTCTTATACTAGGACTTCACTGTCCGTCTGTCGACAGACAGAAGATACAGTACATGAGGTACAGCATGGTGGCAGACATGCCACCATGCTGTATCTCATGTACCGTGATAGCTAGACAGTTGTAATTTTCACAGATGCTGTATTTCATTTGCCGCTATAGCAACAAAATACTAGAAACAATTAAATAAATATTTAAGTGTAGCTCCCATACAACAAATGTGATTTGTAAGGATTCCAGGTTCAAACCTGTCAAGTGCAGATTTTTTGAAAACACATGGGTACCGTCCTTAAGAGGACAGTCTCCATTCTCTTTCTCCATACAAACGTTGTCGACGCTTTCCTCCCTGGATAAAGACATAAGAGCAAATATGTTTATGCCATAAAACCTATATCTGTCATGACTATGTATCTACCTTGTTTTTTTTTTTTTTTTTTTTTTATTCTAATTAAAAAAAATTAAAAGGTAGATGCATAGTCATGACAGATATAGGTTTTATAGCATAAACATATTTGCTCTAATGGCTTTATCCAGGGAGGAATACGTCGACTACGTTTATTTGGAGAAAGAGAATGGAGACTGTCTTCTTAACGCATAACTTTTTTTGTCCTAAACATAAAAGACCGAAAATATAAGGCATAATTGCAAAAAGCATAATATTTATAAGGCATAAACTAAAAATGCATTAACTATTTTGGCATAATCTCAATTGGGCTTTTGAATTATTATTTTTTGTGAAAAAAATTCATATATTATATGAATTTTATAACAAAACAATTTTATTTTTTTTATTTTCGCTATAATTAAAAAGTTATTTCAAAATAAAAATTTTAATTTTGAATCTAGTACCAAACAGCCGCCGACAGTGCCCGAGCGCGTGTGACGTCATAATGTTAGTTTTCACTCATTGCAGTTTACAGATAATAAGTAAAGTACCTACAGTGTTTTGGCTATTGATAAATTTAATTCTGTTATCATTGTTGCTATTGTTAAATACTCAAAAATATATCGAAAATGTCGAATCTTAAAAGTTATCGCTCTGGTTTTGGATGTAGTGGACATTTGGTCAAACCAAAAAATAGTGTAATTTGGTCAAGCCTATAGTTACCGCAAATGAAAGTGTTATTTCGTCAAGCCGTGAAAAAGTGTCAATTGGTTAAGTCTTCGTAGAGTGTCAACTGGTCAAGTCCTTTTTTTTTTAATACAACAAAAGACGATCGGAGTAGAAACAAAAGACGATCGAAACGAAAACAAAAGAAGATCGAAATGAAAACAAAAAGACGATCGAAATGGAAACAAAAGACGATCGAAATGAAAAAAAAGACGATCGAAATGAAAAAAAAAGACGATCGAAATGAAAAAAAAAGACGATAGAAACGAAAACAATAGACGGTCGAAACTAAAGAGTAGAAACAAAAGATGGTCGAAACAGAAAACAAAATAAAGTCAAAGCAGAAAACAAAAGACGGTCGACTATGAAAAAAGACGGTCGTAACTAAAAAAAGATAATCAGTGTAGAAACAACAGACGGTCGAAACGAAAACAAAAGAGGGTTGAAACAGAAAATAAAAGACGGTCGACGATAAAAAAGACGGTCGAAACAAAATAAGATGGTAAAAAAAATTAAAAAAGACAGTCAAAACTGAAACAATAAGTTCTATAATAATTTATACTCCCATAATTTTCTATGTGAGCACCGTCATTTTTTTTTGCTAAATATGTGTTTTATTTATATCTAAAAGGAACTTATAGCTTAGAACTTATTAATAATCATAAATATTGCACGTTACACACAGCGCAATCTAGCCCCAAACTAAGCACTAGGCTTGTACTATGGGTACTAGACAACGGATATACTACATATTATACTTTTTTTTTTCGTAAATATGATACATATAAAACACTGAATATCCCATGTCTTCGGACCGTGGTGAGTCCTAGGACATGTTGGTTTCCTTACGATGTTTTTCCTTCACCGTAAGAGCGATGTTATTAGCGCACATACCTTTTTCTTAAAGAAAAAGACATTGGTGCGCGGTCGGCCTGGATTCGAACCCGACTCGACACGACTCTCGGAATGAAAGCCGGGGTATCTACCACTAGACCAACACCGCTCATTTTCATATTGTTTCAGTTTTGACTGTCTTTTTTTTTGTTTCGACCGTCTTTTTTGATCGTCGACCGTTTTTTATTTTCTTTTTCGACCCTCTTTTGTTTTCGTTCCAACCGTCTTTTGTTTCTACACTGATTAGCTTAGAACTTATTGTTTCAGTTTTGACTGTCTTTTTTTTTGTTTCGACCGTCTTTTTTCATCGTCGACCGTTTTTTGTTTTCTGTTTCGACCCTCTTTTGTTTTCGTTCCAACCGTCTGTTGTTTCTACACTGATTATCTTTTTTTAGTTACGACCGTCTATTTTATAGTCGACCGTCTTTTGCTTTCTGCTTCGACCCTATTTTGTTTTCTGTTTCGACCATCTTTTGTTTCTACTCTGATTATCTTTTTTTAGTTTCGACCGTCTTTTGTTTTCGTTTTTATCGTCTTTTGTTTCCATTTCGATCGTCTTTTTTTCCATTTCGATCGTCTTTTTTTTCAATTTCGATCATCTTTTGTTCCATTTTGATCGTCTTTTGTTACCATTTCGATCGTCTTTTTTTCCATTTCGATAAACTTTTTTTTTCATTTCGATCGTCTTTTGTTTCCATTTCGATCGACTTTTGTTTTCGTAACGATCGTCTTTTGTTTTCGTTTCGATCGTCTTTTGTTTCTACTCCGATCGTCTTTTGTTGTATTAAAAAAAAAAAAGGACTTGACCAGTTGACACTTTTTCACGGCTTGACGAAATAACACTTTCATTTGCGGTAACTATAGGCTTGACCAAACGACACTATTCTTTGGCTTGACCAAATGTCCACTACATCTTGTTTTGTACCATTATGTACAAATACTACAAAAACGATGAAAACGTAAAGTAATAAAATAAATAATTATATTCAATAGAAAATTAATACTTGGATATTTTGATTTATATTATTTTTTAATAGGCTTACCTAGATGCTTTGGCACCTCTAACCTCAGCAGAATTGAACCGAACGTCATTTTTTCTAAAATTGTTTATCATTAATATGTCTACATCAGGAATATTATCAGAATTGGCCTTTATAAATCCTGTATCACACATAGCTAATCGGAATTAACTTTAACAAATCGTTATTTAGCAGTAAATTTGCAATATTTTTGTCAAGTTACGTGTATTAGCCGTAAACACCGTACAGTTATGAAATTGCTTTAACATTATGACGTCACAAGTATAGTGACCAATTGTGGCGCGTTCATAGTCACGTGATCTTTTTTTAAATTTTATTAATTTTTAATTGCTTATAATTCATTCAAAAAACATATTTTTTGGTTTTTTACATTAAATATCAATGTAATTAATAATAAAGTTTTAAAATATATAAAACAAATCAATAATTTTTTTTTCAATATCCCAATTGGCATAACATACAGAAGGCATAAACAAATAAGGCCTAATACTCACATAGCATAACATACGAAACGCATAACATTAGAACGCATAATATTCTAAAAGCCTTACATCAAATAGCATAACCTACAAAACGCATAACATACTAACTAACACAATTAAAAAATAGAAAACTCCTAGCCTATTAACGAACACATTTGCACTTTGTTTCAATATACCTTTCTGGTATGGAAAATGATGGGACCAAAAGGAAATCGCACGCGTGTTCTTAATCACACTGGCTAACCCAGGGGTTCCCTAACTTATTTGAGTCGCGCCCCCCTTTCGACCATAAACCCCCCCCCCCCCCCCCCCCCCGTCCTCCAGTCCAGATTATCAGGTCAGGATAAAAAAGTGTTCAAAATAAAGATTTTTATTGCTCATTAATTTTTTTCATTCATACAAAAGGTATTTGCTCACTGCCAGCCTAGAGGCTGATATTGGCCGACTGAGGAAACAATATTATGTTCTTCACAGGCGTCAATTTCAAATAATTTCATTGGTCGTATCGAGCCGTCTGGAATGCATTCTCTCAGCGATCGCAGGTATTAACTGTTCAGGTGGCCCGCGCCCCCTTGAAATATGTCTGCGCCACCCCTGGGGGGCGCGCCCCCCAGTTAGGGAACCCCTGGTCTAACCTTTTTTTTTTACGAGGGGAATCTCCTTAAGACCGTCAGGCCGCTCCCGGGGGAGAGCGGCCCGGTGTGTGGGGGTCCCCCCGGCCAAGATGGTGTGCGGCCAGGGTATACCCACTAAACCCCTTGGTGTCCGTCTTCTCCGCTAAGTGTGGGGACAGACGGGAAACGCTCTCGCATACTACCGTCTGCCCCACAGCGGTTGGCCGCGTCCGGCCTCCTCTCCAAAAACCTCCGTAGGAGGTAAACCCTCACGAGGGGCGGCGTGGACACGCCGCCGCCACCTCAGGCTCAATATTTGGCGACGAACTCCCCCGAGTCCGCCGCCAAGAGCCGTTTAGGGGAACCAGGGATGTCTGGACACCCCTGGTTCCCCTGCGACGGGTGAGGTCTGTGGCCCCGTCGCCGACCACTTTTCGGCTGCAGGGGATAGGGCGAGCGGCAACGACACACCGACACGCCTCCTCCCCTGCAGCCCCACCGCGTCCGCCATCTAACGGTGGCGGCCCCGCCGAGGCCGCGGCAGATAGGGAGAGCGGCAACGAAACACCGACACTCCTCTCTTGCCGCGGCCCCGAAACCTCCTCCAGCCGCAAGCCGAAGCTGAAGCGGCTCCTCCTCGGGTGGGTTACTCTTCGCTTCACCGTGGGTGACCAAGCCACGGTTACTAAGCCCCCCCGCCACGACAAGGCGGGAACCCTTCGGGGAGGTCCCCTGGTCTAACCTAACCTACAACTATTCTTTTCCTCTTAGGTATACCAGCCTAGAATTGTATCATGATAAAGCCAAGAACTTCAATAAAATGTAATTTTGCCATTAGTTCATTATATTGAAAAATATTATACCATATTAAATTATGTCTATTGGCTATTATGCCAAAAGATCATTATGCTAAACAATATTATGCCATATTAAATAATGCCAATCGACTATTATGCTTAATGTTATTATGCCATATAACCATTATGCTAAAAAATATTATACCATTTTAAATTATGTCAACTGAATATTATGAATTATGAAATTATGCCAATTGAGTTATGCCTTATGAAATTATGACAAAAAAGTTTATGCAAAGAGTGGTGTTCCCATATTTAAGTGTAGCTCCCATAGAACAAATGTGATTTGTAAGGATTCCAGGTTCAAATCCTGTCAAGTGCAGATTTTTTGAAAACACATACGTTTGTGAAGTTTAATTGTGTCGTTGTTTCATACGACCGCGACGTTGAAATCACAAATCGCCAAGCCGGAAAAGTCGCAAATCACTTAGGCAGTGTTTATAAACGTTTATTTATTTTCCCAGATAATCAAAGTGCCAGGCCGGGTTCCTCAGGGTTCCATGGAGTATTCGGTGATCGCGGCCAAGGTAAGCTTTGTTAGGGACCCTAAGAATAAAACCGGGACTCTTATACTAGGACTTCACTGTCTGTCTGTCACCATACTGTATCTCATGTACCGTGATAGCTAGACAGTTGTAATTTTCACAGATGATCTATTTCTGTTGCCACTATAACAACAAAACACTATAAACAGAATAAAATTAATAATTTGAGTGGGGCTCCCATACAATTAACCAACGTTTTGTTTGTGATATTAACACGGGACTCTTCGTGCGTGCGGGACGTTAAGCAGTTAGTCTCGGTTGACATAACTGTTATCTCTAATAAGTTGATAACAGTCGTTAGGTCAAGTTATAGTCCTTTGGTCGATCGCGACCTGACAACTCTGACATTAGATAATAAGAAGATTTGAAATCTTATTAAAATTATTATCTGTTTTATGAAATCTATTTTTTTTTTAAATTGATTAAAAAAAACACACCTGATGCTTTATTGAAACCGAATTGAGGCAAAATTAGCGGATCAACAGCCTGTATAATTCTTAGTTTTAAGTTGGCCAGCCATCCACCGTCTCGCTTGAGCCGTCGCGGTGGGGCTATGGTGGAGGTTGGCCGCAAGGACTTTAAAGGCGGGGGACGTTGAAGGGAATATCTTGGCGGTCCCCTTCCGCCTCCTCCAGGCAGAGCCCGAACGCCATTTGTCCAGATAGCTCTTCACCAACGGAGGGCGCTCCAAGAGACCGTACAGGAGACCTCAGCGGCTCCTCCTCGCTGGGGCCCTCCGCGCTCTTCTCCGCCTGGTCCGCCAATGGCTGCACCGGTCCCTAGACGTCCATTGCGGCCACTTGTTAAGAGCTACTTCTGGGTGGTGGAGGTTTGGGTCCGAACCCGGATGCTCCACCATACTGGCGGTAGGTGATGTGCACCGAACCAGCCAGACAGTCGACGACCCCTCTTCTGAAACACCGGAACGAGATCCTCCGGGTTAGCCAGTCCTACCCACCAACCCTCCTGCTGCTTATCGATGGTGGTGAGGATCCATCTCTCCTTCTGGGCCCAGCGATTTTGGTATCCGAGCATCCGGCCCAGGTGGTCGGTGCTCTTCTACCAGCGATGCTCGTTAAGGATGTAGATCCCGCACTTCACCCTACCTGGTACATCGCACTGGCGTTTTACCACTAGCTTAACGTTGAAGGGTGCCGGCGCCGTGGCCACGAAGCGTCTCAGCCACTCGACCGACCGTACAGGTCGGATGCAGCAGCTGCAGAGTATGAAGTGCCCTGCCGGCGATGTCCATCCAGTCTCTGCCCGTTGTGCTCCCCCCTCGGCGATATGTTGTCGTCGAGACGAGTGCGTTTGGCCGGGCCTGGCTTACCTTTGCCGATGTTTTTGGGGGCGGGTGCCGGTTTGGAGCGACCAGCTACTCCAGCGGGCCCTTCAGGTCTGGGTCCCCTTACCCGTAGTGCCACTAGACTTGCTAGAGACCGCGCTGGCTGTCGTGAGGCTCCTGGAACTGGCGTGCAAGGTCACTTTCCCCTTCCCTTTCTTGCCTTGACTAGGCCGCTGGTACCAGCCGTCCAGTTTCTATGGTGGACTTCCTCGGGGCCGGAGGCCGGGATTTCCATTTCTCAGTCACCGATTCGGTCCCCCTTGCACTGGTGTCTAGCCCAGAAGCCGTCTCAGAAATCCTCGCAGTGTCCCCAGAAGCCGACACTGCTAGGATTTCGGGGTGGTTCGCCGGCACCTGGGGTTCAGTTTCTGTGGTTGAGCAAGTCGGAGCCGGAGCCGGGGTGGTCCCCGTCTCCATTACCAACCCACCCCCCCTTGCACTGGTCCCAGAACCAGCGACCGCGCCTGAAGCTTCGGGGTCGACGCTAACGGTCGAGGCTGCAGTCTCCAGAGCCTCAGCGGCTCTGTGACGGCGGCCGGCCTCGCGCTGACTCCTGTTCTTCTTTTTCCTCTTGGCTTTCATCGCCGGCGGCTGCTCCGCCGCCTTCAGCTTGGGGGCCGCGGACCTGGCCACAGGACCCGCCTGGCCAGGCTTCCCATTACTGGGTTGCTTGGCCTTCCGGGCCACCGTCGTCCAGTTCTGTACCTGCACCTGCACATTCCCGTCGCCCATTGGAGCTGCCTCCAACGCGCGATCGGGTAAAGCATCATTAATAGTTGGCTTCGCCAGAGACAGTTGCCCGTTACTGGCCAACCAACTGCGTCAGGGTTATCACTAACCCGTGAGGACTCGGCGTAAGCCATGTCCTGTTGGGGGTTTTGGACCTGGTATCGATGTTGTCCAGCTATTTAAATTCACTCTTCCGGCTTCCCACCCTCCACGGAGCTCGCACCTGGGAACGTCTTCTTGAACCGTATAAAAGGGTTCGGACGTTAGGACTACCGGAAAAAGTATAGATCCGGCTAGTTGGCTAGTTGCGCGACATTGGGCACGTGCGTGGCGGGCTACAGGTGCATGCCTGGTCAGAACGTCCTGCAGCTTGATCCACCAGTACGCGCGCCGTTAGCATGGCCTTTCACCACTGTTTTGGCAATCGAGATTACCTCCACAGACTCCACGAATCTCGCCTGTGGTTCGCCTAGGCGAGCCCACTTGTCCATTACCTTGGAATCGGCTACATCCCAGGGCTGCCTTCCTGTTGGAAATAAGGGCCAAAGAGAGAGTGTTGCCTTACGCTGCATTACACCCCAGCGAACGCTTGGCTCAGCTCCCCAGGATCCCGTCTTTTCCCCGTGCGGCACCGCTGCGCACAACGCAGGTGGACTAATAGGTCACTGGGTACGTCCACCCTTCCCAGTGATTCCGAGTGATTTTTGGCACTCGCTGGCCCAAGGTAGAACTAAATCATAAATCATTTATTCACTTTAAATAGAGTAGTACATATTGGATGATAGAAATTATGAAGTCCTTTGCCATTTAACCTCATTTTGAGGTATGTGAAATTGGTAGTCCTATTGTCTAAGTTGAAATACAAGAACTGAACTGAAGCTAGTCTTTGGCCAGTGTCGTTGCCCAGAGTAACCAGGGGTTGTTGGTATGGTGCTGGGGAGGGTCGCAACTTTCCCCATTCCATACATACTGCCCACTCGAGGAGATCCCACTAAAAACTCCTAAGGAGCTATATTTGTTTATATACACTATCGTTATAAATAACCACCCGAAATTTTGGAACGCATATGTTCCAGAATTACCTTACGCATGCGCTACATTTTTATCCTGATGTCATAGGCACTTATAGCTTAAGCGGACGCATTACAACGGATTTGTAAGGATTCCTGGTTCAAATCCTGTCAAGTGAAGAATTTTTGAGAACACATACACGTTTATGACGTTTAATTGTGTCGTTGTTTCATACGACCGCGACGTTGAAATCACAAATCGCCAAACCGGAAAAGTCGCAAATCACTAAATCTAAATCGCAAACACACACGTTTGTGTTTTCAGCAGTCAAAGGACTTAGGTAGGGTTTATAAACGTTTATTTATATTATTACATAACGGGGTATTTACCATGTTTTAACTTGTTAAAACACAATTAAAACATGGTAAATACCCCGTTATAAATAAATAAAAATAAATAAATTCTGTGAACAACACACAACGCCATCTAGCCCCGTGGTAAGCGACTAAGCTTGTGTTACGGTGACTAGACAACGGATATAATACTTATATTTATTTTTCTTTTGTAAATACATACATATTATACATAGAGGGACACCCAGACCAGACACAAATATTTATTCTATAAGCATAAATACTTGCACCCGGCGGTTATGTAATAATATTTGTAGTGAAAACAACCGTTTAAGTTTATAATCGTTTATTTATATTTCCAGACAATCAAAGCGCCAGGCCGGATTCCTCAGGGTTCTATGGAGTATTGGGTGGTCGCGGCCGAGGTAAGCTTTGTTAGGGATCCGTACCCAAAGAATAAAAACGAGACTCTTATACTAGGACTTCACTCTCCGTTTGCCTGTCTGACACCATGCTGTATCTTATGTACCGTGATAGCTAGACTGTTGCAATTTTTACTGATGATCTATTTCGGTTTCCACTATAACAGCAAAATACTAGAAACAATAAAATTAATAAATAAAGTGTTGCTCCCATACAAATATCCAACGTATTTTTTATGATATTGACACGGGACTCTTCGTGCATGTGGCACGTTAAGCAGTTAGTCCTGGTTGACCTTATTATTATCTCTGATAAGTTGATAACAGTCGTTAGGTCAAGTTATAGGTCTTTGGTCGATCGCGACTTGAAAACTAAAACTAAGTGAGACATATCACCACACGATAATAAAAAGATTTTATAAAACACACCTTCTGATGCATTTTTAAAACCAAAATTATCGGATCAACAGACAGTAAAATACTTAGTTTTAAGTTTCGACGTTTCAAAAGTGATCATGTATTTGTATAGATTGCTTTATTTAGAGCAATATATACAAAGTCTGCAAGTGCCCATCCTTTTTTTAGACGTTTTTGGGGGCGGATGCCGGTTTGGAGCGACCAGCTCTTCCAGCGGGCGCGCCTGGTCTAGGGGTTCGCTTACCCGTAGCGCCACTGGACTTGCCAGAGACCGCGCCGGCTGGCGTGAAGCTCCTGGAACTGGCGTGCAAGGTCACTTTCACCTTCCCTTTCTTGCCTTGACTTGGCTGCTGGTACCAGCCGTCCAGTTTCTATGGTGGACTTCCTCGGAGCTAGAGGCCGGGATTTCCCTTTCTCAATCCGGTCCCTCTTGCATTGGAAGCCGAAGCCGTCCCCGATGACACTGCTAGGATTTCGGGGCGGTTCGCCGACACCAGGGGTCCAGTTTCTGTGGATGAGCAAGTCAGAGCCGGAGCTGGGGCCGTCCCCGTCTCCATTACCGACCCACTCCCCCCCTTGCACTGGTCGCAGAGCCAGCGACTGCACCCGAAGCTTCGGGGTCGACGCTAACGGTCGAGACTGCAGTCTCCAGAGCCTCAGCGGCTTTGTGACGGCGGCCAGCCTCGCGCTGACTCCTGCTCTTCTTTTTCCTCTTGGCTCTTTTCGCCGGGGCGGCTGCTCTGCCGCCTTCAGCTTGGGGGCCGCGGACCTGGCCACAAAACCCGCCGAGCCAGGCTTCCCATTACTGGGTTGCGTGGCCTTCGGGCCACCGTCGTCCAGTTCTGCAGACCAAAGAGAGAGTGTTGCCTTACGCTGCATTACACCCCAGCGAACGCGCGCGCATGTCCCCACTAAAATATAAATATAAATATAAAAATATAAACGTTGTAAATAAACACTCGAAATTTTGGAACGCATATATATGTTCCAGAATTACCTTACGCATGCGCTACAATTTCATCCTGATGCCATAGGCTAACAGCTAAGCGGTACAACGGATTTGTAAGGGTTCCAGGTCCAACACATACGTTTGTGACGTTAAATTGTGTCGTTGTTTCATACTACCGCGACGTTGAAATCACAAATCGCCTAACCTGAAAAGTCGCAAATCACTGAATCAAAATCCTAAACGCACACGTGTGTGTTTTCAGCAGTCAAAGGGCTTAGGTAGTGTTTTAAACGTTTGTTTATATTCCCAGATGATCCAGGCGCCAGGCCATCTTGCTCAGGGTTGCATGTAGTGGGTCGCGGCAGAGGTAAGCTTTGTTAGGGATCCGTACCCATAGATTAAAAATGGGACTCTTATACTAGGACTTCACTGTCCGTCTGTCTGTCTGTCACCATGCTGTATTTTATGTACCGTGATAGCTAGACAGTTGTAATTTTTACACATGATCTATTTCTGTTGCCACTATAACAACAAAATACTATAAACAGAATAAAATTAATGATTTAAGTGGGGCTCCCAAACAATTAACCAACGTATTTTTCGTGATATTGGCACGGGACTCTTCGTGCGTGCGGCATGTTAACCAGTTAGTCCCGGTTAACCTAACTGTTATCACTGACACCAGTCGTTAGGTCAAGTTATAGGCCTTAGGACGACCGCGACCTGACACTAGATAATAAGATTTCATAAAACACACCTGATGCTTTTTAAAACCGAATTGAGGCGAAATTAGAGGATCAACAGACAGAGTAAAATACTTAGTTTTAAGTGATCATGTATTTGTATACATTGCTTTAGAACAATGTATACAAATTCAAACTTCATTTATCCAAAAAAGCAGTTAATTTATTCAGTTAGCTGTATAAAGGAAGTTTGAATTAGAATTTCTTTCATTAACTTTAGAACTACGGATTTTAATAACCTAGACGTTTCGGCAAACGGCAGTGGTTGATGGACGGTAATCGCATGAGTTTAAAAAGTGTGTTCAATTTCTTTTCTATTAGGTAAGTCACGTAAGAGATCACCACCACCTTGTACTTCGACTAGCCCCGATACTTGGGACGACTAAACTCTTCTACAACCACACCAGAAGCTCGCTAAAGGATAACGATATTGCTTTTTGACAGGCTTAATTATTTTATTTATTTTTATTACAACTATTTGTAATAAATCTGCTTACGTGCTTACCCCCTCCCCCATCCCCCTTGTCAGCAAAAATAAGCATAGCTTTTACCCCCCCCCCCCCCCCCCCCCATGCTTATGAATGTGCTTTTTCAATTACTGTATTGCATTTTTTACTATTATAATCATAATTTTAAGAATAAGAAAATACTCGTAGATTTAGGATAGAGATTAGATTTTACTGATAAGGTTTTCAAAAAACGTATTATTAGATTTGATTAAACTATTCTTTTTTAATTTGCAGATCGAATACAGCTAAGCGTTCACCTTTCGGCATCGTGCGCGGACGCATCGCGTTACGAATATTACGTTGTAATATTCTTTGTATAGAAAGTCGCAGAAGTGCGTCTACCAATCCGCATCGAATCTCCTACTTTCTATACAAAAATATTACGATCCGTTTGATGCGATCTGTCCGATGCGTACGATGCCGAAAGGTGGTAGCTTGGCTTAAGAACGTGGCGACTGTTACCATTTCCATACAAACTTAATACTAAAATAAATTATGAAAATTTTAGTTTTCTACCTTAATATCGATATTATTCGGATAAAGATTGTACTTTTACCACCGCAAGGTTTTCCAAAATATTCAAATAAAACGGAGAAACATTTTTCAATGAAAAACTTGTTTCTCCGTTTTATTTCATTTCGAATAAATATTTTCGAAAACCTTGCGATGGGGACCCTTTAAAAGTAAAATCTTAATCCGAATAATATCGATATTAAGGTAGAAAACTAAATTTTTCATAATTTATTTTGGTATTAAATTTGTATGGAAATGTTAAAAGTCGCCACGTTCTTAAAAGATTCAATCACATTTTTTATGACCAAAAATATTATCTTATTTCTAACAGAGTTAGAATGAGATTTCTATTAAGTTAGGTAGAGGTACCTATTTTTGTTTTTAATTTTGTTTGATTTAATCGATAATATTATATATTAGTATTTAATTCTTAGTGTTTAGAATATTGTGTTAAGCTTACAATTCACGACGACACTGACTGACAGTTTTAGTAGTGTCTTCGTGTATTTTAAGCATTAGAGTTACCCAATGAAACCATTTTTGATGATATCTATATTGGGTAAAGATACCAACTATTTCACTTCAATTTACGACGAAAATTGAATATCCTACACAATAGGGCTCCTTCATCTCTTCCCATGGATGCCCCACTAGCAAACCTGGGGATTTCCCCGCGCGGTGGCGGGTAAACTGCTTGCTCCTAAGGATGGTTAGGGGCCGCTGTTTTTTTTTCTAATTTATTTGCAGTAGGTGTGGTTATTTACGACAGCTATTACGCCGACGCCATAACAATTTGGACGACCCCGGGCTCCCGAGAGGGATGCAACCGGGAACGTCGCTTAGATAAGAAGAACTGTAGATAGATAGATATCATCAAAAATGGTTACTTTTTGAAACTTGTGTGTCTACTTCATTATATATTTAGAGTTGCGTACTAGAGTACTGTACTTTCACATTCTCATAGTTTTAATGGTGTTTATTTGTCCAAAAGACAAACCTTAGGCCTTAGAGTATAAGCAAAATTGACTGATTGATAATGGTGATTACTAATGAAATGAGGTATTGCGGGACGAGAAAAAGCTTTTCAGACATGTTGCCATAATATTTTTAATACTTAAATAACTCCTTTTTCGAAAGAAACGCCTAAAAGGAAGGATTATTTTATTAATTGAATCACTCTTACTATTAAAAAAAAAGTGTGACACTCGGGGACTGCCGCGGTAATGCTATTGCATAGCAATAGCTTTAACGCTGGAGGTATTGAATTGACCGCAAGGGAATTGGAGTTTTGGTGGTGTTAGATTTTATTTTCGTTACGGAATTTCTTGATTCGGTCGCCGCGCTCAAAGCCCGTGATAAAAGCTATGCAATAGCTTAAAAATGCATCGTTGTGTATTTTATATATTAAAGCATACAGGGACAGACAGCGGGAAGTTACTTTTTTTTACTATGTAGTGATTCCAACTTCTTAAATTATTAAATTCAAAATTAGGATATCAATTTTTGAGTTTAACAGTTGCCTAATTTAAGAGTCAAGAATATCTAGTGTTTAAGTTATGTACTTATGGGTCTCATTAGCTTAAAACATTTTGGATAAAATCACTTAACCATTACAGTCATACAATATTATAAGCTATGTATTTAATCAAAAGTAATTTAGGATCTCATAGAATTAGAAAGTAAGTGAATGATCGTGTCAGTTTTTTCGTCATACAGTAAGTATTTCAAATTGTTTAAGTAGCCTTAGGGCTACTATGGCCTATAAACTATACTATTTAACACAGTAAACGCTACTCGAAATTATAGATTTATGGGTAGCGTTTACTGTATTCGGTCGTAAAACTTCTGATTTTAAAGTATGCGTTTCTTTTGATTTTGTTATTTAAAATATATCTTTAAGAACGTGGCGACTGTTACCATTTCCATACAAACTTAATACCAAAATAAATTTTGAAAAATTTAGTTTTCTACCTTAATATCGATATTATTCGGATTAAGATTTTACTTTTAAAGGATCCCCACCGCAAGGTATTCCAAAATATTCATTCGAAATGAAATCAGTTAGTCAATCAGTAACAGTCGCCACGTTCATAAGGGCACTACTTTATTTCTAATCTGCGTACGTTATGTTTAAAAACGTGCGTAGCGTGCGTTTCAATTGAGTATCGCCCTTAAATGATTTAGATTTTGACATTAAACTTTATACTACTATTGTCGTTAGAATTGTAATCGTTCGTGTAAGAATAACCCGAATTTTCAGCGAATAGTCAGCTTTTTTATACGTGATTCGAACTATACTAATCGATTTCATTGTTTTTCGTAATTAAAAATAAGAGTAAGTTGATTAAACAGTATGGTATCAATATCTGTGGGTTTTTATTCTGTTAGACACGACACAGTTCGACAAGATAACTTATTAATCCTACTATCCTACTAATATTATAAATATGAAAATTTGTGAGGATGGATGTTTGTTACTCTTTCACGCAAAAACTACTGAACCGATTGCGATGAAACTTGGAATATAGATAGCTGGACACCTAGAATAACACATAGGCTACTTTTTATCCAGTAATTCCCGCGGGATCGGGACTTACGCGGGTGAAACCGCGGGGCGCAGCTAGTCTATGCTAATATTATAAAGAGGTAACGTATGTATATTATGTATGTTGGGGGTAATCTTCGAAACCACTGGACCGATTTTAATGGAATTTAATATGAATGTACAAACACTTTACTTCACTTTATTCAAACACTTTAATAACTCGAAGAAGGCGGCAACTTCTAACATACAATTATAATGCCTATACATATTATATTAAGGTATAGTGGGGTAAATCTGATATAACTTATTAAGTGGGGTAAATCCGAATTTATTAAAAAATGGATTTAATATCACTCTGACTAAAGGTCTATTCCGTATTTACCCCACTTTCAGAGTTACCCCAGTACACCTTATTTAATAAATACAAATTGCAGGGCGTTTCACACAGCGTATTCGGATCCCAAACTAAGCAACTAGGCTTGTGCTTGTGCTTGTGCAAAGAATAGTAATTTTACTTTGTTTCTGTCTGTCAACTTTGAAAGTTCTTGTCACGGAAAAAGACAACATTTTCTCACTACTCCGACCTTACTCCACGTTTATTAATAAAAGGCTATGAAGGTTCTTGTCAAGGAAAAAAACAGCATTTTCTCACTACTCCGACCTCACTCCACGTATAATAATAAGCCTAACATGGTATACTTTGTAATAAAATAACTTATACCTACGTTAGGTAGATACTAGAATACACCCAGAACGGACACAAACATGGTCAGCGTAACAATACCTGTCTCCGCCGCCGCCGGCAGGAATCGAACCCGTAGCCTTTCAGTGTTGCAGCCGGGAGTTCGCCCGACGCGACGCGCTACTTAGACAAATTATAAGAGAAAAAGTTGTGAGTTCATCCAAAAGAATAAAACCGGAAATACACCTTAAATTAATCTACTCAAATACAGATGGCATGACCTCTGAAAAGAGTTTTAAATCGGATCCGGAAATCCCAAAGTTCATCCCACAACCGGAAATGCTTTAAATTCATCTACTCAAATATAGATGGCATGACCTCTGAAAAGAGTTTTAAATCGGATCCGGAAAGACCAACGTTCACCCGAGTCCATTCAACTGATGAACCAAAGACATCTCTTTATGTCTCTGGTTCATCCGTTGTCTCTGGTTTACCACTTTCAAAGACATCAAATCATATGTTTATTTATAAATGTTGCTCTATAATTTATGGTTTGATTGGGTGTTGAGTTGAAGAAGGTGTTTGTTCAAACTTCAAACTCTCAAACCAGGAGGCTTGATGCCAAAAAATCAAGTTGCCTTTCTCTTAATTTAATCAATTATTTTGACAAGAGAAAAAAAAACTAACCTCAAAATTAAATAAATCCACACATGAAAATATTTTTGTTATTGTTATTTGCATTTTATTGAATAAAATGACCGAATCCTATGTTGGATTTTTGTGTGAAATTGCCTCCAATATCAACCAGTTTGATAATACTGTCCATAATGTACTGCGAAGTCACTATTTGTAAGTATTCATTTTTTAAACCTTTTTTTACTTCCCAACACAAATTATTCATCGATTCAGTGTTGTTTTAGAATGAAATGTAAAGCTACAACCGGGGGCTATAGTCTACCTGCAAATAAGTTTTCAACAGCTGTCCGATGTCCAAAGTGTTGTCTCGAAAGGACCAAGGACACTCCAGTTACGGTAAGAAAACCTTAACACCTCATTATGTACCAGTTTATGAAAGAATCTTACTTGTTAGAGTCTGACCAACTGATTATTAGACTACAACCTACAGTTTTTGAAAAATAAGTAGTATTTAGTTTTATTTGTACTAAAATTGGGATTTTTCCTTAGCTGCGAGCCAATACACTCAGTAAAAGACAATGTAAGAGATTGAAAAGCAGAAAAAGCAAAATGAGTAAAACAAAGTTGGAATATACAATGAGAATATTACATGGAAATAAACTGGTAAGAACATAATAATTTCCTTGAGATTCAACATAGGTACAGATAAAAGAAGTTAACACTCAGTTTTAATAAATATTGTTGTGGCCTTCCTCGATTGTCATGCCGTCTCCTTGGTGCCTACCTACGAACCGGTCATAGAAACGGAAATTGGTTCAAATTCAAATCTCGAAATCTTGGCAGTTGTCTTCAATTCTTTTCTTTTTGATGTGATGATAGAAAAATCTGGGTTCGAACGAAGATAGCTAATTAAAGTGAACTCCTTCTTCTTTTCCGTTGTTATTGGTAGTTAAGTAAAAATAGAGATAGATAGGTACCTACTAGCAGTCCTAACCAACTCAATATTGTATGACGTTGCATACAGTGGAATCTTGCCCCAAATTAAGCACTAGGCTTGCACTATGAGTACTAGACAATGGGTATACGTACTACATAATAGAGTTCTTTGTAAATACATTCATATCAATACATAGAAAACACCCAGAGCAGAAAAAATACTCATTAATTTTTAAGCATAAATACTGCACCCGGCAGGAATCTAACAACCAACCTACTGCATTGCAGTTGCACCTTTGTCTGACGAGCCACAGAGGCTTATAAGTGAAGATTCGGTGGGAAAAACAACAATTCTCAAGTCCGTTAATTTTGTGAATCTGATCATTAATAATATTTCGAGGCTTTTCATATACAATCCTGCAGATTTACCTTTATAAGTGCTGAATAATACTATAAAATTAATGAATATTAAGTTATATTATTTTGTTTGTTACAGGAACAGACTTGTAATTTCTGCCATCACACTACCGTAACTCATATTGAAAAGCCTAAAAAGGATCTTGTGAAAATAGAAAATGACCCTCAAAAACTTAATGCTAGTGTTAAAAAGAAGGAAGAAAATGTTTCCAGACACACAATGAAAGACAAAATTAAAGATAAAACTGGTAAAAACAGTGCAAATAAGACTAAAGCAAGATTAGACAAAACTAATCTATATACTAATGCATTTGATGTATTTTCTTTAAATAATGAGAAGAATACATTAAAATCCTCAATACAAGAAACTCCTAAAGTTTTTAATAATAGTAAAAGAAAAAAGGACAAGTATGCAGGATTATGTCAAAAAGCTGTTTTAGCTTCAGTCAAATTAAAGGAAGAAAAAGTAAAACAAAATAAACTTAATTTATTTCTTAAGCTATCTACAAATTCCTGATTATATAAAATAATTCTGTGATTAAAACTTATTATTTTAATGAAATGTTTAATTTCTTCAATTTCTACAAAAAGGCCCATCAATCATTATTTACATTTCTGCTGAATAGCCATCAAATGTAGATCCATAACATTTGTATGAGTATGTCCAATCATAACATGATAGGTCCCGTTTTCAAAATCCTTATAAAAGTTGTAAGAATCATTGTTATCTAAATATTTCTTTACATTAATATTTTTACTTTTACATTCTCCTATAAGATCCAAATAACCAATCGCTCCGGCAGCGTCAGTTGGTCCGTCTATGCCATCAGTTCCAGCACTGAGAAAGAAAACATTGTGATTGTCAAAAGAATCCTTAATCTCATTAATAGCGTAGGAAAATTCTAAAGCTAATTGTTGATTTCTTCCTCCTAAACCTGTGCCTTTGACTTCTACTGTTGGTTCTCCGCCAAGTATCAATAAAATATCTTTTTCTGACTTCACTTCTTCTAAACTGTGTATATTATCCATCTTAAGCCCTGCTATTTCTAACGACTTAACTTCGACTTTCAATTCTTTTATATCAATTTGCCCATTGGTGTATTGACAAAAAGCTTTTGCTAATTTCGCGTATTCTTTAGCAATTGTAGATATATTTCCAGTTACTGAATTGGAAAGTTCTACTGGTAAATAGTTGAAATGTTCAGCTTCCTTTCTTGCTGCTAAAACACTAATTTTATTAGAGCCAATCAGATAATTTCGGGTCAAACCTGAAGGAAATTCTTCCGTCTTATCCATTTTTAATACATCTTTTATAGATTTAGGCATATCATTGTAGAGGTTAAACTTTTTAATTATTTCTATCGCTTTTTCTGGATGGTCTGTATCTTGGATTGTCGGGCCACTACCAATCAATTCCAAAGGATCTCCTACAATATCAGAAAGTATTAGAGAAACTGTCAAAGCTGGCTTTGCATAAATAGCTAGTTTTCCTCCTTTAATATCTGATATTCTTTTCCTGACAGTGTTAAGCTCCTTTATATCAGCACCAGAGTTGGCCAATTTCTTTATTAGGTCTGTTTTTTCTTGAAGAGTTATTGGAGATTTTGGCAGAGGCAGTAAAGCGGATCCTCCCCCGCTAATCAAAACTAAAAGTACATCATCAATAGACAAACTAGTAGCAAGTTCTTTAATCTCCTGTGCTGTAGACACTGCTTCATCATCGGGCAAATTGTTCTTTGCTCCTTCACGATAATTTATATTAGAGCAGTTTGGTTTTGCACTGAGACTGCCTAAAGGAATACAAATAATGCCTTTCTTAATTTTATTTCCCAATATTAGATCTACTTCTTGTGCCATATATTGGACAGCTTTTCCTGCGCCGACTACGAAAAGTCTCTTATTTTCAAGGTTGTAATCATCTCCGTTGATAGTAAGGCAATCATTGCTGGAGTTGTATTTAACGCAGTTCCTGATAAGGTGGTGAGGTATAACTGCGTTGACGCCGGCTCTGTATATTTGTATCAAATCTGATGCTATGGTTCTTGCCATTATTAGAAAAACTACGAAGACGGAATCCTTATAAAACGACGACTTCCTGCTGAATATACAAACAAATTAGATAGGTAAGTATGTATACTTCACATCTAGGCAGATAACTGATAGAGCAGCACTTAGGCAAAAGAGGATAGAATTTCACACTCTGAGTTAAAACACGAGTGCGTGTAATCATGTAGTTTCTTATTGCAAACTTCCGTAGCGTAGCCGATAAATAATTTAAGATAAAGCAATGATAAAAAGAAGGTTAAGTTGATAACTAAGGTAGGTATGGTATATCTGATGTAACGTCAGTAAGTTTTATAACCACATAGAAAATAATAGAGTACCTACATAACTCTACCTACCTTCAAAAAACTGCTTTTATTTTTACGCAGATAGCCAAGCCATGTGGTGAGTGGCCTTGAATTGAATCGTAAAGAAATGACCTTCTCGTTTGTCCAGTTATTGGACTTTCCCGCACAAATGACGCTACCTGATTGGTTGTAACAATACGCGCAGTCTATTTTAAGTTGCGTTCCATTACACAAGGTTTTATTAATCGTTGTAAGATTAATCGTACTTGACGTAATTCAATAGTGCGTTAAAGTTTAGAAGTAAATTTTATGCTAAACAAATGTACTTGACTTGTGTTGTGTATGTGTAATATGTATTCCGTGACCATAATAAAATAAGGTTTCTAATTATTTGGCGAAAAGGAACGTGATTTCATTTCGAACAAGTTGTGACAAGTCGCCGCAAAAATTCAAACTTTGTCGACTTTGCAACGTAGAAAGTGGAAAACAATCGCTTTTATTTTGTTAAAATTAGATTGTACATTAATTTTAATGATTTAACTCTGATTTACCACTATTAGAAGTGTTAACGATGTCAACAGTTATCTGTGTATCACAGTATTTTACAAATAAACAAAATGTAAGATCTTTTGGAAATATAATCCACAGGAGGTCATTGAAATCGGATTTTCTAAAGCAGCTTTTTGAAGACGAAGAATATTTGATAACAGAACTAACTATTGACCTTAAACTATTGCTGTCTACGTTGAAATTGAACTTAAGAGTGAAATGTAAGAAGGATTTTAAAGAGTATTTCTCTTCTGAGAATGTAAGTACAGAACTCCATTCTGTGGATAAAGAATTTGTTTATCAAAGTGTCTGGACTGCTGTAAAAGATATAATCCCGAATAAGTTGTTTATTGGTAAGAATACTAAGACATTCCAGAGTATGATCAGAGAAATTGTATACAGTATGCGGAGGCAGCATATTATTCTATCTAAATTAATAGATAAATGGGATTTTTCATCATCTTTATGGAAGCCACCGCACTTTGTATCCAAGCAAATACTGTCTCAAATATTAATTTGGATTTTTAAAAATATCATCTCCGCTATGATAAGTCTTAACTTCTTCGTATCCACTTCCAAAATAGATGGCGACGAAAATAAACTGCATTATTTTTGGAAAAATCAGTGGCAAAGCTTCTATGACAAAAAATTATCAGAAATGGTTTTCACCAGAGTTCTTACAAAATGTTATCCATACAGCATGGGGAAGAAAATTAAGAGAAAAATTAGATCGAACGAGCGGTCAAAGTTAAGAAGTATGAAAAAAGAGGTACCCAAACTACACTTTGTTTTGAAAAAAAATAATGATTATAGACCCATTGTAAGGTACAGAAGTAACTCTCAAAATACTGCAGAGAAATATAAAATGAAAGAAAGATTAAAGGTTCTAAGGATATTATCTGGTAAACCACCAGAAAAATTTGAAGAACAATTCAATCAGTTGTATAAATATTGGATAAAATATGACAAACCAAAGTTATATTTTATCAAAAGCGATCTCAGTAACGCTTTTGGATGTGTTAATAAAGAAAAGCTATTGAAAATATTACATGAAAGACACAATAGGTTTCAAAATACTGAGAAAAATACAGATCTGAGAAGAATTGGGGTGCAGTTTAAAGAAATAGTTAATGAATATCGTAAGCCACTTTTTGTTAGAGCTGGTTCTACTGTCTTCGAATGGAAGGAAGGCCTTGTCCAAGGATATAAGTATTCTCCAGCCCTATCAGAACTCTACTACAGACACTTAGATGAAATATATTTCTCAGAACATTTAAAAGAGACTCAAAATCAAATCAAACTTTTCAGAAGAGTTGTCGATGATTATTTATACGTGACAAGTTCTTTAGATGATGCTCAAGCATTTTTGAAAGCACTATCTAATTACAGAAACGTGAATTATTCAAAAACTTATGTTAATTTTGAACATTCAAATATTCAGTTTAGCGAAGTAATAACGTTCTTGGGTTATCAGTATGATACAAAGACTTTAGAAGTAAGCAGAGCGTGTAATAATTATGCAGGACAAATGTGTTACAAAATATTATTTACAAATAATATAACAGATTTAGGGAAATTTTTAGAAAATCGCATTGGGCAATCAGCAAATCCGATTAATAAACATTTATTCAACTTCCTCTACAATTCAGAAAAGTTAATATGGAATCATATTTTTACTACCTATTGCATGTCCGCTAACAAATTCTGCACTACACTAGCCATTTTAATGAATGAAGACGAAATGTGCCACTACTTATCTATTTACAAAAAGAAGGTAGCTGTAAAGTTAACTAATTCCATGATCGACACCTTAATGCGGACTAAACCAGCAGATTTCCAGTTTATGTTTTGCATAAACCATTTTCAGCATTTAGCTTGGCAAGCTTTATATCGATGTGCGAAATATACTTCAAAGTGCAGTATTTTAATACCTTCGATAAATAGTGAAGTGGCAAGAACAAATTGTGTTTCTGGAAAATGGAGAGAGCATGCAAGTTGTGTATCTTCAAGTGGAGAGACCTTACGTCTAGCGAACCAAGATATATGTAGAAGGAGTGACTTTAGAGCTTTTGTTAAACATTTAGATCTACCAAAGACAATGGAATGTTACAATCATAAGAGAGTTTTAAATAAAATCAAATAATTGTTATAAAATTGTTTTATTTAGATTAGCTTAAATTTACTTTTGGACGGAAATTGTTACAGTTAAAAAATAACTAAAGGCTTACTCACATAGCAGTGATTTATCTCAGAACATTTAGAAATGTAATTAACATCATACAAATAAATTATTGTGATGCAACCTTGATATTTTAAAGAATGTACACAGCATTACGTATGTGCACAATAGATCTTGGCTATGTGAGAAAATCTTAACAGTTTAAGGCACATAATTATCATAATACACTGGACGGATCTATAAATGCTGCACTTAGGAAAACATTTCTTAAATTATACAAAAAATATAAGATCATTTAGATAAAAAAATACAGGATGTTTTGTCATTTTCGATACTTACTAAAATATCTACTAACTAGGTACTTATACTTACACAAAGGTACATAATTATGTATTTACTTATAAAAAAAGATATTAAGTAATAGAGAAAAAATACACAGAAAAAAAGTAAAAGAAAATAATATCATGTTTCTTAGAACAAATAGCAGATCATTAAAATGAGATTAATAAGTAAATAAAAAACTAAATTCAGTCTACACAAATTACACAAAGAGATGCTCAAGAAGAATCGCGTAAATGTAAAAAAATTAACATTTTAAAAAGGTTTACTCTTAATGATATACATAAAAACCAATATCAATATAATAAATGCATAATGTGTAAAAATTTACGAAAAATACATTATTTCATATTCATCAAACTATGAAACTAAATATACATGTGCATATACGTATTGGCGCGTGGTTGTACGTGTGCGTAAAGCTTACACAGATACAGTTGATAGTGTGTGTGACTGAGATACTGTCTTGGTTTGCAATGCGAATTTCTCTTTTTGCGGCAGGATGCTTTGCCTAATTGCATAAATTAAAAAAAACACTTTACCCTTGCACAGTGAATGGGTAATTCAATTATCAAAGATAAACCCAGAGATACAGACCCAATCATACACACACATTCACACATCGGGGTCAAAATAATAACCCTAATTTTTTCGTAGTCTGTTAAATAAAAATGTATGTTTAAAAAAAATGATTGCACCTTACATATTTTATAGTCAAAATAAAAGAACGGCTAAAACAAAACTAAATAATATTTACATGCAGCCACGCACCAATACAAGTCTAAACACATGTAGTCGAAAACGACACAGGAAATCAATAAAATACCATTGCTACCATCACAACTGCCATCAAATAACCCATTTCAATTTTACTCGCATGGGACAAGAAATTAGGGTCGGACGCTACGTAGTAAGCACTCTTCGGCGCATCGCACGACACAATTCTCGCGGCTCGAATCAAAGCGGGGCCGGCGATGATTTCTGCTGAACGTTCGCTATGGGGTATTGGCTTGAGACGAACGGTTACGTCACTGAATATCAGATCCGAATACGGTGGCTGGGAGTAGAACATGCTGAAACTGAGGAAATAGTAGTGGTTAGGTATTTTGATAGTTTTCTCACAAAATGTGTCAAAGTTACAATCATTTAGCACTATAGTGCGTACGACACACATGTTTGTACATAAAAGGTTGTGTTTAAAATAGATAGCCAATAGGAGACACAGCTACTTTTCATCTCAACATTCTTACGGGGTCGGGACAGACGCAGGTTAATTCCGAACCCGTGGGGCGTTCCTAGTCTCATCCGAGCAATGTTCCTAGTTGCATTGCACTTGGGAGCCCGGGGTCCGACAAACCCCAAATGCATTTTTTTTATTTAGGGTCAGCGTTGACAATTCTTTCTGCAATTACGATTTGGCAATATTTTTCCCACATCAACCCTCCTAGAGCCCAAGTAGTTTAACCGCCATAGCGTGGGGATAACTAAACGTTTGCTTGTCTCACTCAGACTCAAATTTTACGACACCCACGGGATAAGATGGGTAGGTAACCCTATTCTAGGGCTACACAACACGTAACGCTCTTACGCTGAAGGAAAAACATGGTGAGGAAACCAACGACATGTCCTAGGACTCACCACGGTCCGAAGGCATGGAATATTAGCCAATCCGGAGTAGGATCCCGTTTCGTCTTACTGCTTAACCCCTCTAATCACGTACAATGGCCCAATTGTGAGGCTAAGTGCGGAAAAGGCCCAGCGACTAACTACACAACATGTATAAGCCCCGCAAGTTGATATTGCGATTGGCGGCCATCTTGGTGACGTAGTCGACGTGCACCGTCGGTACCGTTCGCAAGGTAAATAATATAATTTATAATTATTTACCACATAACCCAGACATTAATTAAGAAATATTTACACATCAACAATATAATTATTATGTACTTATGGGTATAATCATTGATTTTTTATAAGCAGCATACAAAACTAATCTTTTATGGTCCCGAAATTTCTTAGAAATATACCTGTGGTCATAAACAGCCGTCTCGCTACTACAAATAAACCCATAACCCTAGCTTATTTACTATTTATTAAAAATTTTTTGCTATCTGTACTTTTGTGCAACGGATGACGTCACGCAGCTGTTATTGTGACAAGGTTCCATCGCAATATCAACTTGCGGGTCTTATACAGTATATTATGTAAAGTTACCTGAAATCATCCGACTTGGCGCTGCCGTAGAGCTGCTGTGCGTAGACCATCAGATTGGAGAACGTGTCAAGTTCGGTGTGGTTCGCGCGTCCCATCAGAACGGAGCCCGGAACGCGGCCCAAGTTGCACGACGCGTACTCGTGGGCTTTGGCGCGGGTGCCTACAAACAAAAACAAAATTAAGAACGTGGCGACTGTTACCATTTCCATACAAACTTAATACCAAAATAAATTATGAAAAATTTAGATTTCTACCTTAATATCGATATTATTCGGATTAAGATTTTACTTTTAAAGGGTCCCCAAAGCAAGGTTTTCCAAAATCCGAATAATATCGATATTAAGGTAGAAAACTAAATTTTTCATAATTTATTTTGGTATTAAGTTTGTATGGAAATGGTAACAGTCGCCACGTTCTTAAGTGACGGAAATTGGTCAGTAGAATTATAAATAATCTTACTAATATTATAAACTAGCTGCGTCCCGCGGTTTCATCCGTGTTACTTCAGATCCCGTAGGAATTAAAAGTAGACTATGTTACAACCGATTGCAATGAAACTTGGTATGCAAATTGGATGAAGATCTGCATTAACACATTGACTACTTTTGATCCCGATATTCTCACGGGACCAGGACTAACGCAGATGAACCAGCTATGAGTAACTAACTGTGCTCCAGCTATTTACTCATATAGCCTTATTAATAAACGTGGGGTAAAGTCGGAGTAGCGAGAACATGCTTTGTCTTTTTCCGTGACATCAACTTTCAAAGTTGACAGACAAAAACAAAAAGTGGTAAAATTATTCCGACCTTATTCCTCGTTTATTAATAAGGCTTATAAAGTTTATATTTCTTTGTCACTAAAACTGGTCGCAGCACCGCTATGCTATTTCAATCTGAAGTGACATTTAGAAGTCGTTATAACATCTGATATGCAGGCTTCCTTTGTCTACACGTACAGCACACAACTAAACAAAATGTCGATGTGTACGCAAATTTCTTTCGATGTGTGCTGGAGGTGTGGATAAAGAAAGCCTGAATGAATGAATAAATAATTTATTTATTGTACACACCATATTTATAAGTACTCTATTTCAGAATCCTAGTTCAAAATGTAAACAAAGAATTGTCAATATCAAAGGAAAAAGTAAATAAAGAGCTGTCACTTTCAAAGAAATGTATAAGTTTTTTATTTACATTTTTGATCTAAGATTCTGGAAATAGGCTTAAAGTTTTGAAGGTATGAGATGGTGTGTACTTCCACCGGGCTGGTGCCCGGCTCCCTTTGGAGCAAAACCACCTAATTTTGCTCGGTCCGGTAGGCCGCGGCCGACGATGTTACGTTGTATGAGCTCATCTCGGAAAGAATGTTAATAGTGCGGTTCAGGATTTCGCACCAGTAACGCCATCTCTTCGAAGCAAGCCTGCAAATCTGTCGGAGTAACTTATGCCTTACCGTCAGGACACAAGAGTTGCAAGTCGTCTGGCAGCAGATCGCGGGCCCACCACTCCCGGCGCCGGCCTGCCGACACCTCCGCCGGCGCGGTGTGTCGCACGAACGCTGCGTGACCGCCGCCCTCGACCAAGCATCGCACCGCGCCTTGAGCGCCGTAGTACGGCTCGGACGCGTCGCGGCGGCAACGTCTGTAGTACAAGCGAATATTGTCTAATAGTGGTATCGTTTCTATTGGAATGAGGAGGAACACTAACTTTTTATCCCGGCAGAGGGTGTTGGTCGACTAATCTTAGGTTTGAATTAAGAACTGTCAAACAGGTGATTTTTACAACTCTCGGCGCCAAATCAGCCATATCGGTCTCAGACTGAAAGAAAAAAAAAACTCGGCGTTTTCATTGGTGGGGGACCATAATCAAAAAAAACCGGCCAAGTGCGAGTCGGACTCGCGCACGAAGGGTTCCGTACATTTTTGAATTAATGGAAAGGAAAATTGCGATTTACGGTTTATGACGTATTAAAAAAGAACTACAAGCTAGATCTTGTTCAAACCAATTTTCGTTGGAAGTTTGCATGGTAATGTACATCATTTATATTTTTTAGTTTTATCATTATCTTATTTTAGAAGTTACAGGGGGGGGGGGGGGACACATTTTACCACTTTGGAAGTGTCTCTCGGGCAAATTATTCAGATTAGAAAAAAATGATATTAGGAACCTCAACATCATTTTTGAAGACCTATCCATAGATACCCCACACGTATAGGTTTGATGAAAAAAAAATTTTTGAGTTTCAGTTCTATATATAACCCCAAAAATTTATAGTTTTTTTCTATTTTTGTGTGAAAATCTTAATGCGGTTCACCGAATACATCTACTTACCAAATTTCAACATCATCATCCGAGCGTTGTTCCCGGTTGCATCTCTCTCGAGAGCCCGGGGTCCGCTTTCCTACTTTTACGTCTCCACTTCGCACGATCTTCGGCATCCCGTGTAGTGAGGCCATTAGCACGCATATCCGATCTTACAACGTCAAGCCAGCACTTCTTGGGTCTTCCCAATCTGCCGCGGCCGGGCGGAGGCGCCATAGCAAGACATTTGTTTCCCACGTAACTAGCCGGTTTCCGTAGAACGTGGCCGTACCACCGTAAGCGGCATTCTTGCAGTTTGTCTGCAATGTCTCGGACATGAAGGCTGCCCCTGATGCGGGAGTTTCTGACGCGGTCTTTTCGCGTCACTCCACACATCCAGCGCAGCATTTTCATCTCCGTGACACGCAGCTCCTGCTTATGTCGCTCAAGCAATGGCCACGCCTCACTGCCATACAAAAGGACAGGTCTAATGATCGTTTTATAGAACTGTCCCTTCAGTTTAACCGGCATTTTCGGGTCACAGATGACACCAGTTACCTCTCGCCACTTGGCCCAAGCTGCCGAAATGCGGGACTTGACGTCACAATCGATGTCGCCGGACTCGTGAAGCACAGATCCCAAGTACTTAAACTGGTCTGTCCGCTCGACCATGTGACCGTCTACGCAGACAGGTGTGGGATCTGTGGTATTGCTAGCCAAGTATTCGGTCTTCGCTACGTTGAGTTGCAAACCGCCGTTCTCAAGTGACTCTTTCCACGCATTTACACGCATTCCAAGCCGCCCCTTATCCGAGTCCGCTAGTGCAATATCATCAGCATACATGAGCATCCACGGGGGCTGCTCGTGTGCGTCTCGGATGATTACGGACAGTGCGTCCAGTATTACGCTAAACAGAAACGGACTTAGGACGGATCCTTGGTGGACTCCGACTGTAATGGGGAAAGATTTAGTGTCACCAACAGCAGTTCGCACCACTGAATCGGAATTTCGGTACATGTCCCTGATGGTTTCAATATAAGTTTCAGGCACCCATTTGGACCGCAGCGCCCACCAGATCATCACGCGAGGAACACAGTCGAAGGCCTTCTGCAAGTCCAGGAACAGAAAATGCAGATGCGTATTCTTCGATCTGTATTTCTCCATAACGATCCTTAGGGCGAAAACAGGGTCCATGGTACCATGACCGGGGCGGAAACCATACTGCCCCTCCGAGACAGTGCACTCCTGCCGGATCCGAGAGTCAACTATACGCTCGTAGAGCTTCATGGTGTGGGACATGACCTTTATACCACGATAACTTCCACACTCCTGCACAGATCCCTTGCCCTTGAACACTGGAGTGATAACACTCAGTCTCCATTGGGCGGGGATTCTGCCGGTCTCGAGTATACGGTTAAAAAGGTTGGTTAAGATGCCCACACCACGAGAACCCATAGCCCATACTTCGATGGGGACTCCATCGGCGCCGACAGCTTTCCGATTCTTCATGCAGCGAAGAGCCTTGCGCACCTCCTCAGGCGTTATCAGTGGCAAAAGTCCTAGATTCGGAGGGAGTTCCGGTGGCTGCACCTCTTTATACTGCTTATTGAGCAGCTCGTGGAAATAAGAGCGCCACCTCTCCTTCACCGCGAGGTCCTCGCATAGCAGGTTACCATTAGGATCTTTTACACAGCGGCACTTGGATATATCCTGTGCCGCTTTGATCCTAGAACGTGCCAACTTATAAATAAGCTTCTGCCCCTCAGACGTTTCCAACTTATCGTACAATGGCTGTAAGTGGTCCCGTCTGGCTCTGGCTACTGCTCTCTTTGTGGCACGTTTGGCAGACCTGTACACGTCGCGATCTTCAGGAGAGTTGGACGCTTGCCACTTTTTAAAGAGGGCTTTCTTCACCCTAGTCTCCCTCTGGACTGTGTCGTTCCACCACCAGGTTTCCTTGTCACACTTGCGTCCTCCCTTAGACATACCGAGGACCGACCGCGCCGAATCAGCGATAGACACCTGAATCCGGTCCCAGTGTTCCTGTACCGATTCGCCTTCAGCATTGGCACATTTGTCGCCGATTGCTGAGGCGAGCATCTGGGACTTGACTTCATCGAGCATCCACCATCTGATTCGGCGCTGACATGGTTCCGGTCGTTTGTCTTTGGTCTTTACACAGAGATCCATGACAAGGATACGGTGTTGGGCAGTGAGACTCTCACCGGGTATGACTTTGCAGTTGGCCACGTGGCCGATATGATGTCTCCTAGTGATTAGAAAATCGATTTGGGTAGCGCGCCCCCCGCTCCTGTAGGTGATCAAGTGGTCGGGCTTCTTTTTGAAATATGTGTTCACGAGTGCCAGGTCGGCAGTGGCACACGTACGCAGAATTTCTTCTCCTTCCGCATTCCGACTGCCATACCCGTAGCCTCCATGAACACGTTCAAATTCCGCCCCCATCTCACCCACATGACCGTTCAGATCACCACCCAAAACGATTCCCTGTGACAACGGGATAGCCCCAAGGACCTCGCCGAGTTTATCCCAAAACGACCTCTTATCAGCGTCGCTACAACCGACCTGTGGCGCGTAAGCACTTACTAAGTGGGTAGGAACCCCCCCAATAAGCACATTCACGCACATAAGTCGGTCGCTAAAGCGATTCACCTCCAAGATATCGTCATGCAACCTCTCAGCGAGCACCACAGCCACCCCGTTCTCTCCATCAGGTGCACCCGTGTAGATCAGCTTGTAGCCATTCCCAATGAGCCGGGATCTGCTGCCTTTCCATCGAGTCTCCTGCAGGAACGCCACGTTTCCAAATTTCAACAGTATAGCTCTTAAAGTTTGGAAAAAAGTGACTGTGACATACGGACGGACAGACGGACAGACGGACAGACAGACAGACATGACGAATCTATAAGGGTTCCGTTTTTTGCCATTTGGCTACGGAACCCTAAAAAAAAGATCATACGATCCCAGCGCCATCTGCTCACAGCTTTGCGTGTGCCACCCCATTGCGCGTAGGCGTATTTACGTTATACGCATTCATTCATCATAATCACTCAACCGTAGTCAAATGTCAAAAAACGGAACCCTTATAGATTCGTCATGTCTGTCTGTCCGTCGTAAACCGCAATTTACCTTTCAAAACAAAATATGTTTTATACGTTTGAAACACGTTTGTTGTACGGGAGCCCCCCAAATATTTGTTTTATTTTGTTCTCAGTTTTTGTTGTTGTAGCGGCTACAAAAATACATTTTCTGTGAAAATGTCAACTGTCTAGCTTTTACGGTCCATGAGATACAGCCTGGTGACAGACAGACAGCGAAGTCTCAGTAATAGGGTCCCGTTTTTACCCTTTGGATACGGAACCCTAAATAAGGAACCATTATAAGAACACTTTTTTATCTGTATGCATAGAACCTAGAAGTTGAAATGTATACCAGATACTAATCTAAAAGACATCTATGGTTTTATGGTATTCAGTTTGAATCGCGTGGTGTTTAAAACTGACTGTGACATACGGACGGACAGACGAACAGACAGACATGACGAATCTGGTTTCCGGGGAAGGGTTCCGTTTTTTGCCATTTGGCTACGGAACCCTAAAAAACTATTAATAACAATTTCTATTAGTTTTTGTATGTAGCTCAAGGCTATTTTATTTAGAAAATTTATTTTCAAGAAAAAATAGCATGCAATTTTTTTTTTCCACTTCTCGCCTCGCCGCTAATGAAAATTTTTGAATGCTATTTTTCCTTGAAAATAAATTTTCTATTAATAACAGTTTAGAGGCGTATCAAGTCTAGATACAGTGACCTTGTTCTCGATAAATTCTTTATCAGCAGTTCAATACTAACCTAAAGGAAGCTCCGTGGCACAAATGGCAGAGGTTATCATGCGGCACGGTGCCAGAGTCCACATATTCTGAACTAAGAGCTCCGGGGGCGCAGGATTTGGTGAAATATTCCGCTGCCGCGTGAGCTCCGTCGCACCCGTACGGTCTAGGGATAGATAAATTACACGGTTAAGAGGATAGTCTCCATTCTCTTTCTCCATACAAACGTAGTTTTAATTGTCCTTCCTGGATAAAGACATTAGAGCAAATATGTTCATGCCATAAAACCTATATCTGTCATGACAATGCATCTACCTTTTTATTTTCTAATTAAAATAATAATAAAATGAAAAAAATAAAAAGGTAGATACATAGTCATGACAGATATAAGTTTTATGGCATAAACATATTTGCTCTAATGTCTTTATCCAGGGAGGAAAATTTAAACTACGTTTGTATGGAGAAAGAGAATGGAGACTATCCTCTTAATGAAGAGACTGATTATGCCTGAAATAATCTAAGGATCGTCAGCAACATCTTCACGGAGCCTTGTGGGGCAACCTTTACAAGGGCTGGACTCTTAAAGGCAAAAATAAACAGTATAAGTAACGTCCTAAAGCAAAATTTCCTTACAACTGACTGTTAGGTACTTCCAATGGAGAAAATGACCGTTAAACTTTTTGTCTTCCCAAAGAACCGAATCTTAAATTTTAAGTAAATTAAAGTTAGGTAATGTCTCAAGATGGATAAGCTCTGTTGTAGTTTATCGAAAACGGTTCAACCACAGACAAACATAAAACTAGACGTCACATGTAGGTACCTCGATTTGTATTGAAACCGAGCGTGCCGATTTTTTTAATACCTACTGTGACGTCACAGCCTCAGAAAATATGTTCCTGCCTTTGGGTGGTCGAATTTTTTGGATTTTTGCAGTTACTTATCAAGTTATCACGCAACGAGGCATTTTATTAGTATTTACGGACATCCGGCAACTATAGACGCGCGCGGACTGCCAGTTAGCGCCGACTACCGCGACGTTTTGTCAGGGTTTTTCACGATTTTCTGACACGCGAAGGATATGAATTCGCGTGGTCTAGCTATATGTGTGTCTGTGGGTTCAACAATTTATTGGAAGTTTTGATGATGACCAAAACCCAATATCTCCGATTTATAACGATTTGCATTGCCGACTAGTCTGCAAAAACCAATATATACTATTTACGAACCAATATCTACTGTTTACTAACCAATATCTACTGTTTACGAACCAATATCTACTGTTTACGATTATTTATGTGCGATACCAACCTGATCCACCCGTTAGATATGAGGTAAGCCAGCGGGAAGACCCACCCGGCCGCGGTTCCGATCCCGGTGTGACACGTGTTCTTGGTGCGGAGGTAGGTCAGCTCTGTGTCCGGATCCTGTTCCTTGGCCACTGCCACTGCGTAGTACCAGTTGTCTCCGCTAGAGTATACCTACAGATATTTTAACGGTCTATAGTAACATTATGAAGAGGTAGCGTTGGTAACATTGGTGTATAAGCCCCGCAAGTTGATATTGCGATTGGCGGCCATCTTGGTGACGTAGTCGACGTGCACCGTCGGTACCGTTCGCAAGGTAAATAATATAATTTATAATTATTTACCACATAACCCAGACATTAATTAAGAAATATTTACACATCAACAATATAGTTATTATGTACTTATGGGTGTAACCATTGTTTTTTTATAAGCAGCATCTTCACTAATCTTTTATGGTCTCGCAATTTCTTAGAAATATACCTATGGTCGTAAACAGCCGTCTCTCTACTACAAATAAACCCATAACCCTAGCTTATTTACTTTTTATTACAATTTTTTTGCTATCTGTACTTTTGTGCAACGGATGACGTCACGCAGCTGTTATTGTGACAAGGTTCCATCGCAATATCAACTTGCGGGGCTTATATGTAGGTATGTATGTATTTTCCGGTTCCAAAAATTCTTTTACCAATAGAAAGATAACTAATTTCAGCAACTTAGATCAAAAATGTAAACAAAGTATACTGCTTTTTTGAAAAACCAAACCACTGTCAATTTTAAAGGAAAAAGTAAATAAAGAGCTGTCACTTTCAAATAGGGTATAGCTAGATTATCGAGGATTAACATAGGCTACTTTGATCCTGATACTCCCGCGGAATCGGGACTTACGCGGGTGAAGCCGCGGGAATCTGCTTCTCCTATCTTATATAATACGCAAAATGATCACTCACCAAAAAATGAGCATTTCGCAGAATGTGCATTTCTCATATGAGGCAATTCTCATAATGTACACTTCTCAAAAGGAGCATTTCTCATAATGAGCATTTCGCTAAATGCGCACTTCGCAAAATGTGCACTTTTCTAGGATATGACAAGACGTGACGTGGAATAGTTCAAAATAAAAAAAAAATGTTTCTGTGTACGTATAATAAAAAAAACTTTCACTAATCGAAATCATCTATTTTAAATCCGGACTAGGTTTTGATCGTCAGTTGAATATGTTACCGTTAAAATATTAATATTTTTGAAAAACTATAGGTTAAACCTAATGAAATATTTTCCTATAAATAAATAAACCTTACAAAAAATATTGTAAATCACAATTTCCTTTTTCATAATTTTACTTTATTATACAATGAAATATATAATAATTAATCGCATTACAAACTGGTAAATACCAAATAATTAACACTATTTAGGTCATTAGAAGTATAATTATTATACTAAACTCACCTCATATTTTTACAAATAAATATACCAATGCAAAAAATAGTATGTAGATTTAAGCAGATACTTATATAATTTTAAAAGATAAATAAAGTCAAAAAAAAAAAAAGAGATATCCTAGAGATGTGCATATTTTGCGAAGTGCGCATTTTGCGAAATGCTCATTATGAGAAATGCTAAAGGAAAGTGCACATTATGAGAATTGCCCCATGTGAGAAATGCACATTCTGCGAAATGCAAATTTTTTGGTGAGTGCTCATTTTGCGAAGTGCGCCATACATGTCAGAGCCTATAATACTAGCTGCCTATGTTACTCAGGGTGAATGGAGCTTTCTAATTGTGAAAAACTTTTTTAAATTGGGACTGTAGTTTTTGAGTTTATTCATTACAAAATTTGCAAACATACAGACACACACACAAATATTTATCAACGCAAAACCCAAACCGCTGGGCCTAGAGACATGAAATTTGGAGAGTGTTCTTTGTGATCTACTAAGAAACGGTTTTTCGAAAATCCCGTGGGATCGGGACTTACGCGGGTAAAACCGCGGTAGTATACAATAGTTACCTCCTGCATGAAGGGGACAAGTCGTTCGTGTTGTGCTGCATGCAACATGTCCGCGGCATCGAGTGCGACGATATCCGCCGCGCCGGAGGAGACGCCGCGCGCGCAATGCCGCGCGCTGTGTCCGCGCCAACATACCAGCATGGGCGATAGGAACGCCGCTTTTAGCGCCACCTGCGATATTTTACAACCACATTGTTATATCAGTCCGGGATACAGCAGAAAAGGGCTCCCTACTTAAGAGGATAGTCTCCATTCTCTTTCTCCATACAAATGTAGTTTACATTTTCCTCCCTGGATAAAGACATTAGAGCAAATATGTTTATGCCATAAAACTTATATCTGTTATGCATCTACCTTTTTATTTTTTTCATTTTTTATTATTATTTTAATTAGAAAATAAAAAAAAAATCAAAATGGCATTGTCATGATAGATATAAATTTTATGGCATAATAGTAGATTGTATAACAAGGGAGCAAAATAGTATTTTTACGGCGAGGGCGTTACTTTGAATCACGAGCAAAGCGAGGAATTCTAGAATAGAATCCCGAGCGTAGCGAGGGATTCTAACGTAGAATTCTGAGCGCAGCGAGGGATTCAAAGTATACATCGCCCGAGGCAAAAATAATTTGCTCTCGAGTCATATACTCTACTTTTCATCCCCTTCTATGAGAAAATAAATAAGATATGGTGTTACGTAATTCGTGAATATACCTATTTACTTAAACAAAAATGTTGGGTATAAAATTTTAATATCACGTTTATTATACAGAAGCCCTCTATAAATATTTGTTGGTTGTTATAGCGGCTACAGAAATACATCATCTGTGAAAATTTCATATAAATACTAAAAAAATAAGCAAAATAAATAAAACAAATGAAACTAATGAAACTAACGAAACTAACGAAACTAACGAAACTAACGGAACTAACGAAACTAACGAAACTAACGAAACTAACGAAACTAAAGAAACTAACGAAACTAATGAACTAATGAAACTAATTAAACTCATGAAACTAATGAAACTAATGAAACTAATGAACTAATGAAACTCATAAAACTAATGAAACTAATGATCCTAATGAAACTAATGAAACTAATGAAACTCATGAAACAAATGAAACTAATGAATCTAATGAAACTAAAGAAACTAATGAAACTAATGAACTAATGAAACTCATGAAACTCATGAAACTCATGAAACTAATGAAACTAATGAAACTAACGAAACTAACGAAACTAACAAAACTAGCGAAACTAACGAAACTAACGAAACTAATGAAACTAATGAACTAATGAAACAAATGAAACTCATGAAACTAATGAAACAAATGAAACCAATGAAACTAATGAAACTCATGAAACTAATGAAAAATAAGGAACTAATGAACCTAATGAAACAAATGAAATTAATGAAACTAATGAACCTGATGAAACTAATGAAACAAATGTAACTAATGAAACTAATGAAGCAAATGAAACTAATGACACTAATGAAACTGAAACTAATGAAACTAATAAAATAAATAAATTCTGTGAACAGACCACACCGCCATCTAGCCCCGTGGTAAGCCAGTAATTCATATAATTTACGTTTGATCTATGAATGATACATATGTTCCAAATTCAAATTTACTTTGCTCCCGGCTGTTTTATTTTGCTCCCGGCTGTTTTACTTTGCTCCCGGCTGTTTATCTTAACAGAAAAGAGCTACTTTGGTCGCACTTATAGAGGACCAAAGCGACACTTTTCGAATAGATGGGATGAAAACATATTTGCTCTGTCTTTATCCAGGGAGGAAAATTTAAACTACGTTTGTATGGAGAAAGAGAATGGAGACTATCCTCTTAAATATTTATTTTAAATTGTCGATCGTCTTTTGTTTCTATCTCAACGATCGTCCCTAGTTTTGAAGGAGAGTCATGTTTCTACCCGACTGCCAAAGGAGGGTTATGTTTTTCGAGAGTATGTGGTGGGTGGGTATGAGAAATACATCATCTGTGACGATTTCAACTGTCCAGCTATCACAATTTATGCGATACAGCATGGTGACACACAAATAGACAGACAGACGGACAGGGGAGTCTTAGACTTAGGTTTTACCCATATACCCTTAATAATAAACATGGAAATGCTTTGCCTTTTTCCGTGACAAAAACTTTCAAAGTTGACAGACAGAAACAAAAAGTGGTAAAACAATTCCGAACTTATTCCCACAAGGTTTTCCAAAATATTCATTCGAAATGAAATAAAACGGAGAAACATTTTTTTTTCATTTTTACAGCGTAAATTACTTTTTATTGGCAATAATATAAAACAAATGAGATGTAAACTAGTAATTTACGCTGGAAAAGGAAAAAAATGTTTCTCCGTTTTATTTCATTTCGAATGAATATTTTGGAAAACCTTGTGGTGGTGGTTGTTATTTTGGTATTAAGTTTGTATGGAAATGGTAACAGTCGCCGAGTTCTTAATAAGGCTATTTGGGTATGGAAAGATAAAAACCCCACTTAACCTAAAAATGATATGTGTTCCTTACCCTCATCTTAGTACATTTATCCATCTCAGCATCGCTAGTAACACAGAGCACCGCCCTCTTCACTGGACAGTCTCTGATACCAACGACTGCTTTCTCGGCTTGATCACCGACGTATTTGTTATTCAATATGTGTTTGGCCGCTTGGTCGTCTTCTTTTATCACGCGGAAGTTTATTGTTGCGTCCTGAATACAACATATAATTTAATGTCTGAAATTATGTTGACTGCTCAAAGCTTATTCTTTTACTTATCTGAGCGATGTTCCCGGTTACACCCCTCTCGGGAGCCCGAGGACCGCTAAAACACCCAAATTATTTGAGGTTGGCACAGTAGTAAGTCATCTTTGGGAGCGATGTTGGTCTAGTGGTAGATACCCCGGCTTTCATTCTGAGAGTCGTGGGTTCGAATCCAGACCGACCGCGCACCAATGTCCTTTTCTTTAAGAAAAAGGTATGTGCTCTAATAACATCGCTCTTACGGTGAAGGAAAACATCGTGAGGAAACCAACATGTCCTAGGACTCACCACGGTCCGAAGACATGGGATATTCAGTGTTTTCTATGTATCATATGTATGTATTTACTAGAGATGCGCCGAGTACTCTGCCAAGTACTCGTTACTCGGGTACTCGGCAGTTTTTTACTACTCGTACTCTGCCTCGGTACTCGGTTCATGAGCCGAGTAACTCGGGTATATAAATATATATATGTGTGTAGGATTTCATCTGTGTACAGCTTTGGCTTCGTAACTTAGTGCGAAAGTTTGTGTATTCGTTTGTTCCTCCTTCACGCTCAAACGGGTCGACCAATTTAGATGAAAATTAACACAGGTACAGAGCTGAAGAACTTTATAACTACACATAAGCTGGTAAAGTGGCAAGCGTCTAACTCCTCTCCTGAAGATCGCGACGCGTACAGGTCCGCCAAACGTGCCACTAAAAGAGCAGTAGCCAGAGACAGACAGCACCACTGACAGCCATTGTATTGTACGATAAGTTGGAAACGTCTGAGGGGCAGAAGCTTATTTATAAGTAGGCATGTTCTGGGATCAAAGCGGCGCAGGATATATCCAAGTGCCGCTGTGTAAAAGATCCCAATGGTAACCTGCTATGCGAGGACCTCGCGGTGAAGGAGAGATGGCGCTCTTATTCCCACGAGCTGCTAAATAAGCAGTATAAAGAGGTGCAGACACCGGAACTCCTTCCGAATCAAGGACTTCTGCAACTTCTGCGGACTTCTCCGCTGTACCTTTAGGTTACTCCCAAGAGCAATCGTCAGGGATCTGTTTTAGACAGATCGTGTCCTCAAATGCTAGTTCGGTCCTCTTAAAGGACCCGCTATCTACACATCAAAAGTGGCTATGGCCACTTTGTGCATGTAGATAGCACACCTGTGTAAACGGTCATATGCGTCAAACGGACAGACCAGTTTAAGTACTTGGGATTTGTGCTTCCTGCGTCCGGCGACATCGGCTGCTACGTCAAGTCTTGCATTTCGGCAGCTTTGGCTAAGTGTCGAGAGGTAACTGGTATCGTCTGCGACCCCAAAATACCGGTTGAACTAAAGGGACAAGTCTATAAAACGATCATTAGACCTGTCCTTTTGAATGACAGTGAGACGTGGCCAATGCTTGAGCTACATAAGCAGGAGCTGCGTTTCACGGAGATGAAAATGCTGCGCTGGGTGTGTGGGTGGAGTGACGCGAGAAGACCGCGTCAGAAACTCCGGCATTAGGAGCAGCCTTCATGCCCGAGAAGAATGGCCAATGACCATGCAAGAATGGCGTTTACGGTTTACGATGGTACGGTCACATTTTACGAAAACCGGCTAGATACGTAGGGAACAAATGTTTTGCTATGGCACCTCCGCCCGACCGCGGCAGATTGGGAAGATTCAAGAAAGGCTGGCTTGACGACGTGAGAGCAGATTTGCGTGCAAATGGCTTCACTACACGGGATGCCAAAGATTGTGAGAAGTAGAGACGTAAAGTAGGATAGCGGATTCCGGGCTCCCGAGAATGTTGATGATGAGATGTTCCCATCAGGAACATCGCTCGGATGATGATGATGAACCGCGGGCGCAGCTAGTAAAGAAGAAAACCTGCTTGATTCGAGTCGCTTCACCTGTCGCGCGTCGTCTGGAGCGCGTTGAAACTTGTTTTCGCGCTTATTTAAATGAACCGAGTAACTCGGCAGAGTACTCGGCTCGGTTAATTTTGAACCGAGTAATACTCGGTACTCGGTTACTCGGTAAAACTAGTACTCGGCGCATCACTAGTATTTACAAAAAAAAAAAAAGTATAATATGTAGTATATCCGTTGTCTAGTACCCATAGTACAAGCCTAGTGCTTAGTTTGGGGCTAGATTGCGCTGTGTGTAACGTCGTGCAATATTTATTTATTTATTATTTTACCATACTTGCTACATATAGATTTGGCAATATGACATAAGTCGTAAAAGGCGACTTAGGGATCTAGGGGAGTCTAGGGGAACCTGGAAGCCCCACTCAGATTCTTCTCTAAATACAGGTGTGAGATTTTAGGTAGACTATACTTACTTGCAGAAGTAAATCGGTAGTATCATTGGATCTGAACAAATGGAAAGGCAGCTCGATGGGACGACCGGAGAGATCCAAGCGTTGCTGATATGGAGGCTCTGTGCTAACTCTGCTGTAATATCATTTTTTATCAGTTGCATTTTGAAATTGTTAAGTCACATTTAGGAGTCATTAAGTTAAACGAGGGCTTAGGTCGCTGTTTTCTGATTTGGACTGGGCCTTCTTCTACATGAGTATCATAATTTACCATCAGGTGAGATAGTGGTTCGCTCATCTGTCGTGTGTAAAAAAGGCGTTTTGTGTCAAGGGACTCAAGACAGCTTTTCTCGAAGGTTTTAATATTCTTGTGAATAGCTGAGCGCCGAGAGGATATTTTTAAGGGTTCTTTACCCAAAGATTGGTCTAGTGGTAGATACGGCTTTCATTCTGAGAGTCGTGGGTTCGAATCCAGACCGACCGCGCGGTCGGTCTGGATTCGAACCCACGACCAATGTCTTTTTCTTTAAGAAAAAGGTATGTGCGCTAATAACATCGCTCTTACGGTGAAGGAAAAACATCGTGAGGAAACCAACATGTCCTAGGTAGGACTCACCCACCACGGTCCGAAGACATGGGATATTCAGTGTTTTCTATGTATCATATGTATGTATTTACAAAAAAAAAATAAGTATAATAAATAAATTCTGTGAACAACACACAGCGCCATCTAGCCCATCATCATCATAATATGTAGTATATCCGTTGTCTAGTACCCATAGTACAAGCCTAGTGCTTAGTTTGGGGCTAGATTGCGCTGTGTGTAACGTCGTGCAATATTTATTTATTTAGGATAAAAACGGGACTCTATTATTGAGACTCTGCTGTCTGTCTGTCCCCAGGCTGTATCTCTAAAACCGTGATAGCTAGGCAATTAAAAATTTCACAGATGATGCATTTCTTTAGCAGCTATAACATCAAATACTAACAACATATTAAAGCAAATATTTAAGAAGGGCTCCCATACAACAAACGTGATTTTTAATCTATAAACGCAACGACGCGATGTATTTTTAACATCTAGTGATAAACTGGCGTTAGTGGTAAAGATAAATGCCAGCGGGCGTCATCGTTGCGTATACGGATTTCGCTTGGTCCAGTGTTTATTTTAGGGTTCCGTCCCCGATTATGATAGTAGTACGGAACCGTACGCGAGTCCGACTCGCCTTTGACCGGTTTTAGTTTCATACTCACTTGTTATCAACATCATCAATCTTATTGTCGTCAAAGAATCTATTTCTATAAGGGTCGAAGTATCTGGATTGTTCTGTCGTGGACGAATATCTGTTGAAGGGGTCTTTGTACTCTGCGGTACTGTTTGCGTTGTTATTGTAGGGGTTCGGTTCGCCGTACAGTTGGACCAGGCGCTGTATGAAGTTTTGGAAACTGTAACAAATATTTACGAATATACTTTTTAAATTTACACAATTAAATGATTTTTTTTAAAAACGCTTTCAAAAACTTTACTACAAGAAGATGAGGAAGTGCTTTCTAATTTCGGCTTGGCGAGAGGCTTACCCATGGCCAATATAATGGTAGACAATTGTTAGCCTGGTAATATAATGTAAGCCCATTGTTAGTCTGGTAATATAATGTAAGTCCGTTTTTGCCTGGTAATATAATGTAAGCCCATTGTTAGCGTGGGTGGTAATATAATTTAAGGTATTTGACACCCTCCTTATACAGGGTGTCCGGAGACCAGTGGATGTCCCTGCACGGGCGGCTGGCGGGGAAGGGTTGGCTGCCCAGAGTACTTTTTTTTTTCTATCAAAAAACGGTTCGAGCTGTACGTCACTTTTTAGTAAAAATTGAAAAATGTCTACTTTTTTGCACATTTCGCGGCATCACGTCCACAGATTAAGCGATAGCATTGTTTTTTTTTTCGCCATGTGTTCACTAATATTGATGTTTGTAAATCACCTTAATTTTTTTTTAAATACAATAGTTAGTAACTTACAGGATGTCCCCAAAGATAGATTTAGTTTTATAAACTTTACTTTCTGCTAAGTTTGAGCATCTGTGGTGTAAAAAAATGTATGAAACCTGTCTGGCCGACTATTGAAAAAAAATGCTTATTTCATAAGGATTCTATAACAATATTATACTAATGACTTTTTGTCATAAGTTACTAAGCTAGTGCTATGAATGTATCCAAGGTACTATCTTTCATGAAAAAATTGAAACAAGTATTGTACAAAAAAGGACACTTATTAAGATTTAATATGTCATAATGTTACAGCAAATGCTCAAATTGTCCTCCTCTTGCCCTTATACAGGCCCTTAACCTTTTTATAAACGATCTCTTAAGGACACGATTATAATTTTTTTCTCCTATTTGTTGTGCCGCTTCGTGGACACGTACACGCAGGTCTTCAATTGTGGTTATGTTTATTTTTTGTATACTTGTTCTTTTAAACACCCTCAGTAAAAAAAATCAAGTGGATTCAGATCAGGCGAACGTAGAGGCCACAATATTGGACCTAATCGGCCAATCCATCTTCTTGGATAACTTTCATTTAAATAGTTTCTCACTCGCACGGCATAATGTGCGATGAGTCAACGTGCAAAAGAGATGGCTACCTCAACTTGCACAATTTGCACTGCTGGCAGCTAACCAACCCAGGATTAGCCAGGGAAGACCGATCACAGTACCAATTTAAAATTAACTTTTGGACCGGTATATTAAATGGCCAAATTATTGGCCTTTTCGAATTGCAAGGCAACCTAAACGGGGCCAACTATTTACACTTTCTCCAAAACGAACTCCCGAGACTACTCAAAGAGGTGCCATTGGCGATCCGGTGAAGAATGTGGCTTAAAATGACGGCTGTCCTGCACATTATGCCGTGAGAAAGAAACTATTTAAATGAAAGTTATCCAAGAAGATGGATTGGCCGATTAGGTCCAATATTGTGGCCTCTACGTTCGCCTGATCTGAATCCACTTGATTTTTTTACTGGGGGTGTTTAAAAGAACAAGTATACAAAGAAAACATAACCACAATTGAAGACCTGCGTGTACGTGTCCACGAAGCGGCACAACAAATAGGAGAAAAAAATTATAATCGTGTCCTTAAGAGATCGTTTATAAAAAGGTTAAGGGCCTGTATAAGGGCAAGAGGAGGACAATTTGAGCATTTGCTGTAACATTATGACATATTAAATCTTAATAAGTGTCCTTTTTTGTACAATACTTGTTTCAATTTTTTCATGAAAGATAGTACCTTCGATACATTCATAGCACTAGCTTAGTAACTTATGATAAAAAGTCATTAGTATAATATTGTTATAGAATCCTTATGAAATAAGCAATTTTTTTCAATAGTCGGCCAGACAGGTTTCATACATTTTTTTTACACCACAGATGCTCAAACTTAGCAGAAAGTAAAGTTTATAAAACTAAATCTATCTTTGGGGACATCCTGTAAGTGACTAACTATAGTATTTAAAAAAAAATAAGGTGATTTACAAACATCAATATTAGTGAACACATGGCGAAAAAAAAACCAATGCTATCGCTTAATCTGTGGACGTGATGCCCCGAAATGTGCAAAAAAGTAGACATTTTTCAATTTTCACTAAAAAGTGACGTACAGCTCGATATAGAAAAAAAAAAAAAAGTATTTTGGGCAGCCAACCCTTCCCCGCCAGCCGCCCGTGCAGGGACATCCACTGGTCTCCGGACACCCTGTATACTGTTAGACCATTGTTAGCCTGCTAATAAACTGTTAGACCATTGTTAGCATGGTAATATACCGCTTGACCATTGTTAGCCTGCTAATATACTGTAAGACCATTGTTAGCCTACTAATATAATGTTAGACCATTGTTAGCCTGGTAATTTACTGCTAGACCATTGTCACCCAGCTAATATAATGCAAGTGCATTGTTAGCCTGGTAATATAATGTAAGCCCATTTTTAGCTTGGTAATATAATGCTATCCCTATTGTTAGCCTGGTAATATAATGCTAATTCATTGTTAGCCTGCTAGTATACTGCTAGACCATTGTTAGCCTGCTTATAGACCATTTAGCCTGGTAATAACCTGTTGGACCATTGTTAGCCTACTAATATAATGGGAGACCATTGTTAGCCTGGTAATATAATGTCAGACGTCTTGTATTGTTTTTTTCTGATGCGAAATCTACTGTTAAGATTGAGATCAATGCATACAGTGTGGTATGGTATAATGCCAACTGACCGTTTCCGCTGTTGTATAGTGTAGGCGCTGCTCGTGACGACGGCGTCGGCAGGCACCTTGCCCCAGTTACATCGCTCCCACTCCGTCACGCCCGCGCGGGATCCGTCGCGACATACCAGCTCGAATTGATCCTCGGATACGCCACCTGGACAGAATATAATAAGTATTTTATTCAAATTAATGACATTTATCGGTTTGTATCGCGTGGTGTTTATTACTTTTAGCATTGTTAAAACTAAAATACTTTGAAAAATCAAAGTATTTTATTATTGCTACCCTATCCTACTACTACTACAACCCTACACTAAACTAAAAAAAAAGATTTAAAAAAGTATCCTATGTCCTTCTAATGGTTCCAAGCTACGTCCCCACCAATGGGGTGGCACACGCAAAGCTGTGAGCAGATGGCGCTGGCCTCGGATGTTTTTTTTTCTTTCGGTCTGAGACCGATATGGCCATTTTAGCGCCGAGAGTTGTAAAAAACACCTGTTTGACAGTTCTTAATTCAAACCTAAGATCAGTCGACTAGCGCCCTCTGCCGGGATAAAAAGTTAGTGTTCCTCCTAATTTTCAACCAAATCGGTTTAGTTAGCTGATCTTGAGCTATAAATAGTGTAACTTACACCAGTTGGAGTATAGATATAGATAGAAGTTGTGAGTCATTTTTACGGTTTTAATCGCGTTGCCTTCTTATTTTAACCACTAGCTGACGTAAGAGGCAAAAGAAAAAGTATCCTATGACCGTCTCCTGGTTCTAAGATACCTCATAGACAATTTTGGTTAGTTAGGTTAGGTTAGGTTAGGTTTTTTTTTTTTATTTTCCATTGCTCCAGTCTTCGTTAGGGACTGGATCCAGGGTTCCTCAGCAAACAGTCTGCCGAGACATGGTCAATACGCAGGTATGTTGTTCAATATTGTTTTTTGTGATAGAAAATAAATAAATGTATATAATATTGAAGGCCATGTTTTTTAGAACGATAAAGTTGTAAAATCAAGTTAAAACTGTATAAAAGAAATTTAATTTTACATGATTTGTAACAGTCTACAAGGATTGAGGTCAAATTTATAAAACGTTAAAATTGTATATGTTTATTAAGTTGTAAATCAAGTTAAAACTGTATAGCGAGATTTTATAAAATTACATGATTTGTAAAAGTCAATAAAGTTTAAGTTAAAAAATTTTAAAACGTAGGGACATCCACAAAACATTCAGACTAGCCAAAGTTTTACGACACTTGTCGGTTTTTACATGGGCATTTCTACTCCAACGCCGGGGGGGTTTCCGAAGTTTTGTGAAGGGTTGCATTCCATTTTGTTCCTGTTCCGTTGTTGCTGAGCTCCGAATTCACCAGAATTCGGTAGCCAGCAGCCCTGCACATTTTCACTCTCCGCTTCTCTCCTGCACACTCTTCACAAAACTCCAGACGTTTTCCAGGGGCCGGTTCTGACAGACGGGTCACGCCTTCCATTTGTCTGCTGTTGCGGATTGTTTGGCCAGATCTCAGATCTGGTCGGACCAATCTTTTTACGCCCAATTTGAGTGTTTCGGCGGTGCGTGCCTCCATCAGGCCGACTCCTGCTAGCCGAGCACAGAAGGAGCCGTTGGTCTCCGAGGCAACCTCAGCAATACTGCACGGCCATTCGTGCGACTTCCTCCCACTTCTTTCGCACGGGGCAGCAACTGTCGAAAGCGTTGTGGTCGGTTCTATCCTTCCCCGCCGCCTTGCAGTTGCTGCAGCGTGGTTTCTGTTCGAGGGAGTCGCACTCGGCTTTGGTGTGGTTGCCTCCACCGCAGTGACTGCAGACGTTACCCCCTTTGTCCGTGCAGTGCTTCCGACCGTGCCCGTAATTCAAGCACTTAGTGCACTGAGTCAGCGGGCTCTGGTCTTGGACGACTACCCGCTGCAGGTCGATATGAATTCGGCCTGCAGCGGTCAGCCGCTGCCAGACTGGGGGGGACACCTGCAGCACTACGTGAGACGTTAGCGGCTTCCTGGCTCTCCTCCTTTACTTGACCCTCAGCTCCTCTACTCCCATGTCCAGCCCGCTCAGGACGCCGGTGTTCTGGCGTACTATGGCCGTCGTTAGCTCGTCATCAGTGACGTACTGCATGACGTCCCTAACGACGACCATAGGGTTCTTGTAGCGGGCTTCCTCCACCGTCAATCCCGTGCCCTCCTTCTCCAGGCTACTCTTCACCTTCTCCATCTCTCTCCTGTCACCACACGACACCACTACTCCTCCGTTCCTCACCTTCCTCACTCTGTCCACCTTCACTCCCTCCTCTCCCGCTCGTACAACTGTCCTGATCTTACTGACCACTTGGTCCGAGCTCAGGTACGTCGGGCCGTGGGCGCTTTCGAACGGCCCCGTCACGATGACGGAGTGCATCACCTTTCGCTGCTCCTGCAGCGGCGCCCCAGTTTTCGGAGGCGCCGCTGCCGCTTGCGCGTAGGTAATGCTCTCCGTCATTCGCGCGCCGGCTAACTCCACTGCTTCCCTAGTCGCGTGGCGCAGGTCCCTATTGCCCCCCACATTTGTCACTATCTCCTCCATTGTCGTCCTGCTACCCCTCATCAGGTCGAGTCCCTCATCGACCTTCCCCTCCAATATGTTCCGCATGTCTCTAAGTTCTTCAAGAATTTTGGCAGTGCCGTTGGAGCTAAGTGGTGGCGTTTGCTGGACGGGTCTTAAATCCCGCTGCGTGCCCTGAGGCCGCGCACCAGGCAGGGGCGTGGCCTGCTCCAACTGCCTCACCATGCGGAACAAACGGTCGATGAGGGACTTTACCATGACTTTGATGGTGGTTTTAATGTTCCCCGATTCCTCGAGTTGCAGAAAGGCTTCCTCCATAACCCACCTGGCTTCGGCGGTACGGTTTGGGAAGCCCTTCGGTTCCTCGAGGATCGGGGACGCTTCGGTCGAAGACTTCGTTGGCGGCTTCCTCTTCGTCTTCCTGTCCTTGAGGACGAAGGTCTTGTCGGTCTCGCCCGATGTACAACCATTCGGCGAGACCGACCCGGCCCTAGCCTCGGCATCCTCCCACTCGTCGATGCTCTTCCTGACGCTACGAGTAGCCCCAGGAAGAGCATCGACCGGGGCCCTAGCTGATCCGGCCCCCCGTCTGGCCAGACGGTTCAGAGTGGCCGGAGGTATGCCAGCATGCGGAGTTGATGTCGCCAACGCAGCCTGTGCGTTCGTTCCCTGCACTGCGAGGGGGCCACTTTGAGGCGCGGGGCCAACTAGGGCACCCGCAGCCGTCATCCCTAATGGGCCTGAGGCGGCCAAGTCAGACGCCGCGTCCGACGCGGCGGTCTAAGTGTCGATTTTTGACGATTTTTCTTTTTTGTCAGTTTGGGCAGGGCCCTGCGGAGTTCTATATCCAAACATTGTGTCTAACAGGGCCTACTGGTGCTCCCCAAACTATCCCCGTCGATTCCCACCCGAAACACACAAAGTAAAATTTTTCCCCAAGGCTGACGTCAGCCTTAGCGAGTGACTCCTTCGAAAAAAATCGATTTTTTCGCTTAAAACGAATCTGTAAAGGCGCGGAATGCTTAGAAAGCGTGAATAGGGGCTAGAAGAGCCTGTCAACGGAAGAATTGAAGCGAGTTTTCTTAACAAAAACTTAAGAAAACCTATGAAAACACTAAATTTGGATGAAAATTACAACTATTTTTGCCGAAAATTGGTTATTATTCACTATTAACTGTTTGTTATTGTCTGTTACAGGTACGAGGGTGGACGCTACGACGGCGCAACGCTATAAACTGATGAAACAACGAAGTTAAAATTTGGAAAAATCGACAATGTTCTTGAAAATTGCTCCGGTTAGGTAAACTTTCTAAGGGCGCTCGGACGATAAAATCGATTTTTTTGCTTAAAACGAATCTGTAAAGGCGCGGAATGCTTAGAAAGCGTGAATAGGGGCTAGAAGAGCTTGTCAACGGAAGAATTGAAGCGAGTTTTCTTAACAAAAACTTAAGAAAACCTATGAAAACACTAAATTTGGATGAAAATTACAACTATTTTTGCCGAAAATTGGTTGGTTAGGTTAGGTTAGGTTCCCTCTCGTCGTGCGTCCACCTTGCCGTGGTGAGAGGGCTCAGTAGCCGCTCACCATAGCAATCCAGCTATGTTGGGCGGTGAAGCGAAGAGGCGCACCGGGCGGGTATACTCGCACACACTCTTTTGGTGTGTGCGGAGTATACCCGCCCTAATTGGAGGTGGGTGCCTTGCCTTCATTGGCCGGGCACGAGGTTGGGGGGCTCCCGCGCGACCCGCGGGGGGTGATGGGGCCCTTGCCTTTATCGGCCGGGCCCGGCAGAGCACACTGCCTGACAAAAGCGGCAGAGCACACTGCCTGACCAAAGCGGCAGAGCACACTGCCTGAACAAAGCAGAGAGGAGGAACGGGCCCGTGAGTTGCTTCGCGGCACTCATGGGCCCAAAGGTTCCAAAAAACTGGCGGGTAACTTAGGTTACCGCCCTAACCCGGCTCTTGGCGGCTGACTCGGGGGGGTCAGTCGCCAACCAATGAGCCCGAGATGGCGGCGGCGTGTCAACGCCGCCTCTCGCGAGGGTTGGCCCTTTTAAGGGTCAGAGAGGAGGCCTGACGAGGCCGCCCGCAGTTGGGGCTGACGGACTTTTGCTAACGCAGTTACCGTTGGCCCCGACACTTTGCGGAGCGTAGGACACCGAGGGGTTTAGTGGGTATACCCCAGCCGCACACCATCTTGGATGGGGGGAACCCCACACACCGGCCCGCTCTCCCCCTAACTAGATTCACCTCGTTAAAAAAAAAAAAGGTTAGGTTGCTTGCTTTACAATCTACTAATTACAATATAAGTAGATACGGAATTAGATAGGGGTAATAGTAGGTAGGGAAAGGAGTTGGTTATTTATAAATCGTTCGATTGTACATTGTGGAGCTAGAAAGCACCTAGATTTTAAGCTATTGCCATAGCTTTTATCGCGGGCTTTGAGCTTTGAATGAAACAATTTCGTAATTAAAAAAATCTCTGTACTGGTATCGAATTTTGAGCATTGAAACAATGCTATCAGTGATAAACACCACGGGATTAAAACCGAGAAATGAGTTTAATTAGAATGTATACTTTCTAATAAAGTGATGTGTAAAATGTTTAACAAATATAGCAGTATTTCAGTATGTTACTTAAAACTCACCTAATATCTTGTGTGACAAGAGAGCGTGTTGTATAGTAGTGTCCCTGACGAAGGCAATTTGTCCACTGTTGTTCGCTATAAGACACTTGAGTGCACCTTCATACCCGGCGTATGGGTCGGCTAAAGTGCATCGCACGCCGGCACCGCCCGTGCAAAGCTTACATAATCTGTAAAAAAAGTCGAATAATTAAAGGAGTTCATTGGCCTAGCTCACTGACCTCCATTATATGGATAGAAGGTTTTGTGCCTTTTGCCTACCTTTAATTTTGTGCCTATTTAATCTGCGCCATGTTGCGCTGTTTTCTATTGAAATCGTCTCCAGAACTATTTTAGTTCCATGGACGGTCACCATCAATTTCAATAGAGTACGCGCGACAACAGCGCAACATGGCGCAAATCAAATCGGAACAAAGATCTAATGTCATTTTGTATGGTATAGCAATTCCAGCGTACTTGTATAGATCAAGCTCAGTGGCCTAGCTGCACCGGTCGATCTTCGGGTCGTGCGGGTTAAGCAACGCTTGGCGCGGTCATTACTTGGACGGGTGACCGATCATTTGTGACAAAAAATATTTTCTCGAGCTCCTCCATGCTTCGGAAGGCACGTTAAGCAGTTGGCCCCGGATGTTATATCTGATCATCATCATCATCATTTCAGCTGTAAGAAGTCCACTGCTGGACATAAGCCTCCCTCATAGATCTCCAGATGCTTCGGTCATAAGTGGCCTGCATCCATCGTGAACTGCGGCCTTAACTAAGTCGTCCGTCCATCTCGTTGGTGGACGTCCAACGCTGCGCTTTCCGATCCGCGGTCTCCATTCGAGAACTTATCTCTGATAGCAGTCGTTAAGTCAAATTAGATGTCTTATAGGGCGACCTGACAACTCTTATGCTAGATGAGCCACACCACTAGACAAAAAAAAAAAAACCTTGGCACAAAGAAAATCTGAAACTTATAAGAAACTCTTTGGTAAGTAAGGCAGACTGGTATATTTGACAGATAGGGCAGCCATTTTGAATTCCATGACCAACTCGATTTGTCCTGACCAATCAGAAGCGACCTCACATTGTACTAAACTCCTTGTTATTTTTGAAACACGTTTGTTGTATGGGAGCCCCTTTTAAATAATTGTTTTATTTTGTTTTTACCGAAATACATCTTCTGTGAAAATTTCAACCTTCTAGCTATTACGGTTCATGAGATACAGCCTGGTGACAGACGGACAGACGGACGGACGGACGGACGGACGGACGGACGGACGGACGGACGGACGGACGGACGGACGGACGGACGGACGGACGGACGGACGGACGGACGGACGGACGGACGGACGGACGGACGGACGGACAGACAGACAGACAGACAGACAGCGAAGTCTCAGTAATAGGGTCCCGTTTTTACCTTTAGGTACGGAACCCTAAAAAAAGAATAATTAAGAAGGAAATAAAGAAGATATATAAATAGTTAATTCAATAACCATTACAATTTGGTTCATACTTGTTTTTACACTTTATGTAAAGTTACAGCTAGGTTATTGTCTATTGAAGATGACGCTCCTTAGGGAGGTCTGATTATCGATTTTGTATTCGTACAAGTACTACTCTGTTAGTATTCGTTGCATCACTAGTTGAATGTTATTAGTATACTAGCAGATTCCCGCGGTTTCACCCGCGTAAGTCCCGATCCCGTGGGAATATCGGGATCAAAAGTAGCCTATGTTACTCAGGGTGAATGTAGCTTTCTAATGGTGAATTTTTGAATCGGTCCAGTAGTTTCGAAGATTACCCCCAATATACATACATACATACATGTTACCAACGTTACCTCTTTATAATATTAGTATAGAAGTATAGATAATACGAAAGAAGGAGGCATCTTAAGTATCATTGGAAAGGAATCCTACTAATCCTTTATATATGTGAAGGTTCGTGTGTTAGTAAGTAAATGAGTATTTTTAATCCTCCTTCACACAAAAACTCCTGATTCGATTGCGATATAACTTGGTATGCAGATAGGCTTTTATCCTGATGTTCGCGAGTGAAACCGCAGGGCGCTGCTAGTGATTAAAGCAGGGGTTCCCTAACTTATTTGAGTCGCGCCCCCCTTTCGACCATAAAAAAAATCCGCGCTCCCCCGTCCTCCAGTCCAGATTGTCAGGTCAGGATAAAAAAGTGTTCAAAATAAGGATTTTTATTGCTCATTATTTTTTTTCATTCATACAAAAGGTATTTAGTCACTGCCAGCCTAGAGGCTGATATTGGCCGACTGAGGAAACAATATTATGTTCTTCACAGGCGTCAATTTAAAATAATTTCATTGGTCGTATCGAAGCTGGAATGCATTCTCTCAGCGATCGCAGGTATTAACTGTTCAGGTGGCCCGCGCCCCCCTTGAAATATGTCTGCGCCACCCCTGGGGGGCGCGCCCCCCAGTTAGGGAACCCCTGGTTTAAAGGAAACTTTATCACTTTTGAAACTCGGTAACAGTCGAAGGATTCTGTAAATACAGGATTACTGTATACAGGATAAGGATTAATTACTTACTGATCAGAATTGTCTCCAATAGGATTGTACATATCCTTCAACGAGTTAGGTGCGCAGGAGTCACCAAAGTATTCAGTAGCAGACTTAACGTGATTATTGCAATCAGTTATCTTCAGTCCTCCTTCTTGCATTAGCTGGAAAACAATATTAAAGTTTTGACTTTAATAAGGTAAATCGAAATTAAGGAACAAGTAAATAAATAAATAAATAATAAATAAATTCTGTGAACAACACACAACGCCATCTAGCCCCGTGGTAAGCGACTAAGCTTGTGTTACGGTGACTAGACAACGGATATAATACTTATATTTATTTTTCTTTTGCAAATACATACATATTATACATAGAGGGACACCCAGACCAGACACAAATATTTATTCTATAAGCATAAATACCTGCATCCGACGGGAATCGAACCCGCAACCTTCTGCATTGCAGCCGCGCTTTCGCACGACGCGCCACAGAGGTCGTCAATCGTTCAAGGAGACATGAATCAATATCTCCCCGTGATAGCATTCGAACCCATGCCAAGCAAATGCGCTAAGCATTACGCCATACGAGAACAAACGTGACCCTGTGAATTAGGCTAAGAGAGACAAGGCTAAGAGGGGAGACGTATAGTCTTGAACCACAAAAATAAAAAAATGTTTAAAAACTATACAAAAGTTACAGGATGTTTCACAACATTGAGCTCAAATACACCTCTGACGACCTCTGTGGCGCGTTGTGCGAAAGTGCGACTGCAATGCAGAAGGTTGCGGGTTCGATTTCCGCCGGGTGCAAGAATTTATACTTAAAAATAAATATTTGTGTCTGGTCTGGGTGTCCCTCTATGTATAATAATTATGTATGTATTTACAAAAGAAAAATAAATATAAGTATTATATCCGTTGTCTAGTCACAGTAACACAAGCTTAGTCGCTTACCACGGGGCTAGATGGCGCTGTGTGTTGTTCACAGAATTTATTTATTTTATTTTCTTTTAAAATACATGATGAGTTACTTTACCAGAACAGACCAAATCTACAGCACTTTCTTTATATGTGTGGTCTGTTTAAGGTAAAGTGTCAGTGTAAATGTCATCGTGTATTTTGGACTTTAAAACAGTTTTGAGTTTCGGTCTGTAGTAAATAATATGCCCTTGCTACTGTCCTACAAGAAAAGCTTATACCGGGACACGCACACAGACAGTTTTACTTTAAGATTTAACCAGTACAAGAAAGATAGATAGATAGATAAACGCTTTATTGTACCAAAATATAGAACACAACCATAACAAAGAAAAACTTAAATCTAGTGTAGCGCAATGGGCGGCCGCCCAAAGGCGATCACTTCCATAAAGACTTCGCTACAAAAGTTATATTTGAGCAGACATTCGCATTAGCATTTGCTTGCACGCACTTTGATTTTGTTGCTTTATTTTAGGAAAATAAATATAACAACAAGCCGAGCTGATGCAATAAGCATTGATCTAGCTAAAGCCAAATAGGTACGTACAATATGTCTTCGCTGATATAATACAAATAATAACAGTGAGTTGAGGAATGAAAGTGAAGAAAACCAGACATAGTTGAACAAATTAAGAGCAAAGCAATTTAGTTCAAACAAAATACAAATTAATGTTATATCTAGTACTAGAACACATATTTCTGTTAGTATGGTTTAGAATATTGCACTCGCTATGGTATCACAATAAATAGCAAATATATCAAAATCGATACGTCTATAATAAATAAAATAAATATATCACGACGTTACACACATAGCACCATCTAGCCCTAAACTAAGCACTAGGCTTGTACTATGGGTACTAGACAACGGATATACTACATATTCTCATATGTATTTTTTTGTAAATAAATACATATGATAGGTACGGTACATAGAAAACACCCAGACCAGAAACAAATATTTATTATTAAGCATAACTTGCACCCGGCGGGAATCGAACCCGCAACCTTCTGCATTGCAGTCGGGCCTTCCCCCAACACGCCACATTTGTGTTAGGTCGTAAGATAAGTATTGACTCTTCTATCTAATCTTGACGATTTAAAAAAATGCCAGCAATAATAGTTGCTAATATAACTTAGTTATCGCCTATGGTTTCTTTCTTTCATTTCTTGTGGAAAACTTGGGTAAACTGTACTCAGCTTTCTCAACACCCATACCACCAGCTTGCGGAATTGGCAAGACTCCATCATATGTACCTAACTCTACACCAACATAATAAATAAAACTCTGTCAGAATAAATATAACTCTGTTATATCAGTCGCAAGGCTGCTTTATATGTATGGGAATAATATCTAATTATCAATTTTAGAAATAAGGGTATTTAATCAGAATAAATACCCCTGTACTATTATTATATTCGTTGCAAGTTCAGTTTATGGATAACTCACAAGCTTGTTTCATATACTAAACATAACAAGTAGGTATAATAAAAGAAAATGGTCAATTGTATATTAGGGAAGGAATCTATATCATAAAATGCTTCGTCCTGACTGACTGACTGATCAATGCATAGCCTAAAGCGCGAATAGTAGACGGCTGAAACTCGGAAAATATGTTCTTTGTGTGATGAAGGCATCCCATTAAAGGATTTTTAAAAGTTCTCACGGAATCACGCAAAGCTGTAAGTAGATGGCGCTGACATCAGATGATCTTTTTTTTTTTTTCGATGATTATGGTCCTCCACCAATGGAAACGCCGTTTTTTTTTATTCTTTCGGTCTCACACCGATATGGCCAATTTGGCGACGAGAGTTGTAAAAAACAGCTGTTTGACAGTTCTTAATTCAAACCAAAGATCATCCGACTAACGCCCTCTGCTGGGATAAAAAGTTAGTGTTCCTCCTCATTGGAGCGCCCAGGCGCGCGGTTTCCCAGGTAAACAGTGGTATTATACAGTTTGTGTTACAAAAGTAATAAACTAAGCTTGTTCTAAGAGTTCTAACATTTAACCAATGTTTCGCTATGCTTTACCTTGTATGTAACCACATGATTAGATAATTGTACGTGATTATAAGACACGGATTGTCTCGCGATATTTTCTTAGAGCGATATTAATAGCGCACATATTTTTTTCTTAGAGAATACTACATTCGCGCAATGGGTGGAATTCGCAATGTTACTTAGGGTATCATTTTTCTTTTATAGTTAGTGGAAATTAAAATGGACTCACCACATGTATAGGCATAACCCAGCCAGCCAGAGCTCCGACGCCAGGGAAGCAAGCTTTGACGCCTCGAAGCGCGTGCAGTCCCGCTCCAGGGTACAGCTCCGGTAAACCCCCTTTATTTATCACCGCTACTGAGTACTGGTAGGGCTCCGAACGACCATACAGCTGTAATTGGGAATTTAATTTTGAAATTACTTTAGTAATACTCTATTTTGGGCTTAACCTGGTCAGTGACGCCGGAAGACTTAATTGGTAAAATCATTGCTCCCAAATTTGTCCCCGACGGGAATCGATCCCGCAGCCTTCAGTGTTGCAGTCACCACATCGCAAACCTTCTGTTAGGCAAAAGCAACGTCATGCTAAGTTGAAGTTAGTTATATATTACTAGCAGATTCCCGCGGTTTCACCCGTGTAAGTCCCCATCCCGTGGAAATATCGGGATCAAAAGTAGCCTATGTTACTCAGGGTGAATGTAGCTTTCTAATGGTGAAAGAATTTTTGAAATCGGTCCAGAAGTTTCGGAGATTACCCCCAATATACATACATACATGTTACCAACGTTACCTCTTTATAATATTAGTATAGATAGATAGATTATATATAGTGTAGAAGTATAGATGAAGCAATAAATAAATGATGATGATGTAGAGTAAACTGTGATGTTTCTAATACTATTACGATCTTTACTTACTTCCTGCATGATGGGAACCAGTGAATGGTATCTCCCAGCTACATACACCTCCCCCGCATCCAACGCCACAAGTGAGGCTTCTCCTCTGTCCAACCATGTCATACATTCTTCAACATCAAATGCCTGTAGAATAATATTACATTATTATTTTCTATTGATATTACTTGAATATAGGGTTATAGAAAGTTAGTCCAGTTAAATAGTTAATAATTTTTAATTAATTAATTAGTTACTGCTTAACAAGATTTATAAAATATAATTAAAAACATGTAAAACAAATTTAAACTTGTTTTACAGAGTTTGATATAAGTAATGGTGAAACATAGAGTCTAAACAAATTTATTTAATAATTTTTCTAGTGAAAACAATCATGTAAGCTGTTTAATAAAAGTTACAGATCTGGCAACAACTGTCTTTTTATAGTAAAGTAGTAAACCCTTGAACTTTCTACACAAAGTTAAAATTTTAAAAAGTAAAAGAAAGAAGTTGATCTTTTGTAGATGTTCTGAAGCAGCATTTAGCTGGATGCTAACCATTTTCCCATAACTCTGTTTAAAAGCTTTTTAACAGTTGCAAAGTCTTACTCTTTTACACTGGAATGTAATGTAGTCCCTCTGAAAGAGTCCCTTGTCCAGCAGTGTTGTGTTTGCCAGTTTCTCGCACTTGAGCTGTTCAAGTACTGAAGTTGTGCACCAAGTCAGCACATTAGTACCTTCTATTACCGTCTCACTTGCTGAAGTTGCTGAAAATCAAATTTACATTTTGTTGAATAAGATAGGTAAGTATAGTTAGTTAGTTTCGCTGAGCCTTTTCCGCACTTAGCCTCACAATTGGGCCATTGTACGTGATTTTTTAGAGGGCTTAAGACGCCACGGGAGCCTACCCCGCATTGGCGAATATCCCATGCCTTCGGACCGTGGTTTATCCTAGGACATGTCGGTTTCCTCACGATGTTTTCCTTCACCGTAAGAGCGATGTTTATAGCGCACTTAAATTTTTCTTAAAGATAAAGACATTGGTGCGCGGTCGGCCTGGATTCGAAACCTCGACCTTCGGAATGAAAGTCGCGGTATCTACCACTAGACCAACACCGCTCCCATAGGTAAGTATAATAGTCTTACTTATAAACAATGACTAAGTTTATGTAACGTTTGTCTCTGTTTGTCAACTTTGAATCTTCATGTCACAGTAAAAGACAAAGCTAGTCATCGTTTATAAGTAAGGAGGTAAGTGTTGAACTACAACATCTCATGGTAAAGGCACAGTTTACCTAGTAGTTGGTGCCTGGGCACTCGAACAGTTGGCCAGCTCTCATACATATTTGTTTCACAGAATATATGTTACATAAGTTCATAAGGTCACATAAGGTGTAGTGAAGTTGTATGGTGTGACTGGTCACATGTTTGTCAAAGCACATATTCAGATAACAAATGAGATTGCGTACAGTTTGTTTTTTTCTACTATGGTGTAGGTTACAAAACAGCTGGTGGCCCAGTGCAGTATTAACCCAGATACAATGATTTGTCTTTATACACTTTGACGCTCCCACTATATCTAGATAAATCCAGGTATAGCGGCCATAGGTTGAGGTAAACAATACTATCTGGGTAAAAAATGACTGTAGTGTACTGAGATTGACAAGCTGAAGCACCCAGATACCACCCACCAGTCTAGTGTATTGGAGCCTTATGCGACAATGCACTTTGTCTAGTGTGGTGCCAATTAGAACTAAGACAATTTTATTAAAAGCTAGGGTAGTTGACTGTATTGATATACAGTCTTTAGCTGGAGTAATTATTACTATATGGGTGTGTACTATACATATTGCATAGTAGCTATAGTAAGCTTTAGTTTTGCTTTTTTTTCCTTTTAATTCTGTAATCGGCTGTACAGCCATAATTAGATGCGATGTTGGGTGGGATTTTTCTTGGTGTTACTCTGGTGATACTACATTAAGAAGCACCTACTTACTTAGGATAATCAGAAGGGTTACTTCGGTTCGTTTCGTTACGACAATGATACTGTCATAACGATGGTTCTACTGTCACCCTACTATCAGAATGTGACAGTAGAATCATCGTATGACAGTATCAATGTCGTATCGAAATGAACCACAGTAACCTTCCTGTTCTCCTAGTCTAATTCCAGTGCAAGCCAGCTTTTTAGGCGTCATGAGCTCTCTTGGATTTTAAGCAGGTCTTGTTGCTATGCTTACAAAAATGCAAGCTTTCATCATCATCATCATTTCAGCTGTAAGAAGTCCACTGCGGGACAAAGGCTCCCTCATAGATTTCCAGATGCTTCGATCATAAGCTGCCTGCATCCACCGTGAACCCGCGGCCTTAACCAAGTATTTTAGACGAATAGACGTTGCGGAGCTTCCCGAACACTGCCCATCCGAGCTGGATTCGACGATTGACCTCTTTCTCGAAGGTGAACCTACCTAACTGGACTGTCTGTCCTAGGTATATGTACGCGTCAACAACTTCGAGAGCCGAATTCTCAACCATAACAGGGGTAGGTACAACATGGGCACTAGACATGACTTTCGTCTTGTCCATGTTCATTTTAAGACCCTTCCGCTGGGAGACTTGATTGAGGCCTTTGAGCATCAAACTGAGTTCCTCCATCAACTTTGCCATGACTACAATATCGCTTTAGCTCACACAAAAATATTTTTAAAGCATGCTAACATAGAGTTCATTTGCAGCCACGCCTTTATTTCCTTGACGAAAAATAAGTTGAAAGCAAATAAAGCACTGCGGTCGAATTTGGAACACAAATCGGGTGCACTTTAGAATCCTACGTCACGAATTTGTATAAAAAAAGACTTGTAGGAGATAGAGGAGAAAGAGGGCTAACCATTATTGCTAGTTTTATGTTGAACAATGAAAAAAAAAATTTTCATACATTTTTACTTGAACTTCGAAAAAAAAATATGGATCACCCCGACTTGGATAGGTTAGGTTAATGTTAGAACATGATTACACGCAGCGCCGCTGCCGCGGCACGCTCGCTTCGCTCGCTCGCCACAGCGCCTAATTCTATCTATAAATAAAACTAAGCTGCGAAGACTAAGCTGCTCCCAAAGCTGCGAAGGTGTGTGTCTGGTGCTGCGTTTTGTCACGCAAGGGCTGAGGGGCTGCTGCTACAGCCCTTGCGTCGCGCTGGAGCCCACACATATTCAAATTTTAGCAAAATTATAACCTCTAAATTATTATTATATTTATGGTATTTTTTAAATTACGCATCTGCTCAAGGGGGGAAGGTGTTAAGGGGGTTGTACAACACTCCCCCCCTCCCCCCCCTACCCCCAAAATCGTGACGTAGGATTCTAAAGTGCAACCCACTATGGTTGCAGACAGGGCGGATTTGCTAATAGTATGTTACTAAGTAAATAGACTAATTTTGGTCGTGTTAAATACGACTAGTTACGAGACATTTTTAATATATACAGAATTGTACGCGTGTTTGCTACATTTTATTTTAATTTCTTGTAAGTTAGTCAAAAGATTTTGGACCGTAGAATTGTATGACTAATGGTAATGATATTGGGCGAGCACCTGCGACATTAAAATAGAAAGATACTTACAGAAGAACAGAGGCAAGAGCGTCAGTGGTAGGATTAACATGTTGAATATTATTTCCAAATCTTAATTTACAGCATTTCCTTTTGTTTTTAATTCACAATTTTATTTATCGAAGAAAAACGTTTGTTGACACACCCACCCAAACAATGGTTTGTAAAACAAACGAACCGAACCAAACCGAACAAACGGCCAATGAATGCAAAGATCGCTTATCTGTCAATGTCACAGAAGAAAAATTAAAAAAAAGTTTTATTTCTGGTGCTTGCCACTGATACCTGTGCCACAGAATAAATAATAGTACTACGTACAGAAGCTGCACGGCTTTGATCTTGAAGAAAGCCGCCATTTTAATAGCCTACATAATTTCCGACGCACCTGGTGCATTCGAAATCGCGCCTTACTACTGTGTTACTACTAAGCTCATAAGAGCGCAATTCCTTTGTGTTCAGAATTTACCTACGCCTCAGTTCAAGCGTCAGGGTTGTACCATAGAGTGTAGGTATCTTTTTTTTAATATATAAAATTTCCATGTCACAATGTTAGTTACCGTACTCCTCCGAAACGGCTTGACGGATTTTTACCAAATTTTATATGCGTATTCAGTAGGTCTGAGAATCGGCTACCATCTATAATTTATAAGGCAAAACGACGTTTGCCGGGTCAGCTATAATTATATAATAGTTGAGTTGTACATAAGCAAAGTAAAATAAATAACAACACAATTTTAAGAAAATCATTTATTGTAGTATTTACAATTGTTTAACTTTAATATAGTGTTGTATGTATTTCTTACCATCTCTAAAGTACCTATTTTAAACTTTAATGTTTGTAGGTAGGTACGTATTACGTACGTATTGTATTGTAGGTACGCGTACGAACGAATGGAATTAAAATTTTAGGTATTCTTTAATGAGAAATTTAACAACGTACGCGCGCTTCGCTTGCGACAACCGCACTGAACTTGGATCGCCGGCGGTCCGAGACCGATCGGCCAGGCGGTAGGTAATTATAGCGCACAAGTACATAGAGTGACGGAGGCCTGCCTGTGCTGTGTTGATACAAGAGCTACGAGGGTTCATTCCATTCTCTTTCTTTAAACGTAGTTTACGTTTTCCTCCCTGGATAGAGACATTAGAGCAAATATGTTTAGGCCATAAAACCTATATCTGTCATGTCTTGTCAATGTACGAACCTTTTTTTTTCTAATTAAAATAATAATAAAAAATGATAAAAATAATTCGGAAGATGAATAGTCATGCCAGATATAAGTTTTATGGCATAAACATATTTGCTCTAATGTCTTTATCCAGGGAGGAAAACGTAAACTACGTTTGTATGGAGAAAGAGAATGGAATAAACGCCCATAAATAGAAAAAAAACGGGGCAAGTGCGACACTCGCGCATAAAGGGTTCCGTACCACTATCACAATTGGATACGGAACCCTAAAATGGTTTACAACAACCAATTTTTAAATTTTATAGGAAAATATGAAATATTTATCTTCGATTCTTACTCCCATCAAACGACCGAATCACTCAAAAAAAAAAAAAACCTTGACACAAAGAAAATCTGAAACATAAAAGAAACTCTTTGGTAAGTGAAGGCAGACTGGTATATTTGACAGATAGGGCAGCCATTTTGAATTCCATGACCAACTCGATTTGTCCTCCTGTCCCTCTTCCTGTCCTGACTCCTTGTTATGTTTGAAACACGTTTGTTGTATGGGAGCCCCTTTTAAATAATTGTTTTATTTCGTTTTTAGTATTTGTTGTTGTAGCGGCAACCGAAATACATCTTCTGTGAAAATTTCAACCTTCTAGCTATTACGGTTCATGAGATACAGCCTGGTGACAAACGGACGGACGGACGGACAGACAGACAGACAGACAGACAGACAGCGAAGTCTCAGTAATAGGGTCCCGTTTTTACCTTTAGGTACGGAACCCTAAAAACTAAAACAAGAAGTGCCGCAAACATAACACTTCCGCAATAACTTAATATTATTAATACCATACCTATTCTTGTATTATTTATGTATTCTGTGGCAATACCAACATTTTGAAATCCTGTGATGTATATCAAAATAGTCATGGTTATCGTCATTGAAGACAAGGGGACGTAATTAAATAATCTAAATTGGAAATGTAAGCCAAAGACTACGCAATTTCATGTCTCTCAAATCGAATTAACTAAAGTATTAAAATAAAATATAAATGGAACTTAGTTCCAGCGAAATATGTGAATTTGTTCCCGCCAAAATTCCAATGTCACCTTTGTAACGACCGACGTTCATCAAATATGATTTTTTTTTTGCTTCGAAGCTCTTTCATTTTGCTATTTTGCGATTGATTCCTCTTCCAAACCTTCCAATAGGATTTATCACGAAATTGGTAGGTAACTTTATCTGCTTCATAATTAACTAATTTCAAATCCGTCTGTATTAAAACGCGCATTTTGTTCCAGGTTTTCAGGTTACATTTTATTTACAACAAAAAACAAATTGCACGTGCATTGAATTGGTTTCCGCAATGGTTGTATTTACGTGCGGGCACTGCGGGGATTCCTTGCAAAAGCCGAGGGTTGAGAAGCATTATTTGACAAAATGTAGAAACAAGGATCCCTTCTTATCCTGCATGGACTGCTTCAAGGACTTTATGTGAGTATTTTAGAGTCAATTCATTAGGCGCCATAACCGGCTTTTTACAACAACTTCTGCAGTTTTCTTTAGAAATAGTGGACGGATTTCTATCATAAACATCCATCCACTGGTAATAGCGACCATGGAATTATAAATTACTTTGTAAAACTTATGGTAAAAAAAATCCAATTTAAATTATTAATGTGCCTACAAAAACGTGTCTTGTCTTGTGCTATTGATTTTTCACCAGGCAATCAATGGCTGCCTAGGCAGCTGAATCGAGCTTTAAATATGGCATGCAGCAACAAGCTGATATAGCTACTGATTAGAGCAATAAAATGTTTTATAGGCTAATAGCAATCCTATTTTATTTTTTTCTATTTCATATTCTTTTATTTTTGTAATGTTAATAATGTACGAATTGTGTGAGTTTAAAAAGGTTAGTGCATCATAAAGGAATGGGTTTTTTGGATAATATTACAGATTGTGACAAACAAGGGTTTCTGTTCAGTTTTATTAAATCTTTATTCAATAATATAAATAATAAAATAAACAAATCCAGTGTAATTTATTTCTTAGTTAGGTAGTACGAATCATTACATTTTTATCATTATTTGAAGTGTTTGTATTATTTGGTTTTACTTAATATAATCTTAATTGATATGATTACACTATTTTTGCATTTCAGTGGCAATCAATATGTAGAACATACAAAGTGTATAACTGAAGCGGAACGCTACTCCGCTAAGGGGTTTGTGCCCAAGGAAAACAAAGGTGAGAAGAAGCAGAATACTTGGATCGAAATGCTGCAATCTGTACTCGACGAACAGCAAGGTGCTCCTAAAAACGTACTTAGGATTATTGAAACCATTAGCAAGCATAATAATACTCCCCGGAAGAAGCCAAAATTCATTAATTTTGTCAAAAATGTTTGTGGACACAAAACTAACCCGAAAGACATTGATCAGGCATGGGACTTAATTTCAGTTAAGTTGATTGCTTTATCTAACGCTATTCAACAAAATATCAAAAAAACTGACTCCCAAAATGACAATGATAAAGCTTCTAATGAAACTGACAAAGAGACTGACAAAACAGAAATCACAGAAGCTGACACTACACAAAATGAAGATGAGGAAAAAAAAATTGAAGACGGTGACAATGGTGATGACAAAGATTCGAACAACACAGTAACTGTACACAAAGGAAAGAAACTGTCTAAAAAAGAAAAGAAAGAACAGAAAAAGCGTCTTAAATATGAGGCAGAGCTACAGAGTGCAGTTGAACAACCCTCTGAGGATGAGGAGGTTGTTGAAAGTAAAAAAAGTAAGAAGAAAACTAAAAGTGAATCAGAAAAGGACGTAACAGAGAAGGAAGGGAAGAAAAATAAGCGAAAAAGGCAAGACACAGCCAGCAGTGTCAATAGTAATCAAGAACAACCAGAAGCCGCTGCAGTTGCTGGAAATGGTGTAACCAAACAGAAGAAAAAGGCCAAAACCAATGCAGAAGAAGAAGGAAACGAGGAAGAGAGCATGTGCCTTCACGATCAAAATGTTGCCAAGATCGGAGAATTAAATGTTAATGAGAAGTTCAACTGGCATGCTGTGATCATGTCTGTTTTACAGAAAAAAGGCAATGAGTTGCCGTTCAAAAGACTGCAGAAGAAAGTTTTAGGCGAGTATTCAGAAATTACAGGACAAGATATTGATGATAGAATCGCTGATAAGTTTATTAAGAAGTTGAAAAGCGCACCAAATGTAAGAGTTGATAAGAACAGAGTTCTTCTTTTGCAGTAATTAATATTGTCTTTTTAATATTACTCTATTGTACTCCATGGAATATTTTGATAGATTATAAGCCTTACTTATAAAATCGTACTTACATATTCATGAACTAATCTTAATACAATTTTCCTTGTATGTATAACATACAGGATGTAATTTTTTTTCAGGCAACCAGTAAGGGGAGTTTGTACAACCACTGTAGCAATAAGAAAACGTTTCTAAGAGATAAATGCATTTTTTAGCACTTTTCTCGGTATTTTTCAATCAACTTTGCAATCAAATTCGATAAAGAGAATTAAATTCAGCTGTTAATTATATTAAAGATAAGAAATGGTATCTTTAAAACATTTTCTAGTACAGTGGTTCTCGTAGCTACTGATTGCCGAAAAAAAACGTAAAAACTATAGAGTATAGAGTCGTCAATTTGTAGGGTTCCGAAGTCATTTTCTATTAATAATACAGTAATAATAAATTAGTGTTCATAATACCATTGATCATACATAACTATATGTACTGCCAAAGGATTCAAAATTATCTTGTTTTCTTGCTAAAATTGTGTAAAATTAGGTGAATTATTATTCTCATAGAGCTCAATATTTCGGCAATGTTGCAATTGTCATATTCAGACTTCATGTAATAGGTGCCTGCAGGTTTGAAAAGGTTGAAAAGGAAATAAATAGAATTAATCTCATTTTTTTTGGTTTTGATCCTGTCGCTTTTATTACAAACGCAATTAAAACGGAAAAATTAGTTCCATTTTATTATCATCATCGTGAATAAAAATTTATAGAAATTATTGAGTTCTGTAATTGAATAATAAACTTAAAAGTAATTTTAGTAGGTAGGTACTAGGTACTGCCAAAAGTCTGAAATTCCGGTTCATTACTTAGACATAGATATTATCATATTACATGTAGCAAGTGTTGTGGTTATATAATAACACGAAGTAATTATTATTACCTTAGGACTGTAGTAAAAACCAAAATATTTAATCAATTGGAACTTAATATTTAGCGCCAACCGACTGAATGTTTAAGTTGGGTTTTTATATACTACTAGACTATACTATCATGTACTGTAGTTTCAACGGTTTGTATCATTTGTCTAAGATTGATTGGAATAAACAATAGAAACGCAAAATTGTTTTGTATTTTATTTCAATGAAGATGGAGCAATGTATCAAAATCCTTATGAATTTTAGATGCGCGCTGGTAACAGAAGCTAAAAACATTTTATTTTTCTATAAATTCGTTGTCCTGAGTTCCTGACTGACTGTCTGATGGATCAACGCACAGCTCACAAATCGCTGATAGTAGAGATCTGTAATTTGGAGAATATTATTTAAGAGGATAGTCTCCATTCTCTTTCTCCATACAAACATAGTTTAAATTTTCCTCCCTGGATAAAGACATTAGAGCAAATATGTTTATGCCATAAAACCTATATCTATCATGCATGACAATGCATCTACCTTTTTATTTTTTTCCTTTTATTATTTTTTATTATTATTTTAATTAGAAAATAAAAAAAAAGAAGGTAGATGCATTGTCATGATAGATATAGGTTTTATGGCTTAGACATATTTGCTCTAATGTCTTTATCCAGGGAGGAAAATTTAAACTACGTTTGTATGGAGAAAGAGAATGGAGACGATCCTCTTAAACTATGAAGAAAGGATTTTTGGAAATACTTACGGGACTTACGCGGGTACATAGAGTTAAGTTAATATATGAAACTGCGCGATATCTAACGAGCGCGGGGAGAACTTCAAGTTCGCTAGTCTTATCCAGATCACTTAGGCGTTTTTTTGACACCCACGGTAAGAGATAGGTAATCCATTAGCAGAAGGTATGGTCAATAAGACTTATCTACTGTGTTGAGGCGGACCCTGGGCTCCCAAGTGGGATGCAACAGATAACATCGTGAGGTTATGGCAATGACAGAAGCCAGTACCTCATAGTTTTGACGCGTCGGACGCGGTCAGTACTTCCCTGGGCCACCGCTTAAGTGTAGAATTTTGCACAGTGGAAGGTAACTTGTTACGTGCGCTGCTTATCTATACTAATATTATAAAGTTATTCGTATTTTTTTTATTTTTATGTAAACTTGTGAATCAGCTGTTTTTAAGAGTGAAATGAAATTGAAATACGTTTAATCAATATCTCTTAGAATCTTATAATCTCTTAGAGTTTTTATATTTAATCTACTGTCTTCGGAACGCGACCTTCAATGAGAAGAAGACACAATAATCTCGTGGGGTTTTTTTGTATTTTTTTTTTGCAGTAAACATGTGACTTACATTGTCGCATATTTATTATTGAACAATAGTGGAACTGGAGCAATAATCTTTACTATAATATTTCTTACTAGCATTACAAGCGCCTAAAGTAACTCTGTCTGTATGTCTGTCAGCTAAGAGGTCATTAACCTTAAGTTTGTCTTTACTTTCTAAAACAGCCGATTTATCAGTCAAACAAAGGGTCGATATTAAAAAAAAAAAGTAGCTCAACCAAAAATGTTTGCGTAGACGTCTACAACAACCCCCTTTCGCCTGCATTTATTTACACTATTTTTACTAGGAAATATATAAGTTTATTTCTAAACAGCTTCAGTAAATTGTGATTGTGGTGTGGCATGTTAAAGCGCAGTCGCTTTGCGGAGAGAATTTCATACACTAACTTCTGTCTAAAGGCCGAATACCTGTCAAATTCAAAAATTCCCTAAGGTACTATTTTTAAATTTAGAAGCTGCTCAATTATTTAAGTATGCCTCAAATTTTAAGTGGCGTTTCTGTACTCGGCTGTTATGTTATGACCGAGATCCCAGAGAAGTGGCAGACATCACGTATCTCTGACGAACGAAATGTGGTCGATTGAGTAGTGTTAGTATGTACTAAGAACGCATGCCAATTCTGAGATATCAGGTCATCAAGATACATAAGAAAATTACTTACCTCACGTTAATTCTCCGAGCTGATTTTCACGTATATTTTAGGTAATGTACTTAAAAATAAGTCGCCAATACTCCCATTCACTTTGCGTCTGCCGTATTGCTTTGCAGTCGCTATAAAGCTCCCAACATAATTACTCGACTTTACGTAAATTCTGATGCTCCATTTTTATATATGTCCACCAGACAACTATTTTAAAACCTTTTACAAGGAGACAGACCGATCCAAGTTGCCAATCATCCCCTTAACCCCTTAATGCCCTCGCGCTCCTAACCAAAGAGGGATTAAAATTGAGTTTAGGGGGTAATTGGCCACTTGGATCGGTCTGTCTTCTTGTAAAAACTTTTAAAAAAGTTTATCCACCGCTTATCGATAGCATAAATGCGCAGCACTGCGTCTGCCCATAAGACTCTTGAGGGAAAAGATGACTAAAAGACACAAGATCCATGATAGAGTGTGAAATACTCTCTGGACAGCTATTAAAAGGTTTACGCTGTGTGCAGCTAGTGAAAAATTGTACTATAGTTTCTATAGCGCTGTAATGTTCTACAATTTTAATTTATTATATTAGTGTATAGATGGCATATCTTCTATAACTAAAACGTCTCAAGAGTCTCAACAATGCCTCAAAATTGTAAGATTTTTGTCGAAAATGATTTTCAACAGTTTGTGCAAAGTTTCGATTTGGTATATTTCAAATAAATGTCTAGATCAGACAATGCTGAAGCATTTTTGAGGCATTTGAGTTATAGAATATGTCCCGAGATAATATGATTATTGTTTTCTCATTAAAATTTTAATTATGTTAATAAGTGATGATTTGTAAATTTTTTCAATGAAATAAATAAAAGATTAAAATTTTATTCAACGTTTTTTTTTCTTTATTTACACATAAATAACACTTAATTTTCGATATTATAATTAGTTTAACTGCCTTATTCATAAACGCTGCTTAGGAGGTGATTAGGTAGATTAGGTTTTCGTAGCATTTTTGCTAATGTCAAAAAAAAGCTGGGGTTATCCGAGTGAACAAAGGGATATTTGTTGTATAAGAATTGTCTTAAATTTCATGTAAATTTAATTGCTATCGCAAACGAGACACTCAAAATGAAATTATAACTTATAACTGTGTGGTGATTTTGTAAAATATTAGCTAATCTTTCCTGTTTCAAAGCTGTTGCTAATTATTATTATAAAAAGCCATTAAAAATAACTGTCAAATTGGGAATACAAAATCGGAAAAACGATGAAACATTACTATTTTTGTTTTATTAGTTATTTATAAATAAACTTAATTTTATTTTTAAATGTTTTCAAAAAAAAATTGTCATTTTAGCTAGATTTCAAACATCAGATGTTATTTTCGCGAATTTAAACTATTCAAGATATTATCATTGCAATCTGAAACCTTTTCAAATTTCACGTTTCACTTTTTTCAATAAAATTAAAGTCATTTGCGAATACCGTTTCCCATACAGTTTGAAGTCAATAAAGTTTCGATTCCAATTGTTTGCAATTGCAATAATGTTGAAATAAAATTTTAACGGCATATTTCCATGATGATAACAGAAAAACAAATATGTATAGCAAAAATTAACTAATCACTTGCTAAGCAGCCTTTGTGATACGTGGGAGTTTCGAATATTTATACAGGTGCCGGCAAACATCTTGAAAAATATTGACGTAGAAGTTCACACAGTACATTTACGTTCGACTTTGAAAAATCGACTTCTGCGCATCGCGCATTTTTTTTTCAAGAAGTTTGCCGGTAGCTATAACTATACGAAATTACAAAGTTGTACTTACGTTAGCTAAGAATTCCAGTACAAAAATATACCTTAAGTTCTATGTACATACAATTTGCGCGAAATAAGTTGACCGGCAAGTTGACGGGCGCGAGAATAATTAGGAGAAAATCCGGAAAAAGATATCAGAAAGCCTGTAGATCGTTTATTTTCATAGGCACTACCGCTTAAATAAAATCAATTAATGACATACGAATTAATAATAAAATATATTAATATTTAATATTCTATTTGAGTGTTAAGCCTGCGTGTGCTTGCGTCTATCGCGCGTTGTGTTTTTGCAGAAGTATTGTTTCTGTAAAATATTTATATTAATATTTCTTTTTATTTTGTGTGTAGCTAAAGGTATACAACATTTAGATTTTTTTTAGTAAAAATGTGCATTCAATAATATTCACAACACATGCGTTTTTTTTTCTTTAAAAAACTTTCTAAATATATTAATTACTAGCTGACCCGACAGACGTTGTCCTGTCGTTTAGTATAAAAAAATAAAATTCATCAAAATCGGTTTAGCATTTTTTCTTTCATAAGAACCTTCTCCTGACAATAGCAAACACAACAAAAAAAGAATTTCTTTTAATTTTTTGTATGTAGCTCAAGGCTATTTTATTTTACCTTTAGAACCTTTTTTTAGAAAATTTTTGTATGTTATTTTTCCTTGAAAATAAATTTTCTAAAAAAAGAATTATCGAAATCGGTCCAGCCGTTCACGCGTGATGTCGTGACAACGGAAAACGTTTCATTTTTATATATAAGTAGAAGAAGATATAGATAAGTATACGAATAAATAATAAACTAAATCGATTATATCTTGCAAAAAGCATCATCTTAGCACAAAAAAGGAAAAAATAAAATAAACCTCCGTCGGAGGTTGTACAAAGTTGAAAATTAAAGGGTCTCAGTATACAAAACTGAAAATCAATATAAGTAGGCCTCTGGTTTGAATGAGCACCCATACAGTTGAAGGTCACCAATTACAGACCCACATGTAGTCATACATGAGTACGGAACCCTCGGCGCGCGAGTTCGACTAGCACTTGAGCGTATTTTTAACCCCCGACGGAAAAAGAGGGGTGTTATAAGTTTGACGTGTCTGTCTGTCTGTGGCATCGTAGCTCACGAACGGATGAACCGATTTCAATGTAGTTTTTTTGGTTGATTACCTTTTTAACTAATCAACACAAGTTCCGATCGGTCAACTTAAATCGCACGTCAATAAAGTCTTGGTCAGATATAAATTAGGAATCGTCTTGCGAGGTCGCGACTTGCGCTAGGTAGACATGTTGTTGGGGTTGGTGCTGAGCTTGTGATGTCACCTGCAATGTAAGGAAATAGACTACATTCATTTATTGTTGATAATCTTCTTTGGTTTTTGTTGTGGTGCCGGTTACAGTGCTCAAACGATCGATCGTCAGTCGCCCTTGTCTATATCTATACTAATACTAACCCGACCCGTTTGCTTTTGCTGACCCGTTTGCTTGTTTGCCCGTTTGTTTTGACCCGGCCCGTTTGCTGACCCGGCAAACGTTGTTTTGCCTTATAAATTATAGATAGTAGCCGATTCTCAGACCTACTGAATACGTATACAAAATTTCATAAAAATCGGTCAAGCCGTTTCGGAGGAGTACGGTAACTAACACTGTGACATGGAAATTTTATATATAAGATTATAAAGAGGTAACGTTGGTTTATCAATAGAAAGCTACATTTTCAATGAACAGGCGAGTTTGCATGTTGCCACACAGATGGCGTTAATGTGGAAGTTACATCGCGATAACGTTGCGTTTTACTGAAACGTACATAGGGTCTGGAAAATCGACATCTAGTCAATTATAGATTATTATAGATTTAAGCTTAGCCTTACTAGGTTGTGATAGATTTATAATAATAACATGTTAGGTACATAAAAATATATCTTATCTATGAATTTTTGAAGTCGTTTGCCTTCAGCCAGCAAACGATGATTAACGATTTAAAAAACACACATTCGACCGTCGACGGCCTACCCACTTTAGTACACAGGTATACACGGCAAAACTAAGTCTACACTAATATCTATACTAATATTATAAAAAGGTAACGTTGGTTACATGTATGTATGTATATTGGGGGTAATCTCTGAAACCACTAGACCGATTTTAAAGATTCTTTAACCATTAGAAAGCTACATTCACCGTGAGTAACATAGGCTTTTGATCCCGATATTCCCACGGGATCGGGACTTACGCGGGTAAAACCGCGGGACGCAGCTAGTTATTTATATGAAAATTCATAAATCGTTACATTGCTTTGCTAGACTGGCCGTCATGCGGATATCGGTCCGCATTGCGTACGAGTGCGTTTTGTGGGAATCTTTGGGTCTTATGGGAATCTGGGCCGAAGGCCGTGTAGTCCCATAGAAGAGGGTTACCCCATCTCTTCCCGTGAGTGTCGTAAAAGGCTACGAGATCTGTGGGCCTACGTACCTGTATAATCTGTGGGGACTGCTGCTGCTGTGTCTGTATGATGATAGGTTGTGTCGGGTTGTTCTGCACCTGTAGCCGGATAAGGTTCAGCTGCGCTTGTGTCAGTTGGATCTGTGACTGAAATACAAATGTTTATAGAGGGTTAAGCTATGGAGAAAAGGGGACTTTTTCAGTTACAACTAATTTTGACTAAAAAATTCTGTTAAAATTAGTTTTGATGCCGTATTTATGGTGACCATAAATGTTTGTTTCTGGTTCTTGATGTTTTCTATATGTCTTTAAGTTAGAGATGGGCCGACTAGGGGTTCTGCCGACTAGCAGACTAGTCGGTTCCAAAATTGCCGACTAGTCGGCAACGCAGATCATTATAATTTCGAGATATTTGGGTTAATCTTGATCACTGGGCGATTGTTGGTATTTTTGGATAAATTTGCACTTCGAAAGCTGTTGCGAAACTTCCAAAAAAATATTAAAAAAAATAAAAGTTGGAAAAAAATTTGAATGGAACTGAGGCTAAGTAATAATAACATTTTAGATGTATGATGTTTAGATGATGTATGTAGGCTATGACGTTTTGTTAACGTTTTTCTGACTACCCACCTTCTAACTGTACAACTAATGCAATAAATATTGTTTTTTTTGCATAATTGTTAAGGTCATAGCACACTTAAACGACTCTGCACTTAAACGACTCTGCTCCAACACCGCTCCCACCCAACACTGCCCTAAACTAAGACGACTGCTCGCAGTCTACGCGGCGACAGCTAGCAGACAACCAGCAGTCTACGCGGCGACAGCTAGCAGACAACCAGCAGTCTACGCGGCGACAGCTAGCAGACAACCAGCAGTCTACGCGGCGACAGCTAGCAGGCAACCAGCAGTCCACGCGGCGACAGCTAGCAGACGGCCAGCTGTCCACCCGCCTTTGCCGTACCGTACGATTTAAATCGTACGGTTGGCAACACTCCGCGACGACGCGCGCGGCGACTGCTAGCAGTAAGCGTGCGGCCAGCGAGGCGTCGACTCCCGAGCAGTCTGACGGCGGTTAGCTCGCTGAAAGCGAGCTGTCTGCTAATTTATGATGCCAATGTAAAATATATCTAAAGAGCAATATTTAAAGCCCATATTTGAATTATATTATTTTTGCCGGGTGGGAGCGGAGTCGTGTAAGTGGGCTATGACCTTTAGTCGGCACGCTGACTAGTCGGCTTTCCCGACTAGTCGGCCCATCTCTACTTTAAGTAGTTTAAGGTGTTTTGGTTGTGGTTGTCGCCTGGTTGGTTAGTTTGGGGCTGGATTGAGCTGTGTGCAATATGGATCAGCTGTTTAAAGCGCCGCCATTGATGAAACGGCAAAACTGATTCAGAAATGAAGGAGAATGTTGCATTACCGGAACATTCTGCACTTCTCCGTTAGGTGTGACGAGCTGTTGCAGCAACGTGACCGGTTGTTGCACGGTTTGTTGCGCGGCGGGCTGAGATAGCTGCGCGCAAGATTGCACCACGATCTGGGGTTGTGAGCTTGTCGTCACAGAAGTGTGCTCTGTTGTCTGGAAATTCATTAAATAAATTATATACTATAATCCTATTCTTCTTTTGTGATGGGAAGACAACTTAAGTATAACTAAATTACGTTTCGGGCGATCAAAAAATCACGTTTTTTATATGGGAGTCCTACTCAAATACTTATTTTTACTAAATAATTTAATTGGGGCTTTAGAAATACATCATCTGTAAATATTTCAACTCTCTAGCTATCATGATTCATGAGATACAGTTTGATGACAGACAAGACAGCAGTCTTAGTAAAAAGGTCCCGTTTTTACACTTTTCGTAATGATATTTTAGTGTTTTTAGGGTTCCGTACCTAAAGGTAAAAACGGGACCCTATTACTGAGACTTCGCTGTCTGTCCGTCTGTCACCAGGCTGTATCTCATGAACCGTAATAGCTAGAAGGTTGAAATTTTCACAGAAGATGTATTTCGGTTGCCGCTACAACAACAAATACAACAAACGTGTTTCAAAAATAACAAGGAGTCAGGACAGGAACAGGGACAGGAGGACAAATCGAGTTGGTCATGGAATTCAAAATGGCTGCCCTATCTGTCAAATATACTAGTCTGCCTTACTTACCAAAGAGTTTCTCTTATGTTTCAGATTCTTTTTGTGCCAAGGTTTTTTTTTTTGAGTGATTCGGTCGTTTGATGGGAGTAAGAATCGAAGATAAATATTTCATATTTTCCTATAAAATTTAAAAATTGGTTGTTGTAAACCATTTTAGGGTTCCGTATCCAATTGTGATAGTGGTACGGAACCCTTTATGCGCGAGTGTCGCACTTGCCCCGTTTTTATTTAACTGAACTGTTGCCTATTAAAACGTGCAAAAGTAGGAAGGTATACTCACAGGTTCAGATTTGGTCCAGCTCGGAATCTTGGCTGACTTCACCTCATGTCTTGGTACGATATCTATTAAGAAGTCGAACTGGTCTGATAGGGATATCGCCATTGCAATGTCGTTGCGCTAAAATAAAAAAGAAATATATGAGATAATCTTATACATAAAATTCTTGTGTCACAATGTTATTTACTGTACTCCTCCGAAACGGCTACCATTTTTGTGGGATTGGGACTTACACAGGAGAAACCACGGGGCGCAGCTACTTATATACTTATACTTACTTACTTATATGAGGTCATCAGAATAACTTTTTAAATAATTTTCTGGGTGGGTGGTAACACAACGGGAAGGGGTTACCATATTCTTTTAAACCCGGGCAAATGGAGGACCGGACCGCAAATGGACCTTTTTTAGCATTTCATGGAGGAATTTAATTCTTGGGGTTTAAACACTTGAATCAGTTTTTTAAAGATTACTGTTTACCTGTAAAGTCCTTCTTTTATTATCCTCAGTGTGTGACCACGCTCGCAAACTCAACTCATGTATGAATATCTCAGCGGCCTTTGCAAAGAGGACGGGGGCTTCTGCTGATATCATTTTGACTTCTTCGTCCAGTTTCATTATCTTTTTTATACGGGCCAGAGGCAGAGCTTGGGTTTTGAAATCTTCCTGGAAATATTGAATTTTTTTATGAATATACAAGTTAGGTACTAGTGGGTAAACTTATTATTATCATAATATGAATTATATTTATATAGGATCTTTGGGAGTGTCTATTTTTGGTCTAATTTTTATTCTGATATCTCTGGAATCTATATATATAAAAGAAAGTCGTGTTAGTTACTCCACTTATAACTCAAGAACGGCTGAACCGATTTAGTTGAAAATTGGCAGGGAGGTAGTTTAGAGCCAGGAGAAGGACATAGGATATTATCTCGTTCGATTAAAAAAAAAATGCTTATTTATTGCCTTTAAGGCGGAACAAAGTTCGCCGGGTCAGCTAGTAATGAATAAAGGCTATATTAAAGCAACGGGGTCGCTACTCTCTGACACCTCGCCTCAGGGTGCCCTGCGGGCTTATTATTATTATCCCTATGGAATCTGGACTAATCTGGAGACATGCAGGAAACCGCAGGGTCATGCTGGTAATTTATAAAGAGGAACGATTTGTTTGTAAAGTAAATAGTCTTTGTAATTCCTGGATCGATTTCATCGAAACTTGGTATGAAGATACATTGGTATCTCGAGAGAATCTTTATATCACTTTTATATTATTTACATGATATAAACTGAGAGTAGATACATGCACGAAGGATTCCATACTTATCACTAAAAATCATGTTTATTGTATGGGAGCTGCACCTAAATAGTTATTCTATTCCATTTTAGGAATTTGAATAAGTTTTTAGTATGGCGGTTACAGAAATACATCAGCGATCTACCTATTAAAGTTCCTGAGATACAGCCTGGTGACAGACAGACAAACGGAGGGACAGCAGTGTAAAGGGTCCTGCTTATAGGTAAATAGTATACCCAAAGGGTATTAAACCTAAAAAGACACAATGTGCAGTAACATACCGAGCTGACATTCCTAACGTCATCCATGATTTTACCCCAGAACTGCTCCAGGGTCTGTTGTTGAGACTCTGCATGAGTCACCTCCTCGACGCTACCATTGTCTTTGTCATCGTCAGCAGTCGAGGGTCCCGCTTGATCTCTACAATGTTATTTTAAATTAAAATTTCTATTAATTTTTGTATGTAGCTCAAGGCTATTTTGTTTAGAAAATTTATTTTCAAGGAAAAATAGCACTCAAAAATTTTCACTTGCGGCGAGGCTTGAACTCGCGTCTTTGGGTCAGTACCCCAACGTCATTACCAACTAGACTACGCAAGCTCACGTCCCGTGCCGTGAAAACTTCCAATGCTATATTCTCCTTTGATTGTTTACGGTTTAGATGGCGCTCTAACGAGCCTTAATCGTAAACAATCAAAGGAGAATATAGCATTGGAAGTTTTCACGGCACGGGACGTGAGCTTGCGTAGTCTAGTTGGTAATGACGTTGGGGTACTGACCCAAAGACGCGAGTTCAAGCCTCGCCGCAAGTGAAAATTTTTAAGTGCTATTTTTCCTTGAAAATTATTTTAAATTAGTTTTAAAAATAGCAACAAACTATGGTTCTTCAGTAGGAGTTAGTTTTTGCACTCCTCTGGGTTGTATGGACTATTCCAAATACATATAGTCCTGACTGACTGACTGTTCATCGTACAGTCTTAACCGCTGATGGTAGAGAACTGAAATTTGGAGATTTTCCACAGATTTTCCAGATTTTCCACTACAGGATCGGGACGTATGCGGGTACATCGCGGGACTAGTTCTACAGGTTCTACTATAAGATTCTTATTGGTAATTCTTGAAATGGTGACCTTCAGAAAAATATTTTGGTACCTTTAAAGTTGTAAGTGAAGAACTACTTATAAAACTAGAAGGTAGTCTTCATGTAACATCGTAATGATTAATAAACTAGCCGGGTGTTAAGTTGCTACCTTGTATACACGTAAATAAATTGCTATCGACAGGAACTTACGCAGGCACAAAGAAGCAAACGGACATCTTGAATTTCAATCACACTTCAGCGGCCTCGAAATTACAAGCTAATTTATTAACTTTTTGCACAATTCTTTATGTTTATTATTATTTAGAAGCCGCGACAACAAGTTAGAATACAATGTAACCAATAATCACGGTATAATTTGGAGATCTCCAATCACCAATTACTGAAAATGCGCCAGACACACGATTCGTCCACCGATGACCAGTCACGGCTTGACGTTTATTATAGTGTTACCAGCATGCAAGTTTTGTTTAGAAAACTGAAAAACTACTAATCAACTTTTTATGAAACTCTACGATTATTCGTATAATAGACTCTTCCTGTTTAGTAATTATCCTGGAATGTATGTTTGGGTAATTGTTGGTTAGGTTAGGTTTGTTACCTAACCTAACCAACATTAATCTCAATATTAGTAAAGTACTATTTATTGAGACCGATTAAGTAGGCGGTAAATTTTACTCTTCATAAACTAGCAATACAACCGGAAAAGACGTGCGGGAATTTTAAATTTTATTCAACCAGTGCTTCACTAAATGATCGAAGAAGCAGTGGACATTCGAAATAGTGCTGTCATATCAGAACTTATAATTCATTTCTTGTACTTTTTAGGGTTCCGTAGCCAAATGGCAAAAAACGTCTGTCTGTCTGTCCGTCTGTCCGTCTGTCCGTCTGTCCGTCTGTCTAGGGTTGCCAACCGTACTATAATATATAGTATTGTACTATATTTCAGCTCAGCGTACTATATATTTTTGAAAGCACATAGTACGCAAAAATACTATATTTCTGGCATAATTTGTAAAAAGTTGTTTCTTTTATAAACTCCTCCTCTCTGCATTTACAGAGGACTGTTTTCTACGAGTAGAGGGAAAAAAAGAAAAGCCATAAAAAAGGTGCTCATAATTTAAAGATTGAATGTCGGGAACATTTCTTTTAAATTCAAGAAAGAAAGAGTATTTGAAGGTGTGAAAAACAGGTTAAGATAGATTCTTCTTCTGTTTTCGCGATGTTGTATTGAAATTAAAGACATTTTTCGGTTTGAATCGCGTGGTTTTTATTACTTTTAGCATTGTTACAACGCTCAACGTTTCGAGACCTTTCCAGGTCTTTTCTTCAGGATAGTCTGTAGCAACAATGCTAAAAGTAATAAAAACCACGCGATTCAAACCGAAAAATGTCTTTAATTTCAAAAAGGTTAAGTTCAAAAAATACGTATTTTTTTCGAAATATTCTACAAAACACCGCTCTAATTTTTTTACTATATTTTTTTAGGTCGTACTATATTTTTTAGCTACAAATACTATATTTTTCGAAAAAACTGTTGGCAACCCTACGTCTGTCCGTCTGTCCGTCTGTCCGTCCGTATGTCACAGCCACTTTTTTCCGAAACTGTATGAGCTATCTATACTGTTAAAACTTGGTAAGTAGATGTAATATGTGAACCGCATTTAGATTTTCACACAAAAGTAGAAAAAAACATAAATTTTTAGGGTTCCCCATACTTAGAACTGAAACTCAAAAAAACTCGTTCAAACTAATTTTCGTTGGAAGTTTTATCATTCTCTTATTTTAGAAGTTACAGGGGGGACACACACATTTTACCACTTTGGAAGTGTCTCTCGGGCAAACTATTCAGATTAGAAAAAAAAAGATGATATATTAGAAACCTCAACATCATTTTTGAAGACCTATCCATAGACACCCCACACGTATTGGTTTAATGAAAAAAAATTTTGAGTTTCAGTTCTAAGTATGGGGAACCCCAAAAAAATTGTTTTTTTTTCTATTTTTGTGTGAAAATCTTAATGCGGTTCACCGACTACATCTACTTACCAAGTTTTAACAGTATAGCTCTTATAGCTTTGGAAAAAAGTGGCTGTGACATACGGACGGACAGACGGACAGACAGACATGAATAATCTATAAGGGTTCCGTTTTTTCCCATTTGGCTACGGAACCCTAATAGATGGCAGCACTGGACTGAATGAAAAAATTTTCTCTAGTAATTCCACCTTTCATACTTTGTTTTGAAAATCGTAATTATGTCGTAATTTCATTAAATATGAGCGAGTCCAGCAGCGACGAAGATATTCATTTAACAACTGCACAGTTAGTGTAAGCGGTACATAATGCCGAATTGAATTTTCTACCGGAAAAATGCACCTAGCGTTTTTCTCGCTGTAGTGAGGTGAAAATTTGTGCGTTTCACTCGGCAGTAAAGTTTTTTGCATCTCGTAACTTTGAAAACTTCGCAACGCTCAGCATTCTATATTTGAACCACTCGCTTGCGCTCGTGGTTCAATCCTAGAATGCTTCGCTAGATCAGGTTTCAATACAAGTACTTGCTGCAAAACCCAACTGTGCAGCCTTGCATAACAAATAACTATTATTTCCTATTTGCCTGTGTAGAAATAAAATATTTTAAGTTAGTACCTATCTAATGGTGCGTACACACAGCAGTTTTACTTTATAACAGTTTAACAACAGTCTGTTATAAACGCCGTGTGTACCCTTCGTAACGTACTCGGTTTCTGAGCAATTCCTCATACAGTAGGATCTAGATACTTTGGTAAATAAAGACTTTGGATAGTTAGTTCTTAGGCCCTCAGACCGTTCGTTAAGTTGTTCGTGCCTATAATGGCCATACGATAGGTACTCGATTACTCTTGTAATCAAGTCAATGTTATTTTTTGTTAGACCGCTCCAAATGTCCCACTGTTAGCCTCGCCATCCTCTTAGAGGGGTTAGCAGTAAGACGCCACGCGACGAGCCTACTCCGGATTGGCGAAGGCCCCATGCATCGGACCGTGCTAGGACTATGACAAGTTATGGTCCAAGAGATTCGGTTTCCTTACGATGTTTTCCTTCACCGTAAGAGTGACGCGATGTTAATAAAGTCAAAGTAAAATATATTTATTTATTAGGGGCTCTATTCTGAAAAACTGAAAATTCATGTCGGGCGCATCGAAAATTGTTGATTATTTCATGACGGAATGTCGTAGAACTTTTTTTTGTGTACAGATTGTAGGCGACATTGTTTCCAATATTTTAGTGCAGTTTCCATACAAATATGTCGAAACGTATTGTAGCCTATCGACATTTTAGCCAAATCAGACATGTTTTGTCTAAAATTTGGATAGGCTTTGCACCAATAGGAGGTTTTTGTCTTAAAACTACACCAAAATGTAGGAAACAATGTCACCTACAATCTGTGAAATAATCAAATGAAATAATCAACAATTTTCGATGAGCCCGACAGGGATTTTCAGTTTCAAGGTCGTTGGCGTATATACTCCTCTTAAGTATCGTAGGTAAGTATTTATCGTATATGATACATGGGTCATTTCGATACGTCGACGTATAAATTATACTGATCATTTTGATAGCTTACGTAAATAGCGCATAAAGACATTTGAACGCACGGCGCTTGGGATGAAAGTCTGGGTATCTACCACTACATAGTTTAATTTGATTCATAAAAACAAAATGTCAACTGGGTAAGAACACTCTATAGTTTACGTAAAGCCGGAATAACAAATTATTAAAACTTCTACCCGTTTTCCCTAGAAATATGAAAAATACTTAAGTTTTTTATTGCGTTTTCTACCAGCCACTAGTCGCTCTATTCATTTGCAATTTCAGCTCCATTGCACGGAATTACATGTCCTGTCGTCGGTGGTGGTTAGATTCCATTACACAAAAAAGTCTCGTGGTTTTTAGCGACGGGGCAGGACAACAGGCCGGATCGTTTCGGCTGGAATTGATGTGGTTGGTACGCTTTTAGTATTCGCCGCTGTGATACGTCAGGGCACATCTTACTGCGACGCAGTATCTGGGGGCACGGCAGTGCCCCCGCCAAGTCGAGCAACAAAGCGGCACGGCCGTACCAATCTTTTCTCGAAGCATTTCAGGCCATTTTCGACCTCCTATAACTTCGTTGTGAATAAAACTAGAAACCTGAATTTTCTGTACCTAGGTAAAAGCACATGACAGAGGTACCTAGCGAAGAACGCTTAAACTTATACTGATCCTGCACGAGGATCATCAAGAAGGAAACGACCAAAACATCGTATCGCTCACTCCCGTTGCTAAAGTTTTATTTCTCGACGTACTAGCTATCTACTTACTTTACTTTACTTTTACTGTGTGTTTCCGCAACTAGCCCTATAACTGGGCCTTTTTGCGTGAATTGAGGCCGTAGGTTTCCTCACGATGTTTTCCTTCACCGTAAGAGCGATGTTAATAGCGCACTTAATTTTTTCTTAAACAAAAAGACATTGGTGCGCGGTCGGCCAGGATTCGAAACCACGACCTTCGGAATGAAAGTCGCGGTATTTCCCACTAGACCAACACCGCTCTTCGACGTACTAGCTAGCTAGACATTGATAGAATTGCGTCGAAACCTCAGCAATTAGCCATGCAAAAGAAGTAGGTGTATAGTTGTCTTTGAACTTATACTAATTCGCCCGTGTCGATTTATTCTGAAATGTTTAGTCAACTGTCTATAGGTTTACGGAACTTCTTTTACGAAATGTACTCCACCTTGGGGATAATCCCGCTTTTTTGCTTATCCATTAAACTTTAAGCTAAAGCATGTCTAAGTGGGGTATTTTGTGTAGTTACGATGTTATCTAATCTTGCTTAATTCTCTGAAGATTGTACGTTCATGGATAATGTTTTTGGTAGCTAGTTTCTTGTTCTTAGGGTACCCAAAGGGTAAAAACAGGATCCTTTTGCTAGGGCTGCACTGTCCGTCTGTCTGTCTGTCGTCACCAGGCTGTATCTCATGAACCTTGATAGCTAGACAGTTGAAATTTTCGCGATGATGTAGGTATTTCTGTTGCCGCTATAACAACAAATAGTAAAACATAATATACTAACCCCTTTACTTATAAACGATGACTAAGTTTATGTACCTAACCGTTGTCACTGTCTGTTAACTTAGAAACTTAATGTCACAGAAAAAGACAAACGTTACATAAAATTAATCATCGTTTATAAGTAAAGGGGTAAGTATTTAAGTGAGGTTGCCACACAACAATTAATGTGTATTTTATTTTTTATGGTAGCATAATTGGTAGGTAGATAGGTACGGAACCCTCGACGCGCGAGGACTCGTACTTGACCGGATTTTTAATTTTAATACAATTTCCGCCAGTCGACTTTGATATAAGCGAAAAGTGTTTCTTGAATTTCATAAAATTGTTAGGTAGGTAACACAAATTGCACAAAATCATGGAGTATTTAATATTATATCGGCGTTCGTGATGGAGGCTAGAATGCAATGCTGGAGCACCGATGGGGTTTAGTGGGTCATACATAGATAGGGGAGAGCGGGGCTGAACGTGCTGATTTTGACAAATTCTTATATTATTCGGATATAACAAGTACCATGTCTGAAAATAGTGGTTCATCCAAAGCCAAATTTTGTATATTATTCGAATTTAACAACAGATTTTGCATATTTTTTTATAGTTTTTAAGATAAAGTTATTTTTTTACACAGCAGCGGCAAGGCACTACCAACCCCACGTTGGGGCAAGTTGTGCCGTAGCTGAGGTCGGTTGTGCCGTTGATAATTCTAGGTGTTCCCGCGGGAATTACGGGATAAAAAGTAGTATGTGTTATTCTAGGTGTCCAGCTATCTATATTCCAAGTTTAATCGCAATCGGTTCTGTAGTTTTGCCTGAAATACTCTTTCAGGCAAAACTACTGAACAAACATCCATACAAACTTTCACATTTATAATATTAGTAGGAAGTAGGATAATTATTCGTTATACTTTTAAATCAACTGTTTTTTAAATTTAGTTGTTTACAATACTAAGTATTATAACTAGAGATGGGCCGAGCTATGACTTTTGCCAACTAGCAGACTAGCCGACTAGTCGGTTTTAAAATTGCCGACTAGTCGGCAATGGAAATCGTCATAATTCGTAGATAAATATCTCCCAAATGACCAATCGGCAATTGTTGGTAATTTTGTGAGAAATATCACTTCGAAAACTGTGACGAAACCTTGCCAAACTTCCAATAAATGGTTCAATGGTTCAACCGTTTTCGAAAAAACTGGAAGAGAGCTGAAGCACGATTGAAACATTTTAGAGGCTCTGGTTTTACTGACTACTGAGTGACTACCCCCCTTCTAAATGTACAACTGATTTAATAAATTTTGGTTTTATTGCATAATTTTTAGTTGACGACTAGTCGGCACAATTTGCTGACTTGTCGGTAAATTTGTAAAAGATCCTGAGATGCGTTTTTTGCTTGCATGTTCTCATTCTGTGAAAGACAATATGCAGTATAAAATATCATGCTCGCGTTAACATAAACAATATTGAAACAATAAAGGTTGCTTAGGGGTTGGTTGTGTCGCGGCACAAGCAACCCCTTATAAACGGCACATTTTACCCCGTTTATGAGAGTGTGATACTTTGTCTCACACACAAAAATGACTTTCCTCAAAGCATTAAAATTCCACTGCATATCAAACTAGGATAAATAACAAACATTTTACTAAAACTCTCATATATGCAGCACGATAAATGATGGCTTGCGACCAAAAAGTATCGAAACGAAAATATTTACTTACGTAGCGCTCTAGCGCTCAGCGGACCCTCAGGTACATTGCCACTCTGGCCGCGTCGCTGACGCAACTAAAATGGCAGCCGCGTGTGCTCGACTGTTAGGCACTACGCGACACAATACAATCGTATATCTATCTCTTTCAGTTTTCGAGATATTCGCGTCGGCACAATTTACCCCCGGCACTTTCAGCCCCGCTCTCCCCTACCTATCATATCCACTATAATAAGGCCTTACCTGTATGATCGATTGATACATCGTATCTAACCTGCCGATCTCGAATGGTCGTGCGGGTCAAGCAACGCTTGGCGGGGTCATTATTTGGATGGGTGACCGATATTTTGTGTGACAAAAAACACTTTCTCAAGCTCCTCCGTGCTTCCGAAGGCACATTTAGCAGTTAATCCCGGTTGTTATCTCCGATAGGAGTCGTTAGGTCAAGTTAGAGGCCCTAGGGCGACCTGAAAACTCTTGGTACCTACATTAGGGGAGACACACCTCTACACGAAAAGAAGAAGGAGACCTAGGTACTTATTGTTATAGGATAGTAATAATGTGGCATTATCCCTACCTGAAAAACTAACGTTGGTCTATTTTTTTTTTAAATATGTGCTTAAGCCTGCACATAATAAAATAGAAAGAAAATGTTTATAGAAATATTTTAAAAGGAAAATTTAATACCTCTGGAAATTCATTTTCGTTTAAAGTATTTCTAAAGAGTGTCTAGCCAGAAATTAATAAGCTTCAACTAAGTAAATGAAAAATAAAAACATTTAACCTAACTCTGGTTAAAACATAGATATTGTTATAAACTTAATTTTGAACGAACATCTCCGAATATTAACCCTTATTAAATGACCTCATAATACTTCGGGAAATGCCGACAAAATATGCCGTCTTTAATAGGTATTTAAGCCGGATAAGTATACAAGATTTCCTTGTATTTAACGACTTTGTGTCGTACCTACGTTTATAGGTCGTCTTCTCAGCTAATATAAGGCGAATAAGGGTGACTTTATTGTCATAGTCTGCTAACAATGTTATCATATCAGATAGGCGTGAAAACGGCTTGCAAATATCGTAACGTTATGTTATAGGTTTCATAGCGCCTTTATAGTTTAGTCTAGTCGTTGACGATCACTATTGTTATTCATAGTGATCAACGGAAATTATTTAGGGTCGGCGCAGTAGGTAAGTCATCGTTGCATGAGGGTTATTATCGATTTTCGTTCCAATCGCCATGCGAAGGGCAAACCGCTATGTTTTTTGTGATGAGACAAAAATTGTTTTAATTTTCTTATTATACCACTAAAGATGCATAAAAGGGTGATTATCGATTTTCGTTTTGATTTAGCAGTTTTGAAAATATTTTTTTTTTCAACTTTTTAGTAAATACATCTAAATTCTAAAGAAACTGTAATGAAAAGCATCATGTGGAAGGCCTCTTTGTAACTCTAACGGTTTTCCGAAAAAACCGATGGATTGTAATAAACCAATGGAAAGAAATGAACTTCACCTGGAACGTAATGACATACTACTTACAACTAGCTTACAACACGTGCAAATGATACAAACAAAAGGATACAAATGATACCAAACTCTATGTACATAATCAATCACCCTACCTTCTGCAAATAGATTTGGCAATATTTTTACGGCCGGACACCTGCCTGACATCAACCCTTCTAAGGGCCAAGCAATTTATACACCACCGCGCGGTAAGAACTTAAGGTTAGCTAGTCTTCCTCAGATCCCTTAGTCGCCTTTTACAACACCCACGGGAAGAGGTGGGTTAACCCTATTCTATGCCGGGGATAGGTACACGGCATACTATCTAAATCTATTACTAGCATGTACCTATATAAATAAATAAATAAAATAAATTCTGTGAACATCACACAGCGCCATCTAGCCCCGTGGTAAGCGACTAAGCTTGTGTTACGGTGACTAGACAACGGATATAATACTTATATTTATTTTTCTTTTGTAAATACATACATATTATACATGGAGGGACACCCAGACCAGACACAAATAACTATTTTAATAAGCATAAATACTTGCACCCGGCGGGAATCGAACCCGCAACGTCGTCTATATATTAGTAACTTGTCACTTTTTGTATTTTGTGCAAATAAAGCTTTAATCTATCTATCTGTCTATCCACTACTGTACTAATATTACAAAGACAAAATACTTATTTGTATGCTTGTTTGTTTGTAACGAACAGGCTCCGCGACTACTGGACCGATTTTAAAACTCTTTCACCAATAGAAATATGAAAAAAGTTTTCAACTGTGCTGAGGTTAACTCAGCTCCTCAGATCGTCCTACTAAACTATTTAGGTATACTTACTACTACTAACTAAGTTTAGTCGGAGAAGACGATCGGCTTCATTCTAAACACTGTGGTAAGTATATCAACAGTCCATTACCGTCCAATTATCTACTAAAACGAATTCAATTTCAATTCAATTCAATATTTTTTTAAGAAAAATGAAAAATACATTAGGGTTTCAGTTTCAAAGGAATTCTTCCACTATATCACGGTTTCCATTCGAGAATTCCTTCCCGACCTAAGCTCTGGGATTACCTACCAAGGAACGTCTGAATAATTCGTCTAAATCCGAAGCTTTCCCTCAGTTGCCAGAGTAAAAAATTACTGAAGCAGAGAATTTAAGCGGTAACTCAAAGCGGTAACTTTGTAACGGAGAAGCGGTTTCTCTTAATTAATCAATAGTCAACAGTGGGGATTTCGAGCTCTATTATTTAGACAGTTTTTTTCACTTTATTCTTAAGAAGTTGCCTTCTTTAAGTAGATTTTCACCTCCAATACTTATTGTGTAAAGTATTATATATATATAATACAGGTAGGTAGACCTTATAGATTCTAGAAGAACTGATGCTTCCATTTAAATATATAAAAAACCCTCTCCTTGAGTTTCTATTTAAGATCTTCTCCAATCGATCTTTTTTCCATCAATAAAAGAAAATTCTGGGAAACTGTTTTTTTTACCATTAGTGGTATATACTCCTAAATCTGCTTGTTCATTACAAACTTAACTAAAATTAAAGGAATTTCATCTACAGAAGCACCTACCTACCAACGTCTTTACATAGTAGTTAAACAATTTACCCCTCTGTTAGACATTGTAGAGCCAAATTATATTTCCCTTTATCCTACAATGTAGGGGACAGATTAAACTCAATATTACAACACGTAAACAATTCTACGTTAGAGTTAAGACCGGTACACATTTTCTGTTTTATGAAACATTCAGCTGAACATCGTACATAAGTAAACATCTAATAAAGCTTGGCAGAGGCTCGCGTTCAAAAGGCTTAGTACCTACGAATTCGAAGGGATTTTGTATCCAACTTTGGTGTAGAGTTTTGTGTTTGAAAGAGTGGGCGATGAACTGTACCTGTGTAAACCTCTTGAATAGTCGTATTTATGGGATTGTTTCGCTTCTTTAAAGAATGTGTCTATGCGATGTGCCTACTTTTTCAACCTATAGGTACCCAAAGACATGAGCTCTATTTTAAATATTTATTGCATTAGATACCAGGTATTAGGTATAATGTAGGTATATCTATATACGTTACACCGTTAATTATACAGGGAATTTAGAACTAGAGAAAAACTATTATACTTTTTGCCTATTACTTTTAAAAAAACGTAAAAAATGACAGTGTTTTATACAGTAATTACGGAATATTTTTCGCATTCAAACTCCATCATGCGTTCATTAAATTAGTTCTCAAAGGCAACAAATCTATACAAAATACTGTCTTGTTTTTGTTTCGACTTTTCCGCGTGCGGAAAGTTTTCCGCGTATAAATATCGAATGAACGCCGCGCTACCGTAGAAACCAATTAAAAAAAACTCTATGATGTGAACCATAACCCAGCAGCGCTTGCGCTGGCTGGCTGGTAGGCAAGGATTGTTAGTAGGCTTAGTAGTAGTAGGGTTAGTAGGCTAATAAAACTTGGTAGGCTAGGATTAGCATAAGCCTACTAACAAATCAATGCCAACCAAGATTTATTATAAGTTAAACGTTACGTATAAATACGTTATACTAAAGTGTATTTAACATACAATTACTAGGTAGTTATCCATCGTTTAGGTAGAAATCGCCGTTGCCTATAATCGCAACCTACCCCTACATCAGGAATACGAGACGTACCTATCTATACCTACCTACCTATATAACAAAGTCTGACATGAGTAATAACGTTTATGGTTTATCGTACCGTGCATTAACTTTTGTATATTGTGAGAACAAGCTTAGAATACCTAATGTAGACGTACAGGAATGTATCGTTCGAAGAAACCTTGGCCGGTTTACGCTTACCTAAGTACCTACTAATAGATTAGATGTATACTGAGAACCTGTAACGGAATTTTAGTCACCTATATAATTTGGTTAGTGATATGATATCTGCAATTATATTGTATGTATCAACTAGCGCTGTGTCGTTGTAGGTACTCGCGTAAAAATAAGCCTATCTAAGGATAAAAAGTGGTAAAAGGTATGTACTAATCCATCTATCTGCATACCGAGTTTCATCGCAATCTATTCCACAGTTTTGTGTGAAGGAGTAACAAACTTACTTACACACCAACTTTTCACCTTTCTAATAATAGGTCTTTACCTATGAAGTTGCCGTTTTTCAGTACTGGCCATTTCAAATAGAAAAAAGTTGGGAATGGCTTGGTATTTTAAATTCAAATGCATTTTGTTTTAAAAACATGACATTCTTCTTACAAATTCAGTCTTTTGTTTATTGATTAGCGTTGTATTTTCATTATATTTGAACATTTTTCGTCATAATGAATACTTCCTAAAAAGTTGATGGCACTGTTTGGTGGTCTACTGTGGGTGTGCTTCACCACAGCTTTTTACAAAACGGCATGAGCATTACTACAGGTGTGTACTGTGAAGAACTGGAGATAATGATGAAGAAGCTTGCACATCTGCAACCAACATTTGGTCAATCTGTCGTCAAACCGATACCGAATGTTTTGAAATATGTTTGAGTGAGCTGTACATAGGTATTAACACGTTTAGTATACCAACAATCAACATCATTAAATATAGTTGGTCTTAAGAACGTGGGTACTGTTACCATTTCCATACAAACATAATACCAAAATAAATTATGAAAAATTTAGATTTCTACCTTTATATCGATATTATTCGGATTAAGATTTTATTTTTATAGGGCCCCCACCATACGGTTTTCCAAAATATTCATTCGAAATGAAATAAAACGGAGAAACATTTTTTGTTTGTTTCAAAACAAAAATGTTTGAATTGTGGAAATGGTAACAGTACCCACCCTCTTAATTGAGCATTTCCATTTTTTAATTATCTAGGCTCACCTCGACGTTTCGAACAACAATAGTCCTGGGATGCCAGGATATAATAAGCGACGTTGCAACTCAGCCGAGACGTTCAGAAAAAAATAGGTCTGTCTAGACACCTCATAAGCACTTACTAAATACAAAACAAACAGGGGTCTGTTATTTATCGTTTTGAATTCAATAGGTAGGTACCTACATAGATATTGTTGTAGGTTTCAATTTACATACGTACCTATGTAAGGTATACCTAATGTAAAAGGCTTAGATAAACGTATGATTATTTATAAGAACACCGGAAATCCTTCCCCTCATAAAATCTCAACGTATCTTTGCGAAATAAAACGTAACAACTGTGATTGAACGCAGATTGAACGCTTTTCGATCGGTCGATCTCCTGCCGATATCCGATAGTTGAAATGGAAGAACGTTGTATTAGATATTTTAGGCATAACAATCGATGTTGATAAACCTAGACTCTACCTATAGCTATTAATTACCTATAGCAAACTAGGTAAGTATTTGTATTTAAACTACCTGTGTATTAAGTTACTTACTACATTGTGTACTGTGTACCGCACAGGCACGGTGCGGTGTACCTGTGTACTATGTTACTACAAGTGTGGGTGTTATTTATCATTATTCATATGTATTATTGTCGGCGGTCTTTTTACAACGCCACTTGGCGCGGACACCGATAGGATTGCCAGTAATTTTTAACCCTAAACGGCGAAAGATTAAAAAAAAATGAATAAATGAATTGAATTGAATGAATTGATCGTAAAGTGAAATCAGGAATCAGAAATTAAATTCATGTATTCTAATTATGTATATAAATACATGATCGTTTTTACACGTGTTATTAATTATTATACCTAAGTAACTTTTTACTATAAGTTTTTTGAGTTCCTAGAGGACATAGAAATCGGTACACATACAGTAGGGGGCGGGATAATCCTAACCCTATCCTTATCCTATCCTAATGATGTAGAACACATACTAATCCCATCCTAATTATATCGTTATCCTAATGATGTTTCCTGTAAAACACGCGGGCAGAAGCTAGTTAGTTATAAATTATCTTCGAATAACAATTTTATTTTAGACAACAATAAAGAAAATACAATTAAATAGTTTCCTTTCTTTGTGCATTTCTATTTCGAGTTCTCATGCACGTACTTGTCAGTCGATCAAAAAGTTTGTCGTTTGACATTTGCCTTTAGAAAATAAATCACGAAATGATCCAATAAATACCAAATGAAACAGCGAAATGCTCTCACTCAGTGAAGTGGAGATAGAATTACCGATCTTTTGATTTTATTTATTGAGACGGGAAATGGTTTAATTTAAAAAGCATTTCATTGAGTAAACTCTTGTGATTGCTCCTGATTATGTTATTTATTACAAACTAGCTGTTTACTGTAGATTAAAAAAAAATAGAAGTAGAACTTCATTTTAAAAGGTTTATTTTTTTGAATTATTTTACAAGGAAAAGTGCATCATCACAATTATCCTGTGACAGGATTCGAACCTGCCCTGCCCCTTGCTTGCCGGGCGAGTGTGCTAACCAATTTGCCACACGGGAACCCACGATTCAAGGTGAATTAACGATTATGCCTTCCTCCTTGTTTTGTAAGAGCGGTGTTGGTCTAGTGGTGGATACCCCGACTTTCATTCCGAGAGTCGTGGGTTCGAATCCAGACCGACCGCGCACCAATGTCTTTTTCTATAAAGAAAAAAAGGTATGTGCGCTAATAACATCGCTCTTACGGTGAAGGAAAAACATCGTGAGGAAACCAACATGTCCTAGGACTCACCACGGTCCGAAGACATGGGATATTCAGTGTTTTCTACAACATGTAAGTAGTAGGTATTTACAAAAAAAAAAAGTATTATATGTACTAAGTATATCAGTTGTCTAGTATCCATAGTACAAGCCTAGTGCTTAGCTTGGGGCTAGATTGCGCTGTGTGTAACGTCGTGCATTGGAGAAATAGGTCTAGTAAAAAATCCTTGAGCCATAAACAAAAAGAAATATTAGGTTTTATTTTGTTCGCATTTCGTCAATCTTGTGTGGATCAAATCTAAAGTACCCACATTGTACCTACCTATCCCCTTTCTTTTCGACGAATCTAATTCCTAATCTGAAATTTAGTATGTCTGAGGCATGACATTGCAATTAATTATCTTCAGTTTCATTATAAATCCAAGATGAACGCCGCCACAAAATGGCAGATAATTTGTTAAGAACGTAATCGACTTTTTTGTGTGATGTAGGATGTAGGTCAGCTTCAGACCATTATCATTCAAACTTATTTCCATTTATTATTATTGGCATAATTCATAAGTCTTAATCTCTAAGCTACGTAGACAGAGCGCGTGTGCTACGCGGGCAGATGGCAGTTTTAAGATGCGGTAAGGTGAAGCAAGCTAATCTGAAATAAACCCTAGCTGATTATATAACTCTATTGATAACAAATCTCCATTAAAACTAATGAAATAAATTTTTCATTGTGTTTTATTCATTGCGCAAGTCATTTTTAATAGAAATATTTAACAAGGCGCTAACCACTGCGCACTCGCTATCCGAGTGCCCCTGCGCAGGTTCGAATCCTGTCAACCCGTGCCTGTTTACCTTGTAAAATATATCTACTAATGAAATTGTTATTTTCATTATTGCGATTACGGATAACCATACAATAGGACACTTAATTACTGTTGTGTTTACAGTCAGTAGTTTCAATTTCAATGGCAATTTGTTACATAATCAGCTGCCAGTTCACTTAAAAAACTTTTCATCCCCATATCGATAATCTTACTGAGTGTAACCGAATAAATGAATTAAACTGAAACTAGAAATTAAAAAACCCCCGACTTAAAAAATCTTCAAAGTTAAAACAAAACTAAACTTTAAAAAGGCAAAAATAATAACCCGAAAACAAATTTCATGTCTCTGAGTAGGTATGTGGTACCTTACGTTCCCGCGTCGGGGGACGCGGTACTATTATTATTTTTGCCTTTTTAAAGTTTAGTTTTGTTTTAACTTTGAAGATTTTTTAAGTCGGGGGTTTTTTAAATTTTTAATTTAAATTTTTTATTTCACCCTTTTTGTAAAAGCGATTTTGATGAAACATGCTTATTGTTGTCACAAAAGTCACGTCCTTTTATTTGATACCACACTCGGGTATATTTGAAAACATTCGGTTTTTATTTCCGAGTTTGACCCTACATATACTTTGAACGGCTGAACCGATTTTGATGAAACTTGCATATTGTTGTCACAACAGTAATGCTCTTTTATTTGATACCCCACTCGGGCATATTTGAAAACATTCGGTTTTTATTTCCGAGCTTCAACCAACATATATTATGAACGGCTGAACCGATTTTGATCAAACATAGCTAAGAACACTCGCGAAAAAGACACCTATTAAACAAAAAAAACTACATTCAAATCGGTTTATCCGTTCGTGAGCTACGATGCCACAGACAGATACACAGACAGACAGACAGACAGACACACAGACACGTCAAACTTATAACACCCCTCTTTTTCCGTCGGGGGTTAAAAATGAGGAAAAACCATGTGAAGATATAGAATAGATACGTACATATCCAGTGCTTACGATCCTTGTAGCTCTACTGCTCTACTGAGCAGCCTTTCAATTCGAACTTTACCACTTCAAGTAATGATACTTGATTATAAGTTTTGTTACAATAGTTCCCTTTGCCTGCTCATATTTCGTAAGAGTATCGTTTTCTGTGGTATTTGGGTAAGATTCCTAGGAATGTATACTTTAACGGTTATATACCTAGAGTATACATTCCTATGAGCATTTTATGGGAATAATAAGGTATTATTTAGTTAAATAGTTTAACGACGGCTTATTTTTTTTAGTTTCTTTGTAGGAGCTCAATGGCCTTGCTATGTTACGCAGCGTACTACGTGGACGACTGGATGCGAACGCGATTGCGAAGCGATCCGATCCGGTGTGGTGCGGAAACAACAAACAGTCGATAGCTATTGAAGTGTCCTACGTGACCAAACGCACGTAAAGTGCGATGCGGCGCGATTCTCGACTGTTCCTTGTTTCCGCACCGCACCGGATCGGATCGCTTCGCAATCGCGTTCGCATCCAATCGTCCACGTAGTACGCTGCGTTACAGCCGCCGCTCATGTATAGTGTGCAAGTTGGTCACGCGTTACGTTGTAGGTACCTTTTGATGGGTGACAAGCGTGTGCCTCCGTGCTTGGCTTGGTTATCTCAGATAGCAGTCGCTAGGTCATGTTACAGACTGGACAACTTTAATTAACACTTAGTAAGCTACACCATTACACGAAAAGAAGAAGAAGTTTTCTTCCAACACAATTTTAATTGTTTTTTACTTGAGTGTTATATCTAGTTTTATATAAAGCGAAAAGGTAAAATTGCGTAAGTATCTATTATAATTTACTACACTCATTTTGTGGTATCTAATCAATTTATTATAAAATTATACAAATAAAATTGTCGCTGCATTTAGCAATTATAAAAGAAAAATGGACGAAGACCTGTCCCACGTGTACAATGTTGGTAATTAATGAAAGTCTATTAGGAAATCTAACTTTAGCCTGTTGGAAGTTAGAATATCGAAATAAATTCTTAATTGTCCCCGTGAGAAATACTGATCTACCGAACTTTTGAACAAATTACCTAACTTAAAACTTGAGCTTAAAGTCTCGAGCGTTTGTATTAAGTTGATAAGTACTTAGGTACTTACTTACTAATAATGTACGTAAACATAGGTACCTCGTAACTACTTATCAAACTCAACATTCTCGTAATATAAATAAATAATCTGAACAACACACAGCGCCATCTAGCCCCGTGGAAAGCGACTAAGCTTGTTTTACGGTGACTAGACATATTATATTTATTTTTCTTTTGTAAATCCATACATATTATACATAGCTGTGCCCGCGACTTCGTCAGCGTTTTTCGAACATCTAGCCATCGCTGCGCAAAGGTCTACACTTAAACGAACGACCAGGAAAGTACTGAGCAGAAGAGAATCATGGCAGAGTTTGTTTAAGTGTGATTTTTGCACATCGGTATGTAACTTGTTGCATGCTTATTCACATTATTATAAGAAGAAGTGTCGAAAATCTATAAAAGTTAAAACCCGACTTTGAAAAAAAGGATAAAATAATAATAATAAGCTTGTACAAAGCAACCGACTTATCTACTATATAAAAATAAGTCGGGTTTTCCTTCCTGACGCTATAACTCCAGAACGCACGAACCGATTTCCACGGTTTTGCATTCGTTGGAAAGGTCTCGGGTTCCGTGAGGCTTATAGCAAAGAAAATTCAGGAAAAATTTAATTATCTATAATTTATAAGGCAAAACAACGTTTGCCGGGTCACCTAGTTTGTTATATAATCTAAAGTCTGCCAGCTTTACTAAATGCAATATTTTTTTACGTGGGTGATGCCCCTTGTGTACCGTCAGGCCACTCTCGGGGCAAATGACTCGGTTTGTTGGGCTCACTACAACAGTTTGTCAACTAAACCCCAAAGGCGTCCATCGCTCCACAAGTGTCGAGGCCAGTGGGAATTCCTCATGGACTACATCCGTCAACCCCGACAACGGCGGCCTTTCCAAGCCTCATCTCTGCCCGAAAGACAATCCCTCTCCGTCCCCCTCCCTCGGCACGGTCACACTACCGTCTCGTGGTCCCCAAAACCGGTGATAAACCCCCCCGAGTCCACCGCCACCACCAGAGACTAAGCGATTTTTTACAGTGGTTGTCATCCACGCGGCCCTTTTCTTGCGAAAAGGACCTCCGAGCCCGCTGACGCGGGTTTACGGGACATCTGGAGGGTAAAACGTAACGTCGTGCCCGGGACTCGGGACTCGAACGCGGTACCCTCGACTCGGAATCCACACTTTGCCGCAGCTGCCATCGTGCTTGTAAACTACATGCAATCTGCATCTACCCCGTAAATCTGCCCGATTTCAGCTATATTTTTTTCTCTTTTAGGTGCATTTTCGACTGCCACTAAAAATATCAAAATTGTAACCGTAACTTTAATCATTGAGGAGTTTTCTGATGAGAAGGTAGTTTCAGGTGGCCCATCAATTCGTATCGAGTTCTTTATAAGCTGATTATATTGATGGAAGTCCAAAAATTAGTAATTTACTGCATTGTGGGATGCTATTCTGCTCATCATTCCAAAAGTTCTCATCAGATCTTCACCAACGATTTGTGGGACCAATTTGAGACTCTCACTTTCCAAATCTAAAAAGAATATTCATATGCTGGAGTCCGGCGTGAACATATCCCCATACAAACAATATGCGGGTCGAATTGAGAAGCTCCTCTTTTTTTAAAGTCGGTTAAAAACAACCATTATAAATTTCCGTATGTCCGAAGGATCCGAATATATGGAGAGACATATGTATACGGTATTTTAGGAATTACCGGATATCCGGCTTTTTTAATAACGTGCCGGATATCCGGCTTTTTAATTACCTACCGGATACCCGGTTAATCATGTGTACATACTTCTTCAATACAACATTCAAACTAATTAGGTAAAAGTAGAAATAACACTTTATCCGGATAACCGGACTAAATAGCCGGATAAAAAATAGCCTATATGTTAATCGGGGTATAAAGCTATCTGAATACCAAATTTGGTTAAAATCGGTTAAGCCGTTTCTGAGATTAGCGGGCACAAAGGCACACACAAACAGACAAACAGACAAACAGACAAACAGACAACAGGAAAAACAGAAAAATAGGTTCTACTGCGTTAATAGATACCCATACAATTTATATTTTTTTTATATCTTCCAAAAACAGACACCGCTGAGTTACGATTTTATTATATGTATAGATAGAGGAACACCCAGACCAGACACAAATATTTGTTTTTTTAAGCATAAATATTTGCACCCGGCGGGAATTGAACCCGCAACCTTCTGCATTGCAGTCGCGCTTTCGCACGACGCGCCACAGAGGTCGTCAAAATATAGTTAAGTACATAATAGGCAGCATAAGTACCTATGTATCTAAGTATACATACATCTAAGTAAATACATTAACATACGCGTAGACAAATATACACACAACTAATATAATCGTTTAGCTGCACCCTGTGGTTTCACCCCCGTTAGTCCTGATTTCATAGCAATATTTGTTTAAAAACATAACCCTTGTCTTGCAGCCGGGTAAAGAAGCCTATGTATATTTTCAGGTAAGTATTTAGCTTTCTACATAGTACCTACCGATTTTTTCTTGAAAGATACACAAAAACTTTCACTATCATAATATTAGTAGGATATATATTACTAGTAGATCGCCCCGAACTGAGACCGTACGAGTTTTTATTTTCACTATGTAAATACTTCAAATATTGCACCTACTTAAAATATTTCACACTCCATCTTGCACGCCTAGGACCATCTTCTAGCTCTGTCATTACACCTTGTATAGTGGCAAGAATTTATAGACTACGTTTTGTTGTAACGATTTCAAGGAGCTCAAAAACGATATAAATATCTTGCACCGAAGATTAGTTTTTTCCTCTAACTTGACACAGGTTGTCGCGGGCATGCCTAATACTGCCGATGTACTAGGTGTGCGCGATATTTATGTCAAATGTCAATGAGTAATTATAACGCAACGATATCTGGCGTAGGTACATCTTCCAAGCATAGCAAAGGATTAGTTAATTTACAATGCAGATCAATTTATGGCGATTTTACATTTCATACAGAAGCTTTAGTTATACCGAAAATTATCAATAATTTGCCAAGCCATTCCTTTGAGAGAAAAAATTATGTGCATCTTAAAAACATTCCATTAGCAGATCCAGAATATCATACTTCAAAACCAATTGACATTTTATTAGACGCCAAGGTCTATGCAGAAATAATTATGGGTGGGTTGAAGAAATGTGACTCGGAGCATCCCATAGCCCAGCAAACCAAACTGGGGTGGATTATATCGGGAAATATGACAAAGAGTTTTAATTGCAACGTTGTACTCAACAATGAAGATGACATCAGCAGGTTTTGGGAGATAGAAGACATTCCGGAAAACTCCAAGGCCATGACAAATGAAGAGCAATTTTGCGAGAATCTATTTCAGTCAACAACACGTAGACTAACCGACGGAAAATACGAGGTGCGTCTACCTATGAAAAAGAATTTCGAAAATAAATTAGGACAATCAAAAAGAAAAGCAATTGCACAATTTAAATCCATGGAGAGAAGACTTCAGTCTGATCAACAACTCTACCAAAATTACAAGCATTTTATACAAGAATATCATGACATGGGACACATGGAAAAAGGTAATTCTTCGGCAGAACAACTTACCTGTCATCTTCCACACCACGGAGTCCTGAAACAGGATTCCGTAAGTACAAAATTACGGGTGGTATTTAATGCAAGCTCAAGGACAACAACGGGCTACAGTTTGAATGACCTCATGGAATGTGGACCCAAATTACATAAAGATTTACTGGAATTATTAATACATTGGCGTACTTTCTGTTTCGTTTATTCAGCAGATTGCGAAAAAATGTACAGAATGATTTTATTGCATAAACAAGATCAAAATTTACAAATGATTGTGTGGAGATCAAACACCAATCAAACAATTGAAGAATATAAATTATGCACATTGACATACGGCATGAAAGCCGCTCCTTACTTGGCTATGCGCACATTACAGCAATTAGCAATCGACGAAGCAACAAACTACCCCGAAGCATCGGAAATTTTGAAAAATAATCTGTATGTGGATAATCTATTGGGAGGCAGCAATGACATTCAAGAAGCGAAACAAACTCAAAAACAATTAATTGACATGTTGAGAAGCGGTGGATTTAATTTACGGCAGTGGAGCAGTAATACACCGGAGTTAATGCAAAATTTGACAAAAGATCAGATAGACCCTGCTTTCATCGATTTTAACTTACCTAACTCTACAAAAACGTTAGGTTTGCGATGGAATGCATCAGTGGACTCGTTTCAATTCAAGATGAAATTTGATGACATAAACAACAATGATAACCAATATAAAAAGCGTCAAATGCTTTCAGAAATGTCCAAAATATTCGATCCAATGGGATGGTTATCCCCAATGACAGTTAAAGCAAAGTTGTTATTTCAACGTGTGTGGTCTACAGACATCGGTTGGGATGATATCGTTTCAAATGAAATACAACAAGAATTCATAAATTTTCTCAATGACATCAAAAACCTTGACATGATAACGGTGCCAAGATGGCTCGGTGACACAAAGAAGTCAGTCGAAATTCATGGATTTGCCGACTCGTCAGAAAAAATTTACGCATGTTCTATTTATATCAAAACAAAAACATCAGATAATACTTATAGCGTAAAACTGATTGCAGCAAAAACTAAACTCGCTCCTAACAAGAAACCTATAACATTACCTCGACTCGAGCTATGTGCTACATTATTATTAGCAAAGCTTATGCAAAAAGTACAAAAATCTTTTCAACATATTAATTACGAAATATTCGGATGGACAGATTCGATGATTGCATTGGGATGGATATGCGGTGACATAAAAAGATGGAAAACATTTGTGGCCAACAGGGTCAAGTCGGTGACAGACATTATTCCAGCAAGCAGGTGGAGACATGTAAAATCAAATGACAATGCAGCAGACTGTGCGACTAGGGGATTGAACTGTGAACAACTGCAGAATCATAAACTATGGTGGTACGGACCCGCTTTCCTGAAGCAAAATATACCTGAAAAAGAACAAAAGTATGAACAACCTCAATTAGAAGTAAAAGCATGCATAACTACAAAAGCAAATACTTACTTTACAATTATTAACGACCTAATAAATAAACATAGCAACCTAATTCGAGTTAGAAGGATTCTATGTTGGGTATCGCGTTTCATAACGAACACTCGTGATAAGAGTGCAGCTATTACGAGCAGTTATCTACAGCCAGCAGAACTCGAACATTCTCAATCTCTGCTTATTAAATCAATGCAATACAATCATTTCAGCGAAGAGATAAACAAGTTGAAAGGAAATGAGAAAATAAGTACAAAAAGTTCCGTCCTACCTCTTAACCCATTTTTGGATAAAAATGGATTACTAAGAGTGGGAGGAAGATTACAACATTCTAATTTATCATTCGAAACAAAACATTCACTACTGGTTCCTCGTGACAGTCATTTGACAAATTTATTAATTGACAATGCACATATCGCGACGCTCCATGGCGGACCGTCCTTGACATTAACATACCTACGAAGCAAATATTGGATTATCGGAGGTATGAATGCAATAAAAAAAAGATTGAGAAACTGTGTCAAATGTCGTCGATTTGGTACGCAGCAACAAACTCAAATTATGGCTGATCTGCCCAAGCCTAGGGTTACACCATCGAAACCATTCACGCATACCGGAGTCGACTTCACAGGCTATGTTGACATTAAAGCAAATAAAGGAAGAGGCATAAAGACGTTAAAAGGCTACATAGCTGTCTTTGTATGCTTTAGCACCAAGGCCACGCATCTTGAGTTGGTCTCGGATTTGACAACACCCTCATTTCTAGCAGCTTTTAAGCGTTTCTGTGCAAGAAGGGGAACACCTAACCATATGTATTCTGACAATGGCACTAACTTCGTAGGAGCCTCACGTATTTTGAAAGAAGAATACCAAACTGCATTAAATAATATCAATCAAGATTTTTTGAATGACGTCAGTCAAATGGGTGTTACATGGCACTTCAACTGTCCAAAAAATCCATCAGCAGGTGGTTTATGGGAAGCGTGCGTGAAAAGAGTCAAATTTCACCTAAAACGTATCATTGGTGAACAAAAATTGACTTATGAAGAGTTCTACACTATGTTGACACAAATAGAAGCATGTCTCAATTCACGTCCTCTATGTACAATGACAGAAAACATCGAAGATGGTATATTGACGCCGGGACATTTCCTCGTGGGTGCACCCATTATATCAGCACCCTTATCTGACACAAACTTCGATCTGCCAGTACATACCAGATGGCAATTAATTGAAAAGATGCATAAATCATTTTGGAAAAAATGGTCAAAAGAATATTTACAGCAGTTACAAGCAAGACAAAAATGGAAATATCCTACTAAAAGTTTGGAAATTAATGACATTGTTCTTGTGCACGAAGATGACATCCCGCCTTCCAAGTGGGCGGTGGGAAAAGTTCAAGAAGTGCATCCGGGAAAAGACGGATACGTGAGAGTTGTAACTCTAAAAACGGTCAATGGGCTGACTAAAAGGCCTGTGACAAAATTGACACTGTTACCCGTACAAGAAAAATCATCTGACATTGAAGAAGAGAATGTTGAAAAAAGTAGAAAAGTTCGGAAACGTAAATGCAATTACGTGACCATGACATTATTATTTTTATTGACATGCATAACATCGTCATTTCAACAAAACTGCAATGTGACAAATCTACCACCAAACAACACTTTGTACTTTGATAAAATCGCCGATCTACGCATCGTTCAAGACGAATGGAAAATGGTAGTGTTTTATAATATGACAACCTACTGGCAAAGTATGGCAAATATAGAACATTATTTTGACAAACTATCTAAGTTTTCAGAAAATAAAGAAATGTTTACTCCAATGATAACTCAATTACAGCACGAATTAAATGAATTACAATATCACAACTCATTGCTAAGGAATAATAATTGGCATCATAGATTGAAAAGAGGTTTGGTTAATGGAATAGGATACATAGCGAACAGCTTGTTTGGAACATTGGACGATCGATTTGCAGAGCAATATGTCAAAGATATCGAAAGGATAAAGGGCACGGAGGAGCAGTTATTTCAGATGATAAAGAATCAGACATCCATTTTGGAAGCAGAAAATAATATATTGAAGAGAAATGAAGATATAATGTATAAACAATTCAAGTACATTAAGAACAAATTCAATGACATAACATATGATATATGTAGATTCTTTGTATGTCATATCAGTCAGGAGTCGAAGCCGACTTACGACCTTATTCTGTATGAGAAAATAAAAAAAGACTACACAGATCCGATACAGACTCCAGTCAAATTTTCTAAAATTACCTACATCGAAACCTTTAAAAGTAATTCGGTAATCTAGATGCCAATGACAAAAAAAAAAAAAAATAGAACCTACACTTTGCTACACGGCGCGTCACTAGACTTCTAGCACGTCTAGCATACAAAATAACTTGCGAACCGTGTAGAAGCTAGCCAGCATCTACACGGTTTTTTTTTTTTGCAGAATAAGGCCACTGGACGTGAATGATCTTTATCCCACTTCTGATTTTAGGAATCAGACGGGGAAGTTGGTAATTAGAAACAGAATAACACTAATTACACAGCATTTACTTCATTTTACACATATTTCAGTACCAAAAACCTCAGTAACAAACAATTTTGACAATATCACGGACTTCTATCGAATTCGTTAATCACAAATCAAATCAATAATCGCAAACATAAAATAATAGGCAGAAAATAATAGAAAAGACAGTTTGACTCTTCAAACGAGCATAGGTTTCACCTACGATGTGAACTCAACCGAGACTAGCAGTAATCTGAGCTCGCAGCTGTTTACATAAACAAGCAAGGCTTCACCCACATGCTCCTATGGCAACCGTGACGTCACTGATCCTCTAACAATATCAACTCTATTAGATCCGAAAATAGCAGCATTTACAATAATTTTTACATCATGACAACATCATTTTCCTTGAATATAATTTTGACAAATATGAAAAAAATTCAGGAGACTTTATTAAATACTATTGCAAATATTCATCACGGCAAAGTTGACATCAATCTGTTATTGCCAGATCAATTGCAAGATCAGCTAAACATCATTTCAAGTCATATTCACGAAGAAATTACGATTCCCGTGGATAAAGTAAAAGACTTGTATCAATTACTACGAGTGCATACCAAGCTTACTGACAACTACTTGATCATGGAGTTCAAGATACCCCTTTTATTTCGTGATTATTTTGAATTGGACAGGATAATCTCCTTACCCTGGACAGACAAAAATAAAACAATCTATATGTTACCTACTACCAATTTTGTTGCATTTAATTTAAAGAAAGACTTAATTATGCCATTGACAGATACCGACGTAAATATGTGCATAACTTACAAACATAAAAGTATGTTGTGTTACGAAGCATTTCCAATATACAATCTACAGATTGAAACATCAATTTGTAAGTTACAATTACCTGCAAAAGTAAACAAACACGAGAAGTATTGCAGACCGGTGATAAGCGCGTGCGCCGACACGTGGGTCAAGCTTCATCAAAGCGGAACATGGTTGTACACATGTTGCCAAGAATGCAGAGTCAGCATCCTATGCACAGGTGGTTTTACAAACAAGGTACTAACTGGCAATGGACTTATCGCTCTAGGTCAAGGTTGCATGTTAAAAGGAGATAAATTCACCATACATGCTCATTATAACTACGAATATCATAATGAAATCGAGATGAAGACTAATATTGACATACCTCACATGTCTTTGATAACGTCACCACTCAATAATATCATGAACACCTCGCTATCAGAGCTGGATCTAAATGAGATCGAGAATCATGACAAAATATTCGACGATCTACATCAGCAGATAAGAGTGCTCAAAACGCAAACTTTACACGTGGATTATGGGGCACCTAATGTTCATAACGTGGCAGTGTATGCAGTATTGTCAGTGATCCTGACACTCATAGCAGCGTATGCAGTGCATCGTATCTGGAGGAGACGCAGCATGCAGCAGCGGTTTCGGCCGGGGTCTTGTGAGCCCCCAGTGGCTCGACCTCGGTCTCGCCGATCCGTGTTACAGTGTGAGAGCGCGTGTGATCTGTCTAAAGTCAGTGAAACAGTGTTCAGTGTCGAAAAGGCACCGACGCCTGCTAATATTTCGCGATCACGATCTTCGATCAAATTTGACAATTTACCCGAACCTTAATAGTTTTTAAGAGAAATTACTTTTATTTTATATTGCATTTAATTTTGCATTTTTGTGCATGTTTGCAGTCTTGCATACTTATTGCATTTAATTTTTTATGTTTTTACAGTTTTTATTGTTTTTTACTTTTTGTATCATTTACATTTTATTAGTTTATAACATTTACATTATGTTATATCCATTTTGCATTTTATTAACATTTCACTATTTACGTTTCACAAGAATTTTATATAATTTTTGTCATTGTTACTTAAATAACTATTTTTGACATATTTTCTGATTTTTGTTAATTTTAGAGTGGCAGTATGTATGAGCTACTCATACATTTTTGCAATTCTGCACTTTTGCATTGCATTGTACTAACATATTCAGTGTAATAAATGATTTCAACGGGATCGGTCGTTTATTATTACCATAGATCGGATTTTGGGTGCTGTTTTAGACGTTGTCACTAACATGGATATGACTTTCCGGAATTCTAAATTCCGTAATTCCGATATTTCTTTTTAAACTTTACAAAAATATTAAATGTATTGTATGTATGTATGTAATGTAATGTATTGTAAATGTATCGTAGAAATTGTACTATTAATTAAAAAAAAACAGGATTTTTTTTAATTGAATGCATAAAACTTACTGTGTCATTTTCGTACAGCAATTTCGCAATTTTAAGTTAACAATATCCATAAGTAGAGACCCAAAATTGAACAAAAAAAATCTTTTGAAGACAGCGGCCATAAACATTGTTTATCTTTTGCAATACCTATTGTCGCTATTGTCGGCAATATTACAAAGGCGGCGCCAAGGTATGGTTGTTTATTTTTCTTTGAACAATTATTGGAAGTTGTTTATACTAAATACCTATTTTTATATATTTATTTATACCTATTTATTATTCCGTTATTCCTATGGGAAAAGTAAAACTGCAAGTTAAGCTCATTCGCTTACTTCGGTTTGTTGAGTGCAGTCTATCCGTGTGTTTTATGCTATTGTTTATTGACCCCTGCTCGTTACTTGGATTTTGGATTTCACTGCAAAACTTGACATTTTGGCTACTAAACGGACTACGATTATTGCAACTGGATTGGATATCTTTGACATTTGTCAAACTTTGGGTGAGTAGATTTTTTATATATTGTAATAGAATAAATAACATAGCCTATAATCAAGAAACTTACACGAATAACTCTAAGTTTCTTGCCTTTAATTTGTTGTTAAAAAGAGTGTAGAAATTTTTCTTCATTCCTACAAATTTACAACTTATAGATATTATGGATTAGGCTGATTCCGTTCCGAAATATCGAGATAATTTAAATCTAAAAGTAGCTACAACACTATCTAGACCCGGAATGAAAAAAAAAATGATCATCAGATTTCTATTTTCAACTTGGTAATTCTTAAGTAAAACTGGATATTGGGTGTTACCATGATCTTTTCTCGTTGTTTAATTTGTTGGTTTGTTGCGCAAAAAAATAGAGTATTTTTTTCTTAGACTATTAAGAAAAAACACAGAAAACAAAAAAAACTTTTTCTGTGATTTTTTTATTATTTGTTTTTTTTTTTAATTTTATTTATTTATTTTTGATTAGCTGACGAATTAAATCCTGCAATAAGTAGATCATGGTAAGGGTCAAATTTCAAAATTAGCTTCCAAGTAATTACATAGTTGTTAAATTCCGCAATGTCAACTATTCAGCTCGCACACCGAGGTAGATGGTGCGTAGTGCACTTAGCAAAGCTTGAAATAGAACAATTTAAATGTACAGAGGTACAAAAATCTACTTCCCATTTTAACCAACTCGGTCAATTTGTAAGGAAAGTTGTATTTTTGTAATATTTTCTCAACAATAATTCCACGTCGAGGGAACATTTTTGGTTTTAGTAATACATAAATTGTTATATTTTAAGCTTTGCTGGATTGTCACTACCCTACCGTTGTAAGGAAATACTGGCTGAAAAATAAATGTTTTTAAACAAGTATTTGAAAATGTTTGTTCCACAAACATGCTTTGGGTGTGTTTTCTCTTAATTGTGATAATTATTTATACTTAGAACAGATTTTATCCATGGTTTGTATATTAAATAAAGAAATATAAACATTAAACACTTTTAATTTATATGTGTGTTTTATTTATTTCTGACGGATAACTCTAACCTGTAAACAGAATCGCATTTTAAATTTTGAAGATTATTTTTTTCTTTAAAATATTTCTAGTAAATATGCCTTCAGCAATAAAAACAAATGATGATGATGATGATGATGATGATACTTTAGATAGTGATAGTACTCGTGATTTCGACACCTATCCTTATTCGAAATTCCAAGACGCGGAATTTTTCTCGGAATTTTTTTTGGTCGTATCCATACTTTTGATGTCGCATTTTTGAAACGGCACCCAAAAATCCGATCTATGGTAATGATGCACGTTCTCGGGGCTCTTTTCTTGATTCCCGGAATGTTGTTGCAGTTACGGGGTCGAGTTTCTTGCTAATTATATGTACCAAAAATGGATCCCACGAGCTTGTGTCCACTCCTTGATTTTTGATGGCATTTATTGTTTCCTTGCTCGTGTCATGTAGTTTTTTATATTCTTGGGTTGTTTTTCTTTGTATTGAAGGCTGATTTAGGAACAATTCAATCTGCTTTGTAAATAAAAAATGTTTATTGTCGTATCTATGTTGTAAAATATCCCAAGCTGTGTCATAGTTGTCAGAAGAAATATTTAAATGTTGGACGATTCTCTCTGCTTCTCCACGCAATTTACTTTTAAGGTACTGCATTTTTTGGGACTTCGTCAAACAATTATTGTTATGTATTGCATCCATAAATAAATCATAAAAGGTTGGCCATTGATTGTAGTTCCCGCTGAAAATTGGAATGTCCATTTGTGGTGTTGATTGCATCATGTGTTCTTTTGCTACCAATTTGTTATTAAGTTGAGTTTTCAAGCCTTCATAACGATCTTCATATTTTGAAAACTCGTTCTCGTAGTACTCATCTGAGTCTCCTACGATTCTGTCAATTTGCCAATGACATTTTTTGACTTCTTTCCAGCATTCTTCTAGTTCTCTGAGTTTACCTTGAAGTTGCCATTTGGCCTGTATTTCATCAACGATGCAACGCTGTATAAATCGATGTAATGCTCTGTAGTTTGCTCGCTGCTCGGTGGCCAGCTCTGTCAAATGCACGTCCTGCTTTTTCTGTAAGTCTTCTGCATTGAAGATGTTGTCAAAAGATGTGTGTTGCTTGTCAGTTTGCTCTGGCAATTTTGTGTCAGTTTTGGACTGCTCACTTTGTCCTGCTTGAGAGTCCTGAGGGACCTCTGCATTCGAGTAGGTTGCTATCATGTCACGTGTTTTTTCGTAATATATTTTGACTTGCTCAGGGATGTTTTTTGTAAAATATTCGTGTGTTTTGTCACTGTAAGATTGTAATTGTTCATCATTGAAAACAAAATCATCGTAGAGTAGATCTAAACTGGTTAATTTCTTTTTAATGTAGTCAGGAGTTTTCCTGATGCTGGAATCTTTTTTAAAATTGATGTTGAGTTGCTCTGTAGCTTTTATGAGTTCCAGTTGCCTCGCTATTGTAGCCTCCATGTTGCAAAAATATATGTCACTATGTAAAGATAGATAGTAAGATTGAGTTATAATGGAACGATCTTACTTGTGGTGCTGCTTGTCACCTGCTATGTCATGTGCTGCATGCACTGTGAGATGATACTGTATGCATACATTCACGATACTGTCACTTTGTCACTTTAAAACGCAACTGCACTGTTACTGCATAAATGTCACTGTAATGCTGGTTCGGAACTTCACATATAATTCACTGCTACCTAAGCCGAGTCCTGCACACTGGTGCTGGGAGGACTATGTGGTGAAAGTACGCGAAGTCCTTACCCTCGAAGGACCACTGTCGCGGGCATGCCTAATACTGCCGATGTACTAGGTGTGCGCGATATTTATGTCAAATGTCAATGAGTAATAATAAACGACCGATCCCGTTGAAATCATTTATTACACTGAATATGTTAGTACAATGCAATGCAAAAGTGCAGAATTGCAAAAATGTATGAGTAGCTCATACACAGGTAATATTACCTACATGTGGGGATGCACAATTCTACATGACATTTCCACGTCGCTTCTTTATCAAGATTTGAATACTTTGTATTTGTCTTGTCTTAAATTGTGGTTTCGATTCCGCAAAAAGTTCCAAGCTACAAGCATTTAAAAGAATAAAGTAACAAACTGCAAGCTGGAATTAAAAACCTATTTTTTCTCTGTTCATCTGATAGACTAGGAGGGGGAAGTTGGTCATCTTACCTCATTAGTACCAAGTGGAGACTTATATGGTGGAAAGAGTAGTAAAAGTTATGCTAAAAAAAGTCGGTCAGCCTCGAGTCAGCCTGGGCCCGTCTGAACTCAGCCCGTTTTTAGGGGATCTATCGGGCCTGGGAACTTACCTCATCGAGTACCAAGTTGGGACTAATATGGTAGAAAGTAGACTAAAAGTTATGCCTAAAAAACTCGGTCAGCCTCGAGTCAGCCTGGGCCCGTCCCTACCCCGATTGATCCCCCTTTAGCATAACTTTTACTACTCTTTCCATCATATAAGTCTCCACTTGGTACTAATGAGGTAATATAACCAACTTCCCCCTCCTAATCTATGAGCTATGTTCCCGGTTGCATCCCTCTCGCTTCGGGAGCCCAAGGTTCGCTAAACCAGGGCTAAACCCAAAATAGTTTTTTTTAATTAGTGGTCGGGGCAATAATTAAGTCGTCATTTACCATACCTTCTGCGAATAGATTTGGTATTATTTTTACGGCAGCCACCTGCCTGACACCAGCCCTCATAGGGACCAAGAAGTTTATCCGGCACCGCACAGCGCGGGGAGAACATAAGGTTTGTTAGACTCCCCTAGATTACTTAGTCACCTTTTACGACACCCATGGGAAGAGATGGGGTTAGCCTATGGGCTAACCCCGGGTTCATCTCGGGTTGCTCTTGGGGGGTTCGCCGTGTAGCCCGCCTATGGCGGGGCTACACGGCAAATGAAAGGGCTAATTATGATCGACTAATAACTTGTGAAGATTTAAGATCAACATTATTGGCTCACATCTTCGAAATGTGACACTTTTGTTAGTCTATGTGTCCTATGTCCAAACAACACGACAAGTTGACAAGTTGTGCGACAAGAGATAGAGAAAAAAATAGCGACGGAATACTATGCCAATACCCATACAATTATAAGCACCTGTGGATAGATGGTTGTAATGTATATGTTACACTAAAAACTGCCATCGAAAACAGCCCCCGAGTTCCTGTGGATACCATCCAGCTTCATCATCAGATCAGTTCCATATGGTACCATAGTATTGTCACCGTCGTTACTGTCTTTCATTTGATACCCTACTCGGGTATATTTGGTTGCTTTATAGTTTTCATCCCTTCTTTTCACCCCGTGTGCCCCTATTTATCCCGTTCACCTTCGCAGTAGATTATGGATTAGCTAGGAATATACTTGTGATGAATTCAACGAGACCAAACTCGACAAGACTATATTTTTTTTAAAAGTCAAGTTCCTGTAGATACCTCCTAGCTCCATCATCAGATCAGTTCCATGGTACCATATTATTTTTCCCGATGTCTTTCATTTGACACCCCACTCGGTTATATTTGTTTTCATTATCCCTCCCTTTCACCTCCTATCTCCGTTACCTTACCGATCCAGCTCATCTTACTTAAAAATTCTATTGACCTTAAATACCCACATACCTAAAATCATGAAGATCGGTGCAACGGTACTCAAGTTATCATCGAACAAACATACAAACATACAAGCGCCTGACCCATCTCACCACTGAACCTTCACTCGCTTCGCTCGTTCGGTCAATTATCAACTTGCTAGGTGATTATGGATTCACATTGGCTACTTTTTATCCCGCCCCTGTATCAGAAACGGGACCACCTGTCCACGTAGGTTACAATTATTCCAGATACCTACCAACATAAGTTCTAAATTGTATCCCATCGAAATAGCAAGTTCCACACAACGTACAAACAATAATAAAGATAATAAGTACCATCTCATCTTTATTTGAAGTCGTTTAAATACTCACAATAAAGGTCAGCAATACAAACCCTGAAATTAAATCTTCAAAAGCCACTCCTGTACTTCACAAAACGAGTGTAATTTCACCAATTCAACCCACAAAGTTAGAAAACAGGTTCTAAATCCAGCTTTATTTTCCATTTCGCACTGTCAGCCTTAATCTTGGTAATGTACCACTGATAAATATCATCCAATCGACTGTCGTCTCTGCGCCATTAGCCTTGCATCCTTAACGTAGTTACGTAGGTAGGTACAGTTACCGACTCAACAATCATTTTTGGTGTTGACCGAAACACGATTTTCAGCCGAAACCGAACCTTTGGGCATTGGCCCACTGAGCCCCGAGATAGCGGCGGCTTGTCCGCGCCACCTCTCGTATGGGGTCCACCCGGACCACCCGCCGCTAGAGCTTGCCGAAGTTATTCGAAAGGTTCTGGCAAGCTGCGGCGCAAATGACACCGAGGGGCTTAGTGGGTATACCCTGGCTGCACATCATCTTGGCCACAAGGCCACACACCGGGCCGCTCTCCCCCGGAAGCGGCCTGACAGCCTTAGATTCCCCTCGTAAAACAACAAAAAAAAAAGAATTTACACGGAGGTCCCATGACACAAATACATTTCCAAATCCTACTTAATATTATGAAGCTGAGAGTTTGGGTGTTTGTTGCTATTTCACGCAAAAACCGCGGAACCGATTGTGATGAAACTCAGTATGGAGATAGCTAAAGACCTGGAAAACACATAAACATATCTCGATATGTCTACAGGATCAGGACTTACGCGGGTGAAACCGTAGGGCGCTACTTGTGAGTAAATAAATTTATTTTAATTATATTATCAATTTTGTAACCTACCGAAGTTAAGAGTAAATGTTTTTAAGTAGATAATTTTAGCGGTGACTGTACTAGCTATTTTGTAAAATCCCAAGCCAAATAACTTTAAAACTTGCCCCTTAACAGTAAAGTTCAAAATGAAATGCCCTCGTAAAATAAAAGTTTAAGAGAAATGTTCCCGTCAACGACACGCATTACAAGAACGCTTTGCTGTACACAAGTACGTGCTTAAACAAGTTACTTAGGGTTTTTGGTGTTTCAGCCGGCCTATTCTATAAGAAAAAATCGTGTAGACGCCGGCTGGCTTCTACACGGTTCGCGAGTATTTCTTTCGTTTTTCTTTGACCACCGTTTTAAGCTATTGCATAGCTTTTATCGCGGGCTTTAAGCACGGCGACCGAATAAAGAAATTCCGTAACGAAAATAAAACCTAACCTAAAACCCACTCCGTCTACCATGTAGCCTAAGATAAAAAAATGATAAGGCAATAGCTATACCGCGGCAGTAAAAAAAAAAGTGTGGCACTCGGGGCCACACTTTTTTTTACCACAAAACTTGATCATATTTGTAAGACGTCATTGGCTTGCAGAATAGCAAGTTAGCTTCACAAGTTTCAACGTAGTTTTAGAAAAGTTGACTGGAACTTCACAGGTTTCTACATCGAATCTAAGTAGTTTTTTTTTAGAGAATAGCCCCGCTGATTGAGCGCTTAGGTACTGTTATTTGAGGTTAAGGTCAGGTCCCTTATGTGTGACTTTGACATTGTTACGTCGGGGCTTAGTGTGTTTTGTAGTGGTGTAAATACTACCTCGTTGCAAGTTTAGTGTGTAAGAGTACCAACCGGCAAAATGCGGTCGGTAACTCGTACGTTCTACCAGGCCTCCGTCACTCTATGTACTTGTGCGCTATAATTACCTACCGCCCGGCCGATCGGTCTCGGACCGCCGGCGATCCAAGTTCAGTGCGGTTGTCGCAAGCGAAGCGCGCGTACGTTGTTAAATTTCTCATTAAAGAATACCTAAAATTTTAATTCCATTCGTTCGTACGCGTACCTACAATACAATACGTACGTAATACGTACCTACCTACAAACATTAAAGTTTAAAATAGGTACTTTAGAGATGGTAAGAAATACATACAACACTATATTAAAGTTAAACAATTGTAAATACAATAAATGATTTTCTTAAAATTGTGTTGTTATTTATTTTACTTTGCTTATGTACAACTCAACTATTATATAATTATAGCTGACCCGGCAAACGTCGTTTTGCCTTATAAATTATAGATGGTAGCCGATTCTCAGACCTACTGAATACGCATATAAAATTTGGTAAAAATCCGTCAAGCCGTTTCGGAGGAGTACGGTAACTAACATTGTGACATGGAAATTTTATATATTAAAAAAAAAGATACCTACACTCTATGGTACAACCCTGACGCTTGAACTGAGGCGTAGGTAAATTCTGAACACAAAGGAATTGCGCTCTTATGAGCTTAGTAGTAACACAGTAGTAAGGCGCGATTTCGAATGCACCAGGTGCGTCGGAAATTTTGTAGGCTATTAAAATGGCGGCTTTCTTCAAGATCAAAGCCGTGCAGCTTCTGTACGTAGTACTATTATTTATTCTGTGGTTCTACTTCTGAGATATTTAATCTCGCGATATCAATAGGCTCCTCATTGCATCGTAGTTAGTTAAAGAATGGAACAATATAAACATTTGATAGGTTTTTGGCGGGAAAGCGGAGACAACATGTCGTGCGCCAGTTTTATTTTCGTTAAACTATGTTGTAAACCCGGTTAAATTGTGTGATTTTAGTGGAATCTTATTCAATTTAGTTCCGTGAATGTGCACAAGTGTAGTGGAAACAAAATTGAGTGTTAAATATGAACTTTTCGCTGTTCCCTCCCAAGTCCCTTGAAGGTTATGGTAAAGTTGCCACAGCTTTACCATAGCTCCTGACTTATGCAAAATACGTGATACTGACAAGATGTACGACGCCAAAACTATATTAAAGAAGAGTGTTGTAAACTCAGAAAAAACTCGACAAATGGCATCTCGAGAGTCCGGGGCCAAAAAATAAAGAAAAAAAAACCATTTGATAATATTTTTTTCTACTTCGCGATCTTATTATCGGAAAGTAGAAACTAGTTTAGTTTATTTATTAGTATTAGAAGGTTCAATTGTCGGGAGTTGTCGGCGCGGCTTGTCATTGTGTTACAAGACTGATCAAGGGCTAAGCCTTGATATGCTGAAGCGGAAACGCTGCCAGCATCTTGCGCACCATGCCTCGGCTAGGTGTTGCCGACAAATTAAATTCTTTTTTAGTTTTATAGCGACCTTTTTTTATTTATTTGCTTAAGTACTTATAATTATTAGTATTTAAGTTTTATCTAACTATAAGTTTTGAGCTAGTATCTGTATAGTAACTGCATAATTTTAAAGAAGATTCCATTAGGTGAAAACTGCAGTAGTAGTAAACTCTTTGTTTAGAATTTGCCCAATGCTCTTCGGGCCTGTCTTAACAGTGAATTTATAGGTCTTTGGGTACGAGGTATACCACTGGCGTAATCACACCGATCTTCGATCGAGGTCTTTATGCTGACTTATTTATTGTAGTACAGTGACCGAGTTTGTAATTCCGGATCATTTGGGAATTACCCGGTTCTAGTGGCTAGATCCATAAAATAGTTTCACAACTCAGGATTCAGAGAGCCTCAGTCGAAAGATCGGAAACGTATCTCTTCGTCGCGCTCAGCACGACTCAATATGACAGTGATTGACATACCCAGTCGTTTTAGTCATTTTTTCATCGGTTTCGGATCCTGATCCCTTCACTGATCTCTATATATAAAATATAAACCGATTGTCTAAAACTGATCTCCGAAGGTGCCTTATGGTGGTGGAGGGGTAGAGGCACTTTCTCGAAACGACATTTGGTCGAACGGTTAAGACGCTATATCATAAAATGGAACAGGAATATAGGGTGGATGACTGATTTCTGTATAAAATATGTATGTATCACTGCGAAAAAAATGCTCCAATCAAGAAAAGAAACAAAATACGATCGAAATCGCTGACTCCACGTAACCCAGGAGGGTTACTGCGGTTCGTTTAGATACGACATCGATACGATAATACGATGATTCTACTGTCACATTTTGATAGTAGGGTGACAGTAGAACCATCGTATTATCGTATCGTTGTCGTATCGAAACGAACCGAAGTAACCCTCTAGCCCATAGCCGTTTTCCATATCAACATTTAAACAAACAAACTGATGGAAACTAAAATAAACCGTAATAGAAATTATGCCTTGTCTAAGCTGTTATTTCAATTATTAACAGACAACATTCTGAAGGTTTTCCCATTCCACACTTGTAAACTTAATTTAGCAGGCTTACTTGAGCCACGAGCCGGATAGTGTGATCGTGATAAATGTCTACACTTTGTTATTTTCAAAGCTAAAAATCTAGAAACTTCCTTTTGAGTAGCTTTAGAAGTTAAGAAGGTCTGGTAAATAGGTATCAAAGGCGAAAACTGAGTTTTCTTTGTAGGTAACATACACAAAGGAAATGATAACATTTATGGCAATTTATGAAATAGCTATTATGTCTGTTAGGGTTACTCATAGCTATTGGAAACTTGTCTCAGGTGGTGCTGCCACGTCATGCGAAGACCTGAAGACTATGGAGTCAAAAAGGCGGGAGGTTTAGGACCTCCCGGAACGTAAAAGAGGTAGAGGTCGCTTCCCCTCTACGTGGTGGACCAGCATGGCCCAGATATTGAAAAGGAAAAGTCTATTAGATCCGACAAACCACGACTGGATGTCTTGTCTCCGACAAATTAGGAGAGCCGACCCCAAGTGGCCTAACCTAAAGTGGGAAGAGGCAAAGGAGAAGAAAAGGGTTAAAAAAGTTAAGTTAAGTTTTGCTAAGACTTTTCCGCACTTAGCCTCACAATTGGGCCATTGTGCGTAATTTCTTAGAGGCGTTAAGCAGTAAGACGCCACGGGAGCCTACTCCGGATTGGCGAATATCCCATGCTTTCGGACCGTGGTGAATCCTAGGTCTCGTCGTTTCCTCACGATGTGTTTCCTTCACCGTAAGAGCGATGTTATTAGCGCACATAACTTTTTCTTAAAGTAAAAGACATTATTGCGCGGTCGGCCTGGATTCGAACCCACGACTCTCAGAATGAAAGCCGGGGTATCTACCACTAGACCAACACCGCTGTCAAGAAGAGGGTTACTCAAAAAGTATCCCGTTTTCCGAATTCTAGTCGTCGAAACAAAATGTACGAACATCAAAAGGTGAGGTTGTAGACAGAGGAGTAGACATGGACGAATTTGACAATTTCTGTTCCGTGACAGTAGGTATTCAGGAGACAGGAACGGTAGTGAGACAAATTCTAGCTAGTTTCCTTTAATGGCTGCCTTGTCTTTATTTATTACACACAGACGGCCTCTGTGGCGCGTCGGGGGAAGGCCCGGCTGCAATGCAGAAGGTTTCGGATTCAAGTATTTGTGCTTATAAATAAATTTGTTTCTGGTCTGGGTATTTTCTATGTATCATATGTACGTATTTACAACAAAAAAAAGTGTAATATGTACGTATATCCGTTGTCTATTACCCATAGTACAAGCCTAGTGCTTAGTTTGGGACTCAATTGCGCTGTGTGCAACGTCGTGCAATATTTATTTATTATTTATTTCACGCACATATATTAAGCTCATAGCTCTGTTTTTTTCACTATAATATTCCCGAGGGGTGGAGTAAAACATAAAACACTGGGAACATGAAAAAGAATATCCTAATTTCGCTTGAAATTGCCAGCATATTACTACAAGGTTTTGAACGATCCGATAGCTCCTTATTCCATACCATTAGCCTTTATAACATTTTTCATAGCACATCGAGGCTTCAGCTCGATAAAGGCTAAATCTTGAATAAGTAATCTACGAGTACCAACCCGGAATCAAACAATCCAATAAAAATACTTTTTTTTTAAGAACGTGGCGACTGTTACCATTTCCATACAAACTTAATACCAAAATAAAGTATGAAAAATTTAGTTTTCTACCTTAATATCGATATGATTCGGATTAAGATTTTACTTTTAAAGGGTCCCCACCGCAAGGTTTTCCAAAATATTAATTCTTAATTCATAAAATCTTAATCCGAACAATATAGGTATTAAGGTAGAAAACTACATTTTTCATACTTTATTTTGGTATTAAGTTTGTATGGAAATGGTAAGGGTCGCCACGTTCTTAATGGCGTCAATCGTTGAGTCTGAGACTCAAAACGTTTGACGCCATTTATAAAAATCTGTCTGTCTCATTGCTTTGTTTGAGGCAATCAGATAGCATCGAGCTTATAATCAAATCAAACTCATCTTACTACTAATACCTATTATAAATGTGAATGTTTGTATGTAAGTAAGTAAGCAAACGAGTTTGTTGGTTTCTCCTCTTTTACGCAAAAACGATTGAACCGATTGCGATGAAACTTAGTGCGCAAATAACTGGAGATCTGGATTAACACATAGGCTGGATTTTTCCAGATATTCCCACAGCATCGGGACTTACGCAGGTAAAACCGCGCGGTCTAGCTCGCTTTTATATAAATTATCGTTGTAAGAACCTAAGCTAAGCTAAGTTTGATTGGCATTTAACTGAATCGTATTTTGTACATGAACCGAGATTAATAAAGACTCTTGAATAGGTAAAATAATCGCCTTAGTTAGAGCCTACCAAACACGCGCTACAAAAGTTATTTTCCTACCATAATACATTTAAGTCGCGCCCTCTTGTGTTGAGATGATTAATATTCCAGTTAATGTGCATGACCCAGTTTACTACCGAAACACACGAACTAAATCGGGGTTGACCTTAGTATCTCATTAACCCGTGGTTTACTTGGTTTTTGAATTAGATTGGTGATGCTTGATAAATTTATTTTCATGATTGTAATGATGAGGTTGTTGTTTCTATTATTAAAAGTCTGTTGGAGGTGACGACCAGTTAAAGAACCGATTTAGGTCTTAGTTGATTCCATCGGAGTCCCGCCGCGGAACTTTCTTCATCATTAACATCTTTTCTAAGTGAATACCTCTGATCACAAAGAACACACCCTCCAATTTTCATGTTTCTAGGACCAGCGGTACCTGTAAGCTGTCCGTTATGTCTGTCTGTCTGATATAGTACCTACAGTCAGTCAATCAGTCAAGACATTGAATTTTATATGTGTCTATACATATTATAAAAAGTTATAAACATTTCGAATCTTCGAACATTCGAATCGAATTCGAAGGCAAATGTCAAAACAATAAACGAAAAAAAAACACCAGCAAATAAAGCTGAGCTTAGCTCAGTAAAGTGGAATAAGTAAATAATAAAACCCACAAACACAGCATAATATTGTTACGGAATATCTACTCAAATAAGACAGGGACTAAAGATTTTTGTCTGCCGATGTTCATATGTAATAATCGTACAACTTTAGGCACAGCGGCATCTGGCTCCTCCAAAATAAGAATTAACTTGTATGATTTTCTTTTGTGAAGACAAAGAGAAACTCTCAGACCAGAAATCAAAGTATGTAGATACACATATTTCTAGCAACACTTTGTTATTATATTACGTACATGAGCGTGAAAGAAAATACCGATATTCCCGCGGGAGAAGGACTTACGCGGGTGAAACCGCGTAATAAATAAATAATAGGTAGTTAATTTCATCCTACTGCTTTTTTACTAGGTCGGTACTTACAGACAAAAAAAACTTTTTTAATTAATAATTAATGGTTAAAGAAGGCTTAGGAGGCAACTCACATACCTACTAGCAATCTCACACGTTCGTGAGTTGCCCACGATCTTATCAGACTTAGGAGGCTACTCACATACTAACAATCTCGCACGTTGGTGCATAGGAAAATAAGTTATTTGTTAATATTAAAATAAAATAATATTAAAATGTTTGTAGTCTGCACTTGGTCAAAGAGAGAACTGAACAGACAGAAGGATTTGTTTTCTCTTGTGACTTGGATTTTCACGTCTGCTTAGGTACCTATAATGGTATTTTTCAGTCATTCACACCGTTTATATTGAGCCAAGCCAAGCCGAGTATTTTTGCGGAACAACAAATAAAGACGTGCTTATCTACAAATATTTATCAACTGAAGAGCTTACAACCGAATACCGATACGCCACTTATAATAATAATTGAGCAGTTTCTAAATTCAAAACTTACTTCGTTTTTTTTTAAATTATATATTATGATTTGACACATCTTCCTCAAGAAAAAACGTCAAATACAAAGAACCAAAACGTCATTTCGTAGTCTGATATTAAACAATGAAGTTTGGGTACGTAGGTATTTTGAGTCGCGTTTCAGTATTCGGTCGTTAGGCAAGTAATACAAATTTCTAACGAAATTTGCGACTCCAAACAATTCAACTAGGATGATAATTAAAAAGGCAAACTTAGCATTTTTTGGATAGATAATTGCCGAAGCCAGCACTACTCAGAAATAAAAACAAGTTTAATTAACTTAGCAGTCGTGGCTCCGGCAGCGCGGTTTATTATTAAGTTTTACCGTGTAAAATATTGCACAAAGTTACACGATCTACCCCAAACTAAACACTAGGCTTGTACTATGGGTTCTTGACAACGGATAAAAGTCCTACGTTTATTCTTTTTTTTATATAAACACCTACATACAATATGATACATAGAAAATTTATAATTTTACAATAGAAGATTCATATACTTATTAGAGACTGGTACCAGTAACGTTCGGGAACAAAATGTGAATATGATATTCTGCTACAAACCCCCTTTATTTTAATTATAATTTTAAAGTTTCCTCTAAAATTTCTCAGAATATTGTTTTCTGCAACAAAACAACAACAAAAGGTAAAACTTCCTCTTCAAAGAAATAAAACAATGTACGTACGGAGGGTAAAATAAAGCCGTTTTTATTTCGCTTTTGTAGGTTTTGCTCGCGGTTGGCGACGAAACGAGACTGGGAAGCTGCATATAGGAAAACTTATCCAAAGAAATAGTAATTTATTACATAAACCTTACCACAATATTAGACAAATAGACATACATAATCTAAAAAAACTATAATATTATAATGGTGATTTATTCAATTAAAACACAATACACAAATAAAATAACAATATTAAAAGGTGAAAAAAAAATAATACAAACAACACTAAAACTAAAACTTAAATCTAAAAAGAAAAAAAAGCCGTCGTCGATGACACCCTCTCGAGACATGGTCCACCATCATCATCATCATCATCAAAAAATTATAATAAATAGACAATTTTTTTTCCAAAAAAGCTACTTACGTTAAAACTAATTGAATATTTAATTTGATAATTGATTTGAATTTCAAATCTATATTATAACTAGCTGACCCGGCAAACGTTGTTTTGCCTTATAAATTATAGATAATTAAATTTTTCCTGAATTTTCTTTGCTATAAACCTCACGGAGCCCGAGACCTTTCCAACGAATGCAAAACCGTGGAAATCGGTTCGTGCGTTCTGGAGTTATAGCGTCAGGAAGGAAAACCCGACTTATTTTTATATAGTAGATTATTTTTAATGAGCGTAATAGCGCTATGCCTCAGTGCAGTTTTAAGAAGTTAATATAGGCAAAATCTAATGATAATACGGTTCATTTTATGAAATTCAAAGAATCTTATTGGCAACTTTTAATCCCAGTTTTTATATTTCTATTTTAAGTATTTATGCTGACCCCAAGTGTTAGTTTCTGGTTCTGGGTGTGTCTATATTATTATGTATCTTAAGTAGGTATTTATTTACAAACAAAAAAGAATAATATGTCCTGTAACCGTACTCATAGTACAAGCCTAATCTAATGGTTAGTTTGGGGCATTAGGTAGAGATCAAAGTATTTCTAAACCAAAAATGGACTGGAATACAATTTTGAAATGCTACGACTACAAGAATTGCATAGTTATCGCCATCATCGGCCAGCAAAAATGATGAAATTGTACAGTCAGATTACCAATTAAGTATACAGCACGCAAAATTATCATGCGTAATAATTGAAGTAACCTACATTTACCCCCTTTCATAAACGATAGCTAAGTTTAATAAGTTTAACAATTAACTATACAGCACGAAAAATGATTTTGCGTGCTGTATACTTAATTGGTAATCTGACTGTACAATGTCCTACTCTATGAAAGCGCTCTTCAGCAGCTACAATGCTGGGGATTGTTAAGGAATAAAACAGTGTCACTGTTTCTATTCTTTTCTCCTGCACTTTTATTAGGTTCCGATTGACTTCCTCGGTTAGTGTTTTTTATGTTCTTATCGATAAATTGTTTCGCATTTGGGTTAATTAAACGACAACAAAGCTTTTGGAACGCGTTTAAAAATTAAATCTTGAAATTGAAAATGGAAGCGAAGTATTAAAATAGCTAGTTGAAGTATAGTTCGAGAAATTTTAAAATTGTTTTCAAAAAATCCTTATCCTCAGTAGGTTTTAAACCAGTTATTTTCGAATTCTTTACCGTAACCAACCGTGGCTTGCTTGGCCGAGACTCATACTTCGTGGAACCACGATAGGATTGATATTGTCCTTTAAAATATTAGGTCTTTACCTATGAAGCTGCCGTTTTGTATGGAATAAGTGAAAGTACTTATTTTTTCAAACTTTTTTATTTCTTTTATTCAAAGTAATTACCCATGCAATCGACGCATCTTTGCCAACGCATTGGCAATTTATCGATGCCCTTCTTGTAAAAATCAGCTGGACGGGAGGCAAAAAACTCTTCAGCGGCATTTTGTACCGCCTCTCGGGAATTGAATTTTTTACCTACTAAAAAGTTGTCTAAATTTTGGAAAAAGTTATAGTCGGTAGGTGCAAGGTCTGGTGAGTATGGCTGGTGAGGGAGAGCTTCCTACCCCAGCTCTTGCAGCTTGGAGACTGTCTGATATGCAAAATGGTGTGTATCAGGTTGGCGGGTGTACCTTGTTTCTTTAATAACTTTGGCCCTGAAATAGTACATTGCTCCAAATTTTAGGTACATTCAGTACATTGCTAGTACATTCCTCTCAGGTATATAACTTTACGATTTTAAGACCTATACCCGCCATCCTGTTACTCACTGCAAAATGGTGTCGATGTCAATTATCAATGTCACAGGTGCGGTGGTGCGGTTCGATCGTCTGTTTCGGGTATTAAACGTACCATAGCAAATACAAGCGTAAGTAATTTCCACTTGGAACAAATTCAACATAAATTGACTACCCCAATAAAATGAACTGACTTAGTACAGAACCGTTCGATATCCTTTTAGCAAAAACAGGTAGAATAGGAAGGTACTCACCTATTCCGTACGACAAATAATCAACGAATAGAATATTCATAAAATACCGAAGCATTCCGAATATTCCAATCCTTCGAGTATAAAGGACTTTTGTTTATTCATAAAAAAGCAAAGTTTACCGCTGCGTCTGAGGTCCCACACCAATCTCGTTTGAATTCTTTATGCAGTTTGGTATTGTGTGACCGAATAAGCTATGCCCCTAGGTATATCTAGGTCCGAGATGGCGGCGGCGTGTCCTACGCCGCCTCTCGTGAGGGATTTTTCCTGTTGATAGGGTTTTTTGATAAGAGATCTCTCAGCCAGACCTATCACCCCGAGGGTTGGTAGTTGTATGTGGAAACAGTGCCTGCCACCCCCGGAAACGGTGAAGAGAGGTACACCGAGGAAATTTAGTGGGTAAACCTCTGGCCGCCTACCATCTTAGGCCAGTAGGGAGCCCCACACATCCCCACTGCTTCCCCCGGAGCGGTGGGACAGTCCATAAGGTCAGATTTCTACTCGATAAAAAAAACAAGGAAAAAGGTAAAAAGGTATATAGGTACCAAGAGATATAGAGACCCTCTGTATCTAAAAATATAGACCTATATACTAGTATGCCTGTAAACTACTGGCAGTTTACGGGCGCGACGGGTACTAGCACAACACGAATAGCTTCTGAATTCCAATTTCACTCACACATTAGTATTGTGAGTGAACTGAGTGTAAGTCGTGTTAGTACACTCACTCAGATTGACACCGACTCACATTAACACAATGGAAAACACGCGGACCTGTCCCGCTTGCAAACCGCTAGTGTGATGATCAGGCACTAAAGCTCTAAACCAAGTTAATGGCAAAGGTTATTAAAGCCAAAAAGCTTTTTGGTGATTTACGTTAGCATCACGAACAATTAGTTTATATGAACATAAAAATTTTAGTTACCAATTTTGTAAGCTTTGTTTCAAAGGCCATATATTCTAAGTGCGTGGTAAACACTAAGAAATAATTTTTAGTTACCAAATCTCTATACTTTCATGTTAATTAAATTAAAGTAGATGCGACATGTCATGTATTACAGAGTAGGTACTTCGTCAAAAATAGGACATGGATGGGATGAAAAAATGATTGTTTCAGAATCAAATTCATAGATGACATTGATTCTATTTTGTTATCAAATACAAAATGGCGGACAACCAAATTGTCATTAATTTAAATGACGAGGATAGCGCCAGTATTCAGTAGTGAAAGTTAATATCTTTATTTCTTTTTAGTCAGACTTTGGTTAAATACCAAACCTTTACATAATTTCATAAAAATCGGTCGTTAAATTTCTTTGTGAGGCAATTAAACGCTAACAAACTTTCGAATTAAAAATTAATTGCCACTTGGGGTCTTGACTACCGCTCGGGGTCGTACTTGGTGCAAAGGTTGGCCATTGCCATACAGAGAGGCAATGCTGCTAGCATCCTCGGCTCCTTTGCGCCGGGTACGATCAAGGGCGGCTTGTTTAATTGACTTTTTTATTATTTTTTATTTGTTTGTGTCAGTATGTAATATGTTTGTTGAGAACAGGACGACCTTAATATATAATTTTAATGTACATAGCTTTAAAATGTCCCTTATGTGTTAATTTATAAGTTTCATTATATTCCGTGTAATAAATCTGCTCTGTCGTGTTGACTATATCAAGCCGATAGAGCTATATATAAAAAGAATTAAGCACGACAGAGTCGAAGCTATCAATAAAATGAGACGCAATAGTATTCTGATGTAATGCGACGCGCGTATTGCGCAATTATTCGCTATATAAGGTAGCGATTTTTGTATGGAAGTCAGAAGCTGCTTGCGCTGCGCCGAAGCCGCCTGACTGGAACTAAGAAATAAGAATTTAGAAATAGAACTAGGAACATATATTATACAGGGTGGTCCAACTAGTGACGTCAATAAACTTTTTTTAGATTCCTCACACCTGGGGGTATCCGAAAATACCCCATGTATGTTCAGCGATTTTTTGTAGTTTAAGAGTTATGGCCTTTTTTCTCATTTTCTACTAAAATGCGACCACTGACACCTATTTGCTCATACTGACTGCAATAATTGAGATAATTGGCTGATTTCTTTTCAAATGTGGAGCTGAATAATTGGGTCATGTTTCCTGTTACAAAAAAAACGCGTAACACCAACCAAACTGTTACAAATAAAAAAAGTATTTCATAAAGTGAGCGTAGACAAAACGCTATAAACACTTTAAAAGGCAATTAAAAGAAAAACTCGCCTATTATTTTTTTTCCAAACCAACTTCAAAAACTTCCTTACTTCATTAGCTATCTACCCTATTATTTTTATTGGTCTATCATTAGAGGATCATAGCAAAAATTTAAAAAAATGTATGGGGTATTTTCGGATACCCCCAGGTGTGAGGAATCTAAAAAAAGTTTATTGACGTCACTAGTTGGACCACCCTGTATATGATAAGAATAAAGAAGTTTAAATATTATATCAGGCGTTTTTATTTGGGAGCGCGCAGTCAAGTACCGGAGCGAACATACAGTCCACTAAGCCGAGGAGTAGGGAGAGGATACCGAAGAGTCGTAACAAGGTAGACTAAGAGTCGTAACAAGGTAGACTAAGAGTCGTAACAAGGTAGAATAGAATAGAATAGAATATAGTTTATTCGCAACAAAAAAACACTAATACATGAACAATAAAAACAAAATACAATAAAGAAACATGATTTGTTGCGAAACGGTCCTCAACTCAGCGTAATGCTAGTCTTTCGACTAGCGCTGGTCTTCCGTTGGGACCATTTCGGTAAGACGTCAGTAACAGTCAGTACCACAGGAAATAACTATTTAAAACATAACACAAACAAGATTATGATACAAGTAACAGCACAGCAATAGACAACACATTTTTAAACTAAATAATTATGTAAAACAAAATATATATGTAGGAACAAATAACGAATAACAAACAAATAGCTAAATATGAGCACATCAGACAATTAACAAATGACAGCAGATAAAATCAAAATTTACAAAGGACAGCAGAAGATACCAAAAACAAAATAAAATAATAGAATAATAGTAGGAACTATATTGCACTGGTTTCAAGTACCAAAAGTCTCTTGCGACTTTTGGTGGCTAAAAATAAATTTCTTAAGGTTAAGTCTAAAGCCCCGAACAGTTTACAGTTTACAGGTAGACTAAGAGTCGTAACAAGGTAGACTAAGAGTCGTAACAAGGTAGACTAAGAGTCGTAACAAGGTAGACTTAGGGTCGTAACAAGGTAGACTAAGAGTCGTAACAAGGTAGACTAAGAGTCGTAACAAGGTAGACTAAGAGTCGTAACAAGGTAGACTTAGGGTCGTAACAAGGTAGACTAAGAGTCGTAACAAGGTAGACTTAGGGTCGTAACAAGGTACCACGTAGTCGTAACGTAACGTTGTTTCGAATCTACTCCGAGGCGTCGAGGAGGCAACCACCCTGTCCGACGGATCCAGGACAATGTTCTTCTTCTCATTCGACCGATGTTCCCGGTTGCATCCCTCTCGGGGCCTGGGGTACGCTTAACCCCAAATGTTTTATTTTTAGTTTGGGGTCGACGCAGTCGGTAAATCATCATTGACCACACCTTCTGCAATTAGATTTGGCAATCTTTTTACGGCCGGCCGCCTACCTGACACCAACCCTCTTAAGGGATCAAGCAGTTTATCCGCCACCGCGCGGGGAGAACTTAAGGTTTGCTAATCTCACTTAGATCCCTTAGTCGCCTTTTACGACACCCACGGGAAGAGATGGGGTAACCCTATTTTATGCTGGGGCTACACGGCTACCCGGGGCTACACGGCTAAGCCGGGGCTACACGGCTAACGTAGCGTAGCTTTACAGGGTTATCCTAGCGTTTTCTTCTGTTTTCGGGATGCTGGATAGAAATTAAACTCATTTTTCGGTTTTAATCGAGTGGTGTTTATTAATTATAGCATTGTTTCAATGCTCAACGTTTCGAGACTTTTAATATATTTGGGTTTTATTTATCCTACTAATATTATAATTGTAAAAGTTTTCCCGGGTCTTAATCGCGTGATTTTTACTTTTTAATTCTCTTACCTCGACGTTTCGACCATGTTGCAACGGTCTTGGTCGCGAGGGGACTGGAGCTGCGGCGGGTGTCGTCCTCTATTTATAGCCGTCGTGTACCGGCTATTGTTGAAACTTGTGGGTAGGTGGACTACCCACATTTTGATGGTGAAGTACCCACATTTTTAAAGTTCGCTATAGTCTAAGGGCGGCGACACACTACACTCACAACATCCGAAGTTTTTTGCCGAGATTTATCGCGACACATACACATTTTAATTACCGGATTCCACGTAGACGAGAGCCTATAACCACTTTCCCGGTTGAAATTGTGATGTTTTTTAATCTCGACCGCTTCACGAACTATCCTTGGATAGTAATAACGTTCTGTGAAAAGGATTCGAGGCGCGTGCAACTCAATCCAGTGGTTTGATCCTGATAATAAAAGATGCTCAGCTATCGCCGATTTCTCCACCTGGTGATTCTTGACCGCAGCTATGTGTTCTTTCACTCGTTCCGCGATGGTCCGCTTCGTTTGTCCGATGTACGAACTACCACAGCTGCACTCCACTTTATACAACCCCGGTGTTTGATAGGGGATGTTGTCCTTCGGTGTACCCAATTGCTGTGACATTTTTGACATAGGGGAGTAAACGGTTTTAATGGAGTATGTCTTCAATATGGTACCTATCTTATCCGTTACCCCCTTGACATACGGTAAAAATGCCGGCTGTCTAGGTACATCCTGTGGTTTTTTCCTTTTACTTCGGAGAGGTCGTATACCCCTAGCGTCGTATCCATTCTTCTGGAGCACCTCCCGCACATGTGACAGCTCCTCATTCAGAAACTCTGGATTACAGAGAGCATGTGCCCTGTTTATTAAGGATCTGCCCACAGATAGTAATTGGCGTGGATGGTGGTGAGAGGACGCATTGAGGTATCTATCTGTGTGCGTCGGCTTCCTATAAACAGAGTGCTTAAGGGATCCATCTTCCTGCGCCATGATCTTTACATCCAGAAAAGGTAATGTCCTATTCATCTCTAACTCATACGTAAACTTGAGGTTAGGATGAATTGTGTTGAGGTGTAACAGAAACTGCTCGACTTCTGGTATGCTACCCCTCATGATGCAGAACACGTCGTCGACATACCGCTTCCAAACTCGCACTCCATGTGCATGGTAATCGATCTGTGTTAAGACCCGGGAAAATATAAAATTATGAGTTCCAATCGTGTTAGTTTAAAAAGTTTATTGTTAAAGTTAATGTGTAAGTATGTACAAACGAGTAGGTATATGTACAAGTATATAGCAATGAATTGGAAACCTCCGCCTTCGGTTTTTATGCAGTCGGTCGGATAGACAGTAAATATGAAATAACAGTATGTCATATGTTAATTCTAAAATAAAATTTTAAATTGCTTAATAAGCACATCCATTCTAAAAAATCTGCGTGTTGCATCTTAGACCGTATTGTCACACTTATGTGGAGATAAAACAAATACTTTCCCCGCGAACCAACATCTCGTCGGCTAAGAATATGCATTCCTTTTGTGGTTGTCTTCGAGTCGTTGCCTCGGGGTTTCAATAGCTCACTGTGTTCTAATAATAGATTAGGTTCTTACATACCTAAGCGCTTAAGGACAGGCTTTTAACTCAGGTCATTTTATATCTACATCTAAAAAATGTATTAGAATGTTATTTTTATTGATATTGGATTTAATAAACTAACAGTTAGACTTGACCTAGGCTGGTTTATGAATTTTATGATTTCAGTGAGAATAGTGAAATAGTAATACAAATGATTAATTGGAAAAAAAAATGATTGGCACTCGGGGGCTGTCGCGGTAAAGCCATTGCAAAGCATTTATTATCGACATAAGCAATGATAATTATTTATTTATTTTGGACCATGTTCCCATGGTTACCTACCATGTAGCTATGCAAGCTAGCCCGCGATAAAAGCATATGCAATAGCTTAAAAATTAAGTGATAAGTGCCATTTAAGTGCTATTATAATTAGTATCATAGGTTCATGACACGGCAGTCAATTACAAATTAATAATCAGGTGTTGACTAAACTTGTACGGAGGTGCAAATATGATGACTTAGCAATTCAAATGAGGAGAATAAGTTACGTTTACGATGCATTAGCTGTACATTAAAGGGTTTGCCATACTGGATGTGGTCTGTGGTCAGTCAGATCAAATGAACGCAGCCCGCAATTTGTTTGAACAACATTGTTGGTCTCTATTATATTTTGTAAAGATGAGATCTGACCATGCGAGCACGCGGGAGGAATGAAATGACTCGTACGGCTGCTTGGACCGCTGATCATGGCCTTGTGTCGACCGAGACAGACAGACAGACAGACAATATTGTTCATACATCATCATTTCAGCTGTAAGAAGTCCACTGCTGGACATAAGCCTCCCTCATAGATTTCCAGATGCTTCGGTTGGTTCTCGAATGGAGACCGCGGATCGGAAAGCGCAGCGTTGGACGTCCACCAACGAGATGGCCGGACGACTTGGTTAAGGTCGCGGATTCACGGTGGATGCATGCCCCTTATAACCGAAGCATCTGGTTCATACATAAGACGCTATAAATAAAGTGGGTAGCGTTCAATTTGACCGCAGACCGCATCTAGTGTGGCAAATCTGCAATTTTTTTTTGTAATAAACATTATTATTAAGGTGCGGTCAGATATCCGCCCCCTCGCACTGAGATGAGTGTTCGTAACGACCGACCGTGTGAGGCGCATCACTGTGAGCACACATGTCCAGAAAGTCCGAGGCATGCATGTTTCTCGTCACATGCTTCGCGATGTCTGGTCACACCTTTATGTTTTCAGTTAATGGGTTTTCTGTTTGCATAGTAAGTATGTATTTTCACTTCAATTTATTAAAATGTATCTCTTTAAAGCGATTCAATAGTTTTCCCCAAAGAGCCAATGTGATAGAAAAAAACTGCAAAGTTTTTGGCATGATTCACATTTGGCTTGCGTCGAACTATCAAAACAGTAAATAGTATAAATTTTGAACACTAACTACTAAAAAAATAACGTTTTTTCTTAAGAGAATGTGAACAATTTATCAAAGTTCGAATCCCGACGGTTACCTACGATTTGAAGTGCGCATCAATCATTTAGTTGGAGTAAGTGCATTCGGCAAGACGTCTGACTGATGACTGCTGCTTTCAAAGTTTTTATTTGCGTAAGTTTCAATAAAAGTATCGAAGAGGTATTTATAGTCTCAAATTTGAGAATAAAAAGTACCCAGTCTATGTTAAAATACACTCCCTTACTTATAAACGAATAATTTTAACGCATTTTCTTCTAATAAAATATCTAGTAGGTAACTCTTCTTTTTCGATGTCGGTTAATAAAGATCAGGGCTTGGATTAAACGTAAAAGGTAACCCATACCGTAGCTGACGGTGACAGGTACGAACACACAAAGTGGTTGCCACGTACTTATTCTGTAGTTTCAAACTGTTTTGACGTTAAATAATTTACTTTTATTTCGTTCAACTGGTAACAATGTTTAACTGTTTACTGATTTGGAATGTAATTGAATCCGGAATGCCGAAAAAGAAGTAATTTCGAGAATCGGATCATTGTCGATCGAGTAGCCACGACATTTATGTAATTTAATTATGCTGTGGCTACGATCGCTACGGACCTTCTGCTACGATTTCGTAGCAATATTTCGTAGCAATCAGAATGAGGTTCTTAAATTATGCTTCTACAGATAAAAAAATAAAAAAGAAAACTATTTTAAGTTATAATCAATACTAATATTATAAAGAGGTAACGTTGTTGTCATTTTGTATGTATGTATGTACAGTGTATGTATGTTTTACAGAGTGTATGTATGTATTTTCCGGGTAATCTCCGAAACCACTGAACCGATTCCAAAAATTCTTACACCAATAGAAAGCTACAATATCGAGGAGTACCTATATACTACTTTTGATTTCGATATTCTCAAGGGATCTGGAATTACAGGTGAAACCGCGGGGCTCTGCTAGTCGTTAATATTAGAGAATAAGTCCGTAATATCGGTGCTAGATATACGTTGACACAACAACAGTGTCAATGAGGTGTGGTGATCGCAAGGAACAACCTACATTGACAGGCGTTCACTTAGCCACACGTAGTGACTTAGTATAACTTAGAAAGATATTGCAAAACACTTATTATTAAAAGGCTGAAGTCTACCTACTATTTTCTCCTTACAGACTTTACAAACGTAGTCGACTGTTTCCTCACTGAATAAAGACATTAGAAAAATATGATTTACTAATACTATACTAATACCATCTAAGTACTAATATTATAAATAAGAAAATTTGTAAGTAAACGATTATGTTTGTTACTCCTTGACGCAACGGACCCGATTGCGATGACAGGATGACCCTTGTTATGCATATAGCTGGAGATCTGAATTAACATAACAGTTAAAGCGGTGTTGGTCTAGTGGTAGATACCTCGATTTTCATTCCGAGAGTCGTGGGTTTGAATCCAGGCCGACCGCACCAATGTCTTTTTCTTTAAGATAAAATTATGTGCGCTAATAACATCGCTCTTACGGTGAAGGAAAACATTGTGCAGAAACCGACCTGTCCTAGGACTCACCGGTCTGAAGGCCTGGGACATTCGCCAGTTAGGAGTAGAATCTCGTGCTTAACCCCTCTAAGAAATCACGTACAATGGCCCAATTGTGAGGCTAAGTGCGGAAAAGGCCCAGTGAAAACTAACTAACTTACACAAAGGTTACTTTTTATCCTGATATTTTTACCCTGAAACCGCGGGGCGCAGCTGGTAACAAATATTCGTGAGCTTGAACCTATCACAACAGTTGGCAAAGGTACCCGCTTGGCAAAGCAGAGACTTGGTTCACAATATGTCACGTGACAAACCTTTGTACTTCCTTAACGTCAATTTAGACAACAAACCTGAAGTCGGCCGATAAATAGCTAGTTCACTTAAAATGTCAAAGAAAAAAGTCGGTCTCGCCATGTCCGTCAGTGAGTCTGTCTGTTCGCATTACTATCAGCTAGCTACGCAGCTATGGGTTAAGTAAATTGAAAATTAATGAGTTACAGATACTCTTTAGTATACCGATAAACACTGAACGGTCGTCCGACTAACTGCTTCCGAATCTACATTTGCATCATAGTTATCGAATAACAGTTTTTAGGCCTCGCTTTGTTAAACCGGATACACTCCAATTTCGTTGGATTTTTCGTCGACACAAACTGACTTTGGAACTCAGCGGCGACGCTATTGTCAACGTATTTTCTTACATAACTTGTAGTACCGGAAAAATCCGCTTGAGAGCATAAGATTGTCATTTTATACTTTGTTTTGGTAGCTCTGAATTTTTAACGCGGCGCCACGGTCTATGTGAATTCTTACAATAATTTTAGTTCTGGAAAAACCCGCCTGCACACATAAGTTGGCAGCTTAACACTTTGTTTGGTTACTGCGCTGATTCACGACTTGTTTATTGTAGCTTTCAATGGGGTTCTGACAGTTTTCAAACGTTGTCCTTTGTCGTTAAAACGTTCGTTTCGAAAAATATAGGGTTTTTCTTGTTTTTGTAAATGTACAGTGTTGCAAATTGCCAGTTTTTGACAACATAGCATTGGAAAAATTGCGTTTGAACTCTGCTGACCCCCTTTTTTGACTCGACATTTTGTAAGTGTTTCTAACACGATATTTTTCTAAGTGTTTTCAACATTGATATTAAAGACATTCTTAGGTTTTAATTGCGTGGTGTCTATTACTTTTAGTACTGTTTTAACGCTCAACGTTTCGAGACCTTTACAGGTCCCTTCTTCAGGATTCTCCAGGAACAACATCGCGAAAACAGAAGAAAAATCTATGTTTTCGTCATTTAAGGAATTCAGCATTGTAGCACTAAAGACAGATTTCCTCACAGACCGACAGATTACAACTCTGGTGATTCAGATTTATTAGAGCTTATACTCGCATAAAACGTATGGAAACATATATATTATCACACCTATTTTTAAAAATCCAAAACATACAACTGTAGTATTCTATACTTACCCAAGTATATAAAAACAACAAACAATACAATTTATGGCAGCACTACAGCCAATAAAGCTGACGTCAAATAAAAGTGGCGTATAAATCTTCAGTAAGACGTTGCTTGTTATACAACCTTTATAGGTAGGTATATACATAGACACATGTACACCATGTATAGTCCTTATACCTATAGTTCTATAGTGAGTTATGTGGTATCAACTAAAGTACCACCTAATTAAGAGCCCAATCCTCGAAGTTTATTGTGTTCCGATTGGGATTTAGTTGGATTTGTGGTTCGCTGCGTTTGAGAAAAGCCAATGGGCGCATCTCGCCGCATCGCCATGGACAGTAGCGTGTCGGTTGCGGTTTGTTGAGTGCTGTTTCAAAATGCACACCACTAAATTATGCCGACAACAGTGTTTTTCATTTTGAAACTGTACCTAGCTTGCCGTAGCCGACGACATGATGCCCAACACAAATTTGCGAAGTCCACTAATGACTAACTCAATCCCAATCTTATGGGAACAATTACATATATTAAGTAAGTATACTGGTCTAGTCGGTCTAGAGGTGCAGTGTTGGTCTAGTCGTAGATACCCTGTCTTTTTTCCGAGACCTAGAACGGTAAAATAAAGAATTTAAAAAATCCAACGTGAAGATTGAGATCAATAAAAATAAAAAAAAACGTGTGGCACTTGGGGACTGCCGCGGTAAAGCTATTGCGTAGCATTTTTTTCTTCTTCTTAGGCTCAAAGCCCGCGATAAAAGCTAAATTACCTGTATAGGTTATTCAACTTACCTACCTAATTACCAAAAACCTTATCATGCAATACCATTTTAGATAGATTGGTATCTACTACAATATATTATTAAGATGCCTCAAGCAAAATACTCCAACAATAATCTCTTCGAAATATTAATTCAAGTCCCTACCTACGTACAAGTATACAGAGCTACCTAACTGTTCAGAACATGCCAATGTAAGGAATTCCATTCGATAGAGAGACATTCAGACAAAATACTTCAAGATCATAAAATGTTGGAGAAAATTGAAATATTTACGTAAACATTTTTTTATACATAAACTCGTGAAATAACGAGGTGATTACTTTTTATAAGTGGAGTTGTTCATATTCTTATTGGTTTGTTTTGTAAAAAGTTATTTATTTAGAGACTATTGATTGTTGATGACTGTTATTGTGTACGAGTAAATATTGTATGTAAGTTAAATTTGTTAGTTAGTTGTTGTGTTTATAATAAATAATACTAATAAATAAATATTGCACGACTTTGCACACAGCGCAATCTAGCCCCAAACTAAGAACTAGGCTAAACTGTACTATGGGTACTAGACAACGGATATACTACATATACGTTTTTTTTGTAAATACATACTTAGGAGACATTGAAAACACCCAGACCAGAAACAAAATAATAATTATTTTTAAGCATAAATACTTGCACCCGGCGCGGCGGGAATCGAACCTTTCTAAAGCGCCAAAGCTTCTTCTGACAGAGGCCAAGTCCACCATACCCGACCAGACACATGTTAAAAAAACTAAATCTAGATAACATTGCAAATCGCTGATTCTCACTCCGAACACTACCAGATAGCGTTTGTACAACGTAATAATAATACAAGTAATACCTTTATTGATTGTGATAACTGTTGGGTATAAATACACAACAATATTTTAAGCCACAATTAGGGTCAATTCACACGTACCACAACCACACCACGTCGCAGCGACTAAATGTGGTCAAGCTGTGGTTACGTGTGAATAGTATCGCAGCGACTTTTTGCAGTTGCGTTGTGGTACCGACAAAATGTCGATGTGGTGTGGTTGTGGTACGTGTGAATTGACCCTGTCATGTCGTGGCGATGTGGCCGCGGTGCCGCCGCCGGTGGTGCCGTTGCCGTCGCGATGTGGTTGCGATGTGGTCGTATTAAACAGTTGGTCGATAAACAACGGCAAAATGTGGTACGTATGAATTGTAATATTTATTTTCAATACAAAATAAACGCCGACGTGGCGTCGTTGTGGTGTGGTTGTGGCTGTGGTGTGGTTGTGGTACGTGTGAATTGACTCTTAAACAACAAATAAAAAGACCATTGAAACATTTTTTTAGAAAGTGTGATTTGAGAAGTAAAGTCTTTTACTTTTATCAACTAACTAAAGTACTTATTTTCCACTCGAGACTTCAGTAATAGAGTAATAATTGCACGATTTAGAACATCTGGGGTCCGAGTTCGGGAGCCTCTCACTCAACTCTATTTAGGGTCGTCTAAACTGTAAAACTTCGTTTAGGTATCATTGTATTTAATTTATTTAGTTGGGGAATCGAAGACTGGATTTACTTTAAAGATAAGTTGGTATTTATTAGTCTATGCAGCTTCAGAAGTAAAGATCGCTACCACAGGTAGCTAGAGTGCGTTTCATCTTTAAATTCCTATGCCGTCATGTTGGTAGCAAAACAAAAAAGTGCAAAATACAAAGAAATTAATGTGCTACCTTGAATTTAGGGGGATTTGTGTATAAAGAATGAATGAACGAATCTTCCTGTATTCAAGGTTTAGGGTATAGCACATTCAAGATATTTAGGCAAGACTTTTTGTTTTGCTGCCAACATGACGGCATAGGTAATTAAAGATGAAAGGCACTATACATACATAACATGTTGATGTGAAACGTCTATAGGCGCAGGTAAACCTAAAAAAAATCTTGGCGATACAGGCCATGGCGACGCCTCGCTATAATATGCCATGCCTACACATAGTGCTAGAAGAGTAAGTTAATTTCGGGTGACTTTCCAATGGCTCGTTATCCGGTACCGGCGTAGAGCCGGACTTTTGTTCCGAAGAGGACGGCGGGCGTTCGAATCTCGAGATAATGAAATTTTTTTGTTGACTTAAAAAAATTGTCGAAGACATGGACAAGTATTGACGTTTCACATCTGCCTGGCGTCCCGTGATGGCTTACATTTTTTAGGGTTCCGTACCTAAAGGTAAAAACGGGACCCTATTACTGAGACTTCGCTGTCTGTCTGTCTGTCTGTCTGTCTGTCTGTCTGTCTGTCTGTCTGTCTGTCCGTCCGTCCGTCCGTCCGTCCGTCTGTCACCAGGCTGTATCTCATGAACCGTAATAGCTAGAAGGTTGAAATTTTCACAGAAGATGTATTTCGGTTGCCGCTACAACAACAAATACTAAAAACGAAATAAAACAATTATTTAAAAGGGGCTCTCATACAACAAACGTGTTTCAAAAATAACAAGGAGTCGAGTCAGGACAGGAAGGACAGGAGGACAAATCGAGTTGGTCATGGAATTCAAAATGGCTGCCCTATCTGTCAAATATACTAGTCTGCCTTACTTACCAAAGAGTTTATTTTATGTTTCAGATTTTCTTTGTGCCAAGGTTTTTTTTTTTTCAGTGATTCGGTCGTTTGATGGGAGTAAGAATCGAAGATAAATATTTCATATTTTCCTATAAAATTTAAAAATTGGTTGTTGTAAACCATTTTAGGGTTCCGTATCCAATTGTGATAGTGGTACGGAACCCTTTATGCGCGAGTGTCGCACTTGCCCCGTTTTTTCTCGTCACGTATATGATTAACCAAAGAAAGAAGATAGGGTGCTTCAAGTCGCAAGTGAACAGCGTGCCATATCGTAGACCGTATCAACACTTACTATCATTAATGATGGTTGCCAAACACTGGGCCTGTCCTATACCATAAAAACCTACTCTCTGATTTTAGAATAGGATAGAGCGACTCACCCTAGCCGATTCGTACGTGTATGATTATCTTAAAAAATATTTTTAATGATTTCTCTAACTATAAGTACAATTAGGTAAATGGTAAAAACCGTATCGAATCCATTTTGTGGTTTAGTAGGGGATTGACAGACAGACTTTGTTTAAACAATCTAAAACATTTTTTAACAACCGCCACATCACGGTGAATGAGTTTAAACTTTGTAAAATCTTATTCGGTAAAGTTGACTTTGTGCAATCATAATAATTATTAACGTTATAATTCTATTCTAATAAACAATTAAAAGTTTTAATTAATTTCAAATGAACACAAAACTCACCTATTGTTTAGTCTTTCAACTAAAGTTTACGCATACAACAGTAGGTACCCTAAAAACAGGATGTTTAACTTGAGGCAACTAGTAACGTTCCTATAGTACGTTTTTAGGGTTCCGTACCCAAAGGGTAAAATCGGGACCCTATTACTGAGACTTCGCTGTCTGTCCGTGTGTCCCCAGGCTGTATCTCATGAACCGTAATAGCTAGACTAGCCGAGCTAGCTAGCTAGCTGGTTGTCTTTGATTTTCACAGTTTTTTTTTTTAGTTTTTGTTTTTAGTATGGGGAACCCCATTGATTATTTTCTATTTTTGTGTAAAAATCTTAATGCGGTTCACAGAATACATCTAGTTACCAACTTTCAATAGTATAACTCTTATAGTTTCGGAGGAAAGTCGCTGTGACATACGGACGGACGGACAGACAGACATGACGAATCTATAAGGGTTCCGTTTTTGCCATTTGGCTACGTAACCCTAAAAAGGGAATGTATATCAACGCATAACAGATGAATTGAAGTATCAAAAAGGATAACTCGTAGCCATATTCTTCTAAACCTGGGCTACAAGGCCCAAAAATATTGAATAATATCGATATTGTCTTTTATGAATTGGATTTAATAGGAAAATGTTTTGATACTTGTATAATTCTAATAGTTCAATGTATCAATTGTGACTTCTTAGCCGTGTAGCCCCGGCATTGAATAGGGTTACCCCATCTCATCCCGTGGGTGTCGTAAAAGGCGACTAAGGGATCTGAGGGAGATTAGCAAACTTTAAGTTCTTCCCGCGCGGTGGCGGATAAACTGCTTGATCCCTAAAAGGGTTTGTGTCAGGCAAGCGGCCGGCCGTAAAAACATTGCCAAATCTAATTGCAGAAGGTATGCTCAATGATGACTTACCGACTGCGCCGACCCCAAATAAAAAAAAAACAATTTAGGGTTTAGCGGACCCCGGGCTCCCGAGAGGGATGCAACCGGGAACATCGCTCGGATGAGAAGATCAATTGTGACTTCTTATATTTGTAAGACTATATGTCTTTGTTTTCTCGTAGACACAGCGATTCTCTAACCTGACTTTACTGGTTAAGAAATATCAAACAGCCTGTATAGTAGAACGTTACCAAAGTTCGTATTACAAAAGAAGTCATAAGAAAGATAAATTATTTAAACCTGTAATAAAAAAGTTGAAACGAGAAGTTGAAGTGAAAATAAACCGTTATTTGCCTTAGAAATTGAAAAGATAAGAAAGAAAGAACTTACACTGAAAAAGAAACACAAACAAGGCAAGAAAAACGGAGACACAGTAAGCAATCACTAATTGTTGCACTTAGAAGTTACACTAATCTCGTGGGAATTTCGGAATATCCTATAAACTGTAGGTAGTCTGTCTGATAATAAAGCATCTGCTTACTTACCGAGTTTCATTGCAATTGGTTCAGAACTCCTTCGGTAAGTCCCCAGAGGCCAAGATGAAATGGTTTAGTATTTACATTGCGGTAAATAATTCGTTGGACGTCACCGTTTGAGATGGTTCTGAGGAGTAATTCAAACTGACTAAAATTTTGTCTATATTCCATGACACTCAGCCTACCTAATTTATCCTTATACTTATTACTATGCGAAAGCGCGACTGCAATGCAGGAGGTTGCGGGTTCGATTCCCGCCGGGTGCAAGTATTTATGCTTAAAAAATAAATATTTGTGTCTGGTCTGGGTGTCCCTCTATGTATAATATGTATGTATTTACAAAAGAAAAATAAATATAAGTATTATATCCGTTGTCTAGTCACCGTAACACAAGCTTAGTCGCTTACCACGGGGCTAGATGGCGCTGTGTGTTGTTCGGAGAAATTATTTATTTATTATTTATTTATTACTATAACTAGCCGCGCCCCGCGGTTTCACCCGCGTAAGTTCCGATCCCGCGGGAATTACGGGATAAAGTAGCCTATGTGTTATTCTAGGTGTCCAGCTATCTATATTCCAAGTTTCATCGCAATCGGTTTAGTAGTTTTTGCGTGAAAGAGTAACAAACATCCAAACATCCATAAAAACTTTCACATTTATAATATTAGTAGGATAGGATTGGAAGTAGGATTTTGAGACGTGGTAAAATTAGGAATACGGTGTGTTTTCGTATCGCGCCCTCTGATGAAAAGAAACTCACAAGCTACTTGTGTACCACTGGGAATGGTTATGGTTATACCTCGCAGTAGTGTCATGTCATACTAGCTAATAGCTTACCTAATAGTTAATGCGCCGAGGCGCATTAACTACCATAATTACTCGTATTAACTATAGAATCATAGATACGTGCAAGCCGTTCATCACGCTATTTAAAAAAAAAGTTTTTATTCACTCTTAGGTACATTGATAAAATAACACTTTTTTTTTAAATTACATAATAAGAGTTGTAAATATCTGCTGTATAAAGCCGCGTTCCCATCTCCAAAGAAGAATGAGTTAGAAATGGGTAAGAGGAGCGGACTCTTTTACTTAAAACATAAAATAAGTAACTACAAAAATAAATGAGGATATAAGTCAGTATTTCCGCTACCGAATCGACAGTTTAAAGGCTATAACTTAAAAAACCCACAAACAGCTTTGAAAGCACCCTTCGTAAAACCAAAGCACTTTACCCCATCTATTGTTACTAAGTAAGTAGGTAAGACACAAAACCAATTTACAGGGCCAGCCCTCGCACACTACGTACTAACTAGTCTGCAGCCGATATTTCACCGAAACCTATTTAGGAAGCAATCGGTCATCACTTCACGAGCTTGACCAAACTGTCGACCGACAGTTTCACTGAGGTCTGTGATCTGCCGATACCGGTCGCCTAGTAGGGGTAGTAACCTGATACAAGTCAATAAATCTAGATGGCTACTTATACTGTCCGATGCAGACCAAATATGTCTTCTTTGACAAAAGGGCTCGTTTTACAGGCCTAAGATAAGTTGTGATGGAAAGATTCGCAAACAGATATAGTTAGATATAATACCTTTTATCTGGTCATATGTGAGATGTATGTCATGATAATGTGGGAATATTTTCGTAGACACCGTGTAGAAATTATTTAAAATTTGAATGCCTAATCATAATTGCTCCCAAAGCGATTAACCGATTAGATGTGGATGATGGATTATTTATTAAAGTATTAATTAATGTTTACGAATATCTTCATATTTAAGAGTACATTTTAATTTCATATATTACGTCAGCGTTTCACCACATTATCACTTCAGCTGACGATGCGTATTTGAATTTAGTAAGAACATCACACATCACCTAGCGTAAAGATTCGGATTCATTTATTAGTTTCATGGGTATTACAGTAATACAGTAGGGCTTAACAGAAAATAATTTTGCAATTTTAGAGTGTTTTAGTCAAAATCTTTCTGGTAAACTTTCAATGATAATATTATATTAAACGCTTTTTAAACTTACGCGATTTCCGATCATTATTATTATTAGAACTACGAGACAGAGCGGTGTTGGTCTAGTGGTAGATACCGCGACTTTCATTCCGAAGGTCGTAGTTTCGAATCCTGGCCGACCGCGCGCACCAACCTATTGAGGATAGTCTCCATTCTCTTTCTCCATACAAACGTAGTTTACATTATCCTCCCTGGATAAAGACATTAGACCAAAAATGTTTATGCCATACTTCATGCCATAAAACTTATATCTGTCATGACTATGCATCTACCTTTTTATTTTTTTCATTTTATTATTTTTTTTATTTTTTATTATTATTTTAATTAGAAAATAAAAAAAATAAAAAGGTAGATGCATTGTCATGACAGATATAGGTTTTGTGGCATAAACATATTTGCTCTAATGTCTTTATTCAGGGAGGAAAATTTAAACTACGTTTGTATGGAGAAAGAGAATGGAGACTATCCTCTTAACATAGCTCTTGCGATGAAAAAAAAAACATCGTGCGGAAACCTTCGGCTTAAAGTCACGCAAAAAGGCCCAGATATAAGGGCTAGTTGTCGGAAACACACAGTGTAAAAAGTAAAAAAAGTAAAGCAATTCCTTCGAGGGCCGGGCACACCAGCCGTGGTCGCGAGAAGACTCAACGTCTCTCCTCGCATCTTCTTGTGACCATGGCCGGTGTGGTATCTTAACAATGGTTATCAATAATGCTATCTAGACCCGTTGTTCAAATATTTATGTTGCTATATTATAGCAAAGCATTGAATTGATCCGGTGTAGGACAGAGTTTCAGGTCTCGCCACTCACAGGAGTAAATGGAACAATTTCGTCGATCTCACGTTACTAATTTACTAGGCGATTGACACAATCGATTTCTTCGGTAAAATTTTCATGAAGCTGATTTTCGTACTAGTATTTTTACGCGTAGGTTATTCCCGTACAGACAGTTGATTGTCAGTTTTGTAAACTGAGTTAAATTGGTAACAAAATATGGAATTTTCTATTTGTGTGATGTGGGGTCGAGTGTTATGATCGTGCGCAATCCGATCACACGAGACATTCGTGTCTTTATATTTACTTTGGCCAAAACTTGCATCCGTATTTATAGACGAATCTGAGTCATTATTTTGGCTAAGCAATGCCTTGTCGCGCTCATATTAGCGATTTTCAACGTAACGAAAATGTGACAGACACATTACTTAGTCAAGTAATTACTATAAATATGAATAATTTGAGTGCTCCGAAACTACGTTGAGAACCACTTACAACTAAGTAAGTTAAGAAAATAAAAAAAATGTATTACAATCCTTTTTAGGGTACCGTACCGTAATAGGTAAAAAAAACACTTTTACTAAAACTTCATTGTCCGGGTATCTCATGAATTGTGACAGAAATTTTCACTGATAACGTAGGAATTTCTGTTGCGGCTATACCGACAAACACTAATTTTTATACATAGAGCGTTTGACTTCATTCTAGTAAAGAATATTATGATATAGATTATTTCTCCAGTTCCACTATTGTTCAATAATAATTATGCGACAAAGTAAATAACATGATTATACTGCAAAAAAATACAAATAAAAAAAACCCATGAGTTTCTTGTGTCTTCTTCTCATTGGAGGTCGCGTTCCGAAGACACAGTAGATTACATTATAATAACTGACGTTTCTAAGAGATATCTTGCTAATATCCGAGTGAATAAACGTACCTACTTTGATTTTATTTGATTTGACCTCATTGTATTAATATTATCATAATAATCTAAGATATACAACAAACTCAGAAGATATAGCAGACTCAACTAGAAGAAAGAAGACGGTAGTGGAACAATATCCGACCCGTCTTCCTCAGTGGCTGCACCGGTCTACGTATCGGAGGATGGCGCTACGATTTAACTTGAGTTTGGTTTAAAACATACAATGTGGTTACGTAAGTAGTCTGGAAGTTGAGTGGAAATTGTAATATTTCGCGTTTCCAAGCAAGCATTAGCATAATTGGCAACATTCAGTTGAAATAACTCGGATGCATCTGCGCTAGCCACCTTCAGATAATATTATCATTCGAGCTATTTACATAAATTTTGCTTTATTACTTGATATATTTTTAGTCGGATTTTGCGATTTTGATATGAAATTAAACTCATTTTTCGGTGTTTCGGTTTCAATCGCGTTGCTTTTATTATGTTGAGCAATTTTTTTATTCTAACCCAACATTTTGGGAATTCAACATTTTGCACTAAAGGGTTTCGAGGACTTTACAGTGCCTCTTATCCGCGGGACACCTCAACCTTCCCACAATTTATTAATTCAAAACGTGTTTAATTGATACTTTTAACAGTGGTATTTAAAATAATAAATTATTTCAATAAAGCTGTGCCTGACATCGAACTATACTTTTACTCGTAAATTCGACGACCTCGGTGGCGCGTTCGTGCGAAAGCGCGACTGCAATGCAGGAGGTTGCGGGTTCGATTCCCGCCGGGTGCAAGTATTTATTAAAAAATAAATATTTGTGTCTGGTCTGGGTGTCCCTCTATGTATAATATGTATGTATTTACAAAAGAAAAATAAATATAAGTATTATATTCGTTGTGTAGTCACCGTAACACAAGCTTAGTCGCTTACCACGGGGCTAGATGGCGCTGTGTGTTGTTCAGAGAATTTATTTATTTAATTTATTTATTTATATACATAAGTAATTTAAAATAATCAGTCTAGCATAGTTTCATAACAATAATAAATAAATAGTGTGTTTATTCCGCAACGGTAATGCAACAAAAATCATAAGAAAATGAAATGGTAGGTAGGCACTAGATAAAAAAAACAGGGTGTGTTAACTATGTTAACATATAGGTACATCAATGTACAACTCTCACAAAACTAACAACGCCGAGTTTAATCTCAATACAACTTATACACGAACAAATTGTTAACAAAACTTTAAGATAGGCTAACAAAACAAAGCCTACAAGATGCCGGATTAGTCGCCCGCTTTCGCAAGTTCGTCAACACATTTGTATCGCAATTATCAGATCCCAGATTGTATGTCGCCCGATTCATAGATTGTGAATCTTTCATTTGTATTAATATATTTCAATTATTTAAAAAATAAACACATTAATTTGGTCCACAAGATGGGGACCCACGCGGGTGAAATCGCGGGAAGCAGCTTGTAGAATAATAAGCAGCAACAATATCTTCAATATGTGCTATTAATAAAATAATAACTCAAGGGAGCGAGCAAACAGTCTATTGTCTGTCTCACTCGTGTCTTCTTCGGAAGTTCGTCAAGACTTTTGTGTCGTAATTAAGCAGAGCGTATCGCTCGCAAATATGGTTGCGTAAACAATGTGCCGCCCGTCGAGTGTGGCGACACGGGATTTTCACTTCGTTAACGGGATTTACGCGGTTTCACATCAAAGGGGATAAGGGAATATTCCGTTTTTAATTATTTTTATCAACTCGTAATCTTTAAAGGAACTAAAGATACAGAGTTATTTATTTCCATATTTATACTCAGGCTTATGCCACAAAATACATAAATGTATTGTAGATTGTACAAGCACTTATGAATGGCTATCGAACAACAGAGAAAATAAGGGTGCGGGGCGCTACATCGGGTTACCATCATCTTAAATGATGATTTTCATTAGACCGGCCGTGTCCGGGCCGGGGCGGTGACGCCTTTGTTTTGCACGTAGCCTGTGCTGTATACATACAAAAGTAACTGATGTCCGGGTAAAAGGAGTCCCATCCCTAAGTCTGCATTAGTTAGAGATCCCTAAAACCCGAATTAATAAGAACAAAGACAACGAACAACCAGGAGCACATCATTAAACGACAAAGCAAAACGCATTGGTTAAGATAAGAGTACTTAAATGAAAATGTAATGACGAAGATTACCATTAAAATGTAAGTATTGTCAACATTTAATTCCACAGTGAACATTAAGAAACATCAAACAATAACAATATTGCCGGGATCATGTTAAATTGTTATTTTCATTTGTGAGAAGCAATATCATCAGGGAGATTTCCGGCTGTAAATTACACGAATGATTTGTTTCTGTAAATTGGTAATGGCATTTGCCGCCCGGCCGCGGCAGATTGGGAAGACCCAAGAAGTGCTGGCTTGACGTTGTAAGATCGGATATGCGTGCTAATGGCCTCACTAAACGGGATGCCGAAGATCGTGCGAAGTGGAGACGTAAAAGTAGGAAAGCGGACCCCGGGCTCTCGAGAGAGATGCAACCGGGAACAACGCTCGGATGATGATGGTAATGGCGTTTCAATTACATTAAATAAGCAGAAATAATAAATGGGTTCTAATCAAGTTGGGGAAAGGCAAGTTTCCGAAATTGTATGTTTTCTACGGGATTTGCGCCCACGCTTTACGTTCGCCCACCGCTCTACCCGGCGGGCGGTACGTATACCACCGGTAGAAAGGTTTTATAAAGGTATACGATTTAAATTTATTATAGGTACCTACCTACATACGCTGTACGAATCGATATAGAGATAGTGATCTACTCAAGGTAAGTAATAGTTACCCATGTCAATAAAATATGGAAAACCTACATATAAAATCGTAGAGCTCTATAATCACAAAGGAAGAGAATAAAAAACAGTTTGTATAAAAAATAAATGTAGGTCACTTAAGTGAAGCACTAGAACATGCAGATTCATAGTTTTTATAATTAATGTATGTCTGTCTGTTTATCTCTTAATTAGGTATTAGAAAACTTCTTAACCGATTGTAATTATAATTTAACTATTTTATAACGGTTGTAAAGGAAGGTCGGGTTATAATCGAATCGAAATCCAACAAATAGAACCTGAGTAATTACCAAAAAACTGCGGCCGCTCGCTCGCGTACTGAGCTAGCCACAGGACCTAAAAATATAGGGTTAATCAGCAATGAAACGGACGTGTTTTTAATGGACACTATCTTAAATATTTTATGTTTTTTGGGTGTTGGCATCATTGATGACCATAGACCTGTGGGCCTGTGACCATAGACCATTGTCTATGGTCATCAATGGTACCAATACCCAAAAAGCCTAAATTATATTTGATCAAAAACTTGAGAAATCGATAGTATCCGTTTCAAAACACGTCCGTTTCATTGCGGATTCCCCAAACATAGCTTTATATAATTGCATTCCCTTATATTTTTTTGGCCGCTTACGGCCGCTTTGGAAGACGCCTTCAAGCTTCTGGAATGGAAAGGACTGGGTATCAATATTAACGGCGAATACATCACTCACCTTCGATTTGCCGACGATATTGTAGTCATGGCAAAGTCGATGGAGGAACTCAGTACGATGCTCGAAGGCCTCAATCAAGTCTCCCAGCGGGTAGGTCTTAAAATGAACATGGACAAGACGAAAGTCATGTCTAATGCCCATGTTGTACCTACCCCTGTTATGGTTGAGAATTCGGCTCTCGAAGCTGTTGACGCGTACGTATACCTAGGACAGACAGTCCAGTTAGGTAGGTTCAACTTCGAGAAAGAGGTCATTCGTCGAATCCAGCTCGGATGGGCAGCGTTCGGGAAGCTCCGCAACGTCTTTTCGTCTAAAATACCTCAGTGCCTTAAGACGAAAGTCTTCAATCAGTGTGTGTTGCCAGTGATGACATACGGATCCGAAACGTGGTGCTTCACTATAGGCCTTATGAATAAGCTTAGAGTTGCTCAAAGAGCTATGGAGAGAGCTATGCTCGGGGTTTCTCTACGGGATCGAATCAGAAATGAGGAGATACGTAGAAGAACGAGGGTGACCGACATAGCCAAACGGATTAGCTCTTTGAAGTGGCAGTGGGCAGGACATATAGCACGGAGAGCAGATGGTCGTTGGGGCCGAAAAGTTCTCGAATGGAGACCGCGGATCGGAAAGCGCAGCGTTGGACGTCCACCAACGAGATGGACAGACGACTTAGTTAAGGCCGCGGGTTCACGATGGATACAGGCCACTTATGACCGAAGCATCTGGAAATCTATGAGGGAGGCTTATGTCCAGCAGTGGACTTCTTACAGCTGAAATGATGATGATGATATTTTTTTGATGTGAAACATCTATAGGCGCAGGTAAAACTTAAAATTTTCGTGGCGATACAGGCCATGGTGACGCCTTGCCATGCTATATATGTCATGCCTACACATAGTGCTAGAAGTGTTGGTTAATTTCGCCTAACTTTCTAATAGCTCGTTGGCCGGTACCGTAGAGACTCGGTCGGTACGAAGAGGACGGCGTTCGAATCTCGGGAAGGTGCAATCTTTTTGTTGGTTTAAATATTTTTTCGCAGACATCGACAAGTTCTGCCAGGCGTCCCGTGACGGCTCACATTTTTTTTAAATTTCCTAATAGAGATCTGCGAGTAAATTCCCGGTGACACTGCTAGTAATATTCAACCGTCCTAACGAGCACCCACAGTAGAAGTACTTATATTTTAATGTTTCAGCGAGTCTCGAGCGCTAAACGGTCTGTTAGCTTAAAGAGTGACACTACAGGTGCTACTACAAAATAATGAAGGTAGGACTTATTCAAAATGGTTGAGTATCCGAGGCTAATTTACTATTATGGCACACGCTAGATACGTTGCGTTGTAAAAACGAAACACCAAAAATATATGTTTTAATATTAATATATGATATGGGGGCATGATGTCCGTTCCGGGGCGTTCCTGCTGCAAAGGATGTCCATTGCGGTTCAACGCGGGAATGCTGCTAGCATTTTGGGCAGCTTTGCATCGGGAACGTTTGGGGTACTCGCACTTGGCCGGTATTTTGTAATATGTTTCAGATCAAAACAATTCCCTATTGATAGGTAGGTATACGTACCAACTACGACTACTAAATAATTTATGATCGTGTGCATAATATTTTCTTAGAAGACATTATACTAACCTACTTCGATAAGAAATCCTGACGGAAAGTTTGTTTCGACTTCTTTTATGTTTGGCTTAGCTATAAGCTAAGATGTGATGAATATGATGTACTAAACTTCGTACTAAATGATGATGTATAAATGATGTGATTAGGCCCCTCACTCAGGCTTGACGTTTCCAATTCTCCACCCCTCGATCATGCATATTGAGGAGTTCTGCTTAACTGAAAACGAACACATAGGTACGTGAATATAGATTATGTTTTTTGAGAGTTAATTGCAAATTTCTTTACATTCTATCATAGTTTATCCTGTAGAGTTTATCTAGTAGGTAGTTGTGCGATTTGGCGTTTTTATATTATACTAGCTGCATCCCGCGGTTTCACCCGCGCACCCGTCCCGATCCCGTGGGAATATCGGGACTACATTCACCCTGAGTAACAGCCTATGTTACTCAGGGTGAATGTAGATTTCTAATGGTGAAAGTATTTTTAAAATCGGTCCAGTAGGTTTTGAGTTTATTCATAAAAATCATATAGACACACACACACACAAAAATACAAATCTTTCCTCTTTATAGTATTAGTATATATTAGATAGTATAGAAAACAACAAAATTTCTCTGCCGCGCGTTCGTCTGTTTATCGGCCTGTTTGTAAAAAACTAAAAAAACTACCAACTAAATGTTTTTTCCTGTATTTTCATCAAAATAAAGACGACTGTATCTATAATATCAGGAATGAAGAAAGGCATAAGTGTTTGTTAATATAGTGCGGACTCTAAGTAGTATGGTAGTCTACAGACTATAAATAGACTACTAGTTGGGAGAGCCTCTCATGAGGTCTGCCTTTATTAACGTGTAAAAACTCCGTAATGGTTTTGGCTTCTACATATTATTTGAGGCCTTACTGCGAAAGTATGTAGGATTCTTTTTATATCGTAAAAGAAACAAAAATCTATCACGAATAAGTAACAGTACGACGCGCCCACGTAATCAATAGGTATACCTATATAAATTTCAAAGTCCTGTCTGATCTATATATCAACGCAACCGCTGGTCCTGGAGACATGAAATTTGGAGAGTGTGTTCTTTGTGGTGTGCAGGCATCCACTAAGAAAGGGTTTTTGGAAAAACCCTCGGGATCGGGAATAACGCGGGTGAAACCGCGGGACTCGGCTAGTATATCTACAACAGCCAAACAACCTTATTCGTAGAATCGAAAACCACCATATAGTGAAGCCGGTTAATTGGGTAAATCTCTGTATCAAGAAATGTTAAATAGGCCAGGTTTTAGGCCAGGCCAGTCTTCAGCTAGGTGAAGGCTAATTATTAACTGACTTTCGCGTTTCGCATTCGCGTTCGCGAATGCTTGGTTCGTTCGGCTCGGTTCGGTTCGTCCTGGGGCGTATTCATGGAGTTCTGTGGTAAAATAGCAGGATAAGTTATGGAAAGGAGTAAATAGATGGTTCTACCTACAAATTTTATAATAAAATTCTAGAGTGTATGAAAGGAATGCAAGGCTGGCACCACAGAACTCTGGTGGTGGGTCCCGGGGCGGTTTGGGCGGTGTTGGGCGGGTTGTGTGTTTGTGGATGAGATAGTGTTTTAAGTAATTTTTTTTTTATGTTTATTATTTTGTATATTATAACTTATTTGAACAGATAGACAGACAGACAGAGTTACTTTCGCTCTTGTAATGCTAGTAAGGATTATTATAGTAAGTATAGATTATTGCTCCAGTTCCACTTTTCTTCAATAATATTATATATGCGACAATGTAAATCACATGATTACTGCAAAAAAAAAATATACAAAAAAAAACCCCATGAGTTTCTTGTGTCTTCTTCTCATGTCATGGAGGTCGCGATCCGAAGACATAGTAGAGTAGATTAAATAAAAAAAAAAAAAAAAAAAAACCTTGGCACAAAGAAAATTTGAAACATAAAAGAAACTCTTTGGTAAGTAAGGCAGACTGGTATATTTGACAGATAGGGCAGCCATTTTGAATTCCATGACCAACTCGATTTGTCCTGACCAATCAGAAGCGACCTCACATTGTAGTACTAAACTCCTTGTTATTTTTGAAACACGTTTGTTGTATGGGAGCCCCTTTTAAATAATTGTTTTATTTCGTTTTTAGTATTTGTTGTTGTAGCGGCAACCGAAATACATCTTCTGTGAAAATTTCAACCTTCTAGCTATTACGGTTCATGAGATACAGCCTGGTGACAGACGGACAGACGGACAGACGGACGGACGGACGGACGAACAGACAGACAGACAGACAGACAGACAGACAGACAGCGAAGTCTCAGTAATAGGGTCCCGTTTTTACCTTTAGGTACGGAACCCTAAAAAATGACATGTCAAAGAGATATCTTGCTAATATCCGAATGAATAAACGTAGGGGAGAGAGGGGCAAGACGGGGTTGCGGGCAAGACGGGGACTTGGCCTTAGATCACAAACTAATTGACCAATAACAATCGTAAAAACGCAAAAAGGTGCGACGGGTAGGGGGTCATAGTATGACGCAGTGATTGAGTGATAAAACCACGAGCATTTTATTTTTTTTAGAAAAAACTGATTTTTGTCGATCACCTTGTGATTTTCACATTTTCATTAGATCGTGGCAGCATGAGACACAAGAGCATTTCAGACTAGGTTTAAAGTGATTTGTTTGTGGCAATGACTACTACAACAGGTAGGAACTTGCTTATCTTCGTATTGCATGGCAGTTTTTTTCTGTACGAGTTTTAATTTAAACTGACCGGAGTGGGCATGATGGGGTATAGGGTACCCCATCTAAAATAGTTTTGAAAAAATTATAAAGATGAAGAAACTGGCACAGGAAAATAAGCACAATAAAAGAACAATGAGAACTTAAGAAAATTGAGATGACTATAAACCAAAACAACAATCACTTAAAGAAAAGGTCCAAAAAAGTATTGGTTGAGTCATCATCATACAAAAGTGACTCTACGAGCCTCGGTATTTGAACTACGATAAAATTTATGCTGCTTTTGCTGTATGCAGCAAATGGGCTCACTGTAGCTGTGTTGGTATGATCAATAAAGACAATGAAGCACCTGTAACTTGTTGTATCTCATTATACCCCTAGGGGGTACCCCATTTCACCCCGAGGGTAGGGCAAGACGGGGTGTTAGGCACTTTCCTAGTTTTTCACTTGTTTTTATTAAATCCATATTATAATGAGATTATAAGTATTTAATTATTAAATACTGATTGCCAACGAAGATTAAGTGGATAAAAAAAGTTATGAAAACACAATACTGTCATTGTTATTGAGCTTCAAACCTTAAGGTCCCCATCATGCCCCCCTCTCCCCTACCTACTTTGATTTTGATTTTGACTTTCAAAATTAGAATGTAGTTATGTTTTTTTGTGTGTTGCTACCGGATATCTCAGCCGTCTGAGGTCCGATCGCAATGATTATTTATCTATTAGAAAAGTATTTTAGTTTATCGTTTGAGTTCACAGTAGCACATATCTTGGTCCCGTAGTTTCACTGCCTACACTGATTAGGACGGGCGGAAAAGTAACAAAAACTCGGTTGTTGTCAGATTCTTGTCTAGATTTTCCGTCTGGTTGTATTCACGTATTTAGCCGTGACATGGCGGTGACTTATTTTCCATCGATCGTCTTTTGTTTCTGTTTCAATCATTTTTGCCATATGTTACTTAATACCTATCTAGTGGCAATATCGAGTACGTAATACGTTATTAGAATTGACCACCATCTGACAACAGCCTCTAAAACAACTGAATTTCATAATTTGTATGTTATAGCGGCCCCAACATCTAATCTTCTTCTAATATATAAAATTTCCATGTCACAATGTTAGTTACCGTACTCCTCCGAAACGGCGCGACCGAATTTTACCAAATTTTATATGCGTATTCAGTAGGTCTGAGAATCGGCTACTATCTATAATTTGTAAGGCAAAACAACGTTTGCCGGGTCAGCTAGTTTATGTATAAATGGAGGGCTCCGCTGTACCGTCAGGCAAGGCAACCACTACCACCACCTGACAATGACTGTGGCCGATGGGAACAAATGGACGGGGTAAGACTACATTAATTAATAAGTTATTTATCGGCCACCACGGTCAATTGATCACACACCTCGTGGCCTTTGGGAATATACGCTATTTCTTACAAGGTAAATTACGAGCTAAACTCGAAATCCCTGTCGGGTTCATCGAAAACTCTTGGTTATTTCATGACGGAATGTCGTTAATTTTTTTTGTGTAAATGGATTGTAGGTTACATTGTTTTCTACATTTCAATATAGTTTCAAGACAAAAACTTCTTGTTTCAAAGTCTAACCCATTTAAGGCAATAAAATGTCTGTTTTAGCTAAAATGTGGATAGGACACCCTTCGACATATTTGTCTAGAAACTGCACTAAAATGTAGGAACTAATGTCACTTACAATCCATACACAAAAAAAAACAATAAAGAAACGTCATCGTCGTAACATAATCCATAAATTTTCAGATTTTGAGTTTAGCTCGTATATACCCCTTAACGCCACCTTGTGGGTGCTGCAGGCCTAAAGGGGACCGGTAAGAGACCTAGGAAAAAAATGGGGGCGTTGTGTAGAGGCTTAGGGGGCGATTTTTAATATCATCTAGCTAAGAGGACTCTTAGACACCGCGTGAGGTCTTGACTACAACATGTGAACATCAACTAGGCAGTATTAGGAATGTGGAATATGTGGGTAATATTAAGAAATTGCACAAACTAACTCGGTTCGATATTTTTCTCCGTGTAGTTCTCATAACTGTCTTGTCTTATTGAATAAATAAAATAAAAAACGTGTGGCACTCTGGGACTGCCGCGGTAAAGCAATTTTATAGCATTTTTTATCAACTTATGCAATTTAATTATAATATTTTTTTTTATTTTGTACCACGTTGCCATGGTTACCATGTAGCTCGGCCGAGCTTCATGGTAACCATGGCAACGTGGTAGGCGGAGTGGGGGGGGGGGGTGTTAGGTTTTGTTCGTTACGAAATTTCTTCATTCAAAGCTCAAAGCCCGCGATAAAAGCTATGCAATAGCTTAAAAATCATGTCAATAGGTCACTCCGTTTAGAAATTAAAGTACCTAGTTTAATCGCCGCTGATATAGCTTACAATAATTAATTTCATTTGAAGTTATTTTTAAGTAGGGGGCGCCGCTAAAAAATAATTTATTCTCAAAGTGGGCGGGAGACAAAATAAGTTTGGGAACCCTTGCCTTAACCTATGATCGCAAAGTATCTACAGCTGCAACTAAATGTTCAAACTTAAAGATAAATTTGTTTGATACAGGCTAGAAAGAGCGATGACCCCGACATTCGAGACATTATCTCGGGACTGGATTGCAGACATTTTTTATCACCTTCCTCGTTATTACCAATCAGGATCGTTGAGAGGATAGATTGAGACCCATTTATAAGATAACGGGTGGATATCTCTGTTCCATTGTTCATTTCGAATCTAGAAACTTCGGTGGAAATTTTAGTTAAGGGTAACCAATCAACTTTTTACGATTAGGTGCACAATACTTTACTAAAGATGGCTTAGAAATTATCAGAGTAGGTATATGTATTATGAAAGTAGTCTTTACATCTATAGTTAGATTTTTTACTCGCTGCACACCACGTCAATAAATTATAGTACCTACCTAAGGTAAGAACGGTGAGCACATTGCAATGGCGATTGTCAAAACTGCAATGCAAAAGGTTGCGGGTTCGATTCCCGCCGGGTGCAAGTATTTATGCTTAAAAATAAATATTTTACTCAGGGTGAATGTAGCTTTCTAACGATGAAATATTTTTTGAAATCGGCACAGTCGTTTTTGAGTTTATTCATTACAAACATACACACACAATAATACAAATCTTTCCTCTTTATGATATTAGTGTAGACTTCTAATATGCGTCGGCTTAGAGAGCAAACATTAGCATATTTCCATGTTAACATAGTAATTCCAAACCCAAAAAAAATCTAAAAGTCGTAGATCAAAAGTGGTTCGCGCGTAAAAAGAACAAGATATCCAATAACCCTGTATAAATTACGATTAGGCAGCAATAATAGATCAATTTTGTTTTGTTTATATTTGATCAGTTATTTTCGTCGACGTAATACAAACCGTTGTTTCCTCAAACAATTTATAAGAAAACTTTCCTAAGTGAGAACCGAGACGAGAATTGAATGAAAAGTACAATTTTGAATCATGAATTCCACTTTCTTTTTTAATTTAGACTCTAACTAACACCTGTAACCGTTTTTACTTTTTGTCTCTCCTTTTTTACTTCTGGAACTGGCAAATTAGATTGTCCTTTAAACACCGTAGGAAAATGAAAAGTGTAGTGCAACGAAAACACGAAGTTGGTAACAAGTTTAAAGTCATCTACTAACGTCGAGCGTTCATCTAGATCCACGGAAATTGCGTTCATTTCCTGAAAATTACGCGACTGATGCTTTATTAAATATTTTTCACGTTTTATTTTTCACTTCAGTGATTTCATAGATATTTTAGAATTCTTCAGATTACATTCCTACTTAGGTACCTTCAATTATTCGTTTTATTGCATTTATTTTAGAGTCTTGTAGTCAACAAGCAAAACCTATAGGTAGTTTCATCATGAAAGTGATGTTTTGCATAAGGTTGTCGTCAACTTTTGACATCTCCCACGGTTGTATAAAAATTGGTTGTTGTAAACTACGGAACCGGGTAGAATCGGAACTATCCGAATGCTCCAGAATTTAGATTGATCACAAAAGGATTGATCACAAAAGGGATATAATATAACTAATGATACTCTACATTTTTAAGTTTTTTTTTGAGTTTTGTACTAAAGTAGGTAGGCCGTCGACGGTCGATTGTGTGTTTGCTCAATCGTCATTTATCGTTTGATGGAAGCAAACGACTTCAAAAATTCTTAATTCTTAATGTTTTATAGAAGGACTTATTCTAACTTATTGTAATATTAAGGCACTTAAACATCACGTTAGCCTTAAGACTACTTAAGTTTACAAACACTGATTCAGTCCGATTATCCAGACACCATCGTTTCATTAAAACGCAACGATAGCGCGGCGGTCTAACTTTCATAGTTACGCCATCTGTCGGGCATCATGCAAACTCGCCTGTTCTTTGTAAAACGGGCTTTGACATGTATCAAAGAAATGTCGAATTTCGCTACAGTAATTACATTCTAAAAATGTTATAGAAAAGTAAGAAATTAGTAAGATTTGTAAAAAAATTCCAATACCTACTCAAATTTTATTTATTACTGACTACCAGTGGTCAGAATAGGTATATTGAAATGGAGACAAGTACTTCAAATGGGGGCGGATCGTCTTACATAAAATTTTAACTCCTATCATCGGAGGTCCGAAAATGTTTCACATACCATTTATAATCATAATGATCATTCTTAATAAAAAATTTAAAAACTAAATATTAAAATATATAATAATTGAAATTCATAATATCACTATTCATACACTTCATTTTACTAATATTTGTTTTAATATATTTGTTTATCATAATGCTCGAAACTCATAATCATTCCAATAAATAACTTTGATATTCATACATGTGTTTTATTCTAATATTCATTTTTATAAATTTCTTAATCATATGTGTTTTATGCATAATTATTGAAAATCATAATATCTTTATTCATACATTTGTTTCACCTACTATTGTCATCTTACTTGAATTTTGAAATAAAATATACGGAGCACACCGACTCGGATAGGTTAGGTTAATGTAAGAACATGATTACGCGCAGCGCTTTGGCGAGCGAGCGTAGCGAGCGTGCCGCGGCAGCGGTCGCCAAAGCGCCTAATTGCTATAAATAAAAACTATTACTGTCATCTTCATCATGTTATAAATAAAAACTATTACTGTCATAAAACTACTATTGTCATCTTACTTGAATTTTGAAATTAAATATACGGAGCACACCGACTCGGATAGGTTAGGTTAATGTAAGAACATGATTACGCGCAGCGCTTTGGCGAGCGAGCGTAGCGAGCGTGCCGCGGCAGCGGTCGCCAAAGCGCCTAATTACTATAAATAAAAAAAACCTGATATATCTTAATCATAAGTGTTTTTATTACAACATTATTAACTAAAGAGTAATTTCTAAGAAGAAATATAATAATAGAATAGAAAATATAATTACATTATGAGTTAACTCCGTTTCAAAAAGAAGATCGCCAGAACACAAGTCAAAAACCATTTATAATTTCACAAAGAGTTTGATTGGGGTAGTTCATAAAAAGTTTTGTTAAAGTTGCCGTTATTAATACAAAAAATATGATAAATGTCTGTTATAAAGTAAGCTATTCTGAACAACGATATTATGAGTTGAAATATGTTCTTAGTAACAATAATTATGAACTAAAGCAATATGATCATTAAATGTTATGAAGAAAAAAATTATGATTTTAAACTGTTCTTGGTAGTAACAGTATTAATAAAAAAATTATGATCATTAACTATTATGAGCTCCGATGGTAGTAATAAAAATGTCTGAATAAAAAAAGTATGAGTGATAAAATTATGAAGAGTGATTATTATGAATTCAAATCGGTAGTAAGACAAACAATAGGACTTAAAATTTTATGTGAGCCAATATGGACCCACTTCAAATGTATATGTTAACATGGACATGCCTCGGAAAACTAGATATTAATTTGAAAATTTAATAGATTTCAACGTTTATGTCATTTATTTGTAATTAAGTAAAAAAAAATAGCCATTTTATTTTTAATTTAAATTAAATTTAAAAAAAGACGAAGAACTTTATGTTTTGTTAGTGAACTTCTAAAAAATAATCGGGAGCGCTGTGTCTAACAATGAAGAAAACTACAAGAGATCATAAAAAAATGTTAAAACCAAACCGTTATAATATGGTTTGCAAGCCATTTTTGTCGATCAAAGGGGCCGACATATTACAAGCAAATGGCGTCATACACGCACGCATTAAATTAGCTTTCTAAGCTCACTCTCTTGCATCGGTACGTAGAGTGCGCTCGTGTGTTAGTGTTTCATTGCAATTTGTCGTATCTAACTTGACTTGGCTTATGGCAAATATAACTTGCGTTTTAACTCGCGCCTCAGGATCAGTACCTCAGCGTCCTAATGAACTAGACCACGTGAGTTCCCACTCGGAGCGGAGAATTGAATAAAATGTATATTTCTTTGTATACTTTTTTCAACTTGGGCTTGATTAAACGCATCTACAGGAAGCACTTTCCAGTGATTTGCCTATGCGAATGACCTACTTTGCAGTTAACACATTCGCTAATAGGTGTAGCGACACCTCATGGAAAGGTGTACCAATAAAAATCCAATTACGAAATATATTATGTGATTGTCGTTAATGTAATAGAGTTGTATTTGTTACTTAATGTTGATTTGTACGATTGTTCTGTTTTTATAATTAAAAAAATATATATAATATGAAGGGTCCAAGGGAATAATGATGGATGTCAGTTTTTTTTATAATTTTTTTTATGGCAACATTTGAAAGTCCATCGAAAATACTTTCGTTACCTATCAGAATGCACGCAAAAAACGCTTTTTGTCACTAACTAATTAAAAGTTAAAAATTGAGGTACTGGCTAAAAACGATGGATGTTTTGTGTTACTGGCGAAAAATGATGAATGTCAGTAAAAAAATGATGTAGGTGTCTATGGTATGGAGGGGTTGTAATAATTCATCAATGTGATCTGTCATTCTGCTCACAGAGTGCTAAGGATTTTTTTCGTGCACTACCCAATAGAAATAATATCACTGAAGATGAGTAATATTATTAAATTTATGTCACTCAAAAAGTGGTGACAATCATTACTCTTTGATTGACATACATCATTTTTCCCTTGGAATATTTGGTTAAATTTTTTTAAACATGTTTTTTTAATAAATTTAATGCTCATATATTTTTAACTTTTATTCCAACCATTACAATAAACATAGACCTAAAAACCTAGAATTTTACTAAGTGTAAGGTTAATGTCAACGAGGTACCCTGAGGCTTTGAACCTTAGAATCTAATTTTCTCTAATTATGGTAAAATTGACATCCATCATTATTCCCTTGGACCCTTCATATGTAACCATTTTAAAATGATTTAATAAATTTATTCGCTCTTTCTATTAAATCACTACAATCCCGAAGATTTCCTAAGTACGAAAGGCATATCCATATTATGACTACATGGTCCAAGTACCAAAAAATCAATACCACATTCCGACCACTGCTGATTACGTAACGGTAAGGTACGTAAGGTACAGAAAAACCCGGCCAAGTACGAAACTCGCGCACGAAGGGTTCCGTACCACTATCACAATTGGGTAAGGAACCCTAAAATGGTTTACAACAACTTTGATTCAAAGAAAATCTGAAACTTATAAGAAACTCTTTGGACAGTGAAGGCAGACTAGTATATTTGACAGATAGGGCAGCCATTTTGAATTCCATGACCAACTCGATTTGTCCTGACCAATCACGACCTCACATTGTACTAAACTCCTTGTTATTTTTGAAACACGTTTGTTGTATGGGAGCCCCTCTTAAATATTTGTTTTATTTTATTTTTGTATTTGTTATTGTAGCGGCAACCGAAATACATCTTCTGTGAAAATTTCAACCTTCTAGCTATTACGGTTCATGAGATACAGCCTGGTGACAGACGGACAGACGGACGGACGGACGGACAGACAGACAGACAGCGAAGTCTCAGTAATAGGGTCCCGTTTTTACCTTTAGGTACGGAACCCTAAAAAAGAAGGACCCGATATATTTTTAATTAAAAGTGATCTAGAAAATGGATACGATTTAACGAACCTTCTTATTTTTACAGTTTATTTTGTTTAATTCTATTTTAGTATTATGTTTGTATAGAAATGGTAACAGTATCCACTCTCCTTGTTTTGCGGACATTACATACATTTAATTTGACATTTATATAGTTTTTGAACGAAATAATTTGTTATTGTTACTCTGTGGCTGATATTAACAAATGACTTGTATTTTTGGATGTTGACATCTTATTTTTAATAATTAAGGTTAATGTGAATGTTTATTATGAATTTAATTGAATTGTAAGTATTTTGTTTTCAGAACTTTTATAATTTTATATACCGAACTGGCCAATATAAAGGAAGGAACTTACATTTATTGTTGACCTACCACCACCTGTACCTAAACCTATATTATGAATAAAAGATTGAATTGAATTGAAAACACATACCCGCAATATGAACAGTATGGAGCTCTTCGTGTGCTGCTGTTGGGCCTGCCTAGGTTCTGTAGCGCGTCGGAGATGTTCGCCGAGGCGAGAGTCGACTGCTTCTACGCGACCATGCGGAAAAGGTGTACATCTCTGACTCGTAAGGTTCGGGCCATTTCCAATATCATCTTTTGGATATTGGAGCTGCGTCAGATATCAGCGCGTTCGCAGACAGGTTCGATTGTCGGTACTTGAATCATTGCTGTATGGTTCACATACTGACGTCAGGATAGGATGGGGAGATTAGTCTGTGATTATGTGCTACTGTTTACTTTTATTTATTTGACATTTATAAATTTGACATTAAAATGTATTAAGATTATTTGTTGTGTTATTTTAATTGAATGAATTTAGTTTAAGTTATTTATTAATTTAATTTAAAAAATAGGTTCTACTGCGTTAATAGATACCATTAAGACTGGAGACTTAAGAACGTGGCGACTGTTACCATTTCCATACAAACTTATTACCAAAATAAATTATGAAAATTTAGTTTTCTACCTTAATATCGATATTATTCGGATTAAGATTTTACTTTTAAAGGGTCCCCACCGCATGGTTTTCCAAAATGTTCATTCGAAATGAAATAAAACGGAGAAACATTTTTTTCATTGAAAAATGTTTCCGTTTTATTTGAATGTGAATGGAAACGGTAACAGTCGCCACGTTCTTTAGAGTAATTGAAGAAGTAGACACGAGAAATTTTACTATAGGTTTTCTACATTGAGTTAATAAGTAGTAACTAGAGATGATGTCTCAAACAAACTTCATGTTCCTTTTACACAAAATCAATAAAACAAGCCGCTACAGCGCTGACATTATTGTAACGTCTTTTGTGAAAATGAAAAATAATATCACCGGCAGCGCTTTTCCCTTCAGTAAATGACGCTTGAGACGTTTTAGTCAAAAGCATCATAGAGTAATGTGTAACGTGCCAGATAGGACAATTCGATTAATCTATAAATCTATATAAGATATTACCTAAACTTTGAATTAGAATTTTAAAAAATCGTTGAGTATATGGATGTCCGCGTGTGTGTCTGTTGCATATCTACAATAAAGCTACCGTCAATTTATACTTAAACACCCAACACTCCTTGCCCTGCGGTTTCACCTTCATTTCACTATTTTTTACTGACTTCAAAAAAAGAAGGAGGTTTTCAAATATATTGAAACGCTGTGCTCTTAACTATATTATGTACGATTTCGATTTTTTTTTATAAGGTGAAAATCTTGATTAGGCCACAAAAAAAATTGATGAAGATCTGTTGAGAACCTTCGAAATGATGAGCAGAATAGCATCCCAAAATGCAGTAAATTAATATTTTTTGGACTTTTGAACTCAAATCAAATTGATGGAGCACCCATAGCACCTTCTCATCAAAAAGCTTCACAATCAATTCAAAAACTTACTTCAAAAAAATAAGAAAATAACCTCTCTTACATCCATACACTTGACTTTTATCTGTTATAGCAGCTCCCCGCGGTTTCACCCGCATAAGTCCCGATCCCGTGGGAATATCGGGATCAAAAATAGCCTATAGCCTTCCTCAATAAATGGACTATCCAACACCGAAAGAATTTTTCAAATCGGACCAGTGGTTCCTGAGATTAGCGCGTTCAAACAAACAAAAAAACAAACTCTTCCGCTTTATAATATTATTAGTATAGATGTAAGCTGAAGTCGGGCACTTTTACTGGGTAGAAAAAGATGGTGTGTAGTTTAGCTGCCTGTCTTCAGCTTACACAACAGATAACTTTCTTAACGTTATCAAATGTTATTTTTTCTCTTTTTTGAAGTTAGGTTTTAAATTTTTCAATGATATAAGGAATTAAGTTTCATGAAAAAAAAATAACCATGGCGACATGGTAGGCGGAGTTGGGGGTGTTAGGTTTTATTTTTGTTACGGAATTTCTTGATTCGGTGGCCGGGCTCAAAGCCCGCAGATAAAAGCTATATTGCATGGCTTAAAACAAATACTACGTAATAATAACCGATAGTCAAACATAAGAGAAACCGCCGGCGATATCTAGTTGTCTGTGGTCAAAGCTGTTCTAAGAAAGTACTGTTACCATTTTCATATTGAACAAACATAGTGTCCGTTCTGCGGTAGGTTGATCTTTGATTATTTGTATACAATTTCATTTTTCAGTTTTTACGTATTATTTAACATTTATTTTGTTTATTAACCGATAAAAAGTGATCCCGTGATCTTTGTTTTGTTGTTATTGAACTATTTTTGCAGGTTTTTATATGATATCCTGGGAATTAAATTATTTTTCTAATATGTGTGACCTCGCCCGCTGTTGAACTGTCACTGAACGTTTTGATGATAGTGTGGCTGCAGTTGCTTGGTTCAACAGTCTTCCTTCAGATGCCATATCTACTTTAGGTTGAGATCAATGGTTTTCTAAGAGATATTTTATATCTTTACAACCCACGTAAAATGTTTCCTAGAATTCTGGCAAACTTTTATAATAGGTAGCTCGGGGCCATAATATGATCCATAAACGCAATCAAAGTATGGACGTTCAGAATTAATAATTCGATAAACATTTTTTTAAGATTAATAAGCAATAAAAAAAAATGCGTTTGTAATTTGTTTATACAAAAATATAAAGACGAAGTTTTTACTTGTATCTACCGTAATCGTAACTGCCTATACATTATTTCTCTAAAGGTTGATTTTTCAATCTCTCTCTTAATATAAATTTCAAAGTCCTGACTGATCTATATATCAACGCAACTGCTGGTCCGAGACATGAAATTTGGGGAGTTTGTTCTTTGTGGTGTGTAGGGATCCACTAAAATAGGGTTTTTCGAAAATCCCGCGGGATTCCCGATGAAACCGCGGGATGCGGCTAGTTTACACATAAAAAAGTGTCTGTCGAAAATTTAAAAACCTTCGATAGTTTGACTTTTCTTTTTTCTTTGATTGTAAAGTTTTTTTATATTCGGTCATGTTACATTTTCTTGGACAGATTTCTTATGTCTAGAGATTGGAGAATTAGCCCTTAATCTACTGATATTCTTTCTTCACTTCTTGTCCACCTAAAGGTTGCCTGGAAGAGATTGCTTTAAGAGATAAGGCCGCCCATCTAATTTTAAGTTGGCTGCCATTATTGGTACTACCTACCTACTTCCTACTAATATTATAAATGTGAAAGTTAGTATGGATGTTTGGATGTTTGTTACTCTTTCACGCAAAAACTACTGAGCCGATTGCGATGAAACTTGGAATATAGATAGCTGGAGACTTAGAATAGCACATAGGCTACTTTTTATCTTGATATTCCCGCGGGATCGGGACATACGCGCGTGAAACCGCGGGGCGCAGCTAGTACTTCAAATGTAATTGTACCAATCTCGAACGCATTCTATATTCAAATCAGTCTATTACGGACCAATAAGGATCGAACAGACTTCGCAAATATTCGTCCCGTGTGAAATAAGCAGCGGATACACCCTACACAACTTAGCCATAATGACATGTACCTATACAATATTATCGATTTTGTCGCTATTATTTATCGCTGTAACTATCAATAAACCTTAAATCTCTGGGCATAAAAAAAACTATTAATAATAAGTAAGCCTTATTGACTTTTAAACCTGGCCGAAATCAATTTGTTATTTGCTTATAATTATAATATTACAGACAAATATACAGAGTGTTTCGAAGAGGGAATATAAAGCCGAAAGGTGGTTGTTCTAGAGGTCTAGGCGAACAACTTTTATTCTACGACTATTGGAAATTCGAACTTTTTTTTCGAAAATTTTAAAGTTGTACCTATCGCTAAAGAAACAGCTGTTTTTGTAAAAAAAAAGGCAGTTAATCTTTGGATTGTAGTGGTCCAAACTAAATAAAAGGGCACCTTAAGGTCAATGACCTCAAACTCAGACAGATGATTTTCATGCAAACTTGTTATGGCCCGAATAGGAAAAAAGAATGGCCCGATTGGGAATAAGCCACTTTAAACTTAAATTTTTCGAAAACTACTTCGAATTTCCAAAACTTATAGAACAAAAGTTGTTCGCCTAGACCTCTAGAACAACCCCCTTTCGGCTTAACACCCCCTCCTCGGAGCACTGTGTATATAAATCGCGGTCACAATCAAAACCCTCCTTTTGCCGTAGTCGGGTAAAAAGCCGAGGGGCTGTCCTTGCGGACTTACATTGTTTTAATTTTAAACCGATATGAATTAAAAAGTCACCTTATGTTTGCGCCGCGCCTGTGTCTCACTCATGTATGTCCTGATTGGGGTATAACTATAGACATATTTATTTTGTAGATGGGATACGTATACGATAATAATTATTTTGAACAAAAGTTTATAATACACCATTTTTAGGAACCCCTAGGTTTGTCTTCGTAAACGATTTTAAACACCACAAAACACAAAAAATATGTTATTGTTTCTAAAATATAGTAAGCTAGCTGCGTTCCGCGGTTTCACCCGCGTAAGTCCCGATCCCGTGGGAATATCGGGATCAAAAGTGAATGAATGGTGAATGTAGCTTTGTTTTGGTAAAAAAAATTTTTGAAATCGGTCCAGTAGTTTTTGAGTTTATACATAACAAACATACAGACGCACACACACAAATATACTAATCTTTCCTCTTTATCATATTTGTATAGTAAAGATAGGTAGGTAGGTACGTCGTTTTTAAATAATATTTGTATCTTCGTAAAGTTTTTATTTTGCCGAATTTCGTACGTATTCGTACGCACGTAAATCTGGAAATAGTAACGTGCTATACTAGATAGTGTTCAACTATGGTATGCAAAACGAATAAATAAGGACGGACAGACAGACAGACAGCGAAGTCTCAGTAATAGGGTCCCGTTTTTACCTTTAGGTACGGAACCCTAATTAATACGTTGAGTCTAGCATAAGAATCTAGTTGGACAATGGATACTTTAGAAAGTTTGAATGTTACGTTACTGTGTTTTATGAGTATCTTTCGTTCACGTTCACAGATACGGAACATTTGCCATATTTCATTTTAATAAGTTCTTAAAAACGGCGCTCATCTGAAATCGGGGTTATAAAAAAAGACTTCTGATTGAACCCTGTCTATTAGAATCGTAAAACTGGGATATCTGCGACAACAAAAGTTCATTTTCGTATAATCCCACAATACAGGTTCTGAATTCACTGGCGATGGCGCCCAGACATAGGCTTTTGTGCAGATTAGGCTGAAAACACAACAGGGCTATAATTCCTTATGGAATTTTGAATAAGACGAGTAAAATTTCACAAAATATGCTTTTATAATAAATGTTACCTAAATCATTGACAAATGTAAACAAATACACTCAACTAAAACATTTATACGGATTAAAAACACACTTTTAAAAGACATACTATGTTTGAAAATTACTTGTTTGTTACTAATTCACACAAAAGCTACTGAACCGATTGCGATGAAACATGATTAATGACTTAGAATAATACAAAGGCTACCATTTTCCCGATACTCAGACGCGATCTCAGCTTGTTAGGTATTTCAAACTGAGAATAGGTAATACTACTCGTATATTCATTTATCGTATAAAGTTTTTATCTATCTATCTATATTCTACTACGTAAGTCACGTGGAAAAGCTATCAGATTCAGCTAGAAAGCTTATGGGAAAAATGCTCATAGATTGCACCAGTCTGTTTTCACCTTTATAATTCATTGGATAGCCTTTTTTACTTTACTTGGACCCGTTTTTAATTAATTTAACCTAAAGTACTTAATTTGTTTTTATTTATGAAAATGGGAAAATGGTATTGTTTAGATAGGTGCGAGTGTATAAAAGTGTTCAATTTATTTGAATTGAATTTTAAGTCAATAATAAACCCGACTGCTTAAAAAAATTGAAATTAAAACTAAACATAAATAATAAACTATTTAAATTCACACGATTTGTTAACATAGTTACATTTTTCCGGATTTTAAGTACCCCCTCGCGACCAAGACCATTGTACCATGGTTGAAACGTCGAGGTAAGACAATAAATAATAATAAAATGTAACTAACAATAAATAAAATTGAAAAGAAAGAAGTCCTGAAACAGAACATGGTGACTTTAACAGTCAGAACCCATTATTGGAAAGGTAAGATTATGGTTTATGTCCCGTTCTAGTTTCAATAATGTTTTAATATAAGTTATTATTTCAATTTTTTCAGAAGCATTTAATTTACATTTAATTTTTATAGTCTTACATTTTTAAGAATGTTAATTAATATCAATAATTGTAATTTAATCGCAATCGTATCATTTCATTGTGGGAGCAGCCGAATACAGAAATGCGACTCAAAATTTGAGTTCTACTTAAACAACTAAGCACCTCTCAAATTCAAAAATATCCATACAATTTTTAAATTTGTAAGGTGCTCAATTATTTAAGTACGTCTCAAATGTTAAGTGGCGTTTCTGTATTCGGCTGATACTTGTAAGTTAAGTTTGGCTACAGAAGAGAACAGTACAAGTTTTGAGGCTGTATGGTGCTTTTTTTATTTTTTAAAATAATTATGTTTTATTTATATTCATCTCATCGTATAAGAGTTTTAACTATATTTTTTTGCCGTCATTTACAGTTAGATACATAGGTATAGCTTTATGTATTTAGATAAATAGATAAATTAATGTGCCATCTACTTTTAACTAAACTTTAGTGCCCACACTTGATCATCTATACTTCTACACTAATATTATAAAGAGGAAAGATTTGTATTCTTGTTTGTGTGTGTGTTTGTCTGTATGTTAGTTATGAATAAACTCAAAAACTACTAAACCGATTTCAAAAATTCTTTCACCCACATTCACCCTGAGTAACATTAGCTACTTTTGATCCCGATATTCCCACGGGATCAAAGTTACGCGGGTGAAACCGTGGGACGCAGGTAGTTATAAATAATAAGGCTATTAGAATGCAAAAAAATCCTAATATCCTTACATTGTAGAGTACCTACTACCCGTATGAAAATCGATAGAGATAAGTGTGTAGGTTTTCGCACTTACACGTTTATGAAATTACTCGTCGGCACAGAATGTCACCCCGGTAATATGGAGATAAAACAATTTACAATGTAATAAAAATATAATAGATAAAATTTACATTTTCATGTTAAAGAAAATTGCTTCCAATTTGGCAATTCTCCTCGTCAAGTTGTAGGCATATTCTACAGTTATTTAGCGAGTTTATATTTGGTTCGAGATTTATTTGACATAGGAATCGTGATCGATGTTACTCGTAAACGTTTACTGAGTTTCTCCGATCAAATTAGATACGAAAATTGTCTGATCCCACTCATGAAATGGCTTCTTTTGTTCTCGATATGAGGTTTCAAAATCTCGTCTGTATTGGGGATGATTTGGGTGGGAACATTGAAATGAAACTATACAAGTACGCTGGAATTGGTATACCATACAAAATGACATTAGATCTTTGTGCCGATTTCATTTCCATGACACTTGATGAGAAGTGATGGTGACCGTCCACGGAACTATTAGTTCCACGGAGGGCCACCATCACTTTCAATAGAAAACGCGCGACAACAGCGCAACATGGCGCAGATCAAATAGGCACAAAATTCAGTGCGCTATGACCTGTCCAGCGACTTGTACCATGGAGGTCAGTGGGTGGGAACTATTGAAGATAGAATAACATTCTTACCGTCGCTATATGTAACCCACGTACCAAAATCTACGCGACACTTATGCTTACCTAATCTGAGTTATTTCTCTCTCCGGAGGTGTTAACCGTGCATAAACAATAGGCTGCTTCCGTGCGGCGCTGTTTTTGACGACACAGATAATATAACTGTTTTATATTATAAAGCTGCGTTTTAACCGCGCAAGTCCCGATCCTGTGGCCTATGTTACTCAGGGTGAATGTTGCTTTCTAATGGTGAAAGAATGTTTGAAATCGGAAGTAGTTTTTGACTCAATTCATAACAAACATACACAGACACACACACAAATACAAATCTTTCCTCTTTAAAATATTAGTGTAGATTTTAAAACAGATAATCAGTATCACAGTTTAACCTGCAGTAATCGCATAACTTGCTGAAACGAGCCACTTGAGGCGAGTGCAGTTTTTACGTCGATGGACTTGCAAAGCTGGGCGCAGCTGAGTTTTTAATTATTTATACCTAAATTAGGAGCATGATTTAATTAACTAGAACCATATGTAATATAAATTAAAATTAGATTTTAGGAGAAGATGTAATCTAATAATTTTGTGTAATAAATAAATAAATAAATCACATATATCTTAAAATTAAGAGTTGTTAATCATCAGTTTAATTTAAATACGAGTTGAGATCGTAAAATACTGAATTCGTTTTTAATATTTATGAACCCACTTGATGTTTCTGACGAGTATGCGATGGGATCTATACGAGTATACTTACCGTTTTTTCTGTGATTATTAAGGAAGTAGCTGGGCCCGCAGTTTCATCGGTTTAGCGGTTTAGGTGTGAAAGCCCATCAGACAGACAGAGTTACTTTCGCATTTATTATAATATAATATAGTAGCTGCGTCCCGCGGTTTCACCCGCGTAAGGCCTGATCCCGTGAGAGTATCGGGATCAAAAGTAGTCTATGTTACTCGGGGTGAATGTAGCTTTCTATAAAAAAGCGCAATTGGTGCTAAGATGAAGTCGATCAATGAAGCTCAAAACGTCAAAAGTATCACTGGATTAAAGATAGCGTTACTTTAGTGGCTTATCTCAACTGTCTTCTTTCTGATGCCATATATCTACAGTTAACTTTGAGATCAATAGAATGGACGAAACAATTCGTCACATTTCGTATTCTGTATCAACGATGAAATGGTACCTAAAGGAACGGAAGTGTGCGATAGTGGTACGTGAGTCGATATAACAGATTACATCGAGCTAGAGGGATCGGATAAGTTCGCATGTGCCGGGCCGGGTATGTCCGACGGTCATAATTCCCTGCATTGCAGACGGCCCAGCTCGGGTTGTGTGGGATAAGCTATTGAATTGATGACAAAAGATCTCTATAGAGAACCTTTTGGTGACGTCATCTGTAGCGCGTTGGGCGATCACCTACGATGCAGAAGGTTCCCGGGACAAGTGTTAATATGCTAACAATTAATGTTGGTTTCTGGTTTTGGGTGTTTGCAATATTGTCCTAATTATGTCTGTGTTCACAAAATAAAAGATAATGTGTAGAATATTCGTTTCTATTACCCATAGTTTAAGCCTAGTTAAGTTTAGGTCTTGATTTTTTAGCAACATGCAATATGTATTGAGATGTATTGACCTAGACACAACAATTATACCTACAGTTTGACAAAATCGTAGAACAAAGTAGACTCAAAGTTTATTTGTCTTAGATCGAGACGGGTTAGTTTCGTTTTGCTTTATTTCGGATTCTAAAATCACCTAACAAAAAAAGTTCCGCATCTCGATCTGTCAAAAGGCAAATGCAAATGGTAAAGTTACTATATTCTATTTTAAATCGCTCGCCGTTTAAGGGCCCTATACTGAAAAACTGAAAATCCATGTCGAGCGCATCGAAAATTGTTGATTATTTTATGACGGAATGTCGTAGAACTTTTTTTTGTGTACAGATTGTAGGCGACATTGTTTTCGATATTTTAGTGCAGTTTCCATACAAATATGTCTAAACGTATTGAAGCCTATCGACATTTTAGCCAAGTCAGACATTTTTTGTCTAAAATTTGGATAGGCTTTGCACCAATAGGAGGTTCTTGTCTTAAAACTACACCAAAATGTAGGAAACAATGTCACCTACAATCTGTGCACAAAAAAAAGTTCTACGACATTCCGTCATGAAATAATCAACAATTTTCGATGAGCCCGACAGGGATTTTCAGTTTCAAGGTCGTTGGCGTTGATACTCCTCCTAATATTTAGGAAACACAGATGTAACGCTGTTTATCTAGTTTAAAAATACTTGAACAAGATGTTAAGAAGGAAGCTGTAACATTGAACAAAAGGATGCCGACAGAGCGAAATTAATAAATTAAGGGTTCTGAAACTAATGTATCACAAAAGCCACCGACTTATACCTACGGGTAAAATAGCGGGGTATATAGCTTAATAATTCCCATTGACTTGTATTTATCGCTACAGCCTATATTTTCATACGTTATAGAATAGTGAGCGCTGGTTTGATTACCGTTTTCCGTGCACCCCCAGCGATCGACTGTTGTAATTTACTTGCTATCATAAAACCGAACGCGCTTATTTACCACACGGCAACTTACGCGATAAGTGCCCACCTTTATTTCGAACAGCAGATAAGCGAGTTGCACACAAATCTCTTTAAAAAGATTTGGTATGAAATAAAAATGGTATAAGAGGAAAAATTCGTTGTTTTTATAGTTCGCAGATGCAATAGATCTACGTTGTATATTTCTACCTAGTTTGTGTTTATCATTATCATAGCTTCATATTCATCATACTTACTACGGGGCATCCTACTTTTTTACAGGAATATTTCTACGTAGTTTTGATAATCGGATTATGGTTGCGGTAGTCTAAAATACAGCCCCGGAAAACATTTAAATTTCTTACAGACTACTAAAAAAGACACAAAGAGATTGAAAAGTGTCGTGATCGAAACAGTTAACCTATATGTTCGATACTAAATATTGAAGTGAGACGTGCCTTTGTTTAATCTAGTTGGGATTTTCCAAGTTTTTCGTTTGATTTTTATTTCAAAGAGTAAATAGGTTTTTGTATTGTTAGTTCGGTTAATATTTTTGTTGCAAAAGACGTAATGAAATATTTTAAGTTAAAAGGTTTTAAAAACGATATATCTAGATCAAGTCTTAATAGGAAAATACCTATACGTTGCAATAGCAGTAGCACCTACATATAATTTTGAACCTTGTGTTAAGGGCACTAATTTTAGAACTGACCGACGACGCTTCTGCACTTGCACAAAACTATAAATAATAGGCATTTCCCCTAAAATATACAGCGAATAATAAAATCACAGTTAACCTAGTACTATGAACCTAGTAGTTATGAACCTCGGCGCCAGCGCGGCGCTGATAAAACTAAGTTTAAAATTGAAAAGGAAAGGGGTTTTAAAATCTAGTTTATACCATTCCCACAAGCTTATTTTATTCACGCAAAACAGTGAATAAAAAAGCCTTTTACTCACGCTGTTTGGTGTTTCAATTTAGAACTCAATTTACTCGTCGTCCATCTAAATGCAAACTCCTTGCGCGAAAAAAAAACTCAAACTTCTTGCGCCAAGAATACTCGACATACAAATTATTTTTAGGGTTCCGTACCCAAAGGATAAAAACGGAACAATTTTACTGAGACTTCGCTGTCTGTCTGTCCGTCTGTCACCATGCTATATCTCATAAACTGTGATAGCTAGACAGTTGAAATTTTCACAGTAGATGTATTTCTTTAGATAAAAAAAAACATTTTAAGGACCATTCAACAAACGTGATTTTGACATAAAAAAGCAACGATAACGTGATGTATTTTTACCACTACTATTTCATCTAGTGATGAAGTGAGACTGGCGCCAGTGGTTAAATAAATTTTAACGTGAACGCAACGCGAGCGTTTACGGATTGGTTGGTCCAGTGTTCATTTCAGGGTTCCGTACCCAAATGTGATAGTGGTACGGACACCTCCGTACGCGACGCGAGTCCGACTCGCAATTGACCGGTTTTTTTTCTCGTAGTCATGGTATAAAGTATAGTATGCAACTCTTGAATAAAGTACAAATTTACATTAAGGGTCATGAATCACTGGCGTCGCGTTGCTCAGGATTCTAACACTTGAATCACTCGCTACGCTCGTGATTCAATCATCATGAGTCACTCCCTACGGTCGTGATTCAGTCATTAGAATCCTTCACTTGCTCGTGATTCACTTTAAATCCGTCCTTTATTCACTAGTTGCATAATATACTATTAAAATAACTTTTGTCTTGTTCTAAGTTTAAAATGTTGCAGAGACGTCGCGACGTCATTGCGATCTCGGGTCCGTCATAGAGTTTTAGAATAAACCTCATTTGATTCTTTGAGTTCTCATGGAATACCTTGTGTAGCCATTGTGCAGCCCACATATTTTAGCCGTTATTTTGGTATAAACCCTTATTGCGCTTATTAAACCAGTGTTATTTGCGAGTCATTAATTTTATTTACAATTATTTCGACGACAATTTCTATGAAATATTTTAAGCGAAATTATTTACGAAACGTAAGTATGTGTATTTTTAACTATACCTATTTAGTGAAGACCGTGTCAAGATCTGTTCGGTCGTTTCCGAGATTATCGTAAAAACAAACAAAGTCTTAGAAAACTTTTCTATCGAGTTCTGCTACCGATTTTGAGACGATGGGGTGCCACACGCAAAGCTGTAAGTAGATGGCGCTGGGATCAGATGATCTTTTTTTTTTCGATGATGGTCCTCCACCAATGGAAACGCCGAGTTTTTTTTATTCTTTCGGTCTCAGACCGATATGGCCAATTTGGCCCCGAGAGTTGTAAAAAAACACCTGTTTTGACAGTTCTTAATTCAAACCTAAGATTAGTCGACAAACGCCCTCTGCCGGGATAAAAAGTAAGTGTTCCTCCTCATTACCTCATGAGAAACCACTTCTGGTTTCAGAAGTGGTTCCTCATCAGTTTTTTTGTCATTTTAATGTATGTATCCCTGGTACATTGTTGCAATTGATTACTATCAAGCTAATTTTCCGTGAGTAGCTTCATTTTGATGAGACTCCCAACAATTTCCTATACGAAACTCTCGATTGTGGTAGGATCCGTACAACTACTTTTGAGCGTAGGACCAGGATAACGTTCCACGCAATTTGTAGGACAATATGACTGTTAAATTATAAAAATACTAACTGTCATCGGAACTTGGATTGCATCGGATTGCAAAATTTTAAAGTTCTAAAATCAGAGGAAGTATAAATTTCAAACACAAGAATCCACTTCGAAATTCCAAAACTGAACTAAACTAAACTATTAAAAATGGCAGGGTAAACATAAAGTAGGTTACCTAGATTTTTAAACAGTATTTTATTTCGAGATTCATAAGTAATCGGGATGAAAAGTTCGGTCTAGACTTTAGTTAGACTACTGATAATATTGGCTTGGTAGGTTACTTGCTAAATAAAGGTGACCCATTTGATGGCTGCTAATTCTGACTTCACTATAATAAAAGTACAGCTCTTGAATTGTTTCTTTTAACCGCGTGATAGTTTTGCGTTTTTACGAGAGTAGGCTTTTTTTCTTTTAAATCTTTTATTTAGTTTCACCTGTCCCGTTGTGAGTTTTCAAAGCTTGCAAGTTGAATTTGAACCACTTTCTTTGAAGTTAGAGCTTTTTAGGGTTCCATACCTAAAGGATAAAAACTGGACCCATTACTGAGCCTACGCTGTTTGTGTGTTTGTCCGTCCATCTGTCACCACGCTGTATCTTATAAACCGACATAGGTAGACATTTGAAAGTTTTACAGATGACGTATTTCTGTAACTGCTATAACAACAAATACAAATACTAAAAACAAAATAAAACGAATATTTTAAACACATATTTATCCCATACAACGTGATTTTTCACGGTAAAACGATACTGCGGTGTATTTTTACCATCGGCGCCATTTAGTGATGGAGTGATAGACAGGCGCCAGTGATAAAATTAACCTTAAAGTTTGCGTCGCGTTCGCGGATTGATTGGTCCATCCAGTGTTCATTTTAGGGTTCCGTACCCAATTGTGATAGTGGTGTGGAACCCTTCATGCACGAGTCTGACACGCACTTAACCGATTATTTTTAATGTTTTTTCTTTTCTTTTCTTTTAAGCTTGTTATGTTCTTGGTATCAAATAAATCAAATTTCTCAACATTCAGGCAACGGTCCGCGTTCTTGATCTCATCAATACTTACCGTCAGGTGAGATGAATGTCAAACTTTAATAGCAGCTTCAACACACTGAGGTAAAAACTCGAAACGACGAGCCACTGTACGTGTGACAGATGTTTCACGCAGATTAGATGTGCTTAAAATGTCTGCGCTGTTTAGTCGAAATAAATAACAGCAACTGTACTTTTATAGTACAGTTTTTCCCTCGTTGCACAGTTACACACACTGGATTGCAAAACGTGCAGCTTTCTACAGTTTCCACGTTTTACGACCCAGTGTGTGCAACGTGTGAAAAACTGTACTAGCAAAATACTCTTATTTCGCTCTTTCTTCCACTCTTCCAGTCGTATGGGCCGGCGCAGTGATGCGCAATATTGCTACCGATTAGCGGTATAGTATCGATATTGCAACTTGCTCGCTCACCGCAACTTAACCTAACCTTACTATGATTTATGATCATTATGCAATGAATGACGAGTAAAATTTAAATTTTACGGTTAAAAACTAACTCTTAAGTAAGGTAAGTGGGGATAGCCCCACTTACCTAAGAGTTAGTTTTTAACCCTAGATTTTGATACAATTTTAATACAATAGCTTAGAATACCACAGTTTACCTAGTAGTTGGCACCTCGGCATGACAATACTGTTAACAATATTCTTATCCAAATAATCATGTAAATAAACTCTAGTAGTGAAATTTTAGCTCAAGTTGGCGCAAACCTACCTTCAAAGGTATTTTGGACCGAATCTAAGCTAACTGAAATTCGACACAAGAAACCCTATGACTTTCTTGTGTCTTGTTCTCATTGGTGGTCGCGTTCCGAAGACACACTAGATTACTGACGTTCCAAAATAATCTGTGAATATTTTACCGAATAAACATAATTGACCGAACGAGCGAAGCGAGTGAAGGTTCATTGGTGAGATGGGTCGGGCGCTTGTATGTTTGTATGTTTGTTCGACGATAACTTGAGTACCGTTGCTCCGATCGTTATGATTTTTGGTATGTGCGTATTAAAGATCAACTCCGCCAGGCCGTCATGGTGGAATGTGAAGCGCGAGGCGGTGGTGGGGAGCGACTTAACACTCCCAGCTGTTGTAGCAGCAATGGTGGAGGATGATGCTGCTGTTCTCCGCTTCGCCGAGAGTGTAATGACAATCAAAGAAAATGCGGAAAGGGAACGGGAGATTTTTCGGCCGACCAGCACCCCAAGACGCCTTAGACGATTTTTTCAGCGTCGTGCGTGACGGCCTAATGCCACCATAATGGACCCATAGGCGGCAGACCCGGGGGGGTTTGTCATCGTACAGGGCTCCGAGCGGGGCGCATGTGGTTTCCCGTGCGCCTCCTTAGAGGCGTGGAGGCTGACCTCCACATAGAAAAGAGAGATCTGTGGAGCAGATCAACGCCGTCGGACTACTGGAAGAATACGAACCTGCACCCGTAGTTCTGACAACATGGCGAGAGAGGAACCGGTCTGGTTTTTAGTGAGTAGGCCGGCCGCTTCACGGTCGGAGAGTCTCACATACCCAATCGCTTCCCCCCGGAGACGGTAGGGATGCAATTTAATGGATTTTCCAGACCATAAAAAAAAGGTTAGGTAAGGTTATATTTATTTTTCATTATTGATCCGTTACCTCAAGACTTCTTCCTTTGTTGTCGGTTATCCAGTTATAACATGTTCAAGATTACAACTGTAATAACATAACTTAATTACAACAAATACTGTTTTCTAAGTAATATTGAATACATTAGAGTGGGTAGGTACCTACTATTTAATTAAGGATCATAAAGTTTTAGAAACCCATGTTTCTATAGTTCTTTAGAACTATTTTCATAGAATTATGGTTAATAATTGGTAGTTATACTTTTATTACGTTTAAGTACGGTATTGGTTAACTGCCTATAACTGCCGTGTATTCACGAACGAACCTCGAAAGATATCCGCTGTTGTGAACGAAATATCCGGCCTCTCGGGAAATATCACCCTTCTCCACTGACACGCTCCGGCCGCCAACAAGTATAATATCTGTATGCATTATTGTTTTAAAAACTATAGATTGTTTTAGCACCAGCACTGGCTCCGGATTAGTGGGAAAGTTTTAAGAGGAATAACAACGCCAACGACCTTGAAACTGAAAATCCCTGTCGGGCTCATCGAAAATTGTTGATTATTTCATGACGGAATGTCGTAGAACTTTTTTGAGTACAGATTGTAGGTGACATTGTTTCCTACATTTTGGAGTAGTTTTAAGATAAGAACCTCCTATTGCTGCAAAGCCTATCCAAATTTTAGACAAAAATGTCTGATTTGGCTAAAATGTCGATAGGCTTCAATACGTTTCGACATATTTGTATGGAAACTGCACTAAAATATCGGAAACAATGTCGCCTACAATCTGTACTCAAAAAAAAGTTCTACGACATTCCGTCATGAAATAATCAACAATTTTCGATGCGCCCGACATGGATTTTCAGTTTTTCAGTATAGGGCCCTTAAATGGTAAGGAAACTTTCAGCGCGCACTAGGGCTCTATTTTGGAATCGCTTGAACCACTTCGAGCGATTTAAATAGCTCGATTTCTTCTGATTTTCGTCAGATGTCCGTTATTTTTATATGTAAATCGTAGGACCGCAACGAGTGGTCTCAACATACTCGCCGCAGGAACCCAACATCGAACGAAAATCAGCGGATATCGACATATTTAAACCGCATAAAGTGACACGAGCGATTCAAAAATAAGGCCCGGCGCACATTATGAGCATTGGCAAGGAAAGGGATCCTTCGGCATCCCTACATGCAAGTGCACACTATCGGGAACTATGACCATATATCATGGAAATTTCTACTTTATTGCCATGAAGTTAATGTACAATGCTATTTGCCAACTAAAATCCTCAGCCGTGACGATGCTCATAATGTGCGCCGGGCCTAAGGCTCCAGGAGGGTGGGTTACTGCGGTTCTTTCGACACGACAACGATACGATAATTCCAGCCGATACGATGATTCTACTGTCACACTGTGATAGTAGGGTTGACAGTAGAATCATCTTATCGGCTAGAATTATCGTATCGTTGTCGTGTCGAAAGAACCGCAGTAACCCTCCTGGTTCGCACTGAGCTGGTAGTTGAATTCGGGAACAATCAATAGAATAGAAATGTTTTATAAAAGGTATTTGATGAGTTCGTATTCATACAGAGTCTATTCAGTTCGTTCCAAGAATATCGAAACACACGTTCCGAATAGTTTAAACCACATTATTAGGATTTTGATGAATTTCTTTTGTAAAGGAAATCCAATGCGAATAATTTATAAATACAAAGTCAGTGTCTAAAACATTTATCGTTCAGTAAAATTATGTAAATTAAGTTTCTAATGAAAAATGGAAAAAAGGTTGACTCTGTTCGAAATCTTCAAATGTAAAGTACCTACCTATTTCAAATAAATTGGAATTTATTCGTTGGGATTCGGTTTCAGTCTTAAGCACATTGACATGGAAAAAATAATAAAAATGCTTTAAAAATGGATGCAAAATTCGCGATATTGGCTTTTGGGTCTTGCAGACGATGTAGGTATTCATACTGACTTTTCACAAAGGATAGCTGGAATGTTTATCTTTTTATTTTTCTTTTCAAAAATAAACTAGTAATTCTGCGAATAGTAGAGCACTTTATTGGAAGGACTTACGTTGGTATTTGTTCCTTTAAAACACAGGAGATTTACCAGTGACGGGTGTGTGATGAAAAAGTAGTTCCAGGAACGCCGTCTACGTAGTACCTACGTTGTGGATATAGAGTCTATTCCATAGGCCAAAGGCGAAAATGAGCCAACTAGTTGAGGTATTCTCCTCATCACTTCGAAGATACTTGTCTGATCTTCACCAAATTTTTACAAAACTAATTTGAAGTTACCTACTTTTTTTTTTTTTTTTTTTTTTTTTTTTTTTTCTTTTATTGCACGACGTTACACACAGCGCAATCTAGCCCCAAACTAAGCACTAGGCTTGTACTATGGGTACTAGACAACGGATATACTACATATTATACTTTTTTTTGTTTTTTTTTGTAAACACATACATATGATACATAGAAAACACTGAATATCCCATGTCTTCGGACCGTGGTGAGTCCTAGGACATGTTGGTTTCCTCACGATGTTTTTCCTTCACCGTAAGAGCGATGTTATTAGCGCACATACCTTTTTCTTAAAGAAAAAGACATTGGTGCGCGGTCGGTCTGGATTCGAACCCACGACTCTCAGAATGAAAGCCGGGGTATCTACCACTAGACCAACACCGCTCATTATTCTAAATAAAATAAAATCATTAAAAACTTATCGTATAATGCGACGATACCTACTATCGATATCTCAAGTATTTAATCGAAAATATTTTAGGTTTTTTGGGTGTTGGCACCATTTAATAGACAAGAGTCAATGGTCATAGACCCACAGGGGTATAGTCATCAATGGTGTCAACACCCAAAAAACATAAAATATTTTCCATTCCGTGTCCGTTCGAAACACGTCCGTTTCATTGCTACCTAGCCCTCTTTGTGGAAGAAATACCCAAAAATAAAATAAAAAAACTATATTATGCTCATAGAACTGGTATACCAAGTTTCATCAAAATCGGTTGAAAACCTGTAGAAGAGAACGTACTGATAACGAAACACAATTTTGACAGTCTTAAAGCAGAGACGCTTCGCTCGCTCGGTCAATTAATTATTAATTAGGTATTATAGATACACCTACTTGTGTGTTAAGGTTTTATTATCTTTTATACAATACTTTACTTTACTTTACTTTACAATACTTTACGGCACTTTTAGTCTAATTGATTTGTATGTAGTCTGCAGAGCTAATGCTAATGGTTTTCAAGGGACAGTCCTTTACGAAAAGTATTTATTTACGGTTGACGTATTGAGTAAATAAATAACGCTGATTTCCGCTTTAAATGTGAATAACTTTTTAACCAGTTTGATATTTTTAACCGGTTTGATATATTTAACCTTGATCCCAGTTAAATTATCATACTATTTCACTTTGACTTTTATAAAATAAAAAGAACTATTATATGGTCTGCAACAAGTGTACGAATGATGAAAGGAGTGAATAGGCATGCATGCTAGACAAATTTACCTACAAATTAATAAATTAAATTAATAAATAAATAAATAAATTCTGTGACACAGCGCCATCTAGCCCCGTGGTAAGCGATTAAGCTTGTGTTACGGTGACTAGACGACGGATATAATACTTATATTTATTTTCCATGGGTTGTTGGGGGTCTGAGGCGAGGGACCTGATAGGAGAGTTAGGTCGTAGATTGCGGGAGAGGACAGGCGACCCTCGCTCCGGCTCGTACCTGGTGCAAAGGTTGCCATTCAACGCGGCAATGCTGCCAGCGTTATGGGTACCTTTGCGCCGGGTAGAATTCGGGGTGGGTTATTTTAATATAAGTTATTATATTGTTACTTTAGTTTTATATTTCTTATATGTACCTATGTAAGTATATTTTTTCGTTTTGTAAATACATACATATTATACATAGAGGGACACCCAGCCCAGACACTAATATTTTTTCTATAAGCATAAATACTTGCACCCGGCGGGAATCGAACCCGCAACCTCCTGCATTGCAGTCGCGCTTTCGCACGACGCGCCACAGAGGTCGTCAAATACAAATGTACATCTTCTTCTTTTCGTATAGTGGTGTGGCTCACCTGGTGTTAGAGTTTTCAGGTCGCCCTAAGGCTTCTAACTTGACCTAACGCTATCTGAGATAACAACCGGGACCAACTGCTTAACATGCCTTCTGAAGCACGGAGGAGCTCAAGAAAATGTTTTTTTCCCACACAAATTATCGGTCGATCGTTCAGGATCAGCAGGTATAGCTAAGCCAATGAGCTCCTCCTATAATTGTACGAGATGGCTAGTATAGCGTTTTTACCTAACAATACCACCAGAACACAATTATTTATCTAAACTGTAACAATAAGTTGGAATGCCAAACTGTGCCAGTTACACCCAGGAAATTGATCATTAAAAAATAATGAAAAGATGTTTTTGCTACGACGTTACAGACCTAACGAGATCAATAAGGTGAAATTCAAAACATGGCAATCAATTAACAATCTTTTCAATAATTTAGTCCGAATCAGAGATACCCTTGTCAAAGTATTGTGCCGTTAAATATAGGTATTTGACAGATTTACGTTTTGGTGATCCAGGGCACACTCGATTTGATGTGTGTAATGGGCTAATGGGGTCAGGTGTTGTGGTTTAAGCCTACTATGGTGGAGTGGCGTCGTGGGATCTGGTGAATATAGGCTTTTACCGTCGTAATTTAGGTCAAAATCTAGATCAGGGGTTCCCTAACTTATTTGAGACGCGCCCCCTTTCGACCATGAAAAAAAATCCGCGCCCCTCCGTCCAGTTCAGATTATCAAGATAGAATAAAAAAGTGTTCAAAATAAGTATTTTTATTGCTCATTAAAGTTTTCAAAGTCATACAAAAGGTATTTGGCAAGTTGTACCAAACATTTGATAGCGCCCGTGAGGAGGAGGTAGAGGCTGATAAGGAGGGTTACTGCGGTTCGTTTCGATACGACATCGATACGATAATATGATGATTCTACTGTCACATTCTGATAGTAGGGTGACAGTAGAACCATCGTATTATCGTATCGTTGTCCTATCGAAACGAACCGAAATAACCCTCCAGGTCTTAACATTGGTTGACTGCGGAACCAAACAATATTGTGATCTTGACAGGCGTCAATTTCAAATAATTTTGTTGGTCGTATCGAGCCGTCGCGTCGCGTCGAGCCGGAATGCATTCACTCAGCGATTGCAGGTTTTTATACTTAACTACACAGGTGACCCGCGCCCCCCTGTAAATATCTCTGCGCCCTCCCTGGGGGGCGCGCCCCCCAGTTAGGGAACCCCTGATCTAGATAGAGATTCTTGAGTTAAGTCGGTTACGTGTCCGTTCTCGTGGAGATGGACGCTTAGGTGACCTAGCACGTGCCTAGCACCATCGAGATACTGACGAGGAGGGTTGAGATCATTGTTTCATTTTTCAGAAATATTTTATGAAAGCTCCCATCTTTCATAAAACTTTTTGTTCAAAAATTGTATAGATTTTTCTTCGCGATGTTGGATAGAAATTAAACTCATTTTTCGGTTTTAATAGTGTAGTGTTTAGAAGTTTAGACTGTAGATAAACTGTAAAGCTCTCGAAACGTTGAAACAATACTATTAGGCCAGCGTCTGGGGAGTTTTCCTATTAAGCCGCTTTGCAAAAGGTGGTGTAACAAATTTTATGATTTAATGTTATTTAGGTATATTAGCTTAATATAAATCTCAGTTTTCGACCTCGGGACACGACGGGGTATGTCCGATATTTTGACTTTTATGGGTTAAAATGCCGTTTTTTTTTTTAAATAATGTCCCAACAGTAGGTTGTATGACAAAAGAGTCTTAGAAAGGTATGTAAATAATAAAAAACCTTACACTCCGTCCCTATATGTCAAGTCCGTAAGTCTTACAGATTAAAAGTTACAATCAAAAAAAGGAAAAAAAAAGTCATCTAAATAATATTTAAATAATAATCTAAATAAATACATAAACACCACGCGATAAAAACCAGAAAATGAGTATAATTTCTATACTTAAATTGTATTTATATGGAGTTAAAACCGTAAGCCTTTTGTGGTGCTTACACACAAAAGTTTTATAAAGTTTTAAAACAAACACAAAGAGTTAAGATAAAGCTTTAAACGTAATTTGTACAAATGGGCGGCCTTATCGCTGAAAGCGATTTCTTCCAGACAACCTTTGGATGGAAAAGATCTGTTTGAGCTTGAGTGGCAGGTTGTACAGAAGTAATGATAACATATAAAATAAGGAAAAATAATTAAAATATGCAAGCAACGTAGACTCAGTTGTAGTAGGTAGGTACTACAAGGTACTTAGTGATTGTCTAGTGATGCATTAAAGTAAGTGGTAGGTCCATTTAGAGTGAGAATTATGTATTTAATGAGGAGGAACACTAACTTTTTATCCCGGCAGAGGGCGCTAGTCGACTGATCTTAGGCTTGAATTAAGAACTGTCAAACAGGTGTTTTTTACAACTCTCGGCGCCAAATTGGTCATATCGGTCTCAGACCGAAAGAAAAAAAAACTCGGCGTTTTCATTCGTGGGGGCCATCAACAAAAAAAAAGATCATCCGAGGCCAGCGCTATTTGCTCCCCCATTGTGTGCGTGTGCCACCCCATTGTAATTATGCAGATTGAGACAACGTAGCATAATTTGGCAAATAATTTAAAATTAAATGTCCTTTGGCGCCACTACTTAATTAATAACTTCGATTTTAAAGCTATTTTACAGGTTTTTCTTTTATTTTTTTTCCCGAATTTAAAATCCAATGTCATGTAGTATTTGTTTTAGTCCTTAATATTTTCATAGCCGTAATTATAAACGTGGAGTACGGTCGGAGTAATTTTACCATTTTTTGTTTCTATGTGTCAACTTTAAAAGTTCTTGTCATGGAAAAATACATATATGTTCTCACTACTCCGACGTTACTTCACGTTTATTAATAAGGCTATCGGTGTTTAAGTCCGAATTCCTAAGTAGGGGTGGTATTTCAAATATCTGCTAAATAAATTCAGGCCATGAAAGAACGCACATAATTAAATCCACAGAAGCAACACACACAATTTTTCAATCGGCTAATAGCTCAACAAACGTTCAATTTGAAGGCGAACAAGGAAAGGACACACATTTACAAAATGAAGTGAAGTTTTATAATATTATAAATAATTCAACTAATAACGTAAAAGTAAAGACGGAAAAGTTTGTGTAAACAATTATTGTGACTGAGTCGAAAAGCAGAATTGCTTGTAGGATCTGCTATACCTTTTTAAAAAAGCCGACGCGACGGTTATCGGGGTTTTTAAAGGCCGTTAACTTTAACTTTAACTTACAGGGTAAGGTTTCACTTTCTTATGAAAAAGTTTCAGGACGTCAAAACTAAGCGTCACTGTCCACGGCAGCGTAGCTGCAAAATACGCCTATACGCCTGTGCAGCCCGGCGTACGAAACCCCATCAACGAGGCGCGTCCCCGTACTAAAACAGTACGCCGGGCTGCACAGGCGTACGAAAACAGTACGCCGGGCTGCATGGGCGTATTGGATGCACGCGAACGTTTTCAATTATGTCGTCGAACGTTAAAGACGTTATTTTGGCATACAACTATGTATACATACTTTAGCTAGCTTAGCTTAGCTAATCTTAGTTTAGTTTTAAAGCTAAGCTAGCTAAGCTATGTATACATAGTTGTATGCCAAAACAACGTCTTCAACGTTCGACGACATAAATAATCTAAGCAGATAATAGCTTAGCTAGCTTAGCTTAGCTAGCTAAGCTAAGCGTAGCTTAACGTAGCGTATCTTAGCTTAGCGTAGCGTATCTTAGCTTAGCGTAGTTAAGCGTAGCTTAGCGTAGTTAAGCGTAGCTTAGCGTAGCGTATCTTAGCGTAGCGTAGCTTAGTTTAACTTAGCTTTTTTTTTCACTACTCCCTGTTCAGTGACAGGACTTAGCTTAGCAGTTTAGCTTAGCTTACTTAGCTAGCTTAGCTGGCTTAACTTACTTAGCTTAGCTAACTACGCTAAGCTACGCTAAGCTAAGCTAAGCTACGTTTAACTACGCTAAGCTACGCTACGCTAAGCTAAGTTAAGCTACGCTAAGCTAAGATACGCTACGCTAAGCTACGCTTAACTACGCTAAGCTACGCTACGCTACGGTAAGCTACGCTACGCTACGCTACGCTACGCTACGCTACGCTACGCTACGCTAAGCTACGCTACGCTACGCTAAGCTACGCTACGCTACGCTAAGCTACGCTACGCTAAGCTAAGTTACGCTACACTAAGCTAAGATACGCTACGCTAAGCTACGCTTAACTACGCTAAGCTAAGCTAGCTACGCTTAACTACGCTTAACTACGCTTAACTACGCTTAACTACGCTTAACTACGCTAAGCTACGCTTAACTACGCTAAGCTACGCTTAACTACGCTAAGCTAAGCTAGCTACAAAGTCGACAAGCTGCACGTCGGCGTACACCACGCTGCCGTGGACAGTGACGCTAAATCTATAGAATATCACTGTGTCATCTAACAAATCCTGTCCTGGGGGGTCAATCGTGTTTCCATATAGGTTCTAAATGAAAAAAAAAATGGCTTTTTAATAGTTGTCAAAACTCCTATGACAGGCAGGATAGGTAACCTTGGAAACCATCATCGATTTAATAACCATACACGGTAGAGTGCACCGAACTTAGAATATATAATGGAATTAAAGACATTTTACGGTTTTAATCGCGTGGTGTTTATTACTATTGGCATTGTTTCAACGCTCAACGTTTCGAGACCTTTACAGGTCCCTTCTTCAGGATTGACTGAGATCAAAAACTCGCGAGTGTAGACGTGTGTGTATTTGTGGGTGTTGAAGGATGTACATTGTGAGTAGGAAAATCCTACCATCAATAAATGTAATTTCGTGATGGCAATAGTGCGAGCGAAACAAACACCTCTGGTTAGTAACTCTCACTCGTCACGAATTTTCTAGATGTTCTAATATTCAATAACGCAAATTTTGTACGTATTCATCCTGTAAACTTTTTAAATTCATACGATTTGTTATCATATTTACATTTCCCGGGTCTTTATCGCGTATTATTTATTTTCTTACCTCGACGTTTCAACCATGTTACAATGGTCTTGGTCGCGAGGGGACATCCTGCATGGGTCATATATCATGACACTACTATTGTCATTCCACTGTGACACCACTGAGAGTCCATTGTGATTTAGTGTAATACGGCCCGTGAAACTATATCATAAGAAACGTGTCAACGGACCGAGAGCCAGCCGATTAAAATCAGATGTAGATAGATAGAGAACGGGACTTACACTGGTATTACCGCAGATAATGATGCAATATAAAAAAACCGTAAATGTTTGTAAAATCAAAAGAATCTGCCGACTGTAAGGTAAGCAGTCAGCGGTCGCCCACGCACTTACCTACCTACATAACCTGTGGAGAAACAGTTAAAAGTTTTAATGAGTTTCTATTCTATAGAAATAAGTTTATCCGATGAGAAGATAATAGCAGCTTTACCTCAGGTTCCCGCTTTTAAGAGTTTAATACTTTCCCTACAAATAAGGGTTAACGCAAACCAGATACAGATCAACCTAAGTCACAGACGAACAATGACCCAGATAACAATCTGTATTGCCTTTAGCCTGTAGCCTTAATAGCCCAGAATGAGCCCCAAAAATCTCATCCGTCCCGGTAGAGCTCAAAATCTACACGGCGGATGAAAACTTGTAGACAGGTGTCAGCTGTCCCGGTGACCCACTGGTCACCAGGACGGCTGACACTGGCCTACCCTTATACCATGGCCGCTTTTAGTCTGCATATAGTGTCACTTGGACACGAGGCAGCTCTCCTTAAGAGAACCGAACACTAGCGTTTGGGGACACGATTTGTCTATAACTGATCCAGGGAGTTCTTCCCTGGACCATGAGAATTTGTCGACAGGTGTCAGCCGTCCCACTGACCGGTATCCTACCCTTATACCATGGCCGCTTTTAGTCTGCATATAGTGTCACTTGGACACGAGGCTGCTTATTAAGAGAACCGAACACAAGCGTTTGGGGACACGATTTGTCTATAACTGACCCAGGGAGTTCTTCCCTGGACAATGAGAATTTGTTGACAGGTGTATAATATTTATATTTAAATGTCAAATACATCGCAATTTCGTACTTCGCTATGTAGCGAAGTACTGTACTGACGTACATCGCACTTGCATGGGTACTTTAGATCTCACAAACAGCGCGACATTGTACTTTCGGACTAACGAACATCGTACCTACTGATAAACATTTGGTCTTAATTTCGTACTTCGAAATTCAGTTACGCAGCGTCCTACGTGGACGATTGGATGCGAACGCGATTGCGAAGCGATCCGATCCGATGCGGTGTGGAAACAAGGAACAGTCTAGAATCGCGCCGCATCGCACTTTACGTGCATTTGGTCACGTAGGACACTTCAATAGCTATCAACTGTTCGTTGTTTCGAATCGGATCGCTTCGCAATCGCGCTCGCATCCAATCGTCCACGTAGTACGCTGCGTTACAGAGTCATCATACTACAGTAGCTGCTATAAACGCTATAAACATTTATTCTAGAGGTGAATTTATTGATCTATTACCTCAATCTATATAATAAATGACCTAAACTATTAATTAGAACTTTAAAAAAGCGTTGGGTATATGGATAAACGTGTGTGTGTTTGTTGCATATTTACGATAAAGCTACCGTCAATTTATACTACCGCTACCGCCCTGCGGTTTCACATTCATTTCACTATTTTTTACTGACTTCAAAAAAAGGAGGAGTTTTTCAATTTGACCCGTATATTCGGATAAGCCGACAAACAGATAAACAGACAACCAGAAAAACAGAGAAATGGTTTCTACTGCTACCCCTTCAATTTAAATTTTTTTTATAACTTCCAAAAACAGACACCGCTGAATTACGATTTTATTATAAGTATACTTATATATAGGTATAGATAGATAGATAGAAGATGTAAAATAATATAATATATTAGATATCTATATCTATCTATCTTCTATCTATAGATATAGAAGATAGATAGATATAGATAGAAGATAGATGGATTATAAACAGTTTGTTTTTTTTATCAATTAAACAACTTAAAAAAACCTGTAATAGTTAAACTTAACAATCAAAACAACTAGAGCCTTATTAATAAACGTGTAGTAAGGTCGGAGTAGTGAGAACATGTTTTGTCTTTTTCCGTGACAAGAACTTTCAAAGTTGACAGACAGAAACAAAAAATGGTAAAATTATTCCGACCTTTCTCCGCGTTTATTAATAAGGCTACTAAGGTTTGTATCTATGCTAAGCCTTAAGTTCACGTCGACCACATTAAATACACTACTTTCTGTACACAACTAATAAAAACAGACAGACAGACAGCGAAGTCTCAGTAATAGGGTCCCGTTTTTACCTTTAGGTACGGAACCCTAAAAACCTAGAACCCTAAACTACTAGTGCACTACCCTACTACTATCCCTGCCTCACTACGACTACAAAGGAAGGTTTGTGCAAGAAAGAACTTTACGAACTTAGACTTCAACGTGGTCGAAGTCGCTGCTAAAAGCTCGTCACAAACCTATTCGTACTCTGAAATGATTGATTACCTTCAAGTTCATTACTTAAAAGCTGAATAGTTAAGCATCATTACTCATGCATTAGTTATAAATGAGCTAAATATTTACCACTAGCTGCGCCCCGCGGTTTCACCCGCGTTAGTCTCGATCCCTATAAAATAGAGTAGGTATACCTATTGAAATACACGGTAGTAAAAATCAAATTTAATCGGGTAAGTTCCTACTGTTTAAACATATAAATAAAAAACAGAGAAACAGACAGAATGACATACATTTTACTAACTATTATAATAAGTTAAGTTTAATTTCATTCCAACATCGCGAAACCTAAAGAGAAATATTATAATTCTTGTTTTACTGCCTCTTCAGACTTATTTTTAACCCCCGACGGAAAAAGAGAGGTGTTATAAGTTTGACGTGTCGGTCTGTCTGTCTGTCTGACTGTGTGTGTGTCTGTGGCATCGTAGCTCACGAACGGATGAACCGATTTCAATGTAGTATTTTTTGGATGATAGGTGACTTTTGCGCGAGTGTTCTTAGCTATGTTTGATCAAAATCGGCTCAGCCGTTCATAATATACGTGGGTTGAAGCTCGGAAATAAAAACCGAATGTTTTCAAATATGCCCGAGTGAGGTTTCAAATAAAAGAGCATAACTTTTGTGACAACAATACTTACAAAAAGTGTGAAATAAAAAATTAAAGTTGATAGTAACCTACCCGTGCTTATAGTATCTAAAGGTGCATTTAGACCAAACGAAAGAATGCTCATTCTAGCCGCACTACGTCATATTCTTTTAATGTAAACGGACGTAGAGCGTTCTTTGGTTGTTCTGTCTATGTCTATTTCACTAAACATTCACGATAGAATGCTCGTGTTCTAGCTCTAGCTCTGTGTTCGTTTGGTCTAAATGCACCTTAACATTTCCGCCTCCCCCGACGCGGGAAAGTAAGGTACCACATACCTACTCAGAGACATGACTTTTTTATTTTTACCTTTTTAAAGTTTAGTTTTGTTTTAACTTGGTAGATTTTTTAAGTCGGGGTTTTTAAATTTTTTTTTGATTTGCGGCCAAGTACAGACTTTTTGACCTACCTACCTATCTTACCTTTATTTTAAGTATTGCCCAAAACTCGTCAGGTTTCGGCAGGTTCTGATTCCATTTGGTTTCGTGGTTTACAAAATTCAATTATCTATACCTACAAATAAAATACAAAGACATGGCTTTTGCATGACTGATTGGTTTATTGACTGACTGACTGAACTATATATCAACTATCAACGCAATTTTAAATTTGGAGAAAGTGTTTCTTGTGGTGTGTACTGTGTAGTATCCAATAAGAAAGGGTTTTAGGAAAATCCCGGGCGAACGGGACTTACGCGGGTGAAACCGCGGGACACTGCTAGTCTATAAGTAAATCTTAGTTGCGCACTTTCATACAAATTAATGCTTAGAGAGCACACCATACTGAAAATACAATCGACTTGTGGCACGGACGCGGGCGTGGTGCGATACGACACTCGAATTCGGAATTAAGGATTCCGTAGGTACTTTTTAAACTTGTGATAACTTCTAAACCAAATATCCGATTCGAATGAATTAAAAAGGAATTTACTTAGAAATAAATAGTCTTAATTATAAAATAAATTATTTGTATAAGGGTTTATACTATTGTAAGAATATAACCAACCTTTGTTTCTACCTACATTGTAATTAAATTTTTAACACAAAAGCTGTTATTGTGAGTTAACTATAATAGTTGGATATGTTACATCGCGGATTATTTGGTAGATATTTATAAGAACTACAAACCTGTAGTACATTATTTTGTTCTAATATCAACAGTTTTTGCTGCGCACGCTATTTTTTATTTTGAGTTTTCTACCTTTGGTTACAATATTGCAATTTTAATACGGATCCCTATTTTTTTTTAAATAAATTATAGCCTATGTTACTCCCTGATAATGTAGCTTTCTATAGTGAAAGAATTTTTGGAATCGGTCCAGTGGTTCCGGAGATTACCCCCAATATACATACATACATACATACATATTTGTTACCAACGATACCTCTTTATAATATTAGTATAGATACTAAGTATACCTACTAATAAGTACCTTCTTTGAACCAATTAAGCACCCTGAACAACGTATATGTCGTAGGATAATGAGATAAACAGTTTTGTGCGAAAATCCTAGTTTTTTTTTTGCAAAAACCCGAATAATTAGACATTGGGTATGATATTTTTCAATCTTACTGAAATAAGTTAGGTTTTTTGCAAAAAAAAACTCATTGCTCTAGTAATATTGGTTCTCCTTCACTCTGATTGGCTCAATTTTGGTTTACAAACTAATATTATAAACTAATAATATAAACTCTTACTGTGATTGGTTTATAGTTTGACCTATAGGTTAGAAGTAATTTGTCGGAGAGTTAGAAACTTTTTATTTATTGTATTAGCTCTGCGTGTAATCATGTTCTAACATTAACCTAACCTATCCTAGTCGGGGTGCTCCGTACATTAATAAAAGTACGTCACAGAATGAATTGATAAGTTAAGCGTTAAGTCATCAAGCGTCTTGTCAATTCATTATGTGATGTACTTTGTTAGCGATGTTTTGTTAGGGTTCCGTACCTAAGGGTAAAAACGGGACCCTATTACTAAGACTTCGCTGTCTGTCCGTCCGTCTGTCACCAGGCTGTATCTCATAAACCGTAATAGCTAGACGGTTGATTTCTATGCCCTTTCTACTATTGTTATCCATTCCGTGTAGCTATCCAAGGTATACATTATAAAACAAAAACCAGCCAAGGGCGAATCGGACTTATCACAACAAATCACTTGGTTATTTATTGACTTCAGTGTTGTTTTAGTGTTTGTTGTTATAGCGGCAACAGAAATACCTTCATCATCTGTGAAAATGCTATCACGATTCATTAGATACAGCCTGATGCTGACCTGAAACTTAGTTGTAATTTGATATTTACTGTCTATCCGACCGACAGCATAAAAACCAAAGGCGGAGGTTTCCAATTCGTTGCTATTATACTTGTTTTAATGTACACATACTCGTTTACATACTTACACATAAACTTTTACAATTATATTGTTAGTAGGATAAATAAAACTCTCATATATTAAAAGTCTCGAGACGTTGAGCATTGAAACAATGCTGAAAGTAATAAACACCACGCGATTAAAACCGAAAAATGAGTTTAATTTCTATCCAGCATCGCGAAAACAGAAGATAAAATCTAGGACAACCCTGTATATCTACGTTACGTAGGTACATCAAACTATTATTAATTATTTACAAGAGTCTTTGCTCGAGTACGTACACGTCTTAACGTCGATCGGAAAACACAAAGGAACAAAATTCCTTCCGAATATTGATTCCTTCATCAATTGGACTTGAGAGAATAATTAATGAGAATCAAAATTTATTCTGTTTTAATTTTGTTATAGGACACCTCTACTAAAACTTACTGATTTTATTAATCTGGAGCCGTCTTTTTAACATTTTTTTCGCCGAGTACTTAATTATTTAAATTGAAAAGATTTACGCACAATATACCTACCGTCGCTTTTCTCTTAAGAATTGGTATATCCTATAATTATTTTCTAGCTATTTTTGATGTTGATTGATATTTCTGTGAGGTTCACTTGCTGAGCTTAGGTACTAGTCCGAGCACTATATAAGTAACTAGCTGGGTCCCGCGGTTAAACCCGCGTATGTCCTGATCCCGTGGAAATATCGGGCCTATATAGTCCGGTCAGATTAGACATTCAAAGTTACCTAAATTCCCACCAAGCTGAAAATCAGTGAGATTGTTTAAAATATCATTAAAAATAAAATTTGAAAGTTCCCCATCTTTCCGCTGTAAGCAAAAAAAAAATATTAAAGGAAATGTGTTTTTCTCGATTTTCAGCAAAACGGTAAGTTTTATCATAAAAATACCTCAGACAAAAGTTGTAGATCATAAAATGGCAATTTTTTCTTTTGTTCCGACTATATGTGACCATGAATTTTCAGTATGTTAATCCGGTCATAAAACTGAATGTTCCATAGGATCCAGGAGGGACAGCGTAAAAACACCTATTTCTCTGTATTTAAAACGTTTTACCTAAGTAATTAACCTTTTAAATTCACACGATTTGTTAACATAGTTAGGTACATTTTCCCGGGCCGGTATAATATTACGCGATTAAGACCCGGGAAAATGTAACTATTTTATCTAAGTAATTAAAAGAAAAATGTTTAGAGCGGTGTTGGTCTAGTGGTAGATACCCTGGCTTTCATTCTGAGAGTCGTGGGTTGGAATCCAGACCGACCGCGCACCAATGTCTTTTTCATTAAGAAAAAGGTATGTGCGCTAATAACATCGCTCTTACGGTGAAGGAAAAACATCGCGAGGAAACCAACATGTCCTAGGACTCACCACGGTCCGAAGACATGGGATATTCAGTGTTTTCTATGTATCATATGTATGTATTTACAAAAAAAAGTATAATATGTAGTACATCCGTTGTCTAGTACCCATAGTACAAGCCTAGTGCTTAGTTTGGGGCTAGATTGCGCTGTGTGTAACGTCGTGCAATATTTATTTTTTTATTTTTATTATTATACTACTAGTTTTTACCTGCAAAAATAATATTTAAAGAACTAGCTGACCCGACAGACGTTGTCCTGTCGTTTAGTATAAAAAAATAAAATTCATCAAAATCGGTTTAGCATTTTTTCTTTCATAAGAACCTTCTCCTGACAATAGCAAACACAACAAAAAAAGAATTATCGAAATCGGTCCAGCCGTTCACGCGTGATGTCGTGACAACGGAAAACGTTTCATTTTTATATATAAAGATTATGACTCTACGTTTACAAAACTAAATAATCAGATACCTACCACTTAATGGATATTTTAGTTTAAGCTTCGGGGACTATTGAAAACTAGGATATATTTTATAATTTTTTTATTATTAGCCGGCTTGCAGTATTTCGGATATTACAAATAATATACCATCGAAGTAGAAACGAAATACGACACGATCGAATTAGAAACCAAAGACGATCGAAATTCGATTATTTTCACTAAGTAAGTACATTTTAACAAAATCATGTAAACATAAACATCCTATTGAATCTATACAACCTACTTTCCTACATTCAATTCCCACAATCACGATCTCATCAGATGTTTAAATTGTAGAAAATCCGGATCGCATTGTTCACTCCACAACGGTTTCTTGTAGGTTATCGTATCGGCAGGTAATATTGAATTTTTTTGTTCAAAAAATAGAACGTGAGATAGGAAATACGCGAAATATAAACGAAATGGATTTTTATAACATGCAAAAAATGTTTTTAAGAAAGCCTCTAGGTAAACATTAGCCTATTATGTCTACGTACTGCAAAGTGAATAGAAATTATTATGTTTAAATACTAACTATGAAAAGATGTGGCTTATACATTATATAATAAAATATATATCTATCTATACTAATATTGAAATAAAAAGGAAAGATTTATTTGGTTGTTTGTAATGAATTTTCTATCTTCTATTCTATATCTATATCTATACATATAATAAAATCGTAACTCAGCGGTGTCTGTTTTTGGAAGATATAAAAAAAATATAAATTGTATGAGTATCTATGAACGCAGTAGAACCTATTTTTCTGTTTTTCTGGTTGTCTGTTTGTCTGTTTGTCTGTTTGTCTGTTTGTGTGTGCCTTTGTGCCCGCTAATCTCAGAAACGGCTTATCCGATTTTAACCAAATTTGGTATGCAGATAGCTTTAGATCCCGATTAACATATAGGCTATTTTTTATCCGGATATTTTGTCCGGTTATCCGGATAAAGTGATTTTTCTGCTTTTACTTAGTTAGTTTGAATGTTGTATTGAAGAAATAGGTTGTGTGGAATCAACACATGATTAACCGGATATCCGGTCGAAAATAAAAACCCGGATATCCGGTTTTTTTTTCCAGGAAATTCCTCAAATACCGTATACCTATGTCTGTCCATATATCCGGATCCTTTGGACATACGGAAATTCTTTATAATGGCTGTTTTTAACCGACTTTAAAAAAAAGAGGAGCTGCTCAATTCTACCCGCATATTATTTGTTTGTGAATATGTTCACGCCGTACTCCGGCATATAAAGTCCGATTTCGATCATTCTTTTTTAATTTGGAAAGTGAGAGTCCCGAGTTGGTCCCATAAATTTTTGGTGAAGATCTGATGAGAACCTTCGGAATGATGAGCAGAATAGCATCTCACAATGATGTTAATTACTATTTTTTGGACTTCCATCAATAGAATCGGCTTATTTTATTGATTTATTTATTTATTTATTTATTTTATAAAGAACTAGGTACAAATTGATGAACCACCTGAAACCACCTTCTCAAAAATTCCTCAGTGATTAAAGTTACGGTTATAATCTTGAAAATGCAATAAAATGGATTAAAAAATATATCTGTAATCGGGCAGTTTTACTGGGTAGATGCAGATTGCATGTAGTTTAGGTGGCACAATGGCAGCTATGGATTCAGAGTCGAGGGTTCCGCGTTCGAATCACAGACCGGTGCATTCCCTTTTTAAGGAACGGTGGCCTACCGAGCCGAGTGATGGCTTCCGATTCGACGGCTGCGCGTTCGAGTCACGAGTCCCGGACACGACGTTACGTTTTACCCTCCAGATGGTCGTCCACCTTGCCGTTGTGAGGGGACTCAGTAGCTGAAAGCTAAGAAGCGCACGAGGTGGGAAACCGGGCTTGCCTGGCTTCTAACCCGTAATCCCGCGTCAGCGGGCTCGAGGGTCCTTTCCGCAAGAAAGAACCCGCGTGGTAGACAACCACTATAAAAATCACCTCAGCCTCTGGTGGTGAATTGGGGGGGGGGGGAGGTTATCACCGGCTTTGGGGACCTCGAGACGGTGGCGTGACCGTGCCGAGGGAGGGGAGACGGAGAGGGGTTGTCTATCGGGCAGATGCAGAGATGAAGCTTGGAAAGGCCGTCGTTGTCGGGATGTAGTCCATGAGGAATTTCCACTGGCTTTGACACTTGTGGAGCGAGGGACACCATGGGGGTTTACATTATAAGCCTATGGTAGGGAGCCCAACGAGATTGGCCTGACGGTGACGGACATTAGCCACGTAAAAAAAGATATCATGTAGTTAAGCTGCCCGATTTCAGCTTACATAACAGATAAGTCGGTTGCACTGTATTTAGGAGAGCTCAATATTATTGTTTTGTCCTTTTGTTCGAAGTCGGGTTTCGATTTTTTTTATTTTTTCGATAAAGGCTACTTCTCATAAGCATGCAACACGTTACCTACCGCTGCGCTGTGCTAAATCTACACTTAAATAGACTCTGCCATGATTATCTTCTGCTCAGCAATATACTTTCCTGGTCGTCCGTTCAAGCACAGCGATGGGTAGGTAGTCCGAAAAACGCTGACGAAGTCGCGGGCACAGCTAGTAGACCATAAAACTACTAGACCGATTTCAAAAATTTCTTCATAATAGACCTTATCGAGAAGTAACATAGGCTACTTTTGAGCCCGATATTCCCACGAGATTGGGACTTACGCGGATGAAACCATGGGACGCAGCTAATACATAAAACATTGATTATTATGTCCAAGTAGGTAGGTACAGACAATAAATCATTTACTTTTCAAAAACTTGTACATGTAACCTTTAAGACCTCTTATGCGACCTCTAAGAAACGGGTCGTACCTACTTGTTCTGTCTTTCTTGAGTCTAGAATAGCATGCTACATCTTATTTATTTATTTTTAGGAGAACCAACAGCTGCTTAACAATATAACTTAAACAACTAAAAACCGGAGAGCCAATTAGAGGTTCCCACGAATAGAAATAACATACAAATAAAAGTGTATGAAATCAACACGCAAAGAATCAACACGTTACAAAAAATGACTAAAAAAAGCCGAAGTGACTATGTGGTATAAACATACCACATAGTCACTTCGGCTTCAGGTGAGATAGCCAGTCGGGTGATTTCTTCCGACTACTACGCCAGGCTAGGTTTTGACTAGGTACTATGACTATTTATTCATAGTAGTCCTGGCCCGCGCAATTCTTATATGTAGCTGCACGGTTACGGTTACTGTGACAGTCTCAAAAAGCAATTCCGAATATGACTATCCTCAAGGTTAAGATTAACGTAATCTCCTAAAATAATCTTTTTGCCATTCATCCCAAAAAATAAGAAGAAAATATCCTTTCTAGACCTACAGCTGGATTTTTAATAATGAAAACTAGTATGTCTTTGTCGTCTGCTTTCATCTTTACACTTTCAAATAATTCCATAAAACAAATAGAATTAAGTTATTTATCTATTTAATTATGGATAGATACTTGTTTTGTCACATATCGCTGAACAAAAATGTGTATCCAACTTGCTTGCGCTGTATAAATCATCAAGAATAGATAAAAAATGACTTGATATCCAGACAAATGTAGCCATAGAAGCGCCTTGTTCTAACTAATCTGTCACAAAACTTTGAACTTAATTAAACATCGTTTTCGATGTCACTTAAATTGACATAAATATATATCTCGTTTAAAATTCAAGATTAACCTTATTATCTTGATTTTTTAACGAGATATATACTACATAAACTCAAGTACCTACCTAGGTACTTGAGTTTTTGTAGTCATGAAAAATAGGAGCAGGCGTATATAATACTATTTTTCATACACGGCGTATCACTGTTGATCACACACAAACTTTTTCCTTTGCAATATTAGATAGATTCTCTGACTAATTGAATAAGTTATTAAATGTCATTGCACTAACTCAGTGTACTTTGGTTTTTATCAAAGAGGAAAAATCTCTAAACTGGGTCCTAAGACCCAAATAATTTTGGAACTAATATCACCTCTGTTGTCTATAATATATGACCTTGAAAACTGTAATAGGTAGGTATATCACCAAAACGGATACCTTTGAAATAATAATTGATTTTTTACAATATAAATTGGCTTGCATTCGAACGACGCAACGCGAGCTGTCTGTAAATAATATTTTTTGATACATTAGGGACAAGACCCGGAAACATATTATTAAAATACAAGCAGAATCCCGCGGTTTCACCTGCATACTTTGATCCCGATATCCCGTAAGAATATCGGGATCAAAAGTATTCTATGTTACTCCTGGATAATGTAGCTTCCTATTGGTGAAAGAATTTTTAAGTCAATTCAGTATTTTCGGAGATTACCCCCCATATACATACATACAAACCCACATTACCTCTTTATAATACTAGTATATAAGTATAGATTTTTGGCCGTCATTGATACAGAGAAAAAGTAGAAGAACGTCAGAGAAGGCAGTCGATGGTACACTATAGTAACAAATATTAGAGCGCAAAGTTGGCGGGCAAAGTCCGGTCTATTTTCTACTAACATATTAAAATCTTTGGTTTTTGTTTAACTTTTAATTAGACGAGACTAGATAATGAAAGTGCGGTGAAAGCATTTTAGTACTTCCATAATATGATTAGTTGAAAACTGTTTTCGAGTGCAGAAATATATTCGTTAATTAATATTCTAAAGACCTCTGTGGCGCGGTGTGGCAACACTCGTCTGCAACGTAGACAGTCCCACGGTCGATGCTTGCCATAATTTAAGTACTAACAGGCTTAAAATATCCACAAAGGTGCATCATCAACAATTCGCCCGTGATGGGTTTTGAATGATGGGGTTTGATGGGGTCGATCGATGGCGCTAATCTAACCATTATTACGCTACACGGGAAACCACGTCACCCACGCGCTTATTCACAGAATCTCTACACAAGCTCAACGAGCAAAGTGTTCGTGCCAGCTTTCGTCGACCTTTACCTAACAACAACTATCCTACTAATATTATATACCTACGTGAGTTTGTGTGATAGTAAGTAGGTACCTACAGCTTTTTTTCAAAAACACTCAGAAAAAATGTTTACATGTTAGTAAGTAATTTTAAAATCTAGCTGTCGTTATCGTTATACACTAAATGACACAAGATGACAATACTATTACGATTATATCGACATACTATTGCCATTATATCGAGACTGTGACAAATTTGGTAGACTTCAATAGTATCGTAATCGTGTCTCAGTGGAATTGCAATAGTAACCATGGTAACCAACCTTCTCTGTCTGTCTGTCTGTCAAGTCTGTTAAAAATCCATCCTGTCATTAGCTGACAACTATCGAGACTCCATCAGTGGCATCTCAGTGGTGTCGCAGTGGTGTGTCGATAGAATAGATAAGAACGCGGCGACTCTTACCATTTCCATACAAACTTAGTACATCACATCACATTCAAATAAAACGGAGAAACATTTTTCAATGAAAAAATGTTTCTCCGTTTTATTTCATTTCGAATGAATATTTTGGAAAACCTTGTGATGGGGACCCTTTAAAAGTAAAATCTTAATACGAATAATATCGATATTAAGGTAGAAAACTAAATTTTTCATAATTTATTTTGGTATTAAGTTTGTATGGTAATAGTCGCCACGTCCTTAACATAGAAAACTGCCAAATGTGTCAAATACACGTCAAATATGACGATTCATATTCTATCGACACACTATCGAAACACGATTGCGGAGCGTAATACCGACCCTGGGACCTTACTACGAAGAACTATAACCTAAACCTCAAAATAAAGATTAGGCCAAGCTGCAGGGAAATCAACAACAGGCATGTAGTCCGACCTTTGGCCACAATACCTGGGTTTACACTGGTTGCGGGAGCGTTGGCGACATTATTTAAAAGGTCAGTAGCTGTTTTTGGGTTAAAACTGCTATGTTAATTCGTACTTATAAAACACAACATTTAACAAAGGAATGTTGGTTTTAAAAAGTTGATAGTAAGGACCTAGATTAGCCAATCGGTGTTTTTAGAGATGAAAATATATCCGAAAATAATAAATCTGTATCCAACTACAATTTTATAAATGTGAAAGTAATATCTACAGACCTGGATTAACACATAGGCAATATTCCCATGGGATCAAGATTTACGCGAGTGAAAACGCGGGCCGCAGCTAGTCTAAAATAAATGTAATATTTGATGCTACCTCAAGCAAAAACTTCTGAATCTAATAGGTAGCTGAAGCTAAACACATATTTATTAATCATCTGATAAGAAAAACAGTCAACGCTCACAAATCAATTAAAAGAACTTGTTAGCTTTAGTTAGGTATTTACAGTAAGTAAAGTACACCTGCCAAGAAACTCATTCCAACCAACTTAAACAATTCGAGAGCACGAAATCGATGGAGAGTATAAACTGAAGAAGGTACCCACTATAATGGTGCTTGAGAACTTTACCAACGACATAAAGTAGGTTCATCTTTGCTTCTAGGAAAACATGCACTGAGGAAATTGTACACTGCTTGCACAATCAGAAATCGAAGAAAATAAATATGAATGAGAGATGTTTAAAAGGAAGATGTTTAAAAAGATGTTTATGGTGTTCGGTGTAGTTTTTGTTTGTATTTATATTTTTATCTTGTAACGCCCGTCGGTTTCACTTGCGTAAGTCTTAAAAATGCTATAATTTTGGAATAAAGAGCTATTGTTATTCCAGGTATTCCGAGCTTCATCGCAATCGGTTCTGTGGCTCTGAGGATCAAACCATCAACAAACATATATAGGTAGGGAATACGCAATAAAACTGACGTGTTTTGAAACGGAGACTATCGAAAATATTTCTGCTTTTTTGCGTATTGGCACCATTGATGACCATAGACCTGTGGGCCTGTGACCATAGACCCTTGTCTATGGTGATCAATGGTGCCAACACCAAAAAACCTAAAATATTTTCGATCAAAAACTGGAGATGTCGATATTGTCCATTTCGAAACACTTCCGCTGCATTGCGGATTCCCCCTACATATTGATATTTTGTGATATTGTTTTCAGGTTTATCGTATGCTTGTAAAATGAAATTAGAAAAAATATTTTACATTCTTAATTCAGAGATTTGACAGTCATTACATTTCTTGGGTTGAGTCTGTTATCCACGCCTAAAAGATAATGTTAGCTTATTAAAACATTTCCAGAACTGACTGACGGAGAAATAATCCCTTAGCGGCTTATATGAAAACAAAAAACAGCAGATACGTTACCTAGTCTCGGAAAATGAGACGATGAAACTGCGTCTAGCTGACGCACTAGCCTCAGTCGTATGTCGAACCGTTGCCGCGTGAGCACATGCTGCGATTATCTTTTTGAAATGCATAAGAATGCCTTTTTGCTTCTTTACAAATGCCTGAATCATTCTTAAAGACAAAGGTTTTTAAATACAATAATTTTATGAAAATGCATGTGTAGGTGCTTCAAGCGAATACGCAATGTTAGAATATACCGTATCTACTATTTTGTTTTCATCAAAGCTTAGCGGTAGTCGAACCGAGTCTATTCCAGTTTCTATTGTAGATTGCTATTGCATTGAAAGATATGGCGGTGCTTGAGAGGTCCTCAAACACTCTGTTTGTTGAGACAGGCGCCTGCGAAGAGGTTCAATTATTTTTTTATGTTACTTTCCTCCTTGAACTAGAACGTTTTTATTGAATAAACTTTAGTTTAGAATATACGAAAAAATGTTCTTGGTTCGTTCGTTCTTAATAAGGTAGGTTTTAAGGTACTTTCTATATATAACTACCGTAATTAATGTATAAAAAATATTTCACGCCTGACAAACGTTGCCAACTAACAGTTACGAATAGAAAAAAAATAAACAATTCTTTCTCCCATGTCTAACAGTTAGAATATGTGGAAAAAAAACTACACCTACTTATATTCGGGAAAACAATCGTTCTTAAAATTAATTGTATGTTACTACAGTTTATTTAGTAGTTGACAACTCGAGGCTTGTTACTTACTATACCGAGAAACAGTCAAATGTCTAAAATATGAGTCATTAGTAGTTTCGCCCGCGAAAGTTTTACCCGGGAGCAAAAGTTTTTAGCTCACTAATTTAAATTACAGTAAGGCAAGGGCTTCCTTTTAGAGTGGTATACGTATACTAGGCAGTATGACGCCAGGGGGACAGGGGACATTCACCATTTCGAAGCAGGCTACTTCGGATTAGCAAATGTCCCATATTTTCGAATTGGTGAGTCCTAGGACAAGTCGGTTTCCTCACGATGTTTCTTCAACAATCGAGCGATGTTAATAGCTCTCATATTTTTTTCCTTAAGAAAATGCTTCTGTAGGCCGGAATTTGAACCCAAGACATTAAATAATATTTTGTAAATTATTACCGCAGCTATTTAAAGCTTCTTTATAAGTAGCGTAATGTAATAGTAATGTTAAATGTTTTCCATAATGTTTCCACATAACTTCTTATGTTTTTTTATAATCCTATTTACGAGAAAAACAGAAAATAGTTGTCCACTGTAAAACCGTTTAATACCATAACGGTATTACAAATAAACGTCCGAAAAAATAGTCAAACATCAAACTAGATAATTTATATGTCTTTTACTTATTTTATCATATAAGAGTATATTCAGGTAAGATCGGATACTGGGGAAGTCCGTGTGACTCAAATATCTCCTAAAATAGGTGACATTGCAACTGCCGAGTGCCACAGATCGGTGCGGGCTGAATTGATCTGGTGAGCACTGTGGCTAACACTAAAAAATATCGCCTATTTTAGGAGATATTTGAGTCATACGGTCTTCCCCAGTATCCGATCTTACCTGAATATACTCTACCTACACACATCTACCAAAGAAACTTACAAACTCTAATATATTATGTATACTTAAAAACTTTTCTCTTAACGCAACGTAATTGAACGTGAAAACATGGGAACTTTGCCGGATTAAAGCTAAAAGGCAGCTTTCGTGAGATGGATGGAAGTTTTATTGAAAAGTATTTGCTTGACTGATATTAAAATAATTTAGGCCTTTACATCAATTTCTGGATGATTGATATTATAGCGGCAGTATAAGAACAAACGCAGACAGATACATTCTATCGGCCGATCGGTACCTAATACCGGTCCAGGTATTTATTTATTTATTTATTTATTTATTGGGAAATTCAACAGCTGTTACACAAGAATAGAAACAAATTTAAGAAATAGAAAGCCAATTACAGAATCTCACTGTTAAGAAACAAAATGTTTAAAATTAAGGAGCGAACTTAAAATACTAATACAAAAACATACATACTTGCTAAATAATAAGCTTGATAATTACAATATATATTATATAAAAAGAAAAAACAACAAGCCCAACAAAAAGACTGCCGAGGCTGCTGCTGCTGCTGCTGTATGTTCTAGGTAATCGGGCTTGTGAGTGAATGTGTAAGTGGATTTGCACCAAATCAGCGAATTTTAATTCTACCCCCACTCGGTCAAATTATTTTTATGTAAACAGACGTAGAGCATTCTTTCGTTGTTCTGTCTACGTTCGGAAAGATTCTATTTTCATAGAATTTTCTAAGAATATTCTAATACTCGTATTTATAGTCAATTCTAAGTAATTAGGTACTTGTCTAAGTAACTTGTCTGTCGTTAATAATCACTAATAAGAGCGAGACTAACACCCGTATCTATAGACGAATCTAAGTGATTACTTTGGCTATATAATGCCTTGTCTCGCTCTTATTAGTGATTTTTAAAGTCAAAGAGAATGTGACAGACACATTACTTAGACAAGTAATTACTTAGAATTGACTATAAATACACGAGCTTAGAGTTGCTCAAAGAGCTATGGAGAGAGCTATGCTCGGGGTTTCTCTACGGGATCGAATCAGAAATGAGGAGATACGTAGAAGAACGAAGGTCACCGACATAGCCAAACGGATTAGCTCTTTGAAGTGGCAGTGGGCAGGACATATAGCACGGAGAACAGATGGTCGTTGGGGCCGAAAAGTTCTCGAATGGAGACCGCGGATCGGAAAGCGCAGCGTTGGACGTCCACCAACGAGATGGACGGACGACTTAGTTAAGGCCGCGGGTTCACGATGGATGCAGGCCACTTATGACCGAAGCATCTGGAAATCTATGACTCTGGCTTATGTCCAGCAGTGGACTTCTTACAGCTGAAATGATGATGATGATGATGACACGAGTGTAAGCATCGATCGCTTAGCCAAAGTAATTTACTCAGATCCTACTATCCTACTAATATTATAAACGCGAATGTTTGTATGTATGTTACTTTGTTACTCTTTCACGCAAAAACTACGGAACCGATTGCGATGAAACTTGGATCGGAACTTACGCGGGGAAAACCGCGGGGCGCAGCTAGTTCCTCTATAAATACGGGAGTAAGAATACGCTCGCTCGCTTCGCTTGATGTAAACGAAACGGTACTAGACTAGAGCGCGCGAACGGTAAGTTAGAGTGCTTTTACTTTTTTCATTGTTTCACCTACATTTTCCAGTATCCTTCTTTGCATTAAAATTGTCATTCATCAACGTCTCTTCCTTCTTTTCTTTTTCAGTGTTTGAGACAAAATAATGAATGCAACGCTTGCAATTTATATTTCCGAGAGTCGGCATAGCGGACTCTCGGTAATACTAACCACAAAATTGAGACGAATGAGCAATTAGCATTCGTCCGATAGATGTTTCTCTATTGTTCTCGTTCTAATGAAATTCTAGCTCTTGGTTCGCATTCTTGCTTGTTGGTATTTTGATGTAAACGAGAAAATGAGGTATCGATAATACTTACCTACCATAAAGAAACAAGAAATGAACAAAAAAAATCTGCTTTTTTGAAAAAATGCTTTTAAAATCTTTAGTACCCGGCGGGATTTCCTAAGTGTAGATTAGCACTAAGAAATAATGTTTACAAAAAAAACGTGCTCCATCAATCCCTAACCTAGTGGCACAAGATTTTATTGGTTAAAGTCCAAAAGTTTGAGCAATTTACTGCTTTCTGAGGAACTATCACACCGAAGATCCTCGTCAGATCCTCATCAAATTTTTATGGGACCATCCTTGCGCTATCCTTTTTCCAACAAAAAAATAATCATCACTTCTTTCTTCTCCAAGTAACCGAATTAAGACCACCTTTGTTGAAGTCGTTTAAAAGCATATCAAGTTACGCTGCCTAACTGAAATCCTAACAACAATAAATTTAATTAAATAGAAAGGTAAACGATGTAATTAGACGTGTTAATTTGCAAACTGTTCCACATAAAGACCGTTGAAGTTTTAGTTGAAAATAAACAGTCGGCATTTGAGAACTACCAAACAGTTGTGCAATTAGCTTGTGGGTTTCGCTTCGGGAATATGGGCAGAGGACTACGTCTACTTGTTAGGCAGAATGATCCTGGTTTGATTCTCGCCTGGAATAAATATGTTAAGTAATGGGTAAGTATAGGTAGGTATAAAAATATTCGTATAGTATCTGATTTTGGCATTTTATGAACATTATTTTAAAATACCTACATACAGTTCCTTGTGCATACAGTTTATAATTTAGCTTGTGGGTTACGCTTAGGGAATATGGGCAGAGGACTAACGTCTACCTGTTAGGCGGAATGTTTCTGGTTCGATTCTCGTCTGGAATAAATATGTTTAGTAAAGAGTAGGTATATATAAACAAATATGTTTAGTCATAGGTAGGTATATAATATTTGTCTAATATTTTATTTTGGCGTTTTATGAACTTTCTTTTAAAATAGATACAGTTACAGTTAGTCTGCTTTTTGTAGTTACAATACGTGGCCTTATCACTTAAAATTATCTCTTCTAGACAACCTTTGGATGGGTACAGGGACATCCCTGTACCCATCCAAAGTTTGTCACATGAACATGAAGCGTGAGGTGTTTATTAAAACAATAGAAGTCGTGATAGTTAGATATTCGTGGCTAATTTTGAGATTAAGGCTTAATTCAACGAAACTGGGATAAGTAACGATTTGCAATTCTATGCATAAATAGTTTTTTTGTTTAAGAGACTCGAAATTTCAATCGAAAAAATGAGTATATATGCGGAGAATGGTTCATTGCTTATTCTAGTTCGAAGTCAACCCGGACTATTATCACAGCTTGTTTTCGTATTCCCATTGGTCATATTGAAGAAAAAAGCTGACTAGGTATTGAAAAAAAAACAACAACACACTTTTTGGTGCCCGGTTTTCGTATGTTTAAAAACGGAGCCCCTCTCTATTCATAACAAAATGCGTGGGAAAAATATTATTTTTCCGCTACTGTAAAATAAATGCGGCGCACGGCCACGTTAATACAGTGTTTATTAGTAGATAGGTAGGTATTTGGTGTATAGATATGTATGATATAGATAGATAAGGAAACAGGGATTAGATATCTAGGTAGTATACACCGTGGGCCCATAACCGGCGGACCTACATCGTATAACGTCCTGTCCAATTCTGTGTTTAATTTAGGCCGCGTGTCGAGTTCCAAGCGATTACATACATCCACTTCCCCAGGGAGTGTGAACTGTTACGTCAAAATTGACAATTTGAATGAATGGTTGTCGGAAAATAATAAAATCGTTTAAATTGTAGACTACAATTTTGGATACCTACCTACATCTGACTACCTAAAGAAAAATGTCAACGGTTATAATACGGTTATAAAGACGTTTATATAATACGTCTTTATAACCGTACATTTATAGACAACCAGACATTTCTATAATACCTAAATACTACCTACATACGCCACGCCACAAAAGTAGTTGAAACGCGTGTCATCAAATTGTGGCCTGTGTTTGTCAATTTCGCACAAAATCGCTTTTTTTTTAAATTTCCTAATCGAAGGGAGAGAGGGTCTTATAGTCGACTTGCTAGCCACAAGCGGCGAGCAGCGGCGATTTGTAGCTTACTGGTAACCGACGTCAAAAAATCAAAAATCAAAGTACGTTTATTCATTCGGATATTAGCAAGATATCTCTTTGATATGTCAGTTTTTATATTTAATCTACTGTGTCAATCGTGCATGTGCTGCTAGTTCCTATTATTTTTTAAAAAACACGTTTGTTGCGGTGTTTTGTACTTACTTCTAGTTTCAAGGCACAAACGAATGAACATTAATATTTAAGAAAACACTATAAATAAAATATATGTTTACACGATACCATTGTTAATCGGCTCAGATCGGGTCCAACAATACTTTAACAAGGGTCCGCTATTACAATCCCGAATCTCTGATTTATGGCGTCGAGATAATAACTGTAATTACATTTCATTCATACGTACCTAATTGGTTATTATTTTGGTTTATACCAAGTTTATTCAGAAATTGTTTTTGTTTCAACCAAAGACTATAAAAGACAAAAGGTATTTAGCTATAATTTACCAAAAAACAGCTATTACTAACTTAACAAATATTTAAAAATCTAATCATAGAAAATTCCGCATGAAGTTAAAAAAAAACTACAATCTGTTTATTGAGCTATTGCATAGCTTTTATCGCGGGCTTTGAGCTTTGAATTAAGAAATTTCGTAGCGAAAAAAACCTAACACCCCCCACTCCGCCTAACATGGCAACGTGGTACAAAATAATAAAAAAATTATAATTGATAAAAAATGCTATACCACGGCAGTCCCCGAGTGCCACACGTTTTTTTTATTCAGAGCTAGATGGCGCTCTCGTTTCATTCATTCAGTGGTTAAAAACGAAGCCTTTAATTTTTTTAGCATTCTCACCACAATTAATGAGTTTTTATCTGGTTTCAAATATTTATCAGTTTCCCGAAGCATAGCTCGAAATTTTGTTGGGAATCTCAGATAGGTACCATTCTCTAGTTTCCTTCGAAGGCCTAAGTAAACAACTATGTGTTTGCCTTTAATTTGTTCACTTTCGAACCTTCCTGTTAAGTGCAAAGGGATTTAATATCAAAGAGGGATAGATAGAACAACTTTGTTTTATCTTCCTGTCTTTTTGACGGTTAAACAACATAACAGTGTTTGTATATATTTCGATTGTGGGCGTAGTTAAACAATTATCAAATTAAATTAGGCAGCAATTTGGTATCTAATTCTAGTTTCAAAACAGATGATTTACCTCCTAACCCATTGTTCTAGGTAAACAACAAACGCGATGCGACGTGAAACATTAAGTATTCGTTGGGTGTGATTGTGGCCTACTCTGTTAATCAGAAGTATTAACGAGTTAGGAGTAACAAATTTACTAACTTACTAATTTAGTAACTTATGTATTAAGAGCCCTATAGCCGCTAAACTCAAAATCCATGTCGGGTTCATCGAAAATTGTTGATTATTTCTTGACGGAATATTGTTGAACTTTTTTTTGTCTGTTGATTGTAATAGACATTGTTTCCGACGTATTAGTGCAGTTTCCAGACAAATATGTCGAGACATATTGAAGCCTGTCGACATTTTAGCCAATACAGACATTTTTTGCCTAAAATTTGATAAGGCTTTGCACCAATAGAAGGTTTTTGTCTTAAAACTACATCAAAATGTAGGAAACAATGTCACCTGCAATCCATACATAAAAAAAAAGTTCTACGACATTCCGTCATGAAATAATCAACATTTTTCGATGAACCCGACAGGGATTTTGAGTTTAGCAGCTATAGGGCTCTTAAGAGGAGTATATACGCCAACGACCTTGAAACTGAAAATCCCTGTCGGGCTCATCGAAAATTGTTGATTATTTCATGACGGAATGTCGTAGAACTTTTTTTTGTGCACAGATTGTAGGTGACATTGTTTCCTACATTTTGGTGTAGTTTTAAGACAAGAACCTCCTATTGGTGCAAAGCCTATCCAAATTTTAGACAAAAAATTTCTGATTTGGCTAAAATGTCGATAGGCTTCAATACGTTTAGACATATTTGTATGGAAACTGCACTAAAATATCGGAAACAATGTCGCCTACAATCTGTACACAAAAAAAAGTTCTACGACATTCCGTCATGAAATAATCTACAATTTTCGATGCGCCCGATATGGATTTTCAGTTTTTCAGAATAGGGCCATAAATAACTTTTACATTTAAAATTATGAATTAAAATGCGCGGTAAGGCGTTCTCTCTAGTTTTTCTTGAAAGCTTATCTAAAGAGATTAATTAATCGACCTTCACCAGTAATTCATAACAAAGTATAGTTATGTTTTAAAAGGAGAGTTATTTTAAATTATTCTGGATATTTTACATAATAAGTAGGTACATTCCAAAAGTTAACATGCTACCTGTTCTTAACGAAATATACGTTTTAATTTTATATTAAACTAGCGTTTTTACCCGCGTAAGTCCTGAACCCGCTAGAATATCAGGATAGTAGCCTTTGCGTCGATCCAAGTCTCCAGCGATCTACACTTGCAAGTTTCATAGCAAACGGTTTAGTAGTTTTTGAGTGCAAAAGTAACGAGCAGAAAAATACTAAGACACATTTTTTTTATATCGAGAGAGCGGTGTTGGTCTAGTGGTAGATTACCGCGACTTTCATTCCGAAGGTCGTGATTTCGAATCCTAGCCGACCGCGCACCAATGTCTTATTCTTTAAGAAAAAAATAAGTGCGCTATTAACATCGCTCTTACGGTGAAGGAAAACATCGTGAGGAAACCTACGGGTTAAAGTCGCGCAAAAAGTCCCAGTTATAGGGCCAGTTGCGGAAACACAAAGTACAAGTAGGTATGTAAATGAATAAAAACCTGACTGTAAAAAAAAATCAAGGTACCTATAATTATAGGTAAAAAGAAAAAAAAACAAGTTTAGTAGTCAGGGACCATAGCGAGCGACTTAAAAAGTCAGGACCCATTATTGGAAAGATGATGATAAGGAAAGGGGAAGGGAAAGGTAAGATGATCTAAATTCTAGACGACGCGACGTTCCGACGTTAATTTTTTAAATTGTTTATTTTAGTGTCCCGGCAATATAAATAACATTATCTCTATATTATGAAGGTGACCTACTATCGTAAGTAACGATGTGACCCGGTACGTTCACACGGAGCCACGTTTTTGCACGAATCTTATTTTCATCGGATCTGAAAAAACCGAATGTTGTATTCACACAGCACATCTTGCATTGCCGTATCCGACGGCTTCGTATCGAGATCCCATGTGAACACACCATCAGGCTTCGGGTAGCTTGTGGGGCCCGACGATGGTTTCAAGATCCGGCAAATAACCGAATCTACCCCTGCTTGTATCGTGTGAACGCATGTATTGAATGCGCTATACCACTGCACCGGATCTGACATTTAGCAGTACGGCCGGATCGGTTTGTAGTCCAAAATCAGATGTCAACTTCAGCATGATTCGGTTTTTTGCAACTGAATGCATGTGTGAACTCATTCATTGAAATACTGTTGCCACTAAACCAAATCCTGCAATAAACACTCGACGACGCCGTGTGAACGTACCTACCGTAGATGTGTCACTCTCATCTCTAGATGAGCGTGCTTCTTCTAAGATAGGAAATGGATATTTGGTAGTAAATAAATAGGAAATTAATTTTGTAACAAATATTTTGTACCAGGAATAAATTTCGTAGCAAGGTCTACGAATAGCTCGTAGCATAGTCCACAACATTGATTGTACCTAATTATTTTTGTATGAGACGTTGCAAACAGCAACGCCTTCTAGACCCAAATCAAGGAACCAGGCTTGTAATATGCGGGTATTAGACAATGAGTAATTTAAAAATAGTATTTACTTTTTAATAAGTAAAATTTTAAGTTAAGGTAAAACAACTAAATCAAATCTATACACGATACTAATAGGCATTTGTTGTAAAAAATTTAAAGATACATAAGTCAAAGGGGTTGTTCAAGTCTTACGTAAGCAGATTTTTTTTGCAATTATAACCACCCTCTTTTTAGCCATAAAAAAATATAAATTAGTAGAAAAATATAAATAAAATCTCATAAAAATAAATAAATATAAAAATATATGAGCCCTACTTATTAATACAAATAAGTAAATCATAATATTATTCTTATCTTAATATTGATAATTTTAATAATAATTATTATAATTCACTAATTTTTAACCGACTTTAAAAAAAGAGAAGTTATACGACTTAATAAAAAAAAATAGTACCTATGCATGTTTACCGATAACTCAAAGAGAGCTTATGACTCTGAAGATCGTTATCAGATCCTCATCAATTATTTATGTGCTTGTAGAACTAACATTACAGATTGCAATTTGGAAAATAACATTTTTAAAGGACCACATTTAAGGTATAATCCTTTCAATCTATACTAATTTTATAAAGCTGAAGAGTTTGTTTGTTTGAACGCGCTAAGCTCAGGAATCGCTGATGCGATATAAAAAAATCTGTCAGTGTTGGATAGTCCATTTACTAAGGAAGGGTATATCGCAGGAAGGGTATATAAGGAAGGGTATATCGCTTCGCTGGCTCGTCTTGGCGGGGGCACTACCGTGCCCCCGCCAAGACGAGCCAGCGAAGCGTACGGGCACTACCCACCTTTTCTCGAAACGTTTCGTCGGATTTCTGAACCCTCATAACTTTGGTTTGGAATATACCAGATAAAGGTAATTCACGGGGTATAATGTCTATAGGGTACTTAATAAAACTCTACAGTTTCAATTACATAGCTCCTATAGTTTAGATTTTATTGATATCTAAAAATCCCCAATTTCGTCACTGATTCACTCACACACTCACTCACTCACTGATAGTAATCAAAATTCATAAGGTACTTCCCGAAGTCCTAGAAAGCTGAAATTTGGTACGTAAGTTCATGGTATTAGTACACAAACAACAAAAAAACCCTAAATGCTGAAAACTTTCACCCCCAAGCCCCCAACCCCTAAAATTAAGGGATGACAATTTGTATGAAACTTCCTCAAATTTTGATGCTAAGTATAGGAATGCTTTGTATATTGCCTTGTTATAAATAATAAAATACATAATTTCAGGATTTTTAATAATTTACCCCTTACCCTTTATATTAGGGGATGGAATTAAGCGCGCGCAAAACACTTACCTAATATGTATTAGAGGTCTAAAAGGTCTAAAAAATTGATTAATAATTAGAAAGATGTACCGCTGTCTCCAGTGGTGGTCAACGAGGATGCTTTTTAAAAGATATTTCGTTATCCACCAGTGGTGGCCAAACGAGTGGTGGACATTGGAAATATTTGGCCTAAACGATCGGCGCGGCGCGTAAGTCGTTAATTCACATACTATTAGAAATGAATTAAAAAGAAATATACTAATAATAAATTAATTTATTTAAGCTACCTACAAAAAGAGATAATAATAAATAATAAATAAATTCTGTGAACAACACACAGCGCCATCTAGCCCCGTGGTAAGCGACTAAGCTTGTGTTACGGTGACTAGACAACGGATATAATACTTATATTTATTTTTCTTTTGTAAATACATACATATTATACATAGAGGGACACCCAGACCAGACACAAATATTTATTTTTTAAGCATAAATACTTGCACCCGGCGGGAATCGAACCCGCAACCTCCTGCATTGCAGTCGCTCTTTCGCACGACGCGCCACAGAGGTCGTCAAATGGCTTGGCCGTTTCATCACCGCAAGAACTAGGTATTGTGTAATAGAAAACCTATGCAAGGTTGCGAAACGGCCAAGCCACATATTTTAGCTAAGATGTTGAGTTTGTGATAGTGAAGTAAGGTGCTTGTGGACTCGGGGCGTGTGGAGTTATAAGCTTGGCTCTATATGACATCTGATAACTTTTTGAGAGTTTGCACATCATATGGTCTCGCTCTCGTCTTGGCTACATTTTACATGAAAATGTTTTTGTGGGGTTATATTTTCAAAAAACATTAGGCGGAAATTAGTCATAAATAAAATCATCATGATCTAACTATAGACTACAAATTTATGAAATTCAAACACAAAGGCCATCCTTCCCTTCCTCAGTAAAAAAAAATCAAATGGTTCCCCTTCTTGAATCACTCGAAGCTATACAAGTACGCTGGAATTGGTATACCAAATAAAATGACATTAGATCTTTGTGCCGATTTGATTAGCGCCATGTTGCGCTGTTGTCGCGCGTTTCCTTTTGAAAGTGATGGTGGCCGTCCGTGGAGCTAGTAGTTCCGTGGACGGTCGCCATCACTTTCAATAGAAAATGCGCGACAACAGCGCAACATGGCGTAGATCAAATAGGCACAAATCATCATCATTCATCTGATCGTAGTTTCGCGTCGTCTAACCGGTGCACTACTAATAGTCCTTACGAAACTAATCGGCTTTAGTGATTAGACTAGGTAATTAGTAGTTTACTAAATTGCAACCATATTATTAGCAATCTAGGCTTCAGCTATTAAATGCTTTGTCCTGACTAAGACATATCAGCGCAGTCTAAACCGCTTATGGTACCTACCTAGAGACCTGAAATTTGGTGAGCGTGTTCTTTTTGTGATGTAGGCATCCGATAAGAAAGGGTTTTTGAAATTTCCACGGGATCGGTACTTACGCAGATGAAACCGCAGGACCCAGCTAGTCTGCACTATAAACCTTTCAATTTAAGAAATCGAAGTGCAATCAATCCTGTATAGTGCCTAATAAATAACAAATATCTATTTATTTACACCCTAACTTATAAACGGTGACTAACTTTATGTAACGTGTGTCTTTTACTGCGGCATGAAGTTTCAAAGTTAACAGACAGAGACAAACGTTACCTACATAAACTTAGTCATCGTTTATAAGTGAGAAGGTTGATGTTTATCTTATGACGTTGTTTATTGTATTAGCCATTACTATTATGTATGTTTGCTTTAGTTAACTTAAGAGCAGCTATTTTATTTTATTTTTTTAACATAGCGCAATTTAGCCACACTTAGCAACTAGGATTTTACTAAAATGTGTACAAGAAAACGGATATATATGTGTTACAATTAATACTTCTTTTTGTAAATACGAAAAATCTTATACAAGGTGGATAGGACGATACAACATTAAACAAAACTCTGGGTTGTTAAAATATGTTTGAATAGTTTGGAATTGTATAATTAATCAGAGAACTGAAATTAAAAAAGTAAAATTTTCAAACAAACTAAATATCCTAAACAATTAAAACCAATACGAACACCATGTACCCATGTGCACAGTGTAAGTACGTGCCGCGGCCACCGAGTATTAATCCTACAGAGCAACCGCACTGGCAACCCTACGAGCCAACAGCTGTTTGAAATAAGTCTTCTATTTATTTCAATTTTATTGTATTAATTATTGATTATAGTGCCCAATTTTCGATCTCATCGCTAATTTATGTAATTATCTACCGATTAATGTATAATTCATGTAACAGTATCCAGTTTTAGTGTAAAAATTTTGTGTAAATCGAGTAGGTACGGTGTCGTTCTGTCAGTGAGATTCTTTCGAATATAATTATCTATATTCTTAGTGAATTATTGTGTTGTGAATTTATTTTTGCCGATAGTTCACGTGTGTATACATTAACGGTATATTCTACGGCGTAACATACAGGTAAATAATCACAAATTCTTTAACAACATTGACAGACCGGTAACCTATTTCACGTCTAAAAGTAGGTAGGTTAGGTAGTAGTCGTTTTTCATTGTCATCGCTATAAACTAAATAAATATCGTGCAATTAAATTAATTTTTGTTCATTCGTTAATACCGTATAATCAAAATGACGACTCGTAGAATCCATGCCGAACAAAAATTACAGCTAACTTTGCAGGAACTAAAATCCAGCAAAGACCTTATTTCCCAATTAAACGCTGAAAGAGAAGACAATGAAAATGTGCTAATTTCAACATTAACACAAAATGGTAAATTAAAAACCGAGTTGTCAATGTTAAATTTACATTTAGAAGAGGTTAGATCAGAGCGGGACAGTCTACAAACTATGTTAGATAGGTTCGATAAATGTTCTGCTGAGTATGAACTGGCCCTGCGACGTATATCGGAGTTAGAACAGGAACTCTGTGAAGCCCATCAGCATATTTCACGCCTCCGGGATGCCTCATACCAGGTGACTGCTCAGCAGAACCAATCATTATTTGATGAGCTCATAGGACAGTCTCCGCAGTTGGTTACTGCTGCAAAATCCCATGTAATAGACCTTACAAAGGACACTCCTAGCCATGCACTGTCAAACAAGCTGCGCCTGGGTAATTGCAGCAGTAAAAAACTAAAAAAATACTTGAAATCGAACAAAGTAATTAAAAAAAATACAAACTTAATAAATAACCTTAGGAAATTTACTAAAAATGTTAAAAATTGCAAAAACAGAAAAGAATTATTAGATAAATTAGATGTTTGTACATTACAACTGAAAAATAGTCAAAGGGAACATGAGACAGAAATACTCCAATATGAATTAGAACTTAAAAGCCTTCAAAGCTCCCTTGATTCAATAAATAGCATGTATATCAAATCACAGGATATTATTAGGGAGTATTCGCTGGCAATGGACAATTTAATTAAATCTAATTCTGAATATGCAGACCGTTTTGAATCTTTAAATCAAAACGGTTTCGGTTGTGAACGCTGCAACCAGCCAGCACCAGTGCCAGTAAATAGTCCCACCTCACCCTCACCCTCACTGCCACCAAGTAACCAGAATCAGCAGTTGTGTGCCGTTTCTAATAATAATAAAAATCAAACAGTTATCTTCTGTGATGAGATTGGATCGAACCTTGGGATCAGATTAAATGTTAACTCGGAGGGACAGTCCTACTTTAACTTTTGTATGCCATCTGCATCTTATTTACAGATAATGCAATGCATTAGTAACTATAAATTTAATAAAAGCGATAGTCTAGTTATTTTTATGGGAAATAGGGGAAGTCTAACCAAAAGAGACCTTATTCAATATTGTGATACGTTAGATTCACTTAATATAAACAAAATTGTAATGTTTACACTTCCCTACTATAATGACTTGCCAGCTGCGGAAAATAGGCTAAGATATAACATAAACTTGACATTGAACACAATATCTTGTTACAATAAGAAGTTCAATGTTATTGACATAAATAATATTATTAGTAATAATTATTATTTGACGAAGGGTAAGCATAAGCTTTCAGATTATATTAAAAGACAAGTAGCCATTTCGCTACATTATTTTTTTAAAACTACAGCCAATAACTTGGCTACCCAAAATGCTTCTATTGAGCATTGTAACCGACTTCAATATAATAATTTGACACTGGGTAATTGTTCATATCCACCTAATTTAAATTAACTTCTAAGACAAAAGAGGCACGCTCTTGCATTAAACACAATGACATAAATGTTAGTTTGTCTAAAATAGATTCTGCGACAATGGAGGTATCCTCTAGCTGTAATAGTCAACTTTTAATTGCGCTATCCGATGAGTCGAATAATCATAATTACCTTAATAATTGCCCTCAAATAAAAAAATGTAAAATAAACTATGTAAATAATATCAACCTAGTGCATCAGAATATCCGTGGCTTTGCAGAGGGCAAAAGACTAACACTGGAACTGTATATGAACTCTGAAAATATTGATATTGTGTGCTTAACTGAGCATCACCTCCGGGCTCACGAGCTCATGTTCAGTTTCAGTGATCACCAGGTTGGCAGCTCATTCTGCAGGGTAAATACGAAGCAAGGAGGTTCTCTTATTTTATTGAATAAACAGCTAAAATATAAAGAAAGAAAAGATATCGTATCTATGTCTGTAGAATGTGTAACTGAAATAGCTTGTGTAGAACTGGAGCAGTTAATAATAGCATGTGTGTACAGACGACCAAAGCCGTACAATTTTAAGAAATTTATTGACATATTAGATGCAATGTTAGCAAAACTAACAAAATCAAAAAAGCAATTGATTGTATGTGGGGATTTTAATGTTGATTTACTTAAAGTATCTTCTTTCTCCACCATACTTTTAAATTTGTCTCAATCACACAAACTAACTAATTTGTTTCTGGAGCCTACCAGAACTACTGAAACTACTGCAACCTGCATAGATAACATCTTCATATCCGAAGATGTTACTGCTATTAGCAAATCTGTTATAAACAAATTGCAATCAGATCATAGTGGCCAGTTAGTCAATTTTGTAATAGTAAAAAAACCAATACCCAAAAGAAAAATAACATATGTGCCAGTAACTGCCGTTCGACTAGAGAAACTTAAATTGAATTTGGCTAACGTCATGCCATTTCTACCATGTGATATGGATGCAAACATATTATACAACAACTTTTTTTCAGTTCTTAACGAACAGTTTCAATCTATTTTCACGTCCAAATCAATGGTGGTATCAGGCAAGCGTGAGTTCAGTGACTGGGCCACGGTCGGCATTCATAGAAGCAGACGAAAACTTTACGAGTTGTACGCAGAGAGACAGTTTCATACTTCAGAGGAGTTTAAGGCTTACGTTAAAAATTATTCAAAGATATTTAAAAGAGTTTGTATATTGGCGAAGTCCTTACACATTAAATCTACAATACAGAATAGTAATGATAAAATTAAAGCCACTTGGAAAATAATAAATGCTGAAACTGGTAAAGTCTTTAACAAAAATATTGATTTTAAGTTGGACATTGGCGGAAGGATGACAAACACTGACCAAGATGTTGCGAATGAGTTTGAGAATTTTTTCACTAATGTGCCTACTACTCTGACAAAAGCCCTAAACTCCTCTACCCCCATTGCTAAATCTCTTTTAGAAGCAAATGTACCTGAATGTAGTAAAGCGTTTCAATTCAAATATGTTAAAAAACATGATATTTTAGTAATTTTTAAACAAATCAATGTAAAGAAAACTAAAGACTTATGGGGGATTTCTGTTCCTATTGTTAAATCCTTGATAGAAGTTATTGTACCTGAGCTTGTTATTATATTCAATAGGTGCATAGATTGTGGCGTGTTTCCTGATCAAATGAAATTTAGTAAAGTAATTCCATTATTTAAATCCGGTAGTACATCGGACCCCTCTAATTTTAGACCCATATCAGTACTACCTACATTAAGCAAAATTTTTGAAAAAATTATATTGAACCAGCTACTAAAGCATTTTGATGACAACAATATTTTACACAATAAACAGTTCGGTTTTAGTAAGGGTCGCTCGACTACTGATGCGGGCATTGCATTAATTGAAAACATATTTGATGCTTGGGAGGAGTCGCATGATGCATATGGCGTATTCTGTGACCTCTCCAAAGCGTTCGATTGTGTTCGACATGATACTTTGATCATGAAGCTACGACACTACGGTATCGGGGACGGCGCATTGGATCTTCTTTCTTCTTACCTGAGTGATAGGATTCAGTGTGTCGACATTAACGGTAAACGTTCCCCTGGATCACCTGTAACTTTAGGAGTTCCTCAAGGATCCATATTGGGACCTTTTTTATTTCTAGTATATATTAACGACTTACCTTTCCTCGTGAAGGAAAATCATGGGATAGTATTGTTTGCAGATGATACCTCATTGGTATTTAAAGTAAAAAGACGACAATCTAATATTGACGACGTGAACAATGCTCTCTCTAGATTAGTATATTGGTTTAATGTTAATAATATGCTACTAAATGGATCTAAAACTAAATGTATTCGATTCACACTACCAAATGTAAAACAAGTTAAAACTTCTGTAAAAATTGATAATGAGGAGATCGAAATAGTCGATAAGGCTGTCTTTCTGGGTATAACTTTAGACGCTAAGCTTCAATGGGGCCCACACGTGGAAGCTCTGTCGAAAAGGCTTAGTTCCGCAGCTACGCAGTTAAGAAAATCCGGGAATACACAGATGTTGAGACGGCCCGCCTAGTCTACTTCAGTTACTTTCACAGCATCATGTCATATGGTATCCTGCTGTGGGGGTGTGCTGCTGACAGAGAAACCATTTTTGTTTTGCAAAAGAGAGCGGTGCGAGCTATCTACAAAATGGGCCCCAGGGAATCGCTTGAAGAAAAGTTTAAAGAGATAAACATTTTAACTGTTTACTCTCAATACATTTATGAAAATCTGCTATACGTACATAAGAATAAATCAAGTAAATTTCACAAATACAGTGATGTCCGTCAGGTTAATTTGAGACACAAGGATGATCTGACTGTGCCCTATAGTAGGCTCCAGAAAATAAGTAAGTCGTTCTGTAGCACTAGTGTACTTTATTATAATAAACTACCTGAAGACGTATTTGACATGTCCATTACAAGATTCAAAAAATATATTAAACTTAAATTGTGTAATAAGGCGTACTATAGCACGTCAAAATATTTTGATGAGAAGAATCCATGGACGTGATTGTTAACTGCTCCTGTTCAGATTAAGATCTGTATTATGACGATTGTAATATAAAACATGATAAAAAAAATAATTGGAAAAAAAAAACCGCATGAGTTTCTTGTGGTTTCTTCTCATCGGAGGGCGCGTTCCGAAACCTCGGTAAATTAAAATCTCGACGTTTCAAAACGTACGTATGTGTGTATAATATACGTTCTAAATGAATAAAAAATTTTGAGTTTGAGTTTGAGTTTGAACAGCTTCATACAAGCCCGCGGTGGTAGGTACTCCACTACATGAACAGCTATGTGTGCGCAAAGCTGTGAAAAGTCACTCACCGCTTTCCGCTCGGGTTTGCCGAGACCGCCCGAAGAGCCTACTCGGCTCACGTACGTGAACCCGTCGGCACACTGTCGGTGAGAGAGGTCACGCACACATAACTGCGCATGTACTGAAGTACCTACGCCGCGGGCTTGTATCAAGCTGTTTCTCTGTAAGATTATTACTCGGTGCCGCGGCCGCCTGGCGCTGGTGACAGTTTTGTTTTTAGATACATCGTGTAGCAAATTTAAAAAATGGAAAATAGTGTCCTGTGTCTGAACTACTCAACTGATTCTGTTGAAATTTGGTAGATTGACTTTAGACGTGTGTAGGTATGTCCAGTTAAAAAAAATGTTGTATTATCCTATCCACCTTGTATATAAAATTTTCATGTCACAATGTTAGTTACCGTACTCCTCCGAAACGGCGCGACCGATTTTTACCAAATTTTATATGCGTATTCAGTAGGTTTGAGAATCGGCACTATCTATAATTTATAAGGCAAAACAACGTTTGCCGGGTCAGCTAGTAAGATATAGAAAACACCTGGAACTAGTCACAAACTTTAGTGGTTAGCGCGGGACTCGAGACCGCAACTAAAAGCGTCGCGAGCCGTACCAACTGTTAGGTAAAATGTGCCACAACCTTTTGCGATGCAACCACCATTTCACCTGATGCACCACAGAGTCTGTGATTAAGATTCTCTAATTTGCACTTATAATTTTTATGATTTATTAATAGTGAAAAGTTAACGATGTTTATGAAATTAATGATGTTATTTGTAGTTTTGCTTTTGTTAATGATTTTGGTTTAACGCATTGCTCATTCGACTGTGACGCTATCCTAGGGCTGTATTTTTGGATCGCTAGTGCCACTTCGAGCGATTTAAATGACTCGAACTCTACTGATTTACATTAGATGTAGGTAATTTTTCTATTTGAATCGCACGACCGCGACGGAGACCGATATAGATCAGGAGGGTTACTGCGGTTCGTTTCTGGATGGTTCTACTGTCACCCTACTATCAGAATGTGGCAGTAGAATCATCGTATTATCGTATCGTTGTCGTATCGAAACGAACAGAAGTAACCCTCCAGAACCTGCAGCAATCGAGATATTTAAATCGCTCGAAATGGTACGAGCGATTCAAAAATACGGCTCTTGCTGCTGCTGCCTAGTTACAAGAAATAACTGTCGGCTGTGGTTTGCTGCTGAAGAAGCAACTGTTCGCTGTAGTAGACTGTTGATTAGAATAATGGATTATTATTTTATGACTGAATTTTTTGCTTAAAGTATCCTATTCTACAGCAAAATTCAGATTACCTCAGATTTTTAAACATACTTGACATTAGCACATGATTATGTTTGATAGAAATATAGACAAACATAATCATGTGTGACTTGTCCCTTGTCCTAGGTGAACGATAAACGAGGCAACGCGACGCGGTTCAACGCGAGGCGTAAATATCATGTAATTAAAATTGTATGTCGCTTACGCGACGGTCGCGTAAATCTGTCTGCCAATCTGTCAATCCAAAGTATGGCTGCCAATATGTCACGTTGCGTCTTTTACCTAGGACACAGGTGACCAACCATGTTAATAAAGCGAATTTCAACTGTAAAATATTTCTAAAAGTTCTGAATAACTTTTTGAAGCTTAATGGATAAGAGCAAGTTTCAAAGTTATGTCCAATTCCAAACTACGTAGTGAGTGACCAACTCAGTAATGCAGCAGAACTTTGTTTGAAAATGAAAGATTAAATTTTTAATTATCTACCTAGCTCATTCTTTTGTTTCATAAGATTGAAGTTGAAAGTTCAACATATTAAACAAGCTTTAACCTCTATGGAATATAATTCTTTAAATGTTCTTTTTTCAATTATGGCTTTATATTAACTACGGCTACAGCGAGTATCAATTCATATTTCATTAATTACTAGCTAAACCCTGTGGTTTTGCCCGCTTTAGATTTATCCGATAAAGAAAACAAGTAGGTAAAAGAGTATAGATTTTTCCTTGATTAATGTTACTACTTTATATTTTACCATTGTTTTCCAGATGTTACAAGGATAATATAATATGACAAATAAAATGCCAAAATTTTCAGGGTTCCGTTGAAAATATAAATGCAGCTGCACATACAATGACAACTATACAATAAATATTCAAGCTAGAAAGTCGAATAAGTTTTAATTTTTTTAAAACTCATGTACGACTGAACCGATTTGACAAAAAATTTGCGGGGAAGTTAGAATCAGGATTTTTTTTGCATCTAAGGCGGAACAAAGTTCACTGGGTCAGCTAGTAGGTAGGTATACTAAAAAATACCAATATTGATTGTTAAATTATTTTACCACTAAAATAATCGTAGTTTATTACAACCTGATGAACGTAATAAACAAAATTAGGCAATTCCGCTATTGTGGCGTGATTGTCGTTTGAAATTCAGTAAATCAGTTTTGTATTCATACGGTTTCTGTCCCCATTTTCGGCAGTCTGATGGTTTGTTAATGTTCGTACGAGGGGCTGTGGTTTTTTTATAAAGGTTGTAGGAAGCGACGGTTTTTACAACTGAAACTGGGGTGCATGCTACACCCGAGGGCAACCAAACGATTTTTTAAAGAGGAAATGGGGTCTAATACAAACTTAAAAAATAATGCAAGTCAGATTATCCACGTACGATGCAGAAGGTTAATTAATTATTTAACAAATATATATGTGTAAATGTTTGTGTCTTGGGTATTTCTCAATGTAGGTAGGTTGCATAATTATTTTAAAATTGAGTACAGAATTTATTTCTTTAATCAGCGAGTGATGAATGAAAGAAATATATTATCTCTGATAAAATTTGCTTGAATCGGTTCATTTGTACGTGTGTTTGTTGCGTCTCCTCTACGAGTCGTATTTCTCAACCGATTTTTATAAAACTTGTGGTACAGGTTCTATGAGGATACAGATTTTTGTTGTTGGGTTTTATGATTGGTGAGGCTTTGAGGTAGTAAATTAGTAACTGTCTAGATTCTGTCAATAAAGTGTTTGGGAGGTCTACTGTCCGCATAATTAACTGCTGTTAATAATATTTAGTATTTTCAATAAAAAAAATCATCAATCATTCAGATAAAATATTATTAAAAACTTTATTTTAGGTTTGTAATAGTTAGGTCAACATTTGGTATAGATTGGTATGGTATAGGTACGAATTCATCGTACCCGATGAAGATATTTTTTGTATCAATGCGGATTTATGACAAAAACTAAATTTCTTTAGTGTAGATAAATACTTAAAAAAAAAAAAAAAACTTGTTTATTTATTGGTAGAATAAAATTAGACAACGCCATATGGCGTTGTATGTGTAGACAACGCCATATGGCGTTATATGTTTTTTTTACACGAAGTCTGCGGATATATATCCGCAGGCTTCGTATAAGAAAAATACATGTGTGAAATGAAAGGTCCTTGTCTCGCTCCACCGTCCACACCGAGCGACGGGTACCTTACTTCAGTTCCCTGCCGGATTAGCTAATAGCATCCTCGGGGACAGGTTACTCTTAGAACGGATTATAGACAGTAAGATTAACTTCTAACTCAAGACAAGAGTTTAAAAGTTTTCATAAGTGAACTAGTCGTGTGGTACATTTTGTACAGTAAAACTTTTATTGGTATGCGCGTTTCTGTCGCTCCCGTGTCTATATTGGGCTGGTTGGCTCGCACATATTATAAAACAAGCTGTGCCCGCGACTCGAACCGAACCTCGAACATGAATGTTTTATTACAACCTGGTTTATAAAATAAACGAGCGTACGAGCGTACTAGCCATTGCATGAGCGGGACATTTTAAGAAAGAGTCCTGTCTATTTTCCAGTAGTGTTTGTAAATCTTTGATGATAGAATAAGTAAATGTCATCGCATAAGATATGTGATTCTAGTTGAACTCCACTTTCAACTCCGAGCATCTGCTCGGAGTTGAAAGTGGAGTTCATCAAGTGGAGTTCATCAAGTGGAGTTCATTCAAGTGAAGTGGAGGTGGAGTAGAGTGTTTCATCTGAAACACGAAGCTGATGGGTCTTGGAATACGAGTCTAGTAAATCTACGCCTACAAATCTTCTACTGGGTTATTAATATAATTATTGCTCAAGGTACTCTACTGGAAAAATATTACAAGAAGAAATGCATCATCTAAAACCACAGTCAACAAACGGGAGATGATGCTTAATCATTAATTCACCGTGTTACGTAGGGTTCCGTGTGGCATAGTGATTAGCGCACTCGGCCGGCAGGCAAGTGACGGGTTCTAAGTTCGAACCCTGTTAAGGGACGAATTTTGATTTATTTTGGTAATATATTAGTAAATTAATCTTTCTAGTGTTCATTTTTAAATTTTCACAATAAGATTATCTAGATTATTTTGTTTATTTTTTAAAAACTAGATAATTAAAAAATATGTAGCTGGGTGCATCAACAAAACGTCTGTATAGTATCTATTCCGCTCGTCCTCTTCGGCGCCTGTATAGCATCTAATTCTAGTGAAAAATCCGTATATGTATGAACATATAAAAATATTTTTTTACAATTTTTGAGGATATTTTGTTACAATTTTTGAGGATCTACGCCACGGACTTATCTGTTATGTAATCGGATCTGAAGTCGGGCAGCCAAATTACAATCGGACTCACCGAGTAAAACTGCAAAACTCACCCAGTAAAATATGATCAATTGCTCATAAAATGTCTTAACTATAGGTACCTACTTACATACTATGTATTAATGTATGTATGTATTAATTACACATCCATACATAAATATGAAATATTACTTGTTATGTAGAATTTTCGGTAGAGACACAATGTTTTATGAACCCATAAAAGACCGATATACTGATCTTAAAGTGACAAAATTCTGTCCTCATTTTATAGCCGGTAACATAAAGTAATAGTTATATACACTTGGGAACAATGACTATGGGTTGGCCAATAAAATATTAGTGTACCTACTTACTGTAACGCGCCAACCACTAAAATGCTGATATAGTCGCCACTGGTGGGGCTGATAATGGGGATTATAACAAGTACCATATTTTTATTGGCATAATCCCCACCAACCATGATTAACAAGGAAAGTGGGGAAAACGCCAATTTGGTTTTGAAAATTGTCATTGTCTTTGGTGGGGACTTTTTAGTGAAGGTTAATTTTGACAGTTATATAGGTAGGGATATGAAAAACGCATATTTTTGGACAGAACCAGCACCCTTATCCATCTCCTCGACAATGAAAACTGACTTAAATGGGCACTATATGCAGTACATTACTGCTCTGAGATAATCACAGGTGACGTGAAAACAGCAATGTACTGTAGTAAACTCATTTTGATAGGCACTATGTATAGTGCCTATCAAAATAAGTTAACTAACAGCGAAATAGATAATACGGAAGCAGCTCTTTAAATAATTTTAGTACCTACTACCTATCTAGTGATATACTGCCGTTCCAATGCAGGAAAAAAAGTTCATTCTGGTCGCGTGAGCGGTAAATTTAATAAATTATGAAGATATAATACGTACCTACATCCCCCCATACTATTTTCAAATTCATTTATTTTGACAAAAAAGATACAAAAAACAATTTCAACGTCTCCGCCTGAACTAAGCAAAACTATAAAACAATAGGCGTCGCGTCGCACTAGCGTCTACTACAATATCTGCCTTTGTGTTAAAGAAGATTGCGCCTACAATAACTTTTTCTATGGAAAATAACATTTTATTTCTTGTAAGCCTCATTGTTACACTTACTGTGCCTTTTGATGACTCTACCTTTCCTATAAAATTTCTATTAATTTTTGTATGTAGCTCAAGGCTATTTTGTTTAGAAAAAGGAGGACATAGCATTGGAAGTTTTCGCGGCACGGGACGTGAGCTTGCGTAGTCTAGTTGGTAATGACGTTGGGGTACTGACCCAAAGACGCGAGTTCAAGCCTCGCCGCAAGTGAAAATTTTTGAATGCTATTTTTCCTTGAAAATAAATTTTCTACCTTTCCTTTTCATTTTCAAACATACAATTTCATTGTCTATCAAAATAAAAGATCAACGTAATGTGTAGAACCGGCTGCTCTCAGACGTTCCACTCGCTGTGTCCCGTTTCCTTAGAAATATGGGGATAAACGTAGTCGGTAGGTAATTCTAGAAATCAATATCTGACGACCTCTGTGGCGCGTCGTGCGAGAGCGCGATTGCAATGCAGGAGGTTGCGGGTTCGATTCCCGCCGGGTGCAAGTATTTATGCTTAAAAAATAAATATTTCTGTCTGGTCTGGGTGTCCTTCTATGTATAATATGTATGTATTTACAAAAGAAAAATAAATATAAGTATTATATCCGTTGTCTTAGCTTAGTCGCTTACCACGGGGCTAGATGGCGCTGTGTGTTGTTCACAGAATTTATTTATTTATTTATTTATTAATATAGGTACCTACCATCTATCAACTTAATCCGACCCATTCATAAAATAACTGTAATGTTACACACTTTTTAAACTCACACGATTTACGTTCATCACTATTATTAGAAACACGGGTGTAGATCGCGTTGTAGAAAATCGTTGTTATTAGTTACTTACTCCGATTTTTTGGCAAACGGATAATAGCGGCCGTGGTCTTCTCGCGACCCGTGTTTCGAATAATACTTGTAATGTTCTTTTTTTAAAGACAACAAGTTAATGATAGTTGTTAAATAAGAAAGGGTGGAAATGTACTGTTTGTTTTGACTTTGTAAGTGAAACAGATCCAAATAAATTGACCGGAACTGCTTGCAAAGTTGATAATACAATCTCAAATAGAGGATATGTCTCAAAGGGTCTGTAGTAAATTTAAATCAGGCCCTATTGTTGTTTCTAATTATGTTCGTACAATGCTTTGATCTGCTAATTTATGATGTGAGCACATTCGAAGATATTTATTAGGGTTAGGTTATTGTTCAGCTTTGTGGTAGTTACTACTGTTTGCTTTTAAGGATTGGACTAAAGTCATACCTACAGGATAGTTTACTTACAATATGTTAGAACAGGGGTTCCCAAACTTATTTTGTCTTCTGCCCACTTTGAGAATAAATAATTTTTTAGCGCCCCCATTTTTTCAACTACTTAAAAAAACCTACTGCTTGATACAAGAATGCACAAATCAAGTTATTTAACAAAAACTAGTTAAAACATGAGTGCCTGCGGTCTACTATTTACCTACGAAAATTACCTACGTAAGAATACTTATATTAACTATTGAAGTGTGTTTGTTGTTTTAGTTGATGTTCATAAGTTGTAGTCGAAAGTCGATAGCTCAGTCGGTGTCTAAAAGTCCTCCTAGCTAGATGAATTTACACAACGCCCCCAGGGGGCGTTGTCGCCCACTTTGGGAAACGCTGTGTTAGAAGAATCTACCTTCGGTGCCTGGTATGTGGTGGTATTGTGTATCTGGGAGCACGGTAGTTATGCATACACTAATTGTTTTATTCATTCTCTCACTCAGGCATCAACTCTCGTTTCTATCGTTGGTATTGTGCCTATACTCGTTAGGTCCCCGTCTGCGGGTATTCGATTACCACTTACCTACCTATTGACCTTAATGAAAAACAAAAGGAAATAATAATATACATAAACCTGCACGTGAAGTTTCTATCATAATTATATGAAGATTTTATTGCAGGAAATAAGACTTAATACCTACCATACTACTACTAAACGTATGTAGTTGAAATAAATGAAAACAAAACATATTTATTTATAATAAAGATATAACTACCTGTGCGCCAAATAGATTACCTCCTTTTTTTGAAGTCGATTAAAATGACACAAGAAACTAGGGACAGGAGGGTTACTTCGGTTCGTTTCGATACGACAACGATACGATAATACGATGGTTCTACTGTCACCCTACTATCAGAATGTGACAGTAGAATCATCGTATTATCGTATCGATGTCGTATCGAAACGAACCGCAGTAACCCTCCAGGCAACAAAAGAAGCCGTAGCTTGCGTCAAATGGATCAACCAAAATGGGTGGGAGTAATAGCAATTAAGTATTGTAACATAATACGAGTTAGTAATACTAAGAAAGATTGACGGGACAACAAAACCTACTGGTCGGATAATTGATGTAACATGATATTATAAGAGTTAAGGTCCGAGAGAGGTTCGGTACTAGAGGTGACCGTTCTCTCTTTATTATTGTATCACTACCTTGGAAAATCAGGCCTTTTCATAAGAAATATTTTTACAGGGCATCATCGATAAGTCTCCCGTGACAGTGCGCTACACGGGGCCAGTTGCGCCATGACTTGAGCAATAAAAACTTAAAAAATATTTACTTGAAATTAAGACATTTTTCGGTTTTAATCGCATGGGATTAATTTCAAGACAACATCGCGAAAATCGAAAAAAAATGTTTACTTTTCATTAGGTTACTAATAGGACTTGAGGATGCTGCGATTAATCAAATATTTCGGTCATAAAAGGGAACAATCTAGAGACGTTAGATTTCCAAGGCGGCGAGGCGGGTGAAGTTGTCTTGCAAGTAGCAGCGGTTACACAACGAGATGACTAAAAAATGTTGTTAAAATCTATCTTTCTTCACATATTTATCTATAAAACATTCTAAAATCGAAATTCAAATAACTTCAAGTACCTAAATATAGATTTTTCTTCTGTTTTCGCGATTTGGATTGAATTTTAACTCATTTTTCCTGACTGACTGACTGGTCATCGCACAGCGTAATGCCGGCTTGAGTTGTATGACTATGAAAACAACCGTTGTATGTTGAACTGACACATTAATGACCCCGCTCCGATCGCAGTGGAAACCCGGCACAAACCTCTGACAGCAGAGGGCTGAGAGTATATTCTTTATGCGATGTTAGCATCCGATAAGAAAGGATTTCGCGGCTAAAACTGCGGGACACGGCTAGTTTTTATAATATTTTTTTGTTATATTTTGTATAGTTCATTTTATCTAAACTACAGCCTAACTAAGTAAACAGAAAGCGGGTGTAAGTACTGTAAGTGGATGAGTTCTCCGAAAGACTTTTACGCTCGCACTTCGAATATCACAAACAATAAATATTACAGAAGATTTACAAGCGAATCATTTTATGTCATTTCAGTCCTACAGGTAAAACGTGGGTAAGCCAAAGATACAAATTACCTAAAAACAAATAAAATACCTACATTTAACTAACGTAAAGCTAAATAATAAATCACAACAACAAGAAGCGGCATAAATCATAAATTCTACATTTTCATTTTATATTTTGAGTCGACATCTTAATTTGACAGTATGATTAATGCGAACCCTGCTTACGTTTACTTAGTTACCGTAACTTTGTTGAAAACTATCATCATATTATTGTAAAATAAAGTAAATAGGTATGGAAATATTATTATTAGGAGTCAGAAAGATGCACATAATCTATATTATTCAACCAAATACTTAAAACTTAAACTGTGACCGTTTTGTAAATACTATTCGTAGTATGTGTTTGTAACTCTTCTCTTTATCTTTCAATTATTTTAAATAATATTTAGCAATCCGGGGCGGCCTTTTGGACTAAATTATCGTGTTTAATAATTATTGTTGAAGGTTGTAGTTTTTAGGTTGTTATATTTTAGTTTTTCGTTTGTTTATATTATTATATTTATTTAGTATTCAATTTTTTGATGCAGATTTTTTAGTAAGTATTTAAAAAAATATCATTGCCTATTATTATACTAACAGTGTACCATCTCAATTCACTAAATTAGGTTTTAAATCATGGAATATGTTATGAATAAATGATATTCATTATTTTAAATACTAGAAAGATAGAAGATACCACTCCTGTGGATGATACCTACCTGTAGTCATGAGACAGAATCCAATATTAGATGATATTGGATGTAAAGAAGGTTCTCTCGCAAACAGGAAGCTAACCTAAACGTATATTTAAACCAACATTGGTACAGCTTCTAGTACCGCAATAAGATCGTTTCAAATAACGGAAACTCAAGAATATAAGTTCATAACATCATATCAAATATTCAAATGGTTTTCCGCAAGCATTTCAAACGGAAGAGAATTTCAATATCTGTGAAAATTGTCTGAATATAAGATCAATCGAGAATAAGAGTACAATTTCGAATAAATGAATTCATTTTTATAAACATGATGGTTTATCGATGACATCTCTGATCTCTGTGGCCATTGATCCCGCCGTGAATATTATTTCGAAAACTGTGTTTATGTATTACATCGGTAACGAAAACCCTTATTTGATGCCTAGTTGGGCTAGAGGATGTTGGGTGGAATAGGTACCTATTTAAATTGATGCCTCTACGAATCTAATGTTTTTGCCAAGAGGTTTATCCTGTGGGATTAACAAACTTGTTAAAACAATGACGAGTATATTAATTAAAGATCGAACTAAGCAGCGTTATTTAGTAAAACTTTAGTTTTAAACAGGCGGAAAAGTCAGGTAACAATCCACATAGATAACCTTCTTCTTTTTGGGTTTCCTCACGATGTTTTCCTTCACTATTCTTCCTTCCACTATTATCTATTGGTGAAAACCGCATGAAAATTCGATAACTAGTTTTTAATTTTATCTGTGTCGGATAGACAGAAACAAGACTGAAAATTATTAGACTGCTACGGTTTATCGAAGAGATTTATTAAACAGTCCGTTTTTGTATTAGCTTTATTGAAAAGGATCGGAAAATGCAACTGATGAATTGGGCAGACTAAAATAATCTAAACGATTCTCATCGACACCTTCAATAAACTGCGCAAATTGACTGTGAAGAAAAATGGCTTCGATAAATCGTTATAGATGTTCATCGCTCAGAGTGCGATTTTCTTTGATTAAATGATTACTCCGTTGTGCAGTGCTTGTTGTATTCTGATGTAAACTATTCTAGCTCTCTGAGAATATCCCTCCCTCTTCGCATCGTAATCTTTAATCGTGACTACCTCTGTGGCGCGTCGGGGGAAGGCCCGACTGCAATGCAGAAGGTTGTGGGTTCGATTCCCGCCGGATGCAAGTATTTATGCTTAAAAATAAATATTTGTTTCCGGTCTGGGTGTTTTCTATGTATCAAAACAGACAGACAGACAGACAGCGAAGTCTCAGTAATAGGGTCCCGTTTTTACCTTTAGGTACGGAACCCTAAAAAGTATACTTAATATGTAGTATATCCGTTGTTTAGTACCCAAAGTACAAGCCTAGTGCTTTGTTTGGGGCTTGATTTCGCTGTGTATATATTTTTTTAATTAATAATTCTGTTGTTGATCTCTACTCATTAGCTTATCACGGATGATGTTACGCCAACGATCCCGTTTGCTGGTGACCTGCATAGCCTCGTATACTGTCGTATTGAGTGTGGTGCGAATCTGGTCGGACCAACGAATGGGAGGTACCCCATTTGGTGGCGATCTGAGGGCGGATGCCTTTGACCCCGTTTCCCACAAAACTTTCCGATAACCATCAGTTTTTCCAGGTTGTTCCTTGATTTCCTGGCTGTATGTCTAAAACACTCTCTTAAGACAGATGGTAGAGAGTCTTGTTGTTGTTTTGTCTGAGAATATAGCTATCCGATAATCTTTAGCATTTTAATAAGCGTAGTCAAATTCAATTTCACAGCTATCAGATGAGCTGGGTATTCACTAGCCATCTACATATAACCGTTACCATTGCACGTACCTACTTATCAAAAAACATAGCTTGTACGTGTACGTGGTTCGCGAGTTATACGCGTGGTTTCACCACGGATACAGAAATGAGGATACGGTTACAGCTCGCTAGTGAGTACCCGGCTATAGACAGCAGATTTGAAAAAAAAAATAACATAAGTAGGTATAGATACCCTTACTCACATACATGCCTATGTAGCTACATACTGTTATGGTTAAAATTTTAACCCTGCTTCTTGGTGTAGCCGAGTAAAAACTGAAAATACTTATTTTTTCTTTGTTTCTTTGTAGGTGTACAGATAAAAAATAATAAATAAATAAAGGAAAAAGTACAGGTTAATGAAAACTTATAACATTATTTTCCTGAAACTTAATACTTAACGAAAATATCAAACTCTTCCAAATTAACTTTCGAAAGCTTTTTCAGAACAAAACAAAATGTCTTTTTTGTAAAGTCGGTAATCTATCAAGGCATGATTAAACAACAGACAAACACATTCATTTTGTAGGATTTTCGTATCCATAGAAATAGTAGAAACTCGCAGGCTATCTCTCGCCGTACAAATGTTCCAGAACGTCCGCGAATGGGACATCACATATAAAATCTACGGACTAACAACTTATAGACCGCACAAAAATGTAGTTTAAACTCGTTGCGCTTCGCGATTTTACCCGGTTTTTTTCATGATCGAGTGATTACGGATTTAATAACGGATTTCTAAAAAGTTAAGTTATATTATTATATAAGTAGCGACACGAGTCAAATCTTATCTTCAACTTCAAAATGCGATTTACTCGAAATGACACACTCTGCACTTATCATCACAGCTTATACCACATCTTATATTATATTGTTTTGTATTTTGATGTAGGTACCACATCTCATACCTACATACACACCAATCACATACATACACTTTGGCATTCATAATGTTAGTATTAATAATCTTATTATTCGTTTGTCATATTTGAAATATTAGTATGTCACACTATATAGCTAATAAGAATCCAACGAGTAAATACTAATAAAAATGCTGTAAACATTTATGCTGCATTGAAAAGTTATAGTTTATTTTATTACTGAAACTGACTGTGTCGATGTCGATCCCCATGATTTCAAACGAGTTTATTTCCCGTCACTCCGAGGCACCTTTCCATTTCAGCCGATTGAACTTCATGATTGACCAATTAACGAAGTTCTGCCATTCACGTATCACAGCTGATTTATTTATTCATTTTCCGGTCGCGTCGGTCTTGATAAACGTCCTGCGTAACTTATGCTGTTGTCGATTCATCTAACTTGCGGTTTACGCGCAGTCTAAAACGTAGTCGTTACGTCATTCTAGAGGCCTCACCATGTGTTAATATCACTGACCTGAATTATATGGACAGGAGGTCTCGCACTGAAATTTGTGCCTATTTGATCTGCGCCATGTTGCGCTGTTGTCGCGCGTTTTCTATTGAAAGTGATGGTGACCGTCCATGGAACTAATAGTTCCGGAGAAGGTCACCATCACAATTAAATCGGCACAAAGATCTAATGTCATTTTGTATGGTATATCAATTCCAGCGTACTTGTATAGTTTCATTTCAGTGGTTAATATCAATTCGACATTCAATATTTGATTCACTCATGATCTCAATGTCACGAGTCACCAGGAAACTGATGTATCGTAAACTGGTAGTAAGGTATCGGAACCTTATTATCAGATTAGTTTGGGACACTTCAGTCTAGGTCTAGGTATATATCCTACGGAGACGCGAGCGATACGAATAGCCAAACGATACGTATGCCCTCCGCGGTTCTACCCGCGTAAGTCCTGATCCATTTTACAATGGACATTTTTCAGAACTCTAACCATTTACCTACTTAAAATCTAATGCCGTATTCACAAACATATTACTACCACATTAACCCTAAACGGCGCGAAAATGTGACAAAAGCCGAGTCTAAGCATATGGTTAGTTTTATTGTAATCGGTTCTTTATTTATTGCGTGCAAATTCAAAATCCTTACAAACTTTCACGTTTATAATATTAGAAGGGCTAGCTTTAAACAACATCCTAATTGCTAATCAAACTAATATTATAAAGTGGTACCTAACGTCGTTGGTAGGTAACATTTATGTATGTATATAAGTATATATTTTCCCGGTAATCTCCGAAACCACTGAACCGTTTCCAAAAATTCTTTCACCATTAATAAGCTACATTATCAAGGAGTAGCAGAGGCTACTTTTGATCCTGATATTCCCATGGGATCGGGACTTACACGGGTGAAACTGCGGGAATCTGCTAATCTATTACTATTATAAAGCGGAAGAGTTTGTTTCTTTGTGGAACGCGCTAATCTCAGAAACCGCTGGTCCGATTTGAAAAGTTCTTTCAGTGTTGGATAGTCCATTTCTTGAGAAAGGCTATAAGCTACTTTTGGGCCCGATATTGCTACGGGATCGGGACTTACGCGGGTAAAACTGCGGGCATCTGCCAATAGGTAATAAAAGCTGAAACTAAATGAATGTTCGTAACTCTATGGGTCTGAAACATCAATCTTGTCCCTTGTGATTAGAGTACTGAGATGAATGACCGGCGTCCAACCGCGACTGATACATGGCACCGACCACCGACCAACCCGTTTTTATGTTACGACTTTATTTTTATAAGGAAAAGTTGTTAAGGGTATGGTGTTGATAGATATATAGATGGATACTCGAGACAAAAAAAAACTTGAGATGTGTCAAGGGACACCCGGATGGAACGAAGTTCCAAGCAAAAAATAAAAAAGTGTCGTTACAACTTTTGGTTTTAATTTTTTCCGTCTAGCCCGCTTTCGCAACACGCGATAAGGAACTTCGTTCCAACAAATAAAAAAAACAATTAGAAACCCTTAAAAAATACATTTTCATTAAAATCGCTGCATATATTTAACACTTCTTATTGATTTTAGAAGTATTGTAATGAAAAAATACTTCTGCGAAAACACAACTCACGATCGGGATTCGAACCAAAAACGCATCTTTACTCAATCCGCATCTTTACACTGACCAATTCGTCTACCGGCGGGCGTCAGTGGCTCATACGCTAAATCTATGCATCTGTACCTTAACCATCTAACACACTTAGGCATGTTTTCTATGAATTAAGCACTTAAAATAAAAATAGGTACCTACTTATGGATTTTTTTTCAGTTTTTTACATTGCCAAGTTTTTTTGCACTAAGTGTGAACAATGGTGGCCTTCCTGTGTCGGTCCAAAATAATTTGAGGTTAAAGCGGATCCTGGGTTCCTGTGAAAGTTGCAACCTCATCGCTCAGAGTACCTGGGCGGCCTCATTGCTAAAAGTTCTCTTGAAAATGTGTGCTTCTGGTAAATTTAATATTGTTGTTCCAAAAAAATAACAAAAGTTGCTTGGTTTGTAGCTAGACGGCGCTGTGACTGACTAAATGTATATTTATTGATTCGAATAAAAAAGTCGTCTTTTTATAGTCCATCACTCGTAGGATTATATTACCAGATGCGAACGTGATACTGTTAGGTACATCTCGGTTTATAACTAGTTCCACAAAGTTTAGTCCACGCAAATAATATATAAACTTGAAAAATCAGGACTTGCTTTTATTCATTCTAAAGTTGCGTTTATTAATTATTAATGAATACCTACTAAGGCTCGGTTTGAGCTTTAGTTGGTAAACAAAACACCAAGAAAGCATAATCGTTAATTCATTATGTCGCTTGGGTTTCCGTGTGGCGCAGTGGTAGCCCACTCGCCCGGTAAGCGAGGGGCACAGGTTCCAATCCTGTCATGGGAGAATTTTTAATGATACCTTTCTCCTTGTAAAACATTTCTAGAAAAATATATCGTCATAAAATCCCCGGGAACTCGTGTGAAGTAATCAAAACAAATTGAAATTCATTTGTTTCACATAAATAAATCGATTTAAAAAATATAAGAAAGCAATGAAATCAAAGTAATAAAAATATCACGAAATATCATAGAAAAATAAAATGTCATAAATAAAAAATGACTCAAAAATGTAACACAACACAATATTACCCATAAGAGGGACCGCATACGTGCAGAGACGTGAGTTCGACCTTCGCCGCGAGTGAATTTTTGAAGATAATATATTAGTAAATATGCCTAGGCATTTAAAAACACATTTCAAAATGTTAATATTTTTTCTAGACATGAAGCAGACACGCTTCGCTCGCTCGATCAATTAGTTTTCCTACTTGTAAGAGTGTTAGCGGGAACCTACACACCTATGTAGGTTCCTGCGCATGCAAACGAAGCGCCAGCGTTTAACTTAATTATTCAATAGCCATGACTGTCGGACTGTTGGTCTCGTTATGCCTGATTAGGGAATTCAGTACAACACTCTATTCAAACGTTATCCTGAAATTAGTACGAAATGAAGTTACGTAACGTGTCGACTGTTCTACACGTGTCTATAATTTGAGTATTTTGACTTTAGATTTTTCTTCTGTTTTCGCGATGCTGGATATAAGAGGAGTAGGTATATACGCCAACGACCTTGAAACTGAAAATCGCTGTCGGGCTCATCGAAAATTGTTGATTATTTCATGACGGAATGTCGTAGAACTTTTTTTTGTGCACGGATTGTAGGTGACATTGTTTCCTACATTTTGGTGTAGTTTTAAGACAAGAACCTCCTATTGGTGCAAAGCCTATCCAAATTTTAGACAAAAAATGTCTGATTTGGCTAAAATGTCGATAGGCTTCAATACGTGTCGACATATTTGTATGGAAACTGCACTAAAATATCGGAAACAAAGTCGCCTACAATCTGTACACAAAAAAAAGTTCTACGACATTCCGTTATGAAATAATCAACAATTTTCGATGCGCCCGACATGGATTTTCAGTATTTCAGAATAGGGCCCTGCAAAATGTCTTTAATTTATATTTTGACTTTCTTTTACACCTTTTAACAATATACCTGGTTAATTACGGCCAAAAGTGCCCAATATGCTGGCGGCAGACCAGACCTCTCTCTGAGGCGGCTCACAAGCTCAGCAACTAAACCCTTGGCGCCAGAACCCCACGGACCCAGAAACCAGAAGTCTCAACGGCAAACGGAATAAAAATTTACGCCGACTCCAGGCAAGCGTATTTGAGTCGATTGGCCCGAGCTGCCGCTTCGGCTTCTTTTGGAGACGTAAAAGTAGGAAAGCGGACCCCGGGCTCTCGAGAGAGATGCAACCGGGAACAACGCTCGGATGATGATGATGATGATGGTCCGAGCTGCCGCTTCGGCACCCGCCGCTGCCACCGGCTGAGTTGCAGAAATGTGACAAGCGGCAAAGGTACTTACGTAAGTAGCATCCCAAACCATGCAGCGCCTCTTCTGCCAAGGAAGACCGTGCGTGAGACCATCCGGACGTCTACCGTCGGAACAAGATAGACCGGGGGGCTCCAACGCCAAAGGCACCTCCGCCCGAATCAGAGCTCGCCGAATTATTTCGTTGAGCGCGTGATGCCTAGGCCTCCGACCCAGACACTACCCCCTTTTTATATTGTATTGCATGATAGATAGATAAACACTTGATATGCCAAAAAATAAATTAATATACAAGAAGGAACCTATAACAAAGAAAAAAACTTAAAAACTAGTGTGGCAGTATGGGCGGCCTTATCGGATAAGGCTAATCTCTTCCAATAATAGTTTAATTGAAATATTAAAACAAAGTAAAAAAATAACGTATCATAAAATTTAACTTGCGTAATATTTATATTATAACTTTATCTTTTACCTAATTAAATTAAAACAAATGTAAGTAAATTATAATAAAATAAATGACATTTATTCTCTCATCACAAAATCGTAAGAGATCGAGTAAGATAATCGAGAGACTGGTGCCTTGTATATGTACTAGGTAAGTAAAATCTGTGATACAGGCAGGGCACCACACAAAGCCTCCTCTATAGTTACAAATATTAGCTCACTTAAACTAACGACTTTGAGGTGGTGTGGAGGTGAATATTCTTATGGTACCCGGTGAGTGAATGATGTTACAACAGAGTGCAGGTTGTGTGTGGGATGATACCCTTCACGATACCAGTCTCAAAGGAGTCCGGGATCAGGAATCTCAACAGTAGGTTTAAAGAATATTTATTTCTCAAAGAACTTAAAAAACAGTACATTCAAAGAGAAACTTACAAAACTAGGTATATTTAGTTATCTAGGTCTCGGTGGAGAAGCGATTTTAACAAAAACATGATCTTATAAACTTATTAAAATAGTATAAGTAATCTAAATATTATAAATCTACTAGCTGACCCCGCAGACGTTGTCCTGCTCGTTAAATAATACGTCATCGTCATACGTCATCGTCATACGTCATCGCTGAGTTTGATTTTGATTTTCCAGCTTTTCTTTATAAATTTTTGTTATAAACCTCACGGAGCCCGAGACCTTTCCAACGAATGCAAAACCGTGGAAATCGGTTCGTGCGTTCTGGAGTTATAGCGTCAGGAAGGAAAACCCGACTTATTTTTATATAGTAGATTTCAATATTTGATTGTTTACCGTACCGCGTCGCCTCTGGCCACGTGGTTCGAGTCGAGCGAGCTGAGTCTAAACGCCACAGCTACCCACAACCCAAGCGCGTCACAGTGCGGTAGGTGTGCGCATACGCTTGACCACCACTGACCCCATTCGCGCTAGGAGATCTGGACGCAGAAGGCGCCACAATGACCTTCAGCCTCCGTGATGTGGTTTGCAGGCGGTAGACTCGTGGGGGTCTGCCGCTGCACAAGAACCCAGACGGACCGGAGCTGCGTGCGTCGTCCAGAGGCCGGAGGACATAAATAACCTCTTATAGTTGAGGGGCTCACGTATGGGGTAATGCCTGTCAGGGTCGTGGATGAATGGCACACCGCACCCACGTCCCTAACAATAGGGCAGAAGAGAAACGGTGAAGTTTTAGTGAGTATACCCTTGGCCGCATACCATCTCAGGTCAAGGGGAGCCTCACACCCCCCCCCCCCCCCCCCGAGGTGGCGGGAAGGTGCATAAGGAAGCATTTCTTCGCCTAAAAAAAAAAAAGGTGTGCGCATACGCTTCGAACATCGAACAGTACATATTAGGTAAACATAAATCTATACTTCTATACTAATATTATAAAGCGGAAGAGTTTGTTTTTTGTTTGTTTGTTTGTTTGTTTGTTTGTTTGAACGCGCTAATCTCAGCAACCACTGGTCCGATTTGAAAAATCCTTTTGGTGTTGGATATTATATTTTCAAAAAAAATAGGGATCCTTACTAAAAGTTCAATAATGTAACACAAGGTGTGAAAAAAATTACCAAAAAATTCCTTACGCCGCGTGCGCTGCGAAAACTATTGGATATAGAACAAAACTATGTACTACAACTTTGTAGAACATGTAATTGTCTACCAAAAACATTGCAACACCATATGTCTAACTATTGTAGTTATCTCACAATAAGTGTTTTTGTAATTTTTGTAAATAATTAAAAGGCCGTCGCTTTAACCCTCTATTGCATGAATTATGAAGGAGATGAAAAAAAAATTTTTTTTCAGTAAATATTTCTTTTATTAGGCTTAATTAAACAATTTAAACAAAAAATAAAAAAAAACCGTTAATTATTTTAGGAATTACCACTCGAAGCCATATATGGTTTGGTATGCAATCAAGTGAAATAATTTAGGGTTCATATATGGCTTTGTATGCATTGCTGGTGTCGGAAATATTACAAATTAAATAAGACAAAATCCAAATATATGAAATTCTGTGAAGCAATTTCTTTTGTCATTGTAGAAATTTTAATTTAATTTAACTTAAAAGAAATTTAAGCAAGTTGAATGCATAAGAAGCCATATTTGGTAATGATAGTACTTTGACGGGATTGCATACGAAGCCATATTTGGTAGGCAGCGTTTTGTCCAGAATGCATACGAAGCCATATATGGCAAAGAAAAAAAAGTTGCATAAATGAAAAAAGGAAAGAAAATTCGGAAAAAATGCATCACAACCACATTGTTTTACTTGCAAAGAACACATAAAAAAATAAGAGATTTTTTACTAACCTTTTTGTATGTTTTTTTCACCAATTCAATTTGAAAATATTTAATTGCACTGTACTGGTCGGAGTCGCTGCACATAACCTCAAATCTAAGCCCAGTTAACTTTCACCACAGATGAAAAATATACGTTTCGTTTCACATTGATATAGGTAACGATATTTGAAAAATTTATTTTAAAAATATATTGATTGAATACTAATAAAATAATTTTAAAAATATGCAGCCATATTTGGCTTCCTATGCGGTAAAGGGTTAATAACCTTTTATTTTATACCTTGGTATTAATCCTTATCAAAATAAGTTACTTCATATTCAAGACGAATTCAATACCTTTCTAGGACCTTTTGAATTATTTAATTCGGACATTTCATTCAAAAGATATCGCGATATTAAAAATGTAAGTATGTTGCAACCAAATAAGTATTAAGTATTGCGCGCGCATGTATGAGAGCGGTCGGCGCCTTGCAAAGCGGTTGTGCTCAGCGATACTTTTTAATACTTTTTTAGGGTTCCGTACCCAAAGGGTAAAAACGAAACCCTATTACTGAGACTTCGCTGTCTGTCTGTCTGTCCGTCTGTCCGTCTGTCACCAGGCTGTATCTCATGAACCGTTATTGCTAGACGGTTGACATTTTCACAGAAGATGTATTTCGGTAGCCGCTACAACAACAAATACTAAAAACAAAATAAAACAAAAATTTAAGAGAGGCTCCCATACAACAAACGTCTTTTTTAGTTATAGTTGTCAATTTCCGTATCTAATTGGATTTTGTATTATATAATTTTTGTACAGATGTTATAAGTACAGAATAATAAATAAACAAATCTAGCTGTGTAGCCCCGGCATAGAATAGGGTTACCCCATCTCATCCCGTGGGTGTCGTAAAGGCGACTAAAGGTCATAGCACACTTAAACGACTCTGCTCCAACACCACTCCCACCCAACACTGCCCAAAACTAAGACGACTGCTCGCAGTCTACGCGGCGACAGCTAGCAGGCAACCAGCAGTCCACGCGGCGACAGCTAGCAGACGGCCAGCTGTCCACCCGCCTTTACCGTACCGTACGATTTAAATCGTACGGTTGGCAACACTCCGCGACGACGCGCGCGGCGACTGCTAGCAGTAAGCGTGCGGCCAGCGAGGCGTCGACTCCCGAGCAGTCTGACGGCGGTAAGCTCGCTGTAAGCGAGCTGTCTGCTAATTTATGATGCCAATGTAAAATATATCTAAAGATCAATATTTAAAGCCCATATTTGAATTATATTATTTTTGCCGGGTGGGAGCGGAGTCGTGTGAGTGTGCTATGACCTTAAGGGATCTGAGGGAGATTAGCTAACCTTAAGTACTCCCCGCGCGGTGGCGGATAAACTACTTGATCCCTAAGAGGGTTGGTGTCAGGTAGGCGGCCGACCGTAAAAACATTGCCAAATCTAATTGCAGCAGGTATGGTCAATGATGACTTACCGACTGCGCGGACCCCAAATTAAAAAAAAAACAATTTGGGGTTTAGCGGACTCCGGGCTCCCCGAGAGGGATACAACCGGGAACATCGCTCAGATGAGAAGAAATAAATAAACAAATCCTGAAAGTCACTTTTCTACGCGGACGAAGTCGCGGGCATATATAATATTAGCAGTACACAAAAGCGTACTGTACGGAAAGAGGAAAAAAACACAAATAGGTAGTAGGGTAAGCAGTACAATGATTGGCAGTTTAAGGAGAACCTTGACTTTTAACGATTCTTACTCTAAAATAAGGTTAAAATTAAAAAAATATTTCATTTTAAGTTGTTCCCCGATTCAAGGTGTTTATTTATATAATAACTATAAAGACCTATCTCATCGTTTTTAATATTTTAATGTGAAAAACATAAAAAAGGAGTCAAAAGTACAATCATTGGCCTTGGTGTATAGAAATTGGCATACCAAAAGTATAATTATTGGCATGTCAATCATTGTGCTTTGCGTTTATTACTATCTATTACTTTGACAAAAACTTTGAACTCCTCAACCCCCATTGCAGAATCTTTGTTAAAAAGTCATGTACTCGAATGCAACACAAAATTTAAATTTCAACATGTAAGAAATCATGATATTATGGTAAGCCTTAAGCAAATAAATCTGAAGAAGACTAAAGATCTATGGGGGATCTCCGTGCCTATTGTAAAGTCTATTATTGAACATATTGTGCCAGATTTAGTCATGATTTTCAATAGGTGTATTGACTGTGGTGTATTTCCTGATCTAATGAAATTAAGTAAAATTACTCCCTTATTTAAATCGGGTAGTACGTCAGATCCCACTAATTTTAGACCAATTTCTGTACTACCATCACTTAGTAAAATCTTTGAAAAAATTATTTTAAACCAACTTTTAAAACATTTTCATGATAATAATATTCTCCACAATAAACAGTTCGGTTTCAGTAAGGGACGTTCAACTACTGATGCAGGTATTGCATTACTTCAAAGTATATATAAAGCCTGGGAGGAGTCACACGATGCCTATGGGGTGTTCTGTGACTTATCCAAGGCATTTGATTGCGTTAAACATGATACATTGATCATGAAACTACATCACTATGGTATTAAAGATAGCGCTCTGGATCTTATTTCCTCCTATTTGAGCAATAGGGTTCAGTGTGTCGATGTCAACGGAAAACGATCCCCCGGCTCTCCTGTAACAATGGGGGTTCCTCAAGGATCCATATTAGGACCATTCCTGTTTTTAGTTTATATTAATGACCTACCTTACCTAGTAAGGGACAAACATGAGATAGTATTGTTTGCAGATGATACCTCATTGGTATTTAAAGTTAAAAGACGCCAATTAAATATAGACGACGTGAACAATGCTCTCTCTAAAATAGTATATTGGTTCAATACCAATAATCTTTTACTGAATGGATCCAAAACAAAATGTATTAAATTCACACTTCCTAATGTTAAACATGTCAAAACTGTAGTGAAAATTAATAACGAGGAAGTCGAAAAGGTTGAGAAGGCTGTCTTTCTAGGTATAACTCTAGACTCTAAGCTTCAATGGGGCCCACATGTGGAAGCTTTGTCCGCTAGACTAAGTTCTGCAGCTTACGCTGTTAAGAAAATTCGTGAATTCACAGATATTAAGACTGCCCGCCTGGTCTATTTCGGCTACTTCCACAGCATTATGTCATATGGCATCCTGCTGTGGGGGTGTGCTGCAGATATTAAGGATATCTTCATTTTACAGAAGAGAGCGGTTCGAGCTATCTACGGGTTGGGCCCTAGAGAATCACTTAGAGAAAAATTTAAAGAAATAAATATTTTAACAGTATATTCACAATATATTTACGAAAATCTTTTATACGTCCATAAAAATAAGGACAAGCTTGTTAAAAATCGGGACATACATTTATTTAATTTAAGAAATAAAGATGATCTAACTGTGCCCTGGAGTAGGCTCCAGAAAATAAACAGGTCCTTCTCTAGCTCATCTATGCTCTACTATAATAAGTTACCCAAGAATGTGTGTGACATGTCCATTAATAAATTTAAAACATATATTAAAAGCAAACTGTACAGGATGGCATACTATAATACATCGGATTATATTAACGATAAAAATCCATGGAAATGAATACTTTATTGAAAGACGGGGACAGACAGGGGCACGATCGCGTTCGCGAATGCTTGGTTCGTTCGGCTCGGTTCGGTTCGTCCTGGGGCGTATTCATGGAGTTCTGTGGTAAAGTAGCAGGATAAGTTATGGAAAGGAGTAAATAGATGGTTCTACCTACGAATTTTATAATAAAATTCTAGAGTGTAGGAAAGGAATGCAAGGCTGGTACCACAGAACTCTGGTGGTGGGTCCCGGGGCGGTTTGGGCGGTGTTGGGCGGGTTGTGTGTTTGTGGATGAGATAGTGTTTAAGTATTTTTTTTTTTTTTTTTTTTTTATGTTTATTATTTTGTATATTATAATTTATTTGAACAGATAGACAGACAGACAGAGTTACTTTCGCTCTTGTAATGCTAGTAAGGATTATTATAGTAAGTATGGATTATTGCTCCAGTTCCACTTTTCTTCAATAATATTATATATGCGACAATGTAAATCACATGATTACTGCAAAAAAAAATATACAAAAAAAAAAAACCCCATGAGTTTCTTGTGTCTTCTTCTCATGTCATGGAGGTCGCGATCCGAAGACATAGTAGAGTAAATTAAATAAAAAAAAAATGACATGTCAAAGAGATATCTTGCTAATATCCGAATGAATAAACGTACTTTGATTTTTTTTTTTTTTTTTTTTATTAGCACTGCCAATTTTTATACTACGTTAGTGCCAATAATTATACAAATGCATTATAAAAATCGATAGTGATGTGCAGGATGTTACTTTTATAGGTTTATCGAGCTCACGCCAATATGTAGGTAGGTAGGTGTAGGTACAATAAAACAAAATTTAGTTAGATAATTAGGTAGGTAGTCTTATTAATTAGGTAGGATTTTAGCTTATACATAATATTGAACTACACACTTTTATTAATAAGTCTATATTTCCAAAAACATAACATAGAAAAGTTCGAATTTTCAACAGTCGTACCTAGAACAAAGGTTGTTTGCCTAGACATTTGGAATGTGATTAATAAATGTGTGTTAGCGGTGGATTTTCTACTTACCTACATTTTCATTTAACTTAATATCGACATCGGTACATCACTACATCTTTTAAAACAATGAATACAAAGATTGGCACAGGTAAAAGTATAATGATTTTTTTTTATTTTTTTTTTTATTTATTTATTTAATAACAAAAGTAAACTTATAAAACAATATGCAGACCAAAAATCACTATGATTTGTCTGGCGTGCTAGGGCTAGTACAGATCAACTGACTGATCTGAATAAACAAATTAACAAAATAGTATTTATACAAAACATAAGTAGGTATCTAAATATAAAACTAACAACAACATGCCTCACATGCACGATGTATATCCCAACAAAGGGTAGGTATGTACCCACCAAATAAAAAAAAACCAACAAACTCCGCAATCATAAAGCAAAAATTATAATTATTATTGTGCGAGGTAAATACAAGGGTAAGTAAGTACCAACACAAACTCGCTAGAGTGAGGAGGTAGTACAAATTTAAATGTCGAGCGCAGTGATCCATGCATCGTATGATAGATGCAAAGATTAGAAATATTCTACAAGGTGTCAATGAAGTGTTGTTTGAGTTTTTTTTTAATATTGTATGTTGTGATCGAATTTTTGAGAGTGAAATCTAAGTTATTTAATAAACGGGGAATTATGTATTTAGTAGTTCTTTCGCCGTAAACATTGTTAGGGGCCGTTGTCATTTTTAAAACTTGATTAATTAACATGGCCAATGACGAAAAAGTATAATGATTGACCCTGCCAGAATCTAGTTAGAGTGGTTCTATGATTAGGAATCAAACATTAAATTCATTAAAAGTTGCCGATAGCATTTAATAAAAATTTATAATAGAAAAAATAATTTAAAGCACTTAGTATAATCATTGGCATCGATGCCAATCACTAATCTTTCATATGAGCCATGGGTACTAACCTTGGCATACCATTTTCTAGGTAATCTTTAGTATTTTTGCATCAATTAAGCTATTTAAACCTAATTTTAATCGTAATTTAATCGACAAGAAACCTACTAAATATCAATGTAAAAGTACTTACTTCTTATGATTTTTCTGTACACAAAAGTATAATGATTGTTTCGGTTACGACTTACGTACTACGACCCCAAATAAAAAAAAACTATTTGGGGTTTAGCGGACCCCGGGCTCCCGAGAGGGATGCAACTGGGAACATCGCTCAGCTTGCAGTTACACTTTACTTTCAATGCTTGTAGCTTGAAACTTTTTGCGAAATCGAAACCACAATTTAGGACAAGACAAATACAAAGTATTCAAATCTCGATAAAGAAGCGACGTGGAAATGCTATGTAGATTTGTGCATCCTCACATGTGATATTACCCGAGTAAAGTTAGAGGAAAAAACTTATCTTCTGTACAATAATATATTCATATCGTTTTTGAGCTCCTTGAAATCGTTACCATAAGACGTAGTCATTAAATTCTTACCGTCTACTATACAAGGTGTAATGATTTCTATCATCTAGAAGATGGTCCTACGGTCCTAGGGATACAAGATAGAGTGTGAAATACTTTAAGTAGGTACCTACACTATTTAAAGTATTTACTATTAAAAAAAAAACTCGTGAGGTCTCAGTTCGGGGCGAACTTCTAGAATAGGTATAATATAATAAAAAAACCCGCCTGCTTAAAAAAACTTTAAATAAAAACATATACATAATAAAAACTGAAAAGAAAATAAAACAAGTCCAGTAGTCACAGAAAATAGCGACTTTAACAGTCGGGACCCATTGACTACCTAAAATCTTGCTCATAATATACCTTTTCAGTAATGGGTCCCGACTGTTAAAGTCGCTATGTTCTGTGACTACTGGACTTGTTTTATTTTCTTTTCAGTTTTTATTATGTATGTATGTATATGTTTTTATTTAAAGTTTTTTTAAGCAGGCGGGTTTTTTAAATTTTTATTTAATTTTTTTATAGCCAGCATTAGGTGCAAGACGTATTATTAAATCAATTTTATTGTATTTTAATCGCAATCGCATCATTTCATTGAGACGGTTATTAAGTTGAGGATTATTCAGTAAGCTGCGGTAATATAAGGTATGGACGATTTCTAACCAACTTTAAACCGTTGTAGATCCCTAATGGTTACATTTAATGAAAAATGATTAGAGAAACCTAACAATGATTTTTGAATAACTATTCAACGATACCCCATTTGATATAGCCAGTCAACTTTTGTTTTCTTAACCAACTTTAAGTCGTTGTAGATCCCAAATAGTTGAACTAAATGAAAAATGATCAAGGAAACCTAATGATGAATGATTTTCAAATACCTATTCGACGATACCCCACTCGACATAGTCAGACAATTTTTCTTTTTTTCTTTTTTACAATATGGCGGCTGGTGGACGCCATTTTGAATTTTGATAAATGTCATGTCTTCAGTGACACTCCCAGGATTAAGACGAATCGATTGACGTGCGAATCATCAAAATCGGTCCAGCCGTTTGGCCTCTGGAGCGCCACATAGGAACACACATACAAACAAACAAACATACATAGACTGATAAACACATAACGTAAAAAGAAAGGTGAAGTGTGTAAAACAAGATATGAGAGAAATGAGTAGTAGTACCTACGTTGAGATGAAGGTTAAATAAAGAATAAAAATTAAAAAAACCCCCGACTTAAAAAATCTTCCAAGTTAAAACAAAACTAAACTTTAAAAAGGCAAAAATCATAAGCCGAAAACAAATGTCATGTATCTGAGTAGGTATGTGAATTTGACCCTCCATATACTTTGAACGGCTGAGCCGATTTTGATTAAACATGCATATTTTTGTCACAAAAGTCATGCTCTTTTGCATATTTGAAAACATTCGGTTTTTATTTTCAAGCTTCAACCAACATGTTTTATGAACGGCTGAGCCGATTTTGATCAAACATAGCTAAGAACACTCGCGTAAAAGTCACCTATCAACCAAAAAAACCACATTGAAATCGGTTCATCCGTTCGTGAGCTACGATGCCACAGACAGACAGACAGACAGACACGTCAAACTTATAACACCCCTCTTTTTCCGTCGGGGGTTAAAAATGGAAGAAGAAGACATACGGCGCCAACTACAAAAATTTAAGATGAGACATCGTTTGGCGTTTTTCACGTAATTAAGATTATTTATACAGCGCAAGCAACTTTAATTCGTGCTATTTATGACGCTGTAGTGCCCAGGAAATTTTTAGGTGGAATAAAGTTGTCCAGCACTTTAATATTTTCAGGAATAAAGTTGCCCAGCACTTTTTATTATATATATTTTTTTATTTTCTTATAGAGAGACTAGCAGATTCCCGCGGTTTCACCCGCGTAAGTCCCGATCCCGTGAGCATATCGGGATCAAAAGTAGCCTATGTTACTCACGGTGAATGTAGCTTTATAATGGTGAAAGAATTTTTGAAATCGGTCCAGTAGTTTCGGAGATTACCCCCAATATACATACATACATGTTACTAACGTTACCTCTTTATAATATTACAATATACATACATACATACATGTTACCAACGTTACCTCTTTATAATGTTAGTATAGATTATTATTATATAGTATATAGTATAGAAGTATAGATAAAAAAGCCAGTTGTAGGCTTGTTGTAGGTATCAAAGCACTTGACTGTACCTATTCCCGCACTACGCTGAATACGGCTCCAACATAGAAAACCCATTCACATAATTAAATTAAACTTCTGTAGCCTGCCACTGTTTAATAAAAGCAAATCCTATTGTTAAATAATGTTCAGAACATTCAGTTAATATCTTAACTTGCTTCAGAAAAACGAGCGAACCACAGACAAACGAAACCAACTAAGTATTAAATGAGGCCACAACAAAGAGGTTTACTCGTATTCCGAAAATTCTGTAACAAAAAATTTAAATGACTCCTATTCACGGTTACTGGGTTTATAAAATACTCATGTGCTTGACGTTTGTAATTTGGGAAAGAAATGTTGATATTGTAACAGGAAAATTGTCGTACATAAAAGTCACTTCTCATTGCTCTTATATGGAATGGAATACATACTTAGTAGTAAGTATTGTTCTGTGTAGAACAGTATTTTGTTTAAACAAAATACAAGCTAGGTAGGTTTGTGTCTTGATCTCTTGTACAGTTTCATAAATCCGTAATATTTTGTCAATCTAATAAGTAAGTAATTACTAGCTGACCCGGCAAACGTTGTTTTGCGTTATAAATTATAGATAGTAGCCGATTCTCAGACCTACTGAATACGTATACAAAATTTCATAAAAATCGGTCAAGCCGTTTCGGAGGAGTAAGGTAACTAACACTGTGACATGGAAATTTTATATATTAGATTATTGATTCTGAGAAGAAACAGAAACGGAACGATACGGTTTTGATTTTGAACTTATCTGTGGCGTCGCCCGTAGATGAACAAAGTATGAACACCGACATTCAATTTTGATTACAATAAACTAAAATGACATTTCATACTTTGCAATTAAAATTGTGACTAAAACGGGCCTCTACCTACGTGTTTGCTTTGGCCCCACGCACGCCTTCCAAAGGTCCGGGCTCCATAGCCCCGTGAAACGGAAACGTTACAAACAATAATAATAATAAGCGGCAATTTTAAATACATGTCTCATAGTCAGGAAATTTTTAGAAATAGAAGAAAATCCATCCCCTCTTAGTACAAATATGACATAAAAAATACAAATAATTAGAAATAGTATATACATGCTAATTTACTTGGCTTATGCCCGTAATTAGCATTAAAACCGGCTTTAAGCTGAGAAAAAACAAAGAAAACCAATAATCATAATAATTCATTTATTCATCCCACAATGCAATGAAGTTTACAGTTCAAACTTAGGAATAAGAAGATGTTAAAACTAAATGCTTAAGAGGATAGTCTCCATTCTCTTTCTCCATACAAACGTAGTTTAAATTTTCCTCCCTGAAAAAAAAACATAAAAGCAAATATGTTTATGCCATAAAACTTATATCTGTCATGCATGACTATGCATCTACCTTTTTATTTTTTTCATTTTATTATTTTTTTATTTATTATTAATATTTTCATTAGAAAATAAAAAAAACCCGGCCAAGTGCGAAACTCGCGCACGAAGGGTTCCGTACCTCTATCACAATTGGGTACCGAACCCTAAAATCGTTTACCACTTTTAAAATTTGATAGGAAAATGTGACATATTTAGCTTCGATTCTTACTTCCATCATACGACTACACCACTAAAAAGAAAAATGAAAGAAAAAAAAAACTTTGGCACAAAGACAATCTAACCTCTTTGGTAAGTGAAGGCAGACTGGTATTTGACAGATAGGGCAGCCATTTTGAATTTCATGACCTACTCGATTCGATGTTTTTGAAACACGTTTGTTGTATGGGAGCCCCTCTTAAATATTTGTTTTAATTTGTTTTTAGTATTTGTTGTTGTAGCGGCAACCGAAATACATCTTCTGTGATAATTTCAACCGTCTAGCTATTACGGTTCATGAGATACAGCCTGGTGACAGACGGACGGACGGACGGACGGACGGACAGACAGACAGACAGACAGACAGACAGACAGACAGACAGCGAAGTCTCAGTAATAGGGTCCCGTTTTTACCTTTAGGTACGGAACCCTAAAAAAGGTAGATGCTCTTAAATTAAACTTAGAATATTGTGGGACACTGGTGTCAGATGTAGGCGAGTGCCTGTGTTTCGGATAACCAGGTCCCATCCCGTAGAAAAGAAGGGTACACCAGAAGACATAATTTAAATTAGGTAGTGTTTGCTAATATTCAGTAATATTTCGATATTTCTCAACTTTGATTGCGTAGTTATAACGTATATGTATGCCAAGTTACAGTTTCTCAGAACTAAGCGTCTAAGTTTTAGTATACCAACATAAAACTGGGCTGACTAGGGACGGGCCCAGGCTGACTCGAGGCTGACCGAGTTTTTTAAGCATAACTTTTTAGTGTTCTTTGTACCATATTAGTCTCAACTTGGTACTCGATGAGTTAGGTTAGGTTAGACTTGTCTTAAGACAATTTAAGACCAGACAAGACAAGACAAATACAAAGTAGGCACCTATTCAAATCTCGATAGAATTTGATTCAAAGAGGCGACGTGGAAATGCTATGTAGATACGTGCATCCTCACATGTAATAAAATACATACCCGAGTAAAGTTAGAGGAAAAAACTTATCTTGTGTGCAAGATATTCATATTGTTTTTGAGCTCCTTAAGAGGAGTATATACGCCAACGACCTTGAAACTGAAAATCCCTGTCGGGCTCATCGAAAATTGTTGATTATTTCACGACGGAATGTCGTAGAACTTTTTTTTGTGCACAGATTGTAGGTGATATTGTTTCCTACATTTTGGTGTAGTTTTAAGACAAGAACCTCCTATTGGTGCAAAGCCTATCCAAATTTTAGACAAAAAATGTCTGATTTGGCTAAAATGTCGATAGGCTTCAATACGTTTCGACATATTTGTATGGAAACTGCACTAAAATATCGGAAACAATGTCGCCTACAATCTGTACACAAAAAAAAGTTCTACGACATTCCGTCATGAAATAATCAACAATTTTCGATGCGCCTATACTATACGAGGTGTAAGAATGATAGAGCCAGAAGATGGTTCTAGGGATACAAGATGGAGTGTGAAATACTTAAAGTAGGTAAGTACACTATTTACAGTATGTAGTGAAAATAAAAACTCGTGAGGTCTCAGTTCGGGGCGAACTACTAGTTATTTATATGTCGTTCTTCTTGAGAATTAATTGTGATTCAAGAAATTTTTTTAACATCAACCATGTCAGGGTATCGAACGTCGATACGTTGAGCCTACTAGCTTTGTGGCATTGAATTCCCAGATGTCTACCCACTACGCCAATCGTTCAATTGCAAGTTTAGTGAAAATTTCGTATAACTTTCTTCCACGGTGTTATGTCTATATAGGTATATAGATGTTGCCATGTTGCCATGGTTAGCTGCCTCGGCTCGGCCGAGCGTCAGCTCGGTACAGGAGGGTTACTGCGGTTCGTTTCGATACGACATCGATACTGTCATACGATGATTCTACTGTCACATTCTAATAGTAGGGTGACAGTAGAACCATCGTTATGACAGTATCGTTGTCGTATCGAAACGAAGTAACCCTCCAGGTAACAGAGTAAGTAAATGTAACTATCAATTTTCTAGATCACTTAATTAATAAAAATAAATCCGGCTTTTTTTTTTATAGATTCGTCATGTCTGTCTGTCCGTCTGTCTGTCTGTCTGTCCGTCCGTATGTCACAGCCACTTTTCTCCGAAACTATAAGACATATACTGTTGAAACTTAGCAAGTAGATGCGGCCTTTGAACCGCATTAAGATTTCCACACAAAAATAGAAAAAAAATCTATAAAATTTTGGGGTTCCCCATACTTTGAACTGAAACTAAAAAAAAAATTCTCATCAAACCTATACGTGTGGGGTATCTATGGATAGGTCTTTAAAAATGATATTTCTATTTTAAAAATGAGGTTTCTAATATATTTTTTTTCTAAACTGAATAGTTTGCGCGAGACTCTTCCAAAGTGGTAAAATGTGTGTGTCCCCCCCCCCCTGTAACTTCTAAAATTAAAAATGATGAAACTAAAAAAAATATATGATGTACATTACCACGTAAACTTCCAACGAAAATTAGTTTGAACGAAATCTAGTAAGTAGTTTTTTTTAATACGTCATAAATCGTAAACCGCAATTTACCTTCCAAAACAAAACAGGTTGTATAGAAAATGGTACGGAACCCTTCGTGCGCGAGTCCGATCTGCACTTGGCCGGTTTTTCTGTACCGTTTTGTGTAATGTAATATCTTTAGGGAATTATTTAGAACATTAGGTAAAAACGTAATCCCTTAAAAAATAAAATTTGAGTAGGTATATTGGATTTTTTTTTACTAATCTTACTAATTTCTTACTTTTCTATAACATTTTTAAAATGGTAATTACTGTAGTGAAATTCGACATTTCTTTGATACATGTCGAAGCCCGTTTTACAAAGAACAGGCGAGTTTGCATACAGACAGATGGCGTAACTGTGGAAGTTAGATCGCGCTATCGTTGCGTTTTAATGAAGCGGTCTGGGTCTGGCCAATCGGACTGAATCAGTGATATTGTCAACTTAGTCCTAAGTAGTTATAAGGTTAACGTGATGTTTACGTGCCTTATTTTTATATTAGGTTAGGAGGATCCATTATCGACACATAGAAAACATTTAGTATTTTTGAAATCGTTTGCTTATCAAACGATAATTAATGACGATTTAGGAAACACACAATCGACCGTCGACGGCCTACCTACTTTAGCACAAAACACAAAAAAGAGTTAAAAATATCATCAGTTATATCATTAGCGTCATGATGGCGTGACCAACTCTCCTATACTAAACTTTATATATATACTATTATCTCCTATACTTTATATTGTCAGATTTACTAACAAATTGGAACCTCAGTTAAAAAAATTAGTACCTCTTTCATTTAAAAGATATTCACGAAAAACCCATCATGACGTCATGATGGCGGAACAAAAAGAAAACGAACTCGGAGCTAATAATCACTTATGCACATATTAGGTACCTAATTGGTACCGGCCAAAACTGTAGTAAAACTGTGGATTATGTCAGAGAAAACAAAACAGGAGACAAAAACCCTGGTCTCGCCATCTTGACGTTTTGATTTTTTTTGAAATATCATATCGATTCAGACTCTAGAAATAAAACGCTTATATCTTTTAAAGTATAAGGTTATTGTTGGTTTGAGAAGCATTTTCCGCAGCTACCAATTAGGTACAATATCTACAAACATTAAACGTTAAGAAATTACTTATACGTAGGTATACCTATATGATATTTAAAAAAAATTCAAAACGTCAAGATGGTGAGACCATGGTTTTTTGTCTCCTGTTTTGTTTTCCCTGACATAATCCACAGTTTTACTACAGTTTTGGCAGGTACCAATTAGGTACTAAATATGTGCATAAGTGATTATTAGCTCCAGCATTAGCTGAGTTCGTTTTCTTTTTGTTCCGCCATCATGACGTCATGATGGCGAGACCAGGGTTTTTCTTGAATATCTTATAAACCAAAGATTTTTTTAACTGAGGTACCAAATAGTACCAATTTGGTAATAAATCCGACAGTATAAAGTTTTAATATCGGAGAGTTGGTCCCGCCATCATGACGCTAATGTTATATCACACCACTTTTCTGATCAATCTAAATTCTGGAGCATTGATCGAGATCATAATACAACCGTGGGAGGTGTCAAAAGTTGACGACAACCTTATGCAACACATCACTTTCATGATGAAACTACCTATAAACTGCTTTGCTTGTTGACTACAAGACTCTAAAATAAATGAAATAAAACGAAGAAGAAGGCACCTAAGTAGGAATGTAATCTGAAGAATCCTAAAATATCTACGAAATCACTCAAGTGAAAAATAAAATGTGAAAAATATTGAATAAAGCATCAGTCGCGTAATTTTCAGGAAGTTAACGCAATTTCCGTGGATCTAGATGAACGCTCGACGTTAGTAGATGACTTTAAACTTGTTACCAACTTCGTGTTTTCGTTGCACTACAATTATTTATTTATGCGGGTGAAACCGGTGCACACAGCTATTTTCTAATTCTTGACGACCTCTGTGGCGCGTCGTGCGAGAGCGCGATTGCAATGCAGGAGGTTGCGGGTTCGATTCCCGCCGGGTGCAAGTATTTATGCTTAAAAATAAATATTTGTGTCTGGTCTGGGTGTCCTTCTATGTATAATATGTATGTATTTACAAAAGAAAAATAAATATAAGTATTATATCCGTTGTCTAGTCACCGTAACACAAGCTTAGTCGCTTACCACGGGGCTAGATGGCGCTGTGTGTTGTTCACAGAATTTATTTATTTATTTATAATTTAAGTTATTTTACAAAAGCTTACAAATGAGTTGCTTAAAAGATCGCGTTTCTTTCTAACGACGGACACTTAGGTACACTTAAATAGAACTTCCAGTCGCAGTGTTCAGTGTGTGAATGGTTCTAAATCGGTTCCATTTCCCGTCTTCAAATCGAGAAAATGTAAGGCGGTCTCATATACAGCCTTAGATAAAAACAAAAATAGTAGATACGGTATATTCTACCATTGCGTATTAGAAAAATGAGCTAGAAACACCTACACGCATTTTAATAAAATTATTGTTTTTAAAAACATTTTTCTTTAAGAATGATTCAGGCATTTGTAAATAAGCAAAAAGGCATTCTTATGGATGTCAAAAAGATGATCGCAGTGTGACAGCACGTGGTCACGCGGCAACGGTTCGACATACGACTGAGGCTAGTGCGTCAGCTAGACGCAGTTTTATCGTCTTATTTTCCGAGACTAGGTACCGTATCTTTAGTTTTTTTGTTTAAATCTTAGTATACAGCCATACTTTCAATAGAAAACCGTTGAAAACTGAGTTCAGATTAGGTTGCTGAAGCTAGAGTGGGTTCTTTTGGTTACGACTTTCTTTTCAAGAAGTTAATAACAGGTTTTGAAAACCTGACTTTTAAAGATGTTAATACAAAACATTAATGTTTTCTTTGAGTACTGTGCTTTACTGCTTGAAGGAAGTGGAGGGAAGTTAACTTTTTTAACTGAAAGAAAAGAAAGAAAATTGATTTATTCAGACAAGCACACAACTACATAACAGGAAAATAATAATAATAATATAAAAGTAATTTACAAAATGGACACAATAAAGATAAAAACAAAATATACGTAGAGAGTAGTGCGCTGCCCGAATAGGCGCAGCCTCAGCACGATAGCTACGATAGATAAAAATCACAAAGTTACGTCTAATTTTTTCTTAATTAAAACCATTATTTATACAACAGATTTAAGAATGGGGAACCCATAAAATTTATTGTTTTTTTTTTCTATTTTTGTGTGAAAATTAACTATACTGTTGAAACTTGGTAAATAGATGTATTCTGTGAACAGCATTAAGATTTTCAGTAAAAATCTTAATGCTGTTCACAGAATACATCTACTTTATTAAGATTATTTTATTACTTCATTAAGATTTTCAGCGAAAATCTTAATGCTGTTCACAGAATACATCTACTTACCAAGTTTCAACAGTAGGGTAGACTGGGTACGATTGTGCCTCAGGACGAAAGTGACAGTCGCTATATTATCGAAACTATAAGAGATAGCGTGGGGGGTGCAAGGGAATAAAGGAGCGGTAAGAACATTTGATTACGTGTCACAGTATTGCGTCAGCCATCATGCGACTTTGACGAGTGTAGGAGACAATATTATTTTTGGTAGTCAAAACTAAGTTTTTTTGTTCGACTTATTTTTGTGATTGTGTCTTTATGAAAACAGGTACAAGTACGAGTGTTTTACCTAATTATGAGTTAAAAATTAGCAACTAAATATCAGTCTATGCTATCTACGTAAATAGTTTTGTATTTTTTTGACGCTTGCTTTTTTACGAGAGAGCATTTTGGGGATAGTTGAGCCATTGTTGCTGGGTGCGGTTGTGACTAAGCCAAGCGTATTATTTTTGTTTTTTGGTGTTCAGAAAGCGCACGACCAAAACCGATTAAGGCAAGGCTAAGGCTATATAGGCACTTATTAGTCGTGGCAAAGGCGTGTTGCCGTCTCATCCCGAATTCCGTCGACATAACCATACAATATGTGACAGTCACAAAGAAATTCGCGACGTTACGACGACGTGCTTCCGCCACAACTTATCAGCGCCCGAATAGCTTAATATAAGCCAGCATCAGGACTCATACATACATGTAAAAAGCAGCACTTCCTTGCGCAGTGCTGCAACCAAGATAATCGAATGTCCTTATCAAGGTACATCCGAAAATGCAATGAAACTGGCGCGAACATTAGAGAATTTAGATTAAAGGCAGATAATCTTACATTAAAACCATTTCGAAGTTATTTTAGTGTATTTTTGTATCTGTCACAATCAACCCCAGGCACTGTCTCAACTGTCCTTGGGGTCAGGTCGGTTGTGACATTTTTTTTTTTTTTTTTAACTTGCTCCTGTGACCTAACCGTTGGACTTAGGAACATAATCTTAGTATCCAGATGTAGCCAAATGTTTATATTTTTATATAAACGTTACTTCTTTTACGTAAGTATCATATTTTCAGAATTATGGTCGGTCAAATGAAAATTGGCCCATCCGTACCCAGTCTACCCTATAGTTCTTATAGTGTCGGAGAAAAGTGGCTGTGACATACGGACGGACAGACAGACAGACATGACGAATCTATAAGGGTTCCGTTTTTTTGCCTTTTGGCTACGGAATCCTAAAAACAGTTTTAGGGTACCTCCCCCACATGTTATTCATGTGTAACAGCTGTTGAATTTTTCAATAAAATAGTAAATAAAATTGACGTTTATTACTGTGGCCGGAACATAACAAACAAATCATTCCATAAGCAAAGTACATCTCCGCAAGAAGTGCAGCCTGCTTCCTTATTGAACTCCGCGGATGCATTCGATTAGGAAAGCCGGTATTACATGGAAATGGGTTTTATTCAAATAGCTCACCTCCTAGTTCTGGTTATAACTCCATTTACGACATCTTAAGAGGACAGTCTCCATACTCTTTCTCCATACAAACGTAGTCGACTGTTTCCTCCCTGGATAAAGACATTAGAGTAAATATGTTTATGCCATAAAACCTATATCTGTCATGCCTCTTTTGATTTTTTTCGTTTTCTATTTTTATTTTATTTTATTACTATTCTAATTAGGAAATGATAAAAATCAAAAGGTAGAGGCATAGTCATGATAGATATAGGTTTTGTGGGATAAACATATTTGCTGTAATGTCTTTATCCAGGGAGGAAACAGTCGACTACGTTTGTATGGAGAAACAGTATGGAGACTGTCCTCTTAAAGTATAACACGATCAGAATATCTTGGGCTTGATAACGTCACATCGTTGGGGATGTGTGGGGTTTGTTGGGAGGGGTTGACATACCAGCAGTAGAGAAATGTCAAATACATATTATTTGACATTTCTCTACTGCTAGGTATTTTTGTTTGTATGTTTTTGGTTTAGTACCAATACCTATCCAACGCTTTGTTGCTTGGGTTTTGGCTTAAATCATGCTAGGTATTTAAATCTGGATTTTTTATTCACTTATAAAAAATAAGTGTATTATTTGCAATTGCAATGATTTTGAAATTTACTTTAATTTTTGAAAAACAAACAACACTAAAACTAAAACTTAAATCTAAAAAGAAAAAAACCCGTCGTCGATAACACCCTCCCGAGACATGGTCCCCAAGATGCTGGCGGCATTCCCCCTCTGAATAGCGAGACTAACTCGCTGAGACAGAAAGCCGCCAGCCCTGGGATCACCAGTCGCCTCGATGAGACGCCTCGACAACTCCTTCAAGAACTTCACTTATTAAAAGGCGTTTATTTGAATAAACATATTTGTAGTTACATTTTACCAGGTCTTAAGGGCGTTTATTCCATTCTCTTTCTCCATACAAACGTAGTTTACGTTTTCCTCCCTGGATAAAGACATTAGAACAAATATGTTTATGCCATAAAACTTATATCTGGCATGACTATTCATCTTCCGAATTATTTTTTTCATTTTTTATTATTATTTTAATTTGAAAAAAAAAAAGCAAATATGGCATAAACATATTTGCTCTAATGTCTATATCCAGGGAGGAAAACGTAAACTACGTTTGTATGGAGAAAGAGAATGGAATGAACCCTCTTAATCGCGAATTTTTCTTACCTCGACGTTGAAGATACGATGAGGCCCGCCTCGTCGTCGTCGTGAATAATAATACGCGACCCGGTAATATGTAACTATGTTAACAAATCGTGTGAATTTTAAAATCATAATAATATTTTCATACAATGATATTTTGTAGATAGGTACCTATATAAAATAAAAAAAAACGTGTGGCACTCGGGGACTGCCGCGGTTAAGCTATTCATAGCATTTTTTACCAACTTATGCAATGGGGTGCCACGGGCAAAGCTGTTTGCAGAGGCGCTGGCATCGGATGATCTTTTTTTTTTTTCGATGATGGTCCTCCACCAATGGAAACGCCGAGTTTTTTTTTTATTCTTTCGGTCTCGGACCGATATGGCCAATTTGGCGCCGAGAGTTGTAAAAAACATCTGACGTTTGACAAACGTTTGATAAAGATCATCCGACTACCGACCTCTGCCGGGATAAAAAGTTAGTGTTCTTTCTCATTATATATTTTTTTTTATTTTGTACCATGTTACCATGTAGCTCGGCCGAGCAACATGACCATGGCAACATGGTAGGCGGAGTGGGGGGTGTCAGGTTTTTTTCGTTACGTAATTTCTTCATTCAAAGCTCAAAACCCCCGATAAAAGTTATGCAATAATGATGCAATAATAAAAGGAAATAAACAAATAAAAGAAAATAATACTAAAAGTGAGTCAAGATCTAAGGAGTGCAAATGAGAGTAATTAATTATATTTAATTGCGTCCGTAAAAAAATGTAGGGGTGATGTGTAACAGAAACAGACCACGTTTAATGACACAGTCAATAGTCCAAAAGCATAGTTTACACAGACGAAACTTATACGCTTTACCTTGAAATCTTTAACTTTGAAAATGTTCGTATTTTTATTACCATATGCTAAAGAAACATATCTGTAGCCTTTCCTAGTATTCATTTCTTATTTCGTTATGCTAAGTGTGTCCGTTTCTGCCGACAAGGCGGCTACCTACATCAAAAAAGAGCGTTTGAAAGTTAAACAACTCTTTGAGGGAGCCAAAAAATTATAATAAAACGGGAAAAAGAAATTCTTTCAGCGTTGAATAACGTATCAAAGGCAACAGAGAAATTACTTGGTAAGAGATGCAGAAGATATTTTGTGAATGTAGGTACCACCTAATCTTTGGTGTAAACATCTAAATTTTACATTAGGTACAATACATACATTATTTAAATGGACTATTTAAACTTACATAATTTGTACTCATACCTACTTGTATTTACAGTCACGTCAGGTCCTCGCGACGAAAACTATTGTAAAATTGTCGAAACGAAGTAAGAGAATTTAAAAATAACAAAACGCCAATATGACTAAAAATTTAAATATTCAGAATAAACTCGTGAAATCAATTCAAAAGAAATGAAATCTTTGCGGACGCTAAGATGTGCCGATGAATGACGAATAAAACGTCAAAGCACCATTGTGGTAACGTTACCGCAGTGGGTGTTTACAATTGTTTTCCATCTGTTGTATCTACTGACAATGATAGTAATAGAGATTAATTTTAAGCTCGCTACACATGTCACTACAGAACAGCCATGCCAACTATGTCACCCACAATATCGAGCGTAGGAATTTTCCCCTCGCGACCAAGACTATTTTGTACCACGGTTGAAATGTTAAATGTACCTAAATGTAAATAGTAAATACACGAAATCGATTATAAAGAAAGAAAGAGAGAATTCAGCCGCTGAATGTCGATATCAAAAGCATCATTGAGTTTGTGGTAACGTTACCGCAGTGGCGGTTTACAATTGTTTTCCTTCTGTTATATCTATTGTCCCCTCGCGACTAAGACCATTGTACCATAGTTGAAATGTTAAATGTACCTAAATATGAATAGTAAATAGACGTAGGATCGATTATAAAGAAAGAAAGAAATAAGTATGTATGCGGGCGTTAAGATAAAGCCGATGAATGACGATGTCAAAAGCATTATTGAGTTTGTGGTACCGTTACCGCAGTGGCTGTTTACAATAAAATTGTTCCAACTTGGTACTCGATGAGGTAAGTTCCCAGGCCCGATTGATCCCCTAAGAACGGGCTGAGTTCAGACGGGCCCAGGCTGACTCGAGGCTGACCGACTTTTTTTTAGCATAACTTTTACTACTCTTTCCGCCATATAAGTCTCCACTTGGTACTAATGAGGTAAGATGACCAACTTCCCCCTCCTAGTCTATAAATATGAATAGTAAATACACTTCAAAAGAAACGAAGAAAGAAATAAGTATAAAAAATTATTAAAACGTCAAAAGTATCATTGAGTTTGTGGTAACGTTACCGCAGTGGCCGTTAACAATTGTTTTCGTTCTGTTCGTAATAGAGATTAATTTTAAGCTCGCTACACATGTCACGACAGAGCAGTTGTCTCAGCTATGTCACCCACAATATAAATAGACAGTACAAGAATATTATTTTAAGCACCCACGTTTCCTAGTGCAATAATTTACTAACATCAAGATAAGACTTTTGACAAAGTGTTTTTTTAAAAATATAGAGGTTTTTGTTCTTTATGTGTGAACATGTGCCTTCAACGGGTAATTTTAATAAAGATTTATGAAAGACTAGCTCTGCCCCGAGGTCTCACTCGCTTAAGTCCCGATCCTGCAAGAATGTTGGGATAAAAGTCCCCTATGTACTTATCCAGGTCTCTAGCTATCTGCATATTGCATATCAAGTTTTATCGCAATCGGTTTAATAGTTTTATCTTTACTCGATCTTTTACTGTGACATGAAATTTCAAAGTTGACAGACAGAGACAAACGTTACATAACTTAATCATCTGTTAATCATCGTTTATAAGTAAAGGGGTAGGCTTCAAACTATTGAATAAGAAAGTTTTAACTGTCGTTAAAAATATCCGATCAAGAATTAAAAAAAAAAGTATTTAATGAAAAAAACTCGAACTGGCTTCAGTCTACTTTCAGTAGTTTGTGCTACAAATGCGCACACGCACATCCTACTAATATTATAAACGCGAAAGTTTGTATGTGACTTTGTTACTCCTTCACGCAAAAACTACTGAACCGATAGCGATGAAACTTGGTATATAGATAACTGACGACCTAAAATAACACATAGGCTGTTTACCCCGATATTCCCTTGGAATTGGAACTTATTCGGGTGAAACCGCGGGGCGCAGCTAGTACCTACATAACACTGTCACTCACAGACTTTTGCATTAGTTTGTTAGTGAAAATATTTTCTAGATATAATTATAAAATGTTATTATTTCAGCTGGAATGATTGATCACTTGTTAGGTCGCGGATACCTAACGGGTGAGTAATATGAAATATGAGTTGTTGAGTAATAAATATAGCGTAGTAAGGACGCACTTGTTTGTTGGCCTGTAACTGTTATAGTTCACTAAACATACCTACCTACACTTCGTTTTTAGGGTTCCCTACCCAAAGGGCAAAAATAAATAAGTAAGGCAGACTAGTATATTTGACAAATAGGGCAGCCATTTTGAATTCCATGACCAACTCGATTTGTCCTCCTGTCCTTCTTCCTGTCCTGACTCGACTCCTTGTTATTTTTGAAACACGTTTGTTGTATGGGAGCCCCTTTTAAATAATTGTTTTATTTCGTTTTTTGTTGTAGCGGCAACCGAAATACATCTTCTGTGAAAATTTCAACCTTCTAGCTATTACGGTTCATGAGATACAGCCTTTTAGGGTCCCGTTTTTACCTTTAGGTACGGAACCCTAAAAAAGAATTTTCGAAATCTTACTTCATATGCCTAAGAACGGCGCGGACATATCCACATACATACATACATACATACATACAAACAAACAATATATGGGTCGAATTATGAACCTCCCCCTTATTTTGACGTCGGTTAAATACAAATAGGGACCCTATTATGTGCTATTACTGAGGCTCCTCTGTCCGTCTGTACGTTTGTCACCAGGCTGTATCTCATGAACCGTAATAGCTAGGCAGTTGAAATTTTCACAGTATATGTATTTCTGTAGCCGCTACAACAAAAAATACTAAAAACAATATAAATCAAATATTTAAGAGGGACTCCCATACAAAAAACGTGATTCAGGGACCAAAAAACGTAACGATATCGCGACGTATTTTGACTACTAACGCCATCTAGTGATACGAGTCATAAACTTGAGCTGGTAGTAAAATAAGTTTTAACAATTGCGTTGCGTTCACGGATTGGTGGTCCAGTGTTTATTATAGGGTTCCGTACCCAATTGTAATAGTGGTACGGAACCCTTTGTGCTCGGTATACATACAATGTACCTATACTTCGTTTTTTAAATTTCAGACTACAATCTGACGTTTTGGTTCTTTGTATTTGTATTTTTTTCTTCAGGAAGATGTGTCAAATCATATTCTACAAATTAAAAAACGAAGTGTCTATCAATTTATTTTAAAGAGAACCTATGGCAAGGCTTTTATGTTGCAATAAACATGGCGACGTGGTTTATTGCAACTCCATTTATTTTCCCTACACTGGTTCGCGGAAATAATAATCTTTCGGGGAAAGTAGGTATACGACATGTACGTAAATACCAACTAATTAGTTCCAATAACCCTGTAGACGACCTTAATTAAAATACAGTCCACTTAAATCTGTATACAAATAATTTAATGTAAACCTACGAAAATAACGCGTGAAAATATTTTGATAAGAGATAGGTAGGAGATATCGTATCTCACTATCAGTGACGTCATGCTATTGTTATTTAATTTGCTCCATCAAGTGCTTAGGTAGTCGTATCAACTGCTGTTGAAGCCTTTGACACGGTAATTTCAAAGGGAAATACGCTTTATTTTCTTAGAGGCAAAGCGCTGTTTGCTTTGGGATAATCTGGGAAGATTAAACGCTTGAATGGGCTGCTATGTATTGAAATCTTAAGCATTGTAGGTATTTAGTAAAGATAAATTGTACTGAGAAATTTTAGGTCTTTGTAGTTGTATTAAGTGACTTATGACTGTAGGTAGGTATGGGATACAATTATTTAACACCTCTTGGAAGGGAAATTATGTAAATACTAAGAGGTAGCAAATTTTAATCATTGGATCTCGTATAATCGTGAGGATTAACCAATGCGTTGCGCGGTCATTATTTAGATGGGAGACCGATAAAGTGTTTGATTATTCCCGAGTTCTTCCGTGTTTCGAAAGGACCGTTTAGTCCCGGTTGTTATCTTTGGTGGGGACCGAATATCGGGATCAAAAGTAGCCTATAGCCTTTCTCAATAAATGGACTATCCAACACTGAAAGAATTTTTCAATTCGGACCAGCGGTTCCTGATATTAGCACGTTCAAACAAACAAACAAACTCTTCCGCTTTATAATAATAGAAGATGGAAGATAGATAGATATCAATTGTTAGGTCAAGGCCTTGAGGTGACATAAAAACTAAAACTAGGTGTGCCACATTAAATAAATAATAAATAAATAAATAAATAATTTCTCCGAACAACACACAGCGCCATCTAGCCCCGTGGTAAGCGACTAAGCTTGTGTTACGGTGACTAGACAACGGATATAATATTTATATTTATTTTTCTTTTGTAAATACATACATATTATACATAGAGGGACACCCAGACCAGACACAAATATTTATTTTTTAAGCATAAATACCTGCACCCGGCGGGAATCGAACCCGCAACCTCCTGCATTGCAGTCGCGCTTTCGCACGACGCGCCACCGAGGTCGTCAAACATTACTATACTACATTACTATACAAGAAGAAGAGAAGAAGAAGAAAATGGGAAGTAACGAGTGAAGTCCCCTCTTTTGTCCCCACTGCGGACCAATGAGAAAAACTGTTTCCAAATCCCGGTCTAATTCCCATGTTCCCCACTCTAATCGAGTGGAAATAACTGTTTTATTTAAGTATTCTTAAGAGGACAGTCTCCATTCTTTCTCGATACAAACGTAGTCGACGTTTTCCTCCCTGGATAAAGACATTAGAGCAAATATGTTTATGCCATAAAACTTATATCTGTCATACATAACTATGCATCTACCTTTTTTTTTTGTTTTTTTTTTATTTTATTTTATTTTAATTAGAAAATAAAAACAAAATAAAAAGGTAGATGCATTCTCATGACAGCTATAGGTTTTATGGCATAAACATATTTGCTCTAATGTCTTTATCCAGGGAGGAAAACGTCGACTACGTTTGTATGGAGAAAGAGAATGGAGACTGTCCTCTTAACATGAAAAGTTAATTAATTGCTATTTTTACGTCAAAGGTAATATGGCATTAAATTATGAAACACCTTCAAATGAATTACAGGAAAGGTTTCATTCGCCTACACTTTAAGTGACTGTAATTTAGAAATTACAGATTAATTTACCATAAGCTTTTAAACGTGGTTTCCATGTAATCTATGGTAGAATAATTATGTTAAATACTCTATTTTCTTTTTCATGTACCTACTTTAGTTTTATAGTCAATTTGCACTTTCAAGATGGTTTCGCTTAGCTCCGAATAGTTTAATCATGGTAGGAAAATACGAAGGAACGTCTGAAACATAAAAAAAATCGTAAACAAAAGTACCCCTTCAGTTAATCATATACTTAAATAAAAATTGGAAACAGCATGACGTTACACACAGCGCAATCTAAACTAAGCACTAGGCTTGTACTATGGCTAGACAATGAATATACTACATATTATACTTTTTTTGTTGTAAATACATACATAAGATACATAGAAAACACCCAGGACCAGAAACAAATATTTATGGTCATCATAAATATTTGTCCCCGGCGGGAATCGAACCCGCAGCCTTCTGCGTTGCAGTCGGGGTTACGCCCGACGCGCCACTAAGGCCAGCTATGCTCCCTTGTTTAAAAAACTAGTGAACCGTCTATTTTAAAAAACTTTCATTATTTCTTTACTAGCAACACCTCGTAGTTATATTCAAGTTGCCCTAAATCCTTCCCCAAGGGCAATTTATCTCTTAACCAAAAATAGTATTAGACAGACAGACTGCCATCGAGTAACTCTAAACCCTAAGATACCTACGCAATATGCCGAGACGAACTGTTTGTCTATTGTATTAAACGTCCATCATTCTAATAAAATACCCATTTTCCTCTGAATTTCTTTCAGAAAAATCACGAACCCATCTCTGCATGTCGAAAGCCCATTTCATTAAAACATCTACCTACGTAATTTCTTAAATAAGCAACAGATTATAACAACAGTAAAATTAAATGTACCGTATCTTGTCTTTAAATGCCGTTTTCCTACAAAGTGTACCCTAATGGTATGTAAAATTATATCTTAGCTTAATGAAAATAAAGTAGGAATTTCGTTTGCAATATTTCATGTGGCATTTAGCCAAATTGAGGTAGGTATAGCTAGAGGAGAGTTGATGAATGGCATACTGAGTTCAGTTGAGACAAATGATCATTAATAAACGCTAAAACACTATTGATTTATTATGTTGCTTGTGATTTGGATGGCTTAAGAAGTCGGAACCTGCCTAATAAATAATTTACATGTCAGTAGGCAACTGCATACAAAAATGTTTTTTCAGAAATGGATAAAGGAACTGTGATATCGCGCGGCGCTAGTTAGTATGTTCGTCGATCGTCGTATAGTTTTTTCAAAGAGCAGAAGATGTAAAAGAGCCATTTTTACCCGACTGCCGAAAATGGAGTAGGAAAATGTCGTCGTCGTCGGCTAATGTATTTCTGTTCCCGCTCTATAACAACAATTACCTACTAAAACAAACGTGATTTTTTGGGATAATGGTACGGAACACTTCATGCGCAAGTCCGACTCGTACTCGCTCGCGTTGCTCGCGTGTGTATACCCAAATAGGAGGTCTGAAAAGACCTCGAAACGTTGATAAAAACCAAGAAAACCGAAGAAAAATTTATTGTGGTCACTGTTATTAGAAATTGGAAACAATCTATATTAGTCCCATGTTGCGTTAATTTTTGTAATGTTTAAAGTCATGTTTTGTGTTCGGTTGCCCACATTCCGCAATTTAGGCTTATAGCCTCGGGCGCGAACCTGTTGTTACTCCTTTATGTGTTTCTTTTGTTTAATAAAATAATTGTGTTATTTTTTTCTGTTTGGCACGGTTAAATATTATAAATGGATAGTCCCGCTGTAAAAATTATCAAAATATCTTTCTTAGCGAATGCCAACATTAATAGGGTCAGGCAGGACAAATACGTTAAAATGTATAGGTAGCTATAAATGTAAAAAAAAACTACAAAAATACTTTTGATCCTGAAATATAGAAAAGTTTCAGCAAGTTATCATACTCGTAACTACCTAGGTATCCAAAATCTCTATCGGCGATAAAAAGTTTGGTAGTAAATTAGAAAGTATGCTGACCGAGATATCTATTCTATAGCAGTAAGAATACAATCAACATTATTTTTGATGACTGAGCCGGAAGGTTTTCTTTCTGAATAACAAGAGAACACAAAAAACACTTTATAAAGTGCGGTCACTATGCAGAAAGAATTTCGTACATTAACCTCTATCTTGGTGTCCTTGTCGTTCCTCTCACGCTCTCACAGTAGGTTTCTATGTAGATGGTGCCGATTGCTCACTCGTCGTCGTGTGAACTGATATTCCTTTTTTACTGGCTTACTCTAGTAGTGTTTGCTAGTAGCGTTTGTATTCTAACTATTCACCTGATAATTAGTGATAATATGATCTAAGATGTAGGACGCTTATCCAGAAGGATATTGCAGTGAAACAAGATCCGTAACGTCTTCAACATGCCGCGGCCGAAGCTTTCCAAAAAACCCCTGTCTTTTGATCATCGGCATCAAGTAAATCGGCTTGATAATTGGCTTATAATACACGAAATTCTTGCAACAAAGCGGACGCCTTTTTTAGTTTTATGTATCTCCGAAGGCCTATATAAAAAATTTCTTCTCTAAGGACTATTTTCAAAACAAAGAGTTAAAAGTAGTAACAAAATAAAGTACCTAACTACATAAAAGGTACGGTGTGTTAAGATCGGCCAAGTCGATGGCAACAAAGAAGGAATAAAAAAGGCACACTACTTTTATACAAATTGGTCCCTTTTGTTAACTACGCGTTCAGCGTTTTCTATTAAATAATTCGTCATTCTTGGTTTTAGGAGACTTTCTGAAACAGGACAAGAAACAAAACGAATTGTTTTTTATAGGTACCTACATATATTCCTTTGTAAAGTCGTTTGGTACTTATCTACCTACTGAAGCACGGAGGAGCCGGAGAAAATGTTTTACCGCGCAAGCCCGTTTAGCACACGGGCTACCGAAGAGAAAATAATAATAATAAATAAATAAATTCTGTGAACAACACACAGCGCCATCTTGCCCCGTGGTAAGCGACTAAGCTTGTGTTACGATGACTAGACAACGGATATAATACTTATATTTATTTTTCTTTTGTAAATACATACATATTATACATAGAGGGACACCCAGACTAGACACAAATATTTATTTTATAAGCATAAATACTTGCACCCGGCGGGAATCGAACCCGCAACCGCCTGCATAGCAGATCAAGAATTATGTCGATTAAAACGACATATTTACCATGTTTTAATTTTTTTTACACGCTTGTTCACGATCTGCCTTGTGAACAAGCCAGTTGTATTTGTTAAAGTCATAAAACATATATTAAGGGCCCTATTCTGAAAAACTGAAAATCCATGTCGGGCACATCGAAAATCGTTGATTATTTCATGACGGAATGTCGTAGAACTTTTTTTTGTGTACAGATTGTAGGCGACATTGTTTTCGATATTTTAGTGCAGTTTCCATACAAATATGTCGAAACGTATTGAAGCCTATCGACATTTTAGCCAAATCAGACATTTTTTGTCTAAAATTTGGATAGGCTTTGCACCAATAGGAGGTTCTTGTCTTAAAACTACACCAAAATGTAGGAAACAATGTCACCTACAATCCGTGCACAAAAAAAAGTTCTACGACATTCCGTCATGAAATAATCAACATTTTTCGATGAGCCCGACAGGGATTTTCAGTTTCAAGGTCGTTGGCGTATATACTCCTCTTAAACTAATGTAACCTACTGTTGCACCTAAGCATAATAATAAATAACAGATACCGATACAAAATAAAACATACCAAGCGAACCTATCGAACAACATCTGAATAGAAAATAACTATGTATACACGACTACGGTAAAAGGAATGTTATGTTTTTGACCACGATGTTTTCATATTTTACAACGCGTAATATTTTGTAGGCAAGTTGCAGCACGTCACAAGCCACCCGCGCCCTAGGCGTACCCCCGTACGGCCGGAGATTGAAATCCATCATCTGACTCTTCCGTTTATACGGATCTACCTACAACCTCCGTGGTCATCTTGGTTTGTTTTGTGTAACATTTTCAATTTTCAGTTGTATTTCGTTTTGCCCCGAAAGTTACGTGCCCCCTGTCAAGCTGTCTAGCTATTCGAGTACAAAAAAATAAAATGAATCATAGAAAACCAAAAATTCAATTACAAGTTTGGAAAATTGCATTGTAAAATGGCTAAGGAAACTTTTTCAGATGCAATGCGAGCCAAATGGAAATAAAATAACGGTTGGAATTAAGAATAAAGAGTAAACACTTATGTGACAAAAATTGTACCTAATGGAATAGAGTTCTAACCTTACGAATAACTTTAAGAGGAAGCAAGCTATGTCGTCGACCTTCAATCGTGAGGTAAGATCAAGTAAGTATCTCGCGTAATAACGAGAGAATAAAATAACCCTCAAATAATGTTTGCTACTCGTATATGATATCTCGTAGTAAAATATTTTATTGTGTGAAAATAAAATGTAGTAATTTAACAAATTACTCATAATTTTATTTGATATTACAGTTATTAGATATTTGTAAATTAATGTATTGTAAATCCACTAAATTTAACTTAATGTAAATTTTGAGAAAAGCCATACACACAGACAGAGGCACATTAAAAAAATAATAGAATCCTAAAAGAATTTACTTACCATTTTTCACTCAATCCAATATTGAAATAAGTTAAATAGCTGAAACAAAGGAGTCGTATTGCCTGTAAAGACATCCTATTACTGTTGGAAAAAGATTTTCTTGAAATCTTTCTGTATTACTTACTTTATTTTATATTCTGATCTTTGATTTTGTATTATGATTTTATGATTCTTGCTCTCTTATCCTTCGTTATCTTGTTTGTATTTTATTTTTCCCTTTTGTAGGTTTAAGAGAAGTTAACCCTCGTCGAAGAAATATACTTAGGTATGTATATTCGGGGTCATAAGTGTATACGCAGCGGAGAGTTCTTTAAATTGTCCATTTATCAAATTATATAAACATGAGTATTTTAAACTTCCTAATTCCTTGATAGTAACTACTAAAGTGCAACATATTTCAGATAGCTTTATTTAGTTTACACACATTTTTTATAAATAATATTTCTATTGGATTTGATTTTTTTGAACACCTTAAATTCTTTTTCAAATGATAGGGAATTAAAAACCTACACAATATTTAAAAAAGTTGGTCCTACGAGTAAATAAAAGCTTTTTGTCGGCCATCTGCATAAAGTTAGGCTCTTGTAATATCTAGGTTTTGTAATAATGGTGCCGTAGCACTATGCTATTACTAACCACAAAAATATAAAACTTTGTTCCATTATTAGCAGCCGGATGGCCATGGTGTACCTACAATGTTTATTTATTATGGTTCGTAAAGATACACATTTTGAAAATTAAAATAAATGGAACAACTTAAAGTAATGACGGTTTACCTTCGTAATAATTTGAAATGTCATGGAAGTGACGTATTAATGTTATGTACACAAATTATTTTCGTGGAAAAGGAATTAAACTGTGTTCCGGGGTTTACATTACGAAAATAGTTAAGAGCGCTGCGAGGCGCCAACTACTAGATAAATTAGTGTGCTGGTATAGAGACAAATTCACAAAAGCAGTCGCACAACAGTTACTGGAAACAACTTTATCAAATAGATAGAAATAGATTAGGAGGGGGAAGTTGGTTATCTTGGGTCTAGTTCATAATATCGACGGTCACTACATCGACGGTCGTTGTATCGAAAACGTTCCATCGACGGATTATTGTATCGACAGTACCCCAAATCGATGGCACGCTACATCGACAGTACACCAAATCGATGGTACGCTACATCGACAGTACACCAAATCGATAGTATTACCTCATTAGTACCAAGTGGAGACTTATATGGTGGAAAGAGTAGTAAAAGTTATGCCAAAAAAATTTGGTCAGCCGCGAATCAGCCTGGGCCCGTCTGAACTCAGCCCGTTTTTAGGGGATCAATCGGGGTGGGGACGGGCCCAGGCTGACTCGAGGCTGACCGACTTTTTTTAGCATAACTTTTACTACTCTTTCCACCATATAAGTCTCCACTTGGTACTAATGAGGTAAGATGACCAACTTCCCCCCCCTAGTCTAAAAGTACCTATATGTCTACTTTGTGAAAATTGCTCTAAAATTCATGCGACTAATTTCCCCGCTTTACCGAAAAACTAAAGTCGTTACCATAAAAAACTTAATTCTGTATTTTTTATGCCTCGGGGGTGTATTGACCCAAGTGTCGAAATATCCAAGGGGTGTAGATGTCCAGATGGCATAAACACCACAGGTCAATTTGACCCGAGTGTTAAAATGTCCAGGATGTCATAATGTTCAGACGCCACAACGTTCACTGAACAATTTGGCCTGAGAATTGAATTGTACTGAAGTACACAATAGAAACGCACTCGCTTAGTAAGCAAGTGCGTTTGTAAGTTAGTAACAAATCTAGTGCGTTTCATCTTTAAATTCCTATGCCGTTATGTTGGTAGCAATAGAAACGCACTCGCTTAGTTAGCAAGTGCGTTTGTAAGTTAGTAACAAATTTAGTGCGTTTCATCATTAAATTTTTATGCCGTTATTTTGGTAGCAAAATAAAAAAGTCTTTATCCTGAATGTGCTATACCCTAAATCTTGAATACAGGAAGATTCGTTCATTCATTCTTTATATACAAATCTCCCTAAATTCAAGGTAGCACATGATTTTTTGTATTTTGCACTTTGTTGTTTTGCTACCAACATGACGGCATAGGAATTTAAAGATGAAACGCACTCTAATGTATTATGTGGTGTACAAAGTGTGTATATTAATTAAACTTTTGTTTAATTTAGACTACGCTTTGACACATCTTTTTAAAGAAAAAATGTCAAATTCATGGAACATAAACGTCAGATTATTGAGTGAAATAAAAAAAAACGTAGGTAGGCACTATAAGCTACATATTACAAGTTTGTGAACTCTGTGGGTATTGTCCGGTATTTTCGAATAATATGCTTAGTCTTTGTTTCGTGATATTTATCACCACGAGAAATCGTTTACGACTATTAATAGATAGGATTAATGTAGGTTCATAACGTTTATTAATTTTTAGCCGTACCTACCAAACTTAATTATTAAAATAAGAAATAATCCTTTGTTTATCTCCATCTTATCATCGAGTACCTACCCTATCGGATTGATGTCTCTGTTGGTCTAAGACCGTAAAATGAAAAATGACACTGACAGTTCACCGACGACACGAGCGACGCCTGCGCCGCCCACGACTTGCCAAGCCCAAACAGACTCCGTACTTTAATGTGGGTACTTCCGGCATTTACCATAGTTTCCAGAAAATTTAGTTCACTGTGCCAGTCATTGTAATAGGTAGTAATTTTGACATTGTAAAATCGATTCCACAGCTTTTGAGAGTAGGCGATTTAGTTGATCAGTTCACTACGCTGACATTGCAAAAAATATTTTTCCACTATGGAAGACCCGTCGTCCCGATTGAAACTCCCACGGAATCGGGACGTCAGGACAGAGAGTTAAATAAGAATGAAAGTCCCGGTGTATAGGGACGGATGACAACCCTACAGAATCGATTGTAAATGTTCTAAAGCTGCCCTCTAGAGATGTACCTTACCTACTACACCATCATAAAACCAGAGGACCTCGAGAGCCCTTCAGCGTCTCATTCGAATTACTTGGATTGAAAATATCGATGCGTACTCTACTCTTAATTCATAATTCATAATATTTATTTTGCGAAACATGGGTAATTCAAAGATACAATTAGGATTATAAAAGATCAGGCCATGTCTTACTTTACAGCATGCAAAATTTACATAGTTCGAGCTTAGAGTACGAGCTTAGAGTATTATTATATTAGAATTTTATTTTCGTGTATAATATGTTGTTATATTTTGTATTACATTTATAAAAAAAAAAAACAAAATTATCAAAGAAGTATATTTTTTTATAAATCTATGAAGTGTAAACACAATAAATATGAAAAGCAAAAGTCCATTACGGCTAAAAGTACCCATTATGCTGGAAAATATTATTATCATTACAAAAAATGTTTACTACAGGTAATAAAAGTATTGAATCGTATTCCAGATAAAATTAAGCGTTTTAACTTGCCACTCGGCATTATATCCTGGAAAATTTTCTTACCTACCATTGGCAATAAAACCTTTGCAAATTTCAGGGAGGTACCTACCTATCTATACATGACGTTGATGTGTATGTAAACTTTAGACATTTTTGGCCGGCTTTAGACTAAAAGGAATTCATATCTATACTTCTATACTATCTATACCTACTAATATTATAAAAAGGTAACGTTGGTAACATGTATGTATGTATGTATATTGGGGGTAATCTCCGAAACTACGGGACCGATTTCAAAAATTCTTTCACCATTAGAAAGCTACATTCACCCTGAGTAACATAGGTTACGTTTGATCCCGATATTCTCACGGAATCGGGACTTACGCGAGTGAAACCGCGGGAATCTGCTAGTTTTGTATATTTCGCAACTGTCCAACCAAATAAAACACGTAGAACTAATAATTATAGAGAAATTTATGTCAAATTTGTATCCTTTTAACAAAAAGCGAGGGAAGATAATGTACTTATTCAGTATTGGAATACAGACCGAATGAACATGTTGATTGATTTCCACTGATTGGTTAACGCGCACTCTTTCACAGCGAGTGAATGGAATGAGTGAACGATCGATTGTGTCGACGATAAACGACTGATGTAGACTAAACATTAAACACATATTTGATAGAAGAATTCTACTCCTACATTATGTGGGTACATTATGACTCCTATCGAATTTATAAATATGAATGATTGAAAGCAAATTACGTTTATTAGAACAAGCGCAAAGCTACAAAATAGTTACCTACAAAAGCTAAAATGAAATAAATATTTACAATTTCACAAATATACCTACATAATTATAATGGGGAAGTATTTGAAAGTAAATTCTACAAATAATTATTATGATTATGAAAGTTTTATTGTTTACGATTGAGCGTTTGACCACTATCTCATCAGATGATTACTGACGTTTCTAGAAGGACCTTTAAGATGGGAAATAGCAATGGAATGCGAATAAATCATTGACGAAGACGCCGCGTAGAGTACGAAATCCGATATAAGAAAACGCTGTTTAGCTAAAATATATAGTAACTACATAACGAAAACGAATATTTGTAGATACAAAACCCTCACATACTTTATTTAGTAACATAATCTGATACTTTTATAAATCCTACTAATATTATAAACGCGAAAGTTTGTATGTATGTTTGTCTGTTACTATACTTTGTTACTCCTTCGCGCAAAAACTACTGAACGGATAGCGATGAAACTAAACTATGATAAATAAATTGGAGTATTCTTTCGCCATAGCCCATCGACCAAGTCGAGCAGGTATGGCGAAAGGATTACTACTTTTTTCGTAGCCGTAGAACCTGGTATGGCGAAAGTGGACTAACCCATAACTGGACACCTAGAATTACACATAGAGTACTTTTTATCCCGATATTCCCGGCGGGATCGGGACTTACGCGGGTGAAACCGCGGAGCGCAGCTAGTGACATCGCGCTGAGTGGTTCCGGAATATGTAACCTTCCTGATCGTATTCTAATAACAAAAATATTCTCTAAAATCCACGTAGGTATCCCCTCATAAATCTAAGGATTGGGACAAAAAAGTCATTTCTATGAGTGAGGGCCCTTTCGATCGTAACTCCGCGTTTCTAACAACGAATGGCCCTACTATCAGTCTTCTTAAAATAAGGACGTACTATAAATTTAGTTTCAGTAAACGTTACATTTACTATGGGAAGTCACATGGTAGTCGAATGTTCAAACTTGGGAAGTCCCATTTAACATATTTTGTTTTTTGATCGACTTTTTATCTCGATCGTCATTTGTTATGTTTCTGTCTCGATCGTCTTTTGTTGCTGTACCGATCGTGTTTTGTTTCTGTATCGATCGTCTTCTGTTTCTGTGACGATCGTCTTTTGTATTTGTGTCGATCGTCTTTTATTTAATAATTCGATCGTTGTATAGGTTTTAGTTACTTTACAAAAAAAGGTATTTTTTTGAACCTAGTTGCAACGCTGTATTACAACTGGGATATAACCGTTTCTACAAATGACCATTTTCATGAAAAATCACTTTTACAAATAACTATTTCTTGAAATGAGAAGAAATTATGAGACATTTTATTTCACCGAACACCGTAAGATCAATTATTAAAAGCTATTGTCTTATGAAAATTAAAGTAAACAACGTGTTTTGAACAAAATACCGACGCGAAAAACTTGAATCGATTTAGAAGAGAAAAATATTATAAAATTCTTAATTACTTAATCGGGAGGCCGTTGTTTGGACAGCCGCTCGGTTGTTTTTATGGTTTTTGTTATTTCAGAGGTTACCGCTTTGGAGAGAATCGCAATGGTACCAGCATTGTAGGATCCTTTGTTCCCGGAACCGGGAACGGGGACGAATTCCGTTAATCCGAAGGTAATTTAAATTTTCAAAGTAGGTATACCCAGTTTGTTATAAGAGGTAACTAGCTGCACCCCGTGGTTTCACTCGTGTAAGTCCCGAAACCGCGGGCAATATCGGAATCAAAAGTAGTCTATCCTTTTCCAAGGTCCCATATATTTCTACTTCTACCTACCTAAAACCTATATAACAAAATTTATCAAAATCGGTTCAGCTGTTTATGCGTGAAAACGTTGACTAGACTAATATTATAAAGAAGAAAGATTTGTATTCTTGTGTGTGTATGTGTGCGTCTGTATGTTTGTTATCAATAAAATTAAAAAATTATTGGACCGATTTCAAAAATTCTTTCACCATTAGAATGCTACATTCACCCTGAGTACATTTGAGGCGAGGCTAAGTAAAGGCTACTTTTGATTCTGATATTTCCACGGGATCGGGACTTAAGCAGGTGAAACCGCGGGACGCAGATATACCTAATTACTAATAATAATTAGGTATAATAATATTAGTAAAAAAGTCTAGGTAAATAGAAAACAGAAAATAACAGTAGGTAGGTACTGTCGATTCTAATAAAAATGAATTTGCCTTATTATATTCTCAAGCCACGTATTCACAAAAATAAAATAAAGAAATAACAACATTATAAATCTGGAATTCTATTCACGAAAACTTAAGAAGTTAGATTATTGTTCTAGTAAGTAATTAGGTACATAATCCATCAAGCATATTTTTCATTGATAAAAATGTACTTACCTAACTACAGTTATGTTTTTGCACAAGAATAATATTATCATATAAATAATCTTATCTTATACCGCTGATAGATTTACCGTTGATATTTCACAACAAACGACAGATGATAATCGTAATTTATCATAAGTTTCAAGTAAGTTTCTAACTCTTACTACATTTCGATCTTGAAATAATCTATTGAGTCAATGTCAAGTTTAATAAAAATCAACCTACCTACCTAGTATTTTTGTAAAAAACATGTCTACCGTAGCGGACTGAAACGTAAAAACTAAGCTAAGAACATGCTCCGTATAGAGACACAAAACCGTTTAAAAATTGGCTTAGCCGTTTCTGAAAACCACATATATAAATCGATCAAGCCGTTTTGGAATTAAATCGTAACATCGGGTTGCGCACAGGCCACAGACAAACAAACAAACATCCTCTCATAAATTAATATACCTGCTCCGTTCCGTCCGGGGTAAAAATGGTGTCTACATGATTAGGAGTTCCCCATTCGAAACTTCTTCAATTTAAAAGGGGTCAACTGGGCCCACTCTCAAAATAAAACCAAAGATGATCGAAACTAAAACAAAAGACGATTGAAATAAACATGCTTATTGTTGTCACAAAAGTTACGTCCTTTTATTTGATATATTTTATTTCAAATATACCCCACTCGGGTATATTTGAAAACATTCGGTTTTTATTTCCGAGTTTGACCCTACATATACTTTGAACGGCTGAACCGATTTTGATGAAACTTGCATATTGTTGTCACAACAGTCATGCTCTTTTATTTGATACCCCACTCGGGCATATTTGAAAACATTCGGTTTTTATTTCCGAGCTTCAACCAACATATATTATGAACGGCTGAACCGATTTTGATCAAACATAGCTAAGAACACTCGCGCAAATGACACCTATTAAACAAAAAAAACTACATTCAAATCGGTTCATCCGTTCGTGAGCTACGATGCCACAGACAGATACACAGACAGACAGACAGACAGACAGACAGACAGACAGACAGACACACAGACACGTCAAACTTATAACACCCCTCTTTTTCCGTCGGGGGTTAAAAATAAAATAATTTACACAAACACACCTCTATCCCAAACGCATATTTAGTGTGCATTTGGGGTAAGACTACAAAGACTAGTACTTGATTTTAGCTGAAAAATTCTTAGGTCTAATAGTAATGCAAATAGCCAGCCAGTAAACCTTTTTAGGGTTCCGTACCTAAAGGTAAAAACGGGACCCTATTACTGAGACTTCGCTGTCTGTCTGTCTGTCTGTCTGTCTGTCTGTCCGTCCGTCCGTCCGTCCGTCTGTCCGTCTGTCCGTCTGTCACCAGGCTGTATCTCATGAACCGTAATAGCTAGAAGGTTGAAATTTTCACAGAAGATGTATTTCGGTTGCCGCTACAACAACAAATACTAAAAACGAAATAAAACAATTATTATAAAGGGGCTCCCATACAACAAACGTGTTTCAAAAATAACAAGGAGTCGAGTCAGGACAGGAAGAAGGACAGGAGGACGAATCGAGTTGGTCATGGAATTCAAAATGGCTGCCCTATCTGTCAAATATACCAGTCTGCCTTATTTTTTCCTAAAACTACCCTTCGAGTGAAAATACCTAGTAAGGGTATGGTCAGTAGGTATAAGTAAATCCTTAGGACGGTATAAATTTTTACGAAGGTAGGTAAGCGAGTAAAACGGCATGTCGGAAGAAATAACACTATATCAAACTGAGACGATCCGATTTTACCTGCCTTTTTCGAAAATAGAATAAAATATTATTTATTGAAAATAGTTGTAAAGTTTTTCGTTGGAATTTCGTTTTGTTTACCGCTTTTGACACTTCAGAAAATAAACCCCTATTAATATTTCACCGATGAAGCATTCATAACAACACTTGTAATAGGTACCTATGTATAATTTTTGAAGTGACAAACACTGATTCCACTACTTTGTTAGTTTGTTACAGTTTACCTAATAGTTGGTGCGTCTGGTTTTACACAAAGTGGGTCCAGTATAGGTAGGTTATTGTCCAAAACATAAACGTACCTACTACCTACGAGTATATACACATTTGTTCCCCTGACTTATAAATTATAGATGACTTTACGTAATGTTTGTCTCTTACCGTGACATGAAGTTTCAAAGTTAACAGACAGTGACAAACGTTACATAAACTAAGTCATTGTTTTTAAGTAAGACGGTTAATGTACACAGCTACCTATTTAAGCGTTTTTTGTTTGATTTATTATAGAGCTCCATAAAATATTAATTTGGAACATAGTAGGTAGGTATATGTTATGATACATTATGTATGGTATGTTTTTTTTTTAAATAAAAAAACCGACTACAGGAAGGGTGAACAAAAATCCCTAATAATAGTCGTGCAGTTTTAAGTACGCATAGATTATGTTTGTAAATCACCTGCCCCACCTCAGTCAGACTTCAAAGGTTTTTATAAGGTCTTTTATATTCTACTATGTTTTTACTACATCACTTTTAGTGCATTTCTACTGTCGCTAAATGTCGAGGGTATAGCGAGCGGACCCTTCTCTAGTATCAATCGAACGGTTAGGACGCTATATCATAAACTGGAATAGGAGTGTGGAGTGGTTGATAGTCACTAAATATTAGTGATGCCCCGAGTACTACTTTTACCGAGTAACCGAGTACCGAGTATTACGCGGTTAAAAATTTACCGAGTCGAGTACTCTGCCGAGTTACTCGATTCATTAAAATGAGCGCGAAAATAAGTTGCAACGCGCGACAGTCAAGGCAACTCGAAGCAAGCAGGTTTTCTTTATTACTAGCTGCGCCCACGGTTCATTATCATCATCCGAGCAATGTTTTCGATTGCATTCCTCTCGAGAGCCCGGGGTCCGCTGTTCTACTTTTACGTCTCTACTTCGCACGATCTTCGGCATCCCGTATAGTGATCCCTTTTGCACACATATCCGCTTTTACAACGTCAAGCCAGCTTTTCTTGGGTCTTCTCAATCTGCCGCGGCCGGTCGGAGGTCCCATAGTAAGACATTCGTTCCCTACGTAACTAGCCGGTATTCGTAAAACGTGACCGTACCATCGGAAGCGGCATTCCTGCTTATCTGCAATGTCTCGGGCATGAAGGCTGCCCCTGATGCGGGAGTTTCTGACGCGGTCTTTTCGCGTCACTCCACACATCCAGCGCAGCATTTTTATTTCCGTGAAACGGAACTCCTGCTTATGTCGCTCAAGCAGTGGCCACGCCTCACTACCATACAAAAGGACAGGTCTAATGATCGTTTTATAGACTTGTCTCTACAGTTCAACCGGTATTTCGGGGTCGCAGACGACACCAGTTACCTCAAACTGAAATGCGAGACTTAATGGTAGCAACCGATGTCGCCGGACGCAGGAAGCACAGATCTCAAGTACTTAAACTGGTCTGTCCGCTCGACCATATGACCGTCTACGCAGGCAGGTGTACGATCTACCCCTCTTATCGTACAATACAATGGCTGTAAGTAGTGCTGTCTGGCTCTGGCTAACGCTCTTTTAGTAGCACATTTTACGTTTCTCGTTTGGCGTCGCGATCTTCGGGAGAGTTAGACGCTTGCCACTTTACCCGCTTATGTCTCGATGATAAGTTCTTCAGCTCCGTACCTTTGTGTTAACTGTCATCTAAATTGAATCTAAACCGAGTATGAGTAGTAAAATACTGCCGAGTACCCGAGTAACGAGTACTCGGCAGAGTACTCGGCGCATCTCTACTAAATATCGACTCGGTCAAACAAAAAAACCGGCCAAGTGCGAGACGGACTCGCGCAGGAAGGGTTCCGTACCACTATCACAATTGGTTACGGAACTCTACGGTAACGTGAAAGTTTAGTCTATTACTAAATCACCAATGGCTAATGGCGTTACTGGGAAAAATACATCGCGGTATCGTTGCGTTTTTACGTCAAAAATCATGTTTGTTGTATGGGAGCCCCTCTTAAATATTTGTTTTATTTTATTTTAGGGTCCCATTATACGGAACCCTGAAAAGTAGATAGTTGGTACCAAAATCTCTCAATTTCGTTCCGTGGGAAGGTGGTCCCATTACAAAACTTTCCAGGTGCTCTGTCATGCCCACCTACTTCTCGTTTTTTAATTGTTTGACACATCTTTCTGAAAAAAAATGTCAAATATAAAGAACTAAAACGTAAGATTATAGTCTGAAATAAAAAAAACGTACTATACTCCTTAAGGTAAACATTCAAAATTGCTATCCATTGGGAGTTTGGAAATGGGGGTTCCAGTTGTTCCGTCAATACCACCTTGTTGTTTAAAGGCTGTCCCTACTAGTTAACAACCAAATTTGAGAAGACATTCCGCTCATCATTTCGAAGATCCTTATCAAAAGATGGAGTTTTTGATAAAAATATATGGGAAGCAAAGAATTGAGATCCTCCTTCATCCGTGAAGTCGGAAACATAAAATCGTATACGTACAACGTATATAACATATACCTACCAAATAAACTAAACTGACGTAAAAAAATATAAATAAGATGTATTTTGATTAAATTTATTATCATCATCATCATCATCGCAAAATACACTAGAATCTCTTGACTATGAGCGTAATATAAGCTGTATGGGAAAATGCTTGACCGACTCTCTGGAAGAGACTCTTGAAATGGCTGTAAAATAAATTATTATATTTCACTGAAATTTATATCTTCGCTTCGCTGAAATTCTTTTGCGGTATATTACTTTACTGATATCCATACCACGTTATCAAGTTAGTTTCCTGGATTGCAAAAATGTGGTAAGGATTAAATATTACGTTTGGTATCAGACTAGAGCGCGTTTCATCTTTAAACTCCTATGCCGTCATGTCACAAAAAAGTGCAAAATACAAAAAAAAATAATGTGCTACCTTGAAAGGAATTTAGGGGATTTGTATTAAGAATGAATGAACTTATCTTCCTGTATTCAAGGTTTAGGGTATAGCACAGTCAAGATATTAAGGCAAGACTTTTTTGTTTTGCTACCAACATGACGGCATAGGTAATTAAAGATGAAACGCACTATATCTACCAATCAGTAAATACGTTTCTATTAATTTATCCACATTCGTTTTGTCATTTTATTTGTGTTGAATAAGGAAGACAAACAGAGACTAACCCCCTTACTCATAAACGACGACTAAGTTTATGTAACGTTTGTCGCTAAGTTTGAAACTTCATATCACAGTAATATACAAACGTTACATAAAGTTAGTCATCGTTTAGAGGTAAGGGCATTTAATGTACATTGTCATCTATATATACAGGGTGTTTGGTGGAGGGTTAGACAAACCTGGTGGGCGTGTAGCTGGACCTATTTGTAAAAAATAATTTGAAGGAAAAGACCCTAACTCTTCACTTTTTTTTTATGATAATTTTTGAGATTTTTTATTTTGTTCCCAAATTTTACCTCTTTACCCTTACAACTTTTTTTGTACATGTTTTCGCTTAAACTTTTTATTCGATTTTGGTCCCAGATGTATCCTTGATCTATCGAAGGCATTGTTAGTCCAAAATAATGAGAAAATAATTAGTTATGGGCTCTCAAAGTTAAGAAAATAAAAAAATGTTGTCCGAAAGGTCAACTAAACATCATTCTAAAAACAAAACTAATAGTGATCGAGGAGTTCAAATAGGTACTCTTGAAAACTGCTCTTGACATCCCTTATTACAACGGTGTATTCCATGTAGCATAAAAATCTACCAACTTGTTTTTTTTCGCAAAAACTGTTGGCAACCCTAAGGTATTAGGGCGACCTGAAACCTCTAAGACCTAGTTTTCACCTTACACTTGCCCACACCACTACACGAAAAGAAGACCGAGAGCGAACTTTATGTGGATTCATCATAAAATAGCATCTACAAAAATGTAGATTAGATTTTATAGATTTATTTTATGACGAATTCTAAATTATGTATCAACGACGAATGTCGTAGGTACCTACAACATTCATCGGTGATACATCATTTAGAATTTTGTATTTTTTCTATTTTCTGAATGATTGTATTGTATTTTTTCTATTTTCACAAAAATAAAAAAAATACGATACATTTTTGGGGTTAACCATACTTAGAACTGAAACTAAAAAAAATGTTTTTCATCAAACCTATACGTGTGGGGTATCTTATCTAGGTTTAGGTCTACAAAAATGATATTGATGTTTCTAATATCATTTTTTCTAAACTGAATAGTTTCACGAGAGAGAAATAGAGACACTGATAATGATACGGAACCCTTCATGCGCGAGTCCGATTCGCACTTGAAAGGTTTTTTCTGTAGCGTTTTGTGTAAAGTAATATCTTTTAGGTAAATACGTAGGTAATCCCGTAATAAATAAAATATGAGTAGGTATTGGATTTTTTTTTACTAATCTTGCTAATTTCTTACATTTCTATAACATTTTAAAAAAGGTAAATTTATTACTGTAGCGCAATTCAACCGTTTTACAAAGAACAGGCAAGTTTACATACATACCCGACAGATGGCGTCGATCTAACTGTTAGATCGCGCTATCGTTGCGTTTGGCTGGAGAATATGGTCTGGGGAATCGGATTGAATCAGTGCTTTAATTAATTGTAAATATGTAGTCGTAAGGTTAATGTAATTCAGTGCCTTATTGTGCCTTATTAGTTATATAAAACATACGTTACCTTGGTACTCCCTGTACTAAATAAAAAGTTTTTGAAACGTTTGCTTCCAGCAAGCGTGAAAGACGATTTAGAAAACACTACACATTCGACCGTCGCGGTCGGCGCGTCGTCGACGGCCTACCTACTTTACCACAAAACACATTATTATTATTGTTCAGGATATTGAATGGAAATTAAAGACAATTTTTTTTCGGTTTTAATCGCGTGGTGTTTAATTCTTTTAGATCAACGCTCAACGTTTCCAAACTTCTAAAGGTCCCTTCTTCAAGATCGAAATATGTCTTTAATTTTACCTATAAATTGTCTTTATTGTGAAATGCGCAATAGGGATGATTTTGAGCTAAGTTTTGTATTTGAAGACATTCTCGCGTGCTAAGAATAAAAGGATAAATGAATGGAGCCGGTCAACAACATCAAAACTGCAATAAAAGTAATGAAAGAGATTATTCACAGCCATTAACAAGGTTACAAATGATGCTCATTGTTTTAATGTTCTCGTATTAAGTTGATCTATTTGCTACTGCAATTTGATTTACTTTATGGAGTTGGTCACAGTGTTAACTATTGCATTATAAAAAACTAGCTGCGTCCCGCGGTTTTACCCGCGTAAGTCCCGATCCCGTCGGAATATCGGGATCAAAAGTAGCCTATGCTACTCAGGGTTTAAAATGAAAAATTTCATGATTCTACTATGAAGAGGACATTTTACAGTATAGGTAAAGAAGAAGCGTGGCGAGGCGTTCGCCAAGTCGCCATGGCCTGCATCGCCACCCGGTTTTTAATGTTTACCCGCGCCTGGTAAATGTTTGACTTCAAAAAACTTGTTGAAAAAATTGTTTTTAAGGTCGTCATTTCACATAGGTCGGTATCATATTAAGCAATAATGTTTAAAAAATGTCAAGCTTAGCATGACTTGTAGATTCATAATCATATCATGTTTGGCGTAAATATCCGGCTCTGTAGATGATTTGTTATTCAATAACTTTAAATCCAATAGGTTCAATCGACACCTCAAAATTTCGGTGTAGTCAATTCATCCCATTGACAAATACCTTATATGAATAAAACCATTAAATGCCTATAGCCTTATTAATAAACGTGGATTAAGTTCGGATTAGTGAGTTCATGCTTTGTCTTATTCCGTGACAATAACTTTCAAAGATGACATACAGAAACAAAAAGTGGTAATATGAGTCCGACCTTACTCCACGTTTATTAATAAGGCTAAGAGTTTAGATGTTAGAAAGTAGGTCTTGTATTTTTTTCTAGTAGTCTACTTGTCATATTGAAAACTATTTTTTACTCAATTTTTTTTTTTTTTTCTATTTCAGGATTAAGTCCCAAACTAAGTAACTTGTCCTGTAACATGGGTACTAAACAACGAATATACTCCACATTATAATATCTTTTGAAAATACATAACACATAATTATGTATATGATCTATAAAATGGAAAAACCCAGAAACAAACATTTATGGTTAGCATTATTGTAAAGAACTTGTCCCCGGTAGGAATCGAATCCGTAACCTTTTACGTCGCAACCGGGTTTTCGCCCAGAGCGTCACAGAGGTTTTAGGGACTAACAGATAAAATATTACATTCTCTTTGTGTGAGTGACATTCGTACCAAAACGATAATTAGTCAAATTAATAATAGTAACGTAACAGACGATCGAACCGCACCATCCCACCTGTGACATTAGTTGATCGAGCGAGCGAACATATCTGCTTCTAGTCTGGAAAAAATTGCTTTCGTCTGTCAGTGTTTATATGTACGCTCTTCTTTACAGGTCGTACTTCTCAACAGATCTTGATGAAACTTGGTATACAGGTTCTATGATTTTATAGATTTTTTATGTGGAGGGGGATTTTTGATTGGTGGGATATTTCCCCCACAAAGGGTGCTAATCGATACCTCCGCCAGATAAGAACGTATTTCTACAATTCCTTTATTATTTGATTGTAGCTTTGAATTGATCTCATAAAATGTTAGCAAAGATCTGATCAATATCTTCGAATTGATGAAGAGAAATGCTCATCAAAATCAAGTAAATTGCTCATTTTTATCATTCACCCAATAGACCTGGATACCTGGAACCACCTTTTCATCACAAACTCTTCAATGGCTAACTGTTAAAGTTGTAGTCGCTATACGTCGGTCGACCCTATTTAGGAATAGTATTGTGTTCGCGAGGTCTAATGTTTGCAGAACTACTAATAACAATAATAATGTGCAACTGTTATGACAATTTATGACGTATTCTGTACAGTAGACAGAATACATACTAGTCGGTACATGATTTGACGGTACAGTGTGTTTCCTGTTAGATCGTCTGTTAAGGCTTTAGAAAATACATTGTGGCGCTGACCATTTTCAATGTAAAATTTAACCTGTAATTACTTACCTATACTGAAATTCTTGGAATCTCCAATAAAGCCGTGTAGATAAATGTACGTAGAATTATTTTCGTATTTGCAAATGATTAGCACTCCACGGTATCGGAGAGCGCAATCTAATCACCTTATCAGAAATCTGAACAAGTAAAAATCACGCTATCGTGAAATGATAACAGTACTAACTGCAATCTTAATTAGAAAATTACTGATGAATTGAAATATAAAAATAATAGAGGCACAATTTACGTGAAAAGCTATCGTTTATCGTGCCTCATAATCATTTTTAGGGTTCCGTAGCCAAATGGCAAAAACGGAACCCTTATGTCCGTCTGTCCGTCTGTCCGTCTGTCCGTCTGTCCGTCTGTCCGTCTGTCCGTCTGTCCGTCTGTCCGTCTGTCCGTCTGTCCGTCTGTCCGTCTGTCCGTCTGTCCGTCTGTCCGTCTGTCCGTCTGTCCGTCTGTCCGTCTGTCCGTCTGTCCGTCTGTCCGTCTGTCCGTCTGTCCGTCTGTCCGTCTGTCCGTCTGTCCGTCTGTCCGTCTGTCCGTCTGTCCGTCCGTATGTCACAGCCACTTTTTTTCGAAACTATAAGAGCTATAGTGTTGAAACTTGGTAAGTAGATGTATTCGGTGAACCGCATTAAGATTTTCACACAAAAATAAAAAAAAATAATGAATTTTATTCCCCATATTTAAGAAGGAACTGAAACTCAAAAAAAAAAATTTCATCAAACCTATACATGTGGGGTATCTATGGATAGGTCTTCAAAAATGATGTTGAGGTTTCTAATATCATTTTTCGAATAGTTTGCCCGAGAGACACTTCCAAAGTGGTAAAACTTGTGTAACTTGTAACTTCTAAAATAAGTGCCCCCCTGTAACTTCTAAAATAAGAGAATGGTAAAACTAAAAAAAATATATGATGTACATTACCATGCAAACTTCCAACGAAAATTGGTTTGAACAAGATCTAGCTAGAATTTTTTTTAATACGTCATAAACCCTTTCCTTTCATTCAATTCAAAAATGTACGGAATCCTTCGTGCGCGAGTCCCACTCGCACTTGGCCGGTTTTTTTTATTATTTAGCACTAGCAGCGTCTCGCGGTTTCACCCGCGTAAGTCCCGGACACGTGTGTGAGATCTTCGGAAAAAAAACTTTGCGAATGACAAAGAACACACTCTCCAAATTATACTTATTACCCAAGAAATCATAACCTTTTTGCCGTGTCGTCGGGTAAAAAACATTGAGTTCGATACTCTTTGATAGGTACCTACATTACCTTGTTTATAGGGAACAGGAGGGTTTGTAATTTGCATCACCACCAACAGATGGCGGTAAAACAAACGGCGGTCTGATATTTAGATCGCGGTATCGTTGTCGCGTCTTTCATAACTAGGCTGGAATCGAGAATATTACATCTTATCCATATTTCTAGAATGTAAAGCTGAATTGTTACTGTAAATCTGTAGTTTTTGGAAATCGTCTTGCTAATGAAAATTAGTGTGACGATTTATAATACACTAGCAGTGCCCGCGACTTCGTCCGCGTAGAAAAGTGACTGAGGATTTGTTTATTTATTTCTTTTCATCTTAGCGATGTTCCCGGTTGCATCCCTCTCGGGAGCCCGTGGTCCGCTAAACCCCAAATTGTTTTTTTTTATTTGGGGTCGGCGCAGTCGGTAAGTCATCATTGACCATACCAGCTGCAATTAGATTTGGCAATGTTTTTACGGCCGGCCGCCTGCCTGACACTAACCCTCTTAGGGATCAAGCAGTTTATCCGCCACCGCGCGGGGAGTACTTAAGGTTTGCTAATCTCCCTCAGATCCCTTAGTCGCCTTTACGACACCCACGGGATGAGATGGGGTAACCCTATTCTATGCCGGGGCTTCACAGGTAGATTTGTTTATTTATTTTTCTGTACTTATAACATCTGTACAAAAATTATATAATACAAAATCCAATTAGATACGGAAATTGACAACAATAACTAAAAAAGACGTTTGTTGTATGGGAGCCCCTCTTAAATTTTTGTTTTATTTTGTTTTTATTTTTATGTATTTGTTGTTGTAGCGGCTACCGAAATACATCTTCTGTGAAAATGTCAACCGTCTAGCTATACCGGTTCATGAGATACAGCCTGGTGACAGACGGACAGAGGGGCAGACAGACAGACAGACAGCGAAGTCTCAGTAATAGGGTTTCGTTTTTACCCTTTGGGTACGGAACCCTAAAAAAGAAGTATTAAAAAGTATCGTTGAGCACAACCGCTTTGCAAGAAGCGCGCAATACTTAATACTTATTTGGTTGCTATCGCGATATCTTTTGAATGAAATGTCCGAATTAAATAATTCAAAAGGTCCTAGAAAAGGATTGAATTCGTCTTGAATATGAAGTAATTTATTTTGATAAGGATTAATACCAAGGTACAAAATAAAAGGTTATTAAAGCGACGGCATTTTAATTATTTACAAAAATTATAAAAACACTTATTGTGAGATAACTACAATAATTAGACATATGATGTCGCGACGTTTTTTGTAGACAATCACATGTTCTACAAAGTTGTAGTACATAGTTTTGTTCTCTATCCAATACTTTTCGCAGCGCGTGTGATGTGAGGAATTTTTGGGTCATTTTTTTCACACCTTGTGTTACATTATTGGACTTTTAGTAAGGATCCCTATTTTTTTTTTAAATATAATATAGCATATAGCCATCCTCAATAAATGTACTATCCAACACTGAAAGAATTTTTGAAATCGGAGTGGTTCCTGAGATTAGCGCGTTCAAACAAACAAACAAACTCTTCCGCTTTATAATATTAGTAGATATATAGATAAAAGACGACCTACCTAATTTAGCACCTCACGGCGGTACCTGTGGGTACATAGATACCTGTGCAGACGGAAAGTGTGAAAAAAATTAAAAGTCTGCCGCTGACTATTTGATGGTTAGTCAAGTCACGGTGTTTTTTTATTTAAGAATGGTCTTTATTACATTACAGTAAGTACGTAAAAGGCAAAGGTATTAAGTATCAGCGGCAGTCATTTTGATTTTTATATCCGTTTAAGAGGATAGTCTCCAATCTCTTTCTACATACAAACGTAGTTTAAATTTTCCTCCCTGGATAAAGACATTTTTTTTTTTTAACGAGGGGAATCTAGTTAAGACCGTCAGGCCGCTCCCGGGGGAGAGCGGCCCGGTGTGTGGGGGTCCCCCCGGCCAAGATGGTGTGCGGCCGGGGTATACCCACTAAACCCCTCGGTGTCCAACTCTCCGCAAAGTGTCGGGGCCAACAGTAACTGCGCTAGCAAAAGTCCGTCAGCCCCAACTGCGGGTGGCCTCGTCAGGCCTCCTCTCTGGCCCTTTTAAGGGCCAGAGACCCTCGCGAGAGGCGGCGTTGACACGCCGCCGCCATCTCGGGCTCATTGGTTGGCGACTGACCCCCCCGAGTCAGCCGCCAAGAGCCGGGTTAGGGCGGCAACCTACGTTGCCCGCCCGTTATGTGGAACTTTTGGGCCCATGAGTGCCGGGGAGCAAGTCGCGGGCCCGTTCCCCCTCTCTGGTTTGGTAAGGCAGTGTGCTCTGCCGCTTTGGTCAGGCAGTGTGCTCTGCCGCTTTGGTGAGGCAGTGTGCTCTGCCGGGCCCGGCCGGTAAAGGCAAGGCCCCCATCACCCACCGCGGGTCGCGCGGGAGCCCTCCACCCACGTGCCCGGCCAATGAAGGCAAGGCACCCACCTCCAATTAGGGCGGGTATACTCCGCACACACCAAAAGAGTGTGTGCGAAGTATACCCGCCCGGTGCGCCTCTTCGTTTCACCGCCCAACATAGCTGGATTGCTATGGTGGGCGGTTACTGAGCCCTCTCACCACGGCAAGGTGGACGCACGACGAGAGGGTGGATAAAGACATTAGAGCAAATATGTTTATGCCATAAAACTTATATCTGTCATGTTTTAACTTATACCTTTTTAATTTTTTCATTAATATTATTTTATTTATTTTTTATTATTATTTTAATTAGAAAAAAAAAGGTAGATGCATTCTCATGACAGCTATAGGTTTTATGGCATAAACATATTTGCTCTAATGTCTTTATCCAGGGAGGAAAATGTAAACTACGTTTGTATGGAGACTATCCTCTTAAGATTATTGTAAACTTTAGGATACAAAGTAAAAGAACACTATCTATCTATGTAATTCTATAGATATGTAGGTATGACCATATTAATAACGTTGTAACGTAAAATGCATTACTTTTATTTAGGTGTAGGTAGAAATTGTTTTTTTTTTATTTTACTTTGCTAAGAATTTCTAGTTTCGCAACTAGTTGGAGAAACTGGACATCTTGTTTACATAAATGTTTACATTACACATTTACATTACCAAATAGATACAGAACAGAGGCAAAAAAAAAAATATTTTTTATTTTGAATTTACTGAATCTAATGTTTATTTACAGGATAAAATTATAGAAATTATGTAATACTAGCTGCGCCCTGCGGTTTCGCCCGCGTAAGTCCCGATCCCGCAGGAATATCGAGATAAAAAGTAGCCTATGTGTTATTTTAGGTCTCCAGCTATGTATATTCCAAGTTTCATTGCAATCGGTTCAGTAGTTTTTGCGTGAAAGAGTAACAAAGTCGCATACATACATACATACAAACTTTCGCGTTTATAATATTAGTAGGAAAAGTAGGAAAGTAGGAATAGGATGTTTATATATAACTATATTTTAGTATGTTTACCTATTATATCTTACACTAGCTGTTGCCCGATACCCGTCGGGTTTCTAGTTCGCTAGTTCTATTCCATCCGGTTCCGTGGTTCAAGAAATTTTATTTTTTTTAATTGTAAAATGTAAAGGTGGTGGATTTTTAAATCAAACACTTTACTCGTATAATGGCTTTGATTTCGACTTGACAGCTAAGGCAAACCATAAACTTCTCCATCCACTTTACTCAAAGAAAGCGAGACTTACAGCCGCATACAGAAACGCCACTTAAAATTTGAGGGGTACTTATATGATTGAGCAGCTTCTAAATTTAAAATTCGTATGAGAATTGATGAGATTGAGCGCTGCTTATTTGAAGTAGAACTCAATTTTTAAGTAACGTTTCTGTATTCGGCCCATATAAAATAGAATAGAACAGTTTTTTTTTCATTTATTTTATTAACCACTAGCTGCGTCCTGCGGTTTCACCCGCGTAAGTCCCGATCCCGTGGGAATATCGGGATTAAAATAGCCTATAGCCTTCCTCAGTAAATTGACTATCCAATATTGAAAGAATTTTTTAAATCGGACCAGCGGTTCCAGAGATTCAAGCGCGTTCAAACAAACAAACAAAAAAACAAACAAAATCTTCCGCTTTATAATAAAAAATAAAATAAATAAATAAATTAATTAATTCTGTGAACAACACACAGCGCCATCTAGCCCCGTGGTAAGCGACTAAGCTTGTGTTACGGTGACTAGACAACGGATATAATAGCACTAATAAAACACACTAAACAGCACTTACAATAGTACTAATAATAGATTAAGAGTAGGAAGAGTGGGAGTAGGAGTAAGTAGGAACAAGGAATCCTCGTTAAAGAGCAAAGTACGCAAAACTAAAAAATCCCGTCGATCTCAAAAAAAGACTATAATCATTTTAAAATGTGTATTATTTAAATCTTTAGCCTAACATGCTACTATGAAAACGTCTGACCATACGGAATAAAATATAAAATGTAACAAATATGAAAACTGACGTGGCCCAAATACATAAATTAATGCAAGTCTATGTTTATTCATCACTTGTTAAGTAGGTGCCTACAATTTCATCGTAGCCAAAACAACTTTAGCCGTGACATTTTCTTAAATTCAAGTGTGATATAAATCATAGCCGTAGAGTGTGGCGTGTAACTGAATATTTCCTATGGTTTGAATGAGACGTATAAAACTGATCACTTCAGGGTGCAAATACATATGTTAAAACTAGCAGAGTCCTGCGGCTTCACCCGCGTAAGTCCCGATCCTGCGAGATTTTCCAAAAACCTTATTGTGTGGATATGTGAAGTGGATATCACTACACACTATAAAAACACATTCCAAAATTCATGTCTTTATGACAAGCGGTTTGGGTTCTGAGTTCTGCGTCGATATAGAAAAGAGTCCAAAAGAGTTGTATGAGGAATATTATTGCATTATCACGCGACTAACACATGTAGGTATGCAAAATTTCGGCTCAATCAGGAAAGCTACCGCGGTTCTTCCGTCGGAATCGGGATCGGATTCATTTGACAGTTGACAGCCGAATTTCGAACCGCGAAAATTTCAAATCGGCGCGTCGATTACTCATATCGATGCCGAAGCCAAATTGTATGAATGCAACACAGACAGAATTGAATTGAATTGAAGATTTTGAAAGAAAATCTTCAAATCGATGGCTGACGGCCATGGATGCGCGGTTTTAAAATTGAAAACTCCGCTGTCAGAGATGTCAAACTACTGCGTCGAGATCGAGTTGCTGTCAACGGAAGAACCGCGGTAGCTTTCCAGTAACCGGGAAGTGGGTCAAATTTAACTTACAAGATTTGTCCCAATACTAACTAACGGGGCAAGTTAAATAAAAAATAAACAATCGTTGAATTGTAAGTTGTAACTCACTACCCGCATCTTCAAATTAAGAGTGACTAGGTTTCTACTAGACTAGGCAAGCATTAAAGTGACACAGTGGGAGTTCGGCAGAATAAAAACCCTTATAGACTCTCTCTCATCCGAGCGATGTTCCCGGTTGCATCCCTCTTGGGAGACCGGGGTCCGCCAAACCCCAAATTGTTTTTTTTTTATTTGGGGTCGGCGCAGTCGGTAAGTCATTATTGACCATACCTTCTGCAATTAGATTTTACGGCCAGCCGCTTGCCTGACACCGACCCTCTTAGGGATCAAGCAGTTTATCCGCCACCGCGCGGGGAGAACTTAAGGTTTGCTAATCTCCCTTAGATCGCTTAGTCGCCTTTTACGACACCCACGGGATGAGATAGGGTAACCCTATTCTATGCCGGGGCTACAGGGCTAACCGGGGCTACAAGGCTAAAAACTCTTAGGCCGTATACAGAAAGAAACCTGGAAACTTATAAGCGCTGACAAGCGCTTGCCAGCGCTTGTCAGCGCTGGTGACCCGCGCAGGAAAATGTATGAACCCGCGCCGATAAGCACTGATCGGTGCCGACAAGCTTCAACACGCGCTGGTCAGCGCTGGGCTGCTGACGTCATAACATCGTCCGATGAGTCCGACATTCTGCCTCAACCTGCTTCCTTTGTGTAGAACGGACCAGCGCTGACAAGCGCTGGTAAGCGCTTATAAGTTTCCAGCTTTCTTTCTGTATACGCACTTATAGACTAACAGCCGTATTCACAAACAACCGTTGACTTAGCTTTTGTCACTTTTTTACTGACGTTGATTGTCAGTCGCTAAAGCAAGACAAAGCATTAAGAAGGTGGGTACTGTTACCATTTCCATACAAACATAATACCAAAATAGAATTATGAAAAATTTAGTATTCTACCCTAATATCGGTATTATTCGGATTAAGATTTTATTTTAACAGGGCCCCCACCACAAGGTTTTCCAAAATATTAATTCGAAATGAAATAAAACGGAGATACATTTCGTTCATTTTTACAGCGTAAATTACTTTTTATTGGGAAGAATATAAAACAAATGAGATGTAAACTAATAAAAATAAAATCTTAATCCGAATAATACCGATATTAAGGTAGAAAACAAAATTTTTCATAATTCTATTTTGGTATTATGTTTGTTAGGAAATGGTAACAGTACCCACCTTCTTAAACCAGTATTCTGTTGCTCTTGAGACTAACATACATATTAAATGTGTTAAAGTTTAGGGTTTGTTTGTGAAGTTACGTTACTGAACCCCTTGGATAAAGTGACTTGTCATGTGTCATACTCAAAACTTGTTTTGGATGGACGTATGGAGAGACGTATGGAATGAGAGATATATAATAATAATGTATATTGTACCAATGTGTATCTATTAGAGATGGGCCGACTAGTCGCCGACTAGTCGGGAAACCGACTAGTCGGCAGTTTAACCGACTGTCGGCAAATTATGCCGACTAGTCGTCAAGTAACAATTATGCAATAATATCAATATTTCTTTAAATATAAGTACTGTTTAGAAGGTGGGTAGACAAAAAAACGTAAACAAAACACGTCATAGCTTACATACATCATCTAAACATCTAAAATGTCATGACTATGCCTCAGCTCCATTTTTTTCCAACTATTATTTTTATTTCAACTATTTTTTGGAAGTTTTACTATAGCTTTCGAAGTGCAAAGGAGATCGGCAACTCTTCATAGAACCTTGGGCGGAAGGTGAACTGAGATGAACAGTAGCAGTTTGGAATCTAGATTTATTACTAATTATACAAAAATCTGTTTTTCTAACTCAAAACTCCGGAATAGTGAGATATTTGGAATTTTACTTGATCAACTAATTGTCAATTTAATAACCTTAAAATTAATGTAATAAGTAGGTATATCGTTCAAGTTATCCAAACAAAATCCAGGAATGCCAAGTTTAGTCGTGTGAGCAAGATCAATCAGTCCGTAAACGTAGCACTAGGTTGTCGATTTGAAAAAAACTCGAAAAACATACAAAAATACAAAATCCCCAAGAATGACAGAAAGCGAGCTGTCAATCAAACACTCGAACATCTGCCACAGATACAATATCGATCTGACATCGATTATTAAATCGATTTTTATTAAATTATTAAAACATTTTCTCATAGTTCTCTAGTCATTTATTCATTGAATTATTATTATCGAGTCCAATAAAACGTCGTTCATAAATAGTTACGATAATAATTAAAACCAAAACAAAGAAGACAAGGATTATTTAGGTACATTATTATTGATTCAAAATCATTCGATTATCGACACAGCAATCGTTTAAATAAATGGTAACTTTTGGAATATTGCCATATCTGAAAGGACCGAAAATGGTAGATTTTTATTGAGGTTTTTTACGATTTTATGGTAAAAAATCATTCCGAAGTTGTAGGCAAAATCTAAAATGCTCATAAAATAAAGAAAAATACAAAATATTTTATGAACATATCGAATAACTTGTCTATCTCCGCCCAATTCAGCCGACCTCCTTTATCCAAAAATAGCAACAATCACCGAGTGATCATTATTAACCCAAATATCTCGGAATTATAATGATCTGCATTGCCGACTAGTCGGCCGACTAGTCGGCCGACTAGTCGGCAATTTTGGAACCGACTAGTCGGCTAGTCTGCTAGTCGGCAGAACCCCTAGTCGGCCCATCTCTAGTATCTATCTTAGTATAAGTTTTTTGTATATGAACTTTTTATTATTTATTATTATTAAGCTATTGCTTAGCTTTTATCGCGGGCTTTGAGCGCGGCCACCGAATCAAGAAATTCTGTAACGAAAATAAAAGCTAACACCCCCCCCCCCCCTCCGCCAACCATGTTACCATGGTACAAAATAAATAAATAGTTATACTTGCATAAATTGATAAAAAAATATATGCAATAGCTTTGTGGGGAATAATAGGTAGGATATGATGACTCGATAGAAATGCTATCTGTGCATGTGTGTTGTACGTGTACCTATGTGTTGATTTTATAAAATAAATATTCAGTTGGCTTGCGACACTCGTGCGTTTCATTTGTCTCGCCTGACATAGTAATAAGTTAGATAGGAAACCAAGACGTCACAGTAGTGACATCACAGTGGTGACCCCCGACTCTAGTGCACTATCATGTTCGGGCAAGTACCGCCAACTCCGGCTGCGTCGGGTCCGGCAGCCGGACGGCAGTCCTCGAGTGCCACACGTTTTTTTATTTTATTAACTTCAGACTGACTTCAGATCGAAGATGGACAATTGGACAATGGACATGTCACTCGGAAAACGTAATAGGACATAGGAACTAAAAACATGAGGCGTTTCTAATAGTAAGAATTCAAGCATTAAATTGATTATTTATTATACAATTCATTTAAATGTAGAATTTTAGTATGATAGGTATCTTACTTATACGACAGAATAGGCATCTAAATTCGTCTCCCCCTAGACCACTACACTAAAACATAAAGTAGGTATAGTAGTACGTTTTTTATTTTAAGACTATAATATGACGTCTTGGTGCAAAGAGCATTTGACATTTTTTTCTTAAGATGTGTCAATTCCTAGTCTACAATTAAATAACCGGCCAAGTGCAAGTTGGACTCGCGCACGAAGGGTTCCGTACCACTATCACAATAGGGTACGGAACCCTTAAATAAACTGGACCAATCAATCCGTGAACGCAACGCAAACGTTAAAATTGATTACACTACCAGCGCAAGTCTATCACTCGCATCACTAGATGGCGTTAGAAGTCAAAATACATCGCGATTTCCGTTGCGTTTTTTCGTCCCTGAATCACGTTTGTTGTATGGGAGCCCCTCTTAAATATTTGATTTTTATTGTTTTTAGTATTTGTTGTTGTAGCGGCTACAAAAATACATCTTCTGTGAAAATTTAAACTGCCTAGCTATTACGGTTCATGAGATACAGCCTGGTGACAGACGGACAGCGAAGCCTCAGTAATAGGGTCCCGTTTTTACCCTTTGGGTACGGAACCCTTAAAACGAAGTAGTTATAAGATACTTAAAAATTGTTATTCCAAAATAAACTGTATCAAGTTAGCGTGAGAGACCAGGTTTGGGGTGCGTTTAATTCCTTCTAATACATAATAATTATTAACCCGGCTGGCCGTCTGTTACGTTTTCACGCCTAAACCGTTTTTGATAATTTTTGGTTTAGAGGTAGACGGACATAGGCTACTTTCGAACTTTGGGACTTACACAGGTGAAACCGTGGGGTGCTGGTACCAACATTCATATAAATAAATGTTGAAACATCGTAGGTAGGTACCTACCTACGTGGGTATAGTCATAACATAACCTTCACTAATAGTAAGTTAAATTATGTTTTTCCTTAGGCTTGAAGACTGCCAAAATAGTATCATTAATTTTTATGTCCAACACTAGACATTGTGCTTAATGGTTTAGAGAGAACATAGACTACCAACTTGAATTGGTCAACTACATAAACTTAAAATACAAGACGACACTTAAGGTACGAGTTGGCAACGGGCGACATGAGGCGGCGGCGGACGACGTGTCGCGGCGACACTACTGGTTTCTATGTATTTCTATGAAACTCCCTAAGTAGTCAGCGACACGAAGCTAGCGACGCGTCGTCGAGCGAGCGGAGTTTCATAGAAATACATAGAAACCAGTAATGTCGCCGCGACACGACGTCCGCTGCCGCCTCATGTCGCCCGTTGCCAACTCGTACCTTTTATCACGTTTATTAGTGCTATAGATAATAATAGTCGTACGACTGTTTAGTCTATAGTATGGCTTTTACTCTACTTTTCATGACTCAGAACTAGTATTGAAAGCATCTATTTAACACTGCCAATGCCCCGCGGTTTCACGCACGTATTTCCGCTAGCGGATTCTATATAAAATTGTAATAATAAAATGTGTTATTTTAGGACTCCAGCTATCTACTCGTTCATACAAGCCACGTTCCATTGCAATAGGTTTATAAATATAAGTAGGAAAAAAAATGTTTTTTCTCGTACCTACAACCGACCGAACGTCGACACAGACCCTGCGCTGTCTGGGGTAAAATATACCTACACTTACATATGGGTTCTATTCGTTACCAGTACCCCTACCATAATACGTAAATACGCAAAATATTACCTCGCGCGGCCGATTGTCGCACCCGGTGTGGCAGGGAACAAACGGAGCGGACGCGCTGTGCACAAGGTCAAACTGTGTCGACGATACAGTGTACGTATTTACGTATCAACTCATGGTAGAGGTACTGGCCACTGATTACGTAACTCTGTTGCCAACAAATTTCGATTGAAACAATTGATTTTACGTTTACAGATATACAATTTGACAGTTACAGTCGCTAGTTTTCATTGCAATGACAATTTGTCTGCGACTGAAACACGTGAAAATTTTGGTGTATGTGTAATCAACAATTTCAATTGTTTCAATCGAGATTTGTCAGCAAAAAAGTTACATAATCAGGCCCCTGGTCTCTATAATACAAGCCTAGTTGCTTAGTTTGGGACTAGATAGCGATATGCCCTACATTATTATTTATTATCCCGAAATTGCCAAAAGATTTAGCTAGCTTTCGTATTGCCGAGAACAAAACCCATTAGTGCGTTGTCTTAATCAATTTGTCTTTATTTTGTCACAGAAAATCAAGATATATTTATAGCTTAGATGTATAGGAGAAATGATTATGATCAAAGATATTCAAATCTTATTAGGAAGTGACAGGACAACAAAACATATTATAGTATAGGTAATGTGCGTAGTTAAGATGTCGCTACTAGGCATTACTCGCAAGAAAACCAGAAGGTGCTTTCTTAATTTCGGCTTGATGGAACACCAGTAGTCGCGGGTTCGAGTTCCGCCGTTTACTAACATTTTTGAAAGCTTTTTGAAAATTTTTGAAAGCAGCAAAGAACGGAAATCAAAGTTTTAAGCTATTGCACAGCTTTTATCGTGGGCTTTGAGCGCGGCGACTAACACCCACACTTATTATAAAAAAAATCTATGCAATAGCTTTACCGCGGCAGTCCCCGAGTGCCACACGTTTTTTTACATAAAGAGAGTCCTGAAACCCTCTCTAGAGTCATAAATATTTTTGCTTATGCTGTGTTTACACTAACATTGTACTATCTATAGTAAACATTATTAAGAAAAGAGGCGGCTGTCATAGACACACATGGTTGGAGCCGGAGCTCCAAATTCCCCAGTAAACCATCAAACAACGCCTCAAGGCCCACCGAATATTGAAACGGCATACTCCGAAACATTGATAGACGGAACTCTCACAAACAATGGAGTTACACAATTACAGAAACCCTAACTTATCTAATTCCTCAGGCCACCAGTAAAATAGTTTAACTGTTCGTTTGTGATAGACCGGTTTTGAAATGCGTCTCGTAGAAAATACCTAATACTAGTGACGAAATCTATTAGACCAAGACGTTTCGAAATGATCATGTTTTTGTATACATCTTCTGGAGTGAATAAAAATATTTGAAGCTTCTCATCCAAGCGATGTTCCCGGTTGCATCCCTCTCGGGAGCCCGGGGTTCGCTAAACCCCATTTTGTTTTCATTTGGGGTTAACGCAGTCGATAAGTCGTCATTGACCGTACCTTCTGCAATTAGATTTGACAATATTTTTACGGCTGGCCGCCTGCCTGACACCAACCTCCTCAGGGATGAAGCAATTTATCTGCCACCGTGCGGAGAGAACTTAAGGTTTGCTAGTCTCCCTCAGATCCCATAGTCGCCTTTTACGACATAAACAGGAAAAGATGTGGTAACCCTATTCTATGCTGGGGCTACACGGCAAATAATAAAAATATTTGAATAAGTTGCCGATTTTCAAACCATTCCTCTTAGCCTTCACCAGGCGGTAATAAAAGCATTGCGCATAAGGACGATATATTTTTTTAAGTACTGGAATAGCAGGAGGGTTATACTGTCACATTCTGATAGTAGGGTGACAGTAGAACCATCGCATTATCGTATCGTTGTCGTATCGAAACGAACCGAAGTAACCCTCCTGGGTTGCAGTCATTATCGATTGGCTAAGTCAGGGGGCCTAATATTATGTTTGACGAAAAACTGTCTATGAAATCGAAGTTAGTTGCCAGGTTTCTAGTCTGACTCTATTATAATTATTTTTCGTATCTGGACAAAAACTTTGAATCCATACACAATTATCGCGAATGAAAGAAATGTATGTACCCTACGTCTGGTTTCAGGTGATAATTTCGAATCTAATGGAATGACTTGGAAGTGACACCAAGAGAATGGTGTTAAATCTTTTTAAGCTATTGCATAGCTTTTATCGCGGGCTTTGAGCGCAGCCATCGAACGAAAATAAAACCTAACACCCCCCACTCTGCCTACCATGTTGCCATGGTTATCATGTAGCTCGGCCGAGCTTACATGGTAACCATGGCAACATGGAACAAAATAAATAAATAATTCTAATTGCATAAGTTGATAAAAAAAGCTATGCAATTGATGCAATAGCTTTACCGCGGCAGTTCCCGAGTGCAACACGTGTTTTTTTTGTTGTTTGATGGTTCGTTTGACCGTGTAGAGGCATGGCTAAAGCGGATACCGCAGTCATCCTCGTAGTTTGAACCGTAACTTATAACTTTTGTTTCTATCGTCGAGTGTATGTTTGCACAGCTAGGAAACTCGAGAGCCGGAGGGTCCTTGTGACATACATACTGTACGTGACATTATTTGGAAAGGATAATGTTATTTAGGTTAATAATCACGTAAATATTATAATAATATTTACTTAGAATTTGAATAAAATATTGAACAGGCGTCCCGCGGTTTCACCCTGAGTAAGTCCCCATCTCGTGGGAATATCAGGATCAAAAGTAGCCTATGTTACTCCTCGATAATATAGCTTTCTTTTGGTGAAAGAATTTTTGGAATTGGTCTAGTAGTTTTTGAGTTTATTCATTACAAACACACTCACACACACACAAATACAAATCTTTCCTCTTTATTATATTAGTGTTGATAATTGATTTTAAGTAGGTCTGAGGAGTTTTTAACGGGGCTTAGATTCTCCTGCTTTGTCTAGATCCTGTAGGCTTGTGGTTCTAGCTAGGTGAACGAAGACCGCGGGAACGCGACACGGTGAGGCGCTTCGCGAAAACATCAAATATTAGTAGTTGTATGTGATAGTGGCTTAAGAGGACAGGAGGGTTACTGCGGTTCGTTTCGATACGACATCGATACTGTCATAAGATGATTCTACTGTCACATTCTGATAGTAGGGTGACAGTAGAACCATAGTTATGACAGTATCGTTGTCGTATCGAAACGAACCGAAGTAACCCTCCAGTCTACCTACTCTTTCTCCATGCAAACTTAGTCGACTGTTTCCTCCCTTGATGAAAACATTAGAGCAGATATTACGTTTATGCCATAAAACCTATATCTGCCATGAGCATACCCGTACATTTTTTTTTCTTCCTTATCTAATTAGAATAGAAATGAAATTAAAAAAAATAAGAAAATAAAAATAAACAAAAGTAGGGGCTTGGTCATGGCTGATATAGGTCTTATGGCATAAACATATTTTTCATATCTTTATCCAGGGAGGAAACAGTCGACTACGTTTGTAAAGTTTGTATGGAGATAAGAGTAGGTAGACTGTCCTGTTGAACTGTCCTGACTGTTAAGTTAGGTTAGTTAGTTAGGTTAATAGATAGATAGGTAGGTAGGTAAAATACTTCTGATTGACAGATGTCATTTAAAAGTATTTTACTATACTTACTGTCAAACAGGGTCGGCATTACGCTCCGCAATCGTGTTTCAATAGTGTGTCAATAGAATATTAATCGTCATATTTGACGTGTATTTGACACATTTAGCAGTACCCTATGTTAACTATTCCATCGACACACCACTGCGACACCACTGATACACCACTGAGATGCCACTGATGGAGTCTCGATAGTTGTCAAAACTCTAATGACAGGATGGATTTTTAACAGACTTGACAGACAGACAGACAGAGAAGGTTGGTTACCATGGTTACTATTGCAATTCCACTGAGACACCACTACGATACTATTGAAGTCTACCAAATTTGTCACAGTCTCGATATAATGGCAATAGTGTATCGATATAATCGTAATAGTATTGTCATCTTGTGTCATTTAGTGTAATACCGGTCCAGAAGTATTTAACTATACCTACAGAAGTACCTATCGCGTCGCGTCGCTTATGCCGCGTTACGTCGTTCTCTTCGGTGAGAAAATCTCTCAGTTTTAAAAATATTTGCGCCAGAAACCACCAGATTATCTTTTCGATATACTAGTGATGTAATGAATGCCTCATCGGTGAAACACTAATTGACTGTCGATAGCTGCTATAAATAAAAAGATAGGGAGCTTATTCATTCATTGTGCCAAATTCTTTTATGTACTTATTTCCATGAAACCTAATCAATTTGTGAAGTATTTGAACACGTTTTCAGAGGCCTTCAGAGAAGTAGTGTAAAATAATTGCACAAACGTGGTAAGTATGGTAAGGTATGTTATTTAATTTCAGACTATTATCTGACGTTTTTAATAATTGTATTTGACATGTTTTTTTTTCGGGTCAAATCATTATCATAATTTAAAAAACCGGGCAAGTGCGACACTCGCGCACGAAGGGTTCCGTACCACTATGACATTTGGGTACGGAACCCTAAAATGATTTACATCCAATTTTTAAATTTGATAGGAAAATGTGAAATATTTAGCTTCGATCCTTACTCCCTTCATACGACCACACCACTCAAAAAAAAAAAAAAACTTTGTCACAAAGAAAATCTGAAACTTAAGTAAGTTTGGTAAGTAAAGGCAGCCTGGTATATTTGACAGACAGGGCAGCCATTTTGAATTCCACGACCTACTCGATTTGCCTCTGACCAATCAGAAGTGACCTCAGATTGCTATAAAATTCCCTTGTAGTTTTTGAAACACGTTTGTTGTATGGGAGCCCCTCTTAAATATTTGTTTTATTTTGTTTTTACGTACGGACAGACAGACAGCGAAGTCTCAGTAATAGGGTCCCGTTTTTACCCTTTGGGTACGGAACCCTAAAAACCAAGTAGGTACCTAACCTATTGTATCTATATTCTAATCTATTCGAATAGTAGTTCTATATTCTAAACTATTCTAATATTAGCTCTATATTCTATACCTACTCATATTATAAATACGAAAGTAACTTTGTATGTCTGTCTGTTACGTTTTCACGCCACGAACTGATTTTGATGAATTTTGGTCATAGGCTATTTTTGATCCCGATTTTCGAGCAGTGGATTTTGCGATCCTCGCGTTAGTCCTGGAGGGCGATTATGGCGCGCGTGATTTTTAATGTCTATTAGAGATATGTCGAAAAAACATGGCAGAAATGGTAGATGTCCATCGCAAACTGAGTTTTTCGCCACGTTTGATGCGTTTCTACTGATATGTTACGACGTAAATAGTATGTAACACCCGAATATCCAGCGTGGGCAGCGTGAGCAGCAGTGGGCGTTGGGGTGACAATATTACACGTGGCTCTCTATACAAAATGCAAAATCCATTTTCCATCCCTTTGTATTATCCGATTCTCGTGTTTGTTTTTGCGCAAAACTAAGCCTAAACGTTTTAAACGTAAACGTAAAGAAAGTAAAATTGCTTAAGCCTAGTTTTGTATGAGGTACTTACACAAAAAACCGGAATTGAAGAATGATGAGGGGTGGTATAAAAGAGGTTTTTCTTTTTACAGTCCTTGTATGGAGAATAATTAAGAATTTAGAGGGCAAATTGCCGGCCGAGTCGATGCGTTACTCGGCCGGCAATTCGTTCTCTAAAATAGTAAATCTAGGTACTTTCTGTCTTATTCTCAAATATTCCAAGTTTTTATTTTTTAAACTGATTTATACCAAACGAACCCCAAAAAAATTACATGAACGTAAAGTCACGGATTTGTGAAAAAAAAAATACATGGTAATGTTGCAAATAATTATGAATTTTTAATTTCAGCGGAAAGAATAGACAATATCATAACAAAAAACAACAGGATCAAAGTGTTTCCAATTTCCACACTGACATCTGTAAATAAATAAATAAATTTTGTCAACAACACACAGCGCCATCTAGCCCCATCTAGACGAGGGATATAATACTTATATATATTTTTTTGTAAATACATACATTATATACAAAGAAGAACACCGAAAATAATTTTCTCTTGAACCTACGAGACGACGCCGACGCGATGACGACTCAAATAGGATGCGTATAGATACAGTGGTTCAGACATGAATTAAAAAATTCCATAATGGCCACAGATAAACAAAATGTTGCACCTTATTATTAAATAACTTAATCACGATAATTAATAAAAAGTATAATAATAAAAAAAACGTTATCGGTCTGAGCTACAGGTGCGCAGAACACAAGATTTTAGTCGACTGCGTAACCTCGAAGAGAATGGACGTGTTACGCGCTTCCCGTACTAAATTCAAATCGAGATTAGAATTGAAATAGAAACTGAGCGAACTTAAAAGAAGAAACTTTGTGAAAAAAACTAGTGTGGTGAAGTGTTTGACTCTAAAATGCTAAATTTTATTAACTTTGGATGACTTTGAAACTTTTAAGTTTGAATTAAGTGATTTATTGGATTAGTTTCTTGTGAAAAAGTGTCGTCTTTTGGGGCTCCTAATGTAAGTAATTTTAATTTTATTTTCACTCACAATTAATTTTATAAATTTGTAAATAATAAGTTTCTAGTTAAGTTAGTTACTAACACATTCTAATTTAAATTTTAAGATAATATTATCTCAAAGTGCCCTATGCGAATGAATATTATTGCATAATATCATTTTAGTATACTTTATTTGTATTTTTTTTGTGCTTTAATGATTATGCTCTAAAAATACCACTTTTTTAATACATTAAATACGTACTTTAAATCCTCGAAGCTGATTTTTAAACCCGATTTTCCGTCGGAAACGTCTTTAAAATTAATATACTCGGATAATACTTGACCGATTTTGTTGTAACGCAGTTTAGAATACACTGTATGCTTGAGGGTAACTTTTAATACTGATATTCCGATGTAGTTTAAACTTTTTCGGGTAAAAACGCCGGACACTGTCAGTTTAGAATAAGGGTCTAATACTCTACTTAAAATTTGAGAGATACTTATAAAACTGTGCAGTGTGTATAAATTTAAAATTAGTGTACGATTTTTTGAGTTTAAGAGCTGCTTAATTATTTAAGTATCCCTTTAATTTTAGTATTAGGCCGTTAGTCCGTTAGTCTATTACAATGGGAACATTAGACGGTTGTAGACGGAGTGGTTATTTCCGACGCGACGCCCTGGCTGGCCGTAGAAACTAGTATTTTCTAGCTAGCACCTTAAAGTACTAAGATTGATGGTAAAATATTTAGACATTTAAAGGTAATTCAGAATACAAGTACCTATTTTACCTAAATTTAAAGGAAAATACCCGTTAAGTTTCTTGTGGTTTCTTTTTATCGAATGGGGCATTCTAAAATTACATATGTTATTAGTTTTTAATTTTACGGTCAAATAATGAAATGACATTCTAAACTTAAAATGGCTATTTAAAAAATTGAGCAGCTTCTAAATTAAAAAAAAATAGTATATATTATGCGAGTTTTTAGTTTAAGGTATTTTTCCGGCCTTTTATTTTATTTGGTAAGTAATTTTTAGAGACTTTTCAGGATTCGGACGTCATTCAACTAGTTTTTAATATAATTATGTCAAAGTGTACCAAAGCGAATGATTCCCCTAATATTCATGAAATTTGTATGAATTTGTACCATAAAGTTTGACGCATTACGGCCGAATACAGAAACGCAACTCAAAATTTGAATTCTACTTAAACAACTAAGGACCTCTCAAATTCAAAAATTCCCACACTATTTTTAAATTTAGCTTCTCAATTATTTAAGTACGTCTCAAATTTAAGTGGCGTTTCTGTATTCGGCTGTAGGTCTGTTAATAGGTTTTGGTTCTAGGTATTTGTCTATATGGTGTTTTGTTGTTTCCTTATCTGTCAACGACAAAAGAAGATTGACAAAATACGTGTGGGGGATATAAAACAATCCAAGGTTGAATCCAAGATGTTTCAGGGGCGTTACTATCAGTTCTAAATTGCAGGAGCTAACTCGTGCTGTTCCTAAGACTTTTTATTCATTTATTTAAAACAATTATGGAATAAAGTACCTTATATAAATTAAAACAAAAAAACACTTTCTGGTGTACCTATTAATAAGGTATGACGAATACAGAAACGCCACTTAAAATTTGAGGGGTACATAAATAATTTAGCAAGTTCTAAATTCATAATAATTCATAATTCAATTATTTCGCCATAAAATTACAGTACATAATATTGGTATGTCAATTTACAAAGATTATTCAATTAAATTAAACATTATCAACTTCAGTCAAATGAGGAACAGTATTCTTACAATAATTCAATAGTCCTAGCAGTCCTACTGACGCAATAAAAATAATTCAATTTTATGACTTTTCAAAACTGAAGTCGTATGACTTGAGTTTTGAAAAGAAATGAACAAACAAAAGAAATGAACCACTCATAAATTCAGATACGTTATAATATGGATTAGATATAAAATAGGTATGGGATTTTTGAGCTTGAGATCATTTTGTTTAAGTAGAACTCACATTTTGAGTAGCGTTTCTGTTTTCGGCCGTTAATCAACTATGAACAAAGTTAACAAGCCAACAAAAATTAAAAGCAGGACCTAATCAGGCGCGCTTAAGAACTGTACAAGTTAGTAAGTTTCGCTTGGCCTTTACTTTACTGTACGAGTTATTTAGAGTTCAAAGTAAGCCCCCAGTGTATTCTCATAAAATCACTCGCGAGAAAATGGGCAAGCGATTTGCAGCTGCTCCCCACAGCATGTGCCACGAATTTCATCCTAAAGTCGACCGTTCGCCGCACATTAAACCTAGATTAGCTTAGCTCGCCAGTTTTTCAATCAAGTGAACGTAGCTGGTATAGTTAGCGGTGGATGTCCATGTATGAAAAATTTGCTGGTCTATGCGAAGCTAATAGTTTAGTTGACGGTGGTTTTCGGCGTAGGTTTTACTTATTAACTTGTATCTTTAAATATTAAGATATTTATATACACTTACGATATTGTTAATTAGTATTTTAATGTATTTTATCGTTTTTTTTTGTAAAATACCTAAAAGATTATTAAGTTATCATTGTGTTAAAATTAGTTCAGTTGGCCTTAAACGTTAAATAAATTAAAAAAAAACTAAAAGAAAGATCGAATCTGGATTTTAATATGCATCATTCGTAGTCTTCATATTTATTCTTCAACTTCAAAAACTCTCTGACTTCGAAAACTTCAAAACGAAGCAGGTTTGTGGCTTCTCCAATCCAGTTTTTGAAATTGATAATAAAAGCTGTTCACTGACTATTGGATGACGGCTCAGCTGATTGTGATGTGACTTTCTAGTTAATAGTTAAGATATTCCATTCTGCTATTTGCTGCTAACAACTATTTTTTCTAGCGTCACAGGTAACGGCCGAATACAGAAACGCAACTCAAAATTTGAAGTCTACTTAAAAAACTAAGCACCTCTCAAATTAAAAAAATCAAACACTATTTTTAAATCTAGAAGCTTCTCAATTACTTAAGTCTACGCCTCAAATTTTAAGCGGCGTTTCTGTATTCGGCTGTAAGCTAATTTATCTGGTAAGATAATGTTAAGAAACATAGTTATTCTAAAAAGGAACTTTCAAACATTCTAATCTGTTGCTAAGCCTTTTTCCACAGTAGACCAGTAGTAGGTATTCCTAATTCATAGAAATTATGTTAAAATGAACATTTGATACACCCTCCGTCTAATTTTGTCGTTGACTTATAAAAATGCAAATAACAGGTTTCTAGTCTGCATTTAAACAATATTTATTCAAATTAAGGAGAAGGGAATAAATAATAAGTTGATAATAAAAATAAAACAATTTTGGTTAATATCGCGACTTTCTTCCTTAGTTGCCGTTTTGGGGAAAGTATTATTTATAGATTTGCGCCTTCTAGAAATAAAAAAATCAAGACATTTACTGCTAAGTTAATGTACCTACACAAGGATCTTATTGTAGGTTATGAATTGCCTATTACAGACATGTAATAGATTGGGCGGTGTTGGTCTAGTGGTAGATACCTCGGCTTGCATTCTGAGAGTCGTGGGTTCGAATCCAGGCCGACCGCGCACCAATGTCTTTTTCTTTAAGAAAAAGGTATGTGCGCTAATAACATCGCTCTTACGGTGAAGGAAAACATCGTGAGGAAACCAACATGTCCTAGGACTCACCACGGTCCGAAAACATGGGATATTCAGTGTTTTCTATGTAACATATGTATGTATTTACAAAAAAAAGTATAATATGTAGTATATCCGTTGTCTAGTACCCATAGTACAAGCCTAGTGCTTAGTTTGGGGCTAGATTGCGCTGTGTGTAACGTCGTGCATTATTTATTTATTATTTATTAATACGTAAAACTAGTTTTGAGTTTATAGTTCCTCCAGCAGCCTGAGGTGGCATTAGTCTTACAAATGATTTCAAAAATTTCCATAACTGTGATCCGGCACTTCTTATCGCCGTCGGTTATATCGAAAAAATAATTTACTTGGCATTAGGCGGATTACATGCAATGTTACATACTGGAAGAAATTTAAACAAATTTATTTTAAGTAAATTAGATTTAAAAGGATAAAAAATAGGTTTTTGAAAATTTGTCACTAACGCGCTAGCGCTACATATAATGTTACATTGCCTTAGCGACATTTTACAGAACAACTTTTTACTTTTACTATCTATGTGTTTTCGCAACTAGCCCTATAACTGGGCCTTTTTGCGTGACTTTTTAAGCCATAGGTTTCCTCACGATGTTTTCCTTCACCGTAAGAGCGATGTTAATAGCGCACTTAATTTTTTCCTTAAAGAAAAAGACATTGGTGCGCTTTCGGCCAGTATTCGAAACCACGACCTTCGGAATGAGAGTCACAGTATCTTCCACTAGACCAACACTGCTCAGCTTCCACTTTACAGAACAAATGACACAACTATTACTTGTACAGTCTCATCTCACCATTATTTGAAAGTCTCTTTATTGAAACCACAAAATTAATGTCGGAAAAATGACGAAAAATAGCTTCGGTTCCGTTATATCGAAACTTCGTGAACATTATTCATCTAGATGCGGTTATTTTTAAACATTCCGTAAGAAGATTGACAGATTGATGGAGAGCCAAAACTGTCATTCCTTACAAACACGGAACTTCCTTTTGGGTAGTAATTCATTTTATTGGTCGCTACCGCTAGTATTATAGATACGGTTGGGTCAAATGGGCTACCCCATTACTTCCCGTGGGATCAGAGACCAGCAACCCTAGAGTTCTCCCCGCGCGGTGGCGGGTAAACTGCTTGCGCCCAAAGAGAGTTGGTGCCAAATGATTGCCAAATCTATTTACAAATAGGCATGGTCAATGATGACTTACCTACTGTACCGACCCCGAATAATTTTGGCTGAGCCAACGGGCTCCCGAGATTCTCGGGAACCCGCAGGCTATAACCCACTCTCGGCTGCATCCCTCTCGGCCTCTCTCTCACTCGAGAGAGAGGCCGAGAGGGATGCACTGGGAATATTGCTCAGATGAGAAAAAGGAAAAGCTGGGTTGGGTAAACTGGGAATGCTAAAGTCGCGTTCCGACCGTTAAAGAGAAATTGCTTTTTTAACCGACTTCCAAAAAAGAGGAGGTTCTCAATTCGTCGCATTTTTTTTTCATAGCGCGAAAGAGTCGTACGTATGGCTATGAAAACAATTGATAATGCGGTAGGAGTGGGTACAACTTTAAATCGACCAAACATTCCTAATGGAAGGTGGGTATGAATTTTATTGTACAGACTAGTTGACTCGTCTGACGAAAATCTTTATAAGTAGATATTAAAATACTGTTTCCTAAAGAATATACCTATTCGTATGTCGCATAGAGCTAGTCGCTTCATTTCGTTTGTTCAAAGCTTTATGTAAATAAAGTAACCTATGTAACAAAGAATCGTTTTGCATATTTATTTGCTAAGAGATAGTGTAAATAGGCAAGGTAGGTACTAATTATTTACCTACCAACACTTACGTCTCTATGACGTTGTTACCGCGTTCTGTGTAAATAATGGATTTTGTACAATTTTATTTATTTACCTTTCATTTTTAGCAGGTATCTAGTGGGGCTTACCGGCTTTAAGGATTTTGATAAATTATTTAGGTAGACTGTTTTTTAATTAAAAACTGCAATGGGATGATCGAGGCTATGGAAAACTACCCAACCCCACTGGTCGGGTAGTTTTCCATGGCCCCGCAGATGGACATATATCTGCCGGTGACTGTAGAAATTGTAAAGTTTCCAAAATATCAGGCGTTTCATACATTTTCATAACAGAACCATGACATAAAAACTGATAAAATTTGGCTCAGAATGGGACGAGAAGGTTTACTTGCTCTACCGTTAAATCTCAGAAAGCGCTTTCAGTTATCAATAAAATGTGATAAAAATGTACATAAATTGTAATAAATAAACCAGATTTCAATCATTTACTACTGCCAATGTCTTTGACAATATCAAATTGACTAAGTAGCATACCTACCGAAATACAATGAATATAATCTGCGTCGAATCGAAAGATAAGACAAGTAATCGACATGATCTTTGGAAGGCGATACGATAACGCTTTTGTATCATTCTGTAGTTTCCAATATACAAATAATCTTACTAGGAAAATAGAAAAAATCGTAAACTTGCAATTATTTATCTATTTAAAAGACTTAGAAATACTGGTAGAAATAGTACGGACTATCTTGTATTTTTTTCATAATATTATTGATAATATACAGACAGAAACGAAATTAAATATATTCAAAATATTAAACACAATAAATAAATAGTTTAATTATTATGTAGTTCTTTTAAATTTTCAATATAAAAAAAAAATTAAAAAAACTACCTTTTTAAGTGCGAGCGTTATTGGAAGGTTTAAGTGCTATATCAGCCTGCCTGCGACATGAGAACTGTACCGAAATGTAAAGTAAATAACTTTATTTAAACCTTTTTAAGGTAGGGAACCCTAAAAATAACGCGATTGGGTAAAACTGCAATATCACTGCAAATAAATAATTCTATCTTATTAGGGGAATTAGTGCAACAGCATGCGCAGCAGTTCAAGTGAAGTGACCTCGAAAATTGTTCAGACGACCTACACCGATTATCAGGGCTGTGACAATGTTGATGTATTATTATAGTCTTTGTATGAACTGACCAACCCTTGGTACCGTGACAAATATATCTACGATTGACGTGAAACTAGTTGAAAGTACCAAAAAATTAGGCAAGTGCAGGCCTTGTCGAGCCACGCGGAGTGTAGGGTTTCGTAGTTTCCATAAAATAACATGATTGCAATTTTCAATTCACGCGTGATCAATATGTATGCTCATGCAAAGTTACTTCTTAGTACTTAGTAGAGATGCGCCGAGTACTCTGCCGAGTACTCGTTACTCGGGTACTCGGCAGTTTTTTACTACTCATACTCGGCCTCGGTACTCGGTTCATGAGCCGAGTACTCGGTTATATAAAAATATTATTATATATAAATGGAACGTAATTCTAACGCGATCGGATTTCATCTGTGTACAGCTTTGGCTTCCTAACTTAGTTTGTGTGTTTGTTTGTTCCTCCTTCACGCTCGAACGGGTCGATCAATTAAGATGAAAATTAACACAAAGCCATGCAACAAAATGGCATTAGCCAGAGCCAGACAGCACTACTTACAGCCATTGTATTGTACGATAAGTTGGAGACGTCTGAGGGGCAGATCGCACACCTGTCTGCGTAGACGGTCATATGGTCGAGCGGACAGACCAGTTTAAGTACTTGAGATCTGTGCTTGTTGCGTCCGGCGACATCGGTTGCTACGTCAAGTCTCGCATTTCAGCTTGGGCTAAGAGTCGTGAGGTAACTGGTGTCGTCAGCGACCCCGAAATACCGGTTGAACTGTAGGAACAAGTTTATAAAACGATCATTAGACATGTCCTTTTGTATGGTAGTGAGGCGTGGCCACTGCTTAAGCGTTATGTCGCTTAAGCAGTGGCCACGCCTCACTACCATACAGAAGCTCTGTTTTCGCGCTTATTTTAATGAACCGAGTAACTCGGCAGAGTACTCGACTCGGTAAATTTTAACCGAGTTATACTCGGTACTAACCGAGTACCGAGTATTACTCGGTCCAAAATTTACCTCGGTAAAAGTAGTACTCGGGGCATCACTAGTACCAAACTTAGCCTCTCTGAGCTAAGCCGCGGACAGACATACGGACAAACGGCTATAAAAAGAGTTACCGTAAACCCGTCTCACTTATTTTAATTAGTGAATTGAACTATTGAGTAATTAAACTTAGTTGTTGACTTAAAGTTGCCAATTATATTGAACGATAAGTAACTTTGCTCTTTAAATATTGAACTAGCTTTGCTTTATGGATGCACTCGTATAAGTCAGGACACTGTGAAATTATAGAATAAAAAATAATATGCTATAATTTCACTGTACACAGTAGGTACACACATACCTATTACTTTACATTTTCCCTTTTGTACAAATTCTCTCGTTGTCAAACTGTTGGTCGATAACTATAGAGCCAATAATAAAAATCAAGTATCCGGAAAAATATTCTGACAAATATCGTGTGTAAATAAAGTGTTGCAGCCTATGGGCTAGTTTCGTTGTTTCACGTCATGGCTATGTGAAGGCAGTTTTAAACGAAGGGTCAATTTAAAAAATAATAAATTGTACACGGTTTTGTTATTTTATTATATAGACTGTATGTTTGTATTGTACCAATAAAGTCAGTTTTCGAATCTCGAAATTCATTCTCTAAAAGGTTTCTTGTCTCTTTGAAATTTCGACGATTCAACCAACTCTAATGACCTTTACCCCGCCAACCAAATGTAATTAGTTAGACATTGAATAGTTCATCAATAAAACCAATAATTTATCAGTCTAGGAGTAATTTGTTTCTGTTCTAGTAGGTATTTTAATAATTTCACCTATTAAACAGTTGCCGAGGCCCTCGTCAAGTTGAGAAGCACATACATATACGTTATTTGTTCAGTTGGCAGTTCTGTGTATTTCTACAAAAGGTTTCGAAACAAAGAAATCTCAGGCTTGTTGGACCTTAACCGTAACTTCAGTGAATAATATATTTGTATCAGTTGCACGTCTGTATTTTGCAGTAGTTCGTTATAATATAAAACTAAATAAGATTAATACACGTGTATCAAAAATCGAATAACAGTTGTATGCGTTATTAACATCGCTCTTACGGTGAAGGAAAACATAGTGAGGAAACCCACAACTTAGTTAGCTCCAGACTTATTGACCTGTTCTTTCTTCTGGGCATGGCTGACTAGGCTGGGAGCAGGCTTAGTGCTGGGCAAGTCTATTCCACCTAACAATGACCCGGGCTCTACAACGCAATAAATAGCATGGATTAAAATGTTGCTTACGCTGTCTAAATCATCTAAAAAAATACATGAAGAGGCCAATTATTGTCTTTTGGAAGGCGTGCGTGGAGCCGGAGCCAAAATTAACCCTAGCAAACTATGAAGTGGACACCAAGCCGGCGATTATCCCTGCCTGCACTATACACACACACTGCACTGCCTATTGAGAAATCTACGGATGAAAACAACATGGACTAGTAATGTGTTGATAGTGGGTTGGCTACTGGTGATTACGGCAGGTGCCATAATCACCAAAAATCAAAAAAAATCAAAGTACGTTTATTCATTCGGATATTAGCAAGATATCTCTTTGACATGTCATTTTTTTTTAATTTAATCTACTCTACTATGTCTTCGGATCGCGACCTCCATGACATGAGAAGAAGACACAAGAAACTCATGGGGTTTTTTTGTATATTTTTTTTTTGCAGTAATCATGTGATTTACATTGTCGCATATATAATATTATTGAAGAAAAGTGGAACTGGAGCAATAATCTATACTTACTATAATAATCCTTACTAGCATTACAAGAGTGAAAGTAACTCTGTCTGTCTGTCTATCTGTTCAAATAAGTTATAATATACAAAATAATAAACATAAAAAAAAAAAAAATACTTAAACACTATCTCATCCACAAACACACAACCCGCCCAACACCGCCCAAACCGCCCCGGGACCCACCACCATAGTTCCCATGGTGATAATGCCACCTGCCGTAATCCCCATAGTTTAACAATGTAAAACCAACCAACCATACTAACAATGTAAAAAGGCCTATTATTATTATCAATAATTGGATAATATTCAATTACGACTCATGCTCAGATATCTCCAATATTATGGTCAATGTTGTTTTCCAATATTATTATGGAAATATTGTCGAGTCCATATTTCCATCCCTCGGCGAAATTGTCGGAAAGAAACTCCAAATCTCCGCCCGCAAACATAATATTAACGTCACATTGTATGTGCACGCCTGTGACGGCAAATAGTAAATAAAAAAAAATATTTCCAATTCATATTCTTATTATTAAATGGCAATCGCGGTATTATGTCAAGTTATAAGACTAGTCATAGAACTGTACTGGGGCCTTATTTTGTAACTTTGTTGCTAACAAATCTCGATTGAAACAATTGAAAATGTTGATTACACGTCATTTTTCAGGTCATTCAGTCGCTCACAAATTGCGATTGCAATTGAAACTAGAGACTGTAACCTTCGATCATATATAAACTATAGATACACGGTCCCATACAAAATCGAAATCAAAAAATGTCACTACTTCAACGCTTACTTATACGGACATAGTACAGTTTAATGTAAACCTTAATTACTGGGCAATAAGGATGTAAAACACTTATGCACGACTGACAGCGATATGCCTTGTTTCGCTGTAACCGGCTGAAATATGCCTTGTTTTGACGGCTCCATTTCTAGAGCGGCGACCGTGCATCTATGTAGGTTATTATGATCGAAGACTGTAACTATCAAATTTCGAATTCTTAAGAGCAAAAATCAACAATTTCAATTGTTTCAATCGAGATTTGTTAGCAACAATGTAACGTAACCAGCAGCCTGGTCTCTATAGACACTAGAAGGAGAAAGGTCGCCTGATAGTGATCCATTTTAAACTCGTCTCTGACGGACGAGCTTCACCAGTTCCAAAGACAAACTATTCGGGAAATTACTCACCTTTGAAAAAGATCGATCAAAATTTGAACGTCGTTGTTCGAACACCCAGCACCTAGGTAATCTAAGAGACTAGTGTTACAAGGTCCATAACTTCGCATTATATAGCTGGAATGTGTGTGGATATTGGTTTAGTTAGTACATCTTCAATAACCGATCGATGTGTGCATGGAGGTACCTACGTTTGTTAATGGAATGAAAGAAATTTGTCTGTTTTATGAGCTGTCTTGCCTTCAAAATGGTTTTACATTATTAAGTCTCGGCCGTAACTCTGTAAATTACAGAACACCGAAAATGAAACTTTTAATTGGCGGTTTCGACATAACCTTGGAAACGTTGCTTGTAAAATCCTCAGGACTTCAGTATCCTAATAACTTTAACTCTGGTACAATAAGTAGGTGCCTATTTCTATATCAACCAGTGCGGCCAAACTCTATACTGATATCTTGCTACTATTAAAAATGTGAGTACCTGATCTTGAAATATATAAAAAAAAAACTCGAAAGTTTTAGATAAAGCAGTGATGGACCTAAAGGACATCACGTATATGTACCTACACAATCAAATCTGTTGTAATAAATATAGATAGATAAAAAATAATTATGGATAAATGAATTGAATTGCGTAATCAACATAAATCTGCTCTCAATCTCGAAATTTAATAGCCAGACTTATTTAAATAAAATTATCAATATTTATTTAGGCTTTAATATAGGAGCATGAAGTTATTTCAGGTTTTTATCAGGTCGCTTCAAAACATTGTTTGTCTCTTCCTTAAAGTAATCCCCCCGAGAATCAAAGGGTTGTTTTCATTAATCACTATCAACGTCGAATTTTAATCGAAATAACAATGTGCCATAATAAATTACTTTCCTTTCTTTATCCGTTTTACCCTAGAAAGGCAAGGCGAAGACGAAATTTTGAGTAATTTCAACTAAGTAAATGCTCTAGATAACCACCCATTGTTTGGGACAATAAAGATCAACGTAAATAGGTGCCAAAACTGTCGGCTTCTTTAGTGTGTAGCAGAGGTTCCCAAATTGGGCGATAACGCCCCCTAGTGGACTCTGCAGGCCAAAAGGTTGCGGTAAGAGACCCAGAAAAAAATGGGGGCGTTTTGTAGAGCCTTAGGGGGCGATTTTTAATTTCATCTAGCTAGGAGGACTCTTAGACACCGACTGAGCTCTCGACTACAATATGTGGACATCAACTAATATTAATTAAGAAATTGTTAACACTAACTCAGTTCGATCCGTATATTTCTAGTATCTGTCCTGTTTAATTGATTAAATAAAATAAAAATAATGTCAATAGGTCGCTCCGTTTCGAAATGAAAGTAGTTTAACCTTCGCTAATATATTACTATAATTAATTTCATTTGGTTTTTAAGTTAGGCGCTCAAAAATAATTTATTCTCAAAGTGGGCAGTAGACAAAATAAGTTTGGGAACCCCTGGTGTATAGCATAGCTGAACCCTACGGATTTACCTACGTAGAGGTTAAAAACAATAGTCAAGTGCTATTCTATATTTGACATTTTTTCTTCAGGAACATAAATTTTGTCAAATCGTTTTTGACAATTAAAAAACGAAGTATAGTCCTGGGTCTCTACTTTAGTTCTACGAACGATAAAACGAATGTCCGAAAATTTTATTTTCTTACGGTTTTGAAGGACGGATTACAGATTTTCTTTCATTCGTTCGTAGAATTAAAGTATACCTCTCTTGTCCTATAGTTGTCTTGAATCAAAATGGTTTCTTCTGTGTCGGTTAATCGTACAAATTGTTTTAAGAGTACTTCTTTAGAGGTGATCTTATTTTAATTTTATTGAAATTAATTTAAATAAACTCGTGGTCTCGGTTATTTCACTGTTTCGCAATTTAATATAATACTCTGAGGTAAATACTCAGGTACGTTTCTTTCAGTTTGTATTAGATTATACGCTTTCAACTGTACAAAGAGAGTAAGTAATTGAAGACTTAAAATATTAGGAATTTTAATAAGAGACGGTGAAGACAATGTTATTAAATTTTACCCGAGCTGTTTTGAAGAAAACCGATGGAATAGCAGGTACGTACCTTATAGCTACTGTGATAACGCGTAGGTGTAGGTACTTACTCATCATCATCATCCGAGCGTTGTTCCCGGTAGCATCCCTCTCGAGAGTCCTTGCTACTACGAAGTGGAGATATAGTACCACTTCGCACGATCTTCGGCATACCGTGTACGTAGGTGTACTTAATACTTTTTTTATTGTTTGTCTCATTATTATTGCTGCATATTTTTTATTAAGCTCCTCAGAGCGTTATTAAACTAAAGTACTTCTTACACCCTCGTATTTATAGAAGAATCTGAGTGTTTACTTTGGCTAAGTAATGCCCTGTCTTTTAGTGATTTTTAACGTCAACAAAATGTCACAGACACATTTCTTAGACAAGCAATTACTTAGAATTGACTATAAATATGACACCCGTATTTATAGACGGATTTAAGTGTTTACTTTGGCTGAGTAATGCCCTGTCTTTTAGTGATTTTTAACGTCAACAAAAAGTGACAGACACATTTCTTAGACAAGCAATTACTTAGAATTGACTATAAATATGACACCCGTATTTATAGACGGATTTAAGTGTTTACTTTGGCTAAGTAATGCCCTGTCTTTTAGTGATTTTTAACGTCAACAAAATGTGACAGACACATTTCTTAGACAAGCAATTACTTAGAATTGACTATAAATATGACACCCGTATTTATAGACGGATTTAAGTGTTTACTTTGGCTAAGTAATGCCCTGTCTTTTAGTGATTTTTAACGTCAACAAAATGTGACAGACACATTTCTTAGACAAGCAATTACTTAGAATTGACTATAAATATGACACCCGTATTTATAGACGGATTTAAGTGTTTACTTTGGCTAAGTAATTCCCTGTCTCGCTCTTTTAGTGATTTTTAACGTCAACAAAATGTTACAGACACATTTCTTAGACAAGCAATTACTTAGAATTGACTATAAAATGACACCCATATTTATAGACGGATTTAAGTGTTTACTTTGGATAAGTAATGCCCTGTCTCGCTCTTTTAGTGATTTTTAACGTCAACAAAATGTGACAGACACATTTCTTAGACACCAATTACTTATAATTGACTATAAATATGACACCCATATTTATAGACGGATTTAAGTGTTTACTTTGGATAAGTAATGCCCTGTCTCGCTCTTTTAGTGATTTTTAACGTCAACAAAATGTGACAGACACATTTCTTAGACACCAATTACTTATATTTGACTATAAATATGACACCCGTATTTATAGACGAATCTAAGTGATTACTTTGGCTAAGTAATGCCCTGTCTCGCTCTTATTAGTGATTTTTCACGTCAACGAGAGTGCGACTCGGCGCAAAATCACGCCGAGTCGCACTCTCGTTGACGTGAAAAATCACTAATAAGAGCGAGACAGGACACTCACGTTTAAAAAACACTGCCTGTGACTGACTGTGGAGCTTCCGAGCAAACTATGCAGCACCTCCTTGTATGCTGCATAGTTTGCTTCCAGCCCTGATAGTTGTACGCTGGCTGATCTGATGTCAGCCAATGAAAACGCCAAAGATCTGGAGTGGACGCAACCAGTATGTTGCGTCCACTCCAGATCTTTGGCTTTGGCGTCCAGTGGGTGGGCTCAACCACATTCCCCTGACATTTTTTATCGCACAATGGTTATCAAAATGCCAGTTTAGTTAAAAAACGCTGTTATATTACCTAAGTGCGGTACCATTAGGGTCACATTCTGAGCAAGTGTGTTAAAAACATAGCAAGAAAACTTGTTAAAAATTCTTCGATTTTCATAACGAAAAGGAAAAGCTGCAAAGGCTCTGTAATTCGATTAGCCCATTTTCAAGAAGCGGAGTCCGTCAATCCAAATCATTACCCACGTCTCTATTAGAGCTATAGCCATTAAAAGCTAGTTAGGAATTAGCTACATTAATAGGATAGCGGTGTACCGTGTCTGTACGTCCAATTGGTGCGTCTTACTCAACCGATCAATTGACAGTTCCGCCGTTTATCCCGTGTTACCTACTCACTGGTACGTTGTTTTATTGATTCTCTTGGAATTTTTGTATGTTAAATATACTGACTGGGTTTCTGCTTAGGTATATTCAAAATACGATCCTCAGTGCTTCGGAATGCACGATAAGCAGTTGTTTCCGGTTGTTTTGTTATCTCAGATAGCAGTCGTTAGGTCAAGGTGTTAAAAACTCTAACACCATGTGAGCCACACCACTTTTATACCTACCTACACGAAAAAAAGAAGAAGTGAAATAATATGATTCCGTGTTTATCCAACTTGTTGTCCTAGGTGAACGACGACATTACGCGATATGACAAGAGATATAACTAATATATACACCCAAATATAGGTGTTTGTGAACTTTGACTGATTTTTTTGCCGTTTTCGCGATGGGGGACATTTCAAATTTTATTTATAATGGTGTTTCGAACTTTCATACACATTTTCAGCTCTGTGCTAGTTTAAATTTCCTTGCATGTGTAACTCTTACTCTAACACCCGTATTTTTAGACGAATCCGAGTGATTGCTTTAGTAATGCCACGTCTCGCTCTTATTAGTGATTTTTAACCTCGACGAAAATGTGACAAAGACATTAACTTAGACAAATAATTACTTAGAATTGATTATTACGAGTGTTGGTGAGGGTTTGAGGGTTGAAACCCTGAGTTTGAAGCAAGAGCGAGATATGCTTATGACATTTTAAGTGAGCGCAAAAAAGACAGCTGTCGAATTTTAATGTCAACATTTGGTCACCATTTTGTTATTACTACATTTCTCTGGGGATCCACTTAAAAAACTGCGTCACTTCGAAATATGGTGAGCGCTTGGTACGGGAATGGAATCTGCAGCCATATTTCATAAAAACATCGGCATTAACGTAAGTGAAACTGTAGGTTGTAGCTAGTTAAAAATATGACGTCTAATAATTCATAATTTATTTCTATAAATCGTAAAAAACAACGACAGAGTTATAAATCACATCAACTCACATTCTAATCTATAATTTGAAATTAATCTACAAATAGGTACTTAATAACAAAGTAATTTGTAATTGTTTTTGTATAAAAAAACTTGACGCCATTTGTCAAAGTCACTAATTTTCCAGTACCTACACACACATAGATATAGAAGTACTTATACTCGTATGATTGATTGACGTATGACAATCAAAATAATTCCTAATTACTTAAGGTCGTCGTCAGAAACGTTCCTAAGTAACACTTTATTCAGCTAAACATTAGTAGGTATTTTTAAGGTCCCGTACCCAAGGATTATAACGGGACCCTATTACTGAAACTTCGTCAGGCTCCAAGCTGTATCTCATGAACCGCAATAGTTAGACGGTTGAAATTTTCACAGACAATGTATTTCTGTAGCCGCTATAACAACAAATACTGAAAACAAAATAAATCAAATATTTAAGGATTTTCATATAAAAAAAACGTGATTTACATGAAAACGCAACGATACCGCGATGTATTTTTACCAGTAGCGCCATCTAGTGATGTCAACATCGCGAAAACAGAAAAAAAAAATTAAGAAGAATTAAAGCAACGCGATTAAAGTTTAAAGCCAATTAATAGTTTTATTTGTATCAATATCAAATTTGAGCACCGTATCACAGATAATGAGATAATAAACCATAGGTTATAAATAAATCGACATTGTAAAATTAAACGAACAAATTAATTAATTGCCCGGAACAATAAAAAATGAGTTCAATTACCATCGCGTAAAGACTAATTACTATCTATAATTAAAATGATGTTTCGTTTGTAATAAATAAATATATTGGTGTCAACGTCATACCTACCTACTTTGTTGTTGTCATTTGTAATATTGATATTGGTAAACGACGCGACTGCACGTGTTAGCGTGTTAGTTTTTAGGGTTCCGTATCCACGTTTATTAACGTGGAGTAAAGTCGAAATAGTGAGAACATGCTTTGTTGTGACAAGAACTTTCAAAGTTGACAGACAGAAACAAAAAGTGGTAAATCTATTTCAACCTTACTCCACGTTTATTAATAAGGCTATGAGTTTAGAAAATTTATTTTCAAGGAAAAATAGCATTCAAAAATTTTCACTTGCGGCGAGGCTTGAAACTCGCGTCTTTGGGTTTGGGATTTTCTAAATAAAATAGCCTTGAGCTACATACAAAAATTAAAAGAAATTTATAGAAATGGAAAAAGCGACATCTTACGTTAGTAATGAGTTAACTGTTAAGTTAAACATTAGTAACTTAAGATAGTAATAAGTTAGTAATAATAGTAATGAGTTAACTGTAAAGTTAACCATTACGACGCAGGTGTAAACAACTGGAAAGTTGTTACCTGCAGCGTTAGATAGATGACGCTTTAACGAGCCTTAATTGTAAACAATCAAAGGAGAATATAGTATTGGAAGTTTTCGCGGCACGAGACAGGGACTTGCGTAGTCTAGTTGGAATAGACGTTGGCGTACTGACCCAAAGACGCGAGTTCAAGCCTCGCCGCAAGTGAAAATTTTGGATTGCTATTTTTCCTTGAAAATAAATTTTCTAAATAAAATAGCCTTAAGCTACATACAAAAATTAAAAGAAATTTTAAGGCTATGAGTGTTAAACGGTATCGGTAACGGTAATGGTCCTTAAAATGTATCTTGCTCCGATAGGGATTGAGTTAGTTATTATTATAAAGGATTTTCGCGTGTTTAAGAAGAGCCGATGGGCAAGTCGATCGCCATAGCGCGTCAGCGGTTACGGCGCGTTGGGTGAGGTGAGGTTTCTTTACCTAGCGTACCATAGCCGTCGTCGACCCGTTACCGTTGAACGAATGAATGAACTAGGGTCCGTTCACACAGACCGGCTCAGAGAGGTGAGCAGATTTTTAGCACGTTTAAAATATTTTTTTGAGTTATTGTAATAAGGTTTATTTTTACATGACACTTCTTTCAAGGTTTGCTCTCAAGCAATCTCAATAATAAAAGAAGTGTCGTGTAAAAATAAACCTTATTACTATAATTCAAAACTCTGTTTTAAACGTGATAAAAAATCTGCTCTCCTCTCCGACCCGGTCTGTGTGAACGGACTGATGTCGATAACGTATCGATGAGGCATCGGCCTTCCATAAACACAAATTTGCAGTCCAATAGCTGATTTAATCCTAATCGAAGGGCAATGAATTTCAAGGACTTGTCTGTTTAACATTGAACTAGCCAGCGCACTCCCAAAATGGGTCAGGCTCACACCTAATCTTGGGTGTGTAAGTGTAAATTCATTCCATGTAGGTACTTAAGGTTGTTTTAACATAACAGATGTACCTTAATTGATAAAAATAACTATCGGTCTTACTTATAAAAACTCGTTGTTACTTACTTATGAATACATAGCTGCTTGTTAGCTATGTTAGTCGCTAATAACTCTTAGTCACTGCATCAAAAAAAATTACTTATTTTATTCCGGCAAGACTGCAGTTTCGGATGATTTTTGACCAAACTTGTTTATAATTTTTGTCAATTAAAATATATATATATATATGAATATTATCTAACTCTACTATTTAACGCATATAAGGTTATGTTATCTTTATAAGTAAAGGAGTAAATAACTAAATATGAAAAAAAAAACTAAAACATGATTCATAATATTTTTTTCTTTCGATCCTACGGAAGCCAAACGTAATGATTTTTCAATAATGTTGCGGCCATGCTACTATTTATCGTGCAAATAATCGAAAGCTAAAAACCGATTTGCCTAATAGATGGTATGCTATCTATTAGCCAAATCGATTTTACCCATCCAGAAAGTTTTTCATTGTAAACAGCAGTAAAATGTCGGAATGTTTGAATTTGCTAATCAATCGTAATTGAATGAAAACATTGTTTAGTATCGATTATACGCTTAGATTCAAACAAAAAACTAAAGATACGGTACCTAGTCTCGGAAAATGAGACGATAGAACTGCGTCTAGCTTACGCACTAGCCTCAGTCGTATGTCAAACCGTTGCCGCGTGAGCACGTGCTGTCACACTGCTATTGTCTTTTTGACATCCATAAGAATGCCTTTTTGCTTATTTACAAAGCCTGAATCATTCTTAAAGACAAATGTTTTTAAATACAATAATTTTATGAAAATGCATGTAGGTATTTCTAGCTCATTTTTCGAATACGCAATGTTAGAATATACCGTATCTACTATTTTTGTTTTCATCTAAGATTATGCGTTTCAATTCGTGCCGTATTATTTAACAAAGATTTTTAATCAGTACCTATCTGTGGTATAGTGGTGTGGCCTGGTGTTAGAGTTTTCAGGTCGCCCTAAGGCCTCTATACGAAAAGAAGAAGAAGTGTCTGTGGTTTCTTCTGCGGACGACCTCTGTGGCGCGTCGGCGCGCGAAGGTTGTGGGTTCGATTCCCGCCTGGTCAGGCATTTATGATTAATAATATTTGTTTCTGGTCTGGGTGTCATAAATGTAGGTATGTATTTACAAAAAATGTGATCCGTCATAGGATGCCTGGCAGTTGTAAAACATCGACTCGCTACGCAGGTATATATTTTATTATATCATATAGGTAGGTATATATACTTATAGTGTGGCGAGGCCTGTATCGCCACGCGAATTTTATGTTTACCCGCGCCTATAGATGTTCCACATCAAAAAAATAGTACCTACCTATATTCGATGTCTAGTTCCCATAACACAAGCTTAGCGCTGTGTGTAACGTCCTCCAATTTGTATTAATTTTATTACGTATTTATATGCAAATGAATGAATTTTACAGTAACATAAATAATATTTGTTTCCTCACTATCACGCCTATATTTAAAGATCCCCTTGGTACTTGCTTAACAGCTGGCACAAACATAAAGTTTCATAACTATAGATAAATTAGGTCACCAAAAGTACTCTACCTACTTCCTACATAATATGTTACACGGATATAAGTAGGAAAGTTAGGACCTACCTACCTAGTTCATATAACGTGTGGACAAAAAGTGTGCCTCTTATCTACCGACAAATACTGGAGACAAATAAAAAAAATATGCCAAGTCTTGAAAAAACAGTAGAACGAAAATAATAAATTCATAGTACTGTCCGCTTGTCTGTTAGCTACCTATGCAATCCATAACTGCTAAACCTATTGAAATTTTGTTTTTACTCAGGTAATATTCTGGCATTTTATCGCTGTTACGGTAAAGGAAATCATCGTGAGGAAACCGACATGTCCCACGTCCTATTTTAACCACGGTCCGTAGGCATGGGACATTCGCCAATCTGGAGCTCCCGTGTCGTCTTACTGCTTAACCCATCTAAAAAGAGGTCCTTACCTTGCAGTGGGACCAATTTATTTATTTATATTCTGGGTTTGGTTTATATTCTCATGTAGTGTACCTAGGTATACAACAACCTGGGCCTCTACTTTATTTCTACGAACGAAACAAAAGAAAATCTTTCATCCGTCCTTCAAAGCCGTCAGAAAATTAAATTTTCGGACGGATGGATGACAAATTTACTCCTGGAATTTTCGTTTTTGTTTCTCGTTCATAGAAATAAAGTATGGGCCCTGTTGTATAGGTACTCTACATGGGAATATAACAAGTAAGAACTTGAGAAGTAAGCAAGACGTAATGCGTGCAGCCGTTCTCGTCCTATAGACGTCTTCTTTAAGCAGACTCGCGGTCAAATGCAAATTAATTTATAATCTCTTTACAAAGATTTGAATACATTTTAGAATGTATAAAGTTTGAAATTTTAATGATTAAATTTATTTTTCTCTATTACCAAATTAATAATTAATAAGAACTTAACTTGGACTTGGCCCACGAGATTACCGCCATGTGGCACGTTGATTCGACAAGTATTGTTCCGATAGTCGTGTCGGCAAATGGATTAATAGCGAAGAGCCTCGACCAACATCTTAAGAGGCTTTCGCTAGACGGTTGGGTCAAGGGTCAGATTCAGAAGGCAGTCGTCCTTGATACGGCACGTATCGTCAGAAGGTTCCTGTCTCTGCGTCCCTAACCATCGGTAGCCTGGGCCCTGCCCCGCTGCCGACGGGCTTCTAGGTTTAGGTTTTTATAGTAATTTACTGTTTTTGTACAAAATTTATACATTGTTTATAGGACTTGTAGATAGAATTTTATATAAGTTTGTTACTTAGATGGAATTTTGTTTATAGGTTTTGTAGTAATGTATATATTTTGTATGTAGTTTATTTTTATAAAAACTTAAATTTAAGAAATAAAATAAATGAGTGAATAAGAACTTAAACGGGTAAAACCGCGCGTTAGAAGTAGTTGTTCCTAATTGATGTTTACATTTGTACGCCATCGCCATTTCAATTCTGTTTGAATTTGACTTGGTAATTTTCGTTTGTTCCAATTTAATTCCGTTAAAATTTTTGGGAAGTCAAAGTGTTAGTGTGTGAACACACCAAAGGGAAAGTACGCGTCCAAATATCGCCTGCTTATAAAGTGAAAGACACACGATGTCAAATACAGAAAGCAGAGCTGTTGGTGAAAACAAAATACCATTTAGGCTACGTCCAAACACGGCGATTTTTTACCGCGCGTTTTTGTTTCGCAATTCTGTAACACATTGAAACTTACTGAAGTTGTCGCACATGAGAGTGTGTTCTTTGTGGTGTGTAAACATCCACTAAGAAAAGGATTTTGGGAAATCCCGCGGGTGAAACCGCGTAAGCCTGCTAGTGTTATAATAATGTGAAATTAAAGTAAAAAATGTAAGTGCCGACGCCGTAGATTTTATGTGCGCCATGACCATAGGCGATTTTAGCAGAAATACAAGCAATAATTAGATGAAAATTTTAGGGTTTCACCTATTTGGAAAGTTAATAGTCAATATATTTTATATAGGTACCTAAGTGAAAATTTATATCAGATCGACCTGAGAGTTCTGGGAAATTATCTAGGGTCCCCCTTTCCCTCTCATAATTTCCGCCTCGTGACACCATCGCGGTAGGGTTTATTGTTTCCAGTTTATTGAGTTTCGCAATAAGGCTACCTGTCTGCGGATAGTGAAATTTGATAGTTGGGGTTCGCGGAAATGACCCTGCCAATTTGCAAAACTTCCTGGTGACACGGTAACTTTCGCGGGTTTTCCGTTCGGTGTGTTTACATACTAAGCAGGAAAAGAAGAGGCGGGAAATTACCGACGCTTACCGACTAGCTTACAGTGTAGGTACAGATCAATCATTATTAAACTAATTTAAAAGTGGGAACATTTGTTGAGTTAAAAAGTTAGGCTGGTCGTCATACGCTGCAGATGCTTCCAAGTTATTTTTGTAATATTATGTAAATGAATAATAGTATCTCTATATTTTGCTAAATAAAAAATAACTATTTTAAGGCTTGAGCAGACCGGATGCATATATGTAAACGTAAGCGTAGATGTGCACGTACCGCTGACTTGTAATGTATGAAACTGTATGAGACAGGACACACTGCTTGCGTCGTCTACATTACGCAAGCAGAAGGTACGTAGCCGGTCTGCTCCAGCCTTAAAACTTTGAGAACCTCTTGTAACGCTTAAAAATAATAATTATAAGGCTGAAAATGTATTCTGCGAATTTTTTTCTCGCCTGGATATTTTATGATATTTGTAAGTTAACCTATTTGTCTATTTATTTGATTGAATTAATTAAAAAGTATTAATTATAATTCAAAATTTTCATATTTTAAATCAACGAAAATTTAATTATTAATACACAAATAAGTAAGTAACACGACTTATGTAGGTAAAAATATTAATAAGGATGGCAACTAAAAAAATATGTAGTATAAATTGAAATTAATTAAATTAATTATTAATGTAGGTATAATTTACTCTTCATATACCTTAATTAAATAAAAATATTTAAAAAACATAGCCACAAGCGAATTGAGAACCTAATCCTGTTTTGAAGTCGGTTAAATAACCATCCAGTTTCAGGCAGCTATTTATTCAGTAGGTAAACTGTGATATTTAATAGCAACAAGATTATCTTGTAGAACATCGTCCGATATTCATTAATTTTAAAACAAAGGTTCCACTAAACTTACTAAGTTATTTTACCAATATCAAATAATATTATCATGATTCACTCTCATTTGAATACTGGCACCTGCTAAAGAAAATGTTGCCTACTTACTCAAATTGAATATCAAGGTCGAACAACGTCGTTTTTATCGAAAATGGCAAAGATAGATTACCTGTTTTGTATAGTTTCTGTTTATCGATGTACCTAGAAGTATAGTGTCAGTTAAGAAAGGAATAGAGTTTTAAGATTCTCGTCGATATGAAAGAGGTATGTAATAGAGATGGCCATCATCACCATTCTATAGTTATTTGAGTTAATTCATTACAAACACACACGCACACACACAAAAATACAAATCTTTCCTCTTTATAAAATTAGTGTACCTAGATAGTAAAAGCATACATATAAAAATAAACTTTTATATTTGATCGTGTTTTCTAATTACTTAGGTTACAGTTTTAATTAATTTACATAATTAGTCATTTTCGTAAAAGCTTAACCTAAAACTAAAAGTGGTGGGTTTTGGTATAAACATGAATAGGATAAGTTTAACCGCAGAATATATTTAATCCTACTAATAATAAAGGTGAACGTTTGTTAGTACGTTTGTTGCTCCTTCACGCAAAAACCGCTAAACCCATTGCGATGATTCTCCAAGAATGTTTGTAATGTCTGCTGGAATCACACACGATATTCCTTAATAAACATAATTATTTCTAAACGATCACGTAATTGTGTGTTGCATAGCAAGTAATCGAAATAAAATCTTAATTTTAAATAGGGTGTTTCACAAAAATATTTCGAATATCAACAAAAGCCAATCCAGATCAGGATAGGTATAATAATAAATAATAAAATAATAAATGAATTCTGTGAACAACACACAGCGCCATCTAGCCCCGTGGTAAGCGACTAAGCTTGTGTTATGGTGACTAGACAACGGATATAATACTTATATTTATTTTTCTTTTGTAAATACATACATATTATACATAAAAGGACACCCAGATCAGACACAAATATTTATTTTTAAGCATAAATACTTGCACCCGGCGGGAATCGAACCCGCAACCTCCTGCATTGCAGTCGCGCTCTCGCACGACGCGCCACAGAGGTCGAGGAGGTATCTATATGAAATGCGGGATCGGACTTAAGCATGAAGACAGCACGGACGCGGCACGGACAACATGCAAAACAAAAGCTGTCTTCATACAAAAGTATGTCCCCGTCCCTGCCCCGGCCCGGACACGGCCCGGTCTAGCATAAATCATGCTTTACGCGGGCGAAACCGCAGAACGCAGCTAGTATATCCATCAATTATTTAATTTATTATGTGAATATGCCATCTGTTAAAGATCCACAACACGCAAAATCACAAAATTATTTAAATACGTAAATAACCTAAATAATATTATTATTTGCTTACATATTGTTATTTAGCAAACAGTCTGTACAATCCATTTTAAGCTTATTTGCGTAATTTCTGCACAAACAAACAAACTGGTTTGTAATTATAGCTGTAGCTGTACGCTAGTCGTGTGCATCGATGCATGCTAATACATTACAGGGATATTCTGTTTAAGTTTGGATTTCGGTCTAGATATAATAAAGTGACTAGTTAGTTAGTTTCAATGAGCCTTTTCCGCACTTAGCCTCACAATTGAGCCATTGTACGTGATTTCTTAGAGGGCTTAAGACGCCACGGGAGCCTACCCCGCATTGGCGAATATCCCATGCCTTCGGACCGTGGTTCATCCTTGGACATGTCGGTTTCCTCACGATGTTTTCCTTCACCGTAAGAGCGATGTTAATAGCGCACTTAAATTTTTCTTAAAGAAAAAGACATTGGTGCGCGGTCGGCCTGGATTCGAAACCACGACCTTCGGAATGAAAGTCGCGGTATCTACCACTAGACCAACACCGCTCCACAATAAAGTGACTAATACTACTAATAAATAAGAGATTAGATGAACCAGCTGTAGGTATGTCGTTTCGAGCACATACATTATTACTGGAATTCAACCTCTAAGAGGGTTAAAATCTAAGAGGTCGAATTCGCCGTGTAGCCCCGGCATAGAATAGGGTTACCCAATGTCTTCCCGTTCCGAAACCACAGTAAAATCAGTAAAATCTCGACATTTCTAGAAGTTCGTGTAACTTATATAATCGTTCTTAAAGAATAAATATATTTTAATTTGATTAGGTGTCGTAAAAGGCGTCTAAGGAATTTAGGGAGGGCTAGCAAAACTTAAGTTCTTCCCGCGCGGTGGTGGGTAAACTGCTTGGTCCCTAGAAGGGTTGGTGTCAGGCAGGCGGCCGGCCGTAAAAATATTGGGAAATTTATTAGCAGAAGGTATGGTCAATGATGACTTACCTACTGCGCCAACCCTAAATTTTTGTGGTTTAGCGTACCCCGGGCTCCCGAGAGGGATGCAACTGGGAATATAGCTCGGATGAGAGATAACCTCTAAGAGGGATAAATAAGGATCAAAGTTTTTATGGAATTTGGAAACCGTAGCGGTTGCCGTACAGTACCTTAACTTGCCGTACAGACTAGGAACTTGTAATTTGAGCCATAGATTTTATAGAGATCATTGTAAGTTAGCACTAAAAATTACAAATTCATCCCCTAAGGGGAATAAAATGAGAATGAAAGTTTGTATGGTTTATTTGTGGGAGACATATGATATATTTATGTGGTTAAAACTTCGTCCTATCTTCTTTTTATACATTTAATTCAAAGTCCTGACATATCTGTATAACATCGCAGAACCGACACCGCTGGTTGCAGAGACAAGAAATTTGGAGAGTGTGTTCTTTCTTCTTATAAAATCTCACGGGATCAGGACTTATGCTGCTCTACTAGTCTATATATAAACCCGAATAGCCCCAAAGAAACGAAAAATCACATTCTGTAAATAAGATTTAGTGTAACGTACTCGTACGTTCAACTTTGGTAACCCTCACCTATCAGTCGTATCACGAAATGAACAAGCCACTAGGCGCTCACTGCTCACTACGTATTACCGATAATCATGACATCAAATTGACATCTCATATTATACAGCGTACAGTCACGGTGACAGCTGATTACTTTGATCACAGATTTCCGTTGTTGACGTCGCGAGTCGGCAAACTATTTGTCTTATCTCGATGTTGGGATTTACCGGGTATTTGTTGAGACTGACTTACCGACACACTGCTCTGTCGCACTGGTGGGGCGGTGAGGAAGATTCTTAATTGACACACTGTTGTTGAGTTGGCTAAGTTTAAATAGGTATAATGATTACTACTGTGTGTTGGATAGAAAGTAATTGAAATGGATAATTAATTAAATAGAATAATCAACAAAAAACAAAAGGGATTTAGATTTGGTTTTATTTTGATACGTAATCTTCTGAAATAATTATTCATTCAGCACACAAATGTGATCTTCAGGAAGTTACTACATTGTAAATAACGTTCAACGGTTAACAGAGCATAAATTATTAAATATACACCACTAAAATATCAAATAGACATTTTATTAGCTATGAAAATAATTTTCTGCACCGTGTCAGGTACACGTGTCAGGTCGGGATATTATGTCGTTATAAATTGTGGTGACAGATTGATGAGTCGCTAGTCGGTCACCTACTGACATTTTGTTGATCATCTGACATCTATAAAATCATGAATGAACATGTTTTAGTCAATAAAGCAATGAGATAGCTAATCTGGTTTTCAGTGTGAAATTAGTTTGTTCTATTTTAACTATTAAGGGTTTCGTAGTTAACAAGAAACACGTATACCCCTTAAGCAAGAAGACGCTTCGTTCTAAGAAGCTGCTTAGAACCTCCTCAATCAGCCAAATGGCTGTGGTCTTAAATGACAAAAAAAGTCTTTACTGAAGCAATTTAGCAATTGTAGCAATTTTCAATAGATTTTGATCGTAATTTTACCTGTGATTATTACAATTATCTACTTTCCCATTTTGAAAGCTCAGCTATGATATTATAAATTCCCTTTAAAAATACAATTTTCCTTTTAAGTTTAAAGGAAAATTGCAATTTTCAGTTTAAGTATTCACGATAATAGCACAGTATGTACCTACCTACTATTACGATACCTTTACGACGTATATCCATAAAATATGTAGGTAGGTAGTTAGGTACAGTATTTTGTGGATAGGTACTACATAAACCCTACAGTGCGCGTGACCCGACAAGGCACGCATTTGTCTAATTTTTCAATATTTTTTTTAAACAATTTCTTAAAACAACATTTACAATTTTTTTTTAATTTGTTGGTGCCAATAACGGTCCTATGTAACTGTAAAGAAAAAAACATAAGTAGTTCTACAAATTGTAATCATAGCGCAAAAGAATCGTAAAAATTAAACATCATGAACGTGTTAAACACGACATAACATACATAGTTTCATTTAGAATTCGGGGTAGTCCGGGAAATTGGTGCTTTGGGAATAACTCGTTTCATTATAAATAATAACTAACTGCCTACTGCGCCTTGCGTGCTATTTTACCCGCGTTAGTGCCGGGCCCCCAAGTCTGCTCTCACAATCGTGTCACAATAGAGTGTCGTAGTCACGATTCCGTGAAAAAATCTGAATCAAAAGTAGCCTATGTTACTCCTTGATTATGTAGATTTCTATTATTTTTGAAATCGGTCAAGTAGTTTCTGAGATTACCCGAAAAATGCATACCTATATACATACATAAATGTAACCAACGTTACCTCTTTATATTATTAGTATAGATATTAATTTTATTACACTTTCTCATACAAACGTCCATCCCCAAAAAACTTAACCGTTTATGAAATAATGCCTATATTAGGTACCTAGTAGAATTAGACAGCCCTTGTAAACACTATACCCATTATATTGTTATAATGACATAATTAATGCCTATAGTAAACTCTTGTTTGTACAATAGCTCAACCCAAATAGCAGCTGAACTTAGAACAATATAATACCAGGGATTTAAACAGAGACGCGGAAGTCACTTTGTCTTACTCAATCATTCTGTAATGTCTGTAGGATTTGTATAAACATAATATGTTCATAATGTATGTAGGCACCTATGTAGGTATGTACAATGTAAGAAAAAAACTGATTAAAGCGACTGCTTGTTATTGTCCTTTTATGTGATACGTTTTTCGTACAAGGCAAGAAATTGTGTGTTGTCTGTACTGGAATAATAACGTGTGTTACAGAATATCCTACTACACATATTATTAAATAACAGAGTATTTATTTGTCTCGTAAACAAGCCATATTTTACCAGTTGAAATTACTGGTGAAATATCGAGCTCCGTTAAAAACAAATCAATACCTACCTCGTTTTAAAAAGATTTGTAATGAAAATGTAAGTTTATGACTTAGGTTTATAATAGTATATCCCTATTCGTTATTCGTATTCTATATTAGTTATATCAAAAAGTCAAGAATATTTCTTGCTAATCTCTCTTTCGTCCGAGCGATGTTTCCGGTTGCATCCCTCTCGGGAGCCCGGGGTCCGCTAAACCCCAAATATTTAAAGAATATTTATTGCTAATATATGTACACACACAAAGATCGTATAGAATAGGAACCCATAGCTAGCCCTTTCTTCTCATCTAAAAGCGATTTTCCCGGTTGCATCCTTATCGGGAGGTCCGCTACAACCCAATTTTTTTGGGGTTGGCACAATAGGTAAGATTGACCATACGTACTGCAGTTATACCTAGATTTGGCAAAAAAAACTTAATCTATGGTTTTTGAGTTTGTACCTACCTACCAAATAATTTAAATATATTTATATTTTTTTATATATGTATATATTTAAATATAGACTAGGTAGGTATAGGTAGGTATATATCAAATTCAACAAAAACACAAGACACACCCAGATGTGATTGTATTTTTCCCCAAAGAATAAAAAATAAGATGAAAATAATTATTACAAAGTGATTTTGGTACCTACTTCTTTATTTAGCTAACATTTTTATGTTTTTATAGCATTTCGAAGTTTTTTTAATAAAAAAATTTAAGAAACCCATCGATCTGAACAAGCAGTTAATTTTCAATTTCACCAAAGAACGAAATATAGGTTTGGTAAAATCACCATGTAGGTATCTAGTTAGATCCACCAGTTACCTTCTATTTAGGTGCCATTGTTTCTTGGACAATATTCGCGTCAACATCCATTCTTCGGTTGTCGCCTTCATTAAGGTTCCTACTGTTCCATTATGAGCGCATCACGAACGGTTTTGCATTCAAAGTGACGGCGCTTGTGACATTTACAAGGATAAACCTACCTAGACTCAGCCCAACCTACATAACAATTTTGATGGACTATAGCTGCCCCGCTTCACCTCGGTTTTACCTGCGTAAATGCTGATATAGTATCCTGATAGATAGGGTAGAGATAGGGATGGGAGGAGGGCCCGATACATCTTAGCAGAACCGACTTTGATGAATTTTGGTACCTATAGGTAGGGATAGCTGGAACCTTGTAGAAGGACATAGGCTACATTTACTCTATGTATAATATGTATGTATTTACAAAAGAAAAATAAATATAAGTATTATATCCGTTCTTCTACGTATCTCCTCATTTCTGATTCGATTCCGTAGAGAAACCCCGAGCATAGCTCTTTCCATAGCTCTTTGAGCAACTCTAAGCTTATTCATAAGGCCTATAGTGAAGCACCACGTTTCGGATCCGTATGTCATCACTGGCAACGCACACTGATTGAAGACTTGGAGACCGCGGATCGGTAAGCGCAGCGTTGGACGTCCACCAACGAGATGGACGGACGACTTGGTTAAGGCCGCGGGTTCACGATGGATGCAGGCCACTTATGACCGAAGCATCTGGAAATCTATGAGGGAGGCTTATGTCCAGCATGATGATTATATCCGTTGTCTAGTCACCGTAACACAAGCTTAGTCGCTTACCACGGGACTAGATGGCGCTGTGTGTTGTTCACAGAATTTATTTATTTATTTATTATTTATTTATTTGATCCTGATATTCCGGATAATATTTGATTTTGATATCAAATGTAGCCTTCTTCAAAGTCCCATCTATCTTCACTTGTACCAAATATCATGAAAGTTGGTTCAGAGGTTTAGGCGTGAAAGCGTAGCAGACAGACCAGATACACAGAGTTATTTTCGCATTTATTAAATTAAGTAGAGATAGAAATTATTTACGGCCCACTCAAAACTGTCCAATCTAATGAAAACAATGCTTAACATTTTTTTTTTAAATAAATATCTAGAGATAAAGAAAGACATTTGGCACATTACATTACTACGCATTATACTTAAGTACCTACATAATTATGTTTGGAGTTTGGGGAAACTAATTTACGTATACCTACTATACTTAATACTTTGCTCATTTCCCAAATATAGGTATAGTTTAGTCGTAGTTTTCTTAAGTGTCCAAATAAGGCACTAATATAAAATTCTCCTAAAACCTAATTTTACATTTCCATGAAAAGAAAAGAGATTTTCTGCAATTTACCTAAATGTATTCATTTTCGCGTCACGTCCAAAAAGCCAACAGAAAAATTAGGTAGTATGATTTAAAGCGAGGTCTCAGCTTTAATAGAACAGAATAAAAATATCGTAAATATCTCAACATTGCCCTCTTAACAACAGAAAAGAAATAAACAGATACGAACCTACGCGTTTTTAGGGTTCCGTAACTCAAAAGAAAAAAAACTGAACGCATAACTTACATATGGAATGCTCAGGATAAAAAATGTGTCAGTAATAAATAAACCTGAAATAAAAGGCTTCTAAGCAGAAGCTCCCGATAACGGTCTAAACAATATTATAAATGTGATCGCCTGTGTGTTGCTGATTTGTATGGTGTTTACATAGCGTACATATACGCACGCACAATTGCACACGCAAGCACACGCACGTTCTCGGTTCTCGAGTCCTACTTAGGACTGTAGTTACGTCACGATATACGAGACCTTTAATACCCGGGCGCGGCTCGCACTTGATCAGTTTTTTTAAGATTTATTTTCAGTTTCTACAGCTTTTCAAAACTGATTACGTTTCACTTGTTTATGCAAAATGATTTATTGCGATGTTTAAGATGGTATGGTAGGTACTTGTTATGAAACACAAAACGTTAACATTAGTGGTTTATATGTACTGTGTATGTATATTGCAATCGAAGTCGAATTTTGTATTTAGGGGGAATCCGCAATGAAACGGACGTGTTAGATAGAACGCTTTATGGTCACCAAAAATCGTGTTTCGAAACTATCGAAAATATTTTATGTTTATTGGGTGTTGGCACCATTGATGACCATAGACCTGTGACCATAGACAAGGGTCATCAATGGCGCCGCCAACCTAAAAAATTTCGATTAAAAATTTGAGATATCGATAGTGTTCGTTTTAAAACACGTCCGTTTCATTGCGGATTCCCCTTACCTAAGGTAAGTTTTTTAATAATATACTACTCCACATTTTTTTGTTTTTTTTTTTGCTCTCGGCAGATGTACCTACCTACTAGAATTATTTTAAAGGAAAAATACCTAAATGTTCAAAACTCACCGCGAGTCCTCTTCGTCGCGAGTAAGTTTTGAATAGATTTTCAAAAACAAAAACCTATAAAATATTTTTACTAATATGGTAACTAATGTATAACACTATTGATGTATTCTGTGGTATAACTGGAAAATTAAGAGGATAGTCTCCATTTTCTTTCTCCATACAAACGTGGTTTACATTTTCCTCCCTGGATAAAGACATTAGAGCAAATATGTTTATGCCATAAAACCTATATCTGTCATGACAATGCATCTACCTTTTTATTTTTTTTTTATTTTCTAATTAAAATAATAATAAAAAATAAAAAAATAATAAAAAAGTCAAAATTGAGTCAAAATTCAACGTGTGGTACCTAGATGACGGGACTCTAGGAGGCGATATAAACACAGTATACAATGATCTAAAATTAATTATCTCGGAATTTAAATCATTGGGACTTACCTTAAATTTTTCAAAATGTGAAATTTTTGTTCCCAACAAACTGATTCAAAATACAGCATTAACCCTTTTTAACACAATAGCACCAAATATAAAATTACTAGATAACCAATCACTTCGCCTCCTAGGATCACCGATTCTAGACGAATCGCTAAAAGATTTTATAGAAGAAAAAATTCAAAATTTTCTTTCTGTTTCGGAACGCCTCCAAAAAATTAACATGCATGTGGCTTTTTTTATAATAAGATATTGTCTTTTCGTGCCAAAATTCATGTATTCTCTTAGATGTTGTCAGCTTTGGAAATATCCCTTGCTTACACAACAGCTTGACAACATCATAAGAGATACACTCACCACCATTTTAAACACTTCTTTAGACGATCGCGCTTGGGGGCAAGCCTCTCTGCCAATAAGGTTTGGAGGTCTCGGTATTCGCAAAATTTCTAGTGTATCTATGCCAGCTTTCTTGTCTTCCATATACAGTACTTCGAGCTTAGTACACGCAATTTTAGAACCTATAAGTCCAAATTGCCAGTTAAACTACATAAATGAAGCCACAGAAAGCTGGAAAAGAGCCTGTCCAACGGAGTCGTTACCAAAAGCCCCCTCTTCTCAGAGGCAATGGGACGAGCCGCTCTGCACGTTAGAATTCAATGACCTGATATATACTTCAAGTTCTTCTGCAGAGCGTGCTCGTTTACATGCCGTTACTCGATGGGAATCGGGTCTTTGGTTACAGGCGCTACCATCCCGTAATATTGGTAATCTATTAGACAATAACACATTTCGGTTGGCCGCATCTCTTCGTGTAGGTGCTTTCTGTACAGCTCCTCACCGGTGTGATTGTGGAGAGCCTGTAGACCGGCTCGGTCACCACGGATTATCCTGCCCAAAGAGTGCGGGCAGGATACCACGGCACTCCAGCCTGAACGATGTCATCCGTCGGGCCTTCGGCAGTGCCGGCGTCCCGTCAACTTTAGAACCTAACGGACTTTTACGGGACGACGGCAAGAGACCCGATGGAATGACTCTCGTTCCTTGGAAGATTGGTAGGGCCCTAGTTTGGGATGCGACTTGTGTGGACACGTTGGCTCCTTCCCATCTTCCAGTAACCACGGTGCGGGCAGGAGCTGCCGCTGATAAAGCGGAAAACCTTAAACGGCACAAATATAGTCATCTAGATAGGGGTTACATGTTTGTGCCGTTTGGGGTGGAGACTTTAGGTCCGTGGGGGCCGGCCGCTCTGGAGCTGTACAGAGAGCTAGCTAAACGTTTGGTGGAGGCTTCGGGTGACCGGAATGCTGGCTTGTATTTTGCCCAGAAAATAAGTATTTGTATACAACGGGGCAATGCAGCCAGTATTATGGGCACTTTTCCCTCCACCAAAAGTTTAGCTGATTTAGATTTATTTTAGTTTTTAGTTAGTTTTATTTAAATCAGTTTTAGTTTTAATTTAGTTTTTAATTTTAATTATGTTTTATAGGTGTTTGGTTTCATTATAAATAATAAATGTAAATACTAACCATAAAAAAAAGACTGTATTTAGAAGTCTTACACCGACATAGTCAATTCTAAGTAATTACTTGTCTAAGTAATGTGTCTGTCACATTGACGTTAAAATCATTAACAAGAGCAAGGCTTAACTTAGCCATTACTTAGCCAAAGTAATCACTTAGATTCGTCTATAGATACGGTATTAGTGTTGTTAGTAATAGGGTCCCGTTGTTACCCCTTGGGTATGGAATCCTTTTAAAATGATTTCGAGTTCAAGCAGGAGTTTCGAGTTTAGACAGGATAGTTTTTTTTACGACGAACAGAATTAAATATTTAACCGCGCAGAGCAAGAATAAGCATAATATTTAATATCTTCAAGATTCATTCATTTTCCTCTGACAAGCTGTCTTCACTTTAAATACAACTAAAATTCTCATTTTAAAATTGATGAGACAGATTTTCAAATAAATTAGCTATTTCAACGCCCCGTCTTATTTACTTCCCTTGATTAACATGTTTATTTTAGTTTAAGACAGATCATTCTGTCATTCTCCACTTTGACGTCACGCTTCTGACACCTTACCTATAATACAGATGAAGGAGAGCAGAAAACTAATTTAGTTTTTAAATTAAATAACGAGAAATAAATTTGAAATAGCAGTTGATTGAACTGTATTGCATGGAGCCAATTTTGCCAGGGTTTTCCTATTTAAAGAAGGAAGATCTTAGACTCTGAAATTAATACTTGGAACTGTTATAAAAGAACCCCTGAGATTAATACAATATTAGATAAAAACAAATAAGGGCAGATACGGTACCTAACCACGGCAAAAAAGACGATAAAACTGCGTCTGCTGACGCATTAGCCTCAGTCGTATGTGGAACCGTTGTCACGTGAACACGTACTGTCACAATTCGAGTTTCTAGCTCATTTTTCGACAACGCAATGTTAGAATATATCGTATCTTCCCCTATAAGAACATCATTAAATACAAAAACATACTTTCACCAAAAGGATATTTTAAAGACAAATTATATAAAACTAGCTGCGTCCCACAGTTTCACCCGCGTAAGTCTCGATCCCGTAAGAATATCGAGATCAAAAGTAGCTTATGTCACTCCTCGATAAAGTAGTTTACCTTGGTGAAAGAATTTTTTAATCGGTCCAGTAGTTTTTGAGTATATTCATTACAAACATACAGACACACACACACAAATACAAATCTTCCATCTTTTTCATATTAGTGTAAAATAGTGTCTAAAATTTGCCTGTATAAACTGTTACAATCTCCATTGACCTTGCATTTCTCATTAAAAGACTACATATGTCAGTCAAGTGCAAGGTTATTTCATATATAAAAAAGGTTATTGAGACGTAAAGATGACAATGAAGACTGTAACAGATGTGGGTGGTATAAGAAGTTAACCGGGCGTAGAAGCTGTTGAAGTAATATAAAAAATGTAATTTCTACTCTGAAAGTAAACAGAAAGCAAGCGGTATTAAAAACCACCGACTACCTGCATTGCTCGGTCAAGGTATCAATGTTTGGCACAGTGTTTGACATGCCCAAAAGCATTCATTTAGTACATTTTCTTCAGTCTTCGTCTTATTTTCGTGTTTGGTGTGGCTCACCTATATACGAGTATAGTGTTAGTTTTCAGACCGCCCGAAGGCTCTAACTTTACCTAACGACCGCTATCAGAGATCACAACCGAGACCAACTGCTTAACGTGAGTAAGAGAAAATGTTTTATTGCCACAAAAAATATCGGTCACCCATCCAAGTAATGACCGCGTTGCGTTGCTTTACCCGAACGACCGTTTAAGATCAGCTTAAGTCAAGCCTTAAGTCTTAGTCTTAAGCATAGGTATACAATACAATTTAACTATACTTTGAAACCTACACTTGCGTCACACGTATATAGATAGAATGATTTAATGATTCCTTTTTGTTTCCCCAAATTACTGCTAATTTTTTATACGATGTCATTAATTTTTAACGTATGAATTAATTAAATGAAAAGCCCATTAATTTTCACGTTCTAATTACTAAAAATTATGTAGGCTTCTAAATTCTGAAGAAATTTCATTTAATTAGAATAAGGCTTTAGACAAACTTACACAATAAATCGTCCGACCCAAGAAATAAGTTTTGGACATGTATTATGGCATGTCCGTCTCATGGCGAGCAGTTAAGCAGGTTTGTTTCGACCTTAAGGTTAGAGATAAATTAAATTCTTCGAGCTTCATTGTGGGTCCATGTCCGAGGAATCAATAAAGGACAAGAGGGAGCTTTCACACATGAAGTAATATAGGTTTAATCATACACCTTTAGGAGACGCTTTAGACTTCTCTTTTAAAAAGTCTCTTTTGGAAATTTTATTGTAACACTTTACAAGTCTACTGAAAATTTAATTACAAATACAAAAAAGAGCTACGTTGCTATAGGTTTGGTAGATACCTGTTCTAATAATGTATTTGATAATAATACGTTTAGCGAGTTTTTTTCCTAAAATTCAAATATTAACGTCAGAAGGGGTAAGTTGAATTTATTTTACTGGTATGTTAATGCAAAGGCGTCTAAAACAGTAACGTAACTCGAAATTGCAGCATGATTGGTGCAAAGTAATCTCCTTAAATCATTCCTTCACGGTACTATGACCACCGAGTATGAATCCTACAGAAAAAACAGCTTGATACAAGCCCGCGGCGAAAGTATTTCACTACATGCGCACTGCGCAGCTATGTATGCGTGACCTCTCTCACCAACAGTGTGCCGACGGGTTCACCTACGTGGGCCAAGTAGGATCTTCGGGCGGCCTCGCCAAACCCGAGCGGAAAGCGGTGAGAAGTCCCTCCCGCACACATAGCTGCGCATGTAGTGGAGTACCTACGGCCGCGGGCTTGTAAGCTGTAGCTCTGTAGGATTAATACTAGATGCTATGACATTGATACACTTATTAAAATTATAAGCAAATAAAAATAGCTACGAATTGAGAAACTTTTAGAGATGGGCCGACTAGGGGTTCTGCCGACTAGCAGACTAGCCGACTAGTCGATTTCAAATTTGCCGACTAGTCGGCAATGGAGTTCATTATAATTCCGAGATATTTGGGTTAATCATGATCACTCGGCGATTGTTGCTATTTTTTGATAAATTTGCACTTCGCAAGCTATAGTCAAACTTCCAAAAAATGGTTGGAATAAAACCTTCTAAACTGTAGTACTAATTAAATAAATATTGGTTTTATTGCATAATTGTTAGTTGACGACTAGTCGGCACCTGCCGACGACTAGTCGGCACCTGCCGACTAGTCGGTTTAACTGCCGACTAGTCGGCTTTCCCGACTAGTCGGCCCATCTCTAGAAACTTTTCTATCGGATTTCAGGAAACTCTGTTAAAAAGAACATATTTTTAGAATTTGATATCGCTAAGTTTACCCCTGATTATTTATACTTATCTTTCAATAATTTAAACTCTATTTTACAATATAATCTGAACGGATATATTAAATAGGTAGTTATTTTGTATTATATTATAATTTTTAAACATAGGCAACGATCGTAGCGTAGCATATATTGCATTGAAATGGGTTCGCCATTCCGTTCTTATCGAGCTATCGCCATAAGGTACATTTCAAATAGTTTCTTCGTTTATTCATGGGTGTTTCGCTTGCCCGGTGTTTCACTTACTTCACCTCACCTTATAAACTCAAGACAGTAAATACGTCGAATATTCGAAATAAGGTCACTAGAGCATCATATTAATAAGGTAAAGTCATAAAAATGAGGTCAGACGATAATAAACAGTTTCTTAGATTACACACCATGATGTTTTCGACAACGGAACGTGTCGGAAGATGTTTTTTTGTGATAAAAAAACTATTAAATTTTAATATTTAATGGCTGTGAAGCAAAGTAGGGATATTTAATTACATGGAAGTAGTAAAATAGTACCCTAACTTTTTAAACTAACAACAACCCGTGAGTGTATGACGCGACGCGACCTTGTTAGAAATGTAAAATAATTATTAAATAAGGGACTAGCTTCGTCCCGCTGTTTCTCACACGTAAGTCCCGATGTCGTAGGAAATGTCTTAATCCCTTCTTACTGGATACCAACACTTTACAAAGCACAAATTAACTGTCTCTATTGGACCAGAAGTTGAGGTTATGCATTGAGTATAAGTCAGTCAGTCAGTGAATTTAGTCAGGACTTTGAATTTTACCCCCTTTACTACTGAACGATGACTAACTTTATGTAACGTTTGTCTTTAACCGTGACATGAAGTTTTCATGTTAACAGACAGCGACAAACGTTACATAAACTTAGTCACCGTTTTTAAGTAAGGGAGTTAGACGTGTAGATGAGTTAGTAGCCGCAGATTTGCCACAGCCCATACCTACTGGTGATTTTGGCTCTTTAGATGCCTAATCTACCCACGAAATGCGTGCCATAAATCGACAAAACCCGAGCTTGGCAGATACTCGTAGGTACGTACCTAATAATGCGTGTATCAAAGATAGTTCGTTCAAGATCCAAGGTTAAAGACAAATGTGCAGCGCTTCTTACTCAGTTTGTAATAAATCATGTTTATTTTAGTGGAGAAGTCAAGATGGATGATCTATTTGATTTATCAAATACCGAAATAAAATTAGAAACCTAGATCATGAAGCCAGTAAAATTGTAATTTATAAATAAATAAATATTGCACAACGTTGCACACAGCGCAATCTATCGCCAAACTAAGCACAAGGAGGGTTACTGCGGTTCGTTTCGATACGACAACGATACTATAATACGATGATTCTACTGTCACATTCTGATAGTAGGGTGACAGTAGAACCATCGTTATGACAGTATCGTTGTCGTATCCAAACGAACCGAAGTAACCCTCCAGGCTTGTACTAGACAACGGATATACTAGTTACATATTATACTATTTTTTTGTAAATATGATACGTATGATACTTAGAAAACACCCACACCAGAAACAGATATTTATTTTTAAGCATAAATACTTGCAAAACAGATTTTTCTTATTCTGTAACCTTCTGCTGTAATTATTAGCAACCAAAGAAAAACATGGAAATGAACAAGCATTATTCTCTTCTCAAAACTATATTGTTTCTCTGAATTACTTTAAAATTACTCGTTTTGTTCATTTTGTTATTTCCTAGCCGTTTTCAACGATTGGTTTTTTATTTATTTTCTAATAATTTCCTCCACTTGGATGAGAGGTTTTTGAAGAAATGCTTTGCAAAATAAATTAAGGTAGGTAGAAGTTTGTTACTTTTTCACGCTAAAAATGAAACTTAGTAAACAGGTAGTTGGAGACCTGGATTTATACATAGGTACATTTTTATCTCGATTTTACCGCGGGATTGGAACTTACGCGGGTGAAACCGTGGGGCGCTACAATAGAAAATCATACACCAACACCAGCATATAATATACTGTTGGTATATGCCTCTCTTTTGTAATTAATACAACATAATATCCACAACCTGAATCAACATTATACAATTAGGTACTCAACTAGGTATATTTATATCACCATTCGCCATTGACGACCTCTGTGGCGCGTCGTGCGATTGCAATGCAGAAGGTTGCGGGTTCGATACCCGCCGGGTGCAAGTATTTATGCTTAAAAAATAAATATTTGTGTCTGGTCTGGGTGTCCCTCTATGTAAAATATGTATGTATTTACAAAAGAAAAATAAATATAAGTATTATATCCGTTGTCTAGTCACCGTAACACAAGCTTAGTCGCTTAACACGGGGCTAGATGGCACTGTGTGTTGTTCACAGAATTTATTTATTTTTATTTATTTATTCGCGAAGTTTTGATGTTGTTAAAATGTTCTTGTAGGTTCCGCTGTATTAGACCAAACTCTACTATATAATACGAGTAGGTATTTACCTAAAGTACCCCTACGCGAAGTTATGTTGTTAAATATTATTGTGTGTGTAGCCAGGTATTTGTTTTGTTGGGTTTGTATCTACGGATTTGTAGGGTTTGTGTTCACGGAGCGGAGTCATTTAAGAGGAGTATATACGCCAACGACCTTGAAACTGAAAATCCCTGTCGGGCTCATCGAAAATTGTTGATTATTTCATGACGGAATGTCGTAGAACTTTTTTTTGTGCACAGATTGTAGGTGACATTGTTCCCTACATTTTGGTGTAGTTTTAAGACAAGAACCTCCTATTGGTGCAAAGCCTATCTAAATTTTAGATAAAAAATGTCTGATTTGGCTAAAATGTCGATAGGCTTCAATACGTTTCGACATATTTGTATGGAAACTGCACTAAAATATCGGAAACAATGTAGCCTACAATCTGTACACAAAAAAAGTTCTACGACATTCCGTCATGAAATAATCAACAATTTTCGATGCGCCCGACATGGATTTTCAGTTTTTCAGAATAGGGCCCTTAAAACATACATCGATCGCTGTCCCAGTCATACGACTCCGTCAGAATCTTTCGCGTTATGAAAACGATCGACATAATTATATTATTTCAAGCAGATTCCCGCGGTTTAATCCGCGTAAGTCCCGATCCCGTGGGAATAATGTAGCTTTCTATTAGTGATTTTTTTAAATCGGTCCAGTGGTTTCAGAGATTACCCGGAAAAGACATACATAAATATTACCAACGTTAACCTCTTTATGAAATTAGGATAAAAGATAATTATCCTTATGACATATTATAAATTATAATTTGACCACTAACGCCAAATGGTAAGTCTAGATCTACCATCTAGACGACACGGTTTAGATGTTGCCCTCCCGTCCAGGCACCGCCAACTAAACTAAGAAAGTTAAGCTTAGCTCGTCAGTTTATCAAACAAGTGAGCATAGTTTGCAGTACACACACATGTATGAACTGGGTTTGTATCCACAGATACCGGGGTCAGATAAAATTAGACACGAATCCCGTCAAGTTGCATCCATTGATACTAGCTGGCTCGACTTTGCGGAGCTACGCTAAACCAACTTAGCTTAGTCGACAGTGGGTCCATACACCGGCCAACGTAGATACCGGATCATAGTCTATTGTCCGTGCAGAAGCATCCTACCAAGAATTTTGTATATTATACTTGAAGTAAGGAAAACAAAGGTAAATTTTTAATCAATTTTGCGCCGTTCTGCGAAGTTAAAATTGTTATTGTGTTGTGCTAGATGAAATATAAATTTAATTTTAAAGTTATGCTTACAATGCTTATTAACATTTAACGAATTTATACACTGATATTACTAAGTATGATAAACTAGTTTGTAGACCCCGATAACTTAAGTACAGAAATAGGTTAGGTATGTAATCTTTCATTTGATGTAATAATGTTGAAATGTTGACGTGTTGTTGTTGTTGTAGTGTTGTGTTAGACCAGCGAAGCAGCCAAGCTGGGGCTTTTAGCTGATGGCGACCCCTTTGAGGTAACACACGATATGCATGATGGCTTCTTGCTTTAGCCTTGGCTTGTTTTCTTTCTTACCATAATTTTGGCCTGAAATGCTTTGTTGTTCTTTTGCATTTTTAGGGTTTTTAATATTCGTCACGTCTATAATTTCGTAAAACATTAACCCCCTTACTTATTAACAGCTGCATTAACTATGTATCGTTTGTCTTTTACTGTGACATGAAGTTTTAAAGTTGACAGAAGGAGACAAACGTTACATAACTTAGGCATCTGTTAATCATCGTATATAACTAAGGGGGTTTGTCATTTAGATACTAATTATATTATTATTTGTAGCTAAAATGTTATTTTTGTTTAATATTAATACTCAACGAAATAATATACGGTAACTCAACGATCTGCATAATATTTGAAATTAAATACCTGAGTGTAATTTGAATTTATATTAAAATTCTCAGTCGCAAACCCTCCATGTTTTCATTGGCCTCTCTCTCCTGCTTATAAGTATACTAGCTGCGTCCCACGGTTTCACCCGATTCCGTGGAAATATCGAGATCAAACGTAGCACGTGATAGCCTTCCTCAATAAATGGACTATCCAACACCGAAAGAATTTTTCAAATCGGACTAGTGGGTCCTGAGATTAGCGCGTTCAAACAAACAAACAAACTTTTCAGCTTTATAATATTAGTATAGATGAGTAGGTTAGGTACTCTCATTACATATGAATAAAGAACCAAATAAATTAAGCTAAAATAAAACCATTAGAATTCCACAAAATGTTTTCAAAAGCGATTTTCTGTAAAGTCTATCAAAGGTCGCAATCTAACGTCGCGTCGACCAAAAGTTCTCCAACCAAAATCCCTTATTTCAGATACGGGAAAGTTACGAGTAAAGTCGCAAATTCACAATGGGGTATTTTACTGAAGTTACTTCAATAAGACATGATAAAAGACGGGTTCCGGTCAATCAGGTCAACCCGAGCGAATAAAAATTGAGACTGGTCTTTAGATCGAGCGATAGCTAGACCGACCGGCCTTTCAATTTGATACATAGTTAAATAAATTTATAACTACGAGACTACTTTTGGATCTAGCCTCGAATGAAGCACTGAGACTACGCCCCACGGTCGGCGGGCAAAACAATTAGCAGAAGACACTTACATACAGAATGAGAAACAAAAATATCTGCTTATTTATTTCACGACAGAAGTCAAAACCGCAACCTATAGCGCCCCGCAGTGCAATGTTGAGGAGCTCATTGGCCAAGCTGCACCTGCCGATCTTAAACGGTCGTGCGGCTTAAGCAAACCTTGGCGCGATCATTACTTGAATGGGTGTACACTAGGTAAGCTACTCTGACACCACTACAAGAAAAAAAGAAGAAGTGCAATGTTGGGAGGTTTCGGTCCAATATATATTATAATGTACTTTGTACTTCGACCGTCTCACCGACCAAGTTAGGTTTCGTAGTTGATCGTTGCTGCCACAGGTGCCGACGACTCGAAGTCCTTTCTACTGCTATCTTTTTAACATTCAACCATTGTCCATGAAGAACCTCGCTCTAAACCACGAGTGAGTATCTATAAGATGTATCTAATATATTTACTCCAGCTCATCATCCAAGGAAAGATCACTGGAAAAAGAAGTGTCGGCCGGAGACGCCACTCTTGTCTGAAGAACCTAAGAGATTGGTTCGGCTGCAGAACCACCACACTTTTTAGAGCTGCAGTATCTAAAATAAAAATTGCCCTTATGTTGTCCAACCTCCGATACAAGTGGAACAAGAAGAATTTAGAAAATTTATTTTCAAGGAAAAATAGCATTCAAAAATTTTCACTTGCGGCGAGGCTTGAAGAAGAATTTAGGCTAAAATACAATATCGGCCGACAGAAACATCTGAGTCTGCGTACACCCTCACTGTGCCTTTTGAACAGTAGTGGTCCCTTTCTGAGAAAGAACTTGGTTATCTGTCCATTCAACCGGTAAATCATGTGATACACACTTTCCAGTTATGAGTCACAATGTTCCTTCTAATCAATAAAGCATGAAGCACTTTTCTCTAAGATTTTGTCAGTAAAACTTCTTAAAATTCTTGTAACAATGATCAAGATTAATAACATTGGCACAGAATTTTACAGGAAAAAAGTAAAAGTTAAAAATATTTTATAGCAATTTATAATATTTTGTGTTTGTAAAGGAACAAAAGGGAGGCCTTTGCCCAGCTGTGTGATGGAAATGGCTAGCAAATAATCTTTGATCAAAACAAACTTATGTGAAGTGGACCGTAGAAAATGAATCGATTTTCTCTTTTAGTCAAAACAGTTATTGTGGTCGAAGTCGTTTGAGCATCCTAACTACTCTCGCGTAGTGATTCTGTTCTCTAAAATTTCCAAAAGTTGTAGAACAAAAGTTGTTCGCCTATATCTCTAGAACATCCCCCTTCGGTTTAATACCCCCCTCCTCGGAACACCCAGTGAAAGCAGCCACAGCGGATCAGTGGACGTTCACCTTAAACAAACTGCTGGGAAGAGAGATAACGTGGTAAATTATAAGCAATAGTTGCTTATCCTAGACCACAGTTCGACATCTGTCACTACGTTAGAACTTGCATAGAACAGATAGCTACCCGACTCTGACCAACTTTGTCTTCATTATGGCGTCATTTTGGCAAACGAACTATAGATTCTTGTTCTGTTTTCGCGATGTTGTATTGAAATTAAAGACATTTTTCGGTTTGAATCGCGTGGTTTTTATTACTTTTAGCATTGTTACAACGCTCAACGTTTCGAGACCTTTCCAGGTCTCTTCTTCAGGAATTTTAAAATCCACGCGATTCAAACCGAAAAATGTCTTTAATTTCAAACGAACTATAGACAAAACTACTGTAATACTACTGTAATATTGGTTTTAAATAAAAAAACTGGCCAAGTGCGAGTCGGACTCGCGCACGAAGGGTTCCATACCACTACGACAATTGAGTACGGAACCCTAAAATGAACACTAGACCAACGAACGTTAAGTATTTGACTACATCAATAGATGGCGTTTTTATGTCAAAAATCACATTTGTTGTTCATACAACAAGTGTTTCCATAATTAAAAATTAGTTTTTGTTTTTTTGTTTTTAGTATTTGTTGTTAAAGCGTCAAGCGAAATACATCACGTCTAGCTCTTACGGTTAATAAGATAGAGTCTGGTGACAGACAGACAGACAGACGGACAGGCAGCGAAGTCTCAGTGATAGGGTCCCGTTTTTATCTTTTAGATACGGAACCCTACAAAAAGGACAATTGTTAAATTATTTCATACAAGGTTGAATATCTATCGATTTCAAATCTTCACTTTGTTCCCCCTATTTGATTCAATAAGTTTGTGGTCTTACCTTAAATAAGTTAGATGATACCTTTATCAACTAGAAATACCTATCAATACCTATAGTAATATTATTCATGTCACAGTTTGCTTAGAGCAGGGGTTCCCTAACTTGTTTGAGCCACGCCCCCCTTCGACCATAAAAATCTGCGCCCCCCGTCCTACAGTCCAGATAATCAGGTCTGAATAAAAAAAAAAATAACAAAATAAGTATTCTTATCGCTCATTGAAGTTTTACAAAGCCATACAAAAGGTATTTGGTAAGTAGTACCAAAGATTCTTGACAGGCGTGAGTGAGACTCTCAGTGATCCCGCGTGGCCCGCGCCGCCCTGTAAAGGTCTCTGCGCCCCCCCTGGGGGTCGCGCCCCCCACTTAGGGAATCACAGGCTTAGAGTTAACTAGTAAATAACAAATAAATAAATATTGCACGACGTTACACACAACGCCATCTAGCCCCAAACTAAGCACTAGGCTTGTACTATGGGTACTAGACAACGGATATACTACATATTATACTTTTTTTTTTTTTTGTAAATACATATGATACATACAAAACACTGAATATCCCATGTCTTCGGACCGTGGTGAGTCCTAGGACGTGTTGGTTTCCTCACGATGTTTTCCTTCACCGTAAGAGCGATGTTATTAGCGCACATACCTTTTTCTTAAAGAAAAAGACATTGGTGACAGACGCGCGGTCGGTCTGGATTCGAACCCACGACTTTCAGAATGAAAGCCGGGGTATCTACCACTAGACCAACACCGCTCTTAGTGCTCTTAGTGCTTAGTTAGAGTCGGTTAAGAGTTTCATTGTGACATAGGCTGCCTAAAATAGGGGGCATGGTTGAATGGCATACACATATTTGATGTAATGTCTTTATCCAGGGAAGAAACAGTTGACTAAGTTAGTAAAGTTTGTATGAAGAAAATAGTAGGTATCCTTTATACGTATATTCTACGCAGACGAAGTTAGGGGTCAAAACTAGTCTAAAATAAATCAGCCTTCTATCTCATTTATTACATTACTGAGGGTAACAAACTGCGGTGAGAGTTAGCAACTTTTTAAGTGAAAGTTACCGTTTTTAATGAAAAAGTTTCAGAAAGTAGCTTGTTTTTTTTACAGAACAAGGGGCTATGAATGTGTTAGTTGCGATTATTTGCAAAATAAAACCTAACTTTATTTTCTAAGTTTTTGAATGAAGCACGTAAATTAGGCAAATTAGTAGGTGCTTTATTTTCATTGTTTACTTTCGTAGGCACTTGGTATTGAAACTAAAAAAAAAAAAAATACCGGCCAAGTGCGAGTCGGAGTCGCGCACGAATGGTTCCGTACCACTATCACAATTGAGTACGGAACCCTAAAATGAACTCTGGACACGAACTTTAAAGTTTGTTTTACCACTGGCACTACCAATAACTAGATGGTGCCAGTGGTTAACATACATTGCGGCATCGTTGCCTTTTGACGTAAAAAATCTATTTTTTTCATTTAGACAGTTGAAGCTACAAAAAAAAACTTGTCCCCGGCGGGAATCAAACTCGCAATCCGCGTGTAAATGTTCGGCGCTTACTTACCTATGTACTTGCTAGCAAGATTATCAGTAGGTATCTCTTTCCATTGTTCTAAACAATCTATTCTCTAAAGGCAATTATAATAATGGCAGTGTTATTATGAAAATTATACGTTAAGGGTAAAACGTATAATTTTCATAACTATGTTGAACCGGATAACTGCTAATTTATAAAAAAAATGGTAATTGACCTACGGGGGCCTTATTTTGTAACTTTGTTGTTAACGAATCTCGATTGAAACAATTTAAATTGTTGATTATACGTCATTCGGAAAACTAGCGACTGTAACTATCTAATTGATAGATAGATAGATAGAATAACACTTTATTGCACCAAAAACACATACTTAATACAAATTATACAAAGAATAACTTAAAACTAGAGTGGCACAATGGGCGGCCTTATCGCCAATGGGCGATCTCTCACAGGCAACCAATGAATAGACAAGACTTAAGGAAGGTAATTAAAATTAAATTAAATTGTAAAATAACGCAAAAAATAACAATTTCAATAAAATTGTTTTTCTAGAAATTTGTTAGCAACGGCGTTACGTAATCTGAAGCCAGGTCAATTTAAGAAAAACACTTTATAAGAATTCCTGTAATGTTACATTAATGGTACGCCTACGGAAATCTTAACCTTTATCATTATTATGTACTCCGCGACCTTTCATATACCCAATATTTCGGAATTCAAAACAAACATTTATTATAATTTTACGGTTTTTTTATCCATTTTACTGTGGACCATAGAGATAATTGTATACTAGGGTGTAATTAAAAAAAAGTAATTAAATAGTTTTATTTGGGTGCTAATAATACAATTATAGCAGAATAGACTAGGGTAGATAATGTTTGAAAAGGAATTAAATTATAGTAGAATGAAACCCATTGGAAAAGGAAGAAAATAAAACAAACATTACAGGAAAAATAAATTACGGGCGATCTGGTCGGGAACCCCCACCCGGTGGGTTATTAAGGGTAAAAATAGTTTTTTCTTGATTTCCAGCAAAACTACAAGTCCTATGAAGGTTACAGAATAAGCAAAAGATGTTTTGCAGATAAGCCAGCGAACGACATCAACTAAAATAGGTAACACAAAATTGTAACCCTTCGGTTTTGCATGTCTGCAAACAGATGTCGTTACCTCCAAGTTAGATCGCGGTATCGTTGCGTTCTCATCATACCATGGCATACCACGGCTAGAATCTTTATCGTTGGAATCATACAATAATTACATGATAAAAGACTGACTACAGTTTTTTAAGGTAATTTTTTGAAGGCGCTACGAAGCAAAGCTTCTGTGCGCTTTATAACTAGTAGATCACCCGCCAGGTATATTTAAACGAGCGAGCGAAGCGTCTTTGCTTTTTTCTTTTGTATATTAGGTATTGTATGTACATGTTGGTTCCTTCTTCACGAGACTATATAAAAGGTAATGGTTTTTTTTATAAATACTTTCTCCTGAGTGACTGACTGACTGATCAAGTCACAGTCTAAACCGCTGATAGTAGAGTGCTATAATTTGGATAGCGTGTTCTTTATATTAACCAGGTAAGCCGCGGGACCTAGCTGGTACGAAATTAAATTATAACATTAAAAAATAAATTCGATGTATGCCTTTCGGTTCCAGTGGATTAGCACATTAGTTTTTGAGTTTATTCATTACAAAACTACACACACACACAAATATTTCCTCTTTATGAAGTGTAGATATTAATGTAGACAAAGGAATTTAGTATGATGTTTTTGTATGTAAACCCTTGTATAATTTAGTCAAATCACTATCGTGGTAGGTTCCATGTTGTTTTAATGGCTACGAAGCCTACGGTCTTAAAGTTAAGCATCAACGAAACAAAATATAGGTTTATAGCTTCTCAGTTAAGTAAGAACGACTTTTATGTTTTCATAACGCCAGTAAATTATGATTAGTCACAATTAAAAAGGTCAGAAAGGCTCTATTAATCTGTGGGCAAAAGAAAAGTACCAATGTTTATTTTAGACACAAAGCACGAAAAACAATAAAAAACACGGAAATTTTACCGAATAATTGCTCGCCGCGAAGACCGGCAACCAACAAAGAAATTCAAATATCGTTAGAAAATAGACCGGACAGCCGAACTCGGAAATGGCGTCAGCGTATGAATGACATAACGACATTACTAGGTAAAATGTTTCGTTCTATTTGAATGCATTTTTATTTTAATTTTTCACTAGGAGTCAGACAATATAAGAATAGTGCTACGCGGATAGAGACAGAAGACGTCTTATACTTATGCGTTTATCTGCAAAGTCTCGGACATGAAAGCTGCCCCTGATGCGGAAGTTTCTGACGCGGTCTTTTCGCGTCACTCCACACATCCAGCGCAGCATCTTCACCTGCGTAAAACGGAGCTCCTCCTTATGTCGCTCAAGCAATGGCCACGCCTCACTACCATACAAAAGGACAGGTCTAATGATCGTTTTATAGACTTGTTCCTACAGTTCAACCGGTATTTCGGGGTCGCAGACGACACCAGTTACCTCACGACTCTTAGCCCAAGCTGAAATGCGAGACTTGACGTAGCAACCGATGTCGCCGGATGCAACAAGCACAGGTATCAAGTAATTAAACTGGTCTGTCCGCTCGACCATATGACCGTCTACCCAGACAGGTGTGCGATCTGAACCTCAGACGTCTCCAACTTATCGTACAATACAATGGCTGTAAGTAGTGCTGTCTGGCTCTGGCTAATGCCATTTTAGTAGCACGTTTGGCGGACCTGCTGGCCTATTATGTACGAAGTGATTATAACAGAACCCAGTGGAGTTTCTATGATTTCTATGATATGATGAGTTGCTAAATCAAGCGTAAACCACTCACTTCAGTTATAATCACTTCGTACATAATAGGCCTACTGTACGCGTCGCGATCTTCGGGAGAGTTAGACGCTTGCCACTTTACCCGCTTACGTCTCGATGATAAGTTCTTCAGCTCCTACATTTTATTGGGGAAAATATAAAACAAATGAGATGTAAATGAGATGTAAACTAGTAATTTACGCTGGAAAAATGAAAAAGATGTTTCTCCGTTTTATTTCATTTCGAATTAATATTTTGGAAAACCTTGTGGTGGGGACCCCATATAAGTAAAATCTTAATCCAAATGGATATTAAGGTAGAAAACTAAATTTTTCATAATTTATTTTGGTATTAAGTTTGTATGGAAATGGTAACAGTCGCCACGTTCTTAAGCTGTCGAATGAATGTCAAATTGTCACCGTTTTGATAAGGGGACTATTATTGGACAAGAAGAATCATAGAAAAACCTCTTATCCACCCTCTAACATTATTTGATTCCAGTGTTTTTTTATACAGACTTCGTAAAAGGAGGAGGTCTCCATTCGGTTGCGGCAATTTTTTGAAACCTTTTAATATTAAATCGGATTAGGTTATAGGGTATAAGAAAGGTTTTCTTTTTAATAGATAAATGGCATTGACTCGCCCACCAAACAGTTCTTTTAAGAACGCGGCGACTGTTACCATTTCCATACAAACTTAATTCCAAAATAAATTATAAAAAATATAGTTTTCTACCTTAATATCGATATTATTCGGATTAAGATTTTACTATTATAACCCTATAATAGTAAAATCTTAATTTTACGGGTCCCCACCACAAGGTTTTCCAAAATATTCATTCGAAATGAAATAAAACGAAGAAACTTTTTTTTTCATTTTTACAGCGTAAATTACTTTTTATTGGGAATAATATAAAACAAATGAGATGCAAATGAGATGTAAACTAGTAATTTACACTGTAAAAATGAAAAAAAATGTTTCTCCGTTATATTTCATTTCGAATGAATATTTTGGAAAACCTCATGGTGGGGACCCGTTAAAAGTAAAATTTTAATCCGCTTAATATCGATATTAAGGTAGAACACTAAATTTTTCAAAATTAATTTTGGTATTAAGTTTGTATGGAAATGGTAACAGTCGCCGCGTTCTTAAGGTTTTTTAGTTTTTCTTGCAATTTAATACCTCATTGCAATATTATCAACTCTAGAATAATTAACCAGTTCTTTTACTATAATAATAACGATAATCTATCTATATTAAAAGTCATGTTAGTTATTATTATAATTAATTACATTATTTACAACTCAAGAACGAACGGCTGAACCGATTTGGCTGAAAATTGGTAGGTAGATTAGAACCAGGAGAAGGACATATGATATTTTGCCTCTAAAGCGGAACAAAGTTCGCCGGGTCAGCAAGTAAATAGTAAAAAAAGAAGAGCTTAGAATCACTTCATTTGTCGAACGGCGGAACGTTTTACAACGCCAAAATATGTAGGTTCTTATTTAATAACAGCTATCAATGACCTTTGAAAAGGGGACGTTGCTTAGCAACGGTCGATCAATCAAAATAGTTTTTAGGACAATTGTGTACGTCACTGTGACGATTTATAGCCAGTAAATATTTGTTCCTTAATGTTTTCTTATTCAAATTGTGACTACATGATTGTGTAGGGCGTAATATCTCCTATATTATCTTACTAGCAGCGCCCCGCGGTTTCCCTTCGGGAATACTGAAAATAAATAGGATTAAAAAATTTCATTATTTATTTTCTTCTACAATAATCGTTTAATGCAACGTTAATCTCCAACACATAATTTTATGCTAATGTTACCCTCTTAAAAATGACACACGTCATATAAAAACATCGAGTCTCAGCCAAAGCGGTCGGAAAGCGTAAGCGACCGCCGCGTTATGTGCACGGTTTTCCCACGTAACTCCTGATCCCGTGGGAATATAGGATAAAAGTATAAAAAATAGGCAGGGCCTCAGTTATATATTCCAAGTCTCATCGCAATCGGTTCAGTGGTTTTTGCGTGAAGGAGTAACAAATTCAAATACATATCACATTTGACAATTCTTACTTGAAATAACGTGCACAAAGTACAAAGTAGCTATGTAGGTACGTAAACCAAACTTTGGTTACTAACTACTACTAAACTTCTCTCATTAAACTAAACGAAAAACTGTTTTTATTACCTAACGCCATAAATAAAAAAAATTAACACATCATTTCAATTTAATATCTGTTAACATTCATGATGGCTAACAAAAAATATATTCTCACGTAGATACGCAATGAAAATAAACGATCCACATATTTTATGTTTGAAAAATTATAATTTTCATTGCGTTTTAATTTAAAGATAATGGATGTTAGGTAGTAAATTAATAGTGGGTATGGTTTTAAATCGTTTCAGCACCTAGCCATTAAAGCACTGCCAATATATTATGCTAAAAACAAAAAGTCAGGCTCATTTTAGATAACTACTAGCTGTGCCTCGCGGTTCATCCGTTTAAGGTCCGATCCCGCGGGAATATCGGGATAAATAGAGCTCGATATTCAAGTAAATAACGGTAAAATCGATATTCAATATTCGATATTCAATATTCAGCTCGATATTCAAGTAAATAACGGTCGATAACGGTAAAATAATGGATTTTTGGCTTGAATTAAGCTACAGTTTGAGCCATCTTATTAGGCGCGAGGATAAAAACAGGATAAGACAATATTGTAAAATTAATTTTAGAGTGTGTTTTATTTCTAAATTCCATTTTTAATACCCTTTATAGCTGCCCGTAGATTGAGATCTATACATTTTTGTACCTACCTATGATTAGATGAAAACTTTGATAATGTGTATATCTATTGATATTCTATCCAATGGTTATTTCATATAAAACGCGTTCAAATAACAATCGGCCGTGACTCATGACACGGTCGTGTAAACGGCCTCAAAAGTCAATTGTCCTTAGTCCTGACTTCTGAACGTTATTAAAGTTATAATTAATTAAAGTTTCGTTGTTTGAAAACCCGCCGTCGACTGTAACCTTGTCTTACACGAGAAAGGACTTCTGGATAATCCATTGACGAAGCACAGGTGGGTGTCGTGGGAAGTGACATGTGCTTGCAAAAGTTCTGTTAGCTCTATGTTTGGACAATCCGTGGTTTAACTTTGGTTTAACCAAGCTACGTTGATTGATACACTGGAAAAGTTTGTTGTTTTGACTATATCAAATCCGAACTGTGGTCACAGCCAGTTACGACTTGCCAATGCAGTGAAATTGGTTTAGTTTATCCAGTAGCATATATAGTACTAGCAGTACCTGCGACTTCGTCCGCCTAATTTTTTTGAAAATATAATATAGCTTATAGCCTTCCTCAATGAATGGACTATCCAGCACTGAAAATTTTTACAAATCGTACCAGCGTTTCCTGAGATTAGCTCGTTCAAACAAATAAACTCTTCAGTTTTTTAATATTAGTAGATGAATTGTGATTATTACAAGACATCCAAGCTTAGTCATTGAGACAATAATACAAAGGCGGTACCTAAGGATTTATTTTGTACAAGGAAATTTGTATTTTACACTAAAATATTGGTTTTCAAACCAGCTTGGCACATTTTAAAAAGATTGATCTAATCTACCTCGGTAGACCAAAGCGGAGATGGCGTGACGAGATCGACAGAACTTTAGCCCGAAATAGACCCGAATTGAAGAGTTGGAGGGAGGCCTTTGCCCAGTGGGACAGACAGAGGGACAAAAGACTGATAGCTGTTCCTTTTTTAACCGACTTCAAAAAAAAAGAAGGAGGTTCTCAACTCGTCGCGTATATATTTTTTTACCTCTTGAAATCGGAACCCTAAAACAATAAACCTAAAACACAAAAAATACCTTCTGCTGGCTTACTTAAGTTAATGAAATATTAATTGTTTTTGATAACTTGATTAGTTAAGCTGACAGCGCGTGTTATTTTTAAAAACTTACCTAAATAAAACAACGTCTTTAGTCTGATAAGTAGTTAGATAAAAAAAACTAAAATAAATTATGCTGTTCTCATGGTTAAATAATTTCATTTTTTGTTTGTTTATTTGAGAGACTATTAATTATTATGAGATATAATTACCACATAGCAAATTAACTTATACAGCGCAGCGTTGGACGTCCACCAACGAGATGGACGGACGACTTAGTTAAGGCCGCGGGTTCACGATGGATGCAGGCCACTTATGACCGAAGCATCTGGAAATCTATGAGGGAGGCTTATGTCCAGCAGTGGACTTCTTACAGCTGAAATGATGATGATGAAATTAACTTATCATTTTAACATGTTGTAAAGCATAACTAACTACGAACCTACTTACCTACTTATCCTTGGTCCGCGGGACTAGCTGCGTCCTGCGGTTGCACCCGCGTAAGTTCCGATCCCGTAAGAATATCGGGATCAAAAGTATCCAAAAGCAAAAGTACTACCCCTGCTATTCATGTTACTCCTAGATAATGTTGCTTTGCCCCAATTGTATACATACTTCCATAGGTACATAATATATTCATACAAAAATATTACCAACGTTACCTCTTTGTAATATTTGTATAGAACTATAGATGACTAACTTTATGTAACGTTTGTCTTTTACTGTGACATGAAGTTTCAAAGTTAACAGACAGAGACCAACGTCACATAAACTTAGGCATCTAATACTAATATTATAAAGAGGAGAGATTTGTATTTGTGTGTGTGTGCGCGTCTGTATGTTTGTTATGAATAAACTCAAAAACTACTGGACCGATTTCATAAATTCTTTCACCGTTAGAAAGCTTCATTTACCCCGAGTAACATAGGCTACTTTTGATCCCGATATTCCCACGGGATCAGGACTCACGCGGGTAAAAGCGCGGGACGCAGCTAGTCGTTATTATATAATAATTTAATAAATAAGGGGGTTTGGGTCTATTTTAAATATTATACTTATAAGCTGAGTAATTGGCTATACTCACTCACGTACCTATAGATAAATTCCTCCAACGATTCCGGCAGTTTATGATGCATTTTATGGGTGCTTTGTGTTATGTTCCCGATTGGCAATTTATACAGGATGTTTCGACGAGGGGGTATTAAGCCTAAAGGGGGTTGTTCTAGAGGTCTAGGCGACCAACTTTTATTCTACGACTTTTGGAAAACCGTACTTTTTTTTCAAAATTTTTAAATTGGTATCACTAAAAAAAACAGCTGTTTTTGTAAAAAAAAAGGCAATTAATGTATGGATTGTAGTGGTCCAGACTAAATAAAAGGACACCTTACGGCCAATGAACTCAAACTCTAAGTCCAAAACTTGTAGAACAAAAGTTGCTCGCTTAGACCTCTAGAACAACCCCCTTTCGGCTTAATACCCCCTCCTCGGAGCACCGTGTATAGTATACCGATACCCTGTACTTATAAATGATGGTTGAGTGTTTACTATCTATCTCGTATTTATTATTTCCAACCGTAATTTAAATAAGAAGAAAAATATTGCACGACGTTACTCACAGCGCAATCTAGCCCCAAAGTAAACACTAGGCGTGTGCTATGGGTACTATTGTACTTTTTTTTGTAAATACATACATATCGAACCCGCAACCTTCTACATTGCAGTTGCCTTGCCCGACGTACCACAGAGGCCGTCATTATATTATTTATTTTAGTTTCAATGTTACAAATTTCCAACGGGACAAGGGTTAAGTCCCAATTTTTTGTCTTTTATCACGACATGAAATTTCAAAGTTAAAAGACAGAAACAAAAGTTATCACGATAACTTAATGGTTGCCTGGAAGATCTCAAAGCGATTTCGCTCTGTTTTTTTGTAATAATTTTAGTGGTGTGTATAAGTACAATAAATAAATTAATCAATAAATCTTACCCCCTCACAGATAACTAAGTTGTAATATTAACTTAGTTATCAGTTTGGGTGAACCTACTGATTAACTTTGAAAATCTTATGTTAGATTTGTTTTATTAGTTCTTTGGCCTTATTAGTAGGTACCTATCTACTAGAATATATTTGCCAATATGACTTGTTCGCTGCAGTGAAATTGTCGTTTAAAACTTAAGTGTCCAGCAAATTGTCATTGAAAGGCTTAGATTAAAACAAAAAACTAAAGATACGGTACCTAGTCTCGGAAAATGAGACGATAAAACTGCCTAGCTGACGCACTAGCCTCAGTCGTATGTCGAACCGTTGCCGCGTGAGCACGTGCTGTCACACTGCGAATATCTTTTTGACATCCATAAGAATGCCTTTTTGCTATTTTCAAATCCTGAATCATTCTTAAAGATAAATGTTTTTAAATGCAATAATTTTATGAAAATGCATGTAGATGTTTCTAGCTCATTTTTCGAATACGCAATGTTAGAATATACGGTATCTACTAATTTTGTTTTTATGTTTTTTACTGGATTTTTTTTTATTGAATAATAAATAATACTTAGTTATTGTTACGACCGGTGACATTATCACCATAGTTCCCCCAGTAGCCAATTCACTACCATCCCATCAGTAGTGATGTGATGTTAGTGAAGCCATCACATCACATGGTTGGGCTGTAGAGCCCAAGTTGTTTTCACCCGTAGATTTCTCAATGTTCTATCCGATCCGGTGGTTGTCATTGGCTGTATTTTATAGTGCATACAGGGATAATCGCAGGCTTGTTGTCTACTTCATAGCTTGCGAGTTATTGAAAAGGGCCTCTACGTGCTGGCTTCGGCTCCACGCACGCCTTCCAAAAGTCCAGAGTTCCATAGCTCCTTAATACTGAACGTATAATAGACAATAATAGTAACATTTTGTACAAATAGCAGAAACATAACATTTTTTTTGTTTTTAACTCAGTATTTTATCCATTGGGGAAAATAGGCTGTGGGACGAAACTTCGAATTAGTCTGCCACAGTACCTTTAATGATGAATAAACAGGTGGAATCTCAGTACTAAAGTTCATAAACACAAGACATAAATTATTAACATACAAAGTACGATATAAAAACAATGAGGTTTTTATTTGAGTGGATTAGAGAGAACATCTTATCGATCGTGTTTTGTTTTTGTATATTCATTAGATTTTGTGTTTTGAATATCATTTGTTTCTGATAAGTACAATTCCCTAACACTACTACACTGGTTGTTTTTTTTAACTACGTTTATTGCCTAACACTACTACACTGGTTGTTTTTTTTAACTACGTTTATTGAAAACACTGAAATGAGAAAAATGAGTTTGATTTTAAAATAATGAATTCAATTAAGATAATTCAATAGGTACAATGTCTATGCCGGTAATAACCCTGAAGGAATCAGGTTCTATTTCTATCGTCAAATTGTTTGAATATGGTTCTATTTTAATTTAATACAAAATAAATACTAGTATCTAAACAATTAAACGGTACACCCTCACTTTGGGAAACTCGACGACAAAAGACTAGACGTTGTAGGGGTTACTATAAAAACATTCGTTCGAAACATTCGAATGAATACTATCATTTCGAGGAATCGCAATCGTAGGAATTATTCCTCTATTCCATAGTGATATAAAACTAAATATCTTTACATAAAAAGAAGCATTGCGGATGTTACTTAGACATAAAATTATAATATTATGACGTCATGGCACTGTCACTTCTCCATTCATAAAGTTCAAAGTACGTTCAAGAACATCGTCATGGCAAGGTCTAAAAGTTAATATACTACGCTTCAAACTCTCGTTGAACCGTGATTTCGTATTATACATATACAAGGAAAATTCCTATTTCGGAACTGGTTGCGAAGTTGAGACGAAATGGAAATTTGACAACTGGTAACGAAAACTGACAGTAGATAGGAATGTTTTTTAATGGTTAGACTCTTTGTTAGATGAGTCTGGCCACTGGGAAATAAAAAAAAAACCGTATGATTGGTCAGGTTGATTTGACAACTACACAAAATAATTTAAAAAAACCTTCAATCAAGGAATTTTTCCATTATTTATTGGAATGATATCGTTAGGGAAATCATTAATAAAAAATTGATAAAAACAAAAGATGATCGAAATAGTAAGTTATGGAATGAACAACATGAATCTTATTAAGATTTAAACTAAATAGAGATAGTTATACTTATGGTTTCTGTATGTACCTATATTAAACGTTAATTCAAATCGCTACTCAAGTTGAGTTATGCAACTCACTTAGGACAAGGGATAAGCGGGGAACGTGACGCAAGGTAAAAACGGGACCCTATTACTGAGACTTCGCTGTCTGTCTGTCTGTCTGTCTGTCTGTCTGTCTGTCCGTCCGTCCGTCCGTCCGTCCGTCCGTCCGTCCGTCCGTCCGTCCGTCCGTCCGTCCGTCCGTCCGTCTGTCCGTCTGTCACCAGGCTGTATCTCATGAACCGTAATAGCTAGAAGGTTGAAATTTTCACAGAAGATGTATTTCGGTTGCCGCTACAACAACAAATACTAAAAACAAAATAAAACAATTATTTAAAAGGGGCTCCCATACAACAAACGTGTTTCAAACATAACAAGGAGTCAGGACAGGAAGAGGGACAGGAGGACAAATCGAGTTGGTCATGGAATTCAAAATGGCTGCCCTATCTGTCAAATATACCAGTCTGCCTTCACTTACCAAAGAGTTTCTTATAAGTTTCAGATTTTCTTTGTGCCAAGGTTTTGTTTTTTGAGTGATTCGGTCGTTTGATGGGAGTAAGAATCGTAGATAAATATTTCATATTTTCCTATAAAATTCAAAAATTGGTTGTTGTGAACCATTTTAGGGTTCCGTATCCAATTGTGATAGTGGTACGGAACCCTTTGTGCGCGAGTGTCGCACTTGCCCCGTTTTTTTAATTTGACGTTTTGGCACTTTATATTTCTGAGATACATGGGATCGCATCGTCGCCTTCGGTTCCTATAACTTATTTCTATATTTCTGGACATTTAAACATTTCTTTAGAAAGATGTGTCAAATCATACTATAAAATTGGAAAACAAAGTAAAATTTAGAATTTCGAAGCTGCTATTTAAGTAGTCTACAAATTTTGAGTAGCGTGTCAGTATTTGGCAGTTAGTGTCCAATTTTAACAATGCGTCATGTTTAACCTTTAACAGTGCAGCTAAGTCATCGATTACCTGCCTTTAAATTTCACTCATATTGTGCTACCAGGGTTCAAATGAAAATCGATTGGTCTCCATCATTCCACCGTTCCACCTGGGTCAGGAAATTAACATCGCTTAGCGAGATATCTTGTCGATTTATCTATAATAACATAAGACGCAATCGATTTAAAAGTGATCGTATCGTATAATAATACCTACCCAATATAGGGTATGAAGCATTGAGATATTATGTAGGTATAGGGTGTAACGGTTTAGTGTTGGCAGGATTAAATAAGACAATTGCTTCACACTAAAAAGTTTACATTAATTTAATTAAAAAAAAATACAGGGGTGGTTCTTAGCCCTAACCCGTGGTTCCACTTTCACTGGCTCGTAAGTTAGGTACTATCCTGGAAAGTCCGGGGAATGTCCGATGGCCTAGGTGGTGTAGGTGGTTGCCGGGTCAGTGAACTGCTTTACGTTTCGGTAGGTTGAAACTTGAATGAAGATCTTGAAGCGTATTCCTGAGCGGTAACCTGGAACCCTGGAATATCGTCCAGTGTTAGAATAATATTCACACAGTGACCACAACCACAGTCTGCCACGCCCATGACGAGATGATGATGATGAGGATGAGGAAGCACCTAACTTTACCTAGTAGGCAATGACTGTGGCTGATGGTTTACGAGAACAGAGATTCTGATAAAAGTTAAAATGAATATTTAAATACGGGAATGAAAAATTAATTGAATTAACGACTTTGTTAAAAAACATGTGGGTAGTAATTTTGTACATAACGGAACACATCCATACAATTTAGCGTGAATACATACAATCAAATATAATATCTACCACTATTCCCCACAATATAAAACAATAAAAAGTGTATTATAAATTACAATGAAGCATTTACCTAAAACAAAACCAAAATAATAATTCCTATGCTGTTAGTACGAAATGTTCGCCACTTACCGAATTTCGGGTTTTAAAATCACTTATTGATGTTATTAGGTATAATTTCTATTTGTACCACTGCAACTGGATTATTCTATTCGCTAATATAGGGACGTATATTATATGGACCCGCGCTGAGAAGAGCTGCGTGTGTCTTTGATGCGAATCAAATTACGAATGGACGAGGTTCAAGAATCTACGTCACGGCTCCCGTTGTCGCCGCGCTCGAAACAATAGCCAGCCGATTGGAATGTCGCAGTACAACCGCGCAACTAGATATGATGCTTGAGTTGACCAACTCCAGTGATGTTTTATGAACATAATGTTTATTAATAACTGCAGGATATAGCTTTTAATAATGTAAGTTAATTATAGTTTGGGTTAAGGTATTTTTAGTTGAAGTTTCAGGTCTCTAATATTAGTTTTTAAGGTAATTGTTTAAAGTTTTAAGTTATTTAGTTTAATTATTTTAGTTTTATTATATTTTGTTATTAATTATTTAAATTAAATGTTTTAAATTGTTTATTTTTTATATATTTTAGCCTATTTAATATATAATTCTACCATTGTACATGTACAACGTTACAATACCCCCTCGCTTACTAAAGGATTTTATTCTTCTTAATGAATAAAATCCGCATAACTTAGTGACACATTTGTTTTAATCTTTCATTCATCATCTTATAAACATCTATAACATGCTATTCACTATCAATCAGCCGTAGTAAGTTTAATTTAAAATACTATGGCCACACACAATCAAAAATAAGTTGAAGCAGCAATTCTTCTGACCAACTTAAACAAACATTTTTTTTTATGCTAAAGATGTTACTTTTATTGCAATGGGTATTCCAACTATTACTGGGTACATACAATAATTACAATTAAATTAAGTTTTAGTAGGTATTTGCTATTTTAATGTCTTTAATATGCCAAGTACCAATATCTTTACCTGACATATCAGCCAAATTATATACTAAGGGAGACTTTTTACCAATTACGCGACATTTTATATATTTTGGTGCCAGCTTCTTGCTAAAATATTTGTCTTTGTCACTCAAAACATATGTTTTTTTCATGACAATGTCTCCAATATTAAATTCTGCTGGCTTCCGCCTTAAATTATAATGGCTCGTGTTCTTTGTATGAGCCTGCCAAAGTTTAAATTGCACATCATCAAATATTTTTGACAAATAGCCCAAATTTTCGGCGTATAAGTCGCGAGGTAGAAAAATAACATCTTTGTCCAAGTCGTTGTCAACGTAGTGTGTGCCGCAAGTTACCAACTCCCTACCATACACAAGAAAAGACGGTGTAAAACCAGTGGCCTCGTTAACGGAATTATTGACAGCGAATTGGACCGATGGAATTTTAGTGTCCCAAGATCTATGGTCATCATCTACGAAGGTTGACAAGCAAGTGATTATAGTTCTGTTGTACCGTTCAACTGTATTTATTTGAGGTGTGTACTTAGGCGTAAAAAATACATTAGGAATGTTATATTTTTTAAATAGACTCTCTGTAAGATTACTGGTAAATTGTGTGCCATTGTCAAGAAAAACTGTTTGAGGGACTCCGTGAACGAGAAATACGGAATCTTCTAAAATTTTAGTGACAATTTGTGAAGTGGCTTGTCTTATAGGATAAATTAAACAGAATTTGGAAAAGCAACATGTGACTACGAAAATGTAAGAATTTTGTTTACGAGTTATAGGTAGAGGACCCATCAAATCAATGGAGATCATTTGAAATGGACGTGAGCATTGCTTCGGTCGTCCCATTTCACCTAACGTTGAGTGATTTTGAGTTTTGTAAGAAAGGCATTTATCGCACAACGAAATAAACTTCACTACGTCCTTGTACATACCTGGCCAAAAATAGCGCAAGGCAAGGCGTCTGTACGTTTTGAAAATTCCTAAATGTCCGGCTATAGGCTCGGAGTGGTTTTCAAATATTACCTGATCACGCAGTTCGCTAGGTATCACCTCCTTCCATGCAAACTCTGAGTTAAGCTGACACTTTTCCTTAGTCCGGCGGTACAAGGAATTGTTTTTAACTATAAAATTTGGATAATTTTGTGGATTGTTGATGCAACCATTATAATTAGTTTTGTACCATGTATCTAAAGTTGTTTTAAAAGAATTTGATGTACTAATGGCACTTACTGGTATTGCACGAGAAAGTGCATCGGGAATGACGTTGTCGGAGCCGCGGCGATGCTTTATCTCAAAATCAAAGGAAGATAAGCGTACGCCCCAGCGAGCTAGCCTACCTGTCGGATTGCTCAAGGACAAGAACCACTTAAGCGCACTATGGTCGGTGTATACAGTGAACTGCTTACCATTTTCCAAATAGCACCTCCAATGCTCAAGAGCAGTTAAAACAGCCAATGCCTCCCGCTCAGTGATACTATAATTCTTCTCTGCAGCGGAGAGAGATCTGCTCATATACGCAATCGGATGTTCTTTGGAGTTTATGTTTTGGGTAAGCATTGCACCGATACCATAATTGCTAGCGTCCGTATGTACCTCAAACGGAAGGTTATAGTCCGGACAAGATAAGACTGGTGCTGATACAAGGCATTCCTTCAACTTTAAAAATGCGTTGTTGGCTTCGTCAGTCCATTTAAAAGGAGGAGCAGTCTTTTTGCTCGACGTCAGTGCGTTCAACGGAGCAGCTATTGTGCTAAAATTGGGCACAAAACGACGGTACCATGTAGCAGTGCCTAAAAACCGTTTAACGTCCTTTTTAGAGGCAGGTGTAGGGTATTGGATGATAGCCTGCACCTTTTCAGGATCAGTTCTCAAGCCACCACTATCAACAACGTAACCGAGATATTTAAGTCGGTCTCTAAAGAAATTACATTTTTCGAGGTTTATGGTGAGGTTTGCTTGTTTAAGCTTATTCAGCACACGTAAAAGCAGTGATACGTGGCTGTTGAAGTCCTCGCTTACGCAAATTATATCATCGAGAAATACAAAGACTCTTTGCTCGGAATCCCCGAACAATGAATCCACCAGACGCTGTTGAGTGGCTGGGGCATTGGTCAGACCAAATGCTGTGCGCTTGAATCTAAGCGTACCCCGTCCTGGGACATAGAAGGCAGTTTTATCTCGGTCATCGGGATGGATATTAATCTGCCAAAACGCTTTGGATAAATCAATGCTGGAGAGATAACGAGCATCGCGAAGATTATCCAATATCTCTGAAACGTATGGCAGATTATATGCGTCTTTCTTCGTGACCGAGTTCAATTTGCGACTGTCGAGACAAAAACGAGGCTCACCGTTCTTTTTTGTAACGATCAGCACTGGAGAAGACCAAGCACTCTCACAAGGTTCGACAACATCGAGGCTAAGCATTTCGTCTACCTGCTCCACAAGAATACGCTGCTTTTCAGGTGACATTCTGTAGTAACGCTGTCGAATAGGTTGAGTGTCACCAGTGTCAATTCGGTGCGTAATGACGTTAGTGTTGCCCAAACCTTTTACTTTAAAAGAAATTTCCTCAAACTGACTAATCACATTATCGGCCAAAACTTTTTGTGACTCATCAAGGGTTTTATAATTTTGTAAATAGCTATTGTTAATATCGATGGAAGCTACATTATTATCAAAATTTCCTATTCTAATGGAGTGAAGGTATTTGGGACAAATTTGAAATATGCGCCAAAAATCGATGCCTAAAATAAGGTTGGTTTCAATTCCAGGTACAACTAATGCCTGAACTAAATGAAATTGGTCCTCAAAATGAATGGGAAGATTCATAGAACCAATTGGACGCAATTTTTGGCCTCCTGCGGCAACAAGAAATTCAGAGCCAAGGGTATTAGAATTCACTTGAAGTCCTTTGTTCAATAGGATATCATGTGTGTTGTTGCCTATAATAGTTACGGCTGAACCTGAATCTAACAACCCTGAAATAATAATATCATTAATTTTTACTGATGCATAAGGCCTGGAATCATCTAAGGGTTTGCTGGACAGAACTGAAGCAACTTTATAAATTTTGAAAAAATTGGAAATAGTTTGTAACCATTTTTGCCAATCGTCTTTATTAAACTTGCCGCTATTGCTACAGTTCTGAGCAACTAGTTTTTTGGATTGGGTTTACCAGTTCTTGATTTAAGACAATCTGGGCATTGAGGTGTTTTAACATCCTTTTTCCCACAGACAAAGCAAAAAATGTCCGATTTATCTCCTGTGCATTGGCGTAAGCCATGAGAATTAGAGCGACATCTAGGGCAATAACGATGCTTATCTGTATCTATGGCATGTACATATTTATGATTTAAGTTATGCTTATTATTATTGCCTGTTTTATGTTGATTATAATTAGTATATGATTTGTTGTTGTTATAAGAGAAGTTACTATTTTGATTGTGTGTTTTTATTAAAGGTTTTGATCTAGAATACGCGAATTCTGGTGCTAGGGTATCTGATGAAGGACCAGGTGGTTCGCGAAAATAAGACAGACGTGCCTGTACCTTCTCAAAATTGGAGCACAGAGATCTCAGTTCGATAATTGATTTTATTTCTGAGGTGGAAGCTAATAGGGATGAGTAACAGGGGCGGATATTGTGTAGAAGGATTTCCAACTTATTTTCTTCTGAAAGAGTTTTCGTCAAACGCGAAAACAAACCCGACATAATTGACAAGTAAATGACTATGTTTTCTGTCTCGCCCTGTGTTCTGGAACGTATTTCCGATAAAAGTCTATAATCATAATCAGACTTATCAAAATCATTCTTTAAGATAGCTAAAAGATTATCCCAATCTGAAATGAGCTCTCTGTTGCTACGAAACCAGTGAAGCGCGTCCCCTGTAAATATTTCGGTAGCGTAAGAAAGTAATTTCTCGCCGGAAATGTTACGTGCGATTTTATATTCATTTGCCCTTTGGATGAAGGAACGAACGCAAGTTTTGCCATCGTACTTGAGTTTACCGATGTCACTTGATGAACGATCGCAAGAAACCGTGACATTAATGGGGTTGACGGTAGGAGTTTCGATGCTCGGTGTACTTATTAACGGGCCTGCTATATATTTTTCTCTCAAAACTTCAATTTGCTTTAAATATTTTTGAAAAAAGTCAACACAAGCATCATAAGCAGTCGCGTCAGTGTCGCTACGACTAATCCTGTTCAGTCTGTGATATAAGTGACTAAGCAAATTTTGTATTTTTAGAACACTATTACGGTCGACGCATGATTCAAGACCTAATTTGATTTTGGTCAAAACATTTGACACTCCCTTAAGGTCTTCATTGGCATCTATGGGTGAACATAAAATATCCTCTGATGGAAAAGCTGTGACTAACTTAACAATTTGTTTTCGGAGTTCTATTACAGTAGATTCGGGAGTGGACCCTCTAATCGCAACCTCGTACTCCAGTTCGGTTTTTTGTAGAGACAAAAATTTAATAGCAAAAGCCATGTTTGAAAGATTGGAAAAAAAAACTATACACCGAAAGTCAGCAAATGGCGAACTATGTATTATAATGATGAAATTTATGTTTTCTCTGTTCTTTACAAATGCAACAAAAGCTATAATGTACGTTTTGGTTGATTATGAAAATGATAGTTGGATGAAAATTAGTGGTGAATTTTTTTTGATGAAGATGAATGAAATTAAAAAAATAAGCACCAAACCAAAAGAAAATAAAAAAAAGCTATTAATGGCAACTGATGTGCAACACTGATGAATCAGATACAGAAGGAACAAGAACTAGGCACTTTTCAAAAAAACGGAATTACTGACTGCAACATAGATTTTTAACAATTTTATTGCGGGTGAGTTTAAATATGTTGCGATCGTTAAGAATTTGAAATTAAAAGTTAAAAGTTAAATTATTTTAAAGTAAATAATACCAATGCTACACCTCAGTTGCTGGCAACCAAAAATAAAAAACGTTTCACAAAACAAAAAAAAAACAAATAAAGCTCACAGACATGCAACTACTATAGGAAATAGAACCACGGGCATATTTACCAAAAAAAACAAAAAAAAGAAATAAACTAAAGAGACAAATATAAGTAAATAAACCACGTTATGGCGCCAGTGTAACGGTTTAGTGTTGGCAGGATTAAATAAGACAATTGCTTCACACTAAAAAGTTTACATTAATTTAATTAAAAAAAAATACAGGGGTGGTTCTTAGCCCTAACCCGTGGTTCCACTTTCACTGGCTCGTAAGTTAGGTACTATCCTGGAAAGTCCGGGGAATGTCCGATGGCCTAGGTGGTGTAGGTGGTTGCCGGGTCAGTGAACTGCTTTACGTTTCGGTAGGTTGAAACTTGAATGAAGATCTTGAAGCGTATTCCTGAGCGGTAACCTGGAACCCTGGAATATCGTCCAGTGTTAGAATAATATTCACACAGTGACCACAACCACAGTCTGCCACGCCCATGACGAGATGATGATGATGAGGATGAGGAAGCACCTAACTTTACCTAGTAGGCAATGACTGTGGCTGATGGTTTACGAGAACAGAGATTCTGATAAAAGTTAAAATGAATATTTAAATACGGGAATGAAAAATTAATTGAATTAACGACTTTGTTAAAAAACATGTGGGTAGTAATTTTGTACATAACGGAACACATCCATACAATTTAGCGTGAATACATACAATCAAATATAATATCTACCACTATTCCCCACAATATAAAACAATAAAAAGTGTATTATAAATTACAATGAAGCATTTACCTAAAACAAAACCAAAATAATAATTCCTATGCTGTTAGTACGAAATGTTCGCCACTTACCGAATTTCGGGTTTTAAAATCACTTATTGATGTTATTAGGTATAATTTCTATTTGTACCACTGCAACTGGATTATTCTATTCGCTAATATAGGGACGTATATTATATGGACCCGCGCTGAGAAGAGCTGCGTGTGTCTTTGATGCGAATCAAATTACGAATGGACGAGGTTCAAGAATCTACGTCACGGCTCCCGTTGTCGCCGCGCTCGAAACAATAGCCAGCCGATTGGAATGTCGCAGTACAACCGCGCAACTAGATATGATGCTTGAGTTGACCAACTCCAGTGATGTTTTATGAACATAATGTTTATTAATAACTGCAGGATATAGCTTTTAATAATGTAAGTTAATTATAGTTTGGGTTAAGGTATTTTTAGTTGAAGTTTCAGGTCTCTAATATTAGTTTTTAAGGTAATTGTTTAAAGTTTTAAGTTATTTAGTTTAATTATTTTAGTTTTATTATATTTTGTTATTAATTATTTAAATTAAATGTTTTAAATTGTTTATTTTTTATATATTTTAGCCTATTTAATATATAATTCTACCATTGTACATGTACAACGTTACAAGGGTTACCAGATTACCGGATTTGTCCTGAGATCTCAGGATTTTTGGACATTTCTCAGGATTGCGGGCGGATTTCGCAAATCTCTTAAAATCTCAGGATTTTTTGAAATTTCAACATAATACCAACTTAATTAAAGTTTTTTTTTAGTAAAAAGTAAACAAACTTAAAATAATCATTCATTATTTATCTAATTAGAAACCTACTACTGGTGCATTTTTTCTTGAATTGAATCAGCATTTCTTTACGACTGTATTTTATAGTACTTCAATAAGTAGTGCTGCTAAGAGATACCTAACCTACTTAATCAGTTTTACCATAGGCACCTAATATTTAGTAACTTATCCTTTGGTAATAAATAAAATTAAAATAAACCATTTTTTCAGAATCATTTGGTATCTAATAATGATTCTTTGGTAATAATTGCATAAAATTAACGCCTATTTATTACGCTGCCAATCCCCCCCCCCCCCCCCCCCCATTACGAGTATTAAAATTGTAAATAAGTATGATTGACATGTTCTTTTTAAGCGAAATAAATATAAAAGTCGCTGAAGCGCTGACAATATTATTTTACGTCTATCATAAAAATGATACGAATATTGCTACACCCGCACTAAAGTCTAGTGTCAAATGGAAGTGCTACTAACGTAGTTATAGCTCTTGTGTTAACGCATTCATTTAATTTTAAAATATGGATGTTAGTCTATAGGTAGGTATGTATTTATGGGCTCTTGCTGCCTGAAATATTAGGTTTACTTGAAATATTTTACAAGGAGAAATACATCATCAAAAATCCTCCCATGACAGGATTCGAACGCGCTACCACTGCGCCACACGGGAAATGCCTTGTACAATAAAACATAACAAATATATTAGGTTTATTTATTTATTTGGTACAGCTTTGTATTCAATGTTAGTGAAAAAATATTATGGGTAAGGTGGTTACTACATTATAAAACCAGTAATTACTGATTAAACTCAGTAAAAGGTTTGTAGTTAAACAGAATGGATCCTCCGAATTAAACAAAGAGTGGGACGTAAAAGGGGTGTTAAGTGTAATTTAGAAAGTTTAAATAATTTAACAATTTTTAAAAGGGTTTTTAATTAGGGTAAACTCGGAAATGGTACATTGTGGTGATATCTCAATATGCAGCTACCATTAAAGACCTAATGAAAAAAAATAACCGACTAAAAAAATTGAAGGACGAGTTTGCCATTTCGTCGCTATGTACCTACCTAAGTGGGATTTTTAAGAGCCCTATAGCCGCTAAACTCAAAATCCCTGTCGGGGTCATCGAAATTTGTTGGTTATTTGGAATGTCGTAGAACTCAATATGCAGCTACCATTAAAGACCTAATGAAAAAAAATAACCGACTAAAAAAATTGAAGGACGAGTTTGCCATTTCGTCGCTATGTACCTACCTAAGTGGGATTTTTAAGAGCCCTATAGCCGCTAAACTCAAAATCCCTGTCGGGGTCATCGAAATTTGTTGGTTATTTGGAATGTCGTAGAACTTTTTTTTATGTATGGATTGTAGGTGACTTTGTTACCTACATTTTGGTGTAGTTTCAAGACAAAAACCTCCTATTGGTGCAAATCCTTATCAAATTTTAGACAAAAAAATGTCTGTTTTGGCTAAATTGTCGATAGGCTTCAATACGTTTCGACATATTTGTCTGGAAACTGCACTAAAATGTCGGAAACAATGTCCATTACAATGTATACACAAAAAAAAGTTCAACTACATTCCGTCATTAAATAATCAACAATTTTCGAAGAACCCGACTTTGAGTTTAGCGGCTATAGGGCTCTCAATGTATGTACATAGACTAATTAATGGGAAACACAGGTGCGTTTTCTCATAGATTGTCATGTTAACTAATACCTGACAGAAAACTAGCGTTAAAATTTGATGGCAGTGGCTCATATATAATAAAGACAACGCATTTAGACCCATTCACTTTATTTTAACCAAAACGATTGACGTTTGGGTTTTATAGAAATAGAATCCAAAGCTCTGACTAATAAAACGACACAGAGTTCAAACCAGTAAACGGATCAGGCTCAAATTTGGTATACAGATAGCTTGTATAATGCAGAAATCTACTATGAAAGGATGTTTAGGAATTCCCTCGGGATCGGGATATAAGCAACGAAAACCGCAACACACAGCAAACTTAAATAAAATGAATTCACCTAAGATATATCGTTGCTTTTTTGGATATATTAATTTTTATTACGATATATTGAACCAAAAATTTGAGTATCATTGTTCAACCAAATAACTGTATGGCTCAATACTTAAAAAGAATCGAATAATTTATTCGCAGATTAATATGATTAAACACCAATACTGAATTATGTTATACACACGAACCCCGAAAAACCTAGCGATGCATCAATACTATAGAGACTTTTTTCAGCGTATACAACGAATAATACCGCAATGAGTTATTATTGTGCAAAACTTTTATTGGATTTTACCCGAATAAAATCGTTATAGTACTTTACCGACAGCAACTGTGGTAATTTAATTCACTAAAACTATTTTTGCCAATATCATCTATTCTATTAAAAAAAAAAATAACAATTCACAAAAGAAGGTAATAAAAATAGCTTTCTTTTGACATATCTTCTTTCTTCTCTATTATATAAAAATCAATCCCTATTTCCCTTGGTCACGGCATCACACTTAAACTTTTACACATATTTCGATAATTCTTTTTTTTTTGTGTTTGCTATTGTCAGGAGAAGGTTCTTATGAAAGAAAAAATGCTAAACCGATTTTGATGAATTTTATTTTTTTATACTAAACGACAGGACAACGTCTGTCGGGTCAGCTAGTAAATTATAAATTACACGTTTTAAAGTTATAAACGAAATACCTACCTACACATTTTTGGCTCTCCTGTAAGGTTTGAGTTTTGACGAATACGATTGTGTTCGATGGATACTAGTGGATAGTGCGAAATTTAAAAATCAGTTTCTGTGATCAACATAACAGTGGCATAAGAAGGAAAACAGTTGTTATTGTAAATAGCCAGCGAAGTCCCGCTACATCAAATTCAATTATACATTTGACGTTTTAAACGTCATTCATCAACTTAATCTTAGCTTTGTCATTATATTTTTACGATAGACGTAACAATATTGTCAGCGCTGTAGCGGCTTTTTTTTGTAAAAGGAACATGAAAATATGTTTGAGACTCTACCTCTATACTACTAGTCTAGTATACGTAAAATCTCAGCGACTGTGATGAGACTCGTAAGTTCTTGAGTTGCGAAAACACTTACATATAATTTTCTCCTAAAATATCACGAAGACAAGCCAGAAATTTTGAATCGCTTAACACATTCTCGCGACCCATATAAAAGTAGGCCACTGTTATGCTACGTACCATTGAAGGGGACTTCACAAAATGTGTGTTATTATTTATAATTATGTATGTTTAGATTTTAGGCACATTTACATTGAAAGAGAGTTCACAGACAGAGTAACGATAGGTAGATACGCTGTTGCGTATAGATACGGTATATTCTAACATTGCGTATTCGAAAAATGAGCTAGAAACACCTACATGCATTTTCATAAAACTATTGTATTTTAAAACATTTGATTCAGACATTTGTAAATAAGCAAAAAGGCTTTCTTATGGATGGCAAAAAAAATATCGCAGTGTGACAGCACGTGCTCACGCGGCAACGGTTCGACATTATGACTGAGGCTAGTGCGTCAGCTAGACGCAGTTTTATCGTCTCATTTTCCGAGACTACGTACCGCATCTTTAGTTTTTTTATTTAATCTAAGCGCTGTTGGTTCAATTAATATGGTACCCTAATGTTATAAAGTTTTGTAATCAGTTACAAATAGGTGATAGATTATTGTAGTGTCCAAGGTGTGGTGACAGACCAATGGTAATTCGTACCATAGTGTCCAAAGTATAGTGAGTATAGGAGAAATTATTCAATGCGATAAGTCTTTAGTGTTTCAAACTACCAGCAGTGCCCCGCGGTTTCACTCGCGTAGTTCCCGTTCACGAGAAAATATTGGGATAAAAAGTTTTGGACAGACTTCGTTTGTGCGTAATTTCAGTCAAATCCATTCAGGCATTTTTGTGTGATAGATAGATACATCTAAACTGCCGGATAATGTATCCAACTGAATGGGCCTGATTTCAAATCATCTATTATATGCGTTTGGTAAATAGTTTCGAACCGATTTATAGTAAGAGATTAATATTTTCCGTCGGGACCTAAGCTATAAATAACCCTACGAGACCCTAGCATATCCGTACTTAAGCAATAACTCTGCAGAATAAGGTAATTCGAAACACTTGTGAACAAAATGGAAAGCATGCGATATTTATGTATATTGTACCTATTACTTGTCGGTACCTGTGTAGCAGTATTTTATTATGTCTTATTTTATTACTCAGTAGGCTCAGCTAGGCGGAGTGAATCTTAGTTTATGAAACTAGTGGCTTTCCAGTTTTGCTCTCTAAGATATTTTCTAAGTTTACGATGTAACATTTCATTAATCAATTCGTTCTAACGCACATTGATCAACACGCATATTTACTTATTTTTAATACGTATTTTGACATATGTACAAAATGCATAGTGACATAAGTTAAACGACCGATATGCTTAGTGACCTAAAAGCATAATTTGACATAATAATATTATCTATAAGTAGGTACAATACACATACATAATAACATCTACTTACATTAGTATTATAAAGAGGAAATATTTGTATTTTGTGTGTGTGTGTGTGTGTATGTTTGTAATGAATAAACTCAAAAGCTACTAGACAGATTTCAAAAATTCTTTCACCAAAAGAAAGCTACATTATCGAAGAGTAACATAGGCTACTTTTGATCCCGATATTCCAACGAGATCAGGACTCGATTGATATATGTCTTTATGCGTATTGCACATCAAAATCATTATTAGAGGAATAATTTTCATGTAAATTTAAAATAAAGTTGCGGGTAGGATGTGCGCACTAGGCATATTTGCCCCCATAAAACAAGGTAGATGTACCTATTATTCAAGAATTCATCGTAAATCATTCAAGCGCCGCAGTCACAAGTTATTAAGTCACCTGCTCGGCAGGATGTAATGTTATCTTTTAAAAACATTTCTAATTATTTTTTCCCTCTCACAAAATTATTTAAATATTTGACATTTAGCCAAAATTAATTAAATTGTGGAGATTTCTATCGTTTGTTCCAGTTTTTACGTATGTACTTTCAACAACAAATTGCTGGATACAAGATTATTGTACTTTTTGTTTCAGATTTCACAAGAACCTAATAGAACGGTGACATTAATACCAGGACGAGAATCGAGCTAATCTGAGTAAGTATTTGTTACGGTTTAGTTATAAATGATGACTAAGTTTATGTAACGTTTATCTCTATCTGTTAACTTTGAAACTTCATGTCACAGTAAAAGACAAACGTCACATAAAGTTAGTCATCGTTTATAAGTAATGTGGTTAGACATTTTTTTTTTTTGCGTCAATGTTTCAGCAGGTCTAAGAATAAAGAAAATAATAGCTTTCAATTTAACTGGAAATTTAAATGAACCACATAAGTTGATGTGGTTCATTTATATTTGACTTGGCTAAATTTGACAGTTGACGGCCTCTGTGGAGCTGATCCTTCGTTCATTAATAAAAAGCTAGAAAAATATCACTGAAATATAAAGCTATATTTATGCCTCTGTGATAAGACCTGAGATATAGACCCCCAGTTTCGATGTTTTCAATCGACTGTATTCGGTTGTAGCGTCTCGATTTTGATGTACCCCCTTTGACCGCTCGTACAAACAAATTTTGCGAACTCCACTAACCAACCAATTCAACGGTAAAACGAAAACATCGAGGACTTGCCTCTGCGAAATCAATTCGTTTAAACAAGTTCAACCTTTTATTTCCACTTAAGGGGACAGTCAACCGACTCTTTCTCCATATAAACTTTAAAAACGTAAATGGATAAAGATATTAGAAAAAATATGTTTATGCCATAAGTCTTATATCAACCATGATCATGTCATACCATATTTTGTTATTTTTTCATTTTTCAGTTTTTCTGAATTTTCTTTCTATTTTAATTAGAAAATTAAGAAAACCAAAACGTAGGGGCATAGTCATGGCAGATATAGGTTTTATAGCATAAACATATTTGCTCTATTGTCTTTATCCAGGGAGGAAACAGTCGACTACGTTTATACGGAAAAAGCGTAGGTAGACTGTCCTCTTAAGTGATGTGTTGACTTTTACCTGTTCGCTTTATTACACTTATTCGTTTTTGAATTGTTTCAATTTCGAATATCGAGCACAAAAGTAAGTGTAGCACATCAATTAATTTACAATCGATTCAACGATTCGATCATTGAATCAATCTTTCGCGATAAACGTCGATCGTTGGAATACTTAATTAAATGGATCCGAGCAACCGCCGCCATTAAAACTTGGCGAAGAATGCTCAAACTTTACGATTATACTAAATGACGCTTTTAAGCTAACTTTATCTATTTTCTAGTGCTTGGACTCTAGCAAATCAATTAGTCTACAAGTTTTGGTTGATTCAATTATATTTCTTTAGACTACTACGTGAAATCAAATTCGGTGTAGTTATTATTACATTCAGAGCTACGAAGTTTTCAAAAGAAAAATTTGTTTTTGATAGAAATAACGAAAACAAATGAAATAGAAATCTAATTAAGTTGATGAATTAATTCATCAAGATCTAAATGTAAGAAAAATATGTTTTTCGATTTATCTTATAATGACTTTAATTTAGAATGCAAATGTAAAAGCAAAAATTCTAAGTTATATTGAAACGTCAAATTTGAACAAATTCCAACATTGCGATGAAAATTTTAAATGTAAATGGATTCATTTCGGGAAATCTCTCCCGATCATACTTAAATACTTACCTTTTCCTAAGCATTCCGATCACGGTCAAGCATCAAGTTTCAAGCACGCTGCGAGGATAACTGAATGGCCAACAGCTTCGCTTTCTACAGCCAATTAGTACCTAGATGACAAACAGCTTTTCTTGTTTTTGCAGCGTCAAGCTTGGATTTTGTTCTCTTTGATTAATTGAGCCTCGGTCAGTTCACTTAAATGGTTAAAACTCTCTCCACCACCCAATAAACCAATTTTAATATCAGAAGACAGTTGTAAACAGCTACTGCGGTAACGCTACCACACACTCAATGATCCTTTTAACGCTTTAATCTTAATTCATCGACTCCATGCCGTGCCTGTAGTGGTGCTTATTTTTACGATAGACGTAACAATAGATAGTCAGCGCTGCAGCGGCTTTTTATATTCAATTCGCGTAAAAGGAACATCGTAAGTACCTCTAGTACTAGCCGATCTTGAACGGTCGCGCGGGTTAAGCAACGCTTGGCGCGGTCATTACTTGGATGGGTGACCGATAATTTGTGTGGCAGAAATTTATTTTCTCGAGCTCCTCCGTGCTTCGGAAGGCACGTTAAGCAGTTGGTCCCGGTTTTTATCTCGGATAGCATTCGTTCGTCTAACTAAGGGCGATCTGAAAACTCTAATAGGTACTAGGTGAGTCAACCACTACACGAAAAGAAGAAGACATCTGAGTACGTACTAGATGTACCTCTGAGTACCTACATATAGTAGGCATTAGGTCTTTTGGTCTGTTTGACTGCCACCGCAGCCCTTTCATTGATCCCCAATTTTCATTGATATCGCCATCGCGTTCATAATCCTTTATTTATCGAACTTCTATTGGAGAAATTAGGGATTTTAATTGTAAAACTTTGAAGGAATCTACCGTTTTCACGAGTTTTGATTTGAAAACGGACTGTTTTTGATAAAGTTAATTCGGGTTTGGTCAGCTTTAATTATCCGAGCTTATCATTTGGGGGAATTAGAATGACTTTTGTTGAGATTATAACAATTTTGTTGACGTTATTGCTCTTTCAGTTTTTCAGCTAACATTGCTTTCATTTTCATTACCTACTACATCTAATACCACAGACATACATAAAGTAAGTAGACGTCACATGTAGGTACCTCGATTTGTATTGAAACCGAGCGTGCCGACTTTTTAATACCTACTGTGGGGTCACAGCCACAGGAAATATGTTTTTGCCTTTGAGTGCTCGATTTTTTTGGAATTTTGCATACTAATCCCGCAAAGAGGCATTTTATTAGTTTTTACGGACGTCCAGGAATTATAGACGCGCGCGGACTGCGAATTAGCGCCGACTACCGCGACGTTTTGACAGGGTTTTTCACGTTTTTCTGACACGCAAAGGCTTAAATTCGCGTGGTCTAGCTATATTGTTGTCTGTGTCTAATATAATGTGTTTTTGTGGGACACGGTTCCTGTTAATAGGTACCTCCTACCTATAGTAGTAACCTACAAACTTTTTTACCAGATCATAAAAATGGTATTGTTATAATAGTAGGCTATTGTTTTACTCATGTTTTTTTTTCTATTTGGAAATGAAACAATAAATGTCAGGTATTTGAAGAAATACAGTTGACTAAAATACTTTTTATATGCAACAAAAACAATTAAATAACATAATAAATGGCCATTTCGTAACCACTTCGAAATTCGATTTATAACTAGTTGCAAAACAGTTTTCAAACTAGTACCTAGTGGATCTGTTTAGGCTATTCAAAATTCATGAAATGAGTAGGGGTCTGAAAAACTTTACCAATTTATCAGTTTGTTACTCGCAACTTCAATACGTCACTATATTTTAACTTGACATTCCGTTCCGAGGTTTCCATCAGATAGAACCTTTATCTTTCTAATGAATTGTTCCAGTAGTTATCCATCGTGTTTTTAACCGATACACAAAGGAAACGCGTAGGTTGCCGATAAGAAACTGTGACAAGTTAATCGGAGCGTCAAATAAATAAGCTTGGCGGTGCGTTTGTATCGAATTACAAACTGAGAAGGGTATAAATGAAAGCCGGTCAATTGCGTGCAGGGCCACATGTAGTGAAGAGTTTTGTTTGGCCAAGATTTTTTTGACAGTTCATCATTATTATTAGACGTAGACCAAAATATCCATCTAGAAGTAGACCAAAAGATCCATCTAAATGAAGGGTAAAATTAGAATTGTTAAAGATTGAATATATAGGACAACTGTTCAACACACTTTTTCAACTTACACGATTTCCGTCCATCATCATTATTATTAGACACGGGTCTAGATCGCGTTGTAGATAATCATTTTTTTTAATTTCCTCGTCGTTTCGGCAAACGGGTTATACCGGCCGTGGTCCCGAGAAGACTTCTTCTCGGACACATCTTCTAGTCTTCTCGGGACCACGGCCGGTATAACCCGTTTGCCGAAACGTCGAGATAATTAAAAACAATGATTATCTACAACGCGATCTAGACCCGTGTCTAATAATAATGATGATGGACGGAAATCGTGTAAGTTGAAAAAGTTTGTTGAACAGTTGTCCTATCTATTCAATCTTTAACAATTCTAATTTTACCCTTCATTTAGATGGATCTTTTGGTCTACTTCTAGATGGATATTTTGGTCTACGTCTAATAATAATGATGAACTGTCAAAAAAATCTTGGCCAAACAAAACTCTTCAAAAAGTGTGTTGAACAATTGTACTATCTATTTAATCTTTTAACATTGTAATTTTACTCTTCGTTTAGATGGATATTTTGGTCTACTTCTATTTTAACTAAGTAATACCTATCTATAAACATGTTAGTTTATTTTTTAAATTTTATTGGACTAAACTAGACGGAAAAGTGGTCAAATCAATGCAAACAATCTATACATATAAAATTCAAAGTCCTGACTAACCTATTTATCAACGCAGAGTCAGTCCAAATTTCATGTAGGTATCCACTAAGAAAGGGTTTTTGGAAAATGCCGCGGGATCGGAACCTACAGTGGTGAAACCGCTAGACTCTGCTAGTTTTATATAAACCTTAATCACAGAATACATAAATAGTAGGAACACCTAAATCCCATTTCTAGAACGGTAGTACCTATTCCTAAAGCAATTAAAAACTGTTTTAGAAAAAAGAAAAGATAAATGTAACTCCCTTCACAGTGTCGTTTCATTGAAGTCGATGATGTTTCAAGATCGCTCATTACGTTAAATGTTATTTATAGAATCTTTTTCATAGAAAAATCACACTTTTGCAGTAGCACGTTCGCGACTTAAAAACATTCTTGTGTCTACGGTCATAAGGTTTATTTTAAAATAAACAGTTTTGAGAGGAGTGTCTAAAGTCTATTGTTTATGTCATTAGAGTGTTGTTAAAGATGAAAATGTAAACTTTGTGTGTTTTATGAGGTTTGTAATGTGCAAAGTTGTAGTAAAATTGAATTATTGCTTGTTGTAATGAGCGTACATATTATAATTCGTACTGTTTTCGTTCAGTACTAGAATAATTTGGATACGGGTTTTAAAGCGACTAATTTTAATTAAAAAGCCCAGTATTTATCTAGTTAGTTGTTTAGTATGTAGTCGATTTTTATGGTTTCTCGTATCCGAAGGGTAAAAACCGGACTCTTTTACCAAAGCTCCACTGTTCGGCTGTCTGTCTATTACCAGGCTTATGATCCGTGATAGCTAGGTAGTTCACAGATTATGTATTTTAGTTAGTTGTTTAGTATGTAGTTGATTTTTAGGGTTTCTCGAATCCGAAGGGGAAAAACGGGCTCATATCCGAAGGGTAAAAACCGGACTCTTTTACTAAAGCTCCACTGTCCGGCTGTCCTTCTATCACCAGGCTTATGATCCATGATAGCTAGGCAGTTCACAGATGATGTATTTCTGTTTTCGGAAATAGGTACATCATCTGTGAAAGAATAAAATCTATATCTAAGTGGGGCTCCAATACATCAAACGCAATTCTTTAGTGATATTTATATTTCATCCGAGACAACGGCACGCGTTAATGGGCCAAAAATTTCATCTGTCTCAAGCCCTATTGAGGTCGGCTCTGGCCACTTACAGGCTACAGATCCGTCATCGTTAGTATGTCATTGTTTAGGCAGCTCATCGGCCCCATCCTTAGATGAAACCAAAAAAGTAGACACGGTATATTCTAAAATTGCGTATTCGGAAAATGAGCTAAAAACACCTACATGCATTTTCATAAAATTATTGTATTTAAAAACATTTGTCTTTAAGAATGATTCAGGCATTTGTAAATAATCAAAAGGGTATTCTTATGGATTTCAAAAAGATAATCGCAGTGTGACAGCACGTGCTCACGCGGCAACGGTTAGTGGCTATTAGTGACGGTAGAGGCTAGTGCGTCAGCTAGACGCAGTTATATCGTCTCATTTTCAGAGACTAGGTAACGTATCTGCTTTTTTTTGTTTTCATCTAAGGCCCCATCACACAAAGCGTTTAGTGTTCACACTGTCAAATCGCAGTTTGGCATTAATTGCAGCGGTTAACCTGAGTTCGCAGGTGACTGAGCGAGCTATTTCCAATAATTTCCACATTGGCTACTGCAAGCCGTTTTCGGCTATCAAGGATTCCATTCCCGTAACAATAGGGCACATTAATTTTGACACATTGTTTTGTATCGTGTCATCATCATCATTTCAGCTGTAAGAAGTCCACTGCTGGACATAAGCCTCATATATTTCCAGATGCTTCGGTCATAAGTGGCCTGCATCCATCGTGAACCCGCGGCCTTAACTAAGTCGTCCGTCCATCTCGTTGGTGGACGTCCAACGCTGCGCTGTATCGCTGCTTACTTGTATCGTGTAATTTTACTGAATAGTTTCATGTCTATATTTATAAAATGTTCTATGAGAAAGTAAATTGTGCCGTGTAGCCCCGGCATTGGATAGGGTTAGGTACCCAATCTTATTCTGTGGGTGTCGTAAAAGGCGACTAAGGGATCTGAGAAAGACTTGATCCCTAGGTGGGTTGGTGTCAGACAAGCGGCCGGCCCGAAAAATATTGCTAAATCTATTTGCATAATTTGGTCAATGATGCCTCAGGTACCTACTGCGCCGACCCCAAATAAAAAAAAGCTATTGCATAGCATTTTTTATCAACTACGCAATTTTAATTACCTATTTTTTTATTTTGTGCCACGTTGCCATGGTAGGCGGAAAGAACGTTACCTAACCTAACCTAACCTAACCCTAAGGAGGGGCCTTAGGGTTAGGTTTTTTCGTTACGAAATTTCTTCATTCAAATCTCAAAGCCCGCGAATATTGCATAAATAGCTTAAAACAATTTTGTGCTTAGCGGACCACGGGCTCCCAAAAGATAAGCAACCGGGAACAACGCTCGTTTAAAAAGAGTAGAGAAATTAAACTTAAAACCGTTAAATAATATTATTTTTACCTACCCTCACATGGAATCTAGCTCGTAGGTCGCGCTCGGCATATCGCAGCAAACGTCATTCCAGTTCAAATGCCAAAGATAAACCCAGCGATGCGAGGCGTTTCGCTTCAAAGCATGAAATATCGCCAACTGAAGTTTATTATAGCGGACTTTGAACGAAGAATTTCATTAAGGTGGACCTATATCCCAGTCGTCCCAGCTCCACTGAAAGACAATGGCGAAAATATGTTCACCTACACACAAGCGGGTCATTCTCCCTGCTATAGCGACCGCATTTCATTCGGATTTCTACTAACCGGGTAATAGACCAACAATGACCAATGACCACTGTTCGCACAGTGCAGGTTTTCAAATGCATACCGGACAGGCCAGTAAAAAGATCGTCAAGCCGGATACTCACTAGCAATCTGGATCCATAACAGTTGCATGTACTACCAAAAACAATGGTTTAGTGATTCGCGAATCAGCGACGAGGGCTGCACACAAGCGATTGTCGGTTTTTTACTGCGAACGAAATGTTACTGTATCACGGGTACAGTGAGGAAGTCACAGTTACAGCTCAATAGTGACTCCCCAGCTTAACACAATGTTTTTGTGAACTTTTTAAAGTAACACGATTGAAACACATCATACACACGACCATGTGTGGATCACGCGATTAAGATCCTTATAAATATTATGTAATTATTACGATGGTTTTGATCCCCTAGACTAAAATCGAGATAAAAATGAATCCGTGTGTCACCGGACGGATCTCTAGTACGAATCGATACAATGTAACGCTAGTGCATAGAGTACACGAAGTGCGACATAATCAATTACATAGTGCACTTGAACTTTTGACTTTTAGGTAGGCACTTATTATTACGGCTAGTAGGTACCTAATACCTATTCGTGTATTGCGTATACAATTTAAGCGGAGCAGAGCATACACAGAGCTATTTTGATCTAGTGTTAATTAGTGTTATGACGATTGTAATATAACACTTGAAAAAAAAAATATAAAAAAAAATCCATGAGTTTCTTGTGGTTCTTCTCTTTGGAGGGAACGTTCCGAAACCACAGTAAAATCTCGACATTTCAAAACGAACGTATGTAATTTATACATCATTCTTCTATACTATCTATACTAATATTATAAAGAGGTAACGTTGGTAACATGTATGTATGTATATTGGGGGTAATCTGCGAAACTACTTGACCGATTTCAAAAATTCTTTCACCATTAGAAAGCTACGTTCACCCTGATAACTTAGGCTACATTTGATCCCGATATTCCCACGGGATCGGGACTTACGCGGGGGAAACCGTGGGAATCTGCTATAATGAATAAATATATTTGAATCTTGAATCTCGACTTTCATTCCGAAGGTCATGCGATTGAATGCCTGCCTGATGCTGCTGAAACAATGTGATTTTCCTTGCTCCAATCTAAAGTTATGGGCGCTATGACGTCGCTCTTACAGTGAAGGAAAATATCGTGAGGAAACCCACGTGCTATTTAGCTCCAGACGTAGCTCCTCTCCTCTGGACATTGCTGACTAGGCTAAGGGGGTGGTATAGGTGCTGGACAAGGCTACTCCAGCTAATGTTTCGGGCACTACAGCGCCATAAACAGCATGGATTAAAAGTTGCTTGATTAGAAAAAAAAGCATAAAATTATACACACTTAAAAAAAACAGGGTATAGGTAGGCACCTTTTTTTTTTTTTTTTTTTTTTTTACGAGGGGAATCTAATTAAGACCGTCAGGCCGCTCCCGGGGGAGAGCGGCCCGGTGTGTGGGGGTCCCCCCGGCCAAGATGGTGTGCGGCCAGGGTATACCCACTAAACCCCTCGGTGTCCTTCGCGCCGCAGTTGCCAGAGCTTGCCGGAACCTTTCGGATAACTTCGGCAAGCTCTAGCGGCGGGTGGTCCGGGTGGACCCCATCTCCAGGCCCAAATGGGCAAAACCCCCTCGAGAGGCGGCGCGGACACGCCGCCACCATCTCGGGGCTCAGTGTTTGGCGACGAACTCCCCCGAGTCCGCCGCCAAGAGCCGTTTAGGGGAACCAGGGATGTCTGGACACCCCTGGTTCCCCTGCGACGGGTGAGGTCTGTGGCCCCGTCGCTGACCACTTTTCGGCTGCAGGGGATAGGGCGAGCGGCAACGACACACCGACACTCCTCTTCCCCTGCTGCCCCACCACGTCCGCCATCAACGTTGGCGGCCCCGCCGAGGCCGCGGCAGATAGGGAGAGCGGCAACGCAACACCGACACTCCTCTCCTGCCGCGGCCCCGAAAACCTCAGCCGCGAGCCGAAGCTCGAGCGGCCCCTCCTCGGGTGGGTTCCTCTTGGTTCACCGTGGGTGACCAAGCCACGGCTACTAAGCCCCCCCGCCACGACAAGGCGGGAACCCTTCGGGGGGGTATAGGTAGGCACCTACTAAAATCAACTTCTCCAATGCTGTCTTTAAATGTTCTTCTACGTCTTGGCATTATTGATTAAGAGGACAGTCTCCATAATCTTTCTCCATACAAACGTAGTTTACATTTTCCTTCCTGGATAAAGACTTTAGAGCAAATATGTTTATGCCATAAAACCTATATCAGTCATGACTATTCATCTACCTTTTTATTTTTTTTTATTTTCTAATTAGAAAAATATTAAAAAATAAGAAAATAGAAAAAATAAAAAGGTAGATGCATAGTCATGCATGACAGATATAGGATTTATGGTATAAACATATTTGCTCTAATGTCTTTATCCAGGGAGGAAAATGTAAACTACGTTTGTATGGAGAAAGAGAATGGAGACTGTCCTCTTAAGTTTGTTTAAATTTGACTTCAAGAGGAAAGGTATACTTTCCATTCACTGTTGGGACGAATAATAGGTAGGTATAAATATTTTTTTGTTTAGTTTGTTGTGTGCTTATTTAGCTTATTTGCTTCCTACCATTTTTCATTGATTTAATGTGCTAACTATTGTAACTATGCTAGTTTATTTTTTATATCGTAATCATTTCAATATTTATAAGTTTGAAGTAGGTACATTGAGATTTGACCGTGAACTCTTAATGATAAAATTAATGGATTCCGGTGTTCTGATGCTTTTTGTATAACAATTGTGCTATAAATATCAACTGATAGATAAACTGTTTTTACAATTTGTACTTAGCGGCGATTGCGAATTAAATAATATTTACTTTTACATTAAAGAACTTTTGTAAATAATGTACACAGGCGCCATCAGCCATACATGCATATAAAATTTTGAATTTAACCTCATCTCAACTCTTTAGTTTCAAAAAAATATTAGATTTCATCCAAAATTCACTTAGAAAAACGGTTCGGATCTTGTTCCACTGTAGTCTTCCTTCTTCTATATAAGCATGATACATCTTAGATTTTATCATCACTTTTAAAAACCGTCAGGTTAGATAGTGGTCAAACGCTCTTTCGTGTTAAAGAAAAAATAGGGAATTTAGAAAAGGGCATATAACGTACATTAAACGACTCTAAAAAGTATTAAGATATTACCAGTCATGTGTCATATAAAACAAGTAGTTATAGATGCGCCTTCTTTTAATTTCATGGCTACAAAAAGTAAGGGTTAACTACCTTGACTTTGAAGCAAAAGCGAGATACCTACCTATACTTTTCACCGTTTTTAGTGACCATAGACACGCATTGTTTTAACAAAATGATGAACGTGATATGACAAAAGTATAGGTAAGGGTTTCTTGTTTACTACGAAACCGTAAAAATCAAATACTTTGTTCTAAAGTCACGTTAATCGTAACATAGGTAATTCGTCGTGTAATTTAAAACTCGTTACGAAAAACGGAACGGAAATTATCTTCGAATTAAAAAACAAAACTTTAAACGCAAGTAACAAAAAGTAAAAGTCAATGTACCTAAGCACGTACGTCGTATAATCATAATTTTCAATCGACGAACACACTAAACACCACAGTCCATTAGTTCTTTTTGTTTGGTTATAAAAAATCAAAGCAAATCTACCTTAATCAGTCAGCGGGCAAATAACACCATTTGTTATAAAGTTATAAAGTTAAACCTACTGGAAAAATAAGTCGCTTATGATCAACTATTTTTCGAGTACACAACCCATTTTTTTTTCCAAAAGTCGTAGAACCTAAGTATTTCGCCTAGACTAGACAAGTAGGATAACAAATTTAAGATGCCGAATTGTAGAATTTGTAGATTTAGATGTCAATATATCTTAGTAATTACAAATAATACGAGAACCACATACCTATTGGTGTTTAAATAATATTCTTTAGCCTTCATTTTGGTAGTTTTGTTAGCCAACAACACAAAAAAAAATTAAAAGTTAGTAGAATTAGAATGTCATTTTACAACGAAACAGGATATATTTGAACATTGTTTAAAAGAAAAATCAATCTTCTTAGTGTAGATAAGTTACTGATCAATACTCTTGTATTGATCAGTAACTTATTATAGGTATCGGTAACTAGCTGCGAGCCGCGGTTTCACCTGCGAAGGTCCCGATCCCGCGGGATTTTCTAAAAACCCTTTCTTAGTGGATGCCTACACATTACAAAGTACACACTCTCCAAATTTCATGTCTCTAGGGCCAGCGTTTTGGGCTCTGGGTTATAATGGTAATACCTAAAGATCAGTCAGAACTTTGAATTTTATATATAGATAGATAACAGTCTTCCCTAATTAGCAACATAATCAAATCAATAATTAACGAGAAATACTGATTGCCGCTTACGAGACGTGTCGCAATGCGAGCTAGCTACGCGCGGTTATAGATGGAAATGCTTCAATGCTTCACCTTAATTAGCCTCGCTATAACTCATGCATAAACTATTATAATAGTTAGATCATTAGTTGTAGATGCACCTATTAATTATTTACTCGCTGCACTAGATTTCGCCTTCGTAAGTCCCGATCGCGTTAAAATAACGGTTCCTATTAAACGGTTAAATAACGGTAGCCCATGTGTTCTTCCAGATCTCCAACTATCTGTATTAAAAGTTTCAGTAGAAGCAAACATACAAGACTTACTTTCCTACTTACACAAACATTCACCTGTATAATAATGAAATAAGCCGTATTTAAAAACCACTTCTTTTATGTAAACATTATTTCTTAGTGTTAATCCACATACGAGGCCTTACTCGCAAGAACACACGAAGAGGTGCTTTCTTAAATTCGACCTGGCTGGAGGGCTACCCGTGGCGAAGCGGTTAACGTGTTGGTTCGGATTACCAATAGTCGCGGGTTCGAATCCCGCCGGGTACTAAAGTTTTTGAAAGCATTTTTTCAAAAAGCACTTTTTTTATTTCACACGTCACCTTACCGACATCTACTTGAAAAATACTAAGCTAATACTCTTCTTCGGAAGATTAGTAATATTGAAAACCTAACAGCTAAAACAAAAACAATGTAACAAACAACAAAAAGCCAATTATAAAGTCTCACGAGTTCCAACCTCTTTCTACTCTTCAACGTGAACAAGCACTTCGCAGGCAGTCGACACGTTTACCTGCTTCCTATACGATCGTTCCTATGTCGCCGCCGCCGTCGTTAAACTCACATTCGTCCTTCACCAATGTCATTTAAAAGGTGCGAGCTCATCGTTCGGGTGACGAATCCAATGTCACGACGCGTGGTCACCCGTCATTAGGGCCCGATGCTACTAAATACTATTAATCTACACTTCTACACGAATATTATAAAGAGGAAAGATTTGTTTTTTTGTGTGTGTGTGTAATGAATAAACTCAAAAACTACTGTGCCGATTTCAAATATTCTTTTATAATTTTTATGTAGGTGTTTGTTTATTGTGTAGTTTTAGTATAGATATTCAATTGTTATTGAAAAATCATATTTTGAATATTCGTTCACCACCAGCAAATTCTCCGCAAAAAAACATTTTTTTCATTGAACAGGTCAAGAGTCTCACGAACGAAATACGATTTTTGGGTAGAATTGGCTTATTCTAGTTTGGTTGAATCAAGCCTTAGTCGTCTGGTTATCATCGTTTATAAGTATAGGGGTAAGCTTACTTTTTAGGGTTCCGTACCTAAAGGTAAAAACGGGACCCTATTACTGAGACTTCGCTGTCTGTCCGTCCGTCCGTCCGTCCGTCCGTCCGTCCGTCCGTCTGTCCGTCTGTCCGTCTGTCACCAGGCTGTATCTCATGAACCGTAATAGCTAGACGGTTGAAATTTTCACAGAAGATGTATTTCGGTTGCCGCTACAACAACAAATACTAAAAACAAATTAAAACAAATATTTAAGAGGGGCTCCCATACAACAAACGTGTTTCAAAAACATCGAATCGAGTAGGTCATGAAATTCAAAATGGCTGCCCTATCTGTCAAATACCAGTCTGCCTTCACTTACCAAAGAGTTTCAGATTGTCTTAGTGCCAAAGTTTTTTTTTTCATTTTTTTTAGTGGTGTGGTCGTATGATGGAAGTAATTTTATTTGAACGACGCTACAGACGCTGTCCTGCTCATTAAATAAACTAGCCTACTACTCTCTAAAAAAAAGTATTCTATATCCTGTAATCAAATCTAAGTTATGTAATGCTTGTCTCTGTCCATCTACTTTAAAAAGTCATTTGCCAGTAAAATACAAACGATACACATAGTTTATGCACATTTTAATAGTCGTTTATAAGTAAGGGGTAAATGTTTGGCTTAGTAACTAAGCTCGCTATCTGTTTCCAAATATTTATGGAAAAAAAAAATGGCATAAAAATAACATAAAACCAGTTTCGACTAGTTCATGAATTTTAAATTATACTTCTAGCCGTAGTATGCAAAAATGTTAACTAAAATGTTCAACGATAGTCCTTTACATAAATCGTCAAGCAGAATCCGTGGAAATAGTAATTTTCCTGGCACGGGTGAGTAAGGCGTTTTTGAATGAATCTTGATCCGCTTTTGATGAAATTTTGAATGAGGGTTGCACAATCCTTACAATATTATTCTTACAAGTTTTAAACTTTAGTATTTTTAAGGAATTCGAAATTACCTTGTGCATACAGGGCAACCATTTAAACGGGCCTTCAAAGGGATATCCGATAAGCGATAACAAAAAATGCTGAAAGGAGTTGCAACCCCGATTTTGAAATAAAAAACTAATAAAATAGCACAATTCGATTTTTGAGAAATTCAATATCTCAGCCAGAAATCGAACCTTGTCTTTTAGAAAAAATATAAAAGCCCTTGTTTATTGTATCGATTGATAATATTACTGACAGATTCCCGCGGTTTCACCCGCGTAAGTCCCGATCCCGTGGAAATATCGGGATCAAAAGTAGCCTTTGTTACTCAGGGTGAATGTAGCTTTCTAATGGTGAAAGAATTTTTGAAATCGGTCCAGTAGTTTCGGAGATTACCCCCAATATACATACCTCTTTATAATATTAGTATAGATAAGTATAGAAGTATAGATATATATAGAGATCAAATCTTGGAAACAAACATAAAAACAACCTGTATATACCACTCTTAGAGCGAGGGATCGCTCGTTTGACTCGGTGACACTACTGACACGTCTGTGTTCGGATCAGAATCGGGCCCTATATGATAAGTGTGACGTATTGCATAACCGTACGTCCGGTCCCGGTCAGTACCTCTGACCTCGAATGAATTGGTATTGGTTACGGTGTGTTGATAGGCAAATGTAGATTAACTCCTACCTATTCCAATTAATGCACGCTTGTAGTCGACTAGTTAATGCAATCAAAACCGATTACCCAATGTTCAGGACCTATCAGCTACAATGATGAATTGACAGTAGCGTTGCCGAACTATCGATAGTTTTACTATCGATAGTTAATGTCAAAAATAATATATTATATCGATAGGCCTATCGATACTATTGATAGCTAAGTTCAGTACAACAATTGGAGGAGCTCATTGGCCTAGCTGTACCTGCCGATAATGAACGGTCGTGCCAATTAAGCAACGCTTGGCGCGGTCATTACTTAGATGGGAGTCTTATAATTTGGGTGGCAAAAATTCATTTTCTCTAGCTCCTCCGTGCTTCGGAAGGTACGTTAAGCAGTTGGTCCCGGTTGTTATCTCAGATAGCAGTCGTTAGGTCAAGTTAGAGGCCTTAGGGGGACCCGAAAAACTCTAACATCAGGTGAGATAGATAGATAGAACGCTTTATTGTTCTCACCAAAAATAAATTACACTAAAAGCCACACACCTCTATTATTTAGATAGATTAAGCCCCGATCCCGTGAACCGGAACATCGGGATCAATAGCCTATGTGACTCCTCGATAATCTAGCTGAGGGTTGGAATTAATGGAGCAGCTCCTTATATACGTTGTTCTACACGTCTAGGCGAACAACTTTTTGTTATGTTAAATTAAAACATTTATTTGAATGTGGTGGAAATCGAACTAGCATTTCTGAATCTACTTGACATGCTGTTTACCGTCTTGTTACTAACCTAACATAAAACTTACTTTAAGGTTATTCCCTTTGACCTTTTCATGAAAAGGTTCGCAAACGTACCTACCTATATTGTTTTGTCTTTTTAGTGTTTGTTTTACTATGTTTTGCGGAGATTTGATGTTGTTACTCATATTTCTACTTAATTAATGCGTGTCTCAACGACTGACTTCTAAGGTTGAATATAAAGTTTAAAATACACGATGACAGTTAAACTTGGGTATAGTTTACCTAAAACTGACCACACATTTAGCACACATTTATCACACATATAAAGAAACTAGCAGTGCCCGCGACTTCGTCCGCGTAGAACAGTGACTTTCAGGATTTGTTTATTTATTTCTTCTCATCTGAGCGATGTTTCCGGTTGCATCCCTCTCGGGAGCCCGGGGTCCGCTAAACCCCAAATTGTTTTTTTTTTATTTGGGGTCGGCGCAGTCCGTAAGTCATCATTGACCATACCTGCTGCAATTAGATTTGGCAATGTTTTTACGGCCGGCCAACCCTCTTAGGGATCAAGCAGTTTATCCGCCACCGCGCGGGGAGTACTTAAGGTTAGCTAATCTCCCTCAGATCCCTTAGTCGCCTTTACGACACCCACGGGATGAGATGGGGTAACCCTATTCTATGCCGGGGCTACACAGCTAATGTCGGGGCTACACAGCCAGATTTGTTTATTTATTATTCTGTACTTATAACGTCTTTACAAAAAATATATAATACAAAATCCAATTAGATACTTACGGAAATTGACAACAATAACTAAAAAAGACGTTTGTTGTATGGGAGCCTCTCATAAATTTTTGTTTTATTTTGTTTTTAGTATTTGTTGTTATAGCGGTTACCGAAATACATCTTCTATGAAAATGTCAACCGTCTAGCTATACCGGTTCATGAGATACAGCCTGGTGACAGACGGACAGAGGGACAGACAGACAGACAGCGAAGTCTCAGTAATAGGGTTTCGTTTTTACCCTTTGGGTACGGACCCCTAAAAAAGTATTAAAAAGTATCGCTGAGCACAACCGCTTTGCAAAGAGCCGACCGCGCTCATACATGCGCGCGCAATACTTAATACTTATTTGGTTGCAACATAATTACATTTTTAATATCGCGATATCTTTTGAATGAAATGTCCGAATTAAATAATTCAAAAGGTCCTAGAAAGGTATTGAATTCGTCTTGAATATGTAGTAATTTATTTTGATAAGGATTAATACCAAGGTACAAAATAAAAGGTTATTAAAGCGACGGCATTTTAATTATTTACAAAAATTACAAAAACACTTATTGTGAGATAACTACAATTGTTAGACATATGGTGTCGCGATGTTATTGGTAGACAATTACATGTTCTTCAAAGTTGTAGTACATAGTTTGGTTCTATATCCAATAGTTTTCGCAGCGCACGCGGCGTAAGGAATTTTTTGGTCATTTTTTTCACACCTTGTGTTACATTATTGAACTTTTATTAAGGATCCCTATTTTTTTGAAAATATAATATAGCCTATAGCCATCCTCAATAAATGGACTATCCAACACCGAAAGAATTTTTCAAATCGGACCAGTGGTTCCTGAGATTAGCGCGTTCAAACAAACAAAAAAAAAAAAAACTCTTCCGCTTTATTATATTACTAGCAGCGCCCGCGGTTTCACCCACGTAAGTCCCGATCCCGTGGGAATATTGGGATCAAAAGTAGCCTATAGCCTTCCTCAATAAATGGACTATCCAACAGTGAAAGAATTTTTCAAATCAGACCAGCGGTTCCTGAGATTAGCGCGTTCAAACAAACAAAAAAACAAACAAACAAACTCTTCCGCTTTATAATAGTAAAATAGATAGTATAGATTCGTGCAGGTGTGCTGCTGTAGCTGTAGTGTGTTTTAGGTAAAGTGGAAGTATAAATTATGTCATCGTATTTTTTGAACTAATCATTCGTTTGCAAATCAGTTGACATATTTTTATTAAAAAAACCGGTCATGCCCGAGTCGGCCTCGCGCGCCGAGGGTTTCATACTTAAATACGTTTTGCAAATATTTCTCAAAATAAATAATTTGTCTTGAACCTAATTCAAATCTAGGATAGGTATAGTTTGTATTGTAATTAATTCGTACTGCATTACACATAATATGTCTAATTATTAGGTATATTAATTTCGTACTACTTTACACACTTTGTCTAATTGTCAATTAATTTTACGGTGAATTATCCGCCGATAGTTACTCTTTAGTCTGCGTTATGTGTTCGCCCTTAGGCAATTGAATTTATTTGTTGAACATTTTACCTAATATCATGCCAAAATTAAGAATTCGTTTTGAAATGTTTTTGGAATTATTATGTTTTGTTAGCTGAATTTTAATTTAGAAATGAGGGTTGGAGAAATAACGAGAAAACGGTAAAATTAACAAAATACATGAGTCGGCTGAGGAGAAACGGTATAGTATACCTAGCTACTTAGTAAACAATATAATTTATAATATACGATTTTAAGCTAACTTGGTTGTTTTCTTTACTCATTTTATTTTAAAACGGTTTATTTACCAAGTTTTTTTTCTTTATTACGGAGCTCGTTATTTCTTAGCCGCGAGGTTCCTTGATAAAAAAAGCATTTTGAGATCCTTTAACTCAAATAGGTATGTAGTATTGTCAAATGACATAGACACAATTACTGAGTTAAAAATACTTTTAATCTTACATAAGGTGATGTGACACAATGGGATGGCACACGCAAAGCTGTGAGCAGATGGCGCTGGCCTCGGATGATCTTTTTTTTTTTTTGTTGAAGGTCCCCCCCCCCCCCCCCCCCACAAATGAAAACGCCGAGTTTTTTTTTCTTTCGGTCTGAGACCGATATTGCCAATTTGGCGCCGAGAGTTGTAAAAAACACCTGTTTGACAGTTCTTAATTCAAATCTAAGATTAGTCGACCAACGCCCTCTGCCGGGATAAAAAGTTAGTGTTCCTCCTCATTCCTGAGTTTAAAATACCTGTAATCTAACATTAGTTGACACTGTGGGACTCTACATCGTCAGAAATATTACATTGAATGAATTCCAAACTACTGCCTTCTGTCGGACAAAGTTACTAGCAAATAGCTAATAAATGATATATTGGAAGAAAAGTAATAAAATACTCCTCAATAAAGTAGGTATTTATCTAAGTTCGCTCTTCTACTTTCGGCCATTAATTGCCCACATCTCGACTTACCAAAGAATCTTCGGCGGAAAGCTAAGCCAAACATAAAAGAAGTCGAAACAAACTTTCCGTCAAGATTTCTTATCGAAGTAGGTTCATTTAATATAATATCGTCTAAGAAAATATTATGAACACGATCATAAATTATTTAGTAGTCGTAGTTATTACGAGAACCTATCAATAGGGAATTGTTTTGATCTGAAACATATTACAAAAAAACGGCCAAGTGCGAGAAGGACTCGAGCGCGAAGGGTTCCATACCACTATCACAATTGGGTACGGAACCCTAAAATGAACATTGGACCAACCAATCCGTGAAATATTTATTTTATTTTGTTTTTAGTATTTGTTATTATAGCGGCTAAAGAAATACGAGTAAGTTGAGTTTGAGTTTTGAGTTTTACCATTTGGGCACGGACCCCTAAAAAGGTCGATCATCTAACATTTACTCTTAAACTTAACAGATTAGATAGGTACCTATGACACCAGAAGGAAGCCAACTGTAAATAGCCACTGCGGTAATGGTATCACAAACTGAATAATGCGTAATCGTCATTCATCGAAATCATCTTAGCACCTGTAGCGATACTCTTTTCATTCTTACGTTAAACGTAGCAAAATTGTCAGCGCTGCAGCGCAAAAACATGCATACAGTATTAGTTATAATCTTAGATTAAAACAAAAAAATAAAGATACGGTACCTAGGCTCTGAAAATGAGACGATAAAACTGCGTCTAGCTGACGCACTAGCCTCAGTCGTATGTCGAACCGTTGCCGCGTGAGCACGTGCTGTCACACTGCGATTGTCTTTTTGACATCCACAAGAATGCCTCTTTGCTTATTTACAAAGCCTGAATCATTCTTATAGACAAATGTTTTTAAATACAATATTTTTTTGAAAATGTATGTAGGTGTTTCTAGCTCATTTTTCGAATACACAATGTTAGAATATACCGTATCTACTAATTTTGTTTTCATCTAAGGTTATAATAGAATATTTTACCTATATTCTGCCATCAAAAGTACCGATTTCAATAGTTTTTGATATAGACACAAATGTCCATATGCAAAGTACAACATGTAACATACATACACCAATTTCTAAATTACTACTTAAAAGGGTCATATCACCCAAAGAGCTACATCAAATAGGGTCACCATACAATATGGACCTGGGCTTACAAGGGTCCAACTTCACCGACTAACTTTGAATTATAAATTAAGCCTAATAGGTGACGCAGTATAATCTTGTAATTATAATGTCTAGTATAACACGAACTAATTAAAATTGAACGTAGTTTCGAATGATTTACTTGTTAGATTATTACGTTGTGTAATTGGTTGGGTTATGTTAAGTTATCATACCGAATGATTTACATTGTCTAATCTGTAAGTAGTTTGGTGTAAAAATAATTGTTGTGTTTTTAGTACTTTTGTTTTGATATAGCGGCATCATCTGTGGTAATTTAAACGTTCTATATCCTCTGTTTCAGAAACTTAGATCAAAAATGTTAACAAAGAACTGACAATTTTAAAGGAAAAGGTACCTATATAAAAAGTACCTACTTTTAAATAAATGTATGCGATTTTTATTTAAATTTTTGGTCTAAAGGAAATTGTTCATTTTCCCAGGAGCTCCAGACCCATATAAAAATAGACATGTCTGAACGGTTTTAGCACTATTCAATAGGCACTTAATTTTAGTTTTATCCTGTGAAAACTTTTAGTTTTTATTCACCCTGGTTAATTCATTTTTGGCCCCGGACTCTCAGGATGCCAATGACACACGTTACAAATATCAAGTTTCGTTCCAAAACCAAAGAAGTCGGACTAAATTCTCGAACCAAAGAGGTCGGGTAAGCATGCGAACTTTCGAGTTTATCGTAATAGAAACTCCTTTATAGATTATTTTGTCGTTTTGGTGCAATATCGAAGACGCAATGGCGGAGGCGGTAGTTCAGTTAAACGTTTAATTAGTACCATTTAGGATTCTAGGGTGAAAAAAATGCTGAAATCGCATAAATTAACCTCAAAAATAAAAATATTATTTTACAACTACATAACGTTCTGACACGGCCCCAGAACTGGGTCGATGAATGGACATCCTCTTTTCTGAAATTGGGTATAGGTGATACCTATACCCTGGCTATAGCCAGGCCACAGACAGACATACAGAAGGACAGTGAAGTCTAGTAAAAAGGTAGGACGTTTTTATATCCTTTTGGTACGCTACCCTAAAAAAATAAAATGTGGTTGATAAGTGATGGATGACGTATGTCACCACTGTTCGTACGCGCCGTAAAGATGATCGTATTCAAAAAGAATATCGTGTCTTTGTTTTTAAATATAATAATACCTACTAGTAAAAGTCACGCGTACCTACGTCTCGATTCCTTTGGAATACCGAGACAAAAAGTAGGTTGTGTTATTTTAGGTCTCCAGCTATCTATATTCCAAGTTTCATCCCAATCGGTTTAGTAGTTTTGGCGTAAAACAGCAAAAAACACTTATATCCAATAAATAATTTCACATTTCTAATACTAGTAAGATAACGTAGTGTGTTCCTGTATGGGTCACTTGGAATACAATTAGCTGTAATCCCAGTGTAATCCACACTATACCTGGTAGCTGGTAGCTGGCTATACCTGGCAAACAGTCCACCACACGAACATCATGTCAACACAAATTACCTAGCAAGGTAAATCGCGCGCCTCAAACGCGCAAATGAACACCGATTCTAGCAGGTAGCTAAATCTATTTTTGAATTCAAGTTAATTTCTTCGAAAATATTAGAATTGGTATCTAATATTATTGAGGATATAAACTCTGGTGTGTTGTTAGGAAGGAAGAGATATTCTTGAGAAATAGAGAGAATATTGAATGTAAGGAAGAAAAGCTTACGAAAAATATATTTCTCAGATTTTAAAACGTGTCTCTTGTCTCATATAGATTAGCTATCACTATAACCCCATAGTGCCCAAAATACATCACCGATCAAAATCCTCCACGACAAAAAAAACTGTAACTTCGAACTACCTACCTATATAACATGTCTCATGAAGACCTGTAGAGGAGAAGGAACAAACATAGGTACATACATACCTTAGATAGGTTAGGTACCTACATACGTAACATTTTTTTGCCGGGCATGAAGCACTTCGCTTCAGTTGCAGCGTTTGCTCGGTCGATAACCACTTAAATTTTAATAAGTTATTTTTTGTTAGTATAAAATTTTAAATGTTGTTACAAGCAACGTAAAGCGATTATCACAAATATATTGCGAATAAACCGTGAACATATTCGTATAATATCTCAGAGATACCTTGGAGTCCTATAAAAACATAGATAAGTGCGAAGGCTAAGTGTAACTTTGCCCCAGACCCCAGTCAAATAAATAAAATCCTCAAAGCACAAAGCAACCGAAATTTACTCGTAAATTTCCATTACAAACTCAATACATTTCCAATACAGTACGAAATGAAGGCAACAATAACCCTATACCAAGAAATGGGGTCGCTTACCTCATCCGCGAATCCATTAGGCGGGGTACATGATGAGAACATAATATGAGTGCTGTTTACGGTCTTAACGCCTAGCAAATCGATAATATGTTGTTCGCTTTGCTTTGGAAATCAGGGCACAGCAGTTCACGCGGAACGAAAGTACCGAAGGAGGTACTCATATCTCATATTAAGATGAGTTCGGTGGATTAAAACCCGTTGACACGTAAAAACTGTTTTCCTCAAGGAACATCATTTGAAAATTGTTGTGTTAGGACGTTTTTTAAATTATTCTTTTCGTGTAGTAGTGTGGCTCATGTATCGTTAGAGTTTACAGGTCGCCCTAGGGCCTTTAACTTGACCTAATGACTGCTATCACAGATAACAACCGGGACCAACTTTTTAACGTGCCGCGCCGAAGCACGGAGGAGCTCGAAAAATTGATTTTTAACTGACTTAAAAAAGAACTTCAGATAACTTAACAGATAAGTCTGTGGACTGCATGTCGGTAAGGTTATTTTATCCTTTTTTAAGTCGGTTTTTTTTTGCCACACTAATTATCACCCATCCGAGTAAATACCGCGCCAATCTTTGCTTAACCCGCACGACCATTCAAGATCGGCAGCTATCCCTATGACCTCCTCTTTTTTACCCGGCTGCAAGGCAAGGGTTATGTTTTTCGCCCCTTTCTTGTATGATTAAAAAGATAAGTTCTACATTTGTTTTTAAGCCTCCGGTGTGTATAATGTTAAATCGGGGACACAATAGCCAGTTGCCAAAATGTCCAGTGAGCCAACGAACTCAGGTGAACATAACCTCCAGTTGACAAATTTCCCAATTACCGAATCGCCTAATTTTCATATCGCGTACCTACTTATAACATTTCGGAGTATAAAACTCTTAATTTTGACATTTTCGTCTACACATTCTTCGGAAAATGTCTTACGTACATAATACACTCGTATAAAACACTAGTTCTTAAAAGCCTTTTACAAAGTTAGCAAAGTTATATGAAAGTGGACGTAGTGGTGTCATTTTCCGTACTTCTAGGAAATAGCCTTTCGTGTTCATTGTTTTCACACATCATGTCGTGACATGACGAATACAACTCTATCGAGTCGCTCGACAATAAAATATCGCAATGCGTAAAATACGAAAACAACTTCGAGGAACATGGGTAGGTATTTTGATTTGTGTTGTACCTACTTTAATTATGTAAAAACAGTAATTACAAAAAAAAAATTGTCAATTTTCGTTTTAGTTCTCTTTTTGAAAGGTCCGCGGGGGTCGAATTTGAGCTTATGTTAATACATAACATTTATGTTTTATGAATGGTAAATCAAATATTGGTATTTTTTTGCATTTGGTTGTATAAAATCAGTCCGTGTCACCCATCATAGCCTTGACCATAATTATTATTTCGTTCATAGGCCATGCGAATCTTCGTCTATGCAGTGCTAATGCTTTGTTCTGACTGACTAATGCATCAACGCACAGCCCAAATCGTTAATAATAGAGAGCTAAAGTTTGTATCCTTTATATGAAGTAGGCATTAGGCATCTGGTAAAAAAGGATTAGTTCGAAATTCCTACAAGACAACAGCAGGTCAAATAGCGGTAAACAACTATTATTTATTTATATAATAGTTAAAGAAGACTCTTCACTGTAATAAGAAATCAAAGGAGCGCAGTTTTCAATTTCCTAAAGGATTTCCTCAACCGGATGCGAGACAGTATAAACACTGCTCTAAATAAATACTTATACCAACCCATTGTTTGCGTTGCGACGAGTTGACGCCGACGACGACGGCGACGGAAAGGAACTTGTATACTATACTATACTATACCTTAGATGAAAACAAAAATAGTAGATACGGTATATTCTAACATTGTGTATTCGAAAAATGAGCTAGAAACACCTACATGCATTTTTATAAAATTATTGTATACTAGCTGTGCCCGCGACTTCGTCAGCGTTTTTCGAACACCTACTTATCGCTTTGCAAAAATCTACGCTTAAATGGACGACCAGGGAAGTACTGTTGCTGAGCTGAAGACAATCATGGCAGAGTCTGTTTAAGTGTTGATTTTGCGCAGCGGTAGGTAACTTGTAGGTAGGGTAGGTAATGACAAAGGCTTTTGACAAAGGCTTTTGCCAAAGGCCAAGACAAAGGCCTATGTCGAAAAATTAAAAAAAAATAACCTGACTTCAAAAAAAGAAGAAAATAAGCTCTTCTACATACAGTGCAACCGACTTATCTGTTATAATGCTGTCGGGCAGTGAAACTACATGCAATCTTTTTTTTTTACGTGGGTAATGCGCCTTAAAGCACCGTCGGGTGATTCTCCGGGGAAAGCGGTCTGTGTGCGGGCTCTCTGCCATAGGTTTACCAACTAAATCCCCACGGCGTCCCTCGCTCCGCAAGTATCGAGGTCACCGTCTCGAGACTCTCAAAGCCCGTGGCGATCCGAGGCTCCGAAAGCCCCAAGTTCACCACCACGGGGTGAGGTGATTTTTTTAAAGTGGTTGTCTTCCACGCGGCTCCCTCCTTGCCGAACCTGGACCCGCTGACGCAGGCTTACGGTTGGCAGCCAGACCCTGGCAAAAACCACGACAGCCCTGCACCCCCCTCGTTCTGAATCTGAATATAGGTACCCAGTAAAACTGCCCGACTTCAGCTTACATAACAAATAAGTTGGTGGTACTTTATATGGAAGAGGTTATTTTGTCCTTTTCATCTGGCGTAGGATATAAATTTTTTTAATTTATTTAATTTTACCCTTTTAAGTGCATTCACGACTGCCAATAAAAATCAAAATTGTAACCGTAACTTTAATCACTGAGGAGTTTTCTGATGAGAAAGTGGTTTCAGGTGGTTCATCAATTTGTACCTCGTTCTTTATTATATTCTATTGTTGGAAATCCATACATTCATATGATACATACAAACAATATACAGGTCGAATTAAGAACCTCCTCCTTTTTTGAAGTCAGTTAAAAATAGGTTCTATTGCGTTAATAGATACTACTCATAAAATTTGTTTTATTTTAGTATCTTCCAAATACAGACATCTCTCAATTACAATTTTAGTATAATAAAATTATAGTATAGATTCATGAATTATCGGTCCGACCGAAAAATTTCTTCAACAGTTTCTAGCAAACTTTAAATTTCGAACGTCAGAAATTATCATTCGGAGAAACGCAGTAGGCCTTCTGGACATACGGATAGGTCCAATATCTGTTTTTTTTTGGAATTTCCGGATAACTTGATATCCGGATAAAAAATAGCCTAAAGCCTATTCGGGGCCAAAAGCTATCTGCATACCGAATTTGGTTGAAATCGGATGAGCCGTTTCTGAGATTAGCGTAGTCAAAGTCCACACAAACAGACAACCATATTATTTTAAAAATAGGTTCTATTGCGTTAATAGATACTTTTAACATTTGTTTTTTTTAGTATCTTCAAAAAACAGACAAACAGACACACAGACAAACAGACAAACAGACAACCAGAAAAACATAAAAATAGGTTCTACTGCGTTAATAGATACCCGTACAATTTATATTTTTTTTATATCTTCCAAAAACAGACACCGATGAGTTACAATTTTATTATATGTATAGATTAAAATATTTGTCTTTAAAAATGATTCAGTCTTTGTAAATAAGCAAAAAGGCATTCTTATGGATGTCAAAAAGATAATCGCAGTGTGACAGCACGTGCTCACGCGGCAAAGGTTCGACATACGACTGAGGCTAGTGCGTCAGCTAGGCGCAGTTTTATCGTCTCATTTTCCGAGACTAGGTACCGTATCTTTAGTTTTTTGTTTTAACCTAAGTACTAAACAAGGATTCTAGAGTTCCGTACTTTACCTACCAAACAGTACCTTGGTACGAAGTGTGCCGCACTTTTCTGGTGTTCCATCAGTTTGTACATATAATTAAAAAAATAAAAATAAAAAAGAGGAGTAGGTTCTGGTTGGCGACTTGTATTATTATTAATTAAGATAAAAATAAATAAAAAATAAAATATTGCACGACGTTACACACATCGCAATCTAGCCCCAAACTAAGCACTAGGCTTGTACTATGGGTACTAGACAACTGATGTACTACATGTTATACTTTTTTTTTTGTAAATACATACGTATGATACATAGAAAACACTGAATATCCCATGTCTTCGGACCGTGGTGAGTCCTAGGACATGTTGGTTTCCTCACGATGTTTTTCCTTCACCGTAAGAGCGATGTTGATGATTTCACTGATACAGTTGGTCACTATTACCATTATTATACCTACTGTACCAGTGGTACTATAAACGGTGTTGGTCTCTGGTAAATACACCGTCTTTTATTCCGAAAGTGGTATGCAGGTAGCTGGAGATTTGGACATAGTATCGTTTATTTACACAATTTTATTTATTTCTATTGACTACGTCCATTACGGCCGAAAGTCCTCTGCAGTAGCTGCATTACCCCGCCGAAGAAATATTAGTTGAAATTTTATAGGTAGCTACCTAATAAATAATAAATAAATGTCAGTATTGTCCAATATGCCAATGAGTTACCAATATTTATTAAGTACCTATTCATTTTCTAATTAATTGTGTAACTAGGATTACAATTACCAATACCAATTACTTACTCAGCCTTAGTTCGAGTATTTACAAGCGTTGATAATGTTATCTTGATTGTTTATTGATGTCGGAAGTCTAATGCTACTGATTTATTTGATAAACTTGTATTACTCTTGAGTTTTGTATTTCGTTAGGTTTCGTGCTTTATATCGGAAATCTAATACCTATAATTTATTAATGGAATTTTTACTTCTAATCTCGGTCTTTCCAGAAAATAGTTGAATTTGATATTAATACCGTAATCTCAGATATCATTGCTGATGTGTTATAAAACCAGTAGTTTCCTTAATGTTTTTCTAAGAGAGGTTTCTATTTTTTACCAGTCTTCTCTTTAAGGCTATTTAAAAGGCATAAAGGAGCTAAAGGTCAGGTCCGTCTAAAATTGTTCATTATTTCATGATAGAATGTTGTTCATATTTTTTGTGTATGAGTGGTGGATGACATTGCATTGCTTACATTTTTGTGTAGTTTACAGACAAATGTGCCAAAGGGTGTTCTCATTTTATCCAAATAGTTATTTTTTGTCTAACATGTGGATAAGCTTTGAAGCAATAAGAAGTGCAATTTTGTCTTGAAACTACACTTAATGTAGGCAACAATGTTACAAACAATCCATAGACAAAAAAAGCAATAACATTCCGTCATGAAATAATCAACAATTTTCGATGAACCCGACAGAGATCTTGAGTTTAGCTCGTGAACTAAGTTAGTTCAGCTTAGCTTCGCATAGTTGAAGTATTTTATTATACATGTGCGTCCGCAAACTATGTCCACTACACGCACTTGTTTGAAAGACAGCCGAGCCAAGCCAATCTAAATTAGTATAGTTGGCGATGGCTGGCCGGTTTTTGCCGTAATAAGATAAAATAACCCCTGAACGAATAGGTACGTGGGTTTTTCATAGTCGTAGTTTGACAAAAGCTATTTTCGTTCTATGATGACGTCATGCCTCTTGCTTCATCTCTCGCATTGAAAAAGTTCGGTAGACTAACAAAAAATGTACAAGGTTAGATATTTCTAAGAAACTTATTATGGAGAAAGCGCTGGATGGATCTTTTACTGAGTATGTTTCTAAATAACACAACAAATCTCGAACCTATTCTCGAACATAATATGATAGATTGATTGTCTAGTCATTCGTTATTTTATGTAATGTGTGTATATTATAGTCCCAGGGCTACATAGCCCTGGGGTAGAATAGGGCTAAGGGCTACCCCATCTCTTCCCGTGGGTGTCTTCAAAGGCTAAGGGATCTGAGGTAGACCAGCGAACCTAGAGTACCTACAATTCGGCCGCAGTTATCACTGCGTCGTAGCCAGGTGTCCACCCGACGCGACGTCAGAGAGGTCGTATTAGATTCATTAAACTGACGTCTCTGACTGATTGACTTCCTGACGTGACGTAAAGATTTTTCGAAACACCCACGGGACCGGGAGGGTTACTTCGGTTCGTTTCGATACGACAACGATACTGTCGTAACGATGGTTCTACTGTCACCCTACTATCAGAATGTGACAGTAGAATCATCGTATGACAGTATCGATGTCGTATCGAAACGAACCGCAGCAACCCTCCAGGACTTACGTGGATAAAATAGCGGCACACAGCTAGTTCAATACAGAAACCCAGCACCAGTCGTATCTATCATGCGCCGTCGCATCGCAATTGTCACAACCACATGACTGATGGTCTGCACCATGACACTGCACTTGTGTGTGTACCCATTTCATAACACGACGTTATTCCACCGCATTCCTGGTATTTAATGTAGGGCGTCGGTGATGTATTGCATGCGGGCGCGTTTGCGTGCACGATGGCGGTCAATTGAGTGCAATAACGCCAATTAGATATCTAATTGATGGACGATCGATTTGTGCAAGGAGTGTTTACTCTTCTTCTAGACCTGTCTCACTCCTGCTTATGAACATTGAGTTAGACACTTTTTAAACTTACACGAATTCCGTCCATTATTATTATAAGACACGGGTCTATAACCCGTTTTTCGGCAAACGGGTTATACCGGCTGTGGTTCCGAGAAGACTTTAAGTCTTCGTCAGGGGTCTTCTCGGGACCACGGCCGGTATAACCCGTTTGCCGAAACGTCGAGGTAATTAAAAACAATGATTATTTTTAACGCGATCTAGACCCGTGTCTAATAATAATAATTGAGATATTAATTGATCAATATGTATTATTGAGATAAATATGCGACAATGTAAATCACATGGCTACTGCAAAAAAAAAATCCAACAAAAAAACCCCATGGTAGTTTCTTGTGTCTTCTTCTCATTGGAGGTCACGTTCCGAAGACACAGTGGATTAGATATAATAACTGATATTTCTAAGAGATATCTTGCTGATATCTGAATTAATAAGCGTACTTTGTTTGATTTACTCTCAGGATTTACTATACCTACCCTTTTTCAGAAACTTAGGTCAAAAATGTAAACAAAAATCCCATACCTATATTTTTTTGAGATTGACACCTCTTTATTTACTTTTTTTTATTATTGACAGCTCTTTGTTTACATGATTGATCTAAGTTTCTGAAATAGGGTACAGTAGTGTCTACCCGGTTGGAAACCACGTGGATTCAAACCGGGTACCTACTACCTTCTATACTCTATTAACTTTTGTAAAACTCATATAAAGTCGAAAGGCTATTTTTTCGACTTAACTTTCGTCTATGACTTTGACATTTCAGAATACCAAGAACCCGATTACTGAAAAAGAAACTTGATTGAAAAAATTTAGTAAGTAACCTAACTTGGCATTATATAGGCACACAATCCTAACTTACATAGGCACACAAGCTAAGCGCGACGCCATAATCATTATTCAAAGAACAACAAAAAATAGGTAAACTTAATCACCCTAAATTCTTTGCACCAGTACATTAACTCTTAACTACATGTACCTACATTTATACGAAATACAATGAATATTAAAACGTACATTATACGACTATTTAGGTCCATTACAGTCGGGTCGGACCACGCTCGGCCCATCAGCCGGTCAATGTCACAGAATTGTGATTGATGATCCGTTACTTTGCAATTTTTGATACTTAGCTTTTAATATTAGCTCGTGGAATTTTCACATACTGTATTTAGAAATCCTGTATGTAGGTAGGCGTTCATATATTTTGAGTGCCTATGACATGGGTTCGTAGTATCAATCTTTACATATAAAAAAAACCGGTCAAGTGCGAGTTGGACTCGCGCACGAAGTGTTCCGTACTACTATCACTATTGGGTGATAGTGGTACGGCACCCTTCGGAAAGCTTTTAGCTTTTAATATTAGCTGCGAGGAATTTTCACATACTGTATTTAGAAATCTAGTATGTAGGCGTTCGTATGTTTTGGAGTACGAGTGCGTATGACAAGAGTTCATAGGTCAATCTTTACATATAAGAAAAACAAAGTTCTACTGATTGACTGACTGATTGACTAAATAATCACTCTTTTATTTTTATTTTTATTGTTTTTGATGTCAAATCAAATCAAAGTACGTTTATTCCTTCGGATTATTATAATGTAATCTACTATGTCTTCGGAACGCGACCTCCAATGAGAAGAAGACACAAGAAACTCAGGGGTTTTTTTGTGCAGTAAACATGTGATTTACATTGTCGCATATTTATTACTGAACAATAATTGAACTGGTCGAAAAATTACTATCATAATAAAAAAAATATTCTGCTTTGCTCTCCTTTTCTCTTATCTTTGGTTTTTATCTTAACTGGGTCCAGTGATGATCTTTTACCCCCAAGACCTAATGTGAATTAGTTACGAACTAGTGGGGCGGCTCCTATGGCGCATCGGGCAGAGCCTCGGCTGCAACACAAAAGGTTGCCGGTCCGATTCCCGCCGGGGACTTTATGCTTAATTCTAGTTCCGTCATAAATGTTTGATTCTATATTATATACCTATGTTTTTACAAAACATATACTATATTATTATAAGACGATGCTAGTAAATAAATAAGCTGAATAAAGTCCCCAGTTAAGCCGTGCGGGTTGTACCTACTTAGGCTCTACTAGAAATTCATATCATAACCATATCAATAACAAATGGAATTGAAATACCAAGTGAAATTCACACAGAAATGCTTTTTACATAATAACAAACCTTTTAGGTGTTACATGGAAACAGGCTTACCAAATCACGACTGTGGTATGTCCAATTGGACGGAATTTCGCTAGCTCGTCTACCAACGATGGCTCCAAATACCCGTGAAGACTGTTTGTGGTAGATATCAAATGGTATTGGTCTCCTCGCACACTACAGACCGGAAATTCACTCCCATCTAACGTACGATATTCACATTACAATTTTTTTATTGAATCAGGCATTGTGCTATTGTGAGCATGATATAGGAAACGATAAGAAAACTGAAGGGTGCTAATAGTACTTATATACGTATGAAGGTAGCACTTCTACTTTTCATACGTATAGGCGTGGGATTCTTTACTCAAGCATCGTCGATATTACAGCATGTTCTAGTAATTCAATAGATAGGATTAAAAACTGGAGAGTTGATAAGGACTTTCAGATCATCTTTTTATACGATTTGAATTGAATGGACAATTGGATAAGTCATATACAAGACCAGGTACCAGATGTAGATTCTACAGGACTAAAAGAGCAGATTGGGCGAGATTGGGAGAAGTTTTCAAACAAAATCTCGAGCGTAATAAATAGTATAAATTTAGAGTCAATAGTAAATTTAGGGACCAGTGACGATATTGTTAACGTGTTGTTAATGGTTTTATGATTTTAATGACTGAGTTGTGCGAGAAATCCATTCCGAGGATACCAGAGAAGAGGAAACTGAGAGGTGTTAAGTGGTGGAGTCAAGATTTGGATAAAATGAGGAAGGAAGTAATTAGGCCAAAAAGGAAAATAAAAAACGCAAATCCTGTTAGAAAACAATTATTGATAGAACTATGAACGAGTATAATAGCTCGATAAAGGAAACAATGATATCTAGCTGGAGAGAGTTTTGCACGTCAGAAAAAAGAGAGACGGTATGGCAAAGGTCGTATAGGGTAATAAAATTAGCGGAGGGCCCTAAAAATGAAAAATTGCTTCGAAGGGCGGCCGATTCTGGTGTTTTAGACCCTAAACAGTCGGCGAATTATCTGGCGGAAGTAATGTTTCCTAAAGATGAGAAATCAACAGATAATGTGTACCAAGCTCTGAAAAGAAGTGAGACGCTAGAGTTTGTGGAGTCATTGCGACAGGACTTCACAGTTGGAATAAATGAATTTACGGAACAGGAATTGCAATCTGTCTACAAGTCTATGAGTCCTAAAAAGTCTCCCGGTGAAGATGGATTTACATCGGACATCTGCTTTGCCTGTTATTCGGCTGCTCCTGACGTAAAGCTGGGAATTTCCAACCGGTGTTTAAGTTTGGGTTATTTCCCTGTGGTTTGGAAGAAGGCTAAAATTAGAGTAATTCGTAAACCGGGAAAGGAGGATTATACCAACCCAAAGGCGTACCGCCCCATTAGTGTTCTCCCTGTCTTGGGAAAGGTCTTGGAGAAGTTAATAGTGACCCGGTTGAGCTGGAGCCTGGGGACGGAGAGAAAATTGAGTACCAGGCAGTACGGTTTCACTGCTCGGATTTTATATATGTAAAAATTACATATGTATCTACTTATGTAATTTTGATAGATAGTTTTAAATGTATATAAGGTCGATAGTGTTAGTGTAGTGCAGTAGAAGTTAGTTGTAGTGTAGTAAAAGTTGATTAGTTAGTAGTTTAAGTTTGTTGTATTTAATTTTAGTTTTATCTTAGGTTTGTTTTTTTTTGTTTGTTTATAGTTTTAGTTTGAAATTGGCAAATTTAGTGTATAGTTTGGATTTTTAATTGTAATAGGCTAAAACGCTACTCCTGTGACAGTGGCGATATTTTTAAGTATTATTTTCTTAAAAAATACTAGGTACCTACAGTAACGAGAAGTATGACAGTGAAATTGCGGGGCGCTGCTAGTTTCATGTGAATTTTGTTACGGCTACAATATGCCCTACATGCATATTCGCCATTATATGTTATTAGTAATTTAATTTCCTACTTGTTATTTTCAATTATGAACTCTCAACTCACCGCTAAACGTTTACTTAACTTAATCTCGTTTGACTTCCACAAAAACAAGGCCACCCTTCCTTCAAAGAGTCCAAAGTAATGTTTCTAACTTTAAAACGGACTCAATACTTATTCATCGGCCTATAAATAAGTAAAAAAAACTGTGGCACTCGAGGACTGCCGCGGTAAAGCTATTGCATATCATTTTTTATCAACTTATGCAATTATAATTATTTTTTTATTTTGTACCACGTTGCCATGGTAGGCGGAGTGGGGGGTGTTAGGTTTTTTTCGTTACGAAATATCTTCATTCAAAGCTCAAAGCCCGCGATAAAAGCTATGCAATAGCTTAAAAGTACAGTATGAAGTAAAACCGTCCTCTAGTACTCATAGTACGCACCTAGTGCTTAGTCTGGGGCTAAATTGCGCTGTGTGTAACGTCGTGCAATATTAATATTTTTATTATTGTGTTGAATGTGTTTACAAGCTGCTCTATTTTGTCATAGACCAAGTGCCTCTTCCAAGATGCTTAATTAAAGTTCTGAGTGGCCTATCGCCAAGTCCCAATTAACTCTTGGACGCGGGTCACAACTTTCAAGTAGCACTACTCATTGGAGAAACTGACTGATACTCGTGACTTAATTACCGATAAATTGTTAAGTATATTTCAGCATCATTTACTTTTATCCTCAAATAAATGATCATTTATCAATCAATCATGTTGAACGAAGCTCTAACTGTGTCTGCTGTTAAAAATATAAAATTTAGATGTTATTTTTTGGTTTTCTAGGATTACAATATAGGGAGGTACGTACCTACATTTACACATACTTTTACAATCCTACTACTCCTAATATTATAAACGTGAAAGTATATCTAAATTTGTTAGATACTCTTCCACGCAAAAAAACAGACAGACGGAGACCTGGAATAACGCATAGGCTACTTTTTATCCCAATACTCCCGCGAGACCAAGACTTACGCGTCCGAAACTGAGGGGCAGTGCTGGTTATATTTAAATTCAAACTAAATAAATAAATAAATAATAATAAATAAATTCTGTGAACAACACACAGCGCCATCTAGCCCCGTGGTAAGCGACTAAGCTTGTGTTACGGTGACTAGACAACGGATATAATACTTATATTTATTTTTCTTTTGTAAATACATACATATTATACATAGAAGGACACCCAGACCAGACACAAATATTTATTTTTAAGCATAAATACTTGCACCCGGCGGGAATCGAACCCGCAACCTCCTGCATTGCAGTCGCGCTCTCGCACGACGCGCCACAGAGGTCGTCAAACTAAACCAAGACAATTAATTTGCCTGCATTGCCGTCAGTGATCGGCCAATCAAAAAGTTTGAAGTATATTTCTCTCCAAAGAATAAACAAACGAACAATCCATTTTAAGCCCTCAGAGACCCGTATCCTCAGGCAATACTTACAGCACCTATAAAGGGCCTGACTCCGGTCAACCCTTATTGTCAAAGGTTGACCCTTAGATTGGATCTCACCTCTTAGAGGTAACGATAATGGACTATAGATACACTATCAATAGTAAAGTTAGTTTGTTGTTTTACTGTCGAGTAAAATAACAGACGTCACATTGTTGTGGTGTCATTGCCTAAAGTTACTTTGTCGTTTCGAAGTTGTTGTCTCGACCTAGTTGTTGTCTATACGTTCCGAGCTGTTAGCCTGTCGATTACTTCCATCATCTTTATGTAATCGAAGTTCTTTAAAAACAGATTTTTTTTTAAGTTTAAATAAAGCACTGGCCACTTCAACCTACGCTCTAAACACCTATCTACATCAAATAGCAGAAAAAAAACAATATTTTACTATTCGATTTGCTGTCTGATGCCCCGTTTCTTCATGTACAAATCTATCCATATTCACTAAGTCAAAATCATAGTAACTACTAAAGTGAAGCCCTGAAGCAAAATACCCAATAATAAAGTCACTTTTAGCTGTTAATTTTATTTTTACTTATAATTTATGAAACTGAACCTAGCCTTGCACTTGGACCTGGACTAGCATGTGTATATTAATAGCATATTAATGTATCACTATTATTCTACTTTAGAAACTTGGATCAAAAATGTAAACAAAGAACTGTCAATTTTAAAGGCAAAAGTAAATAAAGAGCTGTCACTTTCAAATAAATGTACAAGATATTTTTTTACATTTTTTCTAAGTTTCTGAAATAGGGTATAGATAATAATATTATCGAGTGAACATTTTGCACCTACGAACCTACTCTATGGTATGAGTTAACCACTTCGTCGACCGTCTAGCCTAAGTGGTCTAGGGTTACGTGAGTCCCTCCACTTTTTGTTATTAGTTCAGCTTTTAATTGTGTTGTTATAGCTAATTGAATTTTTTGGTTTGTGAAAACGATCTCGAATATTATCTGAGAATGTTAATGTTGTTTTACGAACAAGAGCTTTTATCTTTGTTCTATATTTTGAAATAATATTGTTTCTTTTTTCTGTTTCGAGTTGTATTTCAGAGTTGAAATTATACGCAATAACTGGCAAACGATTTTCCAGAAAATAAACGTCATTGGGGTTATAAAGGTAGTTTAGCAAATTCTGCAAGCTACAAATCTAATGTTTCGAATTTCGTCTTTTGCAACTAAGTCAGACAGTTTACTTAGTAAGTAGTTGGTCAACACTTTAACTGTTGACCAGCTTTCATACAAATATGTTTCCTGGAAAATACGAACTTGTTCCGTAAGTTTCAGGGCTGCCACGGATGTTGCCGTTGAACGTTGACGCTCCAATTTTAATATCTTAGTAAATTGATTAAAACAATATTAGGGCTAATGACGGCTTCTGCATTGTTAAAACAATATTAGGGCTTATGGTGGCTTGTGCATAAAGCCAGTGTTAATTAATTAATTCACAGTCGTTTTTAAATGCAGCGAGAATGAGCTAATAATAAAGAAGAATGAAGTGTAGAGGTAATTCAAGCACAATACTTAATCGGATAAAATTAAAATCATTTCCTCCTTCTTTTTCTTCATGTTCTTCATCTACTTCTTTATCTCCTTCTTTTTCATTATTGGCTACAACTCGCTGTAAAGGTGCATTTAGAAGCCACTGCCGAATAACTTGTGAGTTTGTGTGTCCACATGCTTACATACCTATTATGCTATATATCTATACTTCTATACTAATATTATAAACAGGTAACGTTGGTAACATGTATGTATGTATGTATATTGGGGGTAATCTCCGAAACTACTGGACCGATTTCAAAAATTCTTTCACCATTGAAAGCTACATTCACCCTGAGTAACATAGGCTACTTTTGATCCTGATATTTCCACGGGATCGGGACTTACGCGGGTGAAACCGCGGGAATCTGCTATGCTTAATAACTATCATTTTTACCGTAGTTGGGTAAAAAAGATATAGTAGACAACCCTATCGCGACATTTAACAATTTAACACTATTTTGATAGGTACCTACGTCCTACATGACTGTCAAAGCAGAAAACAGGCAAACTAGCATACAATTTATAGCGCCGAGGCGCACAAATAACCATTGTTGAGTATAATTAATTGTGATATAACTCGGTGTTACAAGTTACAACTCAATAACAAATGGTTATTGTGACAGTGCTGAAAAGCAGAATTGCTTGCAGAATTTGCGGAACTACCTTTCTAAACTCCCAGTTCTATTTGTCTATGTATAATATGTAGTATATAAAAAAGTATAATATGTAGTATATCCGTTGTCTAGTACCCATAGTACAAGCCTGGTGCTTAGTTTGGGGGCTAGATTGCGCTGTGTGTAACGTCGTGCAATATTTATTTATTTATTTTTATTTATTGAGGTCTTGGCGGTGAAGAAATTTTTATTCTGAAAAAGTTGACAATATTTAAATTGCGATTATTTTGTTACAGATTCTACACCTGAAGTTGCTGTAAGTAATAACAAAATATATAGTAATAGTAAACTAGAAGCGCACCGCGGTTTCACCCGCGTAAGTCCTAATCCCGCCGGAATATCGGGATATAAAGTAGCGTATGTGTTATTCCAGGTCTCCAGCTGCCTATATTCCAAGTTTCATCACAATCGGTTTAGTTGTTTTTGCGTGAAAGGAGTAACAAAGTAATAATAAATAATAAATAAATAAATAAATTCTGTGAACAACACACAGCGCCATCTAGCCCCGTGGTAAGCGACTAAGCTTGTGTTACGATGACTAGACAACGGATATAATACTTATATTTATTTTTCTTTTGTAAATACATACATATTATACATAGAGGGACACCCAGACCAGACACAAATATTTATTCTATAAGCATAAATACTTGCACCCGGCGGGAATCGAACCCGCAACCTCCTGCATTGCAGTCGCGCTTTCGCACGACGCGCCACAGAGGTCGTCAATGGCGAATGGCGATATAAATATAGGTACCTAGTTGAGTACCTAATTGTATAATGTTGAAGTAACTTACGTACTTGCAAACTTTGGCGTTTATAATATTAGTAGAATATGATTATTGCATATCTTATATCTGGCCTTTATTGCATATCTTATATCTGCATAGCTATAAGATAACGTGGTATTGGGCTATGACGTGGTCTTAAGTGGCCCGAAGACCTCTAACTTGCTCTAACAACTGCTGTCGTCTGAGGTTCCCAACAAGGGCATAAGACACAGCTTGCCATGTTCGAACCACAAGTAGGCTTTGTCTCTACGGATCGAAGGGTGAAGTATCCAAACGTTAGGCAAGCAGGTGCTCACCTTACAATATCAGCGCATATTTCAATTACAAATAGAAAATGTAGAAAATTTTCAACTTTCATAATTATCTATTTTCAAAAGTTCGGCGTCCCAAAAATTATGATCTTATTAAAGAATGTTTCATTTGGAAATTTGTAGTTCTTGTGACTTAATTAATTCTTCTGACCTTCATTATTTTGGGTAAGTTTCGCATAGTAGAGGCAGTTTTTTACACATAAAGTAGTGTAGGTACAGTACATTACAGCTGGCTCTTAGCGGTGGAATTATAATTATGCTTATTATAAATACTTGCACCCGGCGGGGATCGAACCTGCAATCTTCCGCATTGCAGTCGGGTTTTTCCTCAACACGCCACAGAGGTCGTCAAAACTTCTTTGAAAACTGACAAGCTAAGCTACTTAGTATAGTCGTCTTACAGACTTTCTGCTTTCTAGAACTATTGAAAGACATAAAGCAAACCTCGTGAACCAACACTTCGGTTCCCATTTAATTCTGAAACTATTGTTCCTTTCACAAAGTTATGTTCATAAATTTTGACCAAAAAGACTCTTGTATACTAATGTTTTTCAAGAAACACTTATAGTAAAGTGTCAATAAGTGCATATTTAGGTATAAATTACACCTATCTGTGTATAATACAATAAAGTAAAAAATACATATACGTAAATGCAGGACGTTAGTACAACGGCATCTAACTATTTATATTTAATAATATAATAATTTTTAGTTTGGGACTAGATTGCGCTGTGTGTAACGTCGTGCAATATTTATTTATTTATTTATTTTCGATGTGTATTTTATATAACATTTTTCGTGGACAAGGCACTCTCAATGGACAATATAAGATCCCTAAATCATTGAGTGGACTGGACGCACGTACGGTTTCTATTGCCAATATGACACCTTAAAATGTTAAGGAGGTATTTATGGCGCCTTTGTTCAGCGTATTGTTCAACTTTTGGGGTTATAATATTATCCTCAATCGTGTGGTCAACTTCAAATCAGAAACATGAAATTTCTATTTCTAGATCTTTTTTAGGGTTCCGTACCTAAAGGTAAAAACGGGACCCTATTACTGAGACTTCGCTGTCTGTCTGTCTGTCTGTCTGTCTGTCTGTCTGTCTGTCTGTCTGTCCGTCCGTCCGTCCGTCCGTCCGTCCGTCCGTCCGTCCGTCTGTCCGTCTGTCACCAGGCTGTATCTCATGAACCGTAATAGCTAGTTTCTATTGGCTACATTATAAAGTACTAGCTGTTTCACCCGCGCAAGTCCCGATCCCGTGGAAATATCGGGAGCAAAAGTAGCCTATGTTACTCAGAGTGAATGTAGCTTTCTAATGGTGAAAGAATTTTTGAAATAGGTTCAGTAGTTTTTAAATTTATTCATAACAAACATACAGACGCGCACACACACACCCACAAATACAAATATTTCCTCTTTATAATAATAGTATAGATATAAAATATATTACTATCACTTCTCACATAGACAAAACTTAGTAGTAGGTTTTATTGTGCGGTATATTTTTTTCCTTTGATACAAAGATTTGGATGGAATTGACGGTTGGTATCTCCTATCTACGTATGCTCTGTAGAAATGATAAAAATCATTAAAAAAATGCGTCGTGAATTTCACAGCGAGTGTTTTCTTTGTCAGCGAAGTGTGAAAAACCGTTTCCTAGCGATTTATTTGACTGGTATTTAGTCGAGTTACATTTGAATTTGTGAAACTGTACTTTTTTGGAAGTAGGTATTTACATATGATGATGATGTTGTTACAATGATCGTGATCTTATAATCATCTGCATGTACCTACGATGTATGTAACTCTAACTACCGAAGTCTTCGACCTCAAAATGTAATGAAGTTCGTACAAATTCAATTGTACCTACGAATTCGCGGAACAAAAACGATTCGGTTAGACGTCTAGAACAAATAATTCAGATTGTGCCGCGGCCACGACTCGTAAATACACTTTGGTTCACTCCAGTCTACTACGGCGAGGTAATCACAACTTGTGCTTGTGAATTCTCTCTTCAAATACCAAGACGAATTGGTTTTCATCGACAGTTGTGTTTCTTTTTTCTTTGTATTGTATGTAAGTGTACGGCGGTATTTATTTTCAATTTCGATTGCATCTTTCGATATAAAAACGATTGTGCCTGAATAATACTATTAATCTTGTTCTGTAGGTAGTTCTATTGCGAGGGAATCGTGTTATTTCAAGTGTTTGTACTTTGTACAGAGATTGATGGTATTTTTTGTAATGTAAGTTCGATTTTGTAGCATTTTTATTCCCTTATCTTATATTTTAGAATTCTGCATCTCAAGAAGAAAGAATGTGTTAAAGCAATGTCGGCGCCATTCGGAAAAATATTGTTTTTAAACCACCTTTGTGTTTTTTTCTGTCCTTACTGATGATAATGTAAGTCAAAAGGGATGGAAGCAGCAGGATACCCAATATACACCGTCCAAAGTCTTAACATTATTTTTTTAAAAACCTAACGATAATATTGAACCGTACGGACCTCTAAAATTAAATTAAATGACCTAACAGTCTACCTAGGTATAAGTCGATCGAAATATCTGTTGATTGCTGCCACAAAGTGCCCTTAAATATTCATTGCGTTTTAATAAAAATCTAGGTAGGTTTCCTATTCAAAGATATTCCTTTAAAAAAACACTAGTGCTCGAATCCATCTTTCAAATCGAACGGCTTCCCAATTAGTTGGTACAGAAATAAAAGTGCGCTTGTTCACTTCATTTCATTTAGGTAGATTTAAAATACACTAGTGCCCGAATCCATCTTTTGAATCGAACGGCATCCCAATTAGTTAATATTCTTTCTTAGATGTCTCTGGGGTCAAATAAAAGTGCGCTTCTTTTCAATTCAATTCATTTCATTTAGATAGATTAATTTTATTTCATACTAGCTGTGTCCCACGGTTTTACCCGCGTGAGTCCCGACCCCGTGGGAATATCGGGATCAAAAGCCTAAGTTACTTATGGTGAATGTAGCTTTCTAATGGGGATAGAATATTTGAAATCGGTCCAGTAGTTTTTGAGTTTATTCATAACAAACATACACACACAAAAATACAAATATTTCCTCTTTATAATATGAGTGTTGTACTGTAGGTACATAGGTTCTCGCATTTATTAACAGCTAGCTTTGTCACGTTATCTCTTTCCTATCAGATTTATCCCACGCGGATAGTCCTAGACCCATGGTGGCTCATAAAAATTGCAGTGCACTGAGCAGTTGAACTAATTATTTTTGTTATTATTATTTCTTTTACTCGGATTCCACGTGATATATATCGATATCGTGGTCGATGATATCACGACCTTAGAACTTAAAGTAGAAAAAGTCAAATTAGGAGGAACACTAACTTTTTATCCCAGCAGAGGGCGCAAGTCGATTAATCTTAGGTTTGAATTAAGAACTGTCAAACATGTGTTTTTTACAACTCTCGGCGCCAAATTGGCCATATCGGTCTGAGACCGAAAGAATAAAAAAAAACTCGGCGTTTCCATTGGTGGAGGACCATCATCGAAAAAAAAAAAAGATCATCCGATGACAGCGCCTCTGCAAACAGCTTTGCGCGTGGCACCCCATTGGAATTTGTGTTCCAACAGACTGCCACCGAGGCCCGCCTACTTAGGATGTTTTTACTAATCATGCGCACTACACGCAATCAAGATGCGTGCCCGCATGCGGACACAAACACGTATGCAATAAATTAAATGAAAAATGATCAAGGAAACCTAAGAATTATTTTTAAATACCCTATTCGACGATACCCCACTCGACATAGCCAGGCAATTTTTATTTTTTACAATATGGCGTCTGGTGGTCGCCATTTTAAATTTTATTTCATGTCACCTGTCTAAGAACCATTGGACGGATGAATCCGTTGAGTGATTTAGAAGATACAAGGGAATAAAGAATATTACAAACATACAAGATAGAACCCTTGCCTTGCAACCGGGTAATAAAAAGTTTCTACTAAGTGCACTGATATTGCGCGCTAAACTCAGTTGAGTCGTTCATTTTGTCTATCTGTACCAAAAAAGAAATGGTTTCCAAAAAACTAATCATAACGTGGACTAGAATATTCGGTCTATACGAGCGTATTCGGGCGACCAAAATCCTGCCTACATGACACGTTCCCTTCTGTTTGTTAAGTCCGTAATCCAAGACCGACTAATACATAGTGCTACTCAATAGTGACATTGAATGCTGAACTAGATATTCAGCCTTATTCACTAACGATCTTTATCCGTAGGCTTAAGAGGACAGTCTACCTACTTTTTTCTCCATACAAACTTTTCAAACGTAGTCGACTGTTACCTCCCTGGATAAAGATATTAGAATGTTTATGCCATTAGTCCTCTATCAGCCATGACCATGCCCTACGTGTTGTTTTTTTTTTTTACATTTTCTAATTTTTCGGAATTTTATTTCTATTTTTAGAAAAAAAAAAGAGAAGACGTAGGATCATAGTCATGACAGATACAGGTTGCATGGCATAAAAATATTTGTTCTAATGTCTTTATCCAGGGAGGAAACAGTTGACCACGTTTGTATGAAAAAAGAGTAGGTAGTCTACTGTCCTCTTGCTATTGTGAGTGAAGATTATGATAATCAACATCAGCGAAAATGCGACAAAACCTAAGTCCACACATAGGGTCGTTTGTGAATACGGCAGAATCTAGTTCAGCATTCAATATCACTATTGAGTAGCTCTATGTTTTAGACGGTCTTGGATTACGGACTTAACAAACAGAGGGGACGTGTCATGAAGGCTGGGAAGGCGGCTGTGTCGTTTGAGAAAGTTAGACAGCCTAACAAACAAATAGACAAAAGATACGTAAAATAATTTGCAGTAAGCTATCGCAACCCCTGTCTTTGATACCTTTTTTTTACTAAATAGTGAATGAAATGTTTGAGGTAAACATTAATACTGCGTTTTTGACCGGATGTTCGACATAAAGACGAAAGATTACGACCATAACCACTATATTTTAATCGTCAAATAAACTTCCCGTAACTCAGTTCCTAGCTATAAATAAAGTGTAGAGTGCTTCCCTACATATGTTCTTGACGTAGATTACTAAATATAACATTGTTTGGATGATTGCCTACGATGATCTACCGTTATTTTGTTACTTTACACCAATGAGCTTTTCTGGACGACATTGTCCATTTTTAACCCCCGACGGAAAAAGAGGGGTGTTAAGTTTGACTTGTCTGTGTGTCTGTCTGTCTGTCTGTCTGTCTGTCCGTCTGTCTGTCTGTCTGTGTATCTGTCTGTGGCATCGTAGCTCACGAACGGATGAACCGATTTCAATGTAGTTTTTTTTGGTTAATAGATGACTTTTGCGCGAGTGTTCTTAGCTATGTTTGATCAAAATCGGTTCAGCCGTTCATAATATATGGTGGTTAAAGCTCGGAAATAAAAACCGAATGTTTTCAAATATGCCCGAGTGGGGTATCAAATAAAAGAGCATGACGTTTGTGACAAGAATATGCATGTTTAATCAAAATCGGCTTAGCTGTTCAAAGTATATGTAGGGTCAAACTCGGAAATAAAAACCGAATGTTTTCAAACATACCCGAGTGGGATATCAAATGAAAGGACGTTACTTTTGTGACAACAAAATGCATGTTAAATCAAAATCGCTCTTACAAAAAGGGTGAAATAAAAAAATTAAATTAAAAATTTAAAAAACCCCCGACTTAAAAAATCTTCCAAGTTAAAACAAAACTAAACTTTAAAAAGGCAAAAATAATAGGCCGAAAACAAATTTCATGTCTTTGAGTGGGTATGTGGTACCTTACGTTCCCGCGTCGGGGGACGCGGGAATGTTAGGTACTATAAGCACGGGTAGGTTACCATCAACTTCTGTGACACATTCCCGCGTCCCCCGACGCGGGAACATAAGGTACCACATACCCACTCAAAGACATGAAATTTGTTTTCGGCCTATTATTTTTGCCTTTTTAAAGTTTAGTTTTGTTTTAACTTGGAAGATTTTTTAAGTCGGGGGTTTTTTAAATTTTTAATTTAATTTTTTTATGCTTCCAATGTTTCATGGTAGATGGTGCTCAAGTACTTGGACACTTTTTTATTAAATTTATGTTATTCTTTAATACATTTATGGTATCAAATGTTTGATAAATCGATTATAATTTTTTTATAGACGATAGTTGAGCGTTTTACCACTATCTCGCCTGACGGTAAGTGATGATTTATGTTCTAAGATGGGTATTTTAGAGTAGCTAATATCTTAGTAAATAATCTAGAGTAGCTGTGCAAAATAAATGATTATAAAACATAGACCATAGATCGACTTTAAATAATTATTAGGTATATTGTAGAACTAAGGAAATTTTAAATTCAGATTCAGTACAAATTATAATATGATCTCAGACTAAAATCAAATAGCGCCATCTATCGAGCATTTACGGTGACAGTAAAGAAAAAAATATTCTGGAAAAGCTCATTGAAACAGATCGAATGTTTTGGAACTAAAAGCGAAATTAGAAACGAGAGAAAGAAATAGCGTCATATTATGCCAGGTGTTAACGATCGCATGGGTTATTCCACTTTCGTCTATCTTTCGATGCTGATGCTTTACACTAGGTATACTTTTATTTCGGCTCCGATAATTCAATTTGCGACATTTTGGACGTAGGTATTAGTTTCTTTCCATGAAGTAGATACCTAACTACTTAACAACTATAAATTTCTATTAATTTTTGTATGTAGCTCAAGGCTATTTTATTTAGAAAATTTATTTTCAAGCCTTGCCTCGCCGCAAGTGAAAAATTTTGAATGTTATTTTTATTTGAAAATAAATTTTCTACTTAACAACTAATTTATTTATTGTCCCGAACTATTTTTTTTTATTTATAATTAAAGCCGCCATAAATGTCGGCGGTAGTTTATTAATACTGACTGACAGGCCGGAGCAACCAGGCATCAAAAGCCGGCTTAGTGTAGAAGAGCCTTCACAATTTTAGGATTTTAATCTTATAATTATTTACCTATTTCTTCCAAGTTACTACTGCGAACATAAATATAACCTTCATTATCGTAAAGTCATTAAGAATTTAGGTAATTATTTTAATTTGAAACCTTCTATCGGCAGCGCAACCACTCGAAAAGTTTTAGGTGACTGAGCGCACAATTTTATCCAAAGTTTGTAGGTAAAGGACTCCGACCAAATATCAAAGGAACTTGGCCAGTAATTGCAAAAGCCGAAATCACGTCAGCTGCTCTTTTGTTGGAATAGTTAAATCTACGTCAAACCTTTGAGGGTTGCGGCTTACCAATATTATCCTTATACTCGGATATCTAATCTATTAAGGAAATGGGAAACTTGTTTGTAAGTTGGTACCTAGTTAGTTTTAAACGACATTTGAGCAGACCATTAGGTTAACGTTAAGTATCTTTACCATCTCAAATTTTGCATTTTAAAGTCTAGAGCGGTTATGCACTGCATCCGAACAGACTTCGAGGATAGACGGATCCTTGTATTCAGCCTACTATTCTCCACATTATTTTGTCAAAGTTTTATGTACATTTATTTTCTGATCAGAAAGTGGCTCCAGGCTCCGGGTGCCCCAACAATCTGTACCTAGTTCTTTAGGAGCCGATTTTATTGTTCAGTAGAAGTTACAAAATCAGTAATTTACTGCATTCTGGGATGCTATTTATTCTGCTCATCGTCCCGAAGGTTAATTCTTATAAAAACGTTCAATACTTAGTAAAAGTCATGTTCAATGAGGGAGATGAGGTGGCAAAACTAATATACTTTTTCAACGTTGTTTTCAACGTGCTAAATGAGACTGTTGTTCCTACCTTTTTGTTCCACCAAAAACTTCCGATTTGTTAAATGTTTCCGAATTAAATATACAAACAAACCCTTTTCATTTCAGTAACTTTGAAGTTTTTTTCCTCTTAAATAAATAAGCAAACGTTGGAATTAAAATTGTCTCTAGTGTTGATGAAAGTTTTGACTGAAACGCGTTAACTAAATGTTGCGCTGAATTTTCATTTCCATGAAACCTAGTTAAAACGCGGGAAAATTGTTCAACTACGGTGGCATATTATTCAATTTAGTTCCGTAAAAGTGTGGGAGTGTACTGAAAATAAAAACCAGTGCTAAATATAGACTTTTCTCGTTGCTCCCAAATTTCGCAAAGAGTTATTATTAAAGTGTTAGCCGCCATTTTACTATGACCCCTGACTTCACTTATAACTACGGTGTCTTGCCTGCTTTTGTATCTGCGAATAATTTGAAAATATTATAAAATACTTGATACAAGCTAATTCCCAAATAATCGTTCCTCAAAAGGTAAAGAAATAACCCTGTAGGACAACAGTAACTATCCTGCCATCCATCCGAACGTCCCTATGTCTGTCAAGACCCTTTATTTCTGGCAACACAGATCCTACACATCGCATCTCAATTGTCTACAGCAGTTCCAAAGTTGAAAAGATGGTGCTGGCATCTATGTTGTGCATTATCTCGGAAAACAACGACGAGTCCCTGTAACAAAACTCCATAGCTGCTAAAATAACACACGCTCTACTTTTTCCTCGACATCCAAATGGAATCGGAACTGCAGAGAACAGCTACCTATAGATATAATAGAAGGTACATAACTCATAAAACCAAAATGAGAGAGAACGACGACGATAAAAATTCGTTTCTGAAAACACACTTATCAGCTAATGTAAAAATGAGCTCATGAAATATGAACCGTTTGGGATAATATCCATGAAGAAGCTATTTAGAAAGTAATCTTCGGTCATATATTTTTAGTATTCCCTTGATCGACTGTTAGATTTTGTTCTTTGAATAATGTAGTAAAGGGCGGTCGCTTTATGAAGGAATTTCGAACTCTGTCTCTGTTGCGCCTGCGTATGTATTTCGTTTTATATTTACCTAGGAGTGACAGAGACAGAGAGTGTGTTTACCTTTTTACGAGACATATAAGTACCTATAATATAAAATTATTCTTTGTTCTCCTTGTAAAGCATGATGTACCTACAGGGATTCTACTCGTATATAGAACACTGTGGATATTTCAAGTTTTTGATCGAAAATATTTTACTTTTTATGGGTGTTGGCACCATTACAATGGACAAGGGTCTACGGTCACAGGCCTGCAGGTAAAACATAAAAACTTTCGAAAGTGTCCGTTTCAAAACACATCCGTTTCATTGCGGATTTCCCCTATTAGATTAGGAGGGGGAAGTTGGTTATCTTACCTCATTAGTACCAAGTGGAGACTTATATGGTGGAAAGAGTAGTAAGTCGGTCAGCCGCGATTCAGCCTGGGCCCGTCTGAGCTCAGCTCGTTTTTAGGGGAGCAATCGGGCCTGGGAACTTACCTCATCGAGTATCAAGTTTGGACTGATATGGTGGAAAGAGTAGTAAAAGTTATGCTAAAAAAAGTCAGTCAGCCTCAAGTCAGCCTGGGCTCGTCTGAACTCAGCCCGTTTTTAGGGGATCAATCGGGGCAGGGACGGGCCCAGGCTGACTCGAGGCTGACCGAGTTTTTTAGGCATAACTTTTAGTCTACTTTCTACCATATTAGTCCCAACTTGGTACTCGATGAGGTAAGTTCCCAGGCCCGAATGATCCCTTAAAAACGGGCTGAGTTCAGACGGGCCCAGGCTGACTCGAGGCTGACCGACTTTTTTTAGCATAACTTTTACTACTCTTTCCACCATATAAGTCTCCACTTGGTACTAATGAGGTAAGATGACCAACTTCCCCCTCCTAGTCTATATCCCTTTAAAATATATTAAACGCTGTTAATATAATACCTACCGAAGTATAGGTACTGAATTAAAAACAACAGATTTTATACACAGATAATAATTATAGTTACAAAAAGTGTTTAAATCTATCAAGAGTCTAATTTGCAAAATTTCCATTATGGAAAGAAACGTATGTAAATCATCTCAACTTACGTCTAAATATTACTATACTATATTTATTTGCATTGTTAACGGTCTGCCAACAGATTTGCGATTATAGTTTTCATTGTAAACAGACTCTACCTTTGATCGGCCCGGGATTAGAGGCGGACGCTTTGATAATAATATACTAATGCATTCTGTGTTGAAGATTTAAAACCATCCAAAATTGGATCCTATCCATAAAACGATTTCCTAATATACATTTGTATGTGTGGATGTTGAATTGATATTTCTCGGCATTTTGTATCATACTTTTTTATCTTTGAAAGTTTTTGAGACTGAAAACCCTGAATATTTTTATATCGGCCGATAATTCATCGCTCGCTCGCCCGTTCAACCGTTCGATTGGTAAGAACATAGAACGGTGATCGCATATTTGTTAGCAGCATACTCTGCATACGCCCCGTTCGTGCTCCTATATTCGAATTGCGTTTAAAGGTACGAGTTGGCAACGGGCGACATGAGGCGGCAGCGGACGACATGTCGCGGCGACGCTACTGGTTTCTATGAGACTCCCTACGCTCGCTCGCTAGCTTCGTGTCGCTGACTACGTACGTAGGGAGCTTCATAGAAATACATAGAAACCAGTAGTGTCGCCGCGACACGTCGTCCGCTGCCTCCTCATATCGTCCGTTGCCAACTCGTACCTGAAATACTGTTGGAAGTGTGCAAAGTTTCTATCATACAACGAATTCTGATGCTGACAAATGTCCGGCCACCATTATTTAAAGCAATCCATCAGAGTTAATATTCTACTCCTCACAAGCCGAAATTAGAACCACATAGGTACGTAAATAATGATAACCGGACGAAGACATCAACAAACGAACGTACCTACGTCAAAGTCGGATTACCGATTTGTCTTTCAACAATATAAACCGAATTTAAAACCGTGAAGCCCATCGTCGTCGTCGGTGAAAAAACTAGGATAAACCGATATGTCCTGGATCCGTCGGACAGGGTGGTTGCCTCCTCGACGCCTCGGAGTAGTTTTCGAAACAACGATACGTTACGACTAAGTCTACCTAGTTACGACTCGTAACGTTACGACTCGTAAGTCTACCTTGTTACGACTCGTATTGTTACGACTCGTAATGTTACGACTCGTAAGTCTACCGGGTTACGACTCGTAGTCTTCTGTCTCTACTCTTCTCTCTTCTCTCTCTCTCTCCTCGGCTTAGTGGACTGTATGTTCGCTCGTCCCTGCTTGTCTGCGCGCTCCCAAATAAAAACGCCTGATGTACTACTGTATACTTCTTTATTCATAAATGTTCTTAGTTCTATTTGAGTTCTTAGTTCCTAGTTCCAGTCAGGTGTCTTCAGCGCAGTGCAAACAGCTTCTGACTTTTACAAAAATACCCCTGCCTTATATTAGAAATGATTGCGCAACATCTATTACGCGTTACATTCGACTGAGGGTCCCACCTTGCATCTCACTTTATTATAGCTCTGACCCTGTCGCACTTGATATAGTCAAACGCGCCCGGTCAGATTTATTACACGAAAACTTATAATTTAACACATAAACTTATCTTAAAGCTATGTACATAAAAAACTATATACTAAGGTCGTCCTGTTCTCAACATCCTCCTCCCGGCGCAGCTCGCGTAGCCTCATCTTCTTCTTTCACGAGAACGGCGAGCTTACTGGTTGGCCTCCGGAACACTCCTGTTCTAGTTCGGACGTCGACGACTCGTACGCCGCCATCCGGTCCCGGGTAGGTTGATTGGACTTGACCGATGGGCCACACGTTCCTTGGTAGCGCTGGATCGACGACCACGACGATATCGCCGACTTTGAGCCCAGCCGTGAGGTTGGCGGGCTCCCCCCGTGGCACGAGCGTAGGTAGGTATTCGCGTACCCAACGCTGCCAGAAGGAGTCTGCGAGCGCTTGACTTGCTCGCCAGGCTCTGCGATCCGCGTCTTCACATGGGCCGGTAGTAGGCAGTCCCATTGATGTCCCCAAAAGGAAGTGGTTGGGGGTCAACGCCTCGGGATCGTGAGGGTTAACACTTACATGGGTCAAGGGCCGGGCATTTATAGAGTACTCGGCCTCGACGAGCAGTGTTCGTAGCACCTCTGGTGTCGTGACTTTCTCCCGTAGTGTCGCGGCGAGTGCAGTTTTCACGGAGCGTACGAGTCGTTCCCACGCTCCTCCTTGATTCGGCGCCCCGGGGGGGATGTACGTCCACTTCATGCGGTGAGCGAAGCCTTCAGCACGTAGAGCCGACGCCCACTCGGCGTAGGCACGCCCGAGCTCGGCATCGGCGCCTCTGAAGTTGGTCGCGTTGTCGGAGTACATCTGCGAGGGCCATCCGCGCCACGCCGCCATCCGTCGCAGTGCCATGATCGCTGAGTCGGTCGATAAGGATTCGACCAACTCGAGGTGCACCGCCCGTGTGGTTAGGCAGGTAAACAGCGCTCCCCAGCGCTTCTCCCGGCGCCGTCCGATTTTGACTACCATTGGGCCAAAGTAGTCGAGCCCGCAGTTGGTAAAGGGGCGGTGGAATGGGTCCACCCGCGCCCTAGGTAGGTCGCCTGTCGTGGGCGCGCGAGGGCGCGCCTTGCGCACTTTACAAAGCGCACATTGGTGTTCAACGGCGCGCACAGTGGGTCGTAGGTGTACGATCCAATAGCGCTGCCGTAGGTCGTTCGTCACGCGCTCCCTGTTGGCGTGACCGGCGCGACAGTGCTCCCTCAGCACTAGCAGTTTGGTGAAAGCGTGGCGGCCGTCTAGGATGACCGGCCTCTGCGTCTCGATCGGCGCGCTCGATGCGCCAATACGACCTTGCACCCGCAGTACCTCACCTTCTAGTACAGGATCGAGTGTGTAGAGTCGACTCGTCCGAGCGATCGGTCGCCCGGCCCGCAGTCGTCTCAGTTCATCGGCGAAGCTGTCCTCTTGAGCTCGCTGGATGAGCGCTCGTTCGGCACGTTCGATGTGACGATGTTCTAGGCGCGTCGTTCGGTGTCGGCACAGATCAATAAAGGTTAATACTTGCGCCGTTGCACGTACCAGCCTCTCGTAGGTAGAAAAACGAGACGGGTCTGGTGTCCACTGGTTCGACGTCTCGTCCCGCTCGCTCGTGTGCAGGACCTCTGGTGAGTCGTCGTCTTCGGTGGGCAATCGTTGGGTGGGCCACTCAGCCTCCGGGTTCCGTAGGAAGCTCGGCCCCGTGAACCAACGATCGTGTGCTGTAATCGTACCTGATCCTTGTAGACGGGTGGCGTCGTCGGCCACGTTCAGCTCGGTTGGCAACCAGCGCCACTCGTCTCGGTTCGTGTGTTCGGCGATCTCGCCCAACCGGTGGGCGACGAACGGGGTGTAACGCCGCGTGTCGTTCTTCACCCAGTGGACGACAGTCGCGGCGTCGGTCCAGTAGACGGTGCGCGCGATCTCGAACCGATGCTCCTTCTTGATAGCATCGGCGAGTCTCGCGCCGATCACCGCCGCCTGTAGCTCCAGGCGCGGAATGCTGATAGTGCGTTTCGGTGCCACCTTGGCTTTCGCGGCGACCAGGGCGACCGAAACACTGCCGTCGGAGTGTGTGGCGCGAAAGTACGCCACGGTGGCGTACGCACGTTCGCTCGCGTCACACATTACGTGAAGGTGAATTTCTCGCGCACTATCGAGTCCGTAGCATCGCGGTATGCGTAATTGGGTGATATCGCTTAGCTGTCGTAGCCATTCCGCGAAAAGCGCAGCTTCTATCGCGGGGAGGCATTCGTCCCACGGCACTTGCAGTTTCCAGAGAGACTGTAGTATGATTTTCGCACGCACTGTGTATTGACTTAGTAGCCCGAGAGGATCGTAAATAGACATGACGACACTTAGCGCTTCGCGTTTGGTGGGAGCACGTTTCGCGTCGCGTACATCGGTCGACACCCGATGCATTGCCGTGTTGAAGGCGAGTTCGTCATTTTTAGCGTGCCAATACAGTCCGAGGATTTTACTGTCCGAGCCGTCTCCCCCCAGTTGGGAGAGTCCCGTTGCGCGCAATTCACTAGGCACATTGTTTAACACATTGTCGCGATTAGAACACCATCCGCGTAAGGTGAACCCGGCCACCGCGTGCACTTCACGTACCTCGGCGATGGTACTTCGCGCGTCCGATTCACTGTTATAACTGTCCACGTAATCGTCCATGTAGTGGCTCCGCGTGATCGCGGCCAGAGCCCGCGGGTGCGTGTCGGCGCGCGTGCGAGCGTTGTGGTCGCGCACACTGTGCGCGAGGAACGGTGAGCTCGCCGCGCCGAAGATCATACTCGTCATTTTGTACGAGCGGGGTGAGCAGGATCGGTCTGCTCCTCGCCACAGGAACTGCTGGGCTGGCTGGTCCTCTCCTCTGATTTTCACTTGCAGGAACATTTCTTGAACGTCGGCTGTCACCGCGATGGCTCGTTCGCGGAAGCGGAAAATGATTCCTGTAAGAGAGAGAAGTAAGTCTGGCCCCTCCAGCAGCATGTCGTTGAGCGACACGCCGCGGTTCTGGTGTGCAGCGTCGAAGACAAGCCTCTTTTTCCCCGGCTTGTTCGGATTCTCCACGGCAAAGTGCGGTAAAAACCAGCTGACTCTGCTCGCAGTCTCGGCGCCATCGCATGGCACAGCGTAGCCTTTTGTCAGCAGGTTGTCCACTTGCGCTGTGTACTCGCGGGCGAATGCGGGGTCGGCGTCCATCTTCCTCTCGATGCCGCGCAGCCGGTTCGTAGCTGCTCCGTAGCTCGGCGGCATGACGACGTGATCGTGTCGCCATGGAAGTCCGACCTCGTATCCCACGTTTTTCTTCTTCACGGTCTCGTTGAAGATGTCGCTTGCTCGTTTGTCGGCGTCGCTGATCCGCGGTTTCGGTGCGACACCGAGGGAGTCGATCGCGAAGTGGCGCTCGACTAGATCGTTGAGACGTCGGTCGTGTTCCTCGCCGTCTCGTACGCGTATATCGGGTGCGTACACGTGGAGCACATTACCGTTGTCTCGGTAGATGGTGTTGCGTGGTGCTGTTCCGTGCACCACCCATCCCAGTTCGGTTCTTGACGCGGCCGGCTCGTCGGGTCCGCCAACACGTAGTTCTCTCGACACGATGAGGCCCCAGTGATCAGTTCCTATCAGGATACGTGGGTGTGCTCGTTCGTAGCACAATTCCTCGTCGCGCAGATTCTTCAGATGTCGAAGTTCGAGTAGTCTTCGAGGCACGGTTTGGCTTCGTAGTGTGAGGTCGCAGATCGTGCGACACTTCACTTTGAAAGGCGCGTTCTCGCCCTTCCCCCTCACGAAGATCTCCACCTCTTGGCTGTCCTTTTCTTTCTTCGATGTGTTGAGACCGCAGACGTTCAAAGGCCGTGTAGGCCTGCTCGCCCCGACGCTCGTGGCAAGTTCCTTGTCGATGAGTGTGATCGTAGCTCCTTCGTCGAGTAGCGCGTAGGTATCGACGTTTCCACGCGGCCCTGATACTGTCACGGGACACACTTTTAACAACACTTCACTGGTCGCAGAGTTCGCTGCGATTGCTAGCACTAACGCGTTATCACTTTCACTTGGTGACGGCGGTGTGGCGGAGCGCCGCGCGGGTGCGGGTGCTCTCGCCACCTGTGCTGGCGCGGATCGCGCGCCCTGTCCGTCCGTGGGCGCGGATCTCGCGCCCTCGCTGTCTTCGTGTAGAGTTGCGTGGTGGGGGCTGCGGCACTGTCGTACGCCGCACGCCTTGGCCTTGCAGTGGAAACGCCTGTGTTTACTAACCAGGCATTTGAAGCAGAGTCCCTTCCCCTTGGCCAGCTCCCATCGCTTGTTGATAGGTAGAGCGAGGTACTGCCGGCACTTCGGGAGGGTGTGTGCTTGCTTGCACTGCACACAGGTCGGTGCTTCCTCTTGCTCGTCCGTAGCGTAGACTGCAGTCCTCTTGCCTTTTGCGTTCGTGTTGCTGGTGGTTGGAGTCTTCGTTGTAATGGAGACTGAAGTGTAGTCGAAGCGCAGCGCCTTGTCTGCTTCCTTCATCAGGAAGCGAGAGAGTAGCACCACCTTCGGCTCCGATGATTCGGGGTAGTTCTCGGCGTAGTTACACCATTGTGTCCTGAGGTTCAGGCTTAACTTACCCAAAATGTCCCTGGTAAGCATCGGATTATGCAGGTATTGCATGCTGTCGACGCTCCTCAGGGTGCACACGACGTTCTGCACCTTCACCGCGAATATGTTCAGTTCCGTTGCCGTAGGTCCGGGTTTTGGCAACCTCCGTAGGTCGTCCAGCACTTTGTCGATGATAATTTCTGGACGGCCGAAACTCTGTTCGAGAGTTTGCAGGATTTCGTCGGGATGAGTCGCTGTGAAGAGTAGCGCCGCGACGGTTTCGCGCGCCTCGCCCTTCAAGCACGTTCTCAGCCGCAGGAGGTTCTCGGTCGGGTTGACGTTGTAGTATTTCGTCGAATCTCGTACCGCTGCTTTGAAGGCGAGCCACTCGCTCGCTGCTCCGCTGAAGGTAGGTAGGTCGCTGTTGTATCTACGCTGCGGGCGTGCCATCTGCTTCAAAGCATCAGCGAGCTCCTCGATGCCGTTTCTCCTGCCCGGTGTTCTGGAACGGTCTCTCCGTTCCCACGACGGTCTTTGTTCTTCGTCCCTCTGTGGACGTGGTTCGGGCTGCCGATCGACGCGCACAACTGGTGTGTTCCGCAGCCAGTTTCCGACTTTGGCATGAGCGCTGACCTCGTCGTCATCTCCCCGCACACTGCCCCTCCGCACACTGCCCCTCCGCACACTGCCCTCGTCTTCGATTTCGGCCTGTTGGACAGCGAGTCGCTTTTGTATTAGGTCAGCTTCCAGTTCGATTCCCTTTTAACTAGCTCAGCTTCCATTTGCTTTTTTGCTAGGTCAGCTTCCATTTCGAGTCCCCTTCGCCTGAGGTCTGCGAGATTCTCAGCAGCCTCAAGCTCGACGACACGGTGACGCAAAGTGGAGCTGGTGGAACGTTGACTTCGTACAGACTTGTTGGTTTGCGACTGCGTACGTTGCAGTCCCGACGTATGTGCTGGTAGTGTTGACGGTGACTCTGGTGGTTGAAGCGATCTCCTTCGCTCCCGTTCCTCTTGGATGCGACGAACTTCTTCCCGGTGTAGTCTTCGCTCCTCCCGTAGCTGCTCCGCTTGGCGCTGCTCCTCGACCTCCTTTGGATCGCCCTGACTCCGTTCGAGCCCCATCTTGATCGAAGATGGACGGCACACGATCCGTTCCGACGAGGTAGGAGTGGAGTGCGAAGCCTTGTTCCGTAGGTCCAAAGTTCAAAGATCCGGTTCTCGAAGGTCCAAATTGTCCTGGATCCGTCGGACAGGGTGGTTGCCTCCTCGACGCCTCGGAGTAGTTTTCGAAACAACGATACGTTACGACTAAGTCTACCTAGTTACGACTCGTAACGTTACGACTCGTAAGTCTACCTTGTTACGACTCGTATTGTTACGACTCGTAATGTTACGACTCGTAAGTCTACCGGGTTACGACTCGTAGTCTTCTGTCTCTACTCTTCTCTCTTCTCTCTCTCTCTCCTCGGCTTAGTGGACTGTATGTTCGCTCGTCCCTGCTTGTCTGCGCGCTCCCAAATAAAAACGCCTGATGTACTACTGTATACTTCTTTATTCATAAATGTTCTTAGTTCTATTTGAGTTCTTAGTTCCTAGTTCCAGTCAGGTGTCTTCAGCGCAGTGCAAACAGCTTCTGACTTTTACAAAAATACCCCTGCCTTATATTAGAAATGATTGCGCAACATCTATTACGCGTTACATTCGACTGAGGGTCCCACCTTGCATCTCACTTTATTATAGCTCTGACCCTGTCGCACTTGATATAGTCAAACGCGCCCGGTCAGATTTATTACACGAAAACTTATAATTTAACACATAAACTTATCTTAAAGCTATGTACATAAAAAACTATATACTAAGGTCGTCCTGTTCTCAACACGATATTTAATAAACTTTTTAATATTCACACGATTTGTTAACATAGTTACATTTTCTCGGGTCTTAAGCTACCATCCTCCATCGTACCTACGCACCGGATTGTAATATTCTTTGTATAGAAAGTCACAGAAGTGCGTCTACCAATCCGCATCGTACGGATTGCTCGAATCTCCTACTTTCAATACAAAAATATTACGATCTATTTGATGCGATCCGTCCGAAGCGCACGATGCCGAAAGGTGGACGCTTAGTAGTATTTATTTTCTTGTAACATGTTACAATGGTCTTGGCTGCGAAGGGACTGGCAATCAAAAATACGCGATAAAGACCCGAAAAAATATAACTGTGTTAACCGATATTTAAGTCTTGAAAATGCTCGAAGCAGTTTTCCGCGAAGCAATATTAACAAAGCAAAATAATATCCACGAAAAGCAAATGCTATTTTTATTAGGCAACTAACTGCGTCCCGATTCCGTGAGGTGAATATAGCTTTCTAACGGTAAAAGATTTTTTTAAATCGGTCAAATAGGTTTTGAGTTTATTCATTACAAACAAACAGACAAACACAAACACACACAGCCACGCCTAAAACTAAAATTAAATTGTCCCATATGAAAGGAACAATTCAGATTTTTCTTCTGTGTTCGCGATGTTGTATTAAAATTATGTTTATTTTATTGTAATTAACTAATGAATGACCGTTTGTATTGTTAACTAAATTGTTGATGAAATTTAAGACATTTTTCGATGTGAATCGCGTGGTGTTTATTACTTTTAGCATTGTTCGAGACCTTTCCAGGTCCCTTCTCAATCAATCCTAAAGAAGGGACCTGAAAAGGTGTCAAAACGTTGAGCGTTGTAACAATGCTAAAAGTAATAAACACCACGCGATTCAAACCGAAAAATGTCTTAAATTTCATGAACAATTTAGTTAACAATACAAACGGTCATTCATGAGTTAATTACAATAAAATAAACATATTTGATGGTATATTTATTTGTATAAATATGTATTTCAAATTATGAGATTCAATGGTTTTGGTTTGTGACCACATAAATTAATTGGCAATTTAGAAATTAATACAAAAGCGATAGGTATGCATGACCGAACAAGCAATGTAATAAACGAAATATTTAACACTGAATTTTCCAGCTAAAGGCAATAAATCCTATACGTATTAAGATTAAATTAAATCATAATAATTAATTTAATCTATACTATTTACTATAATCTATACTAATATTATAAAGAGGTAACGTTGGTAACATGTATGTATGTATGTATGTATGTATATTGGGGGTAATCTCCGAAACTACTGGACCGATTTCAAAAATTCTTTCACCATTAGAAAGCTATATTCACCCTGAGTAAGATAGGCTACTTTTGATCCCGATATTCTCACGGGATCGGGACTTACGCGGGTGAAACCGCGGGAATCTGCTAGTATTAAGTAAATGACTGCTGTAATTTGTTCAGCTGATTAGGGCAGTTTGTTAGTGGGCCAATCTCCGTCTGCTATTTTTACGTTTTGATGTAGGTAGGTACATTGTTGCTGCATTCGCCATAATCCCAATAGTTCCCCCAGTAGACGATCTATTGCTACTACATTACTATAGCCCAAGTAGTTTTCATGCGTAGATCTCTCAATAGTTCTATCCAATGCATTTAATAGTGCAGACAAGGATAATCGCCTTCTTGGTGTCCTCTTCATAGTTTGCAAGTAAAATATTGTTATTGAAAAGGGCCTCTACGGTATCTCTCTACGAGTATAAGGTAGGACTTTGGCTCTACGCTCTTTCAAAGGTCCGGGGCTCCATAGCCCCATGATACTGCAAGTTGTGAATAAGTAACTAAACAAGAATGATTGTAACTCCTTCATGCAAAAACTACTGAACTGATTGCGATGAAACTTAGTATGCAGATAGCTGGATGCCTGAATCAACATAAAAATAGCTGGAGATAGGTGTGGTGGATTGGGTGTGGATTAGGTGTGATGACCCAGTAAGTCGCGTGCAACCGCGGGGCGCAGTTAGTTGGTTAAGTTAACTTTAGTGGCCGGATCCTGTTTGTTGACATTTAACAAACTAACTTAACCAGTAAATTGTATTAAATTCTAATGTATGGGCGCGTAACTGAGTTGTTTTAGAGTATAGGTTATTTCCGTTGAAATACTAGAGTGAGAAATATTTAAAATCGCTCAAAAATCAGGCCATAAATTTAAAGTATGGCTACAATCCCTAATATTATATAGGAATCCTTGTGTAATTTTATTTATTTATATTTTTATAAGTAGGTTACTTATCTTTAATTTTACTGTAGTTTAGTGGTAGAATAGTTCAGTGGTTTAGAATATGTTGATAGGTATGAAGTATGTCATATTTTCATAATGACAGTTTTGTGTTGATGTTAATAGAAAAAAAAAACTATCCCTAATACTGGATCTCACCAGCCTAAGTACCTACTTAGAATAATTTGACTCCCATGGGTCATCTCATTTAGTATTTGCATTAATTATGATAACAAAACAATACAAAAACTTAGAATAACTCAAAGTTTAAATATTACCATATCTACTGACAGTGCAAATGCTTCAAAAAACGAATTACCGAAAATCAAATTAGGTAGGTACATATCTGTTTCTAATGATTTTTATTAGGATTTGTATAACCTACGTAAATATGTAGTGCTACAGTTTATATCCCAACCTATAATTCTGGGATTATAATATGATCACAACATTTTTTTAAGCGACTAAGCTTGTGTTACGGTGACTAGACAACGGATATAATACTTTTGGAAGTACGAGATGATGTGTACCTCCAAAGGGAAGATCTTCCACCGGGCAGGTGGTTTTTGCCCGGTAGGCCGCGGCCCGACGTTCTCTCATCGGGAGTTGTATATGAGCTTATCTCGGAAAGAATGTTGATAGCGCGATTCAGGATTTCATACTAGTAACGCCATCTAGTTGATTCTGTGGGCGTCCGCCACATACTTATATTTATTTTTCTTTTGTAAATACATACATATTATACATAGAGGGACACCCAGACCAGACACAAATATTTATTTTTATAAGCATAAATACTTGCACCCGGCGGGAATCGAACCCGCAACCTCCTGCATTGCAGTCGCGCTTTCGCACGACGCGCCACAGAGGTCGACATACGACCGATTAATTCGACTTAGGAAAAATATTAGTGCTTTTTACGTCACGACAAGTTAGAACATTTTTCCTAAGTCGAATTAATCGGTCGTATGTCGAACGAACATAAGTTAAAAAATAAAATCCTACTCATAGATACTCGTACATGTAATTATTATCTAATTTTCTGTTTCATTTTTCATTATTAATATTATTTAATATCATTTTATACGACCATTAACAAAAAAAAAGATCAAATCAATACCTCAAAATTAGTACCTTCCAAGGTATAAAATAAAATTATATGTCTCGATAGAAAAACAAACAAACGATATCGGAAATAGTGTGTGCTTGTTGATTTTGTTTGATTGTAGGATTATAAATATTGAAACATAAATACCTACTATGGTTTTAAAGAGAATTGATATCAGTAATAAATAATAATGTAGGGTCACATGGGGCATTTGCACTACCAGGGCAAAAGCAATAAAGGTAATTTCAAATAAAGTCATTAAAGAAACGTATTTCCTTAGACTCTACAAAGGTACTACGGTAATTCGGGAATAAGGTAGAGTCGAAGGTTAGCGGTTTCTTTAATGACATCTTTAGCAAAAGGTATTGCAAATACCCCATCTGACCCTACCTATATTTCATTAAAAGTTGATACCCGTATGCCGTATGATTTGTCCCTGACGTTGAAAAGACACCAATAAAATAAACTATTAGCTCCAGACAGGACAAATAGACCATTTTCATATAAACATTTTGATGTTTCGACGTCCTGTTTATGGCTAGTTACGTGGGAAACAAATGTCTTGCCATGGCGCCTCCGCCCGGCCGCGGCAGATTGGGAAGACCCAAGAAGTGCTGGCTTGACGTTGTAAGATCGGATATGCGTGCAAATGGCCTCACTACACGGGATGCCGAAGATCGTGCGAAGTGGAGACGTAAAAGTAGGAAAGCGGACCCCGGGCTCTCGAGAGGGATGCAACCGGGAACAACGCTCGGATGATGATGATGACGTCCTGTTTATGACGACCTCTGTGGTGCATAGTGTGAATGCCCGACTGTAATGCAGAAGGGTGCGTATTCGATTCACGTCGAGTGCAAGTAATAAATACTTTAAAATATTTTTATTTCTGGTCTAGGTGTCTCTCTATACCTATGTAATATGCATATATTTACAAAAGATCTTTTTTTAGGTATTAGGTGTATCCGTAGTCTGGTTACCGTAATACAAGCTTAGCTTACTAGATGTCGCTGTGTGTTGTTCACAGAGTTTATTCATTTATTTGATGTCCATTTCTTGTGCGCTAAGGGAAGGTAATTTAATTAATACTGTGGCTACTAGACAACGGATATAGGTACCACATATTATACCTTTTGACATGCTTCATAAAAATACACAGACCACAAATATGTCTAAATTGCAATCGGGCCTTAGCCCGACGCGCCATAGAGGCCGTCCTTTTTAACCCCCAACGGAAAAAGAGGGGTGTTATAAGTTTGACGTGTCTGTTGTAATTGTCCAAAAATAGTACAGATGCAATGATACTTAAGCAGCATTATAGTTCTGTGGCTAAGGAGTGACTATGGTGACATAACATCACAAGCTCCTTTGTAGGACCAGTACAAAGTAAATATTTTAGAATAATAATGTTTTTAGTTTTGTTGTCCTCTCTCAAGAATTAGAAGTTTTTCTCTTTGAGCATAATTATGTAGAGTTTTGGTTGTTATTGTTTTTCTATCTCTACCTACATAATTTTAGGCACACACATATGATTGACGTGACCTTCGTTTGACGTCAGAGTTAATGGCATTCATTTTTAATTTAACTTCTTTTTTCGTAACGGAATAGAATTTTTAATAAAAACTTTTGCATCATTTTATTTCGAGTTCAAATTGAAAATGTTTTCACTGATTTTTTTCGATGAAAAGGAAATTATGTTAGATAGGTAGTTAAGTGTAGCAATAATATACCTTGGGTACAGTTTTTTTTTACGGCTTTATTTTTTACTTAGTACGAAGTTAATTGACTAGTAGGTATAATTGACTTTTATCATTACAAAAAAATAATAAAAAAATGGAACCCGTTTTGTCCTCAAATCCCCATTGTTTCTGGTATCAGCAAGCAACGGGAGTGCAAAAAGTTCCCAAATTCCTATTCATAGGGTTTTTTTAAACAAAGGTACAGTTAGAATCGGACTATCTATACCCGCCCAGTATTTAAGGCTTTGACGACTATATGTACTTTTATATAATACTAGCTGACCCGGCAAACGTTGTTTTGCCTTATAAATTATAGATAGTAGCCGATTCTCAGACCTACTGAATACGCATATAAAATTTGGTAAAAATCATGACGACATGGACATGGTGACATGGAAATTTTATATATTAGATCAAACCTTACGTAGACATCCAAAGTTAGTTTTTAACCCCTGCGAATTAACCTTTTACACAATAAAAGAAGACAATCTCAACCGAAGATTGAAAATTCTAGATCTGGTCATTTCAATCTGTTCTGGTAATTGGTAATGGTACACCGTAGGTAGCAAACTACCAAAAACTGGAAGTAACTATCAGGTAACTCAATCTGGCGTAAGCCCGCATACGAGTTCAAGCTAGACATTTCTAGGCATTTGCTATTTTCTTTTTCTTTTCCATTTCCTTTAAATTTCTAATTTTGTTATAAGTTACCTTAGGTACTGACAAAACTATACAAAAATACAGAAAATAGAAAATATACAAAAATACAGAATCACATTGCTCTCACAAACAAAATAAATATTCTTTCACAAAAAAATGTGGCCCTATAAATATTTTTCACCTTCAAGATATCAAAATACTTTCTCATTTCTTTATAAAATACGTCGGTACTAATTTTAACTGAGTTATATCAAGCTGAACACCTGAGCTTGCCTTTTATTTCAGTACAGAGATAAAATTCTTAAAGGTTCTTCTAGAGTATGCATCTGATCAAAACTTTTTGATAAAATATTTTTTCCATTTTCCGATTTTACAAGGACCTTTTGGCATAGCTTAATGAATTTTTAAAATTTAATTTCTATTAGGTTTTCCAAATACTTTATATTTGATTATTATATGTGATTATACCCCCCCCCCCCCCCCCCATAGATGTACTATACTATAGGGTTAGAATAAATTGACAAACCTAGATATTACTTTGAAAAAAAATAGGTATTGTGGATATACGATAAAAAACAAATTAATGACAATACAAATTCAATTACAAAAGCAAAATTATTCAGAATAAAGAAAACAAATAGTGATATTTCTTATCGCCTATCACACAGCACCGCGGCGTAAACTGTTTAAGCTAATGTAAACTGTGCTATCACTGTCTAGCAAAGTGCTTAGAATACAGCATTCCACGTTTAAAATTTAGAAAAAGGTACGAAACTCTTTACTATTTTTTGATTAAGGATCATTGAAAAGGTGTTTATGTACTTTCTATTACCTAGTAAAAGTATTTTAGTTCTAAATATTTCAGACGTTTACGTTTCATAAGAAAATATGAATTCCAGATGTTTCTTTTCTTTCCTTCAATATTTACTGATGGTTATTTTATTATACCCTGTTTAATAATAATAAACGTTAGATACCTACGATTTAACTATGTGAAAAAAGGTCTTGACAAATAGAAAGACATATTATGGGCAACCGTGTGAAATTTTATGTCAATAGCCGCTCTCATGCGTAATGTTATGTATTATTAAATGAACCAAAATTAACTGTATAAAAAAAAACGACTGTATAATATGTGGGAATGGGGCACTGAATAATTATGGATAGAAGGCCTCGCACTGAATTTTGTGCCTATTTGATCTGCGCCATGTTGCGCTGTTGTCGCGCGTTTTCTATTGGCAGTGATGGTAACCATTACTTTCAATAATCGGCACAAAGATCTAATGTCATTTTGTATGGTATAGCAATTCCAGCGTAGGTACTTGTATAGTTTCATTTCAGTGGAATGGGGTATTCCTTCAAGATTATGCGGATTTTATTTTCTACGTAATTATTATTATGAGAATCGCAAAGTGTCGTAACATTTATTTAACCAACGATAGTTTATCAGCTGACAGTGTAACGCTACGCTAGCAAGGGGTTCTAGAAATGCTGTGCGAAACGTAGACCATTACTTTTCAGATCACTAATTACTGTCAATCCTAAAGAAGAACCTGAAAAGGTTTCGAAACGCTGAGCATTGAAACAAAGCTAATACACCAAGCGATTTAAACCGAAAAAAGAGTTTGATTGCTACCAATTATAACTTGTAAACATTATTTCTTAGTGTTAAACCACACTTAGGAAATACAGCTTTTTTTTAAATGCTTTGAAAACTCTAGTTACCCGGCAGGATTCGAACCCGCGACTACTGGTAATCCGAACCAGAGCGTTTGGCCGCTTCGCCACAGCTAACCCTCCCGCTAGGCCGAAATTAAGAAAGCACCTCTTCGTATTCTTGCAAGAAAGGGGATAAGTTCTTTATGGGGGGCGTTTGTAATAAATAATAATAAATTCTGTTAACATCATAATGCGCCATCTAGCTCCATAGTAAGCTACTAAGCTTGTATTATATTATAGACAAATTATACTTATATTTTTTTTGTATTGTATACCTACTTATATCTGTTGTTGGCCTTTCCATGAAACGATCCAACAGCAACTTTAAGTTACTGCAAATAACAGATTTCGCAGAACTTTACTGCGAAATAACATAACTTCCCCCGATTCCCGCTGAGTAGGTATAACCTACCACTTACCCCTGAATAGCATTCTATTTACCGATAATACTATGTCATTATCGGGGTGAGTAAGTACCAAAACAATGGTGTGGTTGAATTGATTAAAGGATTTTACCTGAGCTGTCACTTAAAAGGACATTTTAACCCCGAGTTGAGAATTTATCTGACCTTTTTAATCTTTTTATTTAATCAACGTTTCCATAATTTATGATGCCGAAAGCGAATGAACAAAAATAAAAATATTTACATATGTACCTATCGTTCGTAACATGAACAATATTAGGTATAGTTTTTAATTGAATTGCAGCGGCCCGCGGGATCATCCGCGTAAATCTAATTTTTACGGGAATATCGAGAAAAAAATTGAAGGACACTAAACCAGAGTTTTATTTACCTACATATCTGACATAAGTAGGTACAGAATTCTGTCCCTACATATCGTCGGTTCAGTGATTCTTTTTGTTTGAAGAATATAATAAACAATCCACACCACTACACGAAAAGAAGAAGCATCCGGTATACCTACTATAAGGCACGCCAGGCGGCGGCGCGGCGCCGGCGCGGGCGTTCCCTGTGATGTCCGTCCGTTGTCCGGATTGTCCGTTGATCCAACTGACGGCATACCCTGGCTGGGCCCACTTACTTTACTAGTAGTAGTAGTGGCGCGTCTTGCCTGGTTGCAATGCGGGTTCGATTCCCGCCGGCAAGTATGTATGCTTAAAAATAAATGTTGGTATAATAAGTATGTATTACAAAAGAAAAATAATGTTGAGTATTATATCCGTAGTCTAGTCACCGTAACATAAGCTTAGTAGCTGACCACGGGGTCAGATGGCGCTGTGTATTGTTAACAGAATTTATTATTTATTTATTTAATTTCCTACTGCGCTGTCAAACAAATTTTAAATTTCGAATGTCGTTATTTTGACACTATACCCAACTATACCCTATTTCAGAAACTTAAATCAAAAATGTAAACAAAGAACTGTCAATTTTAAAGAAAAATGTAAATAAACCGCTGTCACTTTCAAATAAACAAATGGGATTTTTGTTTTCGTGAAAAAATAGCGATCGGTCGTTTGTTCGTTCGTGGAAAGAAAATCACATTTTTAAAGTAACTAAATTGAAATGATTTTACCAAGAAAAAACAGTAGGAACTAGGAACTAAAGTAATCTAAAGAAAACCGTCCGAAACACCAACAGGTAGCAAGCAAACCTTTCAGAAAACAAAGCAATCTACTAACAAATTAATTGTCTGTCAGTCAAGCACTGACAACCCAATAAACGTACTGACTGACGGGGGTGGGGCCAATTAGGTGTGGTGCCTATTACACATTCGATCGTGAAGGAATCTGAGAACGACCCAGTGCGAACAATAATACTTTTAATCAAGTGTAATTTTATGTATCACGTATTCTGTGTGGTGCGTTGGACGTCCACCAACGAGATGGACGGACGACTTGGTTAAGGCCGCGGGTTTACGGTGGATGCAGGCCGCTTATAACTTAAGCATCTGGAAATCTATGAGGGAGGCTTATGTCCAGCAGTGGACTTCTTACAGCTGAAATGATGATGATGACATATTCTGTTGATGTAAATCTATTTAAACCAGACTTCCTAGCACTTAACCTTACACATAGCCCTTAGCTTTGGTTTGAGCTAGAAAACTACTTTAATATCTAAAACCAATTAGCTCACCCTTTACTTCCATCTACATTATCGAAATATCATCGACAAGTAGGTTTCAAAGTAGGTATCAATATATAGGAGCTTGCCGATGAAGAACTGCGTCCCGCGGTTTCACCCGCGTAAGTCCCGATCCCGTAAGAATATCGGGACCAAAATTATCCTATGTTACTCCTGGATAATGTAAATTTCTACTGGTGAAAGAATTATTGAAATCGGTCCTGTAGTTTCGAAGATAACCCCCAATAGACATCCTACTTCCTACTAATATTACAAACGCGAAAGTTTGTATGTATGTATGTTTGCATGTCTGTATGTGACTCCTTCCCTCAATAACTACTGAACCGATTGCACTGAAACTTGGAATATAGACAGCTGGAGACCTGGAATAACACTTAGGCTACTTCTAATCCCGAAATTCCCGCGGGAACGGTACTTACGCGGGTGAAGCCGCAGGGCGCAGCTAGTACTTAAATACATACATACATTCAAACATGTTACAAACGTTACCTCTTTAGAATATTATTATTAGTTTAGTATAGATAATGACAGGTATTTTTTCCACTGCCTCGGTAAATCATAATTCATTCAATGACAGTTTTACAATGATACTTATCTGATAATTGCATTTAATTGGGTGATGTATGTATTACTCATATGGCTGATGATTTTCCACACTGCCATTTATCGTGCGATATCGCGATTTATATCATTTTGGATTTTATAGTGTTTAAATCGTTGCACTATATTATTTAGATAAGAGGACATTTGATGAACGATGACGATTTCAAAATCTTTGATAAGGTCCTGTTGTTAATGTGGATTTGCGTTTACTTATCCCCAGTGCAGAGTTATGCATTTGCTACAGATAGGTACATACAAGCTAGCATTTGATCTCATCTCACCTGATGGGAAGCGAGTATAAGGTCGACGGTGTTACATGCAACCTTTTCACTTTAATAGTCGCCTTCCACCGCGAGCGGAGCGGAGCCATTAACTCCGCTCGCTCGCGCTACGATTGTTTCCATAGCGCGAAAGAGTTGTATGACTATGAAAACAACCGTTGTATGTTAAACTGACACATTTTTAATTCTGCTCCGCTCGCAGTGGAAGGCCGGCATTAGGCCGTATACAGAAAGAAAGCTGGAAACTTATAAGCGCTGACAAGCGCTTACCAGCGCTTGTCAGCGCTGGTGACCCGCGCAGGAAAATGTATGAACCCGCGCCGATAAGCACTGATTGGTGCCGACAAGCTTCAACACGCGCTGGTCAGCGCTGGGCGGCTGACGTCATAACATCGTCCGATGAGTCCGACATTCTGCCTCAACCTGCTTCCTTTGTGTAGAACGGACCAGCGCTGGCAAGCGCTTATAAATTTCCAGCTTTCTTTCTGTATACGCACTAAGACTCCAATGTTGTAGTTTAGGAAGAATATCTACACAGACAGTCTAGTGTACCTACTGATATTTATATATATTTTATTTATATTTTATATTTATATATATATATATACAGTCTAGTCTACCCCAGCGTCTACATCTGTGCCAACTAGACTACACGAGTTCTCTCCACGAGCGACGAATTTAAGAATATCTTTCCTTGTCTACTGTTTTAGATTTAGGTTTGTTTGAAACGCCATCTATATATTTACAACTAGCCGACCCGACAGACTTTCTCCTATCCGTTAAATAAAAAAAAAAACGAACCCTATTACCTTACTCTTCCCTTCTACTACCACTCTAAAAAAAAGTATCCAATGTCCTCCTTAGGGGTCACCTCCCCACCAATTGTCAGCCGTTCAGCCGGTTTTAGTGTACCTAACACGACTTTCTCTTATATATATATAGTAGATATTCTACCCTAGAATATTTGTCGGTCCAGGTTTGGGCGATCTGGATTTGGACCGCGGTCCCCCACTTGCCTACCGCCGCTATATAGCTTTATTGGATAATTAACCTAATGTAGTTTACCTAATTGAAGGGAGGCAAAATAACGGTTATGTGTTGACATTCTCTTGGATAGTACCTATCAGTTACGAGTAAAATTACCTATTCACAGTTGGAGTAGGTACAAGATAGATAATAATCACATAGATATAGATAGAACGCTTTATTGTAGGTACTTACCAAAAATAAAATAAAAATCGGATTACTTACAAGCTGCTTTAAACGAGGTTTGTGACTAAAATCAGTTTATTATTAGAAGACACTGTAACTTTAAATTAGTATATATTTATTAATAAATAAACTAGCTGAGTCCCGCACTCACCCACGTAAATCCGGATCTCGAGGGAATTTTAAAAAACCCTTTCTTATCGGATGCCTCCATCATCTAAAGTGCACCAAATTTCATCTCTCAGTAGAGAGCTACTAACACACAGCCTAAGCCGCTAATAGTAATTAGCGGCTTAGGCTGTGTGTTAGTAGATCAATCAGTCAGTCAGTCACTCAGGACAAAGCATTTTAGAGATATTGATTGTCATATTTGAGCACTTCTACTTCCCAAGGGTTGTACGAAAAACATTGGTATTCGCTCGTAACCGAGCAAGTTGGAGCCGTATTTTTAAACCACTGGAATTGAATTCGTATGCGAAAGTTCAAATTTCGCATGCTTGCTCTCGCCCGTTGTGCATGTACGTGAGCGAGATTACGCGGCCTTTCGCATACGAAAGAATATCTAACTATTTAAAGTTCCAAAAACGTAGAACAAAAGTTGTTCGCCTTAAAACGGTTATAAAATACCATATCCCATTTAGCGTTTTGTTCTCCGAAATATATCTCAGGGCTTTCACTCTTATTATATAGTAAATCAGTTGCTTTCATCTTTGTTTAAGAATTTAAAGACAATGGAATTAATTAGAGTGGTGAAGGTGAAATGTTAATTAATAATTCAGGCCTAGTATGGATTGAATTTGAAATTGTGTATGAGTTAGTAACAAAACTGATGTTCTATTTCGCTATAATATAGAGAATGGGTTTCAGGGGCGGTAATTTATGCCTGGTTCCAGGCATCTAGGTTTTGTTGTTGTTCTACAAGTTCTAGAACTTCTAAATAGTATTCTAGAAAACTTTCATTTTAATTTTAGACATTTTTACAATCAAAATTGTACGGCGTAGGCGCTCAAGCAACTTTTGATTCATGGCCCAGCACCTATACCATCCTCCTAGCAAAGTCAGCCAGTCAATATACGTCTAGAGCCATTTCTGGAGCTAGCTAAGCTGTCGGTTACCTTACTATGTTTTCCTTTACCGTAAGAGTGATGTTATTAGCGCACATAACTATTTCGTAAGAAAAAAGACATTGGCATTGGTGCGTGGTCGACTGGGATTCGAACGTATGACCATCGGAATGAAAGTTGAGGTTTCTACCACTAGACTAAACTCTCTTTTTCTCTAACTTACTTTCAACTCTACACATTTATGTTTCACATTTCTTTTTTTTTCTTATTTTTCACTCATCATCATCACAATCTATACCTACATAATAATATGTGATCAGGACCACAAACTTAACAAACACAACACGTCTCATGTGAGCGTGGTTTTGGTCGTCGGCATACACGATGGATTTGGTATTTTTTGGCATGATCAAGAATAAACCCCACATTTTCCCAAAGGTTGTTTTTTTTATTTTCAGTTGAAATCCATTAATGAGTTGCGTGGTTGGACCATCGATATATTTTAACTCCTTTATTGTTTAAGCCGAATTACTGTTGAAACGCTTTCTAATCCGGTATAATCATTGTGATCCCAATAATATTCTATTGAAAAACCTCTGAAATGCCAGAATTGAATAAATTATAAAAGTAACAAAACAGGAATTTAGCAAATTATCGCTGGCGAGTGTTTTTGCGAAAATATCGGTTATTCCATCTTATTCGTTTATCATACGTTTACCCTCGATTTGACTACACCCCGGGGATCAATGGGACTTTTTAATGTAATCTAGTAAGTTATATAGGTACCTAGTAGCATAGTTTGGGGCTAGATGGCATTGTACGCAACGTCCTGCAATATATATTTATTGGGTCTGTCCCTTCAGTTTGTTCTTTTTTGCCACCCATGTGGCAGATGGAAGGATTTTTAAAATAATCCAGGTAGTGTTTCAAAAAATCTTTCTAAAATTCTGCTACGGGCAGTTGTATTTTTTGCAGGAACTATCAACGTTTTTTAATAACTAATAAATAATTATAAATCCGCTAATTCGTCCCACTGCTGGGCAATGGCCTCCTCTTAGAGTGGTTAGGCAGTAAGGCCACGGGAGCCTATTTCAGAATGGTGAATGTCCCATGCCTTCGGACCGTGTGGTGAGGGACGGGACATGTCGGTTTCCTCACGATGTTTTTCATCACCGTAAGAGCGATGTTTTAGCACACATAACTTTTTCTTAAAGAAAATATATCGGTAGGCGTGGGCCGGGATTCGAAACCACGTCTCTCGGAATAAAAGTCAGAGTATCTACCACTAGACCAACACCGCTCTCCTAATAACTCCTTATTATTCAAAGTAAATGTTCAACTGAAAACCATTCTAGAACGAATATTTCGAAGGTTTAGGCAATACCAGCGATTTCTGTTTGGGACCGATAAAAATTTGCCAATTTTTCTTACGACTTACTTTATTGTTAGGTTCATAAGTATTTTTCTGACGTCATATTTATCACTTACTGCCTCTGCAACCCGTGATTACACCCGAAAAAAGTATCGAGCCTGTGGGAAACCATATAGTTCTAGTAAATAAGAAGGTTGTGTTTCTACCCGACTCCCGAAGGAGAGTTATGATTTCGAGCGTAGGTATGTATGTGGGTGGGTGAGTGAGTAGTACCTATGTATGTATGTACCTATATGTATCCAATTTTCGTTAGTCACTCTCTGTCGCCTGAACGGTTCGAAGGATTTTATTTCTGTTACCAGCTGCGTCCCGCGGTCATTCCCGCGTAATTCCCGATCCCGTGGGAATATCGAGATAAAAAGAAGCCTATGTTACTCCTCGTTATGTGGTTTTCCTGTTTATAATATTAGTGTAGACTATGTTTTGCCGTGTATACCTAGAGGTGCTAAAGTGGGTGGGCCGTCGACGGTCGTTTTCTAAGCCTGACCTTCTATGCAAACTCGCCTGTTCTTTGTAAAACGGGCTTTGACACGTATCAAAGAAATGTCAAATTTCGCTACAGTAATTACTATTTTAAAAATTTTAATGTTATAGAAAAGTAAAAAATTAGTAAGATTAGTAAAAAAATCCAATACCGAGGTACCTACTCTATTGGAGTCTAAGTAAAAGGGCCCCGTTTTTACCGTCTAGGTACGGAACCCTAACAATGAATTACAAATTTGAGAATGTTAATGTTTCACTACACGTACTAATTAAGTTAAATAGAACATTCCATTATTCTGTTACACCCTCATTTAATGGAGTAATGGCCGCCATTAATTGTACTTTGAGATTCTAAGTTAATTCAGTTAACATTTTTACACACACTAAACTAAAACGGCTGAACGAATTTCAATGAAATATAAGAAAAAGTCAAGGTGAAATTTTAACTTATTTGATGGTTAACGTTTTTTTTTCGATTTCCTACGTACACAGGACGTTTTGATACGATGAATCTATACTAATACTCGTATTATAAAGAGGTATAACGTTGGTAACGTGTGTATGTATGTATATTGGGGGTAATCTCCGAAACCACTGATCCGATTTCAAAAATTCTGAAACCATTAGAAAGCTACATTCACTCTGAATAAAATAGGTTAAATTTAATCCCGATATTCGCACGGAATCGGGACTTACGCGGGTGACACCGTGTGACGCCGCTAGTTTTAGATATAAGAACGGTACTTTTCAATAACTTTTTACAACAATAAGTTATGTGACCAATTACATCTCGGTCCACACGTGAACATTTATCTTTACCACTGACGATAGTTTATCACTAGATGGCGCTAGTTGTAAAAATGAAACACGCTTACCTACGTTGCGTTTTACCGTGAAAAATCACGTTTGTTGTATGGGAGTCCCCTTAAATATTTGTTTTATTTTATTTTTAGGTTTGTTTGTTTTTTGTTAAAGCGGCTAATTCACCATCTGTGAAAGTTTCAACTGTCTAGCTATCACGGTTCATGAGATACAGCCTGGTGAAAGACGGACAGACAGACAGACGGACAGACAGCGCGAGCGGAGTCTCAGTAATAAGGTTCCGGTTTTACCCTTCGGGTACGGAACCCTATAAATGAGTTACATTTCATATCAGTATGGCGAAAACTTGAAAACTGAAGAAAAATCTAAAAATCTAGGTTTTATTTAGTTGTGTTAGGTTTTAAAAGAATTACAGCATAAATTGGTATCTTTTTCAGAAGTATCCGGTCGACGGACGTTTCCGGATTTATTGCCCAGAAAATCCATTTGCAGTCAAGCTATTTTAACAACAACCTGTTGCATTTTATCCCGATTTCTGCACCGGATCCGGATAACGAACGTTGCAAATCGTCGATTCGTTTCCGGTTGTTAAGTATTATTAAATACTTTTACAGACGAAAGCTTTTAATGAAACTTTATTAATCTGACACCTATATTTAGCATTAGTCTCGTAGACTAATGCTTAGTTTAGGATAAATGGTCTTTCTCGTCCGAGCGAGATGCGGGCGGCTGCCTACCTGACACCAACCCTCCAAGGGACCAAGCAGTTCATCCGCCACCGCGCGGGGAGAACTCAACGTTTGCTAGTCTCCCGCAGATCCCTTAGTAGCCTTAAACGACATCCACGGAAAGAGATAGGTCAACCCTATTCTATGCCGGGGCTACACAGTACTGCCGGGCTGTAGCTTAGGTTAAATGGTGATGACTAGAAATTAGTATAAATCTACACTAATATTTTAAAGAGGAAAGATTTATATTTGTGTGTGTGTGTGTCTGTATGTTTGTTATGTGCAAACTCAATTTTTTCACCATTAGAAAGCTACATTCACCCTGAGTAACATTGGCTACTTTTGATCCCGATTCCCACGGGTATTTGTATAAATATAAAGTTTTGCATAAAAACTTTCGAACAAAATTCATTCGACTTAACGTAAAACGGAATGAAGTGGATCACTACTAACCACGTTGTCTTTTGCAATTACCAACTGCAGCAGAATTCACCCTCCAAATACACTTTTTCCAATAACTCGACATTTTCACAGGAAATTTTATTACGCGGGTAAAACTGCGAGCAATCGGCTCTACTGTCTTATCCGTAGCTACACTTTGGTTTCCGGACTAATTCTTTTGCCATTAGAAAGCTACATTCACCCTGAGTAACATAGGCTACTTTTGATCTCGATTTTCCCACGGGATCGAGATTTACCCGGGTAAACCGGGGGACGCAGTATACAAGTAAAATAATTTTATGACGACCTCAGTGGCGCGTCGGGGGAAGGCCCGACTGGAATGCAGGAGGTTCGGGCTCAATTCCCGTTGGGTGCAAGTATTTATGCTTAAAAATAAATATTTGTGTCTGGTCTGGGTGTATTCTATGTATCATATGTATGTATTTACAAAAAAAAAAGGTATGATATGTAGTATATCCGTTGTCTAGTACCCATAGTACAAGCCTAGTGCTTAGTTCGGGGCTAGATTGCGCTGTGTGTAACGTCGTGCAATATTTATTCATTTATAATTCAGTAAAACAAAGTCGTGCGAGGATACGTAGTATAATTTATAGGTAAATTAATAAAATGGGTAGCTGTAATAGATAACTTAATCTATGGATCGTTATCTCGATGCCATTGAGTTATTAAAATGATTATTTTATTAAAGGAATATTGAAGTGGTTTATCTCTGTCCTTGTTTTAAGTACCTCTACTAAGTATCTACGTACCTACGTACTACGTAGGTAGGTACGTTATATGTCTTAACGATAAAGGTGTCAAAATAGTGACTATGTGGGCGCTGCAGGCCTAAAGGGGGGGTGGTAAGAGACCTAGAAAAAAAATGGGACCGTTGTATAAAGGCTTAGGGGCGGTTTGTAATTTCATCTAGCTAGAAGGATTTTTCGACACCCACTGAGCTTTCGACTACAACATGTGAACATCAACTAGTATTAATTAAGAAATTGCTCAAACTAACTCGGTTCTATAAATCTTTCCGTGTAGTTCTTATATCTATACTACTTTATTGAATAAATGAAATAAAAATCATTTCAATCGGTCGCTCCGTTTCGAAATGAAAGTAGTTTAATCTCCACTAATATGACTTACAAAAATTATTTCATTTGAAGTTGTAGTGGTTTTTAAGTAGGTGATAAAAGGGGGCGCTATAGAATAGTTTATTCTCAAAGAGGGTGGTAGACAAAATATGTTTGGGAACCCCTGGACCCTTATTTTTGAATCGCCCGTGCCACTTCGGGCGATTTAAATATCTCGATTTCAGCAGATTTTCGTTCAATGTCAGACTCTGCGGCGAGTGATTTAGACCACTCGTTGCGATCGTGCGAGTCACATAGAAAAAAAACCAACATCGAACGTTAATCTGTAGAAATCGAGCTATGCAAATCGCTTGAAGTGGCACGAGCGATTCAAAAATGCAGCCCCTAATCTGTATCATTTATGTCTTTCTCATTTTTTTCGTTATACTGTTAGGCACTTGTAATTATGACGGTAACCTCTTCCCGGTCGGGGTGCACGTATCGTTTCATAGACAGGTATAAAGAAGCCCACTTTCAACATTACAAAATGTTATGTTGCCATTTAGAAAAGTAAATCGTTTTTTTTGTTTCTGATTTTTAGCATTGCGACAGGACTGGATTTGAGGTACCTAGGTAAATTACATTCTTAGATAATACATATTGCATGCAACGCAAACACGCGTAGCTTTTCCCTGACTTCCGCTTTGACGTCCACGAACGTTGAAGTTGTTTTCTTTCGTTCGTTAGCATTCGCTTGTTTTCGAGATTGGATACTGAGACCGGCTTGCATAACGATTCCTAAACACGTAGATCGGATCACTTTGCTCGGATTCTACTACCGTCTTCCTTTTTCTAGATGAGCGTGCTAAATTTTAACCCATCACTTCTATCAGGTGAGATGTGGTCAAATGCTCATTTATCTACACTAATACCTATTATAAAGAGGAAATATTTGTATTTTTGTGTGTATGTGTGTCTGTATGTTTGTATCGCGTCACCCGGTTTCACCCGCGTCAAAAGAAGCCTATGTTACTCCTCGATAATGTAGCTTTCTTTTGGTGAAAGAATTTTTGAAATCGGTTTAGTAGTTTTCGAGTTTATTCATTACAAACATACAGACACACATACATACACAAATACAAATCTTTCCTCTTTTTAATATTAGTGTAGAAGTAGTGTAGTTAATCAAAATTGTACTTATGAAATATTCGAGGAATTATAATGTAGATCCATTATTTTGTATTCGTCGCCGCAATCGAGCTACGAACACTTAACTTAATTATTATATTATTTTTATACCGGGATCGGGAGGATGGTGTTCATTTAAAAAGAGGCTACAATTAATCTGAGTGTCGTCGGTTTAACTAACGAAGTAATTTAATATTGAACCACGATAGAATACTAACTTAAGAAAAATAGACCGCAGATACCGGTTTGTATTTTCTAGAAATAGTAATTAAATACATTAGGTAAGCATTGACTTTTGCTGCTCATGAAGAGGTATTATTATGTAAGTAGGCTGTAAAAACTGTGTTTAACAAAAACAACAATTTAACATTAATTATTTACAAAAATATAACTTATCAAAATACGCCCGAATTGCTGGCCGCATTGCTACGCTTATTCTTTGCGCCAAATACAGACCAGCATTCTTGTTTCGCATTAAATTGTCTACACCAGGCGTTCAGACAAAACCTGATATCCTGAGCCGCTGAGTTCCAATAATACTATAAGTATTATAATTATAAACTAATTATAGTACTTAGTTTCGTCATAATTTAAGGTTACTACAAGAATTAAGAAAATGCATAAGCTGGATCCAAATAAAATATTACTGCACTGTTAGCTACACTCCAATGATATCTACCTATGCCAATCTTCTATCTATACATATAATAAAATCGTAACTTATCGGTGTCTGTTTTTGGAAGATATAAAAAAAAGATAAATTGTAGGGGTATCTATTAACGCAGTAGAACCTATTTTTCTATTTTTCTGGTTGTCTGTTTGTCTGTTTGTCTGTTTATCTGTTTGTCTGTTTGTGTGTGCCTTTGTGCCCGCTAATCTCAGAAACGGCTTATCCGATTTTGACCAAATTTGGTATACAGATAGCTTTAGACCCCGATTAACATATAGGCTATTTTTTATCCGGATATTTTTTCCGGTTATCCGGATAAAGTGATTTTTCTGCTATTACTTAGTTAGTTTGAATGTTGTATTGAAGAAGTATGTTGTGTGGAATCAATACATGACTAACCGGATATCCGGTCGAAAATAAAAAAAACCGGATATCCAGTTTTTTTTTCAGGAAATTCCTAAAATACCGTATACCTTTGTCTCTCCATATATCCGGATCCTTCGGACATACGGAAATTCTTTATAATGGTTGTTTTTAACCGACTTTAAAAAAAAAGGGGATCTGCTCAATTCTACCCGCATATTGTTTGTATGTGAATATGTTCAAACCGTACTCCGGCATATAAAGTCCGATTTCGATAATTCTTTTTTTATTTGGAAAGTGAGAGTCCCGAGTTGGTCCCATAAATTGTTGGTGAAGATCTGATGAGAACCTTCGGAATGCTAAGCAGAATAGCATCCCATAATGCTGTAAATTACTAATTTTTGGACTTTCATCAATAGATTCGGCTTATAAAGAACTAAGTACAAATTGATGGACCCCCTGAAACCACCTTCTCAAAAGTCCCTCAGTGATTAAAGTTACGGTTACAATTTTGATAATTTTTCATTTAATTAGCAGTCGAAAATGCAATAAAAATGATTAAAAAATATAGCTGTAATCGGGCAGTTTTACTGGGTAGATGCAGATTGCATGTAGTTTACGTGGCACGATGGCAGTTGTGGATTCCGAGTCGAGGGTTCCGCGTTCGAATCACAGACCGCATTCCCTTTTTAAGGAACGGTGGCCTGCCGAGCCGAGTGATGGTTTCCGATTCGAGGGCTGCGCGTTCGAGTCCCGAGTCCCGGACACGACGTTACGTTTTACCCTCCAGATGGTCGCCCACCTTGCCGTTGTGAGGGGACTCAGTAGCTGCAAGCTAAGAGGCGCACGACGTGGGAAACCGGGCTTGCCTGGCCTGGCTCCGTAATCCCGCGTCAGCGGGCTCGGGGGTCCTTTCCGCAAGAAAGGGGCCGCGTGGAAGACAACCACTATAAAAAATCACTTCAGCCTCTGGTGGTGAACTCGGTGGGGGGCTTTATCACCGGCTTTGGGGACCTCGAGACGATGGCGTGATCGTGCCGAGGGAGGGGAGATGGAGAGGGATTGTCTATCGGGCAGAGGCAGAGATGAGGCTTAGAAAGGCCGCCGTTGTCGGGATGTAGTCCATGAGGAATTCTCACTGGTCTCGACCCTTGTGGAGCGAGGGACACCATGGGGGTTTAGATTATAAACCTATGGTAGGGAGCCTAACGAGAGTGGCCTGAAGGTGCATAAGGCGCATTACCCACGTAAAAAAAAAGATATCATGTAGTTAAGCTGCCCGACTTTAGCTTACATAACAGATAAGTCGGTTGCACTGTATGTAGGAGAGCTTATTTTTATTGTTTTGACCTTATTTTCGAAGTCGGGTTTTGATTTTTTTTATATTTTCGATAAAGGCTACTTCTTATAATAAGTAATGTGAATAAGCATGCAACACGTTACCTACCGCTGCGCTGTGAAAAATCTACACTTAAATAGACTCTACCATGATTCTCTTCTGCTCAGCAACAGACTTCCCTGATCGTCCGTTCAAGTGTAGACTTTTGCACAGCGATGGGTAGATAGTCCGAAAAACGCTGACGAAGTCGCGGGCACAGCTAGTTTATAATAATATTTGAATTCCAGTCACAAACTTGTCTGAATTTATCTAAGCCCCAGTCTAATGAGCTTACGAATGCGAATAATCCCTCATCTCATTCTGACCTAAGACGATTTGATAATCTGTAATCAAAATAATACCTTATTTCTTTCTTTTTAAGGCGTATTTTTTCACAAAATGTGCAAATATATACCCTCTACATTATTCATAGATGGCAACCACCTAATTTTCTATTCACTTTTGAAGTTTTTACCATTCTGTTTAACCACGGACAGTGATAGTATATGCATAAGCATAATATGCTAAGCGTCAAAAACCTGTAACGTAGAAGCCTTTTTGACTTTCAGATTTTTATGGACTAAGTACCTACACACCTATTTTGTTTACGGTATTTTAAGTGCTTCCGTACGGTTGTGGGACATATTTTTTTTATTGGATTTCTTATTCACAAAACCGCCTGTATTTTTGCATGCGATACGGACAAGCACTCTACGGCTGCGACGTATCGCGATTACCTCACGGAATCAGGACCAATGACACGTAGGTAATGGACTCACAAATAGCTTAGAATGTTATCTAATTCAATTCATGGACAAAAAGTCCATGAATTTGACACACCACTGAAAGAAAACAAGTCACCTAACCTCACTATAATTGATGTACAACAAAAACGTCTCCGAATTCGTTATGACGAGGGTCAGACGACGTCAAATGACGTCGCTAGGGACGCCTGCCAGCCTGCCACAATAAATCATAGCCGTGGTCTGAGCCCTTTTGATCCGAATCATAACGGTATATTTTGTAGCAAAACGTTTCGTATCAAACGAGATAAAACCTGGTGTCGTTTTCACCTAACCTTGGACCTTTTGGTAGTCGCTTTGTGTTTCATGTTCTTACCGACTTTAAAACAGGAGGAAGTTCTCGTTTCGGCTTATGTTTTGTTTTAACTATTGGTCTCTCTCTTTGCTTCTTATGAGCCAGGGTCTTTATTGGGGGCTGCATCTGCCTGCCATTGATTTCGATCATGGCGTCTCTTCAGCGCTTAATAAAATTTGTTTGTGTATCATATTTATTTAGAAAAAAAAAGTACCCATCTATCCTATTATCAAAATCTAGTTGCTTAATTTGGTGCTAGATTGTGCAATGTTCTGCAATATTTTTATAAGTTAGGTTACTCATTTATTTATATGACCTGTTTTTAATACAGTGCCTTTGGTTGTCTGAATAAATAAAGTAAAAATGTAATAAATCATTTATAGTTAGAGTAAGGGAGGAACTTATTTCTCGCCAAACCATAAAACCCTTAAGAAATAGGAACTGTGCTCTTCACGTTTTATTGCCTAGCGAGTCGCAATTCCCAAACTCAAGTGTAATTTGTCAGTAAAACTGCTGACTCATACACAGAAATATTGTTGTAGACTTTGATTATATAGGTAGGTAGGTACTTTTAATTGAAGTTGTATATAAAAAACCCCCTCATAAATAAGAATTGACAATTTCACAGAGCAAAGAAAAACTTCTTTTCTTTCTTTTTGGGTAAACTGAAACTACATTCTCACATTAATCCTCACATAGTCGTTCATGGGCTTAACGGGACTAAGCCGTTTTAGGTCGGATCTTAGAAATGAAGAGAAGAATGTCTTCTAGGAATGCTGTAAATTGCCTTGCCTGCGATTCGTCATGCAAACGAATGATTTTCTTCCCTAATATTATAACTTCAGATACCTAATTTATTGTATAAATCTAGTTTTGCTGTATGCATACTCGATTTGCTTTTGTCTAAATCTGAAAAATTGGAGATATTAAGAACGTGCGTACTGTTACCATTTCCATACAAACACAATACCAAAATAAATTATGACAAATTTAGTTTTGTACCTTAAAATATCGATATTATTCGGATTAAGATTTTATTTTTATAGGGGTTTTCAAGGTTTTCCAAAATATTCATTCGAAATGAAATAAAACGGAGTAACATTTTTTTCATTTTTCCAGCTTAAGGCAAAACGGTCGGACAGGCGTACCTACAACCTACTACCTACTCCAAAACTAAAATCTTTATAAACTAGTTAAAATGAATAAATATGAATAAAAAATTGAAAAACAAAACACACCCCATAAATGAAAACTCCCCATTTTTGAAGTGGGTTCAAACATTTTTGCTAGCAAAATAATGAGTACCTGCACTTTAAATTAACAACAATTGTGGTTCGTAATGGAATTGCAAAGAGGTATAGTGACGTCATAGCATCTTCTTAAGGCAACTTTATGTTGCAGACGATAGTTTGATCGTTATCTGAATTGTAATTGTGCTCTGTCTATTTGTAGACGGTTAATGGCTCGTTAAAAGAATATTGCTTTCTGTTTAAGGATCTAAGGATGCAACCAATCGCGCGATCTTAGCGACGCGACTTCCACAGATATCAACTCGTATAGGGTCCATATTGGCTCACATAAAATTCTAAGTCCTATTCTTTGTCTTACTACCGATTTTTGTTTGTTATAATAATCAAACTTGATAATTATATTTTTCAAAATTATGATCATTATGATTTTAATGGTATGGTATGTGAAACATTTTCGGACCTGCGATGATAGGAGTTGAAAACGTATGTAAGACGATCCACCCCCACTAGTATATTATAGTAGTTTAAACTAATCCCCTTACTTATAAATGATGATTAGCAGATGCATAAAATATGTATCGTTTGTCTTTTACTGTGACATAAAGTTACATAGCTTAGTCATCTGTTAGGCTAAGCGTTCACCTTTCGGCTTCGTACGCACCAGACGCATCGCATCAAACTGATTGTAATATTCTTTTTTTATAAGTAATGGGGTAACAAACTATAGTACACTGTCATAAATTAGAGTATGATTAGAGCTGTGATCAAACATGTTGGAATATCGATACTACATATCCTTACTAATCCGACGACCTCTGTGGCGCGTCGGGGGAAGGCCCGATTGCAATGCTGAAGGTTACGGGTCCGCCGGGTGCAAGTTTTTATACTAAAAAAAATTGTCTCTGTTCTGGGTGTTTTCTATGTATCATATGTATGTATTTACAAAAAAAAAGTATAATACGTAGTATATCCGTTGTCTAGTACCCATAGTACAAGCCTAGAGCTTAGTTTGGGGCTAGATTACACTCTGTGTAACGTCATGCAATATGTATTTATTTATATTTTTATAAATGCGAAAGTAAATCTGTCTGTTTGTTATGCTTTCCAGCCTTAACGCTGAAGCGATTTTGATGAATTTTGGTAAACAGATAGATGGGATCTTGGAAACTGACATTGGCTACTTTTTATTCCGTAAATACCGCGGGATCTGGATTTACCCGTGTAAAACCACTGGGCGCCACTAGTCCATAATATACTATTTTACTTAGTTAGACTGTGCACTCTTTCTATACCTACGTACCTACATAATATTGTTGTTCGAATTCCTCATAGATAATATATATTCTTACTTCTTACATCCGTTCTTTGGAGATCAATACCTACGTAGATTTATAGCCATTTCATTACATCTATTAGAATCCAGAGTATTGTGTTCCACATCTCGATACGAGGGAGAGTAGAAAAAGTTATCGGAGTTTCATGATTTTTTCTAGCTGAGAACAATTTATTAATTAAAAAAATAAGTTAAGTAATAAATAAATATTGTAAGACTTTTTACATTGCGCCATCTAGTCCCAAAGTAAGCACCTAGACTTGTTATATGGGTGCTAAGAAATGCGATAACAGTAGGATTTACTTTTTAGGGTTCCGTACCCAAAGGGTAAAAACGGGACCCTGTTACTGAGACTTCGCTGTCTGTCCGTCTGTCTGTCTGTCACCAGGCTGTATCTCATGAACCGTAATAGCTAGAAGGTTGAAATTTTCACAGAAGATGTATTTCGTTTGCCGCTACACCAACAAATACTAAAAACAAAATAAAACAAATATTTAAGAGGGGCTCCCATACAACAAACGTGTTTCAAAAACATCGAATCGAGTAGGTCATGAAATTCAAAATGGCTACCCTATCTGTCAAATATACCAGTCTGCCTTCACTTACCAAAGAGTTTCTTAATTATAAGTTTCAGATTGTCTTAGTGCCAAAGTTTTTTTTTTTTTTCATTTTTTTTTAGCGGTGTGGTCGTATGATGGAAGTAAGAATCGAAGCTAAATATATCACATTTTCCTATCAAATTTTAAAATTGGTAAACATTTTTAGGGTTCGGTACCCAATTGTGATAGTGGTACGGAACCCTTCGTGCGCGAGTTTCGCACTTGCCGGGTTTTTTTAAATAGGTAGGAGGTCGGACTAACTTTTATAAATATGAGGTCGTTTCCCATACTAACCTACATCTCTAATTGCTAATAGTTGATTATGTTGAAGTTGTCGTATACTAATAAAATAAGTATTATGTGCAATATATTATACTAAATTTAATATTGAAAATATTTAAATAAACTAAACACATTTTTAAAAGTAAAACAATAGGGTTATTAAAGCATATAATTTCGAATTATTCACAAAGTTAATTAATTGCTATAAGATTTGTAATTTTAATAACTTTATAATTGAATATCATTTTCTTTTTTGTTGCAGAAAACGTTCTTCATCGATCAATGGCACTAATGAAGCAATCCGCAGACGGGATATTGAAGTAGCACCGGCTTCAACCACCTTCCTAGCGCAATAAAAGAACCCGCCGAACGAAAAGAAACTGTATTACTATAGAAAAAGAAAACAGATTCCCAATTCCAACTCCACAATCCAATGGCTCTGCTCGGAATTCGAAAGTCGATCCAAGCAATATGTCAATTAAAGTCCATACTCAATTGTAATCAACGTCGTCCAAAGGGCAAACTCCACGACGAGGCAGTGTTTCAAACTTGACTCCATTTGCTATTGAATGATAATTACTTGTAAATAATAAAACCGATGCATGGTTACGTTAATAGAGCAAGCCAATTGATCGTCACCCAATCCAGGGACTCGTATGGCGACCTCAGGTCAGAACGCTCGCTGTCCACCGCCTAGCTTTGTTACTTTACCTTCGTGTCTTCTTATACTAGTAGCTATTCTGTTGCAATCGGCATTAGCCACAGACGTCAACGATTCCAATCCGGATTTCAACTTCTCTAACCCCAACTCTACGTTCAATTGGACTTTAGAAGGCAATTCGACGAAGCATTTGCACATCAAGCATTTAAAATACTCAATACCCGTCGCCATACTCCTCTCTGGAATATTCATAATAGTTATTGTTGGAACAATAATTGGAAATATTCTAGTTTGTGTTGCTGTTCGGCTGGTCAGAAAGTTGAGAAGACCTAGTAATTATTTGATCGTATCGTTGGCTGTGAGCGACTTATGCGTGGCAATCATGGTCATGCCGGTAGCTGCGGTGTACGATATTATGGGAACTTGGCCTTTCGGCCCCGTTATCTGTGACTTCTGGGTGTCCAGTGATGTACTGTCCTGTACAGCAAGTATACTGAACCTCTGCATGATCTCCGTGGACAGATACTATGCAATAACAAAACCTCTGGAGTATGGGGTGAAACGAACTCCGCGAAGAATGTTGTTCTGTGTATTTATAGTCTGGGTTAGTGCCGCTTGCATATCCCTGCCTCCAGTATTAATACTTGGCAATGAAAAGACTGAGACGTCTTGTTCTGTATCGCAAAATCAGGCTTATCAGATTTATGCAACCTTTGGATCGTTCTATATACCGTTGACTGTTATGGTAGTGGTATATTACAAGATATTTAGAGCCGCAAGGAAGATAGTGAAAGATGAGAAAAGAGCTCAGTCCCATTTAGAGACTCATTGTTATTTGGAGATTAATGTGAAGAATGGCGGCGCGGCTGAGGCGAAGCTTCTCGGAAACCAAACACCCGCGCAGCCACCGCCGAGGGGATCAACTGCCAGCACCAATACTACGGTAAATTATTGAGATAGTGTTTTAATCATAGCCTTGTTACTATAAAATCATTTGAAGGTTAACGATTGAGGATTTGAAGGTCTATTGACGAATATAAAAATTTATGCCCAAATCACTGTTAAGGTAACTTCATTTCTTTGCAGACTGCTGTAGTAGCAGGCAGCTCTTCTTACATCTAGGAAATTATTTTAACTGTTTCTAACTTGTACACTTGTACATTTATCAGCGTTGCATAGTTCTTTTTTGCCCACATAAATATAACATAGCTGAGCCCCGTGGTTTCAACCGCGTAAGTCCCGATCCCGTGGGAATATCGGGATTAAATGAAGATTATAGCTTTCCTCAATAGAATAGAATAGAAATCATTTATTTAATAAATAGACTATCTAACACTGAAATCTTTTTCACCAGCGGTTCCTGAGATTACCGCGTTCGAACAAACAAACAAACTCTTCAGCTTTATATATAAGTATAGACTACTAACACTGAAAGATTTTTTCAAATCGGACCAGCGGTCCCTGAGATTTCCGCGTTTAAACAAACAAACAAACTCTTCAGCTTTATATTAGTATAGATACGTAATTCCATCGGCGTAATTAAAATTTGTAACAGTTAATTTTTCACTTGTTACAGATAAGCGTTGACAAAACAGAGAGTACCATCGGCAGATGTTTCAGCGGTCAAAGAAAATCAAACGAATCACAATGTCCAATGCTCCAACAAAAAACACCAACGAAACCGATTCACACAATAAATAAGTCACCCACACAGTTGCCTCTTCCAGTAAAAAATCCTGGCAAAGAACGCAGAAGGCTCTCATCGGAAAGTAGTCAAAAACTAACTACCAATAGAATTAGGTCTTCGATTTCGAATTTTGCTCAAAAAAGTCATATCGCCAAAGATTTACTACACACCCAATCACCGCATCAGAAGAAACTTAGATTCCAATTAGCAAAGGAACGCAAAGCGTCTACCACATTAGGGATCATAATGTCGGCGTTCGTCGTTTGCTGGCTTCCGTTCTTCTTGCTAGCGCTGATCCGGCCTTTCGTCCCCGAAGACTGTGTCCCCGACGCAGTAAGCGCTCTGTTCCTCTGGCTAGGTTATTTCAATAGCTTGCTGAATCCAGTCATTTACGCCACTCTCAATAGGGACTTCAGGAAGCCGTTCCAGGAGATACTGTTCTTTAGATGTGGCAATTTGAATCATATGATGCGCGAAGAGTTCTACCACAGCCAATATGGCGATCCGGACCAACATTACTGTGTTAATAATACGACAAAGTTGCATAATTATGACGAAGGTGTCGAGATTGTGTCCGCCGTCGATCGCGAGGAAACCAGGGCCTCAGAGAGCTTTCTATGATCGTCAATGCCAGAGGTCCAAAAGGACCTAGATACTGTGATCTAATTTAAGACTTTATTATAATGTTATCAAGGTCTAAAACAGTGTAGGTTTCGATTAACTCGTGTATTATTAAAGGCTGTTTCAAAAAACTAGTCGTTACTTGCGTGTTTTTCTTATTCGACGTTTCAGTAATTCCCAGTAATCTAAGTTAGATATTTATTAAAAGTTATATAGAAAATTGAACAATTTCATTATAATTACGAAATAATTGTGAAAAAATAAGTTTTAGAATGACCAAAGAGGTAATTAAAGCAGCGCTAAAGCCGCATGCATGTAGAAAGCATCAGTTGAGTTGAAAATGCCGGTGGTCAAATACGGTGGCTGACAGCCATAATCACAAATTACCCTATGCGTCCCTTAATGATTTGGCATGCTCTTGTGAGTGATGATAATCAACGTAATCGAAATTGCGAGAAAAGCTGAGTCCACGCATAGGGTTGTTTGTGAATAACCTACCTTTACATTAGTAGACTATCAACCCGCTTTCAACGTGAATGAGGAAGGTAACTTGGTTAGTGTCTTCGGAACAACTGTAAGAGCACACATTTGCTGCTTAGACAACTTACAAACAAAGCCGTTTTATAAGGCAGGAGTTCCGATGAAGTTTACATCGCAGGGTAAAAACTGAACAACTTTAAACGTCTAGTGCAAACGCTGAAACTTATAATTACTTATTGGGTTTTATTTATAAATTCATTCATAATCTTTTATTGTTTAGTTCGACGTTACAGATTAAATGAGATCGCAACGTTCTGTGTCGCAGGTGGATATTCACCTACTACTTCAAAATTGTACAGTTTGAGAGTGTAGAGGCGACCGTCCACCGTCACCACAGTACCTTAACTATGCTAGTTTGCTTAGCTCAGCAGTTTTTTAAACATATGAGCATAGCTGGGATAGTTTTTGCGGTAGATGTATAAAACTGGCTCGACTATGCGGAGCTAAGCAAAACTAACTCAGTTTAGTTGGCGGGCGTTAGATGTTCGACTGCATTTTCACTTATTGGCAGCAAGGTAAAGTTAGTCCAAGGCTCAAAATGCTTAGTATTTTTCAAAACTGACCTTCCAATTATCGAGTTGTCGGTTGATCAGCGTTTGCTCTTTGCTGGTTATTCATTTTCACCAGATATTTCTCACCTTTTCATCTAGCCTGCAGTTTTCCAAGACACCTCCAAGTTTACGCGTTGCCACTATGATTTATGTAAATTATTGTGAATTTAATAATTTTACTAAATAGAATAAAAATTAATAATAAAATGTGTATGTAAGTATTTATGTAGTCGGAAGTATTAATTCATGTGATAGTAGATTTAGATTTCACTTGTAAGCCTACGGGTATATAACATGAGTAGGTATATTTTCTATGACTCTTGTTTTGTGCAATAATGTCATTCATTTAAATACTGAAAAATTAGAAAAACTCCAGCTACCCTTTACAATAGGTAACTGATTTGTACTTATACAGGGTTATTGATAATTATCAAGAACATGGTAATAATTATAATAATGGACAAGTCCCTATTCCATGTTATTGATAATTCTCTTTCAGCCTTATTTATAAACGTGGAGTTCGGTTGGAGTAGTGAGAATATGCTTTGTCTTTTTCCGTGACAAGAACTTTCATTATTAATAGGGCTACAAAAGTACAAGTGAGTTCCTGGTCTACAGTGGAAAAGTATCGTAATAATTTAATAATTATTATAAAGTCATGTATTAGTTTGAATTGTACCGATGTCTTGCGAATTCAATGGTTTTATCATCAATTTAAATGTATACCTATTTAAAATTGTGTACTACGTAAATTATTGTGGTTTAGTGTTTTATTATGTAATACCAAGTAATGTTAGTATTTAAATGTAAATATCATAACAATTAATACTGAAATTAATTTTGTAGACCAGAATTAATTTAGCAATGAGTTAAGGATATCTGTTCATCATAATCTTTTATCGTTCTACTTTTATTTTATTGTCAATTCGTTGTCGATGTCAATAATAGATACAAGTATAATGTAGTTGCTTACCTATCTATCAATAATAAAATAAAGTAAATAATTAATGGTGTAATCCATTTGTAGACCAGAATGACTTAAAGAATAAATTAGGGATATCTTTACATCATAATAACTTTTAATCTACTCCTGTTTTTTTTCTTAGCTCTTTTGTTTTATTTTATTCTCAATTCGTTATCGATGTCTATATTAGATACAAGTATAATCATGTTTCTTACATAACTATTTATCAATAACCCTGCGACCTTTCATAGTTACAAAAAATAGGAACTGGCAATATGTAAATTATTGACAGCAAATGTATGTAATAAAATAGATAATTTAATGTGAACTCAAATTTGTAGACCAGAATTACTTAAGGAATAAGTTAAGGATAATGTTCATCATGATAACTTTTAGTGTACTACTTTTATTTCTTTGCTCTTTTATTTTATTCTCAATTCGTAATCGATGTTTATATTAGAAACAAGTATAATCTGGTTTCTTAACTATTTAGCAATAACCCTTAAAGACCTTTCCTTTGCTTGACCTTTCATAGTTACAGAATAAAGGCACTGCCAATTTGTAAATTATATGCAATAAAATAAAGTAAATAATTAATTTGTAGACCAGATTACTTTGGGATTAAATTAAGGATAACAGCTGTTCATCATGATAACTTTTAGTGTACTACTTATACGTCTTAGCTCTTTTATTCTCAATTCGTTACCGATGTCTATAATAGATACAAGTATAGCCTGGTTTCTTAACTATTTATCAATAACCCTGTAACCTTTCATAGTTACAGAACATAGGCAATTCCTATGTGTAAATTATTCACTGCAAATGTAAGAAATAAAATAAAGTAGATGATTTATTGTGAAATCAAATTTGTAGACCAGAATTACTTAAATAATAAGTTAAGGATATATGTTCATCATAATAACTTTTAGTCTTCTACTCTTACTTCTTAGCTAATTTATTCTTTTTTAGAAGTATAATCTCGATCACTTCTGTTTTGGCGTTGTTGATTGAAATTAAACTAAATTAATTTTTCAGTTTTAATCGCGTGGTATTTATTACTTTTCGCATTATTTCAAAGCTTAACGTTTCGATACCTTTACCTGAAGAAGAGACGTGGAAAGGTCTCGAAAAATGAGTTTAATTTCAAGTCTAATCTGGTTTCTTAACTATTTATCAATAACCCTGTGAAGCTTACATAGTTACTGCCTATATATAAACAATATTCAGCAAATAATAAACAAAATAAAATAGATAATTGATGTTACACATAAAATTAAAGGTAAAATAAAATTACACTAAAACTTATTAGTTATAGTTGGTAAGCACTGTATTTTTACAGACGTTACGGTTTAGAACGTAGGTTAGTTGTAAAAATATAAACAATGATTTTCTTTCATTCAATTATTACCCATACATATTATACTCGTTTATTGTGCAAAAAACCCTTTTGTTTGTGAGTTTGAAAACTTGGAAAAAAAATACTTTGCGAAGAAAAAAATGATTTACGTGAATTTTTTTTTATAAGTAAGTAGAATTATTGTGTCCTCAAAATATCGGATTGACATTATATTATATCCCAATATTTCTAATTATAAACAAATAGTTTGTTTTAAGAAACAATAATCTACGCCCGCATCAGAGGTAACTAAATTCGATTGGGATTACGACCGTATCGGCCCAATATTTTGATAGAACAGAAATCCTATTAACTTATTTTGTGATCATTAAAGAGTTCATTTTTAGCATAATAATTTAGTTTACTTTATAAGCAAATAATGTAATTAATTATAAAAAGTCAGTGGTGTATAAAATAATCTAGGAACCAACTAGTGGTCAGCACTACGGCCCGAGTGGGCAGAAATGCCTCCACGTAACACGTGAAAACGTGAATAATTGTCTTATTTTTAGTAGATACTAGCTGACCCGGCGAACTTTGTTCCGCCTTAAAGGCAATAAATAAGCATTTTTTTTTTAATCGAACGGGATAAAAAGTCCTATGTCCTTCTCCTGGCTCTAAACTACCTCCCTGCCAATTTTCAGCTAAATCGGTTCAGCCGTTCTTGAGTTATAAGTGGAGTAACTAACACGACTTTCTTTTATATATATAGATATTAAGTCCCTTGACCCTACAACTTATGAGCCAGGATATCCCTTCCTCCTGAGATGGTGGAACTATAACACCTAATCCTGGCGTTGCTAAAATGTTACTAGTTGTATTAATATATACATTAGAATAGGTAAATAATATTAAGTGAATATAAATATTGCTGTAAACCGTGTGGGGAAACTACGCTTGGATACAAAAAAAAATAACATTTCAATTGGATGTTTTCAAATATGAGCGCAGGCTAACAACTTTTCGATCGAAGTTACGACCTTTGTGGACTTTGTTCAACTGTCCGCAACTCAATAGAGGGAATTCCGTGGGAATTAAATTTTATATATCCGGGTGTTTTTGCAATAGTAACGTACAGATATGTAGTTAAATACTCGTAGACGTTTTAAACATAGTTAGTTTTTTTCAAACCTCGATCCCAGTTAGTTTGGAGCTAGACGGGTCTGTTTGCAATTTCTTATCCTATATAATGTTTATTATTGTAATGCACTAAATTTTCACTTTTAGGGTTCCGTCCCTAAGTTTACAGAATCACTGTTTTATTCGTCTTCAAATTGTATAACCGTGGCTGATCGACAAGATTGTAGTTTGCGCTTTGGTGAGCTAATTTTTCTTTCGGGTAGTTTCTTTCCAGTATGTTAACGTTGGTCGCTTTCGCAAGAAGAATTTCGTACACGAACAGCTCTACAGCGCTGTTACTCACGCACGACGTAAATATTCACGCAGGGGCTACAGAGACGTAGATTTAGGGGCTAAAGTACGAAATTCTTGATGCTAAACGATCGATGTATATTTAAGTATGCTTAGTCGTATAAAATTTGGTAGAAAAATGAATGCAGAGAAAAATGTATGTAGGTTTATAGAAATAAATTAAACGTCTAGTTTTATTCTTAATTTGAATATTAATATTATAAAATATATTGACCTTCTTTTGATAACAAGAGTGTTCATACAGATTTTTATTCTTTGCCATTCATGTATACGATTTTTAATAATTATTTTTTCATTTAATTCTATAAGAATGTTATTATTTTTATTAATTTATGAAATATTAAGTAGGTAAGCTTCGATTTTATCTAAAATTAATATAATTTAAAAAAAGTAGGTAGGTAAGTAATTGCGTAAAACGGAACTGAATATAAAAGTTAAACTTCACAGGTAACGGAAATAAATGTTTAGTCAGCGTCATAAGTGCATAGCTACTGTGGAGTTTTAAAACTCTACCTGCTTTTATTAAAATGTCTTCATCTTAACAAAATTGTAGAGGTATTAGAAATTATAATACAAGTGAGTTATTTTGTTGATTGCGTCTGAGACGCTAATGATGCTTTGGAGAGCCAAAGCCGCTAATCATCAATACTCACGTGTATCATGCGACATTTTTCAACACACTTGTGAAGAAAAATAAATCAACAATCATTTATTTTATTTCAACAGTAAGAGCCCTCGCCCGCGGCGACTTTTTGTAGCGATACTAACGCGCTTCTGCATCGATACAGTCGCGAAGCGGTCGCAAGCTGTGTGCCCTCGCCCACGGGGCGCTCAGATTTAGTAGCGATCGCCATTCGATTCAGTAGCGATGCTGTAGCGAGTTGCAAACGCGACTACCACGCGTTAGTAGCGATGCAGTCGCGCGTATGCTAAACGCGCGACTGCATCGCTACAAAAAGTCGCCGTGGGCGAGGGGTCTAAACCTGCTTATAGTTAGTTGGTGGTGACCATAGAAGCTGGTGAAATTAAGATTAAACAAGTTATATAAACAAACATGTATTAATGTTGTTTTCTAAAAGCAACATGTACAAGTTAAGGTACGAGTTGACAATGGGCGACATGAGGTGGCAGCGGACGACAGGTTATTGTATATTTGTCACAAAGTTAATCGTCACGAAAAAAGTATGTGTAAATTTGCCACAGTTCTATATTTTGTGATAAAATACTTGTTTAATATTTTGAACTATAGTTAATTCGTCACAGTGTCGTGTCGCCGCGACACGTCTTTTGCTGCCGCCTCATGTCGCCCGTTGCCAACTTGTACCTATGTTTAAAAACTGCATGTTGACTGCAACTTTAACTAGGTTCTTGCTTCACTAGTCATATTTCGATTAAAAAAAAACTTGTGGCTTTATTTAGATTTAAATGTTTGCCTTACCTTCAGTCCTGTCCACGAAGTTGTAGTTAGGTAACAAACGGAAAACGGCATTCCCTATTTCATCTAGAAAAACTGATCTGATTCTGAGCGATAAAACAAAAAGTTAGCTTTTCGAAGCAAGTGTGTTGAAAAATTTATTGGAAAGGATTTTTAAAGTTCTGCTTGGTTCTTTGTGTTTTTGTTCGTATAATACGTAGGTATCTATGTAAGTGTATCCACAAAAAAGGTATAGGTAGGTATAAGAATATAACAATTTTTCAATTTCAGTAGTTTGGTTATTCATAATACAACATAATAGTTGCTTAGCTTAGGGGCTAGGTTCCAATATTCTATAATGTTTTAACACACATTCTGTTACGATCTGTATAATTACGTTTTTGTTAAGCCGTGAACGGCGCATACGCTTATTTTCCAAGATACACACTACAATGTTTCACTCGTCATTCGCAAAGCGAAAAATAGAAATTGGTTGTCTAATATTGTGTTTTCAGACGAGCGCTATTACTAAATTTCATGAAAATCGGTTTCATTAAGTCCAGAACAATTAACCCCCTTACTTATAAACGATGATTAACAGATGACTAAGTTATGTAACCTTTGTCTCTATCTGTCAACTTTGAAACTTCATGTCACAATAAAAGACAAACGATACATAGTTTATTCATCTCTTAATTATATTAGTTTAAATATTGTTTTGTTTTTGAATTTCTACGGACATAGGTATAATTTGATTTACCTATAGTGCCTGATTTTAATTTAATTAATGTTTTATTTCATATATTTCTTCACTGTGCCTAATTTCATTTGTTTTGTAATCCTGTGTAACCGTGTGGAGATCTTAAATTGTAAATACTTCGTAAGTAGAAAAACACAAGTGTATTAAGTTAGGTACTTATTTAATAAAATATCGAGTTACCCATTGGCTGGTTTTATTTTAGTTATAACTAGCCACTGACCTAATCTGATCGGTGTAACTAGCTGAGGCCCACGGTAACACCCGCGTAAGTCCCGATCCCGCGGGAATATCGGGATAAAAAGTAAACTATGTGTTATTCCAGGTCTCCAGCTATCTACATACCAAGTTTCATGGTAATCGGTTCAGCGGTTATTACGTGATTGAGTAACAAACACACATATATACACATACTCACAAACTTTCAGCTTTATAATATTAGTAGGATGTTATTAGTTCCCCTATCGTAAAACTAATAATAAAACATGATTGGTGCTCTAGGTTTTCCTTCAATAACTCTAAAAAAATAAATGTTTTTCACCCGAGGTTTACGCGGGATTATGAATTTTCTTAGTAATATGCGCCTCCGCGCCTTTTGATTTCTCTTCAAGTTTCATATTTTCCTAAGGTAGTTATATTTTCACTGGTTTTAATCTAGGTACATCTAGTACTTACAACTTTAACTAATAAATACGGAGACAATGCTAATGCAAGATGTTACGAAGAACGTTTGGAATGTTATCAATTATTGCTCTTAACTGATCACCAGGCGTTAATATGTCGCTAGGTCCCTACAACGGTCGCTAACAATAAATATTCTATTTCGAAATAATCTGCAGGAGCGCGGGTAGACTATTACAGCTAGCCGTTTTTACCCGACTGCGCGACGCAAAGAAGGGTTATGTGTTTATCAGTCTATGTATGTATGTTTGTTCCTATGTGGCGCTCCAGAGACCAAACGGCTGGACCGATTTTGATGATTCGCACGTCAATCGAATCGAAAAATACTCGCACCTACGAGTACAAAAAGTATGTTTCCATAATTTTATCACCGCATTTAATTACAAGCCTGATTGACTAGTACCTATCTAAGTTATTTTTGACGACTTCTGTGTCGTCGGGCGTCAGGGGAAGGCCCGACTGCAATGCAGGAGGTTGCGGGTTCGATTCCCGCCGGGTGCAAGTATTTTTGTATTTACAAAAAATAGTATAATTGGTATATCAGTTGTCTACTACCTACTGTACAACCGTAGTGGGCTACATTGCCCTGTGTGCAATATTTATTTAAATTAAATAAATAAATTAAATTCTGTTTAAACACACCACGCCATCTAGTCCCGTTGTAGGCGACTAAGCTTGTGTTACGGTAACTAGACAACGGATGTAATACTAATACTTAAATTTATTTTTCTTTTGTAAATACTTACATATTATACATAGAAAGATACCCTGACCAGAAACAAACATTTACTTTTAAGCATAAATACGTGCATCCGGCGGGAATCGAACCCGCAACCTTCTGCATTTGCAGTCGGGCATTCGCACGACGCGCCACAGAAGTCGAAAACATTTATTTGATTTCTATACATTTCTGTAAAAGAAAAATATTTAGTTTTTAGTCCCGACACCTGAATAGTGTTATAACTTGTAACACAGCGGGATTCAAACCCGCGACTATTGGTAATACGAACCAACGCGTTTGACCGCGTCGCCACGGGTAGCCCTCCAGCCATGTCGAATGTAAGAAAGCACCTCTTCGTGTGTTCTTGCGAGTCAGGCCTCGTAGTGACATCTACCGGCGAATTTTGCAGTTCAACTCAGCTTGTAACTTCCCATATTACATGGAAATGATTACAATATAAGATGACACATTCCAAACATGTAAACATTATTTCTTAGTGTTAATCCACACTTAGGAATACTGCTTTTTAGAAAAAATGCGTTATTGAAAGCATTTTTTCAAAAAAGCAGTATTGATACAGTACAGTGTGGATTAACACTAAGAAATAATGTTTATAAATAAATGTATCTAAAGCTTGTTGCTTCTATACATTTATTTGATTATTTATTGCAGTGGCTATAAATAATCAAAACTGAAGTGCCAGTACCACTGCTACTAGTGAGTAGTAGTGGTACTGGCACTTCAGTTTTGTTTATTTAAATAGAGGTGGCCTGTCGGTCCGTCGCTCGTCGCTGGAGTCCTCTTCAAATGTTTGACTTTAGTCACCGGCCGTTTGTATTAGGGTCGGTACATACACTCGGATCCAAGTTCAATAATTTATTTGCATAAAACATTGTTTTACATTGTGTTTCAGTGAGGGAAATGTTATCTGAAACAGGGTACTGTAGTTCTGGCAAACAATAGGTTACCTAAATAGTTACCTATATAGTTGTTTACACAAACAACTGATTTTTGAAGTTTTATTTACATTAAATAAACTGTGCCCAACCATTTTTTTTAATCATCTCATTTGGTTGCATGGAGCCCGGGGTCCGTTACATTTTTTAAATATTTATTTGGGATAGATCGGGTCGGGATCATTGACCATACCTAATGCAAATAGATTTGGCTATATTTTTACGGCTGGCCGCCTGCATGACACCAAATCTTCTAGGGACCAAGCAGTTCATCCGCCACCACGCGGGGAGAACTTGACGTTTGCTAGCATCCCTTACTACAACCACGGTAACCAAGGGTACACGACCCTATTTTAATTTGAATGTCTTGAATGGGTAAACTAAAACAACTAATTTGTTACCCAGGCCATTAATCTCTAAAGTTACAAAATAATTAGAAGCAAAAATAATAATGATCGTTTATCTCCGAAATCGTACTCCATAATTTGGTAATAATTAATAAGAGAACTCATGAATAAGACAATACTCAGCCAGATCTGCCTAATTTCAGGGCAAAGACAGACTGCAGAGTCGATCGGCCGATAGCTCGACAACCTTCATTTTTATTACTTTTGGAACGCAATCTTCTATACTTTTATTACACTATAGTTTTATTACTAAGAAAAAATTACCAACAATACACCATCATGATTCACTAAAATAATAATTTAAATCCAAAAATCAGTCCCTAGGTATGGTACCCAAAAGGCCGGCTGCATTGCCTCTTTGGATAGCAACACCTATTCGTTCGCCAAAGGAACAGCCAGCCCTTTGGTCACCAGAAGCTAAAACTAATAATTTTACATACTTAAGAACGTGGCGACTGTTACCATTTCCATACAAACTTAATACCAATTTTTCTAACTAAACGAAAACTAAATTTTTCATAATTTATTTTAGTATTAAGTTTATATGGAAATGGTAACAGTCGCCACGTTCTTAACTGTAGAACTACATGGCTCAGTAAGTCAAGAATAATTGTGTAACGTTTGTCGTAATACCAAAAACAGCTCTATGACCGATTGTTTTAACACCAAAAGTCGACTGATTGCTTATCTGTAGTGTGAGCAAGCCTTAATTCGAACAGGTACCGACGCTGTGAAGCATTAATATTTCATTATTTCCAAATTAACTTCACTTTTGAAACTCAAGTTATCTGCCAACTTATCTACTTAAGTTTTCGTCGCTGTATTTTTGTTTGAAAAAATAAAAAGTTTTATTGAAAGTTGACTTTCAATCTTGCTTGCTCTTGATTTTGGTTCGTGATATTGTTTCCAAAGTTTTCAATTACGATTTCAGTTTCCGACTGATGTTTTTATAAACCGAGTTAGTATGAGTGTAAGTAATGTAAATCAGAAAGAAGGCTCGGTTGGCGACCGGGGCGGTTTGGGCGGTGTTGGGCGGGTTGTGTGTTTGTGGATGAGATAGTGTTTTAAGTAAATTATTTTTTTATGTTTATTATTTTGTATATTATAACTTATTTGAACATATAGACAGACAGACAGAGTTACTTTCGCTCTTGTAATGCTAGTAAGGATTATTATAGTATAGATTATTGCTCCAGTTCCACATTTCTTCAATAATATATATGCGACAATGTAAATCACATGATTACTGCAAAAAAATATACAAAAAAAAACCCCATGAGTTTCTTGTGTCTTCTTCTCATGTCATGGAGGTCGCGTTTCGAAGACACAGTAGAGTAGATTAAATTTAAAAAAAAAGACATTTCAAAGAGTAATCTTGCTAATATCCCAATGAATAAATGTACCTACTTTGATTTTTTTTGATTTTTGGCTTTCAGTTCATGGAAAAAATGCTGAGGAAAGTTCAACAACAACTTACAAATTATAAATTACTAGCTGACCCGGCAAACGTTGTTTTGCCTTATAAATTATAGATAGTAGCCGATTCTCAGACCTACTGAATACGCATATAAAATCGGTAAAGCCGTTTCGGGGGAGTACGGTAACTAACATTTGTGGCATGGAAATTTTATATATTAGATATTTCTTGAAATAAGTTTTAAAGAAATAAGGTTTTGATAGACATATTTTAAAGGAAAAATTAATCTTCAAAAATTTACTCGCGGCGATGATTGAACTCGCGTTTTTTAATCTGTACCCCAACGTCTGTGCCAACTAGACAACGCGACTCCTCGAGTGACGTATTTTGACGATTTAAGAAGATAAACTTTTTAAATTCACACGTTTTGTTAACATAGTTACATTTTGGGTCCCCTCGCGACCAAGACCATTGAAACATGGTTGAAACGTCGAGGTAAGAAAATAAATAATAATACGCGATTAAGACCCGGGAAAATGTAACTATGATTTTGAGAAGATGATTTTTTCCTTTATTCTCTAGTAAATCTGCCGAGAGCAAAAATACAGAGTATTTAAAAATAATTATTATTAATTTTTAATAATAATTATTTTTAAAAATAAATATTAATTTTTAAAACACAGGTCTGGAGTACAAGTTATTAGGGATTCTAATTCTAAAATTAAATTATTGCGTGCATTTTTGAGTTAATCTACGTAAGTATGTTAAAACATGCCACGATAACACTAAATCTATCACGCGAGGCTTTATCTTTGAAACAATAATCTTTTGTTTACATTAAGTGACTTGATCTCTTTAAGCTCAGCTTTCAACTATATAAAGCTTTACGAAGAAATACCTACCAAATAACAATACAAATTACGTACAAAGCCCGCTCACCGCTGGTATACGTTTGGGATAAATTTCTGTTTAGTATTCGTTTGGTATTCGAACCGGCACGTAAATTTATAACGAGGAGTCGAATGGATTTACTATACTGCAATATTAATAAGCAATCAATATACATAAACACTAGAAAGATTGATCTTCGGGCTTATTAGGCTATTTGATTGAGATTGGTTATGTTAGGGCAGTTCTATAACAAATAACGATAAAATAATTTAGTTTCAAACTTGTATTTAACTTATTTATTGAGAGGTGACCAGTCCTTCATAGAGACTGCATGCACCAGGTTGAACCACGGATGAGGGCCGGGCGGGTGGTTCGTTTTAAATAAACCTCAGCCAAGCAGACACCAGGGCCTTTAATTACTTTAATTCCACGAACGATAATTCCAGGAGAAAATCTGTCATCCAGCCGAAAATAAATTTTTCGGACGGTTTTAAAGGACAGACGACAGATTTTCTTTCTTTCGTACGTTCGTAGTATACCCTTCCAGGTGAAGTTATAAAGCCGATCTTCAAACACCAAGTAAATTACGTTAGTTCAGCTTAGCTTGCCAGTATTTCATACAAGTGAGCATAACGCTTATGTATGATAACCTGGCTAAACCACGTGAAGCTAAGTTGATCAATTCAAAAGCAAATGCATTTAGTTGGTTCCGCCATTGCCCCAGTGAGTTAGAACCCTAGACGCGAGTAATAGCAAAATAATGTACTGGTATATCTATAAAAGACTTTATCCTGACTGACTGACTGCGATCATCGCACAGCCTAAACCGCTGTAGTAAATAGCTGAAATTTAGAGAATGTGTTCTTTATTTTGATGAAGGCGTCCGCTAATAATGGGTTTTTGAAAATAACCACGGGATCGAAACTTATGCGGATGAAACCGCGGGACACAGCTAGTAATATAATATATGGCTTATCTACATCTACACACTAATAATATAGTATAGATGAAAAATTTGTATTTGTGTGTGTGTGTGTGTCTGTACTATGTTTGTAATGAATAAACTCAAAAACAGCTGGACGGATTTCAAAAATTCTTTCACTAAAAGCTACATTATCGAGGAGTAACATAGGCTCCACATAACATTTGATCCCGATATTTCCACAGGATCGGGACTTACGCGGGCGAAACCGCGGGGCACAGTTAGTAATATACAAAGATGCATTGCAATTTTCATTAGTGTTGATACTGAACCATTAAAATTCATTCCATTCATTCCCACAAGAGAGAGTATAGCGTCGTCGTACACTGAATCTTGTGAAAGACATCGTTTGAAAGCGACCACGAAGCGCGGTCAGGGTCAGGGTCATTACGATGCTGCATCGTAATGATCCTGACCCTGAAACGCAAAACGTGAAAGCGTGAAAGAAAAACAAACCAGAAATACGGGTGGCATTCCGGGAGTGCCGACAGAAGTGAAAACTTATTTTGCCGCGTTAGACATTTTTTAGATGGTTACTAGTATAAGGTTTAATTTATTAAACCTAATTTGAATTGAATCTTCACTAGTTTGGCTCTTACTTTTGCAAATGTTTATATAAAAGAATACCAAGCCACTTGAGACGAACGCTAGGCCAAATGGATGCATTGTGTTGGAGGGCGAGACAGAGCCCAGACGTGTATCAAAGTTGAGAAAAGTAAAAGAAGAGAATATAATAGTTGAAAGTACCATGCTTGGAGTTTGATTATTCAGGGAAAGTTTACCTAAAGGAACCTATAGAATGTACCCTAACGGATACTAGTAATCGCAAGGTAATGTCATATGGTCTGAGGAGACTCGGTCACACTATGAATGGTATTTTATTAATTATTAGAAACTTAGTATTATTATATGAATCATCGTTAACAATTTCGACAACTCTCGTATCATCATCCTTATCATGATTTTTTTTACAATCTAAAATAGAAACTATAGGTTCATGGTATAACTAAAATAGGAAATAAACAATGTTGATTCGAAGTTATTTAGATATCTCGTGAATACCGCATTAATTGTACTTTTATTAATTGTACTAAAAGAAGTTTTCACTTGATAAAACAGAAGCATGTACCTAAATGGTGTTTACTACTACCATATATAAACGATACGTACGATGCAACCTCTAAAGAAGACGGGTCGGAACTCGTTCCACTGCCGTTGTCCTACTTTTATTTATGACCATCTAAATCACAAGTAAATAGTAGCAAGTCCACATACAACATAACATTTACTAGTGACTTAGTTAGTTGACTTAGTTAGAGTGACTTAGACTGGGTGATAACCCCCAGCCTAGATTCTAGGTACACCCAGGGGTACTAGTCATCCAGAAATAGAAGTGATAGATATACGAGTATGTATAACATTATCTTGTAAACAAATGTTTGCCCCAATGGCGTTGGTAAGTGTTGAGGACGAATCAAAAACACAAGTCTTTTCACGTTTCAATAAAAAGAAAAGAAACAAAAAACGTATGAACAGGGTTGTCTTCAATCGTTTTTTGATATTTAACATAAGGTTGATTGAAATAGAAACAATAGACGATCGAAATGACATTCAAAAAAAGATCGAAACGCAAACATAATGTATCGAAGTTATATAAAAAATACATCTTTTGTGAAAATTTCAACCGTCTAGCTATTACGGTTCATGAGATACAGCCTGGTGACAGACAGACAGACGGACAGACAGCGAAGTCTCAGTAACAGGGTCCCGTTTTTACCCTTTGGGTACGGAACCCTAAAAACGATCGAAATCAATAATCACCGAAAAACATTTAATTACATTAATAGTACCAATGTGAACAAAGTTTATTTTCAATATCAGAAATCCATATGCATTATTTTGTTAATGTAGTTGGCATTGGCAATGGATCAAAGTGGGTGCAATGACGTTAGCGATGCAAATGTTGGGAATCAGTTAAATTAAAATGACCTTCTCGATATTATGACGTTTTATGCTAGAAATATCATATTTTATACTGAATTATAAACCTTGTCATTGCAGTGTACATTTCTGAAGCGGTTTTATTCAAAAGGTTAGATAAAGGTTTCGCTGGGCAACATAGCGTCATAATCGGACCGCTGCCTGTGGCTTTATGACGCGGGTTTCCTTCACTGTAAGAGCAATATTATCAGACATATGTAAAAAAAAAATACAGCAGTGCGCGATTGATTAAAGACAAAACGGCTTGAGTATACCTACGTACATAACTTGGTTTTAGTATAATCTAACCAAAAGCCCACCAGCCCAAAAGACTCAGGGGCGTGTCAAGGCCGGAGTCGGGGGCGTGGTTGTAAGCATTGCCATCCCCGGACTTGGGCACCTTCCTCGATGGTGATTCTCTGCGGGTGGCGGTTGCTCTTCGGCTGGGCTGCAATGTGTTTGAACCTCATACTTGCATTTGCGGTTCCTGGGTGGAGGCCAACGGTCACCATGCTTTGAGTTGTGGTCGGTGCCTTGGGAGGCTTCCGCGTCACCACGCTCTCAACGATATTGTGCGCCGGGCTTTGGTGTTTGCCAATATTCCATCTGTTTTGGAGCCCCCTGGGCTAAGTCGCACTGACGGCAAGAGGCCTGACGGTCTAACCCTCGTACCTTGGCATAGAAGCAAGTGTTTGATCTGGGATGCAACCTGCGTGAACACCTTTGCTGTAAGTCACTTGCCACACACGTCGAGGGTTGCTGGGGCGGGGGCGGAGGCGGCTGCTGGGGGAAAGCATGTTAAATATGCTCCTTTTTCCCCGAGCTATATTTTTGTTCCTCTGGCAGTTGAGACGGTGGGGGGTTGGGGGTGTGAGGGTGTTGCTTTTGTACGGGAAATCGGTCGTCGTTTGCGGGATAGGGGGTTGGATAGTCGCTGCGGGGCGTTCCTGGTGCAGAGGCTGTCTGTTGCCATCCAGCGTGGCAACGCAGCTAGTTTGCTTTTCAGCTTTGTGTCGGGAACGTTGGGGGACGGACTGTTTGGCTGAATTTTACTAGTTTTATATTTTATTGTTTAGTTTTAGTTAGTTTTAGTCATTTTTATTTTGGCATGATTTAATTAACTAGAACCAAAAGCCTAACCAAGAGTCTAACCAAGAGTTTAAATGGATGTTAAGAAAATCTCCAGTATTAGTAATTACCGTGTAGCCCCAGCATAGGTTACCCCATTTATTTTCGTGGGTAAAGGCGACTAAGGTATCTGGGGAAGATTAGCAAATTTAGGTTCTCCCCGCGCGGTGGCGGATAAACTGCTTGATCACTAAGGGGGTTGGTGTCAGGCAGGCGGCCGGCCGTAAAAAGATTGTCAAATCTAATTGCAGAAGGTATGGTCAATGATGACTTATAACCGACTGCGTCGACCCCATATAAAAAAAACGTTTGGGGTTAAGCGGACCCCGGGCTGCCGAGAGGAAAGCAAAGAGAGAGGGAAGATCGGATGAGAAGGAGAAGAAAATCTGCAGTATTACAGAACTGTAATTATTTTTGCATAACTTCGGACTGCTTGATGCCATTGAAATTGACTAAACAAATATAAAGGCCACCATTTTGAACTGAGTTTATCTAAGAGACGAATATAAAGCACAACCATTACTCTACGAACGAATGATCGTTAAAAAGTCTCAAAACGAACCGACTCGTAACTTACTCCATTTCCACCATATCTGATTGAGTATGAAAGAAATCAGACTACAAACTTTGCCATCGGCCAATTCTGACTATAAAACCGGTAACACTCACTGTTGGTTTTTAACAGACTTAAAAAATAAAAAAAAACGTGTAGCACTCGGGGACTGCCGCGGTAAAGCTATTGCATAATATTTTTTCTTAGGCTACATGGTAGGCGGAGTGGGGGGTGTTAGGTTTATTTTCGTTACAGAATTTCTTGATTCGGTCGCCGCGCTTAAAGCCCGCGTTAAAAGCTATGCAATAGCTTAAAAAGAGGAGGTTCTCAATTGGACCGTTTATTTCTTTTTCAAGGCTATAAAACGTGTATGAAAATACTTGTACAAACGCCTACTTTGTGCGAATTTCCAATGGCCAAGTTAAAAAATGTTTTCCGATGGTCCCTCATTAATGCGAACACATAATACCAAGTGATGTGCCACCACTATGCCTTTAGTTTGTCAAGGTCGTCATTACGTTTGATGTCGCCGCTTTCGAACACAAGAAATAAAAAATGTGTGGGAATCATCGCTCGTTGCAGTCTATATTATGAACATTAACGTTAAGAGGACAGTCTCCATTCTCTTTCTCCATACAAACGTAGTCGACGTTTTCCTCCCTGGATAAAGACATTAGAGCAAATATGTTTATGCCATAAAACCTATATCTGTCATGACTATGCATCTACCTTTAGATTTTTTTTATTTTCTTTTATTTTTTATTTTTATTCTAATTAGTTCGATTAATTAGTAGATCGTTTAAACGATCTTGAATTTTAGATTACGCATGAGAACGTCGCACTTGTGCGGATTTAATTTATGACGTTTATTCTGATTGGTTCATAAATAGCACTTAAGGGGTGGTTTTTCAACCACACAAAACTCATGGTAGCACTCGACGTCAATTTCGGAACGTTTTGTTTCGTTTTAGATATTATTTTAATTACCATGACCACCATGAGTTTTATTCAGGGTGACACTACGCTTGGAGCACTGAAATGAAAACTATACAAGTACGCTGGCATTGGTATACCATACAAAATGACATTAGATCTTTGTGCCGATTTGATTAGACGGACGGTCACCATCACTTTCAATAGAAAACGCGCGACAACAGCGCAACATAGCGCAGATCAAATAATCACAAAACTCATTGCTCTATGACCTGTCCAGCTACTAGTTCCATGGAGGTCAGTGGCTTGGAGTGATATTCAGCGTTTTCGTTCGCTTGTCAGTCAGCAGTCACAAATCACTAAATAAAATTAATGTCAGTTATCGATATATTTGCTGCATCTTGTTGTATCCAAGTGTTGATGTTGTGTATGTGATCATTAAATCCACACAAATAAACACGGAGCATACGATACTCAAACACATGATTCCGGAAACGCAAAATACTACGCCAAGTGAAGTGCCACCATAAGTTTTTGAGTTACGTCAATTTCGAATTATTCATAATACGCAAACAGCAGCCATTGGAAAACAATTTCTTGAATCTCTTGTTTTGTGCGAATTTTAAACTCACTTTTAAATTTTAATAATTTTATGGTTCGAAAATATGAAGGTTTCCATTAAACTTTACTTTAAACTTATTAAACCATAACTTTGGAGTCTCTGTTAGGGCTCAAAACTGACGATAACACTTAGACTGACACTTTATCTAAAACAGACCACACCTACAGCACACATATAAAGTAATTCGTGCATGTGTGCTGTAGTTGTGGTCTGGTTTAGGTAAAATCTAACACCCGTATTTATAGAAAAAACTAAGTGTTGGATCTGGGGGCACGGTAGTGCCCCCGCCAAGACGAGCCAGCGAAGCGTACGGGCACTACCTACCTTTTCTCGAAAGGTTTCGTCGGTTTTTTGAACCCTCATAACTTGGGTTTGGAATATACCAGATGAATGTAAATCACGGAGTATAATGTCAATAGGGGACTTAATAAAAATACACAGTTTCAATTACATAGCTCCTATAGTTTAGATTTAATTGATATCTAAAAACCCCCGATTTCGTCACTGACTCATTTACTGATGATCATCAAAATTCAAATGGTACTTCCCGAAGTCCTAGAAAGCTAAAATTTGGTATGTAGGTTGGTATTAGCACACAAACAACTGAAAAATTCTAAAAGTTGAAACTTTCATCCCCCAACCCCTAAAATTAAGGGATGGCTATTTGTATGAGACTTTCGCAAATTTTGATACTAGGGGTACTACAACTTCTTATTATAAATAATAAAATACAGAAAACCAGGCTTTTTAGTTATTCACCCTTTAAATTAGGGGATGGAGTTAAGCGCGCGCACAACACCTAATGTGTATCACAGGTGCTTTAGGTATGAAAATTGATTACAGTACAGTAATGGACAACAAGAATATATTTAAAAGTTGTTTCGCTTTCCGCCAGTGGTGGCCAAACGAGTAGTGAACAGTGGAAACATCGTCCTAAACGCTGTACCTACGGCATGACGCATAAGTCGTTAATTCACGACCTATTGGAAATGAAAAAAAGAAATATATATATACATAGACTGATAAATAAATACATCCTGCTTTACCTACGAATATTATGAAGCCGAAAGTGTGTTTGATTGGAAAAAATATGTAATAATTATGCAAACTACAAAAAGAGATGAAATCCCCTCAAAAACATTTTCATGTAAAATGTAGCCAAGACGAGAGCGAGATCATACTGTTAAAAAAGTTATAAGATGTCATGTACCTAAAGCCAAGCTTATAACTCTACATGCCCCAACTCCACAAGCACCTTACTTCACAAGCTCAACATCTTAGCCAAAATATATGGGCTTGGCCGTTTCATTACCGCAAGATTGAACTATTGCATGGTAGGCATGGAAATTATTGCTATTTTTAAAAAGCTGTGATTGTTACCAAGCTATTTTTGAATCACAGTGTTAGTGCGACTGCTATTGTGCTATTGTGTTATTTCTCACTTAAAAATTATCTATAACAAAAAATAACACTGAGATTAAAAATAGCTGTCAATTATTTTTAACAATTATTGTCCTGGATCCGTCGGACAGGGTGGTTGCCTCCTCGACGCCTCGGAGTAGTTTTCGAAACAACGATACGTTACGACTAAGTCTACCTAGTTACGACTCGTAACGTTACGACTCGTAAGTCTACCTTGTTACGACTCGTATTGTTACGACTCGTAATGTTACGACTCGTAAGTCTACCGGGTTACGACTCGTAGTCTTCTGTCTCTACTCTTCTCTCTTCTCTCTCTCTCTCCTCGGCTTAGTGGACTGTATGTTCGCTCCTCCCTGCTTGTCTGCGCGCTCCCAAATAAAAACGCCTGATGTACTGTATACTTCTTTATTCATAAATGTTCTTAGTTCTATTTGAGTTCTTAGTTCTTAGTTCCAGTCAGGTGTCTTCAGCGCAGTGCAAACAGCTTCTGACTTTTACAAAAATACCCCTGCCTTATATTAGAAATGATTGCGCAACATCTATTACGCGTTACATTCGACTGAGGGTCCCACCTTGCATCTCACTTTATTATAGCTCTGACCCTGTCGCACTTGATATAGTCAAACGCGCCCGGTCAGATTTATTACACGAAAACTTATAATTTAACACATAAACTTATAATCTAACACATAAAAGACATCTTAAAGCTATGTACATAAAAAACGATATACTAAGGTCGTCCTGTTCTCAACAATTATAATATTCAATCACGGTCTGTTATTTGTGCTATTGGTAATTATTTTTCACATTGTGATTATTCGATGATTTCAATGAACTTTCCCTCATACTTTAACAGGCTTGGGACTGTCATGTATTTGATCTTGAAATGAAATATTTATTAATATTACACTACCTACATTGGCGTATGGCGAAACAAAATAATGGCGCTCTCTGTTATTCTGTTATGTGATTGTGATTATTTTGGGAAATGTTACTAAAAATAGCTCTTTAAAAAATAACACTAACAGTTATTACGATTATTTATAGCATCTGTGATTGGTGATTTTTAAATAACACTGTTATTTATAGTGTGATCAGCTATTTATACCATGCCTAATGCATGGTAGCGAAACGGCCAGCCATATATTTTGGCTAAGATGTTGAGCTTGTGAAGTAAGGTGCTTGTGGAGTTGGGGCATGTAGAGTTATAAGCTTGGCTTTAGGTACATGACATCTTATAACTTTTTAAACAGTATGATCTCGCTCTCGTCTTGGCTACATTTTACATGAAAATGTTTTTGAGGGTTACTTTATCTAAGCAATGCCCTGTCCCGCTCTTATTAGTGATTTTTACCCTCAACGAGAATGTGACCGACACATTACTTTACTATACTTTTATTGTGTGTTTCCGCAACTAGCCCTAAAACTGGGCCTTTTTGCGTGAATTTAAGCCATGGGTTTCCTCATGATGTTTTCCTTCACCGGAAGAGCGATGTTAATAGCGCACTTAAATTTTTCTTAACGAAAAAGAAATGCGCGGTCGGCCAGGGTTCGAAATCATGACCTTCGGAATAAAAGTCGCGGTATCTACCACTAGACCAACACAACTAATAATAATAATTAATATAATATAATAATAATAATTTCTCCGAACAACACACAGCGCCATCTAGCCCCGTGGTAAGCGACTAAGCTTGTGTTACGGTGACTAGACAACGGATATAATACTTATATTTATTTTTCTTTTGTAAATACATACATATTATACATAGAGGGACACCCAGACCAGACACAAATATTTATTTTTTAAGCATAAATACTTGCACCCGACGGGAATCGAACCCGCAACCTCCTGCATTGCAGTCGCGCTTTCGCACGACGCGCCACCGAGGTCGTCAAAACTCTCACATTACTTTACATTATACATCACTTAGATAAGTAATTACTTAGAATTGACTATAAATACGAGTGTAAGAGTCATCGTGTATTTTGAGCCTAACTGTCAACCGATACAAAGTTTCTAATTTGCATTCGATCAAGACGCGATTTATCAATAAAGCAACAAAGTACGAGTTGGAACATTCTGTGCCCTATTAGGTTACGTTCCATCGTAAAACACGGCTGTTACAGTTAAACTTTACAAAAATGTTGCATTCACAAACGAAACATTGAAATCGTAAACGATCAGGAGATATGGCGCTCAAGTAGCGCTTGGCTGTAACACCTTCTGTTTAAGTTTATGATGGGTACGCAATAAAGCCTTTCGCCATTAGTACTAAAAGCGTCATAAATTACATGGTTTATCTCTCTCTCTTTACGAGGACGTCACGGTTTTTTTAAAACATGTTCCTTTGGGTAGGCGCTAGGCGGACATTATTGAGTTAAATTACCCTGGAGATAACATAGAAACTTTTGGTATTATCAATCAGTATCATTCACTTATTATTTCTTTTTTTTATTCTAGACTATGATCTGACGTTTTGGTTCTTTGAATTTGACTATTTTCTTCAGGAATATGTGTCAAATCATAATCACATTCTACAGTTTAAAAAAAACTCGAAGTATAAATAGATGTACGCTTTATCTGCACAAACAATATCAAGTAAAACAATTCAAAGAAAGCTTAAAATTTTACACAAATGCGCTTTTAGCGGCGGCCTTATCGCTAAAAGCTGTTTCTTCGAGGCGACCTGAGGATGGATAGTACAGCTTGTGTGTGTGGGTAGGCTGAGTGGGGATGAGTCGGACAAAATAATTATTATACAGATTTAAAAAGAAACTTATTTCGGGATTACATATTACATGGAAAAATTCGCCTTCGGCTTTAACAGAGTCACAGTTCTTTATTTCAATTTAAAGATACATGATTCAGATACAGCATCATTTTGAAACGTCAAACAAAATGCTCATGTAGTGATTAGTGAATATGTACCATGTACCTTCTGAAGTTCAAAATAATTGGCCATGTTATGACCGCTTACAGCAGCACAAACATGACTCACACCAAAGCCGATTGAAATTTTTCCAACCGCTTACAGAGCAAAACGTCTCATCACGTTGTTAAACTACTCGGTTAGCGGAAATGGTATCCAAACCAAATCCAGGTTCGAAATATCCCACGGGATCAAGAAAAGCCCCGAGTTCAAGTATTACGCGAGAGGGGCGGAGCTCGTTAATGAATAATTTATTTTAAACTACAGACGCTTTGCTAGCTCGAAAGTAATCTATTTGAAAAATACCTGTAACCAGGTGGGGCAATGTATCTTCAAAAGTGTGAAAGTACAATCAAGTTAAAAATGCTTTGCAAAAATCTGGAGACGTATACCCACGTCTTGGGAATATTCATCTTTGTTTATACCATAGAGTTTAGTGTCTTACTACAAAGGTGTATGTATGTACCTATAACACTCCAAGTAAATATGTGGCAATTGAATTAACTTGAATACAGTGGAGAGGTACTCGATTAGTTTGTATGAGTTGTAAAAAAAATATTTTACATAGTATTGTCACCTAAATTGTATTCCTATATAGGCACGTCTTGTCGAGGCATCTGGTGATACAAGGGCTGGCAGTTTCTTGTCCCAACGGATAAACCTCGCTATTCAGCGCGGGAACGCTGTCAGTATCTTGGGCACCATGCCTCGGGTAGGCGTTACCGACAACTTCTGTTTGTTGTAGTTCTTCGTTATTTTAAATAATTATTTATATAGTAATTATATAAAATAATATTTATATTTTCTCCCTCAGACTCCCGAGGTTTCACCCGCGTAAGTCCTGATCCCGCGGGATTTTCCAAAAATATTTTCTTAGTGTACACCTACACTCCACAAAGAACATACTCTCCAAATGTCATGTCTCTAGGACCAGCGGTTTGGGCTCTGCGTTGATAGGTATATAGGTCAGTCAGGACTTTGAATTTTATATATAATAGATATTTTAAAATGATACATAATTACTTTTGTTTTATCTCGTAAATAAACAGTATTATTTTCTTTTTTTTTTTTATTATTTATAACGTTGACTGTACCTTACCTCGCTAGTTTTGTTTCCCAACAGGAATCTGTGTGAATTTCTCAACCTGTCTCAACCTCAACGCAACACGGAAACTCTTCCCAGCTTTAAGCATTAATCAAATGCACACAAAGCTTCTCTTATTTCCCTTGTTTTCTACTTTAAAACACTCGATAGATAGAAATTTAACTAATTTTTCGGTTTTCATCGCGTGGTGTTAATTTCTTTTATTATTGTTCAGTGCTCAACGATTCGAGACCTTAGGGTCAATTTATACTAACGCAGAGTCGAAGCGTCAAATTCTTCGCAACTAAAGCGAAGCTGTACGAATGCGCGCGTGTTCGCAAGAATACAACAACACACCTACAACGGCGCAGACAATTTCTGGCTGATGACGCGTAGGATCGCTAGTGGGAGCGTGAATTCGCGAGAATGCTCGCGAACTCACGCTCCGTCTTTTTAATAATAAGACGTAATACGAGCATTAAACTATGGGGATAAGGTTGAATTTGTAGTGACGTTTCGACTCTGCGCTAGTGTAAATTGACCCTTACAGGTCTCTTCTGTAGTAAAGACAAACGACGATGGATTTGTTCCCTTTTCGAACATACGAAAACCTCAAAATAAGAAGTTTTTCGAAACCAACAATGGCGATACGAAGTGCCGGTGCACTTAAGTAAACTTTCCACATTTTTATACCGTCGAAACACGTGCTATAGATCGAACCTGATATGTCGTCCATTACACTCGGGCCAGTTCACACCACTAGTCGTTACGAGTAGATGATACTCGAATATACGAAAATGAGGATACGGCATTGTATTTCTACATCTACACTAATAGCCTTATTAATAAACGTGGAGTAAGGTGGAGTATTTTTACCACTTTTTCTTTCCGTCTGTCAACTTTGAAAGTTCTTGTCACGGAAAAAGACAAATCATGTTCTCACTACTCCGACGTTACTCCACGCTTATTAATAAGGCTATAATTTTTCACTGTAACTTTTTTAATACATTAGAATGACAAATCACATCTTAGTCTATCCTGAAGAAGAGACCTGGAAAGGTCTCGAAACGTTGAGCGTTGTAACAATGCTAAAAGTAATAAACACCACGCGATTCAAACCGAAAAATGTCTTTAATTTCAATACAACATCGCGAAAACAGAAGAAAATCTAAGACTAAAATATTATAAACAGAAAATATTTGTATTTGTGTGTGTGTGTCGTGTGTTTGTAACTCAAAAACTATTGGACAGATTTCAAAAATTCTTTTACCATTAGAAAGCGTAGCCTGAGTAGCATAGGCTACTTCTGATTCCGATATGCTCCCGGGATCGGGACTTACGCGGGTGAAACTGCGGGACGCAGCTAGTTTTTTATGTATAAAAGAAAACTAGAAATGGTGAACATTTAGCCATTATTTTGCTAGTGTTCTACAGTAAATAAGTAAAGATTGCACGACGGACGTTATACTATACAGCGCAATCTAGCCCTAAACTAAACTCAGTGAAATATTTAACCTTTTTACTCTTAGAATAATCTTGCCCATCTATCGGGCAATTATTGTGTATTACAACATCTATTTGTAGCACTGAACTCTATCTATACTAAGTACCTACGCTGGAATTGCTATACCATACAAAATGACATTCGATCTTTGTGCCGATTTGATTTGCGCCTTGTTGCGCTGTTGTCGCCGGTTTTCTATTGAAAGTGTTGGTGACCGTCCATGGAACTAATAGTTCCGTGGACGGTCACCATCACTTTCAATAGAAAACATCATAACATGCCGCAGTTTAAATAGGCACTTAATTCAGTGCCATGTAGCAATCGGCCGAGCTAAGGTTGCTACGTGGTAGGCGGAGTGGGAGTGTTAGGTTTTTTCGTTACGAAATTTCTTCATTCAAAGCTCAAAGCCCGCGATAAAATCTATGCAATAGCTTAAAAACGAAAAAATATTTACACGGTGAATTGACAACCTCGTTATTTTTTTAAGTCGGGTAAAAAAAGAAAATGCAAGATTAAGTTTTCACTATTTTGGTATGATTTAAGTGTTCTTAGTCCGGCCTAACTGTTCCAGACAAGCCGTAGTGCCTAACTAAACATTTGCTACGAACCGTGTGCCACGGCTACGATGAAAGGCAAGCGCTACGAAATTCCAATAACCAGAATCGGAGCACGAAGATTGGTTGGTTAGCCGAGATGGTATCGACCATTTTTAGGGTTCCGTAGCCAAATGGCAAAAAACGGAACCCTTATAGATTTCTCATGTCTGTCTGTCTGTCTGTTCGTCCGTATGTCACAGCCACTTTTCTTTTTTTTTCGTAAAAAAATATATGATGTACATTACTATGTAAACTTCCAATGAAAATTGGTTTGAACGAGATCTAGTAAGCAGTTTTTTTTTTAATAGGTACGTCAGAAATCTCAAACCGTAATTTACCTTTCAAAACAAAACATGTATAGATAATGGAACGAAACCCTTTGTGCACGACTCCCACTCGCACTTGGCCGGTTTTTTTTTTAAATCTAGCTTGATTTTGACAGATGAAACGTCATTTTAGACAGATGTGACATTTTATTTTTGCCCAACTATAAAATAATAGAACGCGGTTCTTATAACAATGTTATGTTTATACCTACTTAGTTTTTAAATTTAAGACTGCGATCTGACGTTCTGTTTCTTTGTATTTGACTTTTTTTCAGGAAGATGTGTCAAATCATAGTCTATAATTAAAAACCGAAGTATATTTGTTCACACCGTACTCTATGTGAAATCCGATCGTGATGACTCTATTTTATTTGAACACTTATTTGAATACTTTCAGCATTGTTTCAACGCTCAGCGTTTTGAGACCTTTACATTTTTCTTCTTACCCTTCTTCAGGATTGACAATTCTGAATCCTTGAGGAGTCAATCCTGAATAAGGGACCTGTAAAATGTGTTGGGCGTTGAAACAATGCCGAAAGTAATAAACACCACGCGATTTTAACCGAAAAATGTCTTTAATTTCAATACAATATCGCGAAAACAGAAAAAATTCTATATATTATTGTTACATTTATAAAAAAGTACCGTATCCATGTATGATATTCCATTGCATATTCCAATCAGTTAGATCCAACAACATAGCTATTCTTGGTTTGCTTACCCTATAAAGCTTACGTACCAACAATTGTGCTTTCATAGCATTGTAATATGTTCTGGAATTCTCACATTTCATTTTTCTTATTTTTATACCTTTCTTTAAGAGGATAGTCTCCATTCTCTTTTTCCATACAAACGTAGTTTAAATTTTCCTTCCTGGATAAAGACATTAGAGCAAATATGTTTATGCCATAAAACCTATATCTGCCATGACAATGCATCTACCTTTTTTTTTTTTTTTCTAATTAAAATAATAATAAAAAAAAATGAAAAAAATAAAAAGGTAGAGGCATAGTCATGACACATATAAGTTTTATGGCATAAACATATTGGCTCTAATGTCTTTATCCAGGGAGGAAAATTTAAACTACGTTTGTATGGAGAAAGAGAATCGAGACTATCCTCTTAAGGCTTTCTTCTAGAACTTTTTTCAATTTATACAATTTTGCCTACCTTGACAGGATTCAAATCCGTGGCCCTCGCTTTCGGCAACCGTACTGATGCACACAGCGTCCTACATGAGAATCGAAAAATAATATTTATGTTTGCTCTGTGGCTTTAATGATAGATCGTCCAGAGAACTGTCCTTCTAGAAGCGCTTCCGGAAGTACTTTGATAGTACTGCCAGCAGGACGTCATTTTGTATGGCGTTTTACGTACGTCCTGCTAGCAGGACGCTGAATTCCGGAAGGTCATTGGAAATTATCGACAGAGTCAGGTGTTTCAAACATTTTTTACCCGACTACCCAAAAGTAAAGTACGTATCTACAATTCACCAACTTCACCAACAAAAACGTTATTTTCCTCTGTTCTTTCTTCCACAAGTTGTCTGACTCTTCTTCAGAATCACTAGAGTCGGAAGAGCTTGATGATGGTGGTCATCCAGCTCTTCCTGGTGGTGATAGGTACGTCATCGAGTGAGATAGTGATAGGTGCATCATTTGGCAAAACGGCTTCCAGTAATTTTTTAGAAACACAACTCACAGATATGGATATAAGTAAATAATAATAAGCTTAAAGTTATATTCAGAATTGACTTTACAGTCCCGTAACAATATGATGACGCGAAAGAATCGCCAAAATGTTGGCGACTCCATACATTATCTGTACCCGCGGCGGCATAATGGGTAGCCAGCGAGCGAACGCAAACACCACGTCAAATTCGTGCAACCATTCGGCTGACACTGATCGTACAGCGATGAAACAAACACCCCCAGAAAGAGAATGAGACAGCCTATCATATTGAGTTTTCAAAAATACTGCTCGCAGGCCGGTTTTGCTATAAAAACGAAATAAAGTTGCGTCCTACCTGCAGGCCAAAAAGTCCTGCTAGCAGGACGTTTTATCATTAATAATGATAAATAATAATAATAAATAGCTTTATTTCAGACATAGTCCATAGTACACACAAGTGAATAGTAAATAAGTAAATAGCAAATAATAACAATTAAATAATAACAATTAGAGATGGGCCGACTAGGGGTTCTGCCGACTAGCAGACTAGCCGACTAGTCGGTTCCAAAATTGCCGACTAGTCGGCCGACTAGTCGGCAATGCAGATCATTTTAATTTCCAGATATTTGGGTTAATCATGACCACTCGGCGATTGTTGGTATTTTTGGATAAATTTGCACTTCGAAAGCTGTAACGAAACTTCCAAAAAATGTTGAAATAAAAATAAAAGTTGGGAAAAAATAATCATGGAGCTGAGGCATAGTTATGACATTTTAGATGTTTAATGTTAAGATGATGGTGATGATGATGATGTAGGCTATGACTTGTTTTGTTTACGTTTTTCTGACTATCCACCTTCATACTGTACTATTAATTCAATTAAATGTTTTGTTGCTTAATTGTTAGTTGACGACTAGTCGGCACAATTTGCCGACTAGTCGGCACCTGTCGACAACGACACAAAAGACGTTACAATATTGTCAACGCTGTAGCGGCTTGTTTTATTGATTTTGTGTAAAAGGAACATGAAGTTTGTTTGAGACATCATCTCTAGTTACTACTTATTAACTCAATGACTGCCGCCAGTCTATTACTCCATCACTAGATAGCGCTAGTTGTAAAAATACATCGTGGTATCATTGCGTTTTACGTAAATAACATTTGTTGTCCCACTTATTTGTTGTTATAGCGGCTACAGAAATACATCATCGGTGAAAGTTTCAACTGTCTAGCTGTCACGGTTCATGAGAAACATTTTGGTGATAGACGAACAGACGAGACAGCGGAGTCTCAGTAATAGGATCCCGTTTTTACCCTTTGGTTAAGAAACCCTAAAAAAGATTTTTGACAGTTCAAATAAAAAGTGGGACCTTGATTATTCCACCTTTAGGTTATCAAACCCATGTTATTTATAATTTACATAATTGACAGTCAACCAGAAAGTGCTTTCATTATATTAAAATGGTGAAAATAAAAGATATTTACACAGCTGTTAGTGTTTATTGATATGTATACGCGATCATTTTAAAACACCTACTTTTTACCTATTTATTTAATTAGTTGTGTTTTCTGCAGACAAAGAGATTAAACATCAAGAAGTTTTTAATTAAACTCAAAATCACAACGCCTTCTTCTTTTCTTCTGTTTTGTTTCTTTCTTCCTCTGAAATGGCGGCACTTTTTCCAGATAAACCAGCAGTTTGACAGCAGTTTTAACGGATTTGACAGCACTTTTTGCAGACATGACTGCACATTTGCGGCTTCAATAACAGCACTTTGCCGTACTTTTCTTTTTGCGTTCTGTTGCCAAAGTTGGATATGGCAATTTTGCAAGATAGGTTTAATTAACTGTAGGTAAATCAATTTTTATTGTTGTCAAACGATTTCTACATCAACCAACTGTAACAATATTAAAATAAAAAGTAAATACGTATAAATTAGACAACAATAATATAGCTACGAAATACTTAAGGCTACCTCAGACTACAGATTTGCGATCGGCCGATACTAGGCCGGAGACGCTGTTGACGATTGTTCAGTTTATAACCTTTATTTGCTAATTTGTATTTGTCATAGCACAGTTTACCTAATAGTTGTGCGCCTCGGTGCTATGTCATGTTATAGAATAGAATACATAAATAGTACAAGGCTATAAAGGCCAAGTAGCAGGGAAATCACCTCTTACGTAGCCTTGCAAAAGGTGGTGTAACAAATTTTATGATTTTATGTTATTTAGCTAAGTTAGCTCGACATAAATTCAATTTCTTGACCTTGGGGCACGACGGGGTATGTCCGATATTTTGCTAATATTTAGTTTTTTGCACATAGTGCCTCGATAGTAAGTGATATGACAAAAATGTCTAAGAACAGTATGTAGAAGTCAAAAACTCTTACATTCTCTCCATACATGTCAATTCTGTAAGTCTTACAGATAAAAAGTTACAATCAAAAAAAGAAAAAACAACATTATATAAAATCAGTATAGATTTCTACGACAATTATTTTTTAATCGTTTCCATAATAAGCAACAACAAATTATTTGTGGTGACCGCCTACAAAATGGCGCTAGTAGTACGACACGGTGTCCTATATGGCGCATTTAACTTTTTTCTTCTTTTGATTGTAACTTTTTACCTGTAAGACTTACCGATTTGACATGTATGGACAGAATGTAAAAGTTTTTGACTTATACATACTGCTCTTAGACACTTTTGTCATACGACTTATTATCGAGACACTATGTGCATAAAGCATATGAAACTCAAAATATCGGACATACCCCGTCGTGCCCCAAGGTCAAGAAATTGAATTTATATCAAGCTAACTTAGCTAAATAACATAAAATCATAAAATTTGTTACACCACCTTTTGTAATGTGATTTCCCTGCTGCTTGGCCTAATAGTAATAACAACGCTGTCATTATAATAACACTAAAACTTTTTACTGTGTGTTTCTGTAACTTGTCCTATAACTAGACCTTTTTGCGTGACTTTAAGCCGTGAGTTTCTTCACAAATATTTTCTTTAATATAAACAATATAAAGTAAATACAAAACAAATTATTTATATAGGGACTTAGGTACATTTTTAGGGTTCCGTACCCAAAGGGTAAAAACGAGACCCTATTACTGAGACTTCGCTGTCTGTCTGTCTGTCTTTTTATTAACTTCAAATTTAACTACAACTAACCCCCACGTTTCATCGAGCGTGTGATCTTTCTTTCAACGCGGTGACATAATATAATGTACTATTACCACAGAATACATAAATAGTGCAACTGTTACATGATATTGCGCGACTTTCATTATGTTTTATTATTGACCCACCGCGGTGGTTTTGATTTTTAATACTTGAAGATCAAGGTCTTTATGACCCAACTGCATTTTTTCTAATCGGACTTTTTTGTTATTGTAATGATTTGCATAGCGTATAGATAGGGTATCTGAGTAGGCCGATTAGGAAGAGCACGTAGAGCAGGTAGACCCGCTACAAGCAAGGTCCATACAAACCTGGTTCCATGAGTTATGCAAGTGTTATGTAGCATAATAACTTTTAGTTACAAAAGAAAAGTATTCAAACCTATTCTATAAGTTTTCTGGCAGTAGTAAATAGTAAATTTGAGACCAGATTTAATGCTATTAAAAAAATAACATCAAAATATTGAAGAATAAGAAAACGCTTTTTTCCCGTGTCTGCCGTCTGTATGTATATATGAAGTCTACTAAGTTACGCGCTAAATGTAATCACCCGTTAATGACAAAGGTGCATTGTAATATAAAAGCAAGAGCTCCACATAAAGGCAATCAATGGGTAATATTATTTCTAAGTGATCAGTTTGTTCGAGCAACACACAATGAAATACTGTTCTGTAAGTAGCCGTAACTTAAAACTTTCTTTTTGTTTATAAAAATTGACCTGGACTCGCCTGCTTGCTATACATTTTATGAGTATATTATTTAAACCCTTAACCTAATATACTTATTAACCTGAACTTATTTTATATTTTTTGTCAACAGCTACAGTAGATTTTTTTTTGTTTTATGTGTTTTCTGCTTGTTAGCGAAGTTAAATACATTTGTGTAATTAATTAGCCACTACAGTCCACAACAATAGATTAATAATAATTTACCCAATGTAGGATCGCAAATTGTAAATCGACATACATATTATGGAATTATTTAAATCAGGAATAAAATAATGCTACACGACATTTAATGTAATGTATTAGATACCTACATGTCTCAAATCGAACCAGTTAGCTTTAGCGAAAATCCGTGACAGTGATTCGTTTTTATTTATATTTTCAGGTTATTGTTTTAGTAGGCCTTATAGTGTGCCTTGCGACGACAAGAGCAGGGAAAGAAGAAGACTGCGGAACAACAACCGTTGACGAAGCAGAATGTGTTGATAAAGCTAAAGACGATAGGGCTCGGGCGCAGGAATGCGGTCTTTGCCAGGAAAATTTCTGTAAGTATTTTCCATTTACCTATATTATAAAGCACGGTTTATTTCGTGTATAAACCGTATTATATATTATGTAAGTACAAATCCGGAAAAAGGATCGAGATAAAAAGTTGCGTATACTATTACGATTCAAGAACTCCAGCTGTTTTCATTGCAATCGGCTAAGCAGTAAAGTCAGCGTACTACGTGGGCGATCAGATGCGAACGCGCAGCGGCGCGGTGCGGCGCGGAAACAAGGAACAGTCGAGAGTCCCGCCGCATCGCACTTTACGTGCATTTGGTCACGTAGGACACTTCAATAGCTATCGACTGTTCTTTGTTTCCGCACCGCACCGCGCCGCTTCGCGTTCGCATCTGATCGCCCACGTAGTACGCACGCTGCAAACATGGATTATTCTTACAAGCCTACAACGTCACAAACTTTCGAGGATTATGGCGATAATAGACAGATCACTACGAGTGAATCACTACTGATAATTTACTCGGAGTGAACATGCAGTGAAATATTTCTTTAAGCCTTTTTGAATTTGACTTTATAGTAATTAGAGTTTAAAATCGAGTGGCTACTCAAATCTAGCAGAACAATAATAACGAGATAAAGTACAGCCACGTACTTCGAGACCTTTTTGTCTTCCAGTTATCAAAAGCTGATAATTGGAAGCCAAAAAGGTCTCGAAATACAACAATAATGTACAACCAGATAATGTACGACAACTTTCTGGATTCCAAATATCAGATTTGGCTTCTAATTATCCATACTTACCTGATAATTGATCACTTACTTTTAAGCTCTAATAACTTTTAAGTCAAATTCAAAATTTTCCCATATCTATTACTATTATAAAGCGGAAGAGTTTGTTTGTTTGTTTGAACGCGCTAATCTCAGGAACCACTGGTCCGATTTGAAAAATTCTTTCGGTGTTGGATAGTCCATTTATTGAGGAAGGCTATAGGCTACTTTTGATCCCTATATTCCCACGGGATCAGGACTTATGCGAGTGAAACCGCGGGGAGCTGCTAGTAATAAATAAGAAAGGCAGTTACTTTCTAAGTAACTGCAACTGCGACTGCAATGCAGAAGGTTGCGGGTTCGATTCATATCGATTCATAAAGGTATAAATATCAAATATGTGACAATTATTGTGTATCTAAATTTCAACCCCATGCGTAAGTGTCGGGTTAGAACAGCGGTCTTATTGCATTATCTTCTAATCTAATATACAAAATTTCCATGTCACAATGTTAGTTACCGTACTCGTCCGAAACGGCGTGACCGATTTTTACCTAATTTTACATGCGTATTCAGTAGGTCTGAAAATCGGCTACTATCTATAATTTATAAGGCAAAATAACGTTTGCCGGGTCAGCTAGTTTTAATATAAAAAGCAATCCTTACCGAGGTTCGATCCTTGCAAGCGAAATTAGACCTTACGGTGTATACCCACTTTTTTTGTTGATAGTACACCCGCGTCCCTTCATAGCGCATGCGGTTTAGAATACCGGGCAGGTATGGTCAAGCCTTTGGCCTGTTTTCATACTAAAATTGTTTGCTTTTTTTTTCAGTTTTAGGAACGACTTGCGTTTCGTACAGTGATCTTTTATCTACAAGCCAAACCGGTTCATCAAAGGATAAAAAAAAAAGTAAGACTAAGGAGAAGGATTGTGGATGCGATAAATAAAGAACCGGATAAAGAACCGCCGACTAAGATATAAAATACAAATAATTATTGAGGGATATAGATATATATATATATATATATGTCCATAAATTACGTGAGATGTTTAAGGGGGGGGAGGGGGTCGAGTCAAATCTCATCTAATCTTACGTTGGTGAGAGGGAGGGTCTCGGCAAATATCACGCAATTTTTTTTCTGATTGAAACAAAAAAAAAAATATACTATTTTGGTCCATTTAATCCAGATTGTACACACTGAAAAAAAATTCTGCTATCGGAGCTGTATTTTACTGCTCCAGTAACTGAACACACTCTGAAGCAATTTTTTTTTCTTTTTACAATAACAATCCAACGCGTTTACGTAAGAAACCCACATTTTGAAAAATCTCACATGAGATTGGAGCATGGGGGTTGAATAAAATCTCACGACATCGCACCATGGGGGGAGGGAGGGACAGAAAATTTCAAAAAACACCTCACGTAATTTATGGACGCCCCCATAAGAGCTAATTAATTACTTATTAAATTATAACATTTTTGTTTTTTTTCTCATTACTTTAAAGTTTAAATTCAAACCAATTGCGGTTGCCCGCTCTTCGTTTACTTATAAGTAGGTTAGTTCAACACGTTTTGTGATGATGTGAGGTTTTAGAATAGAATATATTGATTATCGTAAATAAAAAAATGTTATGTTAAGGCACTATAAATAAATGAATAAAAACCTATCGCAGTTTTTATCTAAAGCCGCGTACAGACATCGCGGGGCGTGTGTTGCAAATGTCTCACCATACAGATTGTCCGACCGTTTTCCGACAGTCGTTTCGCCTTTAGGACTAATCGCCGACACGATGTTTCATTTCTGAAAGATTCCCCGACAGCACTATTCACAGATCGCATCGTTTCGCCGACAGAACTATTCATATGTGACTGTTTCGAAGACAGGACTTTTCAACGATGGACAATTCAGCGATAGATCGTTTCGTATACGATTTAACTACCTCCGTAAAGTAATAAGAAGTGTTATTTACAAAGCAAATACACAACTTTTATTAACATGGCAGAACTTGAGGCTTACGACAGTATCTACGTGCTCAAGAACTCTAACAACCTCGCACAGTGCGATTTTACTCATTAAAGCCTGAGCACCTAAGCGTCCGTTCACACAGACCGGCTCGGAGAGGAGAGCAGATTTTTTAACACGTTTAAAACAGAGCTTTAAAGTATTGTATTAAGGTTACTTTTACATGTCTGTGTGAACGGACCCTAAATTAAACGCTCTGTCCACACGAGCCTGAATTCTGTGTACCCAGCCCGTGGCATGAGAGAGCCGTGAAAGAGCATTCGTAACAGACGCCTCGCCATGTCTGTATGTTGCTTAAGGGCCTTTTTCTGAAAAACTGAAAATCCATGTCGGGCGCATCAAAAATTGTTGATTATTTCATGACGGAATGTCGTAGAACTTTTTTTTGTGCACAGATTGTAGGTGACATTGTTTCCTACATTTTGGTGTAGTTTTAAGACAAGAACCTCCTATTGGTGCAAAGCCCATCCAAATTTTAGACAAAAAATGTCTGATTTGGCTAAAATGTCGATAGGCTTCAATACGTTTCGACATATTTGTATGAAAACTGCACTAAAATATCGGAAACAATGTCGCCTACAATCTGTACACAAAAAAAAGTTCTACGACATTCCGTCATGAAATAATCAACAATTTTCGATGTGCCCTGCATGGATTTTCAGTTTTTCAGTATAGGGCCCTTAAAATCAGATAGCAGTAGGCGTTGGGAGGCATGCGTGGTAGCGACGATGACGTCACGTTCGCCGCGAGCCTACTTCCGGCGCCCCAGAGGCTCCCGCGTCCGGCGCCTTCGTAAATGAAATACCGGGTTTAACAATACCCGCTACATTATTCAGATAGATCGTCCTAGCGAAGCAGAATTTACGTTGCTAGAAAGATGTTTAAGTAATGACGGTAGTTTATCATAATGTTCGCAGTACCTATAGTGTTACAAATTAGGTAGATAGGTATATGGTTTTAGCGCTGTTAGGTTTCGGTAAGGTGTTTAGGTAATTTGTAGTGCGTGAGTAAAACATGAGTGTGTACTAGGTACTTTATGTAGGTAGATAATACCATCTTAAACCCGACTTAAAATTATCCTAAAAATCACATCCGTCCCGGTCGAGCTCATATCTTGGCGACCGGGACCGATGAGACCTACCCTATTCTATGTACCTGAGAATGACGAAATAATATTTGTTTTGAGTATCGACTATTATATTTCAGAAAGTTAGATCAGAAACGTAACCACAAGCTGCCCCACAACACCTCGTTACTTACTTTTTCTTCTGACAGCTCTTTATTTACTTTTTTCTTTAAAACTGACAGTTCTTTGTTCACATTTATGATCTAAGTTTCTGAAATACAGTAGGGATGGGTAGGTATAAGCTCCGGGGTCTCGAGAGAGAAGCAACCGGGAACAACACTCGGATGATGATGAGGTAGGTATAAGCACAGAACATCAATAAAATTTTACCTTCTCCATCATCATCCGAGCGTTGTTCCCGGTTGCATCCCTCTCGAGAGCCCGGGGTCCGCTTTCCTACTTTTACGTCTCCACTTCGCACGATCTTTGGCATCCCGTGTAGTGAGGCCATTTGCACGCATATCCGATCTTACAACGTCAAGCCAGCACTTCTTGGGTCTTCCCAATCTGCCGCGGCCGGGCGGAGGCGCCATGGCAAGACATTTGTTTCCCACGTAACTAGCCGGTTTTCGTAGAACGTGGCCGTACCACCGTAAGCGGCATTCTTGCAGTTTGTCTGCAATGTCTCGGACATGAAGGCTGCCCCTGATGCGGGAGTTTCTGACGCGGTCTTTTCGCGTCACTCCACACATCCAGCGCAGCATCTTCATCTCCGTGACACGCAGCTCCTGCTTATGTCGCTCAAGCAATGGCCACGCCTCACTACCATACAAAAGGACAGGTCTAATGATCGTTTTATAGACCTGTCCCTTCAGTTTAACCGGCATTTTCGGGTCACAAATGACACCAGTTACCTCTCGCCACTTGGCCCAAGCTGCCGAAATGCGGAACTTGACGTCACAATCGATGTCGCCGGACTCGTGAAGCACAGATCCCAAGTACTTAAACTGGTCTGTCCGCTCGACCATGTGACCGTCAACGCAGACAGGTGTGGGATCTGTGGTATTGCTAGCCAAGTATTCGGTCTTCGCTACGTTGAGTTGCAAACCGCCGTTCTCAAGTGACTCTTTCCAAGCATTTACACGCCTTCCAAGCCGTCCCTTATCCGAGTCCGCTAGCGCAATGTCATCAGCATACATGAGCATCCACGGGGGCTGCTCGTGTGCGTCTCGGATGACTACGGACAGTGCGTCCAGTATTACGCTAAACAGAAACGGACTTAGGACGGAACCTTGGTGGACTCCGACTGTAATGGGAAAAGATTTAGTGTCACCAACAGCAGTTCGCACCACTGAATCGGAATTTCGGTACATGTCCCGGATGGTTTCAATATAAGTTTCAGGCACCCCTTTGGACCGCAGCGCCCATCAGATCATCACGCGAGGAACACAGTCGAAGGCCTTCTGCAAGTCCAGGAACAGATAATGCAGAGGCGTATTCTTCGTTCTGTATTTCTCCATAACGATCCTTAGGGCGAAAACAGGGTCCATGGTACCATGACCGGGGCGGAAACCATACTGGCCCTCCGAGACAGTGCACTCCTGCCGGATCCGAGAGTCAACTATACGCTCGTAGAGCTTCATGGTGTGGGACATGACCTTTATACCACGATAACTTCCACACTCCTGCACAGATCCCTTGCCCTTGAACACTGGAGTGATAACACTCAGTCTCCATTGGGCGGGGATTCTGCCGGTCTCGAGTATGCGGTTAAAAAGGTTGGTTAAGATGCCCACACCACGAGAACCCATAGCCTTCCATACTTCGATGGGGACTCCATCGGCGCCGACAGCTTTCCGATTCTTCATGCAGCGAAGAGCCTTGCGCACCTCCTCAGGCGTAATCAGTGGCACAAGTCCTAGATTCGGAGGGAGTTCCGGTGGCTGCACCTCTTTATACTGCTTATTGAGCAGTTCGTGGAAATAAGAGCGCCACCTCTCCTTCACCGCGAGGTCCTCGCATAGCAGGTTACCATTAGGATCTTTTACACAGCGGCACTTGGATATATCCTGTGCCGCTTTGATCCTAGAACGTGCCAACTTATAAATAAGCTTCTGCCCCTCAGACGTTTCCAACTTATCGTACAGTGGCTGTAAGTGGTCCCGTCTGGCTCTGGCTACTGCTCTCTTTGTGGCACGTTTGGCAGACCTGTACGCGTCGCGATCTTCAGGAGAGTTGGACGCTTGCCACTTTTTAAAGAGGGCTTTCTTCACCCTAGTCTCCCTCTGGACTGTGTCGTTCCACCACCAAGTTTCCTTGTCACACTTGCGTCCTCCCTTAGACATACCGAGGACCGACCGCGCCGAATCAGCGATAGACACCTGAATCCGGTCCCAGTGTTCCTGCACCGATTCGCCTTCAGCATTGGCACATTTGTCGCCGATTGCTGAGGCGAGCATCTGGGACTTGACTTCATCAAGCCTCCACCATCTGATTCGGCGCTGACATGGTTCCGGTCGTTTGTCTTTGGTCTTTACACAGAGATCCATGACAAGGATACGGTGTTGGGCAGTGAGACTCTCACCGGGTATGACTTTGCAGTTGGCCACGTTGCCGATGTGGTGTCTCCTAGTGATTAGAAAATCGATTTGGGTAGCGCGCCCCCCGCTCCTGTAGGTGATCAAGTGGTCGGGCTTCTTTTTGAAATAAGTGTTCACGAGTGCCAGGTCGGCAGTGGCACACGTACGCAGAATTTCTTCCCCTTCCGCATTCCGACTGCCATACCCGAAGCCTCCATGAACACGTTCAAATTCCACCCCCATCTCACCCACATGACCGTTCAGGTCACCACCCAAAACGATTCCCTGCGACAACGGGATTGCCCCAAGTACCTCGCCGAGTTTATCCCAAAACGACCTCTTATCAGCGTCGCTACAACCGACCTGTGGCGCGTAAGCACTTACTAGGTGAGTAGGAACCCCCCCAATAAGCACCTTCACGCACATAAGTCGGTCGCTAAAGCGATTCACCTCCAAGATATCGTCATGCAACCCCTCAGCGAGCACCACAGCCACTCCGTTCTCTCCACCAGGTGCACCCGTGTAGATCAGCTTGTAGCCATTCCCAATGAGCCGGGATCTGCTGCCTTTCCATCGAGTCTCCTGCAGGAACGCCACGGCCACCTTCCGCCTGGAAAGTACGTCGGCTAGCTCCCTCGCGCGTCCGGTTAGCGTGCCAATGTTCCACGTTGCGAAGCGGAGTTTCGGGGCTCGCGTCTTTAACCGTGCCCGCCCGTGGCACGGTAGCCCTAGTTCACTTGCCACAGGAGTCGGGCGAAACTCCTGCGCGCCGTTATGCGGCGGCGCCCTATCTCTGTGGCCATAAACTCTTTTACTACTTTCCATAAAGATTTGGCAAATTTCGACTTTCACGGGAGCGACTGCCGTCTGACCTCCCAACCCCGAAGGGAAAGTCTGCGCCAGAGCCTCGTCCGTTTTTCAGCAGGTGCACCGGCTAGCAGGTGAGGTTGGCTTGGGCCCAACGATCTTAGTGGGCCCCATACACACCCTTCTCCATCCCACTAATATTATAAATGTGAAAGTTTGTATGGATGTTTGTTACTCTTTCACGCAACGCTTCTTCACGCTTCTTTTTAACCTGAACTAATAAATTTAGTTCAGGTTAAAAAGAATAAACTGATTCCTACTATTTCTCTTTTAACTTCGTTGATTCCAATTTCCATATGCAAACATAAAACAAACGTGTTCTAAAAATACAAACACTATTAAAATTGTGACGACTCGGTTGATCCCTACCGACCATATTAAAAAACGAAAAATATAACGCAACTTCCATGCGTAACTAAAATAGAGTATGGCGCCTACGACGCGCGACCAAGTACCTACTCCTTCTTTGTAACATTGTACACGTACAATAGTCGAATTATATATTAAATAGGCTAAAATATATAAAAATAAACAATTTTAAACATTTAATTTAAATAATTAATAAAAAAATATAATAAAACTAAAATAATTAAACTAAATAACTTAAAACTTTAAACAATTACCTTAAAAACTAATATTAGAAACCTAAAACTTAAACTAAAAATACCTTAACCTAAACTATATTTAACCTACATAATTAAAAACTATATCCTACAGCTGTTGAAAACATTATGTTCATAAAACGTCACTGAAGTTGGTCAACTCAAGCATCATGTCTAGTTGTGCGGTTGTACTGCGACATTCTTACCGGCCGGCTATTGTCCTCCGAGCGCGGCGACGACGGGAGCCGTGACGTAGATTCTTGGACCTCGGCCATTAGTAATTTGATTCGCATCAAGGACACACGCGCTCTTCTCAGCGCGGGTCCCTATATATGTATTAGCGAATACAATAATCAAGTTGTACAAATAGAAATTGTAATATAAATAAACGCATAAGTGATTTTAAAACCCGAAATTCGGTAAGTGGCGAACATTTTGTACTAACAGCATAGGAATTATTATTTTGGTTTTGTTTTAGGTAAATGCTTCATTGTAATTTATAATACACTTTTTATTGTTTTATATTGTGGGGAATAGTGGTAAATATTATATTTGATTGTATGTATTCACGCTAAATTGTATGGATGTGTTTCGTTATGTACAAATTTACTACCCACATGTTTTCAACAAAGTCATTAATTCAATTAATTTTCATTCCCGTATTTAAATATTCATTTTAACTTTTATGAACCTCTGTTCTCGTAAACCATCAGCCACAGTCATTGCCTACTAGGTTAAGTTAGGTGCTTCCTCATCCTCATCATCATCATCTCATCATGGGCGTGGCAGACTGTGGTTGTGGTCACTGTGTGACTTTCCAGGATAGTACCTAACTTACGAGCCAGTGAAAGTGGAACCACGGGTTAGGGCTAAGAACCACCCCTGTATTTTTTTTTCTATTAAATTTAATGTTAACTTTTTAGTGTGAAACAATTTTCTTATTTAATCCTGCCATTACACTAAACCGTTACATCTTTCTAGGGTTCCGTAGCTAAAGGATAAAAACAGGATACATTTTATTATTTTATTTGACGACCTCTGTGGCGAATCGTGCGAAAGCGCGACTGCGATGCAGAAGGTTGCGGGTTCGATTCCCGCCGGGTGCAAGTAGATATGCTTAAAAAATAAATATTTGTGTCTGGTCTGGGTGTCCCTCTATGTATAATATGTATGTATTAACAAAAGAAAAATAAATATAAGTATTATATCCGTTCTCGTGAAGGACGTCTAAAATCCGCCTTCAATGAAGATAACATCGTTGCTGTGAGATAACTAATCGTCGAAGATCGTCATGTGACATATCGAGAGATAGAGGCGTTATTAGGCATCTCAGGGACAACCATTCAAAAGATATTGCATGAGGCGCTTGGTGTGAGAAAACTAGTTTGCCGTTGGATCCCGCATTTGCTTTCCGACGATCATAAGGCGGCCCGCGTCAGATGGTGTAAGAAAACTCTTCAGAGGTTCAACCGAGGAGAGTCAAATCACGTCTACGACATCATCAGTGGTGACGAATCTTGGATCTATGCCTACGATCCTGATTCCAAACAACAATCTACAGTCTGGGTTTTCCAAAACGAGCCAAAGCCGACTAAAGTTGTTCGCTCTCGAAGCACTTCAAAGAAGATGGTGGCTACGTTCGTGGCGAAAACAGGTCATGTTGCGACGATTGCACTTGAAGATCGTAGAACGGTTAATGCGGAGTGGTATACCACAGTTTGTTTACCACAAGTCATCGCCGAACTTCTAGCATACTCTTTGACTTCTAGCCCAAAGCGACGCATCATCCTGCACCATGACAACGCAAGCTCACACACCGCTCGTCAAACGATTGAGTATTTGAAGCAGGAAAACGTAGAAATTCTTGACCATCCTCCATACAGTCTTGACCTAAGCCCTAACGATTTCTTTACATTTCCTAAAATTAAGAAAACTCTTCGTGGTCAAAGGTTCCAGTGCAGTGAAGAAGCGGTCAACGCTTTCAAGTCAGCCATTTTGAACACCCCCACTTTGGAGTGGAATAAATGTTATAATAACTTGTTCGAGCGAATGGAAAAGTGTATTAAACTTCGTGGTGAATACTTTGAAAAACAATAAAAGGTACTATAAGGTTATATAGTTCTTTTTTTCTTCAAACGACAGAACTTAAAAGGCATGCTTCGTACCTGTCTGGACTACAGATAGTAGTGCCACCGGATATTATAGCGGACAGTAGATCAGTTGTTTCAGGGGCTGTCCGTCTGATCTGTTTGTCTCAACAAACCTGTGCTCTCCTTTATAGAGAACCGAACACTAGCTTTGGGGACACGATCTGTCTATATTTGATCGCAGGCGGAGCTCTTCTGAGCATCCGACGGTACAAAACGGCCCTGTCTCCGATCTGTCTTTGATACCGGAAGGTGGGTAAGCAGGGAATATCATAAGCATGATAGATTTGTTTCGCCGGAGGGTTGTGTCCGTCTGTCTGTCTGTCACCAGGCTGTGTCTCTTGAACCGTGATAGCTAGCAAAAAAGTAATAAAACCACGCGATTCAAACCGAAAAATGTCTTTAATTTCGTGATAGCTAGACAACAAATGTGATTATTTTGTGATAATGAGAACCTTTCGTGCACGAGTTCAACTCGCACTTGGCGTGTTTTTCAAGTAATTGAAAAAAAAATAGGAAAATGTTTTCTATTTAGCTGTTCATTTTGTTGTTTTTGAGTCACAAGGTTTTTCCGCCGTTTGAGGTCTGTCGCATGTTTTTGATAATTAACTGACTTGAAAAATAGGAGGAGGTTCACACTTCGACCCGTATATTGTATGTATGTATACATGGATATGTTCATTCCGTACTCGGGCATATTATGAAAACTGGATGCGATTTTACATTTTTACCCGACTGCGCGACGCAAAGAACGGTTATGTGTTTATCAATCTATGTATGTTTATTTGTGTGTTTGTTCCTATGTGGCGATCCAGAGGCCAAACGGATGGACCGATTTTGATGATTCACACGTCATTTAAGAATCGGCTTAATAATGGACAGTTTGGAGCGCATTGGCCTACCTGCACCTGCCGATCATGATTGGTCGTGAGGGTTAAGCAACACTGGGCATGGTCATGACTTGGACGAGAGCACTGACCCGGCGCACTTCGCATCGCTCCACAAAATGTTTAAAATGAAATATTTCACTTGCTTTTTCCTAACATTTAATGAATTTTGCCCTTTTCTACGAATATAACGAAATTCACTGACATTCGGCCAGTCTGAGACTGTGAGCAGAGTGCAAGCATCTTATATACTAATTCTCAAATTATAAAGATTTATAAAGATTATAAGATTTATTTTACAGTACCTATAGACAGTAGCATAAAATGGCGTCCAGATACCTACCTACCAAAAATTACCTAAAGTTATTTCCAAAATGGTTTATACAGCAGCGGGTTAATTCAAACGTTCATTCACTCCTTTATTAGAAAACCTTCGTGACTAGAAGCTTTCCATTCATTCAGACAGTCATCCCGTTAAAATTACTTATTATTAATGATGTTTCATTATTATATCCGCCTAAAATTAGTCCGGAAACCAAAGTGTAGCAACAGATAAGACAGTAGAGCCGATTGCTCGCAGTTTTACCCGCATTATAAAATTTCCTGTGAATATATCGAGTTATTGGAAAAAGTTTATTTGGAGGGTGAATTCTGCTGCAGTTGGTAATTGCAAAATACAACGTTGTTAGTAGTGATCCACTTCATTCCGTTTTACGTTAAGCCGAATGAATTTTATTCGAGAGTTTTTATTTCGAAACTTTATATTTATACAAATACTAGCTGCGTCCCGCGGTTTCTCCTGCGTAAGTCCTGATCCCGTGGGAATATTGGGATCAAAAGTAGCCAATTCTATATATTGTAGCTTTCTATTTGTAAAAGAACTTTTAAAATCGGGCCATTAGTTTTTGACTTTATTCATTACAAACATACAGACAAACACACACACGTACACAATAATACAAATCTGATAGCTGATAATTTAACTAAGGGCACTACTGCTGAAAAACATTTATTTTGTGTTTCAAAAATGGGGTTGAGTTCCAGGGGAGGGTGTTAGAGTATGATTGAAACGCAACCAATTTTAGTTCTTTTTTCTATCACCAGGCTCTGCTTGTTTCCTTCCTCTTCTTGACGTGACGTTTTGATAAATAAAATTTACTCAGTTATTTTTACAAATATATTTCTTTTATTACAACATCCACACAAATTCCTATAAAATCTTTCATCTTTATAATATTAGTATCTATACTAATATGTATTATAAAGATATATGTATAAAAGTATAGATTATAATCATCATCATCATCATTTCAGCTGTAAGAAGTCCACTGCTGGACATAAGCCTCCCTCATAGATTTCCAGATGCTTCGGTCATAAGTGGCCTGCATCCATCGTGAACCCGCGGCCTTAACTAAGATTATAATATAACGGGGTATTTGCCATGTTTTAATTTGTTTTTTTACGAGCTCGATATTTCGCCAGTAATTTCAACTGGCTTGTTCACGACTGCGGGTATGTGATGACAGGGGCGTCCATATCGAACTACCGAGCTCGCGATATCGAGCTTGTCCAAAAACAAATTAAAACATGGTTAATACCTACTCCGTTAATTAAAAATATTTGTACTGAAAATAACCATGTATGTTTAAAATCGTATTTTATATTTATAATCCGAGCGCATATAGCAGCGAATGAAAATTGCTGCGAAACTCGATATATCGACGAGCGATTGTCCGAAAACTGTCGGAAAAACGTTCGTCGTTCTACGAATCGTCTTACTGGTATACGGTGTTCACCTACATTTAGGTATTTAATGTACTTTTTGACACGATGTCCATCTGGTGATACTAAAGATACTAAAGTCTTGGCTTGTAACATATATACATATATTTACATATTTATTTTATTTTAAGCCTAATTTGTCCCACTACAGGGCAAAGGCCTATTTTTCTTATTTGTTTAGAAGATCTTAAATAATAAGGTATACTTCATTTTGATACGAGTAGCGCCATCTAGCGAACAATAGCACAGCAAAGACAGAGAACCAATGAAAGTGTTGCTGTTTTGGAAATAGATATTTTTAAATAAAATCGACAGTTGCCATTAACATAAATCCCTCACCAACAGAATAAATCAAATAAAAATAGAAAAACAACTACTATTGTTCATATAGATTTTTATTATTCATACTTGATTAATTATAAACAAAGGTAAAATATTGTGGACGACCTTAACTCAAAATATATCATAATATAAAAAATCCTCACCCTGCATGAAGGGCTGAATAGAAAAAAGCTTCTGCGACTGCGCCTAGACTGACAGTAATAATATTTTTGACGTTGATCTATCAAAATACAACAACGGCCATGACTCGCCACTTTTTCCTAGACTTTCTTGCGAACAGTCACGATTTGACCTATTATAAATTTTCTCAATAACAATCAGCATAAACTAACTTACAAAGTTTATTCCCATTACTGGTGAGTGTTTTACTGTCAATCTTTTAAAACTGCACTGCCGCACCTCAGAAATGTTGAAGGCCCACATGTGATTGCCTTGTGTTGTTCCTCGTACTACGAAACCATATTTCATCTCGTTAGGGCTAAATGAATCCTTACGTTTTGCTTCGCTGCTCGAGGAAGAAACGCTTGCACGAAATGATCCTAGCAATATTTTGTATGTACGAATGTATTTTCACATAGAAATAAGAGTTTCAGTTCGCACACATATTCCATCTGCTGAAGCGATGTGTTTAGCTTTGGCTACCTCATGATGTTCTTTTCTTTGCACTGTCTTGACCTGTATGAATGTATTTCACCCACACTTTGTGTAAGACACCATGCCGAGACAACCATAATCAATTTTGTAAATCTCAATGGTCCGGCATGTTGACTTGCATAGAGGGGGCTTTCGGTGCTTGTCCTCATCTGCTTCAATGGCTTTCCAGGGAACACCCACGCGGTCCACACCCCGCCTACTATAATGCCTCCAGATAAGGCCCCGGAGATGATGTTCATGGGATGAAGGAAGGAGTGACCGACCCTATAGCCACCCAACCATAAAGATGACGAGGACCTTGAGATAAGTACACCTAACATCTCTGTACTTGGAGGTATCTGTTGCTGGCCAGAAAGGCTCGAACCACCACGAACCTTCACTTCTTGATCAATTTAACTAAAATAAACTGTCTTAAAAGTACAATATTAAACTTAAACTTAACTTAACTAATCTTAATTAATTTAATATAAAAAACTATAAGTAGGAACTTAGATAAATTGTTGTTGTCTCCTTGTTTCTATTATAATTAAAACTTATATTGTTTGTCACCTACTAGCTTGTTTCATTTCCAATTAGCTCATCTGACAGGCAGGTAGGCTAAAGTAGGAGTCACCTCCTCAAGGTGACTTTCCTACGTGACAGGCTACATAATGATAAGACTAGTTTTTTTTTAGTTTTTTCTTTGTTTCCACATCTAGCCCTATAACTGGGCTTTTTTGCGTGACTTAAAGCTGTAGGTTCCTCACGATGTTTTCCTCCTTTCCTTCCTTCCAGACCAACATCTGATAAGGCTACCTTTTAATCCGATATTCCCACAGGATCCCGGGGGAATATCGGAGGCAAAAGTAGCTACGTGGAAAACTGCGAGGCATAATAATTAATCCTTCAAATACACGAATCCAGGAGTTGTATTTTTCAACCGTTAGAAAACACTTTCGTATGCGAAAGGCTAATAAACAGATGCGCGGTCTCGCTCACGCACATACACAAAATTCAAAATTCAAAGTACTTTTATTCATTCGGATATTACAATATATGTCTTTGAATCGTCAATTATATATGTAATCTACTGTGTCCTCTTAACGCGACCTCCAATGAGAAGAAGACACAAGAAACTCATGGGTTTTTTTGAAATAGTATTTTTTTTTAATTAATCATGTGATTTACATTGTCGCATATATATTATTGAACAATAGTGGCAGTTCCACTATTGAGCAATAATTTATACCATAATAATCCTTACTCCTTGCATTACAAGAGCGAAAGTAACTCTGTATGTCTGTCTATCTGTTCAAATAAGTTAGCATACAAAAAAAATTTAAAAAAAAAACACTATCACATCCACAAACACACAACCCGCCCACAACAAGCGAAACCAAGCATGCGGAGTTCGAACTTTCGCATACGAATTCAATTCCAGTGGTTTAAAAATACGGCTCCATGTTTATAACATGTTTAGGTAAGTATTTACATAAAAGGGAATAACAACGTAAAGAATTCATTTGAACCTACAATGTATAAATAAAGCAATATCTATAAAGGGAAATGCACAGAAAGGCGATGAACAAAATTATTAATTAGGTTTTATGTAGGCTTGTACATAGCCTTGTGTTTGGACTCGTAAAGGGATGTTTTATTTACCAAAGGATGTGTACAATCGAAGGGTACTCGACACATCCGTTGCCGGTTAAATAAAAAACCAGAAGTACTTAGGTTTTTGTTCCAGGATTTAATCACGCAGCCCACTGAAATTAAACTATACAAGTACGCTGGAATTGATATACCATACAAAATTACATTAGATCTTTGTGCCGATTTGATTAGCGCCATGTTGCGCTGTTGTCGCGCGTTTTCTATTGAAAGTGATGGTGGCCGTCCGTGGAAATGCGCGACAACAGCGCAACATGGCGCAGATTAAATGGGCTCAAAATTCAGTGCGTTATGACCTGTCCAGCGACTTGTACCATGGAGGTCAGTGACGCAACCACATAACGGATAGCATAGATAAAATACCTTTTTTAGGGTTCCGTGCCCAAAGGGTAAAAACGAAACCCTATTACTGAGACTCCGTTGTCTGTCTGCCCGTCTGCCAGTCTGTCACCAGGCTGTATCTTATAAACCGTGATAAATTAACAGTTCAAAAGTAAGAAGATAAAACAATACATTCACCTTCCTTACTTCTGGTCCATCCAAAGGTTGCCTGGAAGAGATCGCTTTAAGCGATAAGGCCGCCCATTGGCCACCTAGCCAGCTTTAAGTTGTGTGTGTTTTTCTTTGTAATGTACCTACTATTTTAAATATGCTGTGTACAATAAATAATAATTTAGGTATTCAAAGGTTGCGAAAACTTGGGAGTTTCCACGGGCGGGTGGATGGCTCAGAAACGCTGCGACACGCTCATCTCGAAGTTATGAAGTCGGCAGTGGAAGAAGATCCGACCCGTTCCTTAGTGGCTGCACTGGTCTAAGTACCTGATCACGGACGAGTACACTTACCGCTTTATTATTATGAAGTGGCTCGGAAAATGAAAACAAAAGAGATCCGAACGAAAAGCCCTAACGTGGAAAACCAATATACGGGTTCAACTACTATGAAATGTTGTAAGCAGAATGTTAGCGCGGCCGGCAGCGAAGGAAGTTAACACGAGTAAGCAAATATTACTTGCATGAATGCATATCGCTGTGAGAAGTTAATCACCCTCGTCCTGGTTGTAATTCTGTTACTTGTGAAAACTGATTTTGCTATCGCCCAATGGCGAATAGCCATATTTGCCGACTAAATCTATCTATACTAATATTATACAGCTGAAGAGTTTGTTTGTTTGTTTGAACGCGCTAATCCCAGGAACCGCTGGTCGGATATGAAAAAATCTTACAGTGTTAGATAGTCCATTTATTGAGGAAGGCTATAGGGTACTTTTTGAGGAAGGCTATAGGGTACTTTAGGGCTATAGGGGTTTTGATCCCGATATTACCACGGGATCAGGACTAACGCCGCGAAACCGCGGGACGCAGCTATAATAAATAAAAATATAGCAAGACGTTGCACACAGTGGCATTTCGTCTCAGACTAACTACTGGGATTGTATAAAAAAAAATACTAAAAAACTTTACAAAGTTTACCTTAGATTTGGTCCCCGCACAAGGAAAATCCTGAATCGCGGGAGACCTAAATACAATTTTGATTTTAAATATTTGTTCAGTATATTTGCCGACGGATATACTTACTAAAACACTATTATTTAAAGACTTGCAAGAAAAAATTAATACGTTAAATTACATTAACATAGACAAAAATTGCATATAGTCGGACAATGTCCCGTTCGAAAAATCGGCAAAAATTGTCCATTTCTCAAATTGTCGCATTTTTAATTGTTGTGCCTATGGCCGAAATCAGCTAAGGAGGCATTTTCTAGGTAGGTATAAAATAGACAGATAAAGCTACTACTTACGATTATACGAGCTAGTAACAAACATCCGCATACAGAAACGCTACTCAAAATTTTAGTTCTACTTAAAAAAGTAAGCAGCTCTCCAACTCAATAATACCCAAACTAATTTTGAATTTAGAACTCAAATTTAAGGCGGTGTTTCTGTCTTCGGCTGAAGCTTTGTAGTAGTTGAGGTCAAATGTTTTAGCTAAATTGTTTAATGATTTAGTATTTTATTCATAAAATTTCACATAAATAACAACACAAACACACACAAAGTCAATCAAATAAACCACCCTTGATCGTACCGGGCGCAAAGGAACCAAGGATGCTGGCGGCGTTACCTAGGCATTACCCCTTAATTGTTTAATTGGCTGATATAAATGCTAAGTCCAGTTAACAGTTAAAACATTTCGATTGGATGGAGGATTGGATAGCTAAGACTTGACTATAAATTTTGACTTACTGTTTTTAGACTACCTTTAAGGTTGCCTGGAAGAAATCGCTTTTAGCGATAAGGTCGCCCATTTGTGCAACGTTCTATTTTTAAGGTTTTTGTGTTTCTATACTTAACGTATTGTAATATGACTGTCTTGTACTTTAAGTTGTGCAAATAAAGCGTCCATCTATCTATCTACCTGTGGTCAGTGGTTCTGGCTTCAATACAACATTTAGAAAATTCGCAATTTGTTCTGAGGTTTCGGTTTACGTTTGTCCCATTTTTTCAGCTTTAACCACCTCTTGGTGCCTTTTGCGAATGTTACATTTGACGCCCATTGGAAATGGAGTGTAATGGAATGAAAATTGTGATGAATCCCGCAATGGAAATGAGATGAACGTCAAAAAAGCTGTTGTATATGCCACCCTCTATCCTGGAGGGTTACTGCGGTTCGTTTCGATACGGCATCGATACTGTCATACGATGATTCTACTGTCACATTCTGATAGTAAGGTGACAGTAGAACCATCGTTATGACAGTATCGTTGTCGTATCGAAACGAACCGAAGTAACCCTCCTGACGCCAAATGTCTTACAGGTACATCTATTAAACCAAATAATAAATATATTATGTGATCAACCCAACGCATCATTTTTAGGGTTCCGTAGCCAAATGCAGAAAGTGCGAAATACTTGCCACGATTCGTCGCTGGCAACAATGGCTCGTACCACAGCTGGCAGCGACAGATCAGGTCCGACTGTTTGTCTCATCAATTGACGCGGCTCCTCCCAAGCCGGACACTCCACCACAGTGTGCCACGCTGTGTCACATTCAGAGGTGCAGTGGTGGCATCGATTGGGAGGGGGCAGTCGGTCATCTTACCTCATAGACTTAAAGTTATGCCAAAAAAACACGGCCAGCCGCGAGTCAGCCTGTCCGTTTCTTAACTCAGCCCAGATTTATGTTTACATACTATATTTAGGTACTAAGTACTAGTTCTCGTATATCCCATTGTGTGGGGTATCATTAGAAAGCTTGTTTAAAAATATTGTGGGTTTTCTAAAACCATTTTTCATTTAAGGGTACCATTTGCGAAATATTGATCTTTTTAATGGTAACTTCTATTCTTCATTAATTCGCAAACGGAACTCTTTAATGAAAAATAGTGTTACAACACCCACATTCTTTTTTAAAAAGCTTTCTAGCGGCACCACACACGAAGGTGTATATGCAAAATTAAATAAAAACCCCATCTTACATGTACGGGAGCTACCCTACAGAAACTTTTTTTTTTTAATTTTATTTCTCAACTTTGTTCGCGTAGTTAATACGTATACATATGCGTAGTTACGGCTTCCTATTACTCAAATACACAATAACGACACATGGCTCTGAAAATAGTTACGTTTTAAAGATCAATATTCTGCAAACGGAACCCTTAAATGAAAAATGGTTTTAAAAAACCCTCAATATTTTTAAACAAGCTTTCTAATGGTACCCCACACGATGGGATAGACGCGAACTAGTACTAAGCATCTCCGATTAGTACGTAAACATATTCCTGGGCTGAGTTACGAAACTTACAGGCTGACTCGCGGCTGACCAAGTTTTTTTCACATAACTTTAAGTCCACTTCCTCACCATAATAGTTTCATCCTATGATTCGATATTATAATAGCAAAATATGACTCTGAAAATAGTAACATTTTAAAGATCAGTATTTCGCAAACGGAACCCTTAAATGAAAAATGGTTATAGAAGACCCACAATATTTTTTAAAAAGCTTTCTAACGATATCCCACACGATGGGATAGACGCGACTTTAAAAAAAAATCTCCATCTTACATGTACGGGATAGCTCCCGTACATGTAAGATGGAGATATTTTTTTTTTAATTTTAATTCTAAACTTTGATTGCGTAGTTATAACGTATATGTATGCGAAGTTACAGTTTCTCAGAACTAAGCGTCTAAGTTTTAGTATACCAACATAAAACTGGGCTGAGTAGGGACGGGCCCAGGCCGACTTGAGGCCGACCGAGTTTTTTAAGCATAACTTTTAGTCTACTTTCTACCATATTAGTCCCAACTTGGTACTAATGAGGTAAGTTCCCAGGCCCGATTGCTCCCCTAAAAACGGGCCGAGCTCGGACGGGCCCAGGCCGACTTGAGGCCGACCGAGTTTTTTTGGCATAACTTTTACTACTCTTTCCACCATATTAGTCCCAACTTGGTACTAATGAGGTAAGTTCTCAGGCCCGATTGCTCCCCTAAAAACGGGCTGAGCTCAGACGGGCCCAGGCCGACTCGAGGCCGACCGAGTTTTTTTAGCATAACTTTTACTACTCTTTCCACCATATTAGTCTCCAGTTGGTACTAATGAGGTAAGATGACCGACTGCCCCCTCCCAATCTATGGGCTCTCTCTTAATCCGACACAGGTACTTTCCGAAACAACCATGTTCGGAAAGTATCTGTGTAAGACGAAATGAGAGAGCTCCGTGGCTTCGCTGAAGCCACTCGTTCAATACTGGTCGGATGGCCTCAATGGTTTGATGTCCATAATTAGGACGCTCCAAACGCGTCCTCCAATTCGCCACTACAACTTGGCGAAACTCATCCCGGCGCTCCTCCACCTCTCTGAGCGCCGCGCCGGTCGGTCGCCTCGGATTCGTGCTTCCTCGCGCCACTTGAAAAGTGATGCGACTAGGGACCCTGGAGACCTGTAAAACAGGTTTTTTATAAGACTTTAGTGTCGGTTTGAGTCTCCACAGTAAACTCAGTCTAAACATCAATTTATATACATGAGACTGGTACCTATTACTAAGTAAATATAACTTGATACCTATTAAATTAAACTCATCGGTTTTTATCGCATTGTGTTTATTACTTTAACATTGTTTCAATGCTCAACCTTTCAGGTCTCAATTTTAGGATTGACTGAAGATGAGTGGTGCGGACAAATGAGTTTAATTTCAATACAACAAAATCTAAATACCCATAATGCTATTGTGGGGAGTTATGTTTTTATATAAAACTGCAGTACGACATAATGCAAAATAATGGTGTTTAGACATTTATTTAAAGAAAAATACGCATTTAAAAATTCGCGCTTTTTTTTGCGAAAAAATTGCAGCGAGGCCTCGCCGTAAGGGAAATTTTTAAATGCGTATTTTTCCTTAAAAAAAAACTAGATAGAAAAGCCTTGACCAACACACAAAATAAAAAGAAATACAAAGAATGGTGTTTGTTAAAAGAAAGATACTTTGACTTTCATTCCGATGGTCATAGTTTCGATTTTCGGCCGGGGCGGCGCAAGTCGCAACAACATCTTTTTCTATGGATGCGATGTATTATAACATTGCTTTTATGGTAAATGAAACTATTGCGATTAAACCCGCGTACAATGGCTCAATAATAATGATGAGGCTAGAAACGGAAAACGCCAAGCGAAACCTTTTAACGGCATAATGTTGTTTATCCATTTCCGCCAAAACTTCACGAGGTTTGTTTACGCATACTAAACTACTGATATTAAATTATTATATTACCAACTCATACGAGGTTGATTAAGTTTGTCAATCAAATTTTGAGGGTGAATGAGACTAAAAACTTTGTTATTGACCGATAGCTCGCTTGTAGTTATAGTTTTAACCTCATTGATGTGATGTGGATTTAAATATTTTAAAACACTTTACCATAACCTAACTCCTGACTTGAAACTTTGAGCCCGATCAGGGATATATTTGATACTGGCAAGATGTACGACGCCAAAGCTAAAAGATGAAGAAGAAGGATGCGATAATAGACACGACACTAGCAAACGTGCGAAGTAACAACACTTCGTGGATCGACGCCATGATGAAGAAATAAACACTTTTTTTTTGCGTTCAAAATTTTATTGTTTTAAATCATTAAGAGGATAGTCTCCATTATCTTTCTCCATACAAACGTAGTTTAAATTTTCCTCCCTGGATAAAGACATTAGACCAAATATGTTTATGCCATAAAACTTACTTATATCTGTCATGACTATGCATCTACCTTTTTATTTTTTTCATTTTATTATTTTTTATTATTATTTTAATTAGAAAATAAAAAAAAATAAAAAGGTAGATGCATTGTCATGACAGATATAGGTCTTATGGCATAAAAATATTTGCTCTAATGTCTTTATCCAGGGAGGAAAATTTAAACTACGTTTGTATGGAGAAAGAGAATGGAGACTATCCTCTTAAATTACCTAATTTTGTAGGTAGGTACATATTTTCGATATGCGACATGAGATTTTTGAACGAAGGAGCGGAGCGAGAGGTCTCTAATGCTGCAGGCTAGTTTTTGTTTTATTTTACTCCAACCATGTTTTTGTTAATTTGTGCAATTTGTTTACCTTTTGACCCGACTACGGCGAACCCAAAAGGGTTTTTCATATCATCAAATAGCAGGTGAGTTTTAACTAATACAAAAGATTGGCTGTTACCTGTTCACTCCTTTAGGTTTTGAGACCATTGGGTGTTGGGGGCCTAGTAGTAGGGTATTTCTTAGGGACTTGTCGGCGCGTCTTGTCGAGGCGTCTGGTGATCCCAGGGCTGGTAGTTTCTTGTCCCAGCGGGTTAGCCTAGCTATCCAGCGTGGGAACGCTTCCAGCGTTTTGGGCACCATGCCGCGGGAGGGCGGTGCCGACAACTTCTTATTGCTTTAGGTTTTAAGTCTTTTTTCTTTTTTTTGTGATTTATTATTTTTGTAAATTGTTTGACTTGTTTTGTGTGGATGACAATAAACCATTGAATTGTTAAAAAAAAAAATACAAAAGTAAATTAATGGGATTTTGTATTTTATAATCTTTTTTTCACAAATCAAAAACAAATACATACACAAACATTAATTGTAAAAGCGACCTATATAAAATTATATTCCTAGGTACCTACTATACTTACAAATTTTAAAATTCGAAACATTGTAATTAAATTAAATAATTTATAAAATATGCATTCAATATAAGTAGACAACGCAAAATACATTAGTTACTAACAGAAATTACTAATATTGTGGGCAATCAACATAAGTACTAAAGTTCGTAGAGACACTCCTCCGCTCCGTAGCTGCTCCTCCTATCTCGATAAATAATATTTCAGTGCTGTAATTCACCTCAAATATAAGTACTTATATTTAAGGTGAATTACATACAGCACTGAAATACAATACCAGCGTCACAATCTCTAACTGACAACACTCAAAAAATGTTCTACGGCTTTCAAAAACACTGCGTACTTCTTTACTATTTTTATTCTGCTTGTGACTCTAGACTATAGCAGCTACTTATAGGTACTCAATGTTTAAAATTATAATTTTATATTCTTAACTTAAAAATGAAACGTAGTTGCAGAATGTTAAATGTAAGGCTTCGGCGTCGAAGTCACCGGGCATCGGGGATCGGCAGCGGCAGCGGGTGTGTAGGAGTCTTTACGATAGAAATTCCTCCTGCTGTGTCATGGTATTCTGCATTTAGTCTGCGTCTACAGTTGTGAAACTTTAGTAAACTAATCAACATTACTATGCTGTACTTGGAGTTTAACAATATTGTTTATAGTTTGTAATTATGTTCATTGTGAATTTCTGTACATGCGTATACAACGTGTTTTAGAGGAGGTACTGTTATTTAGAATTGGAGTTGTCAAATAATGTCTGATCATTGTGATTATTTTATCAATGTGGCCAATTTAGGCAGTTTTGTGTCTTATGTCGGATACAGCAACTATAGAATATTTGGTTTCTGTATTTTCAGTATGAAATCAGCCACTCACAATTTTTTAACATTTTTTTCATTTCTTCCATCGTGAATCTGACGGAAACAACGAATTGTACCAGTAACCAGAAGTAGCGACTGTGTCCGATAGTTGCCCCCGGCCGGACACAGCAACTACAGTTTGCTGTGATGGTGTGCCCTATTGATAATGAAAGTTGACTACGTCGCCTGAGTTGAGTATCATAAAGTTTTTAATTTTATTTCCATTGATGTTGTCAACTAACTTATGTTCTAGAATTATTTTTCTTTATGACGATCATTTATACCGGTAAATTGTAGTGCTGATGATAGTTTTTATTCTAAAAATTATATTTATTTCCAGCTAACTGACATTTTCCGAATAAAAGTTCAAATCGCAAAATCACCAAGCAAATGTTGTTTGTCTAGTACAGTACTCTAGACATCATTCTTTTTGCCAGAGCTCGTGGATGGCGCTAGAGCTCGTGGATGTACTCTGCAAGGTTCCGGCTAGCTTTGGCAATTGCGGCGTGAAAGGCGCCATAAGGTTTGGCCAGGGGTCATGGTAGGGGTCTCCCCTGGCCGCCCACCATCTTGGCCAGGGGAGACCCCTACTCACCGGGCCGCTCGCCCCCGAGAGCGGCCTGACGGTCTTAACCAGATTCCCCACGTTAAAAAAAAACATAATTCTCTTGAACTACATTACCTCTCCCGAAACACGTTGTATGCCAACGCCGGAGTTAGAGTAGTAAGTACAGCGAGATCCGGCAAATTTTAGGTAGGTATTCAGAATATTGGATTAAGTCTGTTAGAGGTCTGAGTGAACCATATATATAAATATAGATATCTCAGACTCCGCGCTTCCGAGGGTTTCGCCATATTTCGTATTTATTAATTGACCGAGCGAGCGAAACCAGCGAAGCGTCTCAGCTTAAATCCTGGATAAAATTGCATTCCTCTGTCGGTTGGTTGGTTTGTTTGGATCTCCTCTACAGGTCGTATTATTCTAGCAAATTTAATGAAATTTAGTAACTTGTACAAGTACTGGTAAAAGTCGAGTAATTTTGGCCAACTTCAGCTTCGGAAAGAAATCAAACATCCCGCCCTGCAGTGTAAGTTTGAAACGAGTATGTAGTACCGGCCTAAATCGGTAGATGGAAGTTCAGCACTTAACAGAGAGTGTTTAGTATGGTAATTTTTAGTATTTATTGAAATTATAAATACACTTTATATAATATAAAATACTTAATATCTAATCTAAAAAACCACCACCCACTGTTCCCGCTGCTTAAAATACTCACTGCGCTGTGTTACCACGTTACCACGCTGAATAGCGATGGACAATGTTTGCGCCAGGAAGGAACCGGAACGGTGAACAAAACGTCGGTCTCGGAGACGACGCCTACTATAACTTGATTTATTTATTTAAGTGCAAAGTGCAAACCACGATTCGGATCCGAAGCTGCTTCCATCAGGCATCTCCGGCGAGTGCCGGCAGCTTATCAGTTTCATCTGCTCAGTTGAGCGTATACTAGCGAATACCTAGCGGAGCTGTTTCACTATACTACACTCACGTACGTATGCATACTCGACAAACATTACGTTGTGAATGGTCCTTAGGAAGTGTTTCACTTTGTTCCTCAGAGTATCTATAACATGACGCCAAAGTCACTTATCGCAACCCATTAAGAACGTGGCGACTGTTACCATTTCCATACAAACTTAATACTTACCAAAATAAATTATGAAAAATTTAGTTTTCTACCTTAATATCGATATTATTCGGATTTTACTTTTATAGGGTCCCCACCACAAGGTTTTCCAAAATATTCATTCGAAATGAAATTAAACGGAGAAACATTTTTTTCATTTTTCCGGCGTAAATTACTAGTTTACATCTCATTTACATTTCATTTTTTTTATATTATTCCCAATAACAAGTAATTTACGCTGTAAAAATAAAAAAATGTTTCTCCGTTTTATTTCATTTCGAATGAATATTTTGGAATACCTTGTGGTGGGGACCCTAAAAAAGTAAAATCTTAATCCGAATAATATCGATATAAAGGTAGAAAACTAAATTTTTCATAATTTATTTTGGTACTAAGTTGGTGTGGAAATGGTAACAGTCGCCACGTTCTTAATATGTACCTACGTGTTAGTGAACGATGCATTATTACAGCGGGGAGTAATTAAGTTAGTCGCTGAACTTGACGTCAAGTAATAACATTTTCTATAACTTACCACTCAACATGATACAGTGCCACCAATTTATCTCTACGAGCGGACAAAAGAAAAACTAAAAAAACGGGGCAAGTGCGACACTCGCGCACAAAGGGTTCCGTACCACTATCACAATTGGATACGGAACCCTAAAATGGTTTACAACAACCAATTTTTCAATTTTATAGGAAAATATGAAATATTTATCTTCGATTCTTACTCCCATCAAACGACCGAATCACTCAAAAAAAAAAAAAAAAACCTTGGCACAAAGAAAATCTGAAACATAAAAGAAACTCTTTGGTAAGTAAGGCAGACTGGTATATTTGACAGATAGGGCAGCCATTTTGAATTCCATGACCAACTCGATTTGTCCTGACCAATCAGAAGCGACCTCACATTGTAGTACTAAACTCCTTGTTATTTTTGAAACACGTTTGTTGTATGGGAGCCCCTTTTAAATAATTGTTTTATTTCGTTTTTAGTATTTGTTGTTGTAGCGGCAACCGAAATACATCTTCTGTGAAAATTTCAACCTTCTAGCTATTACGGTTCATGAGATACAGCCTGGTGACAGACGGACAGACGGACAGACGGACAGACGGACGGACGGACGGACGGACGGACGGACGGACGGACGGACAGACAGACAGACAGACAGACAGCGAAGTCTCAGTAATAGGGTCCCGTTTTTACCTTTAGGTACGGAACCCTAAAAACTGCTATAGTTATTTGTAAATTTGTTGTAGACTAGCGCCACCGATGTCGGCAAAGATAACTTAGTCGGAGCGCAGACTAATTGCATGTTACGGGCGCGACAAATAGTACAAAAAATATGTAAGAACTAAGAAATAGTGCACTTTTGTTGTTAAAATGATAGTTAATTTGTCAATAGTGTACCAATAGTGTCAATAATGTTTAATAATTTTGTGAGGTAGGTAACTCATACTCCATACTCCAATGGGCCTTAAGACTTTGGGTTGTCGGGGCCCCAGTGCTAGATTGTTTTTAAAGGAGTTGTCGGGGCGTCTGATCGAGGCGACCGGTGATCCCAGAGCTGGTGGTTTTCTGTCTCAGCGAGTTAGTCTCGCTATTCAGAGAGGGAATGCCGCCAGCATCTTGGGGACCATGTCTCAGGAGGTTGTAATCAACGACGGGCTTTTTTCTTTTTAGATTTAAGTTTTAGTGTTGTTTGTTTTTATTTCACCTTGTTTATTGTTTCTTTATTTGTATGTCTTTAACAATCAAATAAAGTTTTATAATAATATAAATAAATACTGTATTATTGTAATGTATTGTATTGTCATGATATTACTGCAAGCTCGGGCCGCCAACGAAGGCATCTATGTTGTTAAAAGGTATTTCAAAGATTCGGCTTCTGGCAGGTTTTGAACCTGCGGCTTAACACTGGTATTCTGTCGGGTTGTGTATGAACACGTTCAAATTCCACCCCCATCTCACCCACATGACCGTTTAGATCACCACCCAAAACGATTCCCTGTGACAACGGGATGACCCCAAGGACCTCGTCGAGTTTATCCCAAAACGACCTCTTATCAGCGTCGCTACAACCGACCTGTGGCGCGTAAGCACTTACTAAGTGAGTTTTTTTAAGGCAAAAAAAGAAAGTGTGCTATTATACTTTCTTTTTTTTTTGCCTCTAAGGCGGAACAAAGTTGGCCGGGTCAGCTAGTAATTAGTATAAAGTCACCTTAGTTACACTATTTATATATCTCAAGAACAGCTGGACCGATTTGGCTGAAAATTGGTGGGGTTTGGGCTAAAATAGTTAGCTTAGAACCAGAAAACGAATATCGGATATTTATTTTAACTCTTTTTCCTCTAAGGCGGAACAACAACATAGTTCGCGGGGTTAGCTAGTATTTGTATAAAAAAAAAACAAAGTCCTAAATAAAATATGCCATTTCGTGGTAAATTAAGCCCGATTTGCCTTCTACCTATTTTTAAAACTGTCTCATTCCTTTGTATAATAAAATCAAAGTTCTTCGTCATATTACTATTGTATACTTATACCTACTTGTATGTCGAAACTTGGTTGAAACTTCCTGAACACAAACAAGACCAGATTTAACTTTTATATTTCATGTCACGTGTTACCAAAACTTTTCAACTTTACAACGAAATGGTTTAAAAACTGTTTTCAAATTTCAAGTCGCAAACTTCAAATGTTTGCGAAATATCTTGACGGTGCAGAAGGAAAAGCGGGCAAGTCGTAACCTTTGACAGTTCAAGATTGTTCGACTAAAAATTATAGAAGTTAATAATGTTTACCGAACACGGCAACTGCAGAACTTACATGAAATTGTTAGTTTTGACATGTGTGGGTTGCGTCTGTCTTTTTTTGCGTCTTTCTTTGTTTCATTGATATCACTGTGGCGCAAGGGATCTGAAGGAGACTAGGAAACCTTAGGCTCTCCCCGCACGGTGGCGGATAAACTGCTTGGTCCCTAATAGCGTGGTGTTTATACCTTGACGTAAGAAGTTATAGTTTGGTCAGTTTGGTTTGCCTTCATGAATAATAAAACAATGTGTTAAAGCAAATGTACGTAGTCAATGTGCTGTCAAGTGCATATATGTATACGTACAACAAATTGACTCTTCTACTCTATTTCTTAGATAGAGTAGGGTAGTCAATTTGTTGTACCTATATGCACTTGACAACAGATTAACTATACGTATTTTTTATACGCTTAACCATTGAACCAACCACATTGTTTTATTATTCATGAGTTTTTTATTTACATTAATTTTTGATTTCAGAATCTTAAATCAAACATTAATGTAAACTAAACAATTCTACATTTATTTGAAAGTGACAGCTCTTTATTTACGTTTTCGTTTAATATTGACAGTTCTTTGTTTACATTTTTGATCTACGTAAGATTCTGAAATAGAGTTTACGTTCATTTTGTATAAGCCCTTCGAGAACTCATTGTATATGTTACTCTGCAATATAAACCTTGTCCATTGTTAATATAAATTACTATCTACAGATAATATTTGAGCGCCCGTGGACGCTACGCTAATCCTATTCTCAGAGCTAATCTACGCCGACCGAACCTAAATGGGCGGTTTATGGCAAAACTGTAACATTGAGAGTGCCATCTGATAGATTAGATTCTACAGCATTTTCGGTCGACAGCTATATCGATCGATGAATTCTATAAATCACTATCAAACAAAAATAACTAATATCAATATATAGCTTCATCCGTTGAGGAGTTACGCCTCAGACAGATACAGACACACCCATAAGCCACATAGGTGGCTAAAAAAAAGTAATCTATGATGTGGAGTATAGATTCCACATCATAGATTACTTTTTTTTTTTCAATCTTACCACCCCTCCTTGTCCGGCAGAGCCAAAGATCTTTTGTTAGGGCGTCCTATTTCTATGGGCAGAGCCTATATTTAAAATATCTAGTTGGCTCATAATCGAAGCGTCAATTTAAAATTGAATTTAGTAAATGAATAAATATAAATCTGAATATAGCGCAGAGGTATAAATAATAATGTAAAAAGTCAATTCATTATAAAATTTACAAATGTACAAATGTCAATATAAATTAAATAATCTCAATTAAATAAACCACCCTTGATCGTACCCGGCGCAAAGGAGCCGAGGATGCTAGTTGCATTGCCTCTCCGTATGGCAATGGCATTATTATAGTAAATTCAAATTTAACCCGAAATAAACTTCGCTCCAAAACTTGGTAGTTATAACCGTCTGTACACCCCGCACGTTCTTTAGTTTCGGTTACACACAATTGCCCAACTGTAATAATATCACGTAACACTTAACTCTATACTTCTATACTAACATTACAAAGAGGTAACGTTGGTAACATATATGTATGTATGTATATTGGGGGTAATCTCCGAAACTACTGGACCGATTTCAAAAATTCTACATTCACCCTGAGTAACATAGGCGACTTTTAATCCCGATATTCCCACGGGATCGGGACTTACAAGGTTGAATCTGCTAGTACGAATATATTTGTATAAGTCAAGGACCAAGTGACCATCCTGAGGGAACTTCCTAAGTGCTTTCAATTTCAACTTAGATTAGTAATTTAGCAACGTCGGAACTACGAGAATGATTATTACACGTTTGATGTAGTTCATCATAACTGTAATCACTTTTATGATATGTAATTATAAAAATACTAGCTTTTACTCGCTACTTCGCCTGTTTCGCTTTTTTTTTCCTGATAGGTAGTGTAGCTGATTTGAAACAAAATGTACACACCCTCGTTTTCAACTCAAAAAAACAAAACAAAAAAATCCATTCAGTGGAATTTGATTATTCAGTTTTGTAAGCTTAAAGTGATTCTATAAATATTATTTTTGCAGGTAAATACATTTTTTCGTTTATTTACTTGTACAAAATGTTTTCAATATCGAGAAGAGTGTTACGCTGTTCTCTCCTCGATCCTATGGAGCATACAGTTTTGTGCTCGGATATATCATACTAAATTTTTTAGTATGACACATAATATAGGCGGAACAAAAGAAAATTATGTGAAGCGTATGTACATTGTTACATTTTCCCTGGTCTTTATCGCGTATTATTATTTATTTTGAAATGTAACTATGTTAACAAATCGTGTGAATTTAAAAAGTTTATTGTAGGTATGTACATTTTTTTTAAATCGATCAAGTACCTAATTCTTTCTTACTTATTCGACCTCTCCCGGAGGTTGATTAAGAGTGCAACCTCCGACGGAGCGGGATGGGAGAATATCGTGTCTTCCCTGTGGGGGGACTTAGGACGTGAAGGCAGATAATTATTTCTTACCACGCACCTGAGTCTACTGATAATATTATAAATTTGAAAGTTCGGGTTTATGTGAGTAAACGTGTATGTTTGTTATTAAGAGGACAGTCTACCTACTCTTTTCTCCATACAAACTTTACAAACGCAGTCGACTGTTTCCTCCCTGAATAAAGATATTAGAAAAAATATGTTTATGCCATAAGTCCTATATCAGCCATGACCATGCCCCTACGTTTTGATTTTTTTATTTTCTAATTTTTCGTTTTTTTTTTATTCTAATTACTAAATGAAAAAAAAAACAAAACGTAGGGGCATGGTCATGTCAGATGTAGGTTTAACAGCATAGAAATATTATCCAGCGAGGAAACAGTCGACTACGTTTGTATGGAAAAAGAGTAGGTAAACTGTCCTCTTAATTCATGCAAAAACAACTAAACTTGGTGTAATGGAAGCTTGAGTTCAAGCTTAAGAGGAGTATCAACGCCAACGACCTTGAAACTGAAAATCCCTGTCGGGCTCATCGAAAATTGTTGATTATTTCATGACTGATGATGAGTTGCTATTAAAATTTATCATTTATAATCTAAATATTTAAAATTGCCATAACACCTTAGTCAAAATATGTGACTTGACAAACATGAAAAATGTGGGTAATGTTAATACATTGTAGTCCTTTTGGAGTCTGGTCTTTCTGTCAATCTCATACATATAAGTTAATCTTTCTGATTATCTGAGACGGCAGGAGAACAAGATCCGATCCGTCTTCCTTAGTGGCTGCTGTTTTATCGACAGGGTAAGAACCGTTTAGTCTTTAAGTACCTAAAGCGCAGTTTGTCAATTTCGCGTTGTGCCTAGACCTAACGAGAAAATGGCACAACGCGAAATTGACAGACTGCGTTTTAGGTACTTAGAGACTAAACGGTAAGAACTAGTGCTGTCGTACCTTGTACATTCATGTTACACCTCACACAAGCAACTCCTGCGATTATTTGCCAACCATTCGATATCCTGTGACTGCACAGAATAACAGAATAATTGCTCCTAAATGGCTGACAGAAATCAGATCTTCGCAGGGAAGTCACAAGTCGTCTTTAATTAAGTTAGTTTTCTGAATAGAGAGTTGGTTGGCATAACCATAGTTTACCTGGTAGTTCGTATGTCGGGGCTCTCTTATACGAATGATAGGATATCCTACATTCTCATGAAAACTAGTGGTATGTATGTATATATAGTATGTACTTGTTGTAAGTTATTTAGGATGCTAGAGAAAGATTTATTATACAAGTTTGGTTTCGGCGTTCTTTTCTGTGAAAACGGTGAAATATGACTTGCCAGCCCTGTCCTGAACTTCCATGGTAGCATGACGCCATGCTATGGTGTTTCTAGGGTTTCAGGAATCAGACTTTGTAATGGTTGTACAGTTTTAAGTTGAGACTGGTAATCTAACTGCCTCCAACAGTGATTGGCTAAGTTTAACGAATGGTCGAGATGCTTAGAAATATACGATGGAGATCGTATACCTACATAAAATACAAGTTACTATACTAAACTTTTGGTATTCTGGAAAGCAATCCAGGAACAAAGTCCAAAATACTACAGGAGGGTTACTTCGGTTCGTTTCGATACGACAACGTAGACAGTAGAATCATCGTCATAACGATGGTTCTACGTCACCCTACTATCAGAATGTGACAGTAGAATCATCGTATGACAGTATCGATGTCGTATCGAAACGAACCGCAGTAACCCTCCTGATTAGATAGTCAAAATTATTCAAAATTTTTGTCTTCGACATAAGCAAGCCAATTTTATGACACTACCATAAGTAAATAATTTATACCCTATATCAGAAACTGTCAACGTAAACAAAAATCCCATACATCTATTTGAAAGTGACAGCCCTTTATTTACCTTTACCATGCCTTTACCTTTAAAATTGACAGGAACTTAGCTTACATTTTTGATCTAATTTTCTGAAATAGAGTATAGATAGATATAAGAAATTTTGTAAGCTCGGCGTTAAATATTTTCTTTGTCTGTGTAAATGAACTCAATCAGCGTTTTACGACTTGTCCACCTGAACCTGAGACCTGAACATTCAATCAGTCTGAAGATATTGCAGACATAAATAAATTATGAATTTTTGCCCCTTTTTTTATGTTGCATCTTAACTGTAGGTTTTTTTTTTGTAGATTTCAAGCATTTCTGAAAAACATCCTATAATTTCATCTAAAATGTTATTTCTTGTTATACTATATTGCTTCCTTATGTCAACTAAAGTTGCCTTACTTTCAAAAAACAGTCGTCATGTTGTAACAATCGATATTATTATCACTTTTACAGCCTTACATTTAAAAACGATGATTAATTTTATGTTACGTTTGTCTTTTACTGGGACATGAAGTTTCAAAGTTAACAGAGAGAAACAAATGTTACATAAACTTAGTCATCGTTTGTAAGTAGGGGGTAAGAGTATATTACTTAAAGACGGAACAAACACGGAACAAGGAGCTGTTTACTGAAAGTTACCTCTGTAGGTGTTTTTTTCGTTTGTCAATGTAGGTATGTTATTGGTGGTGTGTACGCGATGAGTTACAGCAAATAGTCTCTTCTAATCCGAGCGATGTTCCCGGTTGCTCCCTCTCGGGAGCCCGGGGTCCGCTAAACCCCAAATTGTTCTTTTTTTTATTTGGGGTCGGCGCAGTCGGTAAGTCATCATTGATCATACCTTCTGCAATTAGATTTGGCAATGTTTTTACGGCCGGCCGCCTGCCTGACACCAACCCTCTTAGGAATTAAGCAGTTTATCCGCCACCGCGCGGGGGTAACTTAGGTTTGCCAATCTCCCTCAGATCCCTAAGTCGCCTTTTACGACACCCACGGGATGAGATGGGGTAACCCTATTCTATGCCGGGGCTTCACAGCTACAGCAAATAGTAGGTAACAATATTATAGACACAAAAGTTATATTTTAATCCAATTTTACCATGTTACTTAATGTTGGCAAACACAAAATAAATGTTGTTTGGATACACCATTGTGTTGCAAAACTAATTACAAATGAATGTGAAATTTTCATAAATCTTAGCAGTAGGTATTAGAAAAATGTTGCATTATTGTATGAAACAGTCCGTGCGATGATGATACCTACTCCAAACATCAAACCAATATTTTTAACCACTCAAAACAATTCAACACTCGCATAGAGTCAATTCCATCTGACTGCTGAATGTTAGGAACAATATCAAATAATGATAAATGTACCCAAATCTAGGAAGGGTCTGACAGGGTAAAATCATTGAAACTATAGTAACCAAGATAATAATGCCATTATTATGAATCTTATCCCGTTTGTATAAGTTTTGATTTCGCAAATCAAATTGTTTGCTATCATTCAAGGATCTGTTAAAGCCATAACTGAATTGATACCAAAGGGGTTTGACTTGTTGATTGCTATTAAATTTGAAGTGCAGAGAAATCAAAGTTTCGATGCCGGGGGTTAATTATTTTGACGAGGGTTTACTAACACCTCACCAGCAACGATTCCAGAAGAAAAACATCTGTATTGAGGAGAAATCGTCGATACCTAATGTGCGATCACCTTTTGATCGCATATTTATATCAGCCACACCGTACGCGCCGCATTTCGTAAAGTGCGCTGCAGGTGAAACGTGCCAGGTTTGACATCACTACATACAATGAATTCTAAAATGCGGCGAGTACGGCTCGTGCGGCGCGTACGGTGTTGATAAATGTGCCATCACCTTAACTGCCCCAATTCAATTTAAATACATAGATGTAATGTACGCTTTATTTGCATAACAAGCAATATACAGATTAACATGCATAAGTAGGACAAATACACATAAACCGTAAAACTAAATTGTTGCATAAATGGGCGTTAAAAGCGATTACTTCCAGGCAGCCTTTGGATGGAGAAAGTCAGTAAAACTTGTGGGGTACCTTCACGCACAAATGAACAGCTGACCCGATTCAGATGAAACTCGGTCTGTAGATAAATAGAGACCTTTAATAACACATCGGCTAATTTTTATCTCGATTTTTCCACGTAATCTGGACTTAAATTTTTTTGATAGGGTGTAATTTTTAGAGTTGACATTTTTTTTTGAAGTTGGCCCTGCACACTGACCTGAATTATATGGACAGGAGGTCTCGCACTGAATTTTGTGGCTATTTGATCTGCGCTATGTTGCGCTGTTGTCACGCGTTTTTTATTGAACATGGCGCAAATCAAATCGGCACAAAAATCTAATGTCATTTTATATGGTACTAGCTGCGCCCTGCGGTTTCACCCGCGTAAGTCCCGATCCCGCGAGAATATCGGGATAAACAGTAGCCTATGTGTTATTCTAGGTCGCCAGCTATCTATATTCCAAGTTTCATCGCAATCGGTTCAGTAGTTTTTGCGTGAAAGAGTAACAAACATCCAAACATCCATACAAACTTTCACATTTATAATATTAGTAGGATAGGATAGCAATTCCATCGTACTTGTATAATTTCATTTTAGTGGCCCTGCACAAGTGCACATGTCATGCGCGTTACGATCAATACGGCCATTTTGGCCATAGACCTCAAAAGCCAATTAACCAAACAACAATAATTATTTTCAAATAAATAGTTACTTACCTTAAAATAAAACAAACCAACCCATCAAACAAAAGTAGGTAGGTACAAGTTCAGTGAAAATGTTCAAAGAAAATTATTATAATGAAGCCCCTTGTTCTTGTAACAAAACAAGGACGATACAATTCTCTAACATGATAAAGAAGGTAACTACGTATACTATGCCTGTCTTATGATATCAAATTAATTTAATTTGACTAGTGCCTTTCACAGCGGTGTTGAGGAGCTCATTGGCCAAGCTGTACCTGCCGATCCTGAATGGTCGTGTGGGTTAAGCAACGCTTGGCGCGGTCATTACTTGCATGGGTGAACGATAATTTGTGTGACAAAAAAAATTACTTTCTCGAGCTCCTCCGTGCTTCGGAAGGCACGTTAAGCAGTTGGTCCCGGTTGTTATCTCCGATAGCAGTCGTTAAGTCAAGTTAGAGGCCTTAGGGCGACCTGAAAACTCTAACACTAGGTGAGCCACACCACTAACCGAAAAAAAAACAACGGTATTGGTCTAGTGGTAGATACCCCGACTTTCATTCCGAGGGTCGTGGTTTCGAATCCAGGCCGACCGCGCACCAATGTCTTTTGCTTTAAGAAAAAGTTATGTGCGCTAATAACATCGCTTCGTGGAGGAAAACAGCGTAAGAAAATCGACATGTCCTATGACTCACCATAGTCCGAAGGCATGGGACATTCGCTAATGTGAAATGGATTAGTAAGATGTACGGTATTGCACACGGCGCCATCTAACTCTAAAACTAAGTAATTAGGTTCTAAAATATCTGAAACTAAGTAATTAGGTTCTAAAATATCTAAAACGAAGTAAAAAGGATGCTATAAAGTGTTGACTGACCCTGACTCAAATATTATAAAACCATTTTGGAAAAATCGATACAGACTTAATTAAAATTAAAGACATTTTTCGGTTTGAATCGCGTGGTTTTTATTACTTTTAGCATTGTTACAACGCTCAACGTTTCGAGACCTTTCCAGGTCTCTTCTTCAGGATACTTTTAGCATTGTTACAACGCTCAACGTTTCGAGACCTTTCCAGGTCTCTTCTTCAGGATATTTACATATATTCAGGATATCCTTGATATCCTTGTCCTTGTAACAATGCTAAAAGTAATAAAAACCACGCGATTCAAACCGAAAAATGTCTTTAATTTAAATACAACATCGCGAAAACAGAAGAAGAACCAGACTTAATTAATTATGTAAGTATGTATCATATGTATGCATTTACAAAAAAGTATAATATGTAGTATATCCGTTGTCTAGTACCCATAGTACAAGCCTAGTCCTTAGTTTGAGGCTTGATTGTGCTTAAGAGGATAGTTTCCATTCTCTTTCTCCATACAAACGTAGTTTACATTTTCCTCCCTGGATAAAGACATTAGAGCAAATATGTTTATGCCATAAAACCTATATCTGTCATGGCTATGCATCTACTTTTTCATTTTTTTTTATTTTCTAATTAAAATAATAATCAAAAATAAAAAAATAATAAAATGAAAAAAATAAAAAGGTAGATGCATAGTCATGACAGATATAAGTTTTATGGCATAAACATATTTGCTCTAATGTCTTTATCCAGGGAGGAAAATGTAATCTACGTTTGTATGGAGAAAGAGAATGGAGACTATCCTCTTAAAGTAGATAAGCTAAGACTTTAAGACGGTTAAGCCATTTTTAACGAATTTTAGTAAAGAGACAGATTAGAGAACATTATAGGTCTTTTACCACTATCGCCAAGTAAAACGCATAATATATTAGCACATTAAAAGCAGTCTAAGAAAAGAACCACAGAAGTTAAAGTTCCGGAAACAACTAATTTACAATGCATTACCAAAGTTGCAGTTGAACCCCAGCTTTCAAGTTTCTATGGAATGAGAAACCCTGACAATAGTGTAGGTTGCATATTCGAGCATTTATTCTGAATCTGACATAAATAAAATATTTCTCTTTTACCTTTGAAAACACAGACGACCTCTGTGGCGCGTTGGGGGAATACCAGACTGCTACGCATGAGGTTGCGGCCTGCGGGTTCGACTCTCGCCGAGAACAAATATTTTATACTTAAAAATAATATTTGTTTCTGGTATGTATGTCTCTCTACGTATAATATGTATACAAAAGAATATAAGCATTATATCCGTTGTATAGTCACCATAACACAAGTAGTAGCTTACCATGGGGTAAGATGGCACTGTATGATGATGTTCAGATAATTTATTTATTACAAAAGTAGCCTATGTAACTCCCTGATATATAATCTATTATTGCACAACGTTACACACAGCGCAATCAAGCCCCAAACTAAGCACTAGGCTTGTACTATGGATACTAGACGACGGATATACTACATTATATACTTTTTTTTGGAAATGCATACCTACATAGAAAACACCCAGACCAGACACAAATATTTATTTTAAGCATAAATACTTGCACCCGGCGGAAATCGAACCCGCAACCTTCTGTATTGCAGTCGGGCCTTCCCCCGATGCGCCACAGAGGTCGTCGATAAAGTAGCTTTCAGCTTGGTAAAATAATTTTTGAAATCGGTTCAACAGTTTCGGAGATTACTCCCAATATATATACACACTCTTTATCTTCTATCTTAATCTTCTTATACAGGATGTTTCGACGAGGGGGTATTAAGCCGAAAGGGGGTTGTTCTGGAGGTCTAGGCGAACAGCTTTTATTCTACGACTTTTGGAAATTTGAACATTTTTTTCGACAATTTTAAAGTGGTATCACTAAAAAAACCAGCTGTTTTTGTAAAAAAAAAGGCAATTAATGTTTAGATTGTAGTGATCCAAACTAAATAAAAGGGCATCTTAAGGCCAATGACCTCAAACTCTAAAAAAACAGCTGATTTTCATGCAAACTTTAAACTCAAAATTTTCGAAAAATACTTCGAATTTTCAAAACTTGTAGAACAAAAGTTGTTCGCCTAGACCTCTAGAACAACCCCCTTTCGGCTTAATACCCCCTCCTCGGAGCACGTTGTATATATAAAATTTCCATGTCACAATGTTAGTTACCGTACTCCTCCGAAACGGCGCGACCGATTTTTACCAAATTTTATATGCGTATTCAGTAGGTCTGAGAATCGGCTACTATCTATAATTTATAAGGCAAAACAACGAATAATATAAGTATATCTAGATTTATTACATCTATTTCTCTTTTACCATTTACCAAAGTTGCAGTGCAACCTCAGTTCTAAACTTTTAATAGCATTCATATTACGAGCAGCTTTGACAATAGTTGTAGGTTACATATTCGAGCATTGAATCTGGATCTGATATAAATAAAATTATATCTCTTTAATTGTTTATTACGTTTATTGAGACCAAACACGTATGAAACATAATTAATATTACCCAAAATCTTAATTAAAACTACATCTAATAAAATTTTAATTTAATTACTAACTAAAAACTAAACTTAATCTAAATCAGCTAAATTCTTGGTAAAGGGAAAAGTGCCCAGAATACTGGCTGCATTTCCCCTTGCCATTGTATACAAATACTTATTTTCTGGGCAAAATACAAGCTAGCATTCCGGTCACCCGATGCTTCCAACAAATGTTTAGCTAATTAATTAACTAATTAAGTTTAGCTATTAAATATCGCTTTAATTAATTTATCTCGTGGTACTGTAGGTAAGTCATCATTGACCATACCTTCTGTTAATAGATTTGGCAATATTTTTACGGCCGGCTGCCTGCCTGACACCAACCCTTTTAGGGACCAAGCAGTTTATCCGCCACCACGCGGGGAGAACTTGCTAGTCGTCCCTAAATCCCTTAGTCGCTTTTTAAGACACCCACGGGTAGAGGTTGGGTACCCTATTCTATGCCGGGGCTACACGGCAGATATCATTTTCGATAGCATGGCTACAAGGAACTAAAAATGCCGCGGCGTCTACGCGTTCGTACCCGGGTGACGAACAGACATCGTGCGATCTTCTAATTTCCGAGTTGTTACCATTTACCGCTTTCCGTCAATCCGGCGACGCAACGTTTCGAAGAAGATGTACTTGTAATAGGCGCATATTATTTAGGTACTCGTAGTGATCGCAAATAATATTATCCGCACAAGGCGAGGTGAGTGCCGGGTGGCTCCTATGAACAAAATAAGATATCTACCAAACTTCTAAGTGGCACTTTCGTTACACCATCGATACTTCGATAGCCCCAGGGGATCAGGACTTATGCTGGTAAAATCGTGAGACGAAGATATTAATAGAATATAATATAATCTATTAGAATATTAATAGGAAAATAGAATGGAAAAAGCGATTAGTCCGAGTTGGTCCCGTCGGTCATATTTATTGAGCATTGGAGCCGCTGCTCGAAATAATTTACACTCAGGAAAAAAACAAACAGACGGACAGACAGCGAAGTCTCAGTAATAGGGTCCCGTTTTTACCCTTTGGGTACGGAACCCTAAAAACTAAACAAAATTGAAAGTGTAGTCTTGGCGTAAAATGGCTTGCTTGCATGCTTTAATTTAATCATATGCGTATTCAGGTAAATACATTTCATAGCGTCCAAGTACATGATACAAATACCAACTCGATGTCCTACAGAAAGACGCATTTTCTCAGGTAAACAGGTCCTGACAAATGGTTTTGACAGACACATAAAGTGAAGGTCCCGTTTTTCGGTTGAAGTTCTACGGAACCCTAAAAACTAAACACAAGATCTGTGAGTAAAGGTATTACTTACGTACTTATATCAAATTGAATATTAGAGTAAGTTAAGAAAGAAAGTGGATAAGCACTGGATGAGCGCGAAATATATTTTCGGCCGTTATTTGATTTAGTGAATGTTATTGTAAAAGCAAACAATATACGAGTCAAATTGAGGTCCTCTTCCTTTTTTTGAAGTCGGTTATATATAAAGGAGGAGTATTAAATTATTTTTAAAAACGTTTTCATATATAATACTAATATAAGACCCCCCCACGTTTATTAATAGGCCAATAAGGCAATTACAATTTAATTTGAAAGTAAGCGCGGCGCTCAAAAGTGTTCTGAAATGAAAAATAAAAAGACATACAACGATCGTTTTCATATAGCAACTATTTTTATTATGAAAACAATTATATCCTTATTATTTGTTATTGTTTTATTATTGTTAATTTCTCCTTTGCTATGGGAAATCTGTTCCGCGGTGGCTCGGCGGCTACAATTAGTACCCAATAGCCACAAACTTGAGAGTAGTAACAATCTCAAATAACGTCTCTGGCTCTGGTTACTATAACTAACTATTCTGTCAGTAGTTACTTGTGGGGTAGTTAGTTCCTCTTTGGGTTACCACTATGATTTTAACAAAAAAAATAGTTAACATTTATTTAATTTCTCTGGCATCCGGTATTCTGCTTGGACAAGGATTAGGTATTTCAGAAGAAGTTTTTCGTTCTTTAACTTAGGGAAAAATGTTCTGTATTTTGTTAAAGTAGAATATTACAAACCAACTTTATTCTGAATTTTTAGGCCGACATTCCCACGAGATCAGACCTTACTCAGTTAACGGCGCTGTTAATACCTATTATGAATATAATATCTTATAGTAGGCATGTTTGTTACCTCTTCACACAAAAACAACGGACTGATTGTTAGGAAATTTGCATATTATGAGATAAGATGACGGGACTCAAATTAGAAATATATTACTTTTTTACAAGGTCAAATGCATTATTAAAAATTGTCTTATGACAGGATTCGAACCTGTGCTCTTCGCTTGCCGGGCGAGTGCACTATCAATGCGCCATACGGGGAAACAGGGAGAGTAAGATTATACTCTCTCCCTGTTTTGTTTACCGATTAAGGCTCGGTTTGAACGCCATCTATCTATATATGTTCTGACTGGGTCGGATGGTTAACTTTATAGTTAACGCCTTCGACATGACACGTCATTCTCTCTTCTATCTAATATTAGTTCTAAAAAAAAAAATTGCGCTACCGTGACATGGTGAATTAACGATTATACTCTCTCCCTTTTTTTGTTTACCGACTAAGGCTCGGTTTGAACGCCGTCTATCAGAACAGTTTTACAACTATTGACTGGCTCGTAGCTCGAGACTCAAGTTGATAAAACTAACGAATCCGTTATCAAACGTCAAGCAAAATTTACTTAGAGTAGGTAAGTAGTAGGGGGGAGACTGGGTACGGTTGAAACAATTTCACTTATTTCGTTTATAGTTTTGATATTGATTATCTAACCTTTGCTAAATATATGTTAAATGAAAGATCATGGTTTTATCTACTAATGGACGGTTTAGTTTTAGTTCTACGTGTAATAGTTTTATTAGTAACCGAAATCAAAAAAAAAATCCGATTTGTTTCAATCGTCCCCAACCCAGGGGCGGTTGAAACAGTAAATGGGGACAATTGAAACACATCAAAATGAAACCCACTATTATGTTATAATATGTTTTATTTAATGTTTATGTAACTCTTAGACTAATTTAGGAACTCTTTAACAAAAACAATCAGCCTTTAATATTTTAAGTTCTTCTACTTATATTTTAATCAGCCTTTACTACTTTTAAAGCATGTTAATGTTAAAATCACGTTTACCCAACTAAAACCAACACAAAAATCAACTAAATATACGATTTTTAAACATAACTAAATACCAATCATTTGAAAATTAACGAAAAGAATAAACTTAATAATCTTAATCTGAGTATTCTGAGTCACAATTGTGACAAATATAGGTTAGACCACCGTCTGTACATTCTTCATGAGCCCACATTTTACAAGTGGTACATTGGATCCATTTTTCTCGTGATCTGCTATCTGAATACGCTGACATGCATACTAGACAGAAGCACTCTTCTTCATCTGACGACGCTTCATTTTCTACGTTTTTCTTTTTTTCTTTTGTGTTTTTCATTTTACGTTTTCCACTATCCAACTGCTTCTTCTTTCCTCCATCCAGTTGTTTCTTAACTTGTTTAGCTTTTGTTCGTGCCAGTCTTGCCTCATGTTTCTTTCTTATATCCTCCTTCTCTGGTGTGTCAGTATAAATTGTTGACTTCCTGCCTTTCCTTCCTCTATTATTATTTTTCCTCGGAAGTGCTTTCGGAAATGGTCGTATTGTTTCCGGGGAGAATACATCAGAGGCAACAGCGATTGCTTGTGCACTTGTACTGGGTTTTGGTTCTTCAATGCTAATATTGATGTGATGTCTGGGTGGTGTTAGAATCACCATATCTACCGACGATGGTACATTTAGCACAGAAGGCGATAGTGGCGGCGTTTCTTCTCCAGGTGGGTAGGATGGTATCAGTACAGTAACTGCTGCATCTGCTGCATTTTCATGATTTGGCCGATCAGTTACAGATAAAGGCTCTTGAGGTTGGCTATCAATAGATGCATTAATACCAGTAGGTGCTGGTGTGGTAATCGTTTCGGGATTTGGTCTATCAGTAACAAATGCAGGAGCAAAATCAAGCTCAGTAAATAGATTTCGATCATATGGGTAAGTTCCTGTTTTGCGAAAGCCAGATTGAATATTTGAGGACGTAAGCGCTATTGGCATGGCAGAAGCAACAATTCCTGGAATATCATAAATGGACATCGTCTTACCTGGGTGGTTTCGCATCCAAGCATCACACGTTGAATTGACGGCTTTCTTTAAGGGGCCATAAGCAGATCTGTCAAGCGGCTGAAGTTTATGTGTACAATGAGGTGGAAATGATAGTAAGATTATCCCATTGTTTTTGCAAAAGTCTAGAGAATTAATATGAATATGTGAAGAGTGATTATCGACCAGAAGTAACACCTTGTGGGACAAAGAAACACTTGTATGTTTTTTGAAATGTTCCAGGAATTGCATAAATGTATCATCCTGCATCCAGCCTGAAGGATTGGCAGCTCCAGCGGAGCCAATGGGTCCATCTCTAATAAAATGGTCTTGGAATCGAGCTCGCGGGAAAACAAAGAATGGCGGAATAACGTTTCCGATGGCATTCGCCGCAAAGGCTACTGTGACCAAAGTACCCCTTTCTGCTGAAGTGACTGAACCCACTTGCCGAGCACCACGTCTAGCCACCACTCTGTCTGGTTTCTGCACAGTAGTTATGCCTGTTTCATCCATATTGTATATGTTTTGAGGTTCAAACTTATGACGGTCCATGACAATAGTTAAATTGTCATAGAAAGCATCGACATTAGTTTTGTTAAAACTAGTCGCCCTGGAGAGACTTGTTGCTTGTGCTGCTCGAACAGACAGTTCAGGATTTCTTTTCATAAACATTCGAAACCATTCTTCACCTGCTAACTTTTGGTCATCCCACTTTCGAGGTCGTGGTAAATTATATGAAACTGAAAGTTCATAGGCTAATTTTCTTACCTCCATCTTTGGTAAACCAAAATATATATCTGCGCATTGAATCAAGTACTTAGATAGACGTCGTTCTTGCTCCTCATTAAAAACTCGGTTATGGGCTCTATATCCAATAAGTTGACTAAGTTCCTTACTAGAAGCATCTCGCTTTTGAATGTATCTTCTGAGGGTACAGTAGTTTACTCCATGTTTTTCTGCCGCTTTTCGCAAGGAATATCCTCCTTTTACCTCTTCATAAGCAGCGCTATACTTTGATGTGTCTGTTTCACCTCTTGTAGTCTTTCTTACGCGTACTCTCGGCATCTAAAAACAACAATAAGGTATTAAAAAAATGTTTCAACCGTACCCAAAAAAATCGTTTCAACTGTACCCAATACCTATTTTAAATAAAAAGACGTTATATTTTTTGTTACAACAATGACATGTACAAACAAGTCACAGTTTCATATTCTACAAGCTTCATACTAAACACTAACACACACTCAATACCGTCACTTAAATAGAAACGAAAATAATTGCAAAACTATTTGAGTAAAAATACTTACTTTTGGTAAAAAAAATATAATAGGGTCCCTTAAAAATGACCAGAGCGCGCGGAGAGCGACGAAACACTGAGGCTCGTGCTCACGCGGGCTGCCTGCTTCTTTCTCCCCTTGGACCCCACCTCACCCCGCTAACAGTTTGCGAGATATTGGAGTTGTTTCAACCGTCCTTAGTTTCAACCGTACCCAGTCTCACTTAGAATTTTTAAAGTGGAGTTTTCACCCCAAGGTTTGACATGCGTGGTTTGACCAAAATGGGCACCACCTAGTTAGTCCCTTTACCAACGGGAGAATGGTATATATCAAATTTATTAAAGGTTAAGTAATTGATAATGGTACACTTTTGATCTTAGCCAAAAGGCCAGAAGCGATGTGGCGATGTGGCCAGAAGCGAATGGTAGGTACCGAGAGTTGAACGCGTTGGATGTGCAATCGTGAATTAGTGGTGTATTTTGTGGATTATTGTCAGTTCAACTGCTTAAAGTACGTAGGTACATAACACATGTTTTATATAGGTACTACAATATTATACTTACTGTACAATATTGGTACATTATTATCCATGTATACCTACCTACATTAAGTACCGCCACATCGTAGTTACTTAGGTACGTTGGGTCTAACAGTGTTTTGTTATTTTAAATATACCTACCTACCAGCCGCATACTCTTTTTGTTTACTTAATGTTAATTGTATTTCTCTTATAAGCGAATTTGTAAATTCTTTTAATGGTATGTTGGATGCGTACTAATATAGCTTGCATGTTGCATGAGTGATGTTTGTGTGTAAAGTGACGATTGTGTGTTGAGTAATGTTTGTGTGTTTGGATGTGGTTTGTAATTGGTTTGATTCTGGTTGGTCAGTGTATGCAGAGCTAATCATAATGGTGTGGGCGAAATCACACGAAGCGAATTATTGGGGCCGCAGCTTAGTCGTCATAGATAATTCAGATAGGTATATCTTACGCAGCGTACTACGTGGGCGATCGTATGCGAACGCGATGCGAACGCGAAGCGGCGCGGTGCGGCGTGGAAACAAGGAACAGTCGATAGCTATTGAAGTGTCCTACGTGACCAAATGCACGTAAAGTGCGATGCGGCGCGACTCTCGACTGTTCCTTGTTTCCGGGCCGCATCGCGCCGCTTCGCGTTCGCAATAGTTCGCATCCGATCGCCCACGTAGGACGCTGCGTAGACTGTTCAACATAACGTTTTCTAGCTACGTACCGTATTAGCATAATACTCGTACCTACTAGACAAGGGAATCCATACAAATGTTAAGCGGTCGTCTACTCCATTCAGTTGTCCTACAACTATCAAATCAACAAACCGTTTCCTTACAACCTTATGAAATATTCACTACGGACGGACTTAATAAAAAGAAAAAAGCCTACATAATAATAGTGTCATTTTGTCAAAATGTGATCCAAAAACAATAAACAACTACCCTGAAAACTCAAAAATCTTAAAATGAAGTTATTAAGTGGAAGGTCGATGATCTTGTTGTGTATATTAATAGCCGTTTACGTCTACCTTTTCTACTTATTGGTAGCAGCGTCGAATGATAGGGAGCGGCAGCTTGGATCTGTGACATTGTCCAATGTCGTGGTTCATCTAGATTTAAAAGGGGCTCCTTTGAAGCTCAAGTATTTGAAGTCTATACTCCCGATGCTCAGGAAATATGGCGCCAATGGGTTGCTAATCGAATACGAAGATATGTTTCCATATGAAGGTAAACTGGTTAATATCAGTTCTAAGAATTGCTATAAAAAGAATGAGGTGAGTTTGAAAAAAAATGTAGCATCTAGATCAAATCTAAATACCTATATAATATCCGATATGAAATAGTGGAAGTTTTCGTCAACCAGATACTATATATTTATACTAATTACTTTTGTACAAATGCCATAATGTGGGCACTGTTTTCTGGGAAAGTCATGTTATATGTTTCATCAACATCGCAAAAGTTTTCCAATAAATTAGGTGTATAGTTCAGTGTTTAATTTTCAGTTAAAACATTTCTTGAAAGCAGCCGTTAAATTGAGATTTAATGTGATACCACTAATCCAGACTTTTGGTCACATGGAGCATGTACTAAAACTGCGAGAGTTCAAGCATTTAAGGGAAGTGGTCAAATATCCTGACTCAATATGCCCTAGCAAGAAGGAAAGTCGGGCATTAATTGGGAACATGTTAGAACAGGTTACTTATAAATTTTTCTTCTGTTTTAGAGATGTTGTATTGAAAATAAAGACATTTTTCGCTTTTATTCGCGTGGTGTTTATTACTTTTATTTAGTTTAGCATTGTTTCAACGTTCAACGTTTCGAAACCTTTGAGCGTTGAGCGTCAATCCTGAAGAAGAGGCCTGTAAAGGTCTCGAAACGTCGAGCATTGAAACAATGCTAAAAGTAATAAACACTAAGCCTTATTAATAAACGTGGAGTAGGGTCGGAGTCGGAATAACATGCTTTTTCTTTTTCCGTGACAAGAGCTTTCAAAGTTGACAGACAGAGACAAAAAGTAGTAAACCTCTTCCAACGTTATTCCACTTTTATTAATAAGGCTATAACTGATTCAAACCGAAAAATGAGTTTAATTTTAATCTAACATCGCGAAATCAAGACAATTCTCTTTTTTTTAATTATATAACTTCCGGTAACAGCGCTCTGCTAAATATCCATGCGAATGTTGTATTTCTTTTACGAGCTTGTGCCTAGTTTCGATAAATGTACGGGTTTTATCGTTATAATCACAATAGTTCGCACAACTTGAACTTAACCAAACTCTAGTAAAAGTTTTAATAGCGTCCGTAGGTACTCGTACGTGTTGAAAACCGCAACAGGCGCACGTGGGTCTTGGCTTGCACCATAATCCTTCTCCATTTGTTCAAACCCCAGATTCTATAATATTCTTAAACACCCAACACTCCTTGCCCTGGGGTTTCACCTTCATTTTACTATTTTTTACTGACTTAAAAAAAAAAGGGGAGGTTTTCAATTCGACCTGTACATTGTATGGATATATTCACGCGGTGCTCCGGCATATTATGTCCGATTTCGATGATTCTTTTTTTATTTATAAGGTGAAAATCCCGAGTAGGTCCCATAATATCTTGGTCAAGATTTGATAAGAACCTTCGGAATGATTAGCAGAATAGCATCCTAGAATGCAGTAAATTAATTTATTATTGTACATAATATGAGCTTTTCCATTCGACTCACACAGCCTATCCATAACTTTGTTGGTAGGCCCCTTCAATATCTTTTGTTGAATAGATAATCTTACTGATATAGTTATAATTTTATTATATGTCTTACCCGTTGTAATAATGGCTACATTCTCGACACTGACAACTTTTTCAAATGAAGTGTCTTGTGTTTCAGATTATCAGTTTTCACAACGGCGTGGCACCGTTAGACTACATACATATTGGTTGCGACGAAGTATATAACATTTATAAATGTCAACAATGCAGGGAAAGTCAGGGGAAGCCTTTTACGTACGAGTAAGTCTTAAACTATACGCCACCACTACGACACACTACGATTAGTTGATGGTAATGTTCGTTTATAAGCATAAAGATAGCTGAATGTTACTTACTCCAACAACTAGGCTATGAGCAGATGGCGCTGGCATCGGATGATCTTTTGTTTTTGTTGATGAAAAAAAAAAAATCTCGGCGTTTTCATTCGTGGGGGACGAATGAAAACGCCGAGTTTTTTTTTCTTTCGGTCTGAGACTGATATGGCCAATTTGGCGCCGAGAGTTGTAAAAAACAACTTAAGATCATTCGACTAACGCCCTCTGCCGGGATAAAAAGTTAGTGTTCCTCCTCATTGTTTCCCATTTTCATACCATTTTAATAAAATGACTAAAACATATATTAACTAATGTGTTAACATTAATATAATGTTTTTCATTTATTTATTTACAGTTTTGCTAATATTATAATTCCTTAGATTACCTATTTCATTTCAGAGAATTTTTCACCAACTACATCAGATCCGTAGCTGATGCAGTCCAAAAATTAAGTCCAGAAACGACAGTTCTCATCTGGGATGATATGCTTCGCTCTCTGAGCCCCATCGACTTCATGTCTTTAAATTCATTCTCTAACGTTGAACCAGTTTACTGGTCATATGGGCACGAACAAATTTCTCATAAAAGTCTCTATCAATACAAACAGAAGTTCAAAAACATTTGGATTGCATCTGCATTTAAAGGGGCTGATGGCATAGTAGCTTCGGTGCCTATATTAGACATGAGGATTGGTAATCACTTTGACATGATGAACTTTATACTCAATTACAAGTTTGGTGGAGAGAAACGTGTCTATGAATTCAAAGGAATTATTCTCACGGGCTGGTCAAGATACAGTCATTTTGATCCTTTATGTGAGTTGTTCCCAGTTGCTATACCGAGTCTCATAGCTAACCTACTACTTATAGACAAATTTAAGAAAGGAGTTTACGAAACAGATACTATTGATTGCACGACATTTTATCTTAAATATTTATTAGAAGATTTGCATCAAGGTCTGCATTGTTCAGAAGACGACATGAAGGTTACTTTTGTGCAAAGTACAGAAATACAAAACTGTGCTTTTGAAAGCGTAGATCTATATAATTTAATGAATAAATATGAAACTTGGAAATTTAACATTGAGAATGGTTTTTGCGATGACTTTAACACTATCGCATCACTTGAATATTACACTAAAGCGAATTTTATTCGTATTGAGCGACGAGAAGAATTTATTAAGTGGCTTCAAGGTAATCTAGTCGAAGTAAATGTTTTTGAAAAGGCTTTGTCTGAAGTTATGAAAAGATACTACTCGGATGATGTTATAGATGAGTATAGCAATTGTAAGTTATATAGTTTAAAAAATAAACTTAAATATCATTTAGAACGTATGTTAAGTAATCATTCAATCCGCGTTTGGGATAGAAATCCGTTTAATATCAGGGTTTAAGATCAGATCAGTTATAGACGAAATGATAATAAAGTTCAGTGTAGGTACCGTAAACAATTACTTAATTAAATTATTAATAAATTGCATTACGATCGTGTTTTATTTCTATCGATGAGAATAATATTTAGGTACACTAGTTATATCCCTTTTCCTGTTCTCGGATACCCACATGAAATCAACATTTTTAGATTACCTCCACCACATGTAAAATCTATATCTATAAAATGCTTTGTCCTGAGTGACTGACTGATTGATCTATTGAATATGCATGCAATAGGTCAATCAGTCAGTCTCACTAGGCTGTGCAGCCTAAACTGCTGATAGTAGAGAGTGTGTTCTTTACGTGATGCAGATAGATGTAGACCAACATCACATAAAGAACAGACCCTCTACATAGAGTAGATGTATGTCGATACGAAGTCAACCGGGTCAGCCAGTTTATAATAAACCTATACCTATTTTTATTTTTTTAAAGTGCAAAAGCGTAACAGAATGTCGCTCCGCAAAATGTGATTTTTTCACCATAACATCATTACAAATTCAAAATTAAATTCGCACCAGAAACCTGCGCGCGGCGCAACCTTTTATTCTATTAAGATAACGTATCCTGCACGTAAATTGAATCTGAAACATTATTATTTTAATGTATTCTCTTTCACTTATTGTTAAATGGAAGATGGTATCATCTTTTCGTAGGTTACGTATTATTTTTAGGATTTGTTATTATAAATTCACTGCCTATTTCTTATTGATCAAATACTTTTCTAACTGATAGAAACTGGTCAAACTGATGGAACAGGGATGCCAAGCTCTATATTGCACACATCGCAATCTAGCCCCAAACTAATCAACTAGTCTTGTACTATGGGTACCTGACAAACTATACAGTACTACTTTTTTTATGAAAATCATTCCACATGATACATAATATAGAGAGAAAACACCGAGAACCAGAAACAAACATTTATGATCGGCATAATTATCTACTCGTGCCGCCGGCGGGAATCAAACCCGCAACCTTCCACGTTCACCTGTCATATATTTATAGACTTTATATCTTCCTGCATTAGCCACAAATGGCAACTTGGGCGTGGCTGAGTTTCAGTTACCGCCATAAACCCTGTAAAGTGATGAACCTTGTTATTTTGTTGATCATGAGACGTTAAACCTTTCAATATTCTGTAGTGGTGTAATCAATCAAAGTATAATGCCTGCTGGCGACGCGAAACGAGGCGGTTGCGATCGCACGCCGAGGAACAAAAATATAAAAGGTATTATTTTGAACTATGCTATTAAAATCCTTAAAATTTAGAACTACATATACGGTTGCACCTAGATTGATAGATGAACACTTCTTTATTCACATTTTAGGCAGATCATAGAAAATTTTATCTAATACCACAGAATACATAAATAGTACCCACCCTAATACGTACAAATTATAAAACGTCATTCTAAGCTCTTATGGCACTTAAAGCGACCTTGTGGCCACACGACGACGCTTACAACTTTAACAGACGTATGTATAGTAGGTATATATTATTAACTAATGTGTACAGCTGGTACAGCAAAAAATATAAGAAAATTATTAACTTGAAAGTCACCATTCAGGCTGGAAATAGGAAATTACAACGACAACTACATAATATACTCGTAGGTACATATTACGTAACTGTATGGTAAACACGCGGATGAAAATGAGCTAGGATTTTATTACTTAATTAAGTCGTGATTAAAATCCTTTTCTAAATGAATATGATGTAAAACACGATTTAATTTGTAGCATTGCACAAACATTGAAATACGAAAAGTATATTAAGGTCAGAGAAAATATTTCTAGTACTTACCTATTATTCTTTGGGGTTTCGTAGACAACGAGAAACCCTTAGATTCGCCATGTCTGTCTGTGTCTAAATTAGGTACTCAGAGACGCTTAGTACTATCTAGGTACTCAGAAACAGATAAAGTTTCGTTATTTATTCGTTATTGCAATTATTAGGGGTTTTAGTTGTCTGCAAACCACTAAAAATCGCAATAACGAAAATATTTTAAGTGCAAAAATAAACGCAAAAATTTTAAGATACTACCCAATCCTTACTTTAAGAGAATAGTCTCCATACAAACGTAGTTTAAATTTTCCTCCCTGGATAAAGACATTAGAGCAAATATGTTTATGCCATAAAACCTATATCTGTCATGACAATGCATGTACCTTTTTTTTTTTTTTTTTTAATTAAAATAATAATAAAAAATAAAAAAAATGAAAAAAATAAAAAGGTAGATGCATAGTCATGACAGATATAAGTTTTATGGCATAAACATATTTGCTCTAATGTCTTTATCCAGGGAGGAAAATTTAAACTACGTTTATATGGAGAAAGAGAATGGAGACTATCCTCTTAAAGACAATCCCGCAAATTAATAAGGAGAGCCGACCTCACCTAAAGGCGGAAAAGAAAAAAACAAAGAAGAAGACTACCTAACCCTTACAATGCTTGTAAGCAGGAGGAGCTCATTGGCTTAGCTGTACCTGCCGATCATGATCGGTGGTGGCGGTTAAGCAACGCTTGGCGCGGTCATTACTTGGATGGGTGACTTTGTGTGGCAAAAATTCATTCTCTCAAGCTCCTCCGTGCTTCGGAAGGCACGTTAAGCAGTTGGCCTCGGTTGTTATCTAAGATAGCAGTCGTTAGGTTAAGTTAGAGACTTTAGGGCGACCCAAAAACTCTAACACCTGGTGAGCCACACCGCTATACGAAGACAATGCTTGTGACCCAAGGCACAAGCCACGCACTTCATTTTAAGCTATTGCATAGCTTTTATCGCGAGCTTTAAGCTTTGAATGAAGAAATTTCGTAACGAAAAAACCTACACCCCACTCCGCCTACCATGTTGCAATGGTAACTCATGCAACGTGGTACAAAATAAAAATATAATTATAATTGCATAAGTTGATAAAAATGCTATGCAATAGCTTACCGCGGCAGTCCCCGAGTGCCACACGTTTTTTTTATGTATAAAAAATGTGGTCCGTCAGTTTCCTACCGGTAAGAGATGCAATAGACAAAAACATTCTTTACGAACGAAAATCTCTTGTGAAAATCTTCGTCGTAATTTTGTTACTTGTGTAACGCAAGCATCGTTATTAAATTTTAATCCTTAACCGTCTCATCTTGCTTCAAAGGTAGCTGAAATTAATTGAGCGTTTAGGGTACTGAAATTTGAATGAAAAGAAGGTTAACAACGAATTTGGTTCTTTCAGATGGGTTTCTATTACCGTCTTGTAAGCCACAAAAGTGTATGTAGGTTCCTTGATGAATGCCTGCATGTGAAATACAATTTTTATTTTTAGTTTTTATAGTTAGAAATAATAATGATAATAAAATAATAATGAATAATGTTGTAATAGAAATGTTGCATTTTTTTCTGTTTTAACATTGTTTGTATAATGTAATTTACGTTCAATAATACAATCGGGTTTCCGCCACTGAGTCTGAAGAGTCTTAAGAGGAGTATATACGCCAACGACCTTGAAACTGAAAATCCCTGTCGGGCTCATCGAAAATTGTTGATTATTTCATGACGGAATGTCGTAGAACTTTTTTTTGTGCACAGATTGTAGGTGACATTGTTTCCTACATCTTGGTGTAGTTTTAAGACAAGAACCTCCTATTGGTGCAAAGCCTATCCAAATTTTAGACAAAAAATGTCTGATTTGGCTATAATGTCGATAGGCTTCAATACAAACGTATTATTGTATGTTGTTATTGTACGACATATTTGTATGGAAACTGTACTAAAATATCGGAAACAATGTCGCCTACAATCTGTACACAAAAAAAAGTTCTACGACATTCCGTCATGAAATAATCAACAATTTTCGATGCGCCCGACATGGATTTTCAGTTTTTTAGAATAGGGCCCTTAATAATTATACTGCTTTATTTTTATACTAGCTTCGTCTCGCGTTTTCAATAGGGTAGGGATTACCCTATTCCGTGAGAATATCGGGATCAAAAGTCGACCTCTGTGGCGCGTCGTGCGAGAGCGCGACTGCAATGCAGGAGGTTGCGGGTTCGATTCCCGCCGGGTGCAAGTATTTATGCTTATAAATAAATTTTTGTGTCTGGTCTGGGTGTCCTTCTATGTATAATATGTATGTATTTACAAAAGAAAAATCAATATAAGTATTATATCCGTTGTCTAGTCACCATAACACAAGCTTAGTCGCTTACCACGGGGCTTGATGGCGCTGTGTGTTGTTCACAGAATTTATTTATTTATTTATTTATAAAAGTAGCCTATCTTACTTCTCGATAATGTAGCTTTCTTTTGGTGAAAGATTTTTTTAAATCGGTCTAGTAGTTTTTGAGTTTTTTCATTACAAACATACAGACAGAGACACACACACAAAGTACAAATCTTTATAATATTAGTGTAGATAAAGAGTTGTATGACTACGTCTAGATACTGAGTACTGTGTATGTTTATGAAAACGAACCATTTAATGTACTACGTCTGAAAGAGTCATTTCACAGCTGGGTAGACCCGTCAGCTATAATAATGTATAGGTTAAATACCTTTCCAACAATGATCCATCGCTTCCTACCTCATACTTTTAACTCATATTTCCATTGGCCATAATTATTTTTATAGGAAATATAAAATCCATTTAGAAAGGCAAAAGGTGATGGGTAAAAATTGTGTTGTAAAAGGGTTTTGGTTATTAATTAGGTGTCTACTTATTCGAAATGTAATTTTACCCAAACCCACCCTTTGAAATTCCATACCGGTTTAATAAAGGTGGATCGTAATCGAACAGTTATTTTTCATTACTTTTGCTAACAGATTAACCTAATTTTTACAACCCGCTAAAAATGGACATATTACCCTCGAAGCGCTCTAACGATCCAATGAGTTATGACTGGTGTGCAGCGAGTGAAAAAATGTAGTAAAGGTTTTAACGTAATAAACTATTACATAATATAATTTAGATTACAAGTTCTTTATAAATTAGTAAATTACATAAATGATAATTGATTGTATTAGGCGTTACTTTTCGGAACTCCATAACTACTATGTTATAAAATAATATTTAGTTTTTGGTCCCGACACCTGACTAGTGTTATAATAACACAACGTGCAGTGTGGGGCTTGCAAAGAGCACAACCCTCCCACCGCTCTTTGCATGCGACAAAAATATGCTTTAGTGTTAGTGACACCAATCATTAACTGTGCTTTGCGCGTTTCGGCTTAAAAAGCTGTCGTCAGGAATAAATATTATTTTTTAACATACTTTTTATTTCATACATAGACTAAAATATTCTCAGAAAATAGAGCTGTTCTGTAGTGATATACTTTTCAAAAAAAATATTTATTTTCGTTTCGGTGTATTTGTTTGAGACAAATACACCAGAGATGGATCTTGATAATTAGAAAACTTGTCTTGTCGTTCTTTTAAGGTTCCATTATTAACCTAAAAAGGAGCAGTAAAACTAGACAATACAAGCGTTTGCACAATTTGAATTCCAACATTTTGGGAATTCAACATTTCGAGATTCAACATTTTGGGAAGTTCAACATGTTGGCACTTAAGGCTCGATATGAGGCAAACTCTAAATAGGACCGGGTTTTTTTCTATAATATGTTGTATGTAGATAGGTACAACCTTTTCCCCGGTAACCGTCTTCAGTATTCGGAGCCATATCTTTGATCTTCTATTAATTGAATAAAATCCGAAATAAATTGAGAATTTAATTAGATTTTCCTTATCGGAGAATTCGAGAAGTACCTATAATTTTTATGTCGTTCACCGTGTCAACGAGCTCGCGCAGTCGATGCAAGTTAGTCGTTTTACAATTTTTTATTTCATGAAGAGTTGCTTTTTAACCGACTGAAAACGAAAGGAGGGTTCTTAATTTTTTTGAATAGGTATCAGATTCGTTTCCACATCGATTAATGTTACGGATACAATTTATATAATTTGTTATCTATTGACCTGACAAATAGGTCAATAGGTAGGGGGAATCCGCAATGAAACGGACGTGTTCTGAAAGGACACTATCGAAAATATTTTATGTATTTTTAGTGTTGGCACCATTGATGACCATAGACCTATGGGCTAGTGACCATTGACCCTTGTCTATGGTCACCAATGGTGCCACCACCCAAAAAACCTAAAATATTTTCGATCAAAAACTTGAAATATCGATAGTGTCCGTTTCAAAACACGTCCGTTTCATTGCAGATTCCCTCTACTTGCTAATAAAATGAAATCGAAAGTACACTAAAAATGAAAAAAATATTAAAAGAAACAGACTTCAAAAAAGATGAAATAACCGAATCTACATGGCATTGTCATGTATGTATGGAGTCGGACAGCCGAACTACTGAACCGCATAAATACTCCCCGGACTTCAGATAACATAACAGGAAAGTCAGTGACACTCTATAATCTTTCTGTAGTGACACTGTAAGTAAGTATGTAAGTACGGTAATTTGTTTTTTTCGACCTACTGTTTTGTGAACCTACCTAGGTTTATTTCAAGACAGATTTGATTAGTCGTTTCGGAGTAATATAAGTAGGTACCTATGTAATAAGAGTTTTATTTATATTATCCTACAGCGAGAAGTAAAAATTAAACCACTAAGATCAAATAAAAAACACTTTATTTTTAAATAACACACAAATGGCAACAACGTAGGTGTATTACCTATACAAAATAAATAGTAACAGGTATCACCGTCAGGTCATTGTTCACTTATTCAACACCGCTGCTGAATCGGCTCAGTAACCAAACTGTTAGCATGCAGACCTCTGCAACTGGTGACAATGCCATTCTTCATACATATTGTACTTTATCACAAACATAACCCAAACTCGAATGGGAGGCATATTGTTAACAGTGCCTTTCGGAGCGGTGCTGCTATGGTAAGCAATGACCATTCATCCTACCTAGCACACTACGGGCTTGTCTATTCATTCAGCATTCAGATATCACAATTCGCAGCTGAAAACAACCTTGCGTAGTTGTAGTAAGCCCGAAGTGTGCAAAGCATCTTATCAAAAATATAATAAACCTTTCTAAGGTTACATTGTATAATAGCACCACAATTTTCTAATCTTTTAGGTTTTTTGTTCTAAAAGTTACTCTTAAAATAGGCCTTAAGTACTCTACACGTTCGACAATAAACTATTGTCTCATTTGAAATAGTAAACATTGTATAACGAGAAATAAAACTTTTTTAAATCTTTTTGACCTATTGTAATGCTCAAAGCTACATATATGTAAAATAATATGTACATGTTAACAATATATAGAATCAAACGTGTGGAAAATATACAGACACCCACACTAAGTTCTTAAACTAATACACCTATCTGTTTTTAGAATCATTTTCATTTTCCGCTTTACTTACAACATCAACTTTTTTATCTTCAATTTCGTGTCTACTTTTATGAACAGGTACTATTTCGGTAGGAGGCGGAGTGATCGGTACTAGGCTACCATCTTCTTCAGCTACCTTCAAACCAATAGTAGCACCTAACTTAGCACTAGCTTGCTTAAACGTATCTGACAATTTAACCTGCACGACGTTAATACACATAGAAGTTAGTGCAAGACCAAATATTAAGTAAAGAATAGACGCCATCATGAACATTGGATGATCTGGTACTAGATCACCGAGACCAATAGTCGACATTGATATAAAGACAAAGTAAAAAGACTCAAAGAAGGTCCAGGATTCCCATAGGGTATAACCAACTGCACCTATAATGATATAGACTACAAGAATGATAACAGCAACTGATACAGGCAGGTTAAACTCATCGTCGATTTCAAACACAGATGGAGCGGGGGTAGTAGGTTCTGTTTCGTTATCTAGCCTTGTTAGTGTGCCTGGCTTTGGCGGTAGAGGCGGGGGACCGTCGCTGGGTTTTCTTTCCACTATCGTGGGGAGATCTCGTTCGTCTTCTTCGCTGAATATCTGCGAGGGACGTCTCACAACGTCGTAGACAATGTTCAGTCCTTTCATAACCTCCTGAAATTTAAAATAACCGTTGTTGTACTTCATTAAAATAAAAGCTCTTGCATACTGCAGACTAGTCTGTTAGTTTATTTTTTATTGATATTTCAAAGCAATTCTTCAATTGCTTCAGCGCCTTACATTGGTGCTTTAGTTGTGTTAATTAAGTGTGTAACCTAACTACGATAAATGCAAATGCGTTTACCCTGAAGATCAGTAGCCAAGACTAATGGATTCCTCGAACGTATACAACGTTCGATAGAATTGCAGACAGCGGAAAATGTACAGCAATTTAATTCTGTAAGTAATTGCGAAAGTCGCTTGCTAGTAGACACTTGGGTTTATACCCGATTGCTGAGGGTTATTTATTAAAATATCTGTCAAGCGAATTGCGTTTTAGGAGTTATTTTCTTGTTTCATATTCTTACAGCGGTATAACTGCTCACCTAGACACGTCTAGAAGAGGCAAAGCACAGGCCTTGGGTGCTAAATACACCCAAAAAGAAAGCAAAATCCCCCATAAAAAGCAAAAATGGAAGCGAATTCGAAAACTTTACTACCCCAGGAGGGTACCGGCAACGGAGAATCCCTCCCCGAGCAAGTCTCGGGCAGCCCCACCGTATCTGGGGGGGGCACAAATTCGCAATCATCACCTAGCAACTACAGAGGAAAGAAAGAAGAAGTCAGCGGTAAAAATTTAACACAACAAATATTTCACAAGGGTATGTTCACCAATAATTCCCGGCAAAGTAACCCATCGAAACAGGTAAATACTCAATCAGATCAGTTAAAGTCAAATACCAAAACAGTCGAAAATCCTGACCAAGGTTTACAAGCAACACAAAATAGAAAACGCCTCAGAAACAGTCCAAATAGCACAGAAAAAGCCCACAAGCAAACCAAGTACTGGCTGAGTCAACCAATACCAACCTCAAACTCATTTGCTGAACTAAGCATAGACGAAAACGTTGAGCCTGCTCAGACCGAAAAACGGGTACATGTCCCAAAACCACCACCTATCTTCGTTGACAGGGTCGAAAACATAAAGCCTCTACAAGATCTCTTGAATGAAATTGCATCTGGTCATTATGAGCTTAGAGTTCTTAATAATAATAGAGTTAAAATCCAAACCAAAACCTCTGACACATTTAGAGACATAGTCAAGCATTTGGAAACAAAAGACACAGAATTTTATACATACAAGCCAAAGCAAGAGAGGACATTCAAAGTAGTGCTGAAAAACCTCCACCCATCCACAGACCCAGAGGAGATAAAACAAGCTCTCAAAGATGCCGGACATGACCCCTTTAGTGTATGGAACATAAAACAAAGAGTTACTAAGAAACCACTACACATGTTTATTATTGAATTGACTCCCAAAAGCAACAACAAAAATATATACGATATGCAATACCTGTTACAATGCCGTATCAAATTTGAACCACCAAGACCAGTGCGTACAATACCACAATGTGCCAACTGCCAGCAATATGGTCACACAAAGGCTTACTGTCGTAGGAAGCCAAAGTGTATTAAATGTGCAGGAGACCACTTGTCTTCAAAATGCAGCCGAAAAGAGAAATCAGACGCTGTGAGGTGTGTGCTCTGTGAAGGAAATCACCCCGCTAACTACAAGGGATGCAGTGTTTACAAAGAACTGCAAAAACATCAATACCCACCCTTAAGAATACGAACTCAAAATGCTCAGCAAACAAAACCAGTCCAAAAGGACCCAACGCCACAGCCAAAACAAACTAATGAACAAAAACCTGCCACCTACGCGGGGGTCCTTCAAACCAGAGAAAAGCCCATCCCCAACCAAGAGTTTTACAGAAATAAAAGCGATTACAACCCAGATGAACAAACCGATATGAAACAGCTTATGCAAATGTTCAGAGAAATCATGAACCAGATGTGCGCAATGACCAACCTCCTAACAAATCTTACGTCTGTGATCGCTAAAAATTCGATCAATTCAAAATAGTACTTTGGAATGCCAATGGGCTATCACACCGCTTCCTAGAAGCAAAACTTTACCTCGAAACAAACGACGTTGATATCCTACTGGTATCAGAGACACACTTCACTGACAAAAGTCATTTTGAAATACCCAAATATAGATTCTATCAATGTATGCATCCGGATGGAAGTGCACACGCGGGTTCAGCTATTCTAATAAAAGAGAGAATCAAACACAATGTGTTGGAACCATACCAAACAGAACAAATCCAAGCAACAATTATAACCATCAGTGACTCGTATGGACCACTAACCGTATCAGCTCTTTACATACCTCCGAAACATAATATGAAAAGCACTGATTATGCTGATTTCTTCTCAACACTAGGACACCGATTCATAGCTGGAGGAGATTATAACGCAAAACACACTGACTGGGGCTCTAGAGTATCGACGACAAAGGGACGTCAGTTGCTACAAACCGTTCAAGAACTTCAGCTGGCAGTAGTATCAACGGGCGAGCCGACTTACTGGCCAGCCGATAAATTGAAAAGGCCGGATCTGGTGGACTTCTTTGTTACCAAAGGCCTGCAAGCATCCGACATACAGTGCAAGTCCAGTTTTGAACTGTCATCAGATCACTCACCGGTTGTGGCGATACTAAATTCCAAGGTCGACTACAAACCTTTAAAATGTATATTATGCAGCAATAAGACACACTGGCCCTATTTTCGAGAATTACTTGAGAGTTCACTTGAAACTAAAATTCCTCTAAAGACTGACTCAGAGATAATTGAAGCCATAGAGTATTTTAACACAAGGGTGCAAGAGGCTGCATGGGCAGCGACACCGGAGCAATCGAAAAAAATTAAACCCCATTCTTACTCAACCTCAATAATCCAGCTGGTAAAAGAAAAACGTAAAGCTAGAAAGATTTGGCAAAGAACAAAGTATAGGGAGGACAAAACAAAGTTCAATAAATTGACTGCTCAACTAAAAGTAGCCCTTCAAGCCCATAGAAATCGCGGAATTGAAAAGTACCTCGAAAACCTCGATGCAACTCAAGCAACATCCTATTCACTCTGGAGAGCAACCAAGACACTGAGCAGACCAATAGCTCATCAACCTCCTATCAAGGCATCGGATAATGCTTGGGCTAAAACCGACGCCGACAAAGCAGAAGTCTTCGCAATGCATCTCGCCAATGTATTCATTCCAAATGATGACCTTGGGTCTTCAAAAATTAAGGAAGTTGTTGAGAAACTACAGCAAACACACCAACTAGACTTGCCTTTGAGAAAGTTTACCAAACAAGAAGTACTGTTAGCTATAAGAAAACTGAGCATACATAAGGCCCCGGGATACGATCTCATCACTGCCAAAATACTAAGAGAACTGCCAGGCAATGGTGTAAAGTTCCTGTTACAAGTATACAATGCAGCTCTACGCAGAACCTTCGTCCCACCTCAATGGAAAGTGGCCGAAATAATATTGATCCCCAAACCCGGCAAAGATCCCAATGACGTCAAATCTTACCGCCCAATAAGCCTTCTCCCAATAGCTTCCAAGATACTTGAGATTCTGTTCATAAATCGACTAACTCCAGAAATTGTTAATGCCAAGATAATACCAGACCATCAGTTTGGATTTAGACAAGCTCATGGCACAATAGAGCAAGTTCATAGACTGGTGAATAAAATAAACCTCGCATTCGAACAAAAACAGTACTGCTCTGCAGCATTTTTGGATATCTCTCAGGCATTCGACCGAGTGTGGCACGAAGCTCTACTATACAAAATCAGAAGAAATCTACCCATAAACTTCTACATGTTTATAAAGTCGTACCTAAACGACAGACATTTTTATGTTAAGCATGGTGACAGCATAACGCAATTAAACAAAATTAAAGCAGGTGTCCCTCAGGGAAGCGTGATGGGTCCAATCCTGTACCTCATCTACGCTTCTGATTTACCATGCTCGGAAAGCTGCTTAACAGGAACATTTGCTGACGACACGGCTGTATTAGCGGTAGATAAAAATCCAGTGGAAGCATCAAGAAAACTCCAGAGAAATCTTGATGAGATCTCAATGTGGCTCATGGACTGGCGCATAAAGGCAAATGAGTCAAAATCAGTGCATGTGACGTTCGCCTTGAGACGCGATACATGTCCTGAGGTCAAAATAAATCAAGTGACGATTCCGCAGTCTCCAAAAGTCAGATACCTGGGCATTCACTTAGACAGGCGACTCACATGGACTGATCATATACTCACTAAAAAGAAGTCACTTAACATAAAACTTCACAACTTGGACTGGCTGCTAGGCCGAAAATCCAAACTGAGCCTAGAAAATAAACTTTTGGTTTACAAATCAATACTCAAACCTATATGGACTTATGGCGTCCAACTGTGGGGTACTGCTTCAAACTCAAACCTGGAGATCTTGCAACGTTTCCAGTCAAAAACTTTACGACAAATAACGCAAGCTCCATGGTATGTCACCAACAAACAGCTGCATCGCGATCTTGACATCACAACTGTGAAAGAAGAAGTTTCGAACTCCATAAAAGCATACAGCTATCGAATCAACCTCCACCCAAACCAACTTGCTAAGGATGTGATGGCCGAACAGCCGAACAAAACTTTTATTAGACTTAAAAGACGAGCACCCCAGGACCTCATATAGAGTTGACCACATATGGACTTGTCACAGGACGAATGCCATGCACGCCATATAGACACAGCGAGGACAAAACTCCGGCATAATGTCAATAGACAGATCGCCAGAAAAAGGGAGATACAAAAAAAAAAAAAAAAAAAAAAAATATTCTTACAAATTAAGTACGTTTGACTTTTTCTACCCGCTATTACGCACACATTCGCCCCGTATTTCCGCTCTACCTTTTCACCCCTCGTCGCTTTAATTGATGCAGATGAGAACAATACCACGCTGACCTATAAAAGTCATTAGTCTACGGGGCCCCCTTATTCAATTCTCTAATCTTGAAAGAATTTTCCGGGACAAAGAGAGTAAACGTAAGATAACATATAGCTCGGGGCGTAATCATTTCTCGTTTCAACATTAGGATAACATGCCCTTTTGTTTTCATTTCTATAATTGTGAATCTTCTAGAACTTTATATTTGTAGAATGTTCTAATGTACTATTTCATCCTATTTCATTTAACAAATAATAGGCAACTATAATTAAAATTTGTGGGTACATTTTTAAAACTCGAAAATTAAAATACCTTCCGTTAAAATATCAATGTCATCGAAATTTAAAATATCGAACGGCCATAAAATCGAAAAATTAAATTTTCGAATATTTAAAATACCTAAGCTAAGAAAATGAAATAATCTATAGGAATTATTTACATCCAAAGTCATTATTAAAACATAGGGCCTTCGAGGAGGTTAAGCCTCGAGAAGACGGGTAGGTAGACAAATAAGTACATTTCTTAATATTACATTTTATTTTTAAGTGCCTAAGAATGCACTGTGCTTTCTTGCATTTCTTTTTGGAATCGTCTTAAAACTAAGAGATTAATAAATAAGACACAATTTAAAAAATACCAAAACAGTTTTGAAAACAATAATATAAACTAATACGGTATTCTCATTAAAATAGAGAATTTTAGTAAACCTCCAAATTAATTAGTGAATTTAATAGTCAAACCACAATTTGATTTACTAAACCCGCATTATTTCGCGTAACATGAAAGTGATTTGGTTTGATATCGGTTAAATATATCAATTATGATGTTGCTTTTGTTATTATTGCGTTAACCGTTTGTTTATTTATTATAAACTAGCTGCATCCCGCGGTTTCACCCGCGTAAGTCCCGACCCAGTGGGAATATCGGGATCAAAATGAGTTACACAGGGTGAATGATGAAAGACTAGTAATAGCGCTTTCAGCGCTTCTTCTTAGATTAAAATAATAAATAAAATAAGTAATTCAAAAAAAAAAAAAGCCTAACCTGCATTGTGCCCGTCCTCCTCACTTTTTTGCAACTCCTAGTATAGTAGAACCTCCTGATGAAAGCCCAGAAGAACTTGATGATCCTCGTGAACAGTTTACCGAAATCAGCCAAAACTATCAGGAACAGTGGTATTCCGATAATAGCGTAGATGATAGTCGCAACTCTCCCGTAGAAAGTTTTTGGAGCTATGTAGCCGTAACCTGAAAATATTATATTAAACACTTTAATATAAATATACCATATTTCAACTAACATCTTTCGATGTTACCTTATTATTATACAATTTACATACAATTTCTTCTAACATCATTTGAGGTGGTTTGATTTTCAGTAATACAGTGCTTAAATAGGTATTCATATCGTTTATTTTATTAGTTTTTATAACAGTTGCATAGCAGGTTACAATTTGACATACTTGGAGGTGAAAATAATTTAATTTTGATTATAAATAACTCTTACCTATAGTTGAAACTAAGGTCAAGCAATAGACAAACGAGTTCATGAAGTTCCAGGATTTTTGACCGCTGTACGAAGTCACCCCGGCTTCGTGTGCGGTATGCAACTGATTCTCAAACTCATACAATTTATTCCTAGCCATAGATTTCCAATCCTCTTCTCTTAAATAATGGCTACCCCGCCACAAACTCTCGATAAAATCTCTCTTTACACTTCTACTTCCGCATTTGAAAGCGTTTTCAAACGATCCCTCTAAATATTTAAACATGATTCCACCCAACCCGCACATTATTACCAATAAGAACAAATCACTAACGCATCTGTTTCTGAGCAATTTAATTTTCTCGCATTGTTTACCGTGTTCTTGTTTGAATTGTTGCCAATTAGCTAATAATTTCCATCGTGATTTCGTGATATTCTTTTGAGTTTCATTCTTTATAATTTCCTTTTTATTTTCGTCTAAGACTTCGGCACTGTCTATTTTTTGAGCATTTTTAGGAGCAACTGATCGTTTTCTAATAACTTGTTTTTCAGAGGGTGCATATTTTTTAAGAGGTATGTCATCTTGTATTGGATTTGTACTAGAATTTTCCCGTTTATCAACTTCTTGACTCAATTTCTTTAATTTACGTGTTAATTCTGCGGTTCGTTCTGATAAGTCAAATTCAAATTCGTTTTCGCTCGGTGACGAGGAATAACAGCTAGATGTAACTTCTGATTGACTAGCATCTACGTACCCAGAGCTTTGTCTGCTATGCTTTCCTCGTTCTAAATCGGATTTCGAATGAGTTAATCCTGATAAAACTTGTTTATCGGAAATGATTTGAATAGTTTTTGGACACGAAATGCCTCGGGCTTGTCTTAAAGTTGTGGGAGTTTTATTAGGGGTCTTCAACTGTCGACCCTGTTTTTTATATGCAGCTGGAAGTTTCGGGTCATCTTTAGGTATAGATAAGCTTCTAGCTCTAGCTTTTTGCATTAGTTCAATGATATCTCGACTCGTCTGACTCATAACAGCACCAGCTCTGTCCATTATAGTCACCGTTTCTGATCTATTGACCGACTGCGATCGATTTGCTCTTGGTGATCGGTTTCTTTGAAACCTCCGTGGTGTAGGTATAACTTTACGTTTAGCAGCAGCGTTGGCATTTTGTTGGTCCTCACTCATCTCACTCTCACTAGTCTTATTCTGTAAATGTTATTTATTGTCGATTAGTAATCTATCTTCACAAGTAAACAGTTAAACTATGTACAAACTTCTCATATGGGTTAAAAGAAAAAGTAAACGATTGCTATTAACAAAGCAATAATTAAAATCAAAAATAATTTTATATAAAAACTGACCCCGAATCTCGTAGCTGATTTACTTCGAGCTGGTTTGACAGGAGGAACTTTTGCCGGTAGTTCTTCTTTTGTTGGTAATTTTATTTGTTTAATAACTGAAGGTTTTGCATCAGTACTCATCTTTCGGCTTGGTGTCCTGACAATTCGTTCTCTGACTTGAACTTCAGGTTTTTTGTCTTGAGACAATTTTCTACTTGGAGATCTTTCCACTTGTATAACTTTTGTTATTAATTCTCCCGGAGTACCTGGAGTTTCAGGTAGTTTAAGACTAGCTTTAGTGGCTCGCTTAGTTTCTTTTTCATCAAACGTAAATACATCATCATTTTTTAAAGGTGTTTTTGGTTTCTTCGGGCTTACAGCAGCGGGTTTTGCTTCGTCAGGGTATATAATCGGTTCCAGTTTTTTCGGTGTACTTGGCATTGGGTACGGAAATTCTTTATCTCTTGGAGATGCAGTAGCAGATGTAGGTGGTGATAAGGAATTTTTTGAGTCACTTGGAGGTTCAATAACTAATGAACCTCGTCGTTTATTGGTATCTTCGTCTTTTGGACTCAATGTATAATTGGTGCTAAGCAATTTATTCGTGGGATCTATAAAACTGCCTTTCCTCTGCAAACCTAATAAAATTTCTTCTTTATCCGGTAGTGCAAACGGTGATATACTTCTACGCCTTCTCTCATTTGCAGCGTAGGCTCTCGCTTCCATGACTTCATTTGTATCCAAATCATAAACTGGATCCTTATCATTCGCCTTCGCCTGGACCATCTTTCTCATTTCTTCGTAAGTATCATCAGCTTCGATTTCTCGAGAGTTATTTGGTAAGTCTTCATCTTCAGAAGTAGGAGTGTCTTCGTGAGGTATAAAAGTTCTGCTCGGTTCCGGAGTTTTTTCTCGTTGTCTCGCGGCTTGTCCTCTATTCTTAGACAGATTACGCCGTTTTCTAATAGACATGCTTTGAATATCCTGGTCCATTACTGTTTCCTGTTTTACTGCATCAGGCGTTTTGACAACTAGCTGTCCCGATGTTTGTGTTTCGGTCTCCGCTCTTATTTTCGGGAGTTTAAGGGTTAATCTCGCTTCTTTTTCTTCACTCATCCCCGCACTTCGTATTCACAGGCTAGAAATAAAAAAAACGACTATTTAATAACAAAATCCCGTAATCTACTAATCGTGAACGCAATTGAACTCAGGGATCTGAAAAATTGGCAATGCCTTATCTATCGACTGCCAATAATCTATGTCAGAAATAAAATCGAGCCATGAAAAGTAGCAATAAAGAAATGTTAACTTACCTTTCGTCGAAGCGCCGAATAACAAACTCCTTTTGTATCGGGGTCAAAGCGAGATGTCTATTAAAAGATTCTATTTTGATCGCCTCGGAATTTTGGTAAACAAACATCGACACCTCAAGACTTGCTCGCAAGTCATCTTTGCAGTAACAATGCACTTGTTCAAGACCTGATTTTGCAAATTTTAACACTGTTATTATACCACTGTTCGTTGACGGGTTATACAAATTATTCGGAAATAAATACCAGGTTGGACGTGTTGTGTGGAATGGACTTGAGCTCGTGGGCTTTGAGCCAAATATAACCACAGCTAGCTTCACACCAGTCATGTGTACTTGCAGACGCAATTTGCACCAAGATAACAAACAGAGCTACTTTCACGTGATAAATACGTTCAATAATTTATAGCATTTTCTTTATTTATACGTATTGTACCTATCTTTATCTATTATTATCTATCTATCTATTACTATATAGCGGAAGAGTTAGTTTTTTGTTTGATTTGAAAAATTATTTCAGTGTTGGATAGTCCATTTATTGAGGAAGGCTATAGGCTACTTTTAATCCCGATATTCCCACAAAATCGGGACTTACGCGGGTGAAACCACGGGACGCAGCTAGTCGATATATAAAGCGACCTATACATACATATTAGCTAAAGCTCAAAATACACGATGACACTGATACTGCTGCTGTCTGTTTTAAGTAAAATGTCAGTGTAAGGGGTAAGTGTCATCGTGTTTTTGAGCTTAAGAAGTGGGTATAATGTACTGGCTAATCGTATCCGTTACCATAATACTGTTATAGCAGCTAATCTCATAAATAAATCTATAATTACAAATTCATGTATTTTGTAGAACTATATAATAAGTCAACTAAGTTTATTACCCCTACTCAGGGAATCATAAATCATTAGTTAACCAATACGGTTATGGTTCTGTGAGTGGCAGCTTACGAAGCTTACGTCAGCAAAAACCATTGCTTAATGAAATATCAAAGACTGAAATATTGGAAGATACTGGAACTACGGGTGTAGATGCGGTTGTAGATAACTATGGATTTTATTTACCTCGTTGTAGATAACTATGGATTTAATTACGTTTCGGCAAACGGGTTCCGCCGGCCATGGTCGTTTTTAAATATCTTAAAAACTAAGTTATCATGTGTGGTTTCGGAAATATCTAGGACGTGAACAAAACGGAATCGAAATCATATATTTACTAGTCTACCTATCTATAATCTATCTATCTATAATCTATACTAATACTAGCTGACCCGGCAAACGTTGTTTTGCCTTATAAATTATAGATAGTAGCCGATTCTCAGACCTACTGAATACGCATATAAAATTTGGTAAAAATCGGTCTCGCCGTTTCGGAGGAGTACGGTAACTAACATTGTGACATGGAAATTTTATATATTAGAAGATTATAAAGAGGTAACGTTGGTAACATGTATGTATGTATATTGGGGGTAATCTCCGGAACTACTGGACCGATTTCAAAAATTCTTTCACCATTAGAAAGCTACATTCACCCTGAGTAACTTTTGCACTTAAGTACTGAGTACTTTTGATCCAGATATTAATCAATAAAACAGCTTCATAATGTAACATCAGATTGAGCTGGTTTCCTAATTCCAAATTCACTCTGCATTTTAATAACGTACTAAAACATTCAATGTAAGAATACCGTATTTCCATTTCCACGCTTTAGAATTAGAGACCTTTTAGATGAATGTTACCCGGACGCCCGCAAAAATAAATATTTTCCCTTCACATTTTCAATAACAACATATAAAAAACGATACAAAATTCGGGATTATTCTTCTTCATCTGTCCTTATCATACATTATTTGTTGTCGGCACAGTAAATCTTCCCTGACCATACCTACTGCAAAGAGATTTTGCAATATTTTACGTCTGTCTGGGACCAAACAGTTTACCGGGCACCACGCGGATAGAACATCACATTTGCTAGAGTTCCCTTAGTCGCCATTTACGACATTCCTGTTGAGTTGTAGGTTGTAGTCCTATTAAGTTATTATGTTCCAGAGTAACGGATACCGTAGAATGTAATGTAATTGTACACCTTTGTATACGAAATTCTTGACCAAATAAATTATCTTTATCTTTTATCTTTATCTAGGATATCCATAAACTATGGAGATAATTTCCCTATAATTTAAGCCATTAGGTGGCTTTGAAACTATACCTACCTACTATGAACCTAACACAAAAGAGTTTTTTCAACAATAATTGGCGATTAGTTAATTAAAGCCACGGGTGTTTACTAACAATAATTACATTTCAAATGGAGATACTTGTGAAACCATATCCATACAAGGGGGAATAACAAAACACATGTATAACTTGATGTGTGAATAACTGTGGCTAGGTTGTAGGTCGCCTGTGCTGCAGGTGCAGTTGACCACTAACACATTAGAGAAAGGGCGAATGGGTCCTGGCCCAGTTTTGAAGGGGACCATTCGCCCCTAACCCGTGTACACTTTTGTCTTTTTATCGTACTTGGCTTGTTCTGACTAAAATTGTGTGAAAATTATATACTTAATAGACTAGTGGATTCTAACTGGGTCATTATTAGTTTTTTATACACGATAGATAAGCGTTTGACCACTATCTCACCCGATGCTAAAATGATATGGTCTATGATGATGGTAGAATGTTTCCCAATATCGACCCCCACCAAGATATACCCCTTTTGGTCGCCTTTTACAACTTGCAGGGTAGGCATTGTTATTAAAAAAAAAAAAAAAAAAAAAAAAGTACGTTTATTCATTCGGATATTAGCAAGATATCTCTTTGAAATGTCATTTTTTTTATATTTAATCTGCTCTACTGTGTCTTCGGAACGCGACCTCCATGACATGAGAAGAAGACACAAGAAACTCATGGGGTTTTTTTTGTATATTTTTTTAGACACAGGCTACACGATGGAAAACACAGGTGACACCGTGACACATTATTATTTAATTCTGCGCTCACCCGGTACCACATACACTTAAACGGGAGAAACAAATACTTGCTTTAAATGCGCGAAGCGTGTATGTTAACAAACGCAGTCGGAAGCAGACAAAGATATCTGTTTACAATTCACTTGCTTCATTTGGTACCTAAACAGGTATCTTAACGGGGAGTTAAGATACCCATTTACCTCTGGAGACACGGTTTACATAAAATTGTCACAGACTACATTTTGTTTAAGAGGAGTAACAACGTCAACGACCTTGAAACTGAAAATACCTGTCGGGCTCATCGAAAATTGTTGATTATTTCATGACGGAATGTCGTAGAACTTTTTCTTGTGCACAGATTGTAGGTGACATTATTTCCTACATTTTGGTGTAGTTTTAAGACAAGAACCTCCTATTGGTGCAAAGCCTATCCAAATTTTAGACAAAAAATGTCTGATTTGGCTAAAATGTCGATAGGCTTCTATACGTTTCGACATATTTGTATGGAAACTGCACTAAAATATCGCCTACAATCTGTTCACAAAAAAAAGTTCGACGACATTCCGAAATAAAATAATCAACAATTTTCGATGCGCCCGACATGGATTTTCAGTTTTTCAGAATAGGGCCCTTAAGAGGTGTCTTCGCGATCATCTATATTTTTGCCACACAATATTTAACTTCAGAGTAGGTTCCTACTACAAGCAAACAAAAATGAGTATATCCTCGTCTATCTTAACAAAATGTGTTAAGTCAATCGTTATCACGGGTTATGAGATATAGCATGGTGACAGGACAGGCGGACAGACAGCGGAGTCGTTTTTACCCTTTGGGTACGGAACCCTAAAAAAGGCCTCTCCGTGTTGGCTTCGTTCCACGCACGCCTTCCAAAGGCTTCATAGCCCAGTGATACTGGACAATAAAAATATACCTATGAAAAGATTTTTTATTATTTTTTTATATCAATAATCAGAATTGAAGGGAAACCCTATTAAAACTTGGCAGAGAGATATATAATGTACAATGTGTTGTGGCGGAGAGGTCTCAATGCCTTGTAATATTTTAACTGCAACGTGATTTTATTAAAACCAAGCCTTTGCTTTTGTGAATCTGTCAGGCGTTAACAGTTTTGTTTGTATGAAAGGATGTATTTGCTTTGTTTTGGAATTGTATAACTTTATAATTTTGTGAGAGACTGATTCGGTTACTTTATTATTTGACTAGCTGATCCCCGCGGTTTTAACCGCGTTGGTTCCGATCCTGTGGGAATATCGGGATCAATAGCCTATGTCCTTCTTCAAGGTTTCACCTATCTCTAGACCAAAATGTATTAAAAACTATTCGTTGAACCGGTTTAGGTGTAAAAACTTAACAGACAGACAGACAGATAAAGTTACTTTCGCATTTAATATAGATTATTTCGTTAAGTTAACGGATGCGCCTCGTCGTCGTTGATACAACCCAATGTATCAGAATCAAAATTCAGTATTTTAATCATCATAAATAATGATTATACTACTGTACTACTAACTTTGTGAAGTTTAAAAAAAGTAAAAAACTTCTTTTTTTTACTGTGTATATACCTGTATACAGGTCTCTAGAAATAGTCCTATCTAGGTTTCTATCAACGTTCAACGGGCGGCTAGATAGGGAGAGTATTTGTTCTTTTGGTAGTCCAATTTACACGCGTACTAAATATTTAGTTGTAGCAGTCCCACATGTGGACCTTGGGTGGTAAAAAAACCCCCAAAAAGAGATAAGAATCGATCTCTTTTTGGGGGTTTTTGGCCACGGCCTGCCACTACCAACCTAGGCCTAAAGTTCCATCCTTATTATTCATCGCGATTTTGCGATGCGATTTCATCGTACTCTGATTTTATTCTTTATTTCATTTTTATATATATATATTCCGAAATGTACACACCACAATACATTGCAGCATTATAAACAAAACATGTACATAGGCAAGCTTAACCCTAAAAAGAGTTCTCTTCCAGCAAACATTGAGACACAGGAAAGGTGATCGATGTGCAGATAATTGGTGTGTAAGCAAATGAAAATGAAAGTTGGAAAAAGTATCTTATCATATCAAACATGATAACTTAATAAGTGATATGTAACAAACCATAATTAAAACAACAAAATTATAATAATTATCAAAACTTACTTAAACTTACAATAAATAAGTATACAATAAATAGTATTTTATGTTTGGACGCACAGTAGTTTCGTAGTAGTTATTCGTCTCGGCGCTTGTGTGTTACCAAGTGTATAAAATCCGGTAACAGTTCAAGCCCCTAGGTGTTAATTTTACTAGAATATTCTATAAAGCTTTTAATTGCTCCATTAAGGGTGCTCACAATCTTTTTTAGGGTTTCGTTTTCAACAAGAAACCCTTATAGTTTCGTCCGTCCGCGGTTTAGCTCAGAAACACTCCGCCAGAAATATTCAACGGGCCGACAAAATCTTTTTTTTTATATTCATGTTTTTATACCTGGATGTTATTTTTTCTTTTTTAACCTATCGCATCGTTAGATAGCTCTCTTGAAATCATTGAAGGTTTTGAAAAATTACTTTTCATTTTATCATTCCGTTTTTTTAACTTGCGCTTTAAAGTGTTTAGAGTTTTTAGAGTAAATTGTGTACTTCCCCACCCCGTGGGAGTTTGAAAAAAGCCGTAGCTACTTATCGCTATCCGCTACATATCACAAAGAACACATCCTCCAAATTACATGTTTTAGGACCAGCGACTTACCCTGTGCGTTGAAATTATAGGAGTTAAATTTGATTACAAGAAAAAACATAGTAAAATTTCAAATTTCATTGAAAATTACATACTACCAATACTAAATAGTTAAGTAAAAAAATCGTCACCACTAACGGCAACGATTTTTTCAAAATTGCAATCTGTATTATTTTATGAATACTACGAAACCCTGCACTGCGCGTGGCCCGTGGTACAAGGCACGCGCTTGCCTATTTCTCCTATATTCATCGAACCTCTGTAGACTGAAAACATGTATGCAGGAAATCGGGAGATGGGATTTCTTATTGTTCGAGTTTTTACGAATCATGTCGATGTCCACCACAGGAAATAAAGTTTACCTATAGTAGGTACTAAGTAGGTACATCGAAATATATTTTTAGGTAACAACTCAAAAACTATATTCTATTCGTTTTGTATTCTGTTTTCACGATTTTAAATTGAAATTAAACTCACCTTTCGATATTAATCGCGTCGTGTTTATTAATTTTATTTTAGCATTGTTTCAATGCTTGACGTTTCGTTACCTTTACTTTATTTTATTTTATAAGGAAAAGAGACTGTGAAATATAACGTAACAAAAAATTAAATTATGCACCATTTATAAGCTTTCGCAATCAAAGGTATCTTCTTCAGGATTGACACCTGATGAGGAAGAAACCTGTAAAGGTCTCGAAACGTTGAGTAGTGAAACAATGCTAAAAGTAATAAACACCACACAATTAAAACCAACGAGTTTAATTTCAACTTTTATATTTTTAAACTATTACTTTTATCTATTGCATGCCTGTAATGGGCTGTAACAAACAAAGAAGGCCTCAATTTTTGTAGTTATAGTAGGTTTCCTGTATTGCGTCCACTTTGATCTGCTCTGTAGCGTCCACCCATTATCTGCGGGAAGTCTGCGGAGTCCTAGATTATTAAGTGGAACGTTGTTCACTCATTAATTTATGAAGTGAAGAACTTTTAATACTGCTTCCTCGGAGCAACTTAACTGGAAGTATCGGTTCTTTTTAATTAAACAAATTTAATTTTTATAACTTTTTTAGTGCTGCAGATGATAGCGATTTTATATAGTCCTAATACTACTGTACAGTGCTGTGCCCCGCTGCTTCCCACGGTTAAGTCCCGTACCCGTAGGAATTTAGAAAACCCTTTCTTATTGAACGCCTACATCATATAAGAACACACTCTCCTAATTTCAGCTCTCTACTATCAGCAGTTTAGGCTGTGCGTTGATTCATCCGTCAGTCAGGACAAAGCCTTTTATAGATTTCATCTTTAATCGAAAACGTGTCTGAAGTGGCATTTTTTTAAATGAACAATTTTCTATGCACCATACACCAACATAAATTCGCGGAAAACCTCACGGACCGCATAGCTAGTGAGCAAGCTAGTGTGTTGAGCGAGGGGTAGGTATGTCATATCTCAGTTAGTCAGCATTTTGCACAGCTATTTTTTTTTTTAAATAACGGCTGTTTCTCAATAAAAGATAACCCCAAAATTTACGAAAAATAAATTTGATTTTCAAAAAGTCGATGAACAAAAGTTGTTCGCCTGGACGTGAAGAACAACTAAGGGTCTCTGCAAACGTAACGTTTCCCGGACGGGACGTGTCAATTTCTACATACAAAAGTCCCGTCGGGACGACGACGATGGGGGGGACGGCACGGGATTTTTGTATGTGGAAATTGACACGTCCCATCCGGGTAACGTTCCGTATGCAGAGGTCTTTATATAAGCAGCTGTTCCATAAACTCCAACACCCTGTATATACATACCTATGGTAGTAAATATAGTCCCAGAATAAAACATAGAGTTCCAGAAGTTCCAGGTCCTCATGTGGACATCGTTGTTGTTCAAATGTTTCATGAGCTCTGTGTAGTTGCCTTCGTACTCCGTTAGATGATCCTCTATGTGGGTTAGGAAGGTTGCGTCTGATTCCTGAAATGGATAATAATATTTTATATTTTATGTTTAAAAACTAAGTATTGAAATAAAATCATTTTATTCAATTAAACACAACATTCAAATAAAACAGACAGACAGCGAAGTCTCAGTAATAGGGTCCCGTTTTTACCTTTAGGTACGGAACCCTAAAAAACAACAAAAAAGGTGAAATTGAATTGAAATTACTAATTTGTATTGTAGAGAGCTACTAAAAAAATTGAGAAAAAAAGATTCAATAACAAAAAGCTATTTAAATTCACGCGATTTGTCAACATAGTTACATTTTACAGGGTCTTACACCCGTATTTATAGACCCATCTGAGTGATAACATTGATTGGCTATGCAATGCCCTGTGCAAATGTGATGGACATTTATCACTCAGAAAACGTAATTACTTAGAATTGACTATAATTATTATTATTATTAATTATTAATAATAATAATTAATTATTATTATAATTAATTATTATATTCGCGTATTATGTATTATATAACTCGACGTTGTTAATAAGTTGAAACTTAGCAACGTAGTTACTATTACAACTTACTGCTGATCGCGACCAAGACTCTTGTAACATAGTTGAAACGTTGAAGTAAGAAAATAAATATACGCGATTAAAACTTGGTAAAATGTAACTAGGTAACAAAACATTTCACAACATGTCGCAAAAATGTAATATCTACGAAAAGGTATGTCAAAGCTACGAAAAACTGAGCCTTCGTAGCCTGTTCTACGAAACAGGCTCAGTTTCGTAGCAGAACAAAACCTAATTGGGCCTATACGTACTATTTATGTATTCTGTCCCTATACCTAATACAAATAATTTAACTGTAACTTTTTTAGTAAGTTTTTGACTATAGATAATAAGTGGTCTCCAGTAAAACACCACTTGAGACCACATAGTCACTTAAGTCAGTCAAAGGTCCGCATACAAGAGGATGTGGCGATGTGACTTATAATTATAATTATTATAATTATTATGACTTATAATTAGGGCTGCAGTCGAAATAATGTAAGAAACATATTTACCTGAAGTAAACTCGGATTCTGCACTAAAATATCAAGTATTCCATGGACCATATCTCTTCTTACTTCAGTTAGGTTTTTGTCGTATTTCATCTCATACGGTCCTGTAACAAAAAATAACTTAGTAAAATTCTTTGGTGGATTTTTTTCTTATGTTTTCGCGATCGATGTTGAATTGAAATTAAACTCATTCTTCAGTTCAAATCGCGTAGTGTTTATTAATTTTAAAATTGTTTCAATGCTCTACGTTTCGAGTCCTTTACAGCAGCTATCCTCCAGGTCTTTCAGGTTTCTGTTAATCCTGAAAAAGAGAGCTATGGGGGTATTCACAGCCCACGATCCGACACCGATGATGAAAATGGCTATGCCTTTCTCTGTCATATTAAATCGCGGTAAGCGAGACGGAGGTACATACGTTTCCGATCTTCGACATCGGCCGAAGCTTTCTAAATACTAATACCCCCTCTGTAAAGGTTGAGAGTTGAAACAATGCTAAAAGTAATAAACACTACGCGATTAAAACCAAAAATGGGTTTAATTTCATTTTTTTGGTGACGAGTGCTTGGACATTAGTAACTGCACTGCACAAGCCTATCTAATATTATAAAGAGGAAACATTTGTATGTTTGTGTGTGTCTGTATGTTTGTAACTCAAAAACTACTGGACCGATTTCAAAAATTCTTTCACCATAAGAAAGCTACATTCACCTTGAGTAACATAGGCTACTTTTAATCTCAATATTCTTGCGGGATCGGGGCTTACACGTAAACCGCAGGACGCAGCTAGTTAGCTAATAAACACAGCACATAAATTTTCATTTACATTCTAACTTAAATTCTAAAAACTGGGAAAATGGTAAACATTTTACCATTTGTAACTTTCCGGTGTGATAATAAATAAAGGTAGGTACACATCACCGCGTTGAAAGCGCACATGTGTTTTCATTTCTACGGCGATGTAAGGCTGTGTATACACAACTTTATATGGGACATAAAATTTATACGGCATCGTTCTTCATTTCGCTTCGTTTGGAGTTTTTTATTAATGGCATTTGAATGACATGAGTTAAGTGGAAATACCTATTGACTAAAATTAGAAATGTGCAGGTAATTTAAAATTAGATATAATTAATTAGAAAGCCAGTTAAGAGGAAAGTCTACCTACTCCTCCTCCATACAAACGTAGTCGGTTTGTATGGAGGAAAAGTATGTAGGTAATACCTATGGACAAAAATTAAAAAGGTCTACACTACAAGTAATTTAGAATTAGGATGAATTATATTCATTTAAAAGTCACTTAGAGGCTATCAGAGAAAATCATCATAAATCGAGGCTTCCAAACAAAATGTCGGGTGTTCTTTCCTAGATCCTTCCACTTTCGTAATCGAATCTTCTATTATACCATTACAAAATCCTCATAACAGCCATTAATCATGTTTATTTTCCGATACAGTACCAGTTGTCTACAATAACCTAGCCTTAAATATCCAGTATGAAAGCAGGTTTACCTGCACCGGGTGAACTGGCGCAAACATCTATACATACATACACACAAACTATTATTACCTACCTGACTAATAAAACAACGGAAGACTAACCTCATTTTATTCATTCACTAACTTCACCATAATTACGTTTATGGTTTCTATTGTTTTCGTTGTTAGGGTTCACTTAATTTACCGCTGAATACAGGAACGTCACTTAAAATTTATGGGCTAATTAGATAGTTGAGCATGTTTTCAATTTGAACTGAGTGTAGAAATTTTTGAGTTTGATTACTGCATAATTGTTAACGTAGAACTCAAATTTTGAGTAGCGTTTCTGTATTCGGTCGTTAGTTACAGTCACATTTTCCCGGGTCTTTATTTATTTTCTTACATCGACGTTTTAACCATGTTACAATGGTTTTTGTCGTGAGTCCGGTTCGTGAGGGGGACTCCCCTCCGTGAGGGGAGTCCCCCTCACGAACCGGACTGATAATAGTGGTACGGAACCCTTCCTACGTGAGTTTGACTCGCACTTTGCCGGTTTTTCTTCTGTTTTTGCGATCTTGGACTGAACTTAAACTCATTTTTCCGGTTTTGTTCACGTTGCTTTTATTATATTAAACATTTTATCAACACTCTACGTTTCGAGATATTTCCTGACCTTTTGCTCAAGGGGTAGAAATACATATTTATTGATATTTCAAGTGTTGAGCACGCAAAGTATGCTTATTCGCGAATCCTACTAATATTATAAACGGGAAAGTTTGTATGTATGACTGTGTTACTCCTTCACGCAAAAACTACTGAACCGATTGCGATGAAACTTAGAATATACATAGCTGAAGACCTAGAGAAACACATAGGCGTCTTATCCCAAATATCCCGCAGGATTGGGTCTTACGCGGGTGAAATAGCGGGGCGCATCTAGTGTGCAATCCAATTAATATTATAAATATTATAAAAACATAATGAAGTGCATCGCAGCTTGTTTTTTTAAAATTAGAAGCCCGTATTGGAATGGGGACTTGGAACTCGTTATATAGGCTCTCATCGTATGTGATAACGCCCCATGGTGGGCTTTTGTAGGCTTACAAGGGCGCAGCCAGAGAAAATTAGTGTGCATTGGGTTGGAGGAGATAGCGATTAGAACAGAAAAAATACACATTAAAAATATAATCGTGCCAGTATCCCTAAGTAGGCTGTGGGGTAAATAAAGTTAAGAAACTATAGCGTAAATTTTGATCTCGATTTAGGAAAATATTCTGTCTTTTTGGAAATGGATAGTCCAGGATACCTGGTACATTTTTGCAAATTGATTACTATCAAGTTAGTTTTCCTAGAGTAGCTTCATTTTGATGAGACGCTTAACAATTTCCTATACGAAACTCTCGATTGTGGTAGATAACAGAGGTAGGATCTGTACTACTACTTTTAAATGTAGGACCAGGATAACGTACCATGCAATTTTTAGGACAATATGACTGTTAAATGATATAAATACCAACTTTTGTACATTTTTTTTTTCCGAAAAATGGCCTAGATATGAAATGTTAATTTTATATTATCTTGGGGCTATCAATTTAGGTGTGCTATGGTAATGGCTAATCTTTTACCATGACAACAACGTTTACACTTGGATCAGAACATCGTCCATTCATTCATATGCTAGCCCTGTAAGCTAAAAATCTAGGACTATAAGTATTACGCCACGCCGACCTTATCTTTAATAATATTTCCTTACAGTGATGGATGAGTCTGAGTGAGTTAGAGTTTTTTGATTCAATTCGTACGACCAATTTCATACATATGAAAACGTATGAAAACAATGAAACGTTTTCGTACGATACAAATTCGTGCCCAATATGCGCGTAGCCCTGTGGCGTAGCCTAACGATTTTTATAACACATTTGCTCGTAAAGGGCCTCTTATTTCACCAATTTCAATATCGTAATGTATGTCATTACGTACTTGTGCGTAATCGTAAAGTAAAACGCACGAGTTTCTTTCTAATAAGGTAACACGTACGGTTTATCATGCTCCGTCTAAAACCAACGGTACTTTTTTAAATCTTAAGAAAAAAAAAGCAAAGAAAGCAAATCAAAAAGTTTTTATGTCAGAAAAGTGGTCAATATTTTATGAATAAAATTAACTTTGGGAGATAAAATATAAAAAATAAACATTTAATTCTTTAATTTAATTCATTTTGACAGTAAATTACATCTGTAACAGAAACAAAAAAATATTAATTTACTTTATTAGTAATACTGGCTGTTTTTGTACCGTTGCCTTAAAAAAAAAAAGCACTGATGCCCGCGCATTTTAACAAGTGATTAAAGATTTATTCGTTTAAGAAAGTCCGAGTTTTATTTATTTCCTCGCAAATGTGTTATAAAACGTCGTATGACATACGTGCGCTTTGATAATTACAGCCTCTGCTTTCTTGTAGCCCTCGCCTACGGCTCGGGCTAGCAATATCGCCTCGGCTGTAATTTTCAACTTACCGCACTTATATCATAATGTACTATTATACGAAAGAAGTCACACTAGGCTTTCTGTTGTCGATCGGTCGATCGACTTTATGTATCTACTCTGCAAAGATGAACGAATAGGGTCCGAAACTACTGAACCGATTTTAAAAATTATTTCAGTAATCGAAAGCTACATTGTCGAATTATTTCACCAATAGCAAGCTACATTATTGAGGAGAATACATATGGTACTATCGATGCCGATATTCCCACTGGATCGAGACTTACGCGGGTTAAACCGCGGGACGAAGCTAGTACGTAATAAAATAATAGCCTATCATTCATTCGGTACTAAGTAAGTAAGTAAGAATGTTGATCAAGCTAACTTCAACTTAAAATAGAATAGGTACCATTTCCCGCAGCTCTCACGAACATTATTTATGCTAAGTTAGAATGTAAATCAGAACATGTCAAAAAGATTTATATTATTGTGTGTGTGTGTGTGTGTGTTTGTCTGTATGTTTGTTATGAATAAACTCAAAAATGACTGGACCGATTTTAAAAATTCTTTCGCCATTAGAAAGCTACATTCACCCTGAGTAACATAGGCTACTTTTGACATACGAAGGGAAAACCGCGGGACGAAGCTAGCATGTAATAAAATAATAGCCTATCACTCATTTAGTACTAAGTAAGTAAGAATGTTGATATTCAAGCTAAGTTCAACTTAAAATACAATAGGTACCACTTCCCGCAGCTCTCACGAACATTATTTATGCTAAGTTAGAATGTAAATCAGAACATGTCAAAAACCGACTACGAAATAAATCACTCTGTTTTCAGTTCACGGAGCTATAGCTAGCTTGTAGGCTTTTACAAGCAGATTTGTTTTTTTAGGGCACTTCCACTACTCATAGGCCTGCAATGATAAATGCTCGCTGGTTTCTGCGGTTTTTTTGTAATTGGTAATCAGGTTCTTCCAAATATGTCTGTTTTTGCAGAAAGAATAATTTCAAAAATTTTAACTAAAAAAATGAATTTACACCTGTTGTAGAACATAACTTGTATTTAATATACATGACGTTTATATATAACTAGCTGAGTCCCGCGGTTTCACCCGCGTAAGTCCTGAACCCGCGGAATTTTCCAAAAACCCTTTCTTAATGGATACGACAAAGAACACACTCTCCAAAGTGAATGTCTCTAGGAATTTTATGTGTATATATAAATAATATTCCATCATTTAAGTCTCCTAGAGGCAGGTTTTCGTAGATATTTTGTCTGTGGAAGGCAAAGGTCCTATGTCCTGTTCAACACCCTTGCGCAAATTCCCATTGAAATCGGATGACCCTTTTGACTGTGAAAAGGGAACAAAAAAGCGAACTTCCATTTCTTCTTTTGTATTGCTATCGTATTGTTGGCCTATTGTATTCGTTTTTTAATTTTTTGCTGGTTTGCGATTGCTATAAAATTTGAATAGAATAGGCTAAGAATAATCCATAGGCTTCATTTTAATCGATTTCTTACGAAACCGAGGGTAAAGGCATATGAAAATGTAGGCAGGAATAAACGACTAATGTAATAACTAACCCCTTGAACAATGTTTGTGTAACGTTCGTCTTTAACTGTGACATGAAGTTTCAAAGTTTACAGACAGAGGCAAAGTTTACATAAACTTAGTCATCTACACTATCTACCTACACTAATATTATAAAGAGGAAAGATTTGTATTTTTGTGTGTATATGTGTCGTATGTTTTAATGAATAAACTCAAAAACTACTGGACCGATTTCAAAAATTCATTAGAAAGCTACATTCATCCTGAGTAACATAGGTTACTTTTGATCCCGATATTCCCACAGGACCTACGCGGGTGAAATCGCGGGACGCAGCTTGTCGTTTATAAGTAAGTAGGTAAATAGCAGAGTCCCTCGGTTTCATCCGCATAGTTAGTAGCACACGTAAGTAACAGAAAACACACTCTCCTAATTTCATGTTTCTAGGCCCAACGGTTTGAGCTAAACTTTGATTTCTAGGTACACTACACATTATGATTTGACATATCCTCATAAAGAATAAATGTCAAATACAAAGAACGAAAATGTCCATTGAATTTTATACACTTCTACACTAATATTATAATGAGATAAGATTTATATTTGTGTGTGTGTGTGTGTGTGCATGTTTGTAACGAATAAACTCAAAAACTACTGAACAGATTTCAAAAATTCTTTCACCAATTATATCTTTCTAATCTTCTAATATATAAAATTTCCATGTCACAATGTTAGTTACCGTACTCCTCCGAAACGGTGCGACCGATTTTTACCAAATTTTATATGCGTATTCAGTAGGTCTGAGAATCAGCTACTATCTATAATTTATAAGGCAAAACAACGTTTGCCGGGTCAGCTAGTTATGTATAGAAGGGTACATTATCGAGGAGTAACATAGGCAACTTTTGATCCCGATATTCCCGCGGGATCGGGACTTACGCGGGTGAAATATATTCTAACTATGCTTATTTTGTGACAAACAGCTTCAATTTCCAATATACTCTTAGGTCTTGTGTGGTCTTGCCGATATAGGTATAGGAAGATAGATTATTTATAGAATGTCCATTAGAGGTTCCATTAGGCTTATACTACGGTCCCCGAAACACAAGACATATCACAAGCTACTTATAGTACACAAGCCACTGCATTGTATAGTAATACTTAGAGCTACTTTAAAATGCTGTCTTCGATTGTGCAATGTCCTCCAATATTTTATTTCCTATCAAAGTTATCAGATTCCCTATTATCGTTTCCAAATTATTCAAAATATAATTTAAACAACATCCATTACACGATTAACGTCGAGGTATGAAAATAAATATTAAAACGCAATTAAGACCCGGTAAAATGTAACTATCATTAATTACAACCAATCCTTTTGTAAATTCCAATTTAAATGAAATTTTATATTTAATTTAAATTCCAATAAATTCCAATTTCAAATTACATTTATAGACATTTATTTCGATAAAAATTTCTTTTGTAGAATGAATTTTTCCATACATATTTGAGTCGATAAAAGGGTCGATTGCATTTCAGTTGCAAGTTTGCAAGTTATAGTTTCAATTTGAGTGTATTGTTTTAAATAACAATTATGTTGAAATTAAACTTTAGCCAAAATTAACAAAGGAATTAAATGTGTTATTTGAACAAACCTAAATCTAGATTTTTTTGTAAGGAAAAATACGCATTCAAAATTTTTTACTTGCGGTGAGAATTGAACTCGCGTCATTGGGTCAGTTCAGTACCCCAACGTCTATTCCAACTAGACCACGCAAGTCCCTGCCCCGAGCGGTGAAAATTATGATGCGTGGTCTAGTTGGAATAGACGTTGGGGTACAGACCCAAAGACGCGGGTTCAAGCCTGGCCGCAAGTGAAAATTTTTGAATTGCTATTTTTACCAAAAAAAATGCTAGATAAAAACTGCCTTTCGCAAAAAAAAAACAAATTAAGAAAGGGGCCATGGCCCCCGGTCTGGCGAATATTTGGCGCAGAATGTGTCTATGGCCATTCAGCGGGGGAATGCAACATATTGGGCACTTTTGGCCGTAATGAACCAGGTATTTAATTGCGTAGGGTTTAAAAAAATAAGTCTTATTTGTATTTGTGTTTTAATAAATAAATGAAATATTTAAACCTAAATCATTATAATGAACTGGAGTTCTAAATAGCCAGTGCGTGCATCTTAGATATTTAGGCGCATACCACAGCAACCATTCAGAAAGGTTATCTATGTATAGCTTTCAAAGCTATTTCAAACTACGAAAGTAAACTGTATATATCTTAGCGATCATTGCTATAAATTAGTACAAATCTTGAAATAGTTGCTAATGTTTATTTAGTTTTTCAGGAAAAATGTAGATGTCTGTTCGATGACTAACTTTTCCCCCCTTAATATAAGTAAGGGGGGGGAGTACTAAAAGAAAAAGTATAAACGATAACTAACTTTATGTAACGTTAGTCCTTTACTATTTTACATGAAGATTCAAAGTTGACAGACAGAGACAAACGTAACATAAACTTAGTCATCGTTTATATGTAAGGGGGATGTACATGGGGCTACAGAACCTAAAGATAGCGTCTAGCTTTAATAATTTTAATACGTGCTTATGAAATGGTACCTATTTATATATTATGATATTTGCTGCGCCCGCGGTTTTACCGGCGTAAGTACCGATCCCGCGGTATTTACGGGATCAAAAGCAGCCTATGACCTTCTCCAAGATCCTATATATATACCAAAGTTATACCTCTATACCAAAGTTCATCAATATCGGTTCAGCGGTTTAGGCGTGAAAGCGTAACAGACATACAGATAGAGTTATACGATTTTAAACTTACATGGTAATTATCACTACAATGAAAGTATTAGCCATGTCAGATCGTAGTCTGAAATAAAAAAAAGGACAGACGGACAGACAGCGAAGTCTCAGTGATAGGGTCCCGATTTACCCGGTATTTCTTTTTAAGAGGATAGTCTCCATTCTCTTTCCCCATACAAACGTAGTTTAAATTTTCCTCCCTGGATAAAGACATTAGAGCAAATATGTTTATGCCATAAAACCTATATCTGTCATGACAATGCACCTTTTTATTTTTTTTTATTTTCTAATTAAAATAATAAAATGAAAAAAATAAAAAGGTAGATGCATAGTCATGACACCCTCCATCGCAACTGGACGGATTCGCAACTGGACAGATTCTCAGCTGGACAGATTCTCAGCTGGACAGATTATCAACTGGACAGATTCTCAACTGGACAGTTTAGCAACTGGACAGAGTACAGTCTGGAAAAAAATAATATAAACTAAAAACATAGGGATTAAATTTTTAGTGTTTATTCAAGAAAACTGTAACAATATAACACAAAGGCACCACAATAGAATAAGACGAATATTTTACAAATAGTTTAATTGTTAATGTCAATGTTTGATGGGATAGATGAATGGATGGATGCGGTTATTCCCAGTCGCCCCCACTGGCATCGCCCCCACTGGGAGTTACTGGGAATTCGTAATAAAATATATACCAGTTGCCCCCTTTTGAAGGGCCAACTGGGAGCATAATTTTTAAATTTTGAATTTAATTTGGCATGCGGGTAGTTTATATTGTGGACTAACATATAGTTTTAGGGAACTACACGGTTAAACCCGCGGAACACAGCTAGTATAGTATTATGTACAGTATTCATTTTGTTTGTATGTTATGGTCTCCATCAAATTCAGACCAATAAAAATTAACTTTAATTATGTCATGGACTGTACACATTCTGTCCAGTTGCTAAACTGTCCAGTTGAGAATCTGTCCAGTTGATAATCTGTCCAGCTGAGAATCTGTCCAGCTGAGAATCTGTCCAGTTGCGAATCCGTCCAGTTGCGATGGAGGGTCATGACAGATATAAGTTTTATGGCATAAACATATTTGCTCTAATGTCTTTATCCAGGGAGGAAAATTTAAACTACGTTTGTATGAACATTATTCAATTAAGTTACAAATTACAAAGTAACATTTATACTCATTAGTAAACTTCCTAAAATTGCCTTATTTGAAACATTGTTTTTATTTTTTTTTCCTGAAGACTGAAAGTTATTTTTGATTTGTCACCCTAAAGTTTCTGATTGTTTTTTATTTACGGTTATTTTTTGTTTTGATGTTCCGATTGGAAAAAGAATAATTAACATTTTAGTCTCTTTAACCGACTTCAAAGAAAGGAGGAGGTTCTCTCAATTCGACCCGTTTACTGTTTGTATGTTTGTTTTGTAGCTATTTTTTGTAATTTGAAAGACCTTGCAATCTAAAAAAAATACGTATTACCTAGTTACTAAGTAAGTAAAATAAGTCTTTCTGGATTTGATAGTTTTAACATTTAAAATATTTACTTATGTGTTCGTGATCGAGTTTAGTGTCCCGATTTATAAATTTGTGACATTTGCCTGCAGTTTCGCAGATATGTTATGGTAAATGTACGTCTGCAGGAAAGAATGCTGCTGGCTTCAAAGTGCAATTTGAATTACCAAAATCAATAAAAAACTGTTTAGAGTTGTTTCAATTTATTCAAATATTTCAAAAAAACGTTGCCGACTTAAAAATTCCCTTTTTGACAATTTCCCAATAACTTTTTTTTGAGTCGCTATTCAAGAAACGGAAAAAAGTGGACCTCGGGATTGAATTAAGCTGGTTTGATGGCGAGCGGACAAAAACTGTACGCGTTGCGAGCGCAATTAAGGGACCAACCGGTCCGTTACCCGCAACGCGAGGTTATAGTTGAGTAAAAATTTGTAAAAATGATTCGTGTGCCTTATTTCTAAACTACATTTTCAATGCATTTGATAGTTGCACACAGTGTGACGTCTTTAAAGGCTTCTAATATTATTTCTTAATTAAAAAAAAACGTGTGGCTCTCAGGGACTGCCGCGGTAAAGCTATTGCATAGCATTTTTTATTAACATATGCAATTCTAATAATTTAGGTATTTATTTTGTACCATGTTGCCTTGGTAGGAGGAGTGGGGGGTGTTAGGTTTTATTTTCGTTACGGAATTTCTTGATTCGGTGGCCGCGCTCAAAGCCCGCGATAACAGCTATGCAATAGCTTAATAGTCTGGACTGAGAACTTCCGTCGGGAACAAAATTCGTTACGTGATGACTTATACAAAGTATTTTTACGCCCATTATTATTTAAAGAATTGAAATTACATAAATGCTAATGAAACCAAGGGACTTGTTTTTTTTAACTAGGCGTTAACAGACATGTCTAACAGTTTTCTTTAGTGACACAGACACCAATTCGGTAACTACAGTAAGAGAGAGAAATTGGCGAACTTCCAAAGTATATTCTCCAGATATTTATGACATAATGATCTACTATCTGACAAATTGTTATTTTCAAACTGCGATTTTAAGTATAATTGAATGAGAACGTTTAAACACACAGTGAGGAATTCGTGATTTTTACTCAAATAAAATCAATTTTACTCAAATTTGCTATGAGCTCGTTAGATATTATAAAATATTAACTTGAAGTTAAAAGCTTTCAGTTTTCACTCCAGTGGTTTCTAGTTTCGTTTCAAGTAGAGAAATTATTTACATAATGAGTGCTTTTAAGTTTTAAGTTAGCATTTTAATTTATTTATTTCAAAAAGAATAATTTAACTACCTAAGCTTAAGTTAGCAAGTAGTTGTGAAATTCTTTCTTTCTTCGATGAACCAACTAATAGGAAAAATAAGCTATTGATCGGAGACAAAGAGGAATAAAATGCGATGATTGTCAATACAACAATAACGAATAAAAATAGCAATAGATACAAAGCTGAAAGTTATGGGTATGCACTATAAACATCCCTCTTACGATGATAGAAAACACACAATCATCCAAGGCGTCTGGAGTTAGCTCGGCGTGTCTACCCGTTCGTTTCTCTGAGCATGGCTGACATGGCTGGGAGGATGGTATAGGTGCTGGGCAAGCTTATTCCACCTAAAATGTCCCGGGCACTACAGCAGCAAAACTAGAATAGATTAAAGTTGCCTACGTTGTATAAATCCTCAAAAATTAGATGACAATGCTAATTGCTACAAAGGTCTTTTTAGACGACCTGATCATACAGTTAACTCAGACTTCCTTAATGTTATAATAACTTATTTAAAACATCACGATTATTCTAGAGTTTTCTTCTGTTTTCTGTTTGAAATTAAACTTATCTTACACGTGAGCAAGAGATCTGAAAAGAACTCGAAACGTAGGGTGGTGATAAAATACTTAAATAAACAGAGAAGAACGCGATTAAAAACGGAAAAATGAATTTAATTTCATCGCCATTATTATTAGTGGCTATATCGGCCCGAACCCGCCATCGCAGAGCTGTAACATTACATTTAATTTGTATGTCTATGCTTTACATAAAAATCCTTTACACCAATGTAAATTTCGTATCTTTCCTCTAATAGGTATGTTCGTCTCTGTTTTGCGGTTATGGCGATAGGTTTAATATTAAGGGCCCTATTCTGAAAATCCATGTCGGGCGCATCGAAAATTGTTGATTATTTCATGACGGAATGTCGTAGAACTTTTTTTTGTGTACAGATTGTAGGCGACATTGTTTCCGATATTTTAGTGCAGTTTCCATACAAATATGTCGAAACGTATTGAAGCCTATCGACATTTTAGCCAAATCAGACATTTTTTGTCTAAAATTTGGATAGGCTTTGCACCAATAGGAGGTTCTTGTCTTAAAACTACACCAAAATGTAGGAAACAATGTCACCTACAATCTGTGCACAAAAAAAAGTTCTACGACATTCCGTCATGAAATAATCAACAATTTTCGATGAGCCCGACAGGGATTTTCAGTTTCAAGGTCGTTGGCGTTGATACTCCTCTTAAGAGGAGTATATATCCACCAATAGAGCACCAATAGGAGGTTCTTGTCTTAAAACTACACCAAAATGTAGGAAACAATGTCACCTATACATATATATTCCTCTTAAGAGGAGTATCAACGCCAACGACCTTGAAACTGAAAGTCCCTGTCGGGCTCATCGAAAATTGTTGATTATAATAATAATAATAATAATAATAAGCCCGCAGGGCACCTTGAGGCGAGGTGTCGGGGAGTAGCGACCCCGCGGCTACCCGAGTGCTCCAGGGGGAAACCACCGTTCCTCACCTCCGGCTTGCCTTAGTTGGCTGGTCGAAGTGAATACTGACGAGGAAGCGGTCCCCCACCTCTGGCTTGCCTTCACCGGCCGGTCGGAGTGGAGTCGCGAGAGCAGAGCTCCCACTCTGCTCGTAGGATGGATGCCAATCGTAAGTGGTGAGTGGGCCAGGTAGGCTGGACCCTCAGGGAGCCCGTGACCTGAGTATAAAATCCAGGGAGGCCTCTCCATCCTTCAGCCACTCACGCCCCTGTTGCCCCCTGGCTGTAATTTGCTCGGCTTCATTTAGGGTGGCCCAGTTTGTGAGTTGGCGAGTCTCCGTCTGCCATTTTTACTTGTTTGTTGAACAATGTTACGGCAGGCGCTATAGTCCCCATAGTTCCCCCCAGTACCCAATCCACTACCAACCCATTGCCATAGCCCAAGTAGTTTTCATCCGTAGTTTACATAATAGTTCTATCCAAACCGGGGGTTGTCCTTGGTTGCATTTTATAGTGTGGACAGGGATAATCGCCGGTTTGGTGTCCATTTCATACTCTGCGATTAAAATTGTAACTAAAACGGGCCTCTACGTGTTGGCTTCGGCCCCACGCACGCCTTCCAAAGGTCCGGGGCTCCATAGCCCCGTGAAACGGAAACGTTACAAACAATAATAATAATAATAATAAATCTTTATTGCAGACACAAGATCCATATCAACTTAAACTAGGACAAACAAAAATACAATACAATACAATATTACTACAATATCAATGTATATGATAAAATATATAAATGTAAAATATATAAAAAATACACATTTTAGTGGGCTATATCTACCCAGCGTCTATACGTTGCGGTCAGCAAGAGTCTATCCGACAGACTCCTAATAATCGAGTTTTTACACGTGTCAACCCTGGTCATGAAGGACGCTATCCTTTTTCGCTGTATAGCATTGAAGGAGTCTACGCACGATTCTGTGTACATTTCGGATGCGCTACAATACCACCCTAGACCCATCAGGTGCCTAAAAATTTTATTGTAGGCAACACGTATTGCGTTATGCGCTCTCTGGGACGCTTTCATGACGGAATGTCGTAGAACTTTTTTTTGTGCACAGATTGTAGGTGACATTGTTTCCTACATTTTGGTGTAGTTTTAAGACAAGAACCTCCTATTGGTGCAAAGCCTATCCAAATTTTAGACAAAAAAGTCTGATTTGGCTAAAATGTCGATAGGCTTCAATACGTTTAGACATATTTGTATGGAAACTGCACTAAAATATCGGAAACAATGTCGCCTACAATCTGTACACAAAAAAAAGTGCTACGACATTCCGTCATGAAATAATCAACAATTTTCGATGCGCCCGACATGGATTTTCAGTTTTTCAGAATAGGGGCCTTAAGGCAGTTTTCCATTAGGAACGGGACGAACGGCTACAATATGCACGTTGAAATCTCAGGTTGAAATGTATCGAAAACAGATCCAAACACGAACAGTAAGGTAAGTTTTTAATTATTTCAAATTATTTACTTTTATTCAATTTTCGCTATGATTGGTGCTTAAAAGTTTCATATTTGTATATAGGTATATTGTTTAGGGTTCCATGTCTCAAAAGGGAAACCAGAACCCTTATAAGACCCAAAATCTACAGGTAACGTCCGGTTGCTTTAGAATCGTAAACATAAATAGTAAAACGGTAAAATTTATTATAAATAAAGGAATCATTATGAAAATGGTTAAGAATTAACGTTATTCATGATACAAAATAAAATAAATAGTGTAAGTGGGCCTCTGAGCCGTATGAGCGCCCATACAAAAGGTAGGTCTTTAATTGTTGACTGCAACCGTTGTTTAACCACACTTGACTTTTAATAAAAAGTCATACATTTATTAAAATATTCAAGGACAGGCGACCCTCGCTCCGGCTCGTACCTGGTGCAAAGGTTAGCTATTGCCATTCAACGCGGCAATGCTGCCAGCGTTATGGGTACCGCCGCGCCGGCTACAATTCGGGGTGGGTTATTTTAATATAAGTTATTATTTTGATTCTTTAGTTTTATATTCTTTAGTTTTAGTTTTAGTATTCTTTAGTTTTAGTTTTAGTATTCTTTAGTTTTATCTTATATGTACCTACCTATGTAAATATATGTAAATAAATTAATTTAATTTCATACTGTTCTAAGCTACAACAAATACGTAGAGAATTTAAATTGTTGATCTTTTCTGCTATATTTTGTTGGTAGCAGTCGTTATTGAAATAACAATAGGTGAATTACACTATTACAAATATTCAAAACAAAAAACAATTAGTCCGAAATAATTCGCATCCTAAGTGAGTGGGACCTTATTGTCTATAGGTAGGTACCAGTACCAAAGAAAACATATTTTAGGCAAAATATGGTTTCTGGTTTTAACTGGAAATAAAACCACCGGATTCAAAATGTTTAAATGTGACGATGTATTCAAGTATTTTTTGATCCGCCTACGCGATGCGTGGTGGTGGTTCCTTTCAAAGAGAGAAGGATGAGGTTTCCTAATGAGCCTTTAGTTAGACTATGATAATATTTAGACTATCCTGCTAATATTATAAATATGAAAGGTAAGTAGATACACGAGTGTGTTTGTTACTCCTTCACACAAAACTTACTGAACCGATTGCTATGAAACCTTGGTATGGAGATAGTTTTTACATTTTTCATATATTTTTTATCCCGATATCCCCGCAGGATCGGGACTTACACTGGTGGAACTGCGAAACGCAGCTAGTCTTACTTAAATTAAACAGTTTAAGAGGAGCTTCGTGGCTTGTCACAACTCATAGGCAGTATCGTCATAACGCCAACTAAAGCCATTTGAGGCTGATTTTTTAAAAGATTTTATTTACTAAAGCAATTATTGATACTAAAAGTTTCGGAGAAAAATGAATATCGTCGGCCTAAAATTTTACTCTGCTTGATCCATTTTGGCTAAAAGGAATTAAGCGTTAACCTGCGGCTTATTTTAGACGATATGCAAAAGCTAAAAAGAATTTTCATCACTTTCATTATTATAAAAGATAGCTGCGTCCCGCGGTTTCACCTGCGTAAGTCCCGATCCCGTGGGAAATTACGGGATAAAAAGTAGCCTATGTGTTATTCTAGGTCTCCAGCTATGTATATTTCAAGTTTCATCTCAATCGGTTCAGTAGTTTTTTGCGTGAAAGTGTAACAAACATCCAAACATCCATACAAACTTTCACATTTATAATATTAGTAGGAAGTAGGATAGGAAGTAGGAAATATGTACCATGGTTTATAAACAACATAAACAACACACGTAGGTGTTTTATATATATAAGCCCCACTCAAAATTGTGCGTTAAACGCGAACACAAACTCCTCGTAACTTAAGTAATATTAATGGACAAGTGTCAAAGCGATATCTCAAGATACGGTCGATGGATTGCTTCTAACACCCGTAATGCGTAACGTTAAAAATGTATGCCTCTATCGGAAATGCCATCCGTCAATGTTTGGTAAAAGTACAGGGTAATTTTTAACGCAAATATCCGACGAACGATCTGCTGTAAAATAATTTATAACGCTAAAGGGGTGGGCTAGCCCGTATGACATTCTGATGGAATCGTTCGAAATATACGATTACGAAAATCGATTTTATTTTGAGCTGATGTCTAATACGAGTGGGGCCGACTAGCATTGAGATGTTATGTAAGTACCTACTATAGTTCGTTTTTTAATTTCAGACTACAATCTGACGTTTTGGTTCTTTGTACTTTAGAAAAATTATTTTTACAGGAAAAATAGCATTCAAAAATTTTTTCACTTGCGGCGAGGCTTCTTTGTACTTAATTGAATTTTTTTCTTCAGAAAGATGTGTGTCAATTCATAGTCTAAAATTAAAAAACGAAGTATACCTAGTACTAGAAAAGATGTCTCAAACATATTTCATGTTCGTTTTACACGAAATAAATATAAAAAATCGCTGCAGCGCTGACAATATTGCTAAGTCAGCAAGTCCGTCAGCAGTCCGAGCAGTAACATAATGAGTGAAGTATACATTTCAGGCTGATGTCAGGTGTGCATCCTACACAATTGAACATATATGTTCCTTTTGATACTCCGAGAATCTGATTCGTGCAGAGCTGTTAATGCCGATTAGTCATCAAGTTTTCCAAAGGTTTTCTGGTAGTTAGTACGCTTTTTTACTTTTTATAGATAGATTTGGATAGAGACAAATACGTACGAAACCAGGAGACGCAGCTAGTACCTTATATTATGATTTCCAATTCCCGTTTCAATACGATTTCATTTTGAAACTAAACTTCACAGCTCCATTGTAAGCTATTAATTACGGGATAGAGACAAATACGTACGAAACCGGAAAGCGCAGCTAGTACCTAATATTATGATTTCCAATTCCCGCATCCATACGATTTCATTTTGAAACTAAACTTCACAGGTCCATTGTAAGCTATTAATCACGCCGGTGCTCAAAGCCATTTTACACAAATAAGCAGTGGCTTTTTGAAGCGGATGATTGAAAGCGATTGAAAGCGATATAGCGGAAACTATAATTATTAGGTACCATTGAATGTAAACAATTTCATAGCAATACGAGATAGGACTGAGAGTTTTGAATACTGTATTGCTCTTTACAGGCTTTGAACGGACTTGATTGCGTCTGAAAATAGCCGTTAGTATTAGGCCGCTCGCCCACGGCGACTTTTTGTAGCGATACAGTAGCTATACTGACGCGCGTCTGCATCAATACAGTCGCGAAGCGGTCGCTAGCTGTGTGCCCTCGCCCACAGGGCGCTCAGATTCAGTAGCGATGCAGTCGCGATGCAAGCACAATTCAGTCCCCTCCCTCCTTTTTCTCTCCCCGATGCGCTTTTGCATCGATTCAGTCGCGAAGCAGTAGCGCGTTGATAGTGCGTTAGCATCGCTACTGTAGCGCGTTGCAAATGCGACTACCACGCGTTAGTAGTGATGCAGTCGCGCGTATGCTAAACGCGCGACTGCATCGCTTCAAAAAGTCGCCGTGGGCGAGCGCCCTTAGTTATTCATTGCACGTGAATCAGGTAGGATCCATATTTTGTCTATTGAAAAGGTGCTGTTGAAATTCTAATATACAGGGTGTTCCCAGGAAGGGGTATGAAACCGAAACAGCTGATTTTTACGCTCTTTAAACTCAAAATTTTCGAAAACTAGGTACCTCGAATTTCCAAAAGTTGTAGAACAAGAGTTGTTCGCCTAGATCTCTAGAACAACCCCGTTTTGGCTTAATACCCCTTCCTGGGAAGACCCTGTGTGTCTAATTTCTAAGAAATGATCTCGATTCCGATTCAACTACACATCACATTCTCCGTTAAGCACGGAAGAGCCCTCCGTGCTTAACGGCACGTTAAACTGGTGGTGCCGATTATTATCCTACGAATCCTACTTAATATCCTACTTCCTACTAATATTATAAATGTGAAAGTTTGTGAGGATGGATGTTTGTTACTCTTTCACGCAAAAACTACTGAACCGATTGCGATGAAACTTAGAATATAGATATATCCCGTAATTGCCGCGGGATCGGGACTTACGCGGGTGAAACCACGGGGCGCAGCTAGTCTCTGATAGATCTGTTAATCAGATTGATGCCTCCTGAAAACTCTAAGACTAGTAGCCTTACTAAAAACGTGGAGTAAAGTTGGCGTAATTTTACACTTTTTGTTTCTGTCCGTCAACTTCGAAAGTTTTTGTCACGAAAAAAGACAAAGCAAATTCTCATACTCCAACCTCAGTCCACGTTTATTAATACGGCTATAAGTGATCCACACCATAGATTAGGTACACGAGAAAAAGAAAAAAATGATGTTGACAAAGTGTCCCTGATGGTACGTGGCTTATCTAATGTTAGACAGAAGTTTGCACTAATGCCACTAATTTGGCCTAATTACGGTCGCTATCCTAAAGAAAAGAAGCAAACACACAAGGTGCCGGAAACATGAACTAACACTTCCGCTATTCATATTAATTCCATTTGCTATGTAAATAAATATACAAAATAAATGTACCGTCCGTTTTGAACATTATGAGGTGTCTGAGTAAATATTTACGACAACTGAATAAACTTTGAAATCGACGGTTTTTAAATTTAAACACAAATAGGTACGCAAATCTCTGCATGCCAAGCATTCGTTTTTTTTTGTAAATATAATATGTAAATATTTATTGAATGCTGTTTTAGTTTTAAAACAAGCTTATCGGAATGATTTTATTGCTGTAGGTACATTTGACAGATAGCTTCAATTTAAAGTACATAATTATTTTTATACTACCCATTAAGAGGACAGTCTACCTTCTCTTTTCTCCATACTAACTTTACAAACGTAGTCAACTCTTTCGTCCCTGGAGGGTTACTTCGGTTCGTTTCGATACGACAACGATACTGTCATAACGATGGTTCTACTGTCACCCTACTATCAGAATGTGACAGTAGAATCATCGTATGACAGTATCGATGTCGTATCGAAACGAACCGCAGTAACCCTCCTGGATCTTTTTTTTTTAACTACCGATAATTAACTGTCTTACAGCCAAATACAGAACGCTACTCAAAATTTGAATTCGACTTAGACAATTTAGCAGCTCTCAAAGTCAAAAATTCTTACACTACTTTTGAATTTAGTAACTGCTCAATTATTTAAGTAGGCCTTAAATTGTAAGTGATACGAGTACTAGAGTACTTTTTTGCATGACTGTAATTTTAAGTAACTGTGATTTTAATCCACGTTTTAACTGAGACGTTGTAAAGTCCCTTAGAACGAAATCTATTCGGTATAATTTCGTAATCGATTTTTTTATTACACATTACACACACATTTTAAAAAACAAACAATATACCCTCATGTGCATAGAAATTACGACATTAAGCCCTAACGTCTCACAAAAATATATTAGATATAGCTATCTCCTATTTCTTATAATATCGACCACGTAAATCGTCGTTCGGGGTGACTTTCTATTGTCACTTCCCGCTCCCATTGTTTTTGTGAAAAATCATCAGGAAAGTGGGAAGGTATCAACTTGGAATAGGTACAATGAGTGTGATCTACTGGCGACAATGTCATTTTCACCAGGAACGTATTCAGAATTCGAAGAAACCTGGTATTTTAACAAAACAAACAGCTATTTTAAAACAAGGGCTAAATTATATAGGTAGGTCAAGTAATAACTTAAAAAAAAGTGAAATAAAAAAAAAACTGAAAAACGACAAAATCTTATAGTTAAATGACAGCATAAACTTTAGTAGCCCTATTAATAAACGTCGGATAATTTTATCAATTTTGGTTCCGTCTGTCAACTTTGATCGTTCTTTGATCGGTCACGGAAAAAGACAAAGCATGTTCACATTACTCCGACCTTACTCCACATTTATTATTAAAGCTATAGAGATCCTATTATTTTTTCGCAGCCCATTGGATTTAAGTCAGCCATTGTTTAGTGGCCTGAAGCCATTTCGGCCAACTTAAAACGCTCGATTTCTGCTGATTTTCGTTCAATGTCGGACTCCTGCGGCGAGTAGTTGAGACCACTCGTTGCGGTCGTGCGATTCACATAGAAAAATTGCCGATATCGAAAGAAAATCTGAAGAAATCGAGCTACTTAAATCGGCCGAAGTGGCACAAGCTATTCAAAAATAGAGCCCCTGTCTATACCTACCTGCGAGGTACTTGAAAAACACTCCAAAACCAAATAAAAAACTAATCCCTAATAAAAATAACCACGTATTTTCTCCGTAAACTACATAATACCGTTGATATCCTTATTCCGTCTCTATCCCTATTGAAGCAAGTTCAAGGTCCACAGACCAATACCATCAATCATGACTGCTTACAAAGCAAACGCATTTCTCTAGCTTCCTGTAGCGTGATCGATAGGATGAGCTTTCTTCACTTATTTATAGACAACAAGGGGGTGATGTTGTTTGTTGTAGGTGATTGTTGAAGGATAACGAAATGTATTAGTTAATCTCCTACGCTTTATTAGAGAATGTGAGAGAAAATTCGCCTTCCTAAAGAGCACTATAGCCGCTTAACTCAAAATCCCTGTCGGGTTCATCGAAAATTGATGATTATTTAATGACGGAATGTCGTAGAACTTTTTTTTGTGTATAATCGGATTATGTGGATTATAATCGACATTTTTTCCGACATTTTACGTTTTGTTTCTTTTTACATTTTTCTAATTAGAATAGAAATAAAATACACAAAAATTAGAAAAAATATCAAGCATGGTCATGGCTAATATAAGACTTATGGCATAAACATATTTTTAACCCCCGACGGAAAAAGAGGGGTGTTATAAGTTTGACGTGTCTGTGTGTCTGTCTGTCTGTCTGTCTGTCTGTCTGTCTGTCTGTCTGTCTGTCTGTCTGTCTGTCTGTGTATCTGTCTGTGGCATCGTAGCTCACGAACGGATGAACCGATTTGAATGTAGTTTTTTTGTTTAATAGGTGTCTTTTGCGCGAGTGTTCTTAGCTATGTTTGATCAAAATCGGTTCAGCCGTTCATAATATATGTTGGTTGAAGCTCGGAAATAAAAACCGAATGTTTTCAAATATGCCCGAGTGAGGTATCAAATAAAAGAGCATGACTGTTGTGACAACAATATGCAAGTTTCATCAAAATCGGTTCAGCCGTTCAAAATATATGTAGGGTCAAATTCGGAAATAAAAACAGAATGTTTTCAAATATACCCGAGTGGGGTATCAAATAAAAGGACGTGACTTTTGTGACAACAATAAGCATGTTTCATCAAAATCGCTTTTACAAAAAGGATGAAATAAAAAAATTAAATTAAAAATTTAAAAAACCCCCGACTTAAAAAATCTTCAAAGTTAAAACAAAACTAAACTTTAAAAAGGCAAAAATAATAACCCGAAAACAATTTTCATGTCTCTGAGTAGGTATGTGGTACCTTACGTTCCCGCGTCGGGGGACGCGGGAATGTGTCACAGAAGTTGATGGTAACCGACCCGTGCTTATAGTACCGCGTCCCCGACGCTGGAACGTAAGGTACCACATACCTACTCAGAGACATGAAATTTGTTTTCGGGTTATTATTTTTGCCTTTTTAAAGTTTAGTTTTGTTTTAACTTTGAAGATTTTTTATTTCTAATATCTATATGCAGGGAGGAAACAGTCGACTACGTTTGTAAAGTTTGTATGGAGAAAAGAGTAGGTAGGTAGGTAGTCCCCCTTTTTAAGGGCTCATAGAACTCTAATCACGTGATAGGGATAGCGCTAGCGAACTTCAGATGTGTAAATGAAGGACCCAAGATGCCACTATGCAAATTTGCTACAAACTTAAAATGCAATGAAACCACTCAACGCGTGAAAATAAAATTAAAAATAACTGCACTAAAATTATAAAACTACGAGTAACTAAATTGAGCACCCACCGGCAATAAAAACCAAAACAATTTCTTTCAAGAATTATTTTAAGAAAGCGTTGGAAATTTGTCAATGATAAAAAAACTATTTTGTTGCAACCAATTCTAAATGTAAAAAAATAATACTAAAGCGTTTTGATTTAAAACTTTATTGCTTTTCATGAAACAAATTATTCAACATATTTAGATACATTGCTATCAAAATTAACCATTTAAAAGCATATTACCCAATGGTCACAATGAAAAACGGAACTTATACTGATCCCGAAATGTTAAGGTGGATTTACACCAAACGAACAAAGAGCTAGAGCTAGAACAAGAGCATTCTTACACTCGTATTTATAGTCAATTCTAAGTAATTACTTATCTAAGTAATGTGTCTGTCACATTTTGTTAGACGTTAAAAATCGAGCGAGACAGGTCATTGCTTAGCCAAAGTCATCGCTTAAATTCGTCTATACATACGGATGTTAAAATGTTCTAACTGTAGAATGTTTGCGGACGTAACGAATGAATGCTCTATGTCTGTTTACATTAAAATAATTTGATAGAGCGAGGATAGAATGAGCATTCGCTCGTTTGGTGCAAATCCCCCTTTACACGGCAACGGAAACACTTTTCAAACGAAAGATTTCCAAGACTTGATTTCCGTTATTATCCTTTCAATCTTATGCCGAGCAAAATGTAAAACATATACAGCTCTGACACATTATGTAATATATTCCAAAGCCTAGATAGCAACACAAAGGTATACAAAGGCCTACAACATAGCCAGTGTACATTATTATCTTTAATAACAAAAGCTTCCAACTGAATTTTAATTGTCTTACTTTTCCTGAACACGGCTCGACTTCTTTGAAAACTGAAATAATCAAGAATCATAAGTTGAAATGTAAATCTCTACTTAAATTCTTATAAATGGTACGTCCCGATCGCTTGAGATTCGGAATAACACATAGCCTACCTTTTATATGCCACAGGGTCGTGACTTAAAACCACGGAGCACAGCTGGTACGAAAATGAAGGGACTAAATTAATATAGCATTTTGGTACACCATTTAATCTATTCTCAAGACACAAAACGTTCATTGTTTTTGTCCCATTTCGACTCCGTTTACAGGGATGCGGTCTCACGGGTAACATTCATGCGGTCATGACCCAATTTAAAATATGCAGGTAACCGCAAAAGGCGAGCTGAAGGCTGGTGAAAATGGACCCTCCTACATTTAGTCCTTGCTAAAAGTGACGACCGGCTTGAAAAATCAGAGCCTATATTGGATGAAATTTGACAGTTCACAGCTTGAGGTGCTGTTTATTTTGCACTACACTATGTGTACTACATCATGTGAGAATTACCCGAATCAAAGGATCAAATTATGGACTCATCATTCAAGTTGTACACCACCTTGTTGTGCCTGACAAATGGGAAGAGACGAAACTGATAGACTGGAGACAGTTCATCCGATCTTAATCCAGCCAACCTACTCAAGCCCCTGTTTCAGCCAGAAAATGCATGGATTTTTATTTTATTTTATACTTTCTTTATTTTATTTGGTGCTGCTGAGGCGTGCATTTAAGTCTGAAAGGGCCCTACACACCAGCGGTTACCGAGAGAGTTCAGGGCGGGACAGCAAAGCGGCGGGCACGTCATGTTCACGCTACGGCTACGTCGCGAGCGCGCAATGTATTTATGCAACACATACATTGAAGTTAATTGTGTTTCTGCGACGCACGCAGGCGGTGGAACATTGGCTTCCTTCCTAATACGATTTCGCGACGTGCAGCGGCACCCCAAACCCGCTCGCACGCTGATATTATGATAACTAACATTTCTACTCCAAAATGCCGAACGTCTATCATCTAGGTAACTATGTTTTAGCGTAGCCTTAAACTCGTTACAAGCTACGACAGGATCCTGTGTACCGCGAGGGACGCGCGAAAACTTCGCTAGAACGTAATTGCGTTGCACCATTACCTAAATCAAATTATTACTTACCACTACTTTTCTTCTTCTGTACCATTTTTCTTTAGTTATCAGTGATTTCAGTGAAATTAAGTTTGTATAAATATTATGGGTACTGTTCCAGGGTGATTGTAAAATTGAAAATTATGAACGTAGGTAAATGTTTTTAATCATTTTACAATTTTTTGTAACTGCATGTTTGTGGAGCGTGGAGAGATGATTGAATTTTTCTGATTGACATTGATGGAATTCTGAAAATACTTCCTATTCTTTATTCATCTGTGTACAATTGTACGTACATAACTCTTTCATCTGCAACGAGTTTTAATTCAATTTACTTTATCTGCTTGTTCTATTGTATGTATTCTGTGCTACAGACTACAAGACTGCGCGACGAAGCAAAGGTATACGTATTAGAATTACTTGGTTTTGTTCATAAATTCAGAAAGAGTGGTAGCCTGCTAAAATGTCCCACTGTAGGACAAAAGTCTTATCTTTACGCCACGCTTGTGCTCCTCTACGCTGGCGGAACCCGCGCCCAGGCATACAACTACTACGTAAACTGTGGTAACGCTCACGCTTCCCGCCCTCTGCCCGCTGTTTTTTAAGAACGCGACCTAGGATGCTACGAGGGCCTACTCTGGATTGGCAAATGCCCTAAGCTTTCGTACCGTGCGTGATGGTGAGACACGTCCTAGTTGATTTTCTTACGATGTTTTTCTTCACGGTAAGAGCGATGTATTTTGACTTATAGATTCAAAATTCCCCGTTCTGATATATATAAATACTACGCATGTAAAACCTTTAATCTTACCTACGTGCAAAAAAGGAAACAAAAACAGTTCTGGCACACAATTAATGCGACTCCTAATAACAAATACACGCATACAGGTACCGCCTTGATGGCCCAGTCACATAGATGACAACAGCACCCGGCTAGGATATCCGCGTGAGTGTACGCCTCTCTTCTCCTTTCACCCGAGCAGGGATCGACTTTTGAATATCCTGAAAATAAGTAGCTAGGTATACGAAATTTTCGATAAATCTCAACAGATAGTTGTCATTATTAGTCATGCACTGACTAATTGAGGCATCTACGTAGCTACTAACTAACCAGTTAGGTAAACTACTTGTTAGAATTATTAACTTTACAACAAAGACGTTGCTTTTTGAAAAAATGCTTCCAAAAACTTTAGTACCCGGCGGGATTAGAACCCGCGACTATTGGTAATCCGAACCAACGCGTTAACCGCTTCGCCACGGGTAGCCCTCCAGCCAGGTCGAATTTAAGAAAGCACCTCTTCGTGTGTCTCTTCGTTTTCGTGTGTTCGAGCAGTATTTCCTAAGTGTGGATTAACACTAAGAAATAATGTTTACATGCTAAGAAACAACAAAGACGTTATCAATTTTTCAGTATCAAAAGAATGTTTGAAAAACTTTGTATAGGCTGGTACACCATGGTGTTTGTGCTAAATGGATAATTTACCCTATAAGGTAGGTGACAATAATGATTGGCTAATATTTCATGTAAATGTTTTAGTAGCAAGTATCTTGGTGTAGTTTTGTTCTTCTTTTTATAACCGACTTCCAAAAAAAGGAGGAGGTTCTCAATTCGTCGCGTAAATTTTTTGTACGACAAGTATATGTAAAAATAGTGATTTGTGATAAATTCCGTGGATTTATCTAATGAGGGTCTTAAATGTCTTTTCATGACACTCGACATCGATATCTTGATATTCGATGTTGAGTACTTGATCATAAGGGTTCAGACACTATGCGAGCGGGGCGGGTAGCGGAAGCGGGTGCAGGAAGGAAAACTGCTGCAGCAATCGCACATCCGCCCCGCTGTTACTGTGTTTCACATAAAAAGCTACATTTGTAAACGGCACATGCTTGGCGAATGCCGCTGCCCGCCTTGCTCGTCGCGAGATTGAATCCTTATCCTGTAGCTATAATTTTATATCTAATATTGTTTGAACTGTACTTACTTGCCATGTTTGTACCAGTTGGGACCTTTTGAAGCTATATTTGTGTGTTTTATGGTTTTTAGTCCTGTTTTAGGCTGATATTATAGGCAGATTAATTATATAGTCGTTATTTTCATATAATTTTCCATGGCTGATACTTTATATTGACTAGTATAATAGATATCTGTGTTTATAGAGCTGTTTCGGATTATTTATTTATTGCTTTGTATAATGCATTGTATTGTTATTCCTACTACAGGACCATAGAGTTAAGTAATATATTACAGGTCTGACAGAATGCTGACAGTCATCAATGGGTGTATTTACTCTATGGTATACATAGCTTATTCACCATATCAGCCAAGCATTCAGCAGTCTAGATTTGCAGATATCAGATTACAGATTGCCCGTCGGATCTTCACGTCACACTTTCCCGGCAGGCAAATCTACCGGTGTAGAATCGAATGGGTCGTGCAGATCCGAGCCCCACTTGTGCGTGTGTGCCTGCGACGGATATGCCCACCGGATCTCACCTCAGTCACGCACTAACGCAAAAATTTGATTTAGCGACAATAAAATATTTTGGACGAGCTTCATAGAACTATATCAACTTTAACTATGTTTGTGGAAGGTCAAACCTTAAGCCAAGCTTATAACTCTACACGCCCAACTCCACAAGCACCTTACTTCACAAACTCAAGATCTTAGCCAAAATATATGGGCTTGGCCGTTTCATTACCGCAAGAACAATAAAATTGTACAAACAACAAAAACCCAGGCAAGGTAGCGAAACGGCCAGCCATATATTTTGGCTAAGATGTTGAGTTTGTGAAGTAAGGTGCTTGTGGAGTTGGGGCGTGTAGAGTTATAAGCTTGGCTTTAGGTACAGGACATCTGATAACTTTTTGACAGTGCCCATCATATGATCTCGCTCTCGTCTTGGCTACATTTTACATGAAAATGTTTTTGAGGGGATACTTCTTTCTTCAAGACAAATAAAACCACCACATATTATAGCTAAGTTTTGCTTTGAAAGAGATGTTTTTACAGACATCCGTATATGCTGGAATCACGATTTGAACTGATGCCCGGCCACGTGTTTGGTGAACCACGGATTTTCCTCCCGGGAAGGTCCGACGGGCAAATCTGTCCGTGTATGCTAGCTATTAATAAACGTGGAGTAAGGTCGGAGTAATTTTACAAAAAAATCTGTCATCTGTCATGTCATCTATGAAAGTTCTTGTCACGGAAAAAGACAAAGCATGTTCTCATTATTCCGACCTTACTCCACGTTTGTTAATAAGGCTGGGTGTATTAAATGCTGCAGAAGTGCTTCAGTCAGAGAAATACGGAGAAGTCACGAGAAATATATCGTGTCACGATGTCATGTCTCAGGGGCTTAAAAATGTAGGTAGCTTTGTTGCTAACTAATTTCGATTGAAATTATTGATTACACGTCATTTTACTTTTTACACGTCATTCAGTTCCTAACAAATTGCCATTGCAATTAGAATTAAAACTGTATTTAAGAAAAATTGTTTATCCGTAAAACGCAAAAATCAACCATTTCAATTGTTTCCATTGAGATTTGTTAGCAACAAAGTGACGTAATCAGGGCCCTGGTTGCAGTCAAAACTCGAAAGCAACCGAAAGCAAAAAAAACAGTCAAACCTAGTGTTGACCGAGCGCGTTGTTTAAAACTAGTCAAAACTTCGCTCGCGCAATCATATGGTTACAACTAGGGAATGCAATCCCGATCTCGCGGGATCCCGTGTTATTTTTCGGGATCAATCCCGAAGCATAATATGACGAGATCCCGTTCGGGATTGACGTGATTGGGCGGCAATGGTCAGCGTTACTACACACGTCGGAAAGGGCATTCTCAGCAGCTGGGTACATTGCAACGGACATTAGATGCCGGTTGGCAGTTAAGACTCTTGCTTGATACACTTTGTTTTTTAACAAGTTACTTTCAAAATCACCCGTAACTACTTTTAATTGGGTTTTGCCATTATGGCCCCGTTCCGCGGCGGCCACGTTCGCGATGGCCACGATTTACAAATTTATTGTTAAGTAAATTTAGCTAAAAAGTACCATCAGCAAGAGAGTCTTTAACCAACTTTGAATAATTTAAATTGTACTTACATAAATGTCTACAAAAAAATTAAAAGCACTTTTAAAATCGAATCGTTATAATCGCAAATATTTATAATTCTAAATAACAATCTGCTACTGCAGTAATCACAGGTCAAAATAATCACAATATTAATAATCAACTTTATAAATAAAAAATAGTATTACTTTTTGGTAATTGAGCTACTTTTAAAACAGTTAAAAAACAGCAAACTTTTACTCGAAAGGGGATAACAACATCAGCTGGTTTTCTGAAAAATGTTTTTTGTCCTTTTAACGCGTCCTTTGTCCTTGATTTATAAAGTGTGGTTTTCAGAGTTTCGAACGTCGGAGTTTGTGTACCAGGGTCTCTGTTCTTTAATTCCATCATCTTTTTTTCATAAATCTGCAGAATCGAATCATAATTGATGCCCACCTCGTTTTTTAATTCGTCGACCACTAGGTACACGCACTTCATTAAAATAAAAATCTGGTACACATTGTGGTATATGACACACTTGGATAGTAATAAAGTCACTTGCATTATTTAATTTAACAGCACCAGTACCTACATCGGGTTGTTTTTTTTTGCAGCAAGTCCAAGCACTTGAATATTTATTACGTCTATGTGGAACATATGCATGTCCGGCATGCAGTAATCTTTGCCCTCCTAATCCGGCTTTTACAAATTTGTAATTGCGCACGCGCTCACGAGAAGGACCTTCTTCCGTCATTATAAAAAGACTATCTGAACTTACTGTTCTTTTGCAAAATGCATTTGCTATTATTATTATTAATTGTGTAGTTTTTATACCTAGTAAAAGGTAAAGTAAAAGGGTCAGACGAATTTGGCGGCACTGACTCTATTGTTTTACTTACCAATCGTAACCGGCTTGTGCCCGGGTAGATTTTACAACCCTTATTATTCTGTATTCTAGTTAGGTAGTTCATGTTCAAATTGATTGTTTTCTCTTAAATTATACAATAATTTCAAATTTTAGTATAAGAAATTTAAATTGTTATATTATTATATTGTTTTTATATATAATTTTTAAATTAATAAGGTTACATAAAACATTTTGCAAGGCTCATACTTTGTACCTTTCACATCAAATCTACGCGTTTCACACATTTGTAATAGAATCACACTTTATATCACTTAAAATTAATAAGACTTTAGGTCCGTGGGGGCCGGCCGCTCTGGAGCTGTACAGAGAGCTAGCTGAACGTTTGGTGGAGGCTTCGGGTGACCGGAATGCTGGCTTGTATTTTGCCCAGAAAATAAGTATTTGTATACAACGGGGCAATGCAGCCAGTATTCTGGGCACTTTTCCTTCCACCAAAAGTTTAGCTGATTTAGATTTATTTTAGTTTTATAGTTAGTTTTATTTTAATCAGTTTTAGTTTTAAATTTTAATTATGTTTTATAGGTGTTTGGTTTCATAATAAAATATACCAAATTAATATTCATTTTTCGGTTTAAATTGCGTTGTGTTTGACATCGCAAAAACAGAAAAAAAACGATTATATCACGTTTTTATGTTAACGCTACAAGCAAAAAATCACAAAATTAAATGCAATCAAAATGATCAAATTCGTGGCCATCTCGAACGTGGCCGCCGCGGAACGGGGCCATAATGGTAAAACCCTTTTAATTTCATTGAGCTATACCTACTATTGTTTTGATTATGTTGATGTTCGTAAAATTGTTCTCTATTCTATCCCTATTCTCTACTCACCTATTCTCTATTCTATCCCTATTCTCTACTCATCTATTCTCTAATCATCTATTCTCTACTCATCTATTCCCTACTCTCCTATTCTCTACTCTCCTATTCTCTACTCTCCTATTCTCTAATCTTCTATTCTCTAATCTTCTATTCTCTACTCTCCTATTCTGTACTCATCTATTCTCTACTCACCTATTCTCTTCTCATCTATTCTCTACTCTCCTATTCTCTACTCATCTATTCTCTACTCATCTATTCTCTACTCTCCTATTCTCTACTCTCCTATTCTCTACTCTCCTATTCTCTACTCTCCTATTTTCTACTCTCCTATTCTCTACTCATCTATTCTCTACTCACCTATTCTCTACTCACCTATTCTCTACTCACCTATTCTCTACTCTCCTATTCTCTACTCTCCTATTCTCTAATCTCCTATTCTCTACTCATCTATTTTCTATTCATATATTCTCTACTCTCCTATTCTCTACTCCTTTATTCTCTACTAATCTATTCTCTACTCATCTATTCTCTACTCATCTATTCTCATATATTATTTATTTATATACAAATACAAATAATACAAATAAATATAAATAATATTGATTTAACTTGGTGTATAAATAAACTTTAATACTTTCCTGTAAAGAAATACCAAAATAGCTTAACAACAAAAAAATACTGGTTTAACTTTTAGTTGCTTTTATCCATTGGATTAAAAAAAATCAGCCTGAAAGGGGTAAAAATTATCAAATGTATAATATAAAAAAAAGAAAGGCTTTAGAAAACTTTCTATAAAACAGATGTGAATAGGTCCTATTGGGCGTGATTTCTATTCCTAAACTATAAGAGATAGAGAAAAATGCTGAAAGGAGTTGCGTCCCCGATTTTGACAAAAACTAAAATGGAATTGATAGATTTTCGAAAAATTAATTACCCTAGCCAGGAATCGAACCTTGTCTTTTTGCAAAAAAAATAAACACCCTATATTATTGTACTGATCGATAGCGTTGCTGATAAATATCAAATCCTGGAAACAAACATAGTGTGATAAATCAAGACAAATGCCTCATTTTTAATAAAAACATTATTTTTTACCAAAAAAGACATCTATCAGTTGTGCATTACTGCTTACATCAAACATCAAAGCTCATGATTTGAACTGTGTGCGAAATTTAGAAATCAAAACATGATCTGAAATGATGATAAAATGCTAGTGCAGTCGTTCAAATAGAGTTAGGTCGTTGTAATAGGTACGGGTAACAAACAAGTACTTGTACAGATTACTTGGCTATTTCATATTTTTATTAAAAATTGTCATTTTTCTCGATTTACCAAAATATGTTTGTTTCCAGGATTTGATCTCTATCAGCAACACTATCGATTGGTACAATAATAAAGGATGTTTATTTTTTTGCAATAATAAAGGGTGTGTGGACTGTGGACATATAATTCTTTAAAAAAAGACATATACAGGATATGTCTTTTTTTTAAGAATTATATGTCCACACAAATTCTAAAAAAAAAATTGTTCCGTAAATAAAACAATAATGATTTTAATACCTCAGTGGCGCGTCGGGGAAAGACCCGACTGCAATGCAGGAGGTTGCGGGTTCGATTCCCTCCGGGTGCAAGTATTTATGCTTAAAAACAAAAATTGTTTCCGGTCTGGGTGTTTTCTATATGATTATATGTATATGTATTTACAAAGAAAAGTATAATATGTAGTATATCCGTTGTCTAGTACCCATAGTACAAGCCTAGTGCTTTGGGGCTAGATTGCGCTGTGCGTAACGTCGGGCAACATTTATTTATTTATTAATAAAATAAAAATCTTATTAGTAATTTTCTAAGAAGCCGTGGTCAATATCCAAAGAAACATTGTGTTTACAAGCCATAAGTATTAATAAACTCAACACGACACAAGACACTTGACACAGTTTATGTCGTGTACAAATAACTAAATAATTACCACGAAAATTGTTGCGAATAAACAGCGTATAACGGCGTAACAACGTGTTTAGCGTTAAAATAGATATGGATTATGTGCGAACTGACATTTAACTTTCATACTTAAGCTACTGGTAAAAAAGGTGTGTTTTATATTTCGTCTATCGTCGAATTTCGTTAGGTCTATTTCGTCAACATAATAATCTCATCCTGGTATAGAAACCCCCATCGAATGCAATCCTAAAAGCGGGCTGACTAAAGCCCAGACTGAGTCGCTGCAAACGGAGTTTTTTTTAAGTCTAACATCTTAGTCTTATAATAATACTAGCTGACCCGGCAAACGTTGTTTTGCCTTATAAATTATAGATAGTAGCCGATTCTCAGACCTACTGAATACGTATACAAGATTTCATAAAAATCGGTCAAGCCGTTTCGGAGGAGTACGGTAACTAACACTGTGACATGGAAATTTTATATATTAGACTAACTGACCCGGCAAACGTTGTTTTGCCTTATAAATTATAGATAGTAGCCGATTCTCAGACCTACTGAATACGTATACAAAATTTCATAAAAATCGGTCAAGCCGTTTCGGAGGAGTACGGTAACTAACACTGTGACATGGAAATTTTATATATTAGAAGATGTTCCTCTCCATAATAGGCTCAACTTGGTACCAGATGAAAGAGGGTTTCCGACGATCGCATCCCGATTGGACAATTAGAAACAATAAATCATATAGGTAACTAAAGTGTAGTAGGTAGCTCTTAGATGAAAACAAAAATAGTAGATACGGTATATTCTAACATTGCGTATTCAAAAAATGAGCTCGAAACACCTACACATGCATTTTCATAAAATTATTATTAAAAACATTTGTCTTTAAGAATGATTCAGACATTTGTAAATAAGTAAAAAGGCATTCTTATAAATATCAAAAGATAATCGCAGTGTGACAGCCCGTACTCACGCGGCAACGGTTCGACATACGAGTTACGACTGAGGCTAGTGCGTCAGCTAGACGCAGTTTTATTGTCTCATTTTTCGAGACTAGGTACCGTATCTTTAGTTTTTTGTTTTAATCTAAGAGGTTGCTATAAATACAATTGTTATGCCTAAAACAGTCTTGAAAATACATACTCGTTTATACTTTTATGATTTTATTCAATTTCTACTAAGTACCTAGATACCTATAATGATAATTGAACATCTATCTATAACTTTATAACCAAGTTGTAACCTAGCAAAAGCTTAGGAGAGCGCCGAGGCGCACTATGACAACTATGGTTTAGGTACGAACTTTACGTCAGTATAATCTGTACTCCGTTTTTTAATTTTAGATTACGACCTGACGTTTTGATTCTTTGTATTTGACATTAATTCTTCAAGAAGATGGGTCAAATCACAGTCTCCAATTAAAAAACAAGTATATACCTGTCTATTTTTTGAAACAAAAAAAAACTTTTTACTTTTCGAGAAAATATTATAGTGTTGAAAAACAACGGCATCAGTGTAAAAGGTACGCAGTTCTTCTTTTTACTGGCATTCCTCATACGTCAGAAGCAATTTAAAAATAAACGTGCCATGGGACATTATTACTGATCTTTATTACTTACTAGCAACGCTCCGCGATCCCACCTGCGTAAGTCCCGATCCCGTTTGGGATAACAAAGTAGTCTATTTATTATTACAGGTGTCCAGTTATCATACTTAGTTGATTAACGGTAAGCTGTGGGGCAACCGCGGTTCAACTCGACGTCGACTCGAGAACTCCGGTCCGATTTACGCAACAAACATTAAACATTACGGCAAAAAAAGTTATTATAATATATTACAAATTTATATATTAAAGGTGTAGAAAAGACAATTGTTATTTTAGTTTGTTGAAAAATGTAAATTACTTACATTTGAACTTACATTTAGAATATATTTCATTATATTAATTAAATATCAGTAAAAAAACAAGTATATACCTGGAAAGCTACCGCGGTTCTTCCGTCGGAATCGGGATCGGATTCATTTGACAGTTGACAGCCGAATTTCGAACCGCGAAAATTTCAAATCGGCGCGTCGATTACTCATATCGATGCCGGTAAGCTGGGGGGCAACCGCGGTTGTGTCGTCGCTTTCAACTCGACGTCGACTCGAGAACTCCGGTCCGATTTACGCAACAAAGATTATACATGAAGAAGGAAGAACGTCAACGGAAGAACCGCGGTAGCTTTCCTGTATCAGATTTTCTGTCAAAATCTTCAATTGAATTCAATTCTGTCTGTGTTTCATTCATTCAATTTGGCTTCGGCATCGATATGAGTAATCGACGCGTCGATTTGAAATTTTCGCGGTTCGAAATTCGGCTGTCAACTGTCAAATGAATCCGATCCCGATACCGACAGAACGACCGCGGTAGCCTCCCTAATGCCCTAACTTTTATAATAGTCCGATTCTGTGGAAATATTGGTTAGCATTTGTATTATTTCAGGACTGCAGACATTTACATAACAATGTTAGCTTTCACAGCCCGATACCAGTCATGTCAATATATTTTTTTTGTTGACCTTGGAAAATAAATGGGAGGAAAAATCTATGCTACCAAACTGGTGAATTTAAATTGCCAAGTTTGATTACAATTCGTTGTATATTTTATCTTATCTATCTATCTTATGTATTTTACGTCTATATACTCGTATTTATAGTATACTAGCTGACCCGGCAAACGTTGTTTTGCCTTATAAATTATAGATAGTAGCCGATTCTCAGACCTACTGAATACGTATACAAAATTTCATAAAAATCGGTCAAGCCGTTTCGGAGGAGTACGGTAACTAACACTGTGACATGGAAATTTTATATATTAGAAGAAGATGTGTTAATAAATTTAGTTTTATCAATCCAAACAAATCAAATGCAGAATCTACTGCTTATAATCAGCAGGAGGCATTTAGAGCTGACAGTAAGGTCAACCTATTTAAATTCACACGATTTGTTACATTTCCCCATGTCTTAATCCCTTGTCAAAATAAATATAATAATACGCGAAATGTAACTATACTTCATTTTTAATTGTAGACTATGATTTGACAAATCTTAATAAACAAAAAATGTCAAATAGAAAGAAACAAACGTCAAATCGTAGTCTGAAATTAAAAAACGAAGTGCGTGCGTGTACGTTCATGTATTGCTAGAAAGGGTAACGAAATAGCACAAACATTCATCCGCTATTTGAATTTTCAATAGGTATATACAAAATTGCTTTATAGACCGGAAAATAAAAAATATTTTGGTCCAGCTCTTTTGTACTAACGAAATTGATTTTTACCTATTCATTTCAAATCAAGTGTGAATTGAAAAACTTTGAGAGAAAAATAACTGTGATAAAAATATAACATTGACTTACAATACGACGGTGTTTGTTGGAGTATTTTTTTGTAAAATTCCTGATTTTATTAGGTACCTACTCAGTTTATTTTGAGCGTCTAAACAAAAATAGGAATAGGTATGTGGGCGTTCAAATCCCGTGTTAATTGTAAGTTGACATTGTAGTTAAAGGTCTAGCTATTTTATTTTAGTTTAAAGGTTATCCTTGAAATCGTTTGACAGTCATACTTAAAAACGTTTCTAAGGAAAATCTTACCTAGCTATGCTGCTTTGACATATATTTAATTTTCCAAATGGGCTTAGGTGACACTCTGTTCTTGTTAGTTTGTTTTCGTTAGGTAACGTATTTCTATCTTCGATAATGTGGATATAGCTGTAAGCTCTGATTGGTTAGTGGTTGATATCGATTCATTATTTCAAAAAGCAACAAAAACAATAGATTATTATTTTTTTTTTACCGCCACGTTTTAATCATTTTACAATGGTCTTGGTAGCGAGGGGACTAAGACCATTGTAACATAGTTGAAACGTTGAGGTAAGAAAATAAATAATAATACGCGATTAAGACTCGGGAAAATGTAACTATGTTAATAAATCGTGTAAATTTAAAGCGCCTTATTAATAAAAGTGGAATAACGTTGGAGGGGGTTTACTACGTTTTGTCTCTGTCTGTCAACTTTGAAAGCTCTTGTGACGGAAAAAGACAAAGCATGTTATTCCTTCTCCGACCCTACTCCACGTTTATTAATAAGGCTATAAAAGTTTAGTAGATATTTATTCCATAGATTGAGACATGAGTTAGCGTAAAAAAATCGTATCCGCATCTACTCCCGTATCTGTATCCCTATTCGTACTCGCACCCGCACTAGCATCCCACTGCGGTAGTGGGACATACACCAAAGTCAGACGGTAGATGAGGAGCTATTTATCCAGACAACAACAACCCACAAACAAACCCGCCAGCTTTTTTACTGAAAAAAAAACTGTGTTCACGCTAATGTGATAAGTAGTTTGTTTAGACTCGCTCGTACCATACCAACTGCGATTTCTTTTTTTTTTACATATTTTAGATACCAGATACAAGATACTAGTGTCTATAGATTATGTGCAGGGCAATACACCGAGCACAATGATTAAGTTCTTTAGGGCCTGTTAATATTTCCTTTTACATTTTTTTATTTAGCCTCACTCACGGTAAAGAACAATATCAACTTAGTTACATTTACTCAGTTATTAATCGCGTATTATTATTAAGACCATTGTAACATGGTTGAAACATCGAGGAAAGAAAATAAATAATAATACGCGATTAAGAACCGGAAAAATGTAACTATGTTAACAAATCGTGTGAATATAAACTTATTTCTTTATTCAAACCACATCGTTATGTGGACAATAAAACATCTACAATCCATTGAAGCATCAAAACTCGTACGTATTTCACAAAGTTCAAAATCCGACAAGCAAACTTTACGAACGTAGCCTACGAGGACCCAACCAACGTATTGCGGTTTCAATCTAACATATTTTCCTAGATAAAATAAATGTTTCTTTTTTTTTCTCTATTTGCATGTAGGGTGAAAGGTTGTTTGTTTGTTTGTCTGTGCGTAATCGAATTATATGCTATTTATCTCCAAAACGGCTTGATTGATTTAGATGTGGGTATCTATAAAATATTGTGATGTAAAGTAACTCCCTGATAATGTAGCTTTCTATTGTTAAATGAATTTTTGAAATCGGTCATGTGGTTTCGGAGATTACCCCCAATATACATACTTACAGGTTACCTACCTCTTTATAATATAAGTACTAAGTAGGTATATATTAATTGGAGATTCTTTGTAAATAGATGTTACGATGGTTTCACATCAGGCTGCCCTGCCATAAACCAGATTGGTATAGGATTGACCGATTTAGATACAGTTTTCAATAAAATAATATGTTTCTTATCATAAGGAATCCTTGCCATGCCAGCATGTCACATGCAACATGTCGGTTATGTGTGGCAGGTGACATGTGACTGGTGGCATATAACGGATGATAAGTGAAGACATGTAATATTTGTCAGTTTACGTTTGTAATACGTTTAACATAATATGTTACGCGTATGTATTGCCTAACACACATGACATAATGACATGTAACATATGACAGGTAACAATAGACAGGAGACAGGTGACTGTAGGAAACCATATATTCCCACGGGAAAGTTCACGCAGATAAAACTGATGGGCGCTGTTGGCCCTTCAGTTTTAAATTTAAACATTATAAAATAAAGATAAAAACAATTTTAAAAAGTTTTGTCAATTATACGATTGTTTTCAACTAAAACAGAACTTTTTTAATGAATTGGAGTTTCAAATAAAAGAGACCTAAAGTTTTAACTACAGAGTTAGTAGACTACAATTGCAATTTTAGAACTCTAGGTTCTAGTATTCTAATCGCGATACTTAGAACATAGCTTTCGTATGTCGTAACTGTCGTATTTTAACTCGTTAAGGTACACGCATAGAGTAACTTATACATATGGTACACGTAGCACAAAGTACACCATTTCGTGATATTTCCCTGCGAGGGATCACATGTCACTCGATGTCAGGGACAACTGACAACAATATTTGAAAAAGTGTCTGAATTCTGAAAATAACTCTTCTCGAAATAATGTAGGTGGTAGACACGCACGTGGTAGGTTGGGTACGTACGTACTTAAAGATTGACACGCGTATGCGTTTGTCTACTTTAGTTAATTTTGTACTTTTACTTTATCTACTGTCTCTAGGGGTTGAAAGAATAACCGACCAAGTGTGAGTCGGACTTGCGAACGAAGGGTTTCGTACGACTATCACAATTGGGTACGGTACCCTAAAATGAACATTGGATCAACAAATTCGTGAACTAGATGACGACAGTGGTAAAAAAATCACGATAAAGTTTCGTTTATATTTTAAAAATCACGTTTGTTGTTTGGGATCCCCCTTAAATATTGGCTTTATTTTGTTTTTAGTTTTTGTTGTTTTAGTGGATTTAAAAATACATCATCTGCGTGAAAATTTCAACTGTCTAGCTATCTCGGACAGCTTTACCATAGGCGTGACAGACGGACGGACAGGCATACAAGGAGTCTCAGTAATAGGGTCCCGTTTTTAGCCTTTTGGCTACGGAACCCTAAAAAATGGTTTATTATTTTTATTGTAACTCCAGTGGGAATATCGAGATAAAAAAGTTATTCCTGGTCACCAACTACATACCGATTACGCAGAAATCTAAACAGAATCCAAACATAATTCAATATGATTTACAGCAAAACGTATTAATTTTCCTTAAAAAACACTGATTTGTATGGCGGTGCAGTAAAAAATTGGCACGATTCATACAATAAATTATACTTCTAAGAAGTCACTGACCAAGCCTTAATCAAGGTCTATTTTGATAATGGTGGTCATTATTAGATTTAAAAGTACAGGAAACTGTTTTAGAGGAAAAATAAATACTTATAGTTTATTTACGGATAAATTCTATTGTTATTATACTTTAGGTACGTATACTAGTAGGTACTAGTACTATTTTTGTATTCTGTGGTACAGGTAGGTAGTCAACTGTACTTGTAGACATCGAGTATTATGCAATGAGGAGGAACACTAACTTTTTATCCCGGCAGAGGGCGTTGGTCGACTGATCTTAGGTTTGAATTAAGAACTGTCAAACAGGTGTTTTTTACAACTCTCGGCGCCATATTGGCCATATCGGTCTCAGACCGAAAGAAAAAAAAACTCGGCGTTTTCATTCGTGGGGGACCATCAACAAAATAAAAAAGATCATCCGAGGCCAGCGCCATCTGCTCACAGCTTTGCGTGTGCCACCCCATTGATATTGTACACTAAGCGTAAGTCCTGATCCCGTGGGAATATCGGGATCAAAAGTAGCCTATGTTACTCAGGGTGAATGTAGCTTTCTAATGGTGAAATATTAAATCAGCACAGTAGGTTTTTAGTTTATTCATAACAAACATACACACACATTACATTACACACATATTAGTGTAGATATAAAAATTAATAAATTACTCGTTTCTTAATATAATTACATTTTACTGGATTTATATTGTGGATAATATTCTAACACCCTTATTAATAAACGTGGAGTAAGGTCGGATTAGTTTGCACGTACTTTGTGTGGGCAGAGTACTTGCAAACTTGAAAGTTTTTGACATGGGACAAAAACTTTCAAATTCGACAGAAAAAAAGTGGTAAATCTAATCCGATGTTATTCCACGTTTATTAGTAAGAGAAACACTAACCCCTTTACTTATAAACGATGACTTACTTTATGTAACGTTTGTCTTTTGCTGTGACATGAAGTTTCAAAGTTAACATACAAACGTTACATAAACTTAGTCATCGTTTATAAGTAAGGGGGTTAGTGTTTTGGGTCCGTATGCTGTTAACGATCAAAGACTTTTAAATAGCAGCTGGAAATATACAGTCAACAATTCGTGTCAATTTTTTTTTACATGCTATAACAAAGTCGCTTAGCTTGTGCCTTTGTCACTACTTAGCACAGAAATAATACTAATGAAGTCGCACAGAAAGCTAACTCCGGGAGAAAGAGGATCCGGGGCTGCCGAGAGGGATGCAACCAGATGATGATGAAAGTCATGAGGTGATGATGAAGTCGCACAGCTAGGCTCAGCTTGTGTGCTGTTGTTACACCACAGAGCAAATCAAATGAAAATTTCAACTGTCTGCTATCATGGTTTATGAGATACAGCCTGGTGACAGACGGACAGACGCAACAGACAGCACAGTCTCAGTAATAGGGTCCCGTTTTTGCCCTTTGGGTACGGAACCCTAAAAATGAACTACGAGTAAATCGCTCAGCTTGAATGCATTGTCACATTTTATCTATTTCACAAAAAAAATGGTTATAACTTTTTATCCGAAATTATCTTCTTGATGATTTCGTATTAATATTTTTTTCTCTGTCTTATTGTCTCATGATTACGTATTTTTTTGCAATTACTAAATCAGATGCGTAACGCACGTTATTATTTAGCCTTATTAAAACTTAGAGTGAGGTCGGACTAATTTTACCACTTGGGAATTAAACGTTTCTAAACTTTACAAATAATCTTAAAATATAAAAATCAAAATGAGTGCCGCTGATACTATGCATTTTACGTAAATTACTGTAATGTAATAAAGACCATGACGTGACCAACCATCAATTTACTCCGACTTTTAATTTTTTACAACTTTCGGTCTGTACAACTATCTAGGTTCCCCCAGGTACCAAGAGGTGCCAAAATAATTTAGCAAACGTTTTCCAAAAAAAAATAATAACGATATTTCTGTTATAACATTAAATACTATGTCTTTAACACATGCTAGTATAACTGGCTAGTAAATTATCTATTATACTAGCCACAGAATCTTAGACAAAAAATGTGAACAAAAAAAGTCTCGGATTGACAGTCTTTTGTTTACATTTTTGATCTTAGATTCTGAAATAGAGTTATTCATTTCATCAAAAATATATAATAAAATTTAAAAAAAAATGAACGCATTACGTTTGACTGTTATCGCCACATGGTAAGAGACAACGTACCTTGTCTGTAAAATATAGGAAGAAGCTTCGATCATATATAAACTATAGATACACGGTCCCATACAAAATCGAAATCAAAAATCGGCACTACTTCAACGCTTACTTATACGGACATAGTACAGTTTAATGTAAACCTTAATCACTGGGCAATAAGGTTGTAAAACACTTATGCACGACTGACAGCGAAACAAGGCATATCGGCTGAAGTATGCCTTGTTTTGACGGCTCCATTTCTAGAGCGGCGACCGTGCATCTATAGTTTATATATGATCGAAGGGAAGAAGTACCTGAGTGGCTGCAATGGCGTACGTATCGGAACACAGCCTTTGACATACATAACCTATAAGTAACCTATGTAACCTAACCTATGTATGTGAAAGTTGTTAAAAGTTTCAGTTCGATGAGTCATCGTAAGTTTTATTTGTTCAAACATACCTAATATAAACATGAATGAACCTATGTCATTTTAATGCTCTGATTAGATTACCGCTGAACGACACCGATGAAATTGTACTGTAAGTATCTCAATCATAATTTTTCCAAGTAAGTAGGTACCTATTATTCAAGAAGACTAAGCAGTTAGGTTACTTATCTATATCTTTCTAAACACAATAAAGCTCTCAGCAAAAATAGAACGCGCAAACTACAAAATCAACAAAATATAATCTCATATTTAATGTATATTATTGTTTATGTAATTATGCAACTCACTTACCTTCCAAAGCCATGAACACTGCTGCACCAATCACACTGTACAGCGCAAGGCACAAAAACAAAAAAAAGTGCGTAAACCACTTTTTAGAGAGTACACGCAGTTTGTTATAAAACCAGAAGGCTGTTTTTTCACCAGCACTGAGACCACTCTTCGCTGTGTTCATCGTAAAGTCTTTAAACCCCTCGAATTGCTTGAACATAAACTCTGAAGCTTTATTCTGGTACATGTGGACGAATGGGTTAAAATACGGGTTGTTGGGGTCCGACATGTGCGATGCAGCGGTTCCAGGAGGTTTAGGGTGAAACCTCCCGGGGCCCCAGTACATGGGGCCTGGGGTCCCTCGCGGCGTCATCGGAGTAGTCGCCTCAGGGATTTGCAGAGTGATCTTCGGTCGAACAGGCCTCGGTCTTACAGGCGGCGGAGGTGGAGGGCAACTAGGCGGCACATCTTTACTGCTATCCATTGCTTTAAAGTTTTTTATCGCTTTTTTACACAGAGCTCTGTTTATGAAAGAGTCTTCCGTACACAAACGCCGGCGTTTAAATATTTGTGTTTAGTTTGACATTATTTTCCCGGAGATAATTCGGTGGGCAGACGTGCGATGCGAGTCGTGATTGGTACCGATTTTATAAATATAACATGGGTTTGTGAGTGGTCCCCGGTGTGTCATCCGACCGTCTGCGGAGCGGGAAACTGTTCGAACAACGTATTACTCGTACCAGGCAACTGATCAACGAACCATTTTCCTTGAAGTGAGAATCTAACCTCGTAAATCTTGACTTGATTTCATCTCAAAGATGTTTAACATTCAGATGGATATAGGTAACATCTGAATATTTTCAAGCTGTCTCATAAATTAAACAGGTTTTTGAAATACACTATTTATTTAATTTCACTACTATAATACTGAACAAAAGACTTACTAAGAGACGATACTGGCCCTCGAATTGGGATAAGAAATTGAACTAACTGTATGTTTTTAAATCTCCTAATTACCGATAATGTGGCGTACCTGAATCTTGAACGTTACCTACGTAGGAAACAAATATTATCCTTGATTTCAAACATCGTCTGATTCTATGAACCGCAAGTCAATGAATACTCGATGAGAAAATAAACCAGAAACGTTGTTAAAGAACAGTAAAGAAACCGCTAATGTTTATTGGTTCAACGCTTCATGCTCCATCATAAAAAGGTGCCAAAATATTTCGTTATTTATAGGAAGTTTTGTTATGTAAAAGCTATGGTTTTCTTTCTTCAAGAAAATGTTTTTACCTTTCGACTGCTCGAATCTGTAGTGTGGAACTTGTTCATTATTTTATCTATTAATTTTGCGCTCTAGACTCTTAAAAATACTGTTATCTAGTCAATATTACTAGATACAGTCTATACAATAACTCAGGTAAATAAATAATTAAAAAAAAGAAGTTCCACTAAAATAACTATAGTTTAATCATATTTAAACCGAGTTAAAAGTAGGTTCTCGAATATATTTTCATAGATCATTCAGCAGTCGCAGTTAAGGTCACCACTGACTAATCCTCCCACTCTTATGGTTCATCTCGCCAAACTAACGCTTTCTTTGAATCACGGATTAAAATAACGACTTATTATATTTCTTGTTATTAATACTTTTCTTTTCCAGAATATTTAAAAGAGCTGAGACTACGCACGTCCACAGCAAGTGATAAAACCCTAATTTGTATGAAAAATGTCATAGAATTGCGTAACAAAAGAGCTAGGTTTTAGGCTATTTTAGGTCATTTTTGAAATAGAGCGAACCCGCTCCGTATATAATTAATATCTAGGGATGTAACGATACCGATTCCGATCCCGATTTAATCGGCAGGCCGATATATCGGTATCGCCGATTACAAACAACCGATATCAAACAGTTCGAAAAGCGCGTGAAACAAGTGAAGCACACGACATTTCCGCTCCTGTAATTGCTGCCTTATTGATTGCATTTAGATTGCTTAATCATATTTCGTACTAAGTACCTATACTGCCTTAACTTAAAATCAATCGATGTTTTCGTTTAATTTTATATTTTTATTATGTTTATTTATTATTATGAAACTTATAAATTAAAACCTAATTACAATTAAACTTAAAAACTACAAATTTACCAAAACAACAAAGTCAGTCGAACAGGCCACCCAAATTCGTTGCTGGCGCAAAGGACCCTAAAACGCACGCAGCATTTCCTCGTTGGATAGCAACGGCCATCCTCTGCACCAGAAAAGAACCCGAGCGGCAGTCCAAGCCCCGATCTCTAAGCCGACGACCGATCTCCCTCACAAAGGTGACAGCCTCACCCCCCCAACTCCCCAACGTCTCCACGGCCACCGGCACAAATAAATAACTCGCGTGGAGCAGGGCGTACTTGCCATGCTTAGCAACCGCCGCTGTCTCCGCCGCCGCAGCAGCCACAGCAGCAGTACGGGACACATGGCAAGCAGCAACGGTGTTGACACACGTTGCGTCCCAAATGAGGCATCTCCCCTTCGCCCAAGGCACCAGAGTAAGCCCGTCCGGTCTCTTGCCATCAGTACGAGAAAGCCCAGGCGGCTCAAGCACACACGGCACATTGGCAGACACCAAGGACCTCCTGATGACGTCGTTGAGAGCGTGGTGCCGCGGGAACCGACCCGCACAACGACCACAGCTAAGAGCGTGGTGACCATTGGCCTCCACCGTTGAGCCACATATGCAAAGATGAGGTTCACACACTTTGCAGCCCAGCCGGAGAGCCACTGCCACCCTCAAAGAATCGTCATCCAAAAGAGTTCCCAGGTTAGGCGAAGGGAGGGCCTGCAACCATGCCCCGGATTCTCGCGTAGCAACTCCCCTAAGCCTGGCAAGGTCTACATCCACCGAACCTCTGATCAACCGATCCCGAACCCTCTTCACCTCCACCTCGTCCCATAGACGTTGGACACCCGGGGACGTTGGGAGCTCAACACCAGGATTGCGGGACCGCCAAGCCTCACAAGCGTCGGCAGCAAAAGGTATGGCAACCTGATCTCCATTCGCAATGAGAAGGTAAGAAACCAAGCCCACCACCCCATGCACCGACCCAAGAAAAGCTGGCAGCCCCACATCCCCGATCCGCCTAACCCCCAAGCCCCCCCAACGAATGGGCATTGAAGCCTGAACCCACTGTGTATCGTCCAAACTGATGTTCAATTATTATGTTTATTATGTTTATTTTAATTTTTCACATTTGTCGAGGACTCTTGTTTTAAACAAGTAAAGATATTTTTTATGACACTAATATTATAAAAGTGAAAGTTTGTATGCGTGTGTGTGTTTTTGTTACTCTTTCACAAAAAAATTACTGAACCGATTGCGATGAAACTTAGTAGGTAGATAGCTGGATTAACACATAGGCTACTTTTCACTGACATTCCCACGGGCTTGAGACCTACGCGAGTGATACCGCGGATCGCAGCTAGTACCTTTATAGTAAAGAAAAGTCATACAAACCTTTTTATTTACTAAGCCATTGATATCGGTACCTATCGGATCGATTATTTGATTATTTGCTACAATAATTGGTATCGGTATCGTATCGGCAAAATCATGTATCGTTATTTATTGTTAGACCTCCTCATATACTTATTTAACTGTAAGTACAAGATTCTTCTTCTTCCCTTGTACTTACATTTAAACCTCAAGTTTAAGAAGGTGGGTACTGTCACCATTTCCATACAAACATAATACCAAAATTGAATTATAAAAATTTAGTTTTCTACCATTATTCGGATTAAGATTTTATTTATATAGGGCCTCCACCACAAGGTTTTCCAAAATATTCATTCGAAATGAAATAAAACGGAGCTACATTTCGTTCATTTTTCTAGCGTAAATTAGTAGTTTACATCTCATTTGTTTTATATTATTCCCAATAAAAAGTAATTTACGCTGTAAAAATGAACGAAATGTACTTATCTCCGTTTTATTTCATTTCGAATGAATATTTTTTTTAAAACCTTGTGGTGGGGACCCTGTAAAAATAAAATCTTAATCCGAATACCGATATTAGGGTAGAAAACTAAATATTTCATAACTCTATTTTGGTATTATCTTTGTATGGAATGACCCGTTATTTGTCTATCAACACTTACAATTTTTAATGGTCACATTCTAAAATATGTAGGTAGGTACATGACTAGAACGATTAGAGCATTTTAAATAACTATTATGCAATGCCGCTGGTGTACATTGGTAAATGTAAAAATAATCATTGTTAACGTGGAGTAAGGGCGGAGTAATTTTTACACTTTTTGTTTCTGTCTGGCAACTATTATGTGTGTGTAACTTTAGAACAAATAAACTTTTTTCTATTCTATTCTGTTCTGTTCTATTCTGTTCTGTTCTATTCTATTCTAAATTTTTGTCTCGGAAAAACTACGAGTCGGAAAAAGACAAAACATGTCACTGTCACTCACTACCCCGACTTTACGTTTATTAATAAGGCTAAAGTCTAGAGTGAAAACGTTTTTTCTAGGTAAGCACGCTACATCGTCGACCTCATCGTCCCGTCCCATCAAGTGAGATGAGGTCAAACCTATCTCACATACAAAAAATTTCGACAAATTTCAAGTTACTAAAACGATTACAAAGTTTCATTTCACCCTAACTGCAGTTTAGTGTCTTTTTGAGAGCAATACTTTTGAAAACAGCTGTTACGAATAACTTACAGCATCACAGCAACATTATTTTCCAAGAAAAACTTAGTTTCGGGTAAAGTCACTTCAAAACATTTCGAGATTTCTTTGGAAAAACTATAAGGACGTTGACTTAATAAAAGAGACAACAAAATGATGAGTTATAAAATATAAATGGAGGAGTCAAATAATTTCGTAGGAGTTTTATACGATACAGCTACCTACATAATAGCATAGATAGTAGTTTTGAATCCCATAAAACAAAAGATAAATTATCCGGATAGATAGTACCTACTTAGTCATGATGACATACATATCTGCCTACCTTTTACAATAAAGAACATCTGGGGAAAAAACAATAAAAAGCAGAAACGAAATAAGAATAGAAAACGTGGTAAAATTTACTTTGTAGGTACCTACGAATACAAACTACTATTAGTGCTAGTACCAGTACTAGTGTTTACTAGTGCCATAAAACTTTAAACCCGCTTACGAAAAACAAATATCAAAACTAGCTAGGGAATATCGGGATAAAAAGTAGCCTATTTGATATTCCAGGTCTCCAGCTATCTACATACCGAGTTTCATGGTAATCGGTTCAGCGGTTTTTACGTGATTAAGTAACAAATCCACATACTTTCAGTAAAACCACTCTTTTTCCGTCGAGTGACCTTAAGGTCATAGCCCACTTACACGACTCTGCTCCCACCCGGCAAAAATAATATAATTCAAATATGGGCTTTAAATATTGCTCTTTAGATATATTTTACATTGACTGACGAGCAGTCTGACGGCGGTAAGCTCGCTGAAAGCGAGCTGTCTGCTAATTTATGATGCCAATGTTAAATATATCTAAAGGGCAATATTTAAAGCCCATATTTGAATTATATTATTTTTGCCGGGTGGAAGCAGAGTCGTGTAAGTGGGCTATGACCTTAGTCGCCGTCGTCGTCACGTAAAAATTGAATAGAAAACGTAATTAAGAGGATATTCTCCATACAAACGTAGTTTAAATTTTCCTTCCTGGATAAAGACATTAGAGCAAATATGTTTATGCCATAAAACCTATATCTGTCATGACAATGCATCTACCTTTTTTTTCTAATTAAAATAATAATTTAAAAAAAAGAAGAAGAAAAAAGGTAGATGCATAGTCATGACAGACATAAGTTTTATGGCATAAACATATTTGCTCTAATGTCTTTATCCAGGGAGGAAAATTTAAACTACGTTTGTATGGAGAAAGAGAATGGAGACTATCCTCTTAGGAGGCTCTATATATACTGAGCACTGTGGCATACTTACAGATCCGGCGGAAATACAGCTAATACCTAGTTATCTACTCTGGTCCACACAGTAAAAGTGGAACAAACGTTATTTCCTCTAGTATCACAATCACAATAGAGTCCATTCCAACTGTCATTTTTTATTCCGGTACCTATATTTACCTCCTCCTTTTTCTTCTATCCCTCGTCCAGATTTCCATGTAAAATCCTCAGCTACAAAAATAAAATTTAATGACTCACGTTATTGAGTCACACTTCCAATTTATTATGCCAATATAATAATAATGTTTGTCGAAAATACAACGTTTCTTGAAAGATAAATGGTGAGGAAAAACATTTTTCTTGCGCCCCATGACAATGTTGAAAATATTTTACTGTTGTTTAGGAGTTCACGAGTACTAGCGGCCGATGCCGTGCGTGGGAATACGTATCCGGATGAAAAATAGATTATTTACAGGTAAAGACAGTTTTTGTTGTAGAATAGGGTGTGCCCATATCTAAAACTCGTATTCTTATTTCGTAAACGGTTTAATATTTATTGATCGATCAATACACAATGCACAGCTTTGATAGTAGTAGGTAAGTTCAAATTTGGAGAGCGTATTCTTTAAATTATGTAGACATCCGGTAAGAAAGGGTTTTTCGAAATTCCTATAGTATCGACATTTACACAGGTCAAACCACGGGATGCTGCTAATCAACTGCGACTGCGATCGAGACTAACCATTAATGATTTGCCTATTTGAAAATCAAAAGATGCTTTTATGTGTTTTTAACTGAAAATGTAAAATCTGTTACGGAATCTATGCCTTCGAAACCACAAAAATTAATAAATTACCACCTATGGATGGGTTTTAAAAGGGCAAGAAACAATTATCATTATTACAAAAAAATAAAAAAGCTCTAAGTAAGTAGGTACCTAAAAATACGTACAAAGTAGGTACCTACAGAAGAGAAAAAGAAAAAAACGGGGCAAGTGCGACACTCGCGCACAAAGGGTTCCGTACCACTATCACAATTGGATACGGAACCCTAAAATGGTTTACAACAACCAATTTTTAAATTTTATAGGAAAATATGAAATATTTATCTTCGATTCTACTCCCATCAAACGACCGAATCACTCAATAAAAAAAAAAAACCTTGGCACAAAGAAAATCTGAAACTTATAAGAAACTCTTTGGTAAGTAAGGCAGACTGGTATATTTGACAGATAGGGCAGCCATTTTGAATTCCATGACCAACTCGATTTGTCCTGACCAATCAGAAGCGACCTCACATTGAACTAAACTCCTTGTTATTTTTGAAACACGTTTGTTGTATGGGAGCCCCTTTTAAATAATTGTTTTATTTTGTTTTTAGTATTTGTTGTTGTAGCGGCAACCGAAATACATCTTCTGTGAAAACTATTACGGTTCATGAGATACAGCCTGGTGACAGACGGACAGACGGACAGACGGACAGACGGACAGACGGACAGACGGACGGACGGACGGACGGACGGACGGACAGACAGACAGCGAAGTCTCAGTAATAGGGTCCCGTTTTTACCTTAAGGTACGGAACCCTAAAAAGGAATGGCTCGTTTGGGCATAAGCCATTTGAGCCCCAATCATTTAATCAGTTATTTCCAATATAATAGTCAAAAATGTTAATAGACTCGAAACTAAACGGAAAATTATCGAATCCCAACAATGTCCTCTGCTAAGATTTACGACGGGCATCTGCAGTTTACAGTCGATCAGTTTACAAACTTTGCCGGTCTATTAATATTAGGTAACGAGTGTAAGAGACAGCTTCTAAAGCAGCCTTGGATGGATTATACTCTGAAACTTAATATTAGTTAGCTGCATTGAGTTGCAGACACTTTTTACTCGACTGCGCGACGCAAAGAAGTGTTATTAATTTACAGGCACTGTTTAATTACCGTGGCGTGGCGCTCTCTTACTGGATTTCGAGATCTATTAGGGAGTTACTAGCAGCGTCCCGTGGTTTCACCCGCTTGAGTTGAAATCCCGCGGGAATATCGGGAAAAAAACTCTCGCTGATAATCCAGCGTCCCAAGTCTACTCTCAATAGGGCGTCGATAGAATAGTAATTGTCATATTTGACGTGTACACTCTATTGACACACTATTGTGAGATCAGACTTGGGACCCAGTTCTCCAGCTATCTGCTTACCAAGTTCCATCGCAGTCGGTTAAATAGTATTTGTATGAAAGAGTACCAAATATATTTACCTACACACAAACTTTCAAACTAACATTAAGAGGACAGTCTCCATTCTATTTCTCCATACAAACATAGTTTACATTTTCCTCTCTGAATAAAGACATTAGAGCAAATATGTTTATGCCATAAAACCTATATCCGTCATGACTATGCATCTACCTTTTTATTTTTTCCTTTTATTATTTTTTATTATTATTTTAATTAGAAAACCTTGTGGTGTAACCCTGTGAAAGTAAAATCTTAATCCGAATAATACCAATATTAGGTTAGAAAACTAAATTTTTCATAATTTATTTTGGTATTATGTTTGTATGGAAATGGTAACAGTACCCACCCTCTTAAGATACAGTTATTTTCAAATTATCCTACGACACATATAACACGTTCTAAATACTTATTTAAATTAAAAATGTACAGACACGGCTTTGTTACTGTTTATTAGTTAGAAGGAGTCCCGCGGATGAAAAATGTTCTTTTTCAAACTATACTGTTTTTTTTTTTGTAATGTCCGTTTGTTGAGAAAAGCTATTCATCATTGGTTTTACACACATCATTGGTTTTTTTTGCTAATTTTGGGCCATTGCGGTCCAGAAAATGAAAAGTACCTACCTACCTACTTCTTACGTAAAGGAATTTATAGGACTGTCGGCGTAGCATATTCCTTATTATACCTTCTCGGGGCAACCAACATTACCAGAACCTTTCGGTCCGCAGTCACCTATACCTATGGGATGGGAGCGTACATAGGTAGGTATACCTAATAGGATTAGCATACCGTAAACGACACACATGGCTACACTAACAAGACAATAGACTCAGCTTTATAGCATTAAATTAAACCCTTGACTTAAGACGCATTATCAAACCACCAAGTTTACGTTAAAAATTTAAAACTGAAAGAATAATACGAAAACAAAGTAATTAACTTAAGAGGATAGTCTCCATTCTCTTTCTCCATACAAACGTAGTTTACATTTTCCTCCCTGGATAAAGACATTAAAGCAAAAATGTTTATGCCATAAAACCTACATAAAACTTATATCTGTCATAGTCATGACTATGCATCTACCTTTTTATTTAGTTCATTTTATTATTTTAATTAGAAAATAAAATATAATAAGTTTGTATGGAGAAAGAGAATGGAGACTATCCTCTTTTAGCCTTATTAACAAACGTGGAGTAAGGTTGGAGTAATTTTATCACTTTTTGTTTCTGTCTGTCAACTATGAAAGTTCTTGTCATGGAAAAAGACAAAGCATGCTCTTACTACTCTGACCTTACTCCATGTTTATTAATAAGGCTACTAATGATTAAGTACCTACTACTGAAATTTTATGAAACCTGAGGACTGTCTAATGGTTTGTGAATTATGATTTTTACAAATCAGTTTTTTGTAAATGAAATTTAATAGTAATAAGTGAGCTGTTATATTTTAAATACATGTTATGTAAAACTAGTAGGTTTTGTGTGTGTCTATCCGTTTATTAATATGCATACAATACTACAAAACCGATGGAAATGTGGTTTTCACTATATCGCAAAGGTATTCAAGGAACGTCGTGTCATAATTTACATCAAAATTCAACAAGTAAAACCCGACTATAACCCAATAATTATTTACCTATTAATAAGTCAAAAAATGCGCTGTTTATGTGTTTTTAACTGAAAATGTAAAATCTGTATCGGAATCTATGCCTTCGAAACCAGAAAAAACATACACCTTGAAATCATAAAATGAAAAGTTACGATTCCTCCTGATTCCCGTTAAAGTCCAGATTCCTTAGAAAATTCAGGATAAAAGTATCTATAGGGGCGATACTCACTACTTTGATGACCTCAGTGTCAGGGGAAGGCCCGACTGCAATGCAGGAGGTTGCGGGTTCGATTTCCGCCGGGTGCAAGTATTTATGATTAAAAATATTTGTTTCCGGTTTGGGTGTTTTCTATGAATTACAATAATATGTAGGAGGTATATCCGTTGTCTAGTAGGTACCCATAGTAGAAGCCTAGTGCCTAGTATAGATATAAATAAATATATTGCACGACATTACACACAGCCGTGTGTAATGTCGTGCAATTTATTTATTATTTATACTGAAGAGTGGGTGATTTAGCTGTGGAAGGGGGTAATAAAGGTACTTGCATCAGCAAAATTTTAATTAAGAAAATTCAAATCTAACAATCTACGTTGTGGAGTTGAAGATAAGACACACAAACAAAACACAACCCTCCATATAGTGATAATGCGCCTTAACAAGTCTGAGTTTGTTGTATCGAGTGTTGAACTTCGATGGTTCTATCGGTCCAATGGAAATATCGGGACGACGGACGCCTATGCAGAGCTCTAGTAAACACGTCGAAGTTAACCGTGTTACCTACCTTGTCAGTCCCCTTGCGACTAAGACCTTTGTAACATGGTTGAAACGTCGAGGATAGAGAATTAAAAAGTAAAAATCACGCCATTAAGAGGGTGGGTACTGTTACCATTTCCATACAAACATAATACAAAAATAAATAATGAAAAATTTAGTTTTCTACCCTAATATCGGTATTATTCGGATGAAGATTTTATTTTGGTTTTCCAAAATATTCATTCGAAATGGAATAAAACGCAGAAACATCTTTTTTTCATTTTTACAGCGTAGAAAACTAAATTTTTCATAAAAATATTTATTTTGGTATTATGTTTGTATGGAAATGGTAACAGTACCCACGTTCTTAAGACCCGGGAAAATAAAGAGTTCAAATCGTGTTAGTTTAAAAAGTTAACTTGTTACGTAAGTTTACCTTTTGGGTCATTTCTGAGCAATAAATAAATAAATAATAAATAATAAATAATTTCTCCGAACAACACACAGCGCCATCTAGCCCCGTGGTAAGCGACTAAGCTTGTGTTACGGTGACTAGACAACGGATATAATACTTATATTTATTTTTCTTTTGTAAATACATACATATTATACATAGAGGGACACCCAGACCAGACACAAATATTTATTTTTTTAAGCATAAATACTTGCACCCGGCGGGAATCGAACCCGCAACCTCCTGCATTGCAGTCGCGCTTTCGCACGACGCGCCACCGAGGTCGTCATCGTGAGGCTCCTAGAGGCTCCAAACTAACGGCCTAGGTCATAAACTTAATGGCTGATTCAACTAGTTGCCTGTAACGTACCTATCCAATTTTCTTCTTCATGACACTGTAGTCTGAATTTAAGATTGCAAAAAAGTGTCTCATGACTTTGGCGGGAAAGCGGAGACAACATGTCGTGCTCCAGTTTTATTTTCGTTAACGGTTAAATTGTGTAATTTAAGTGGAATCTTATTCAATTTAGTTCCGTGAATGTGCACAAGTGTAGTGGAAACAAAGTTGAGTGTTAAACATGAACTTTTCGTCGTTCCCTCCTAAGCCCCTTGAAGGTTATGGTAAAGTTGCCACAGCTTTAGCATAGCTCCTGACTTGAAACTATGAGCCCGATCGGGCTAATTTTATGCAAAATACTTGATACTGGCAAGATGTACAAGATGTACGACGCCAAAACTATAATAAGAAGAATACTGACAACATTAGGAACTTGAAAATGGCAGAACGGCAGAAAGCCGAGTCGTGGGGACCATGATCTGAAAAAAAAAAAGTGTCTTTCACACAATTATTTTTATTTATTTACTAGCTGTGCCCCGCGTTTGCACCCGCGTAAGTCCAACGGTCAAACGCGTTGGTTCGAATTACCAATAGATCATCATCATCATCCGAGCGTCGTTCCCGGTTGCATCTCTCTCTCAGCCCGGGGTCCGCTTTCCTACTTTTACGTCTCCACTTCGCACGATCTTCGGCATCCTGTGTAGTGAGGCCATTTGCACGCATATCCGATTTTACAACGTCAAGCCAGCACTTCTTGGGTCTTCCCAATCTGCCGCGGCCGGGCGGAGGCGCCATGGCAAGACATTTAGAATTGCTTTTTGAAAAAATGCTTTCAAAAACTTTAGTAGGTACCCGGCGGGATTCGAACCCGCGACTATTGGTAATCCGAACCAACGCGTTAAACCGCTTCGCCACGGGTAGCCCGGGGTTACCAATAGTCGCGGGTTCGAATCCCGCCGGGTACTTAAGATTTGAAAGCATTTTTTTCAAAAAAAAACACGATTTCCTAAGTGTGGTTTAACACTAAGAAATAATGTTTTCAGACATCCAGATAAATCAGAATACCAAGTTTCACCGCAATCGATTCAGTAGTCTTTGCGTAAAGGAATAACAAACATACTCACTTTATTTATTGATAATATTAGTAGGATACAAGTTCGGATACAGGACAGGAAGAAACCAAAATCAATTTCCAGAGAAAAGTTTATTACAAAAAGTAGCACCCTTTGACTGCTGAAAACACACACGTTGTATTTACGATTGTTATTCAGCGTTTTGCGATTTTTCGGGTTTACGTTAAGTTTTGCGATTTAAGATTTCAACATCAGTAGTCAAAGAGTATAGGTACATATAATAAAAAAAGGAATGCTTAACTTAATTTTACTTATCAAAGTACAATATACAACAAACTGTAACATGTAATGCATGTGTGGCTAAAACCTAGCGCATCATTGCAATGACCTTACGGACTACGGAAAGTTTAATAATAATACTGCATCCAACGCTATAGTTAAATTTTAAGAGGAAAGTTTAACCTTTCTCCATACAAACGTAGTCGCTGTTCGCTCCCTGGATAAAGACGTTAGAGCAAATATGTTTATGCCATAAAACCTATATTCCTATATATATCCCTATATGCCATAAAACCTATATAAGCCATTGCCATGCAGGTGCTTGGCGTTTTAAAAAAAAAAATAATAATAAAAAGTTGATTTCCATAAAACCCTATTTACAAATTCTGTTACCCTCGGTCCCCGCACAAGGATAACCTGAATCGCGGGACACCTGATTTCAATTACGATTGATTACAAAACAGAAAAGAAAAAGAACAACAAATTATGGAGGGTACTTTAAGCTATTTAACTTAACTAATTAGAGATTATTTTAGTTTTTGTTTTAGTTTTTATAATTTTCTAATTAGAATATGAAAAACATTAAAACATAGGGGCATGGTCGGTCATGGTTGATATAGGTTTTATGGCAAAAACATATTTTCTCTATCCTTATCCTTATCTAGGAAGGAGACAGTCGAGTTTGTAAACAAACTTTTTAAATCGGTGTGATCTGTTTGCCGAAACGTCGAGATAATTAATAAAAATGATTATCTATACGTTTGTAAAGTTTGTATGAAGAAAATAGTAGGTAGACTGTCCGCTTTACCACGTTCGGACTACAGAAACTTTAATGCTAACATTTCGATAAGAATTCAGAGCACTAGTTAAATTTTAACCGCGTCCATTAACAACCATTGTCGTGTTGTTCAACTTTACGCGTCGACGACGTAATTAGGATGTACCACGAGTAATGGGTCGTCTTCAACTTCTTGGTCCGCCGACTTTTGGGACGCTCTCAGGCCAGTTGTCGATAGCGGTATTATTACTTGATCCTGTAAGACATTTCTTAGTTTAATAAATAATAGAGCAAGTGTGTGCTTGTCCAGCTACGCGCGCCCGCGGACAGACAGACGGACATGACGAAACAAGAAGAATTTCTTGTTGACTACGAAACCCTTATGCGATTAACGCTTGTCCGTCTGTCTGTGCCTCAGTGGTCATAGTCGGGGACGCTATAACATAATATATAAATAGGTTTAAATGTTCGGGGTCCCGTTTACTAGCAGCAAACCGCCGGTTCACCCAAGTAAGTAAGAGGAATATCAGGATAAAAAAAACCTATGGGTAAATCAAGATCGCCAGTTATCTGCATTCCGAGCTATGTACATTGCAATCGGTTCTGCAAGTAGTTTTGACGCAAACACAAACCTCGAAACAAAAAACATCTAAATTTTCGCTCTTATAATATTAGCGATATCTAGGTGCCTAAATTGTCACCTCTTTTTATTTTTCGGATTATTGTTTCGTATTGTTTTTCTGTAATTAACTTACATGGTACATGAGCCGGTCAATGACCTTCTCGACCAGCATTTTCCTCTCGACCAGCTCATCTTCGTTCTCAATAGTCCCCTGAGACACCAGCTGCTCCAAATACCAGTTCACCACTCCACTCTTAGGCAGGCCTGCACTTTCTTCACCTAAACAAAAACGAGAAATAAATATAATAAATATTGAACGACGTTGCACACAGCCCAATCTAACCCCAAACTAAACACTAGCCTTATTAATAAAAGTGGAATAACGTTGGAGGAGGTTACTACTACTACGTTTTGTCTCTGTCTGTCAACTTTGAAAACTCTTGTCACGGAAAAAGACAAAGCATGTTATTCCTTCACCGACCCTACTCCACGTTTATTAATAAGGCTGTGATAAGGCTATAGATGCGTACTATGGGTACTAGACAACGGATATTACTACATATTATACTTTTTTTGTTGTAAATAAGTACATAGAAAACACCCAGACCAGAAACAACTATTTAATTTTGAGCATAAATATAATTACCTTTGGTCTCAGCATCGGCCTCTTGTTTCCGCATGTATAGTACAAGCATGTCACTCAAAGACTTGTACTCTTCGAAGGATAACGTCAACTTCTTCTTGGAGCCGGAATCGCCGTTCACTTGGGACTCTGAAATGTTAGAATAGAATAGAAACTCACTCGTAAATAATAATATTATGATCCTATGTATCCTATATCCTATGTCCTTATCCTGGTTCTAATCAACCTCCCCACTTAGATAAAAACAAAAATATAGATACGGTATATTCTAACATTGCGTATTCGAAAAATGAGCTAGAAACACCTACATGCATTTTTATAAAATTATTGTATTTAAAAACATTTGTCTTTAAAAATGATTCAGGCTTTGTAAATAAGCAAAAAGGCATTCTTATGGATGTCAAAAAGACAATCGCAGTGTGACAGCACGTGCTCTCGCGGCAACGGTTCGACATACGACTGAGGCTAGTGCGTCAGCTAGACGCAGTTTTATCGTCTCATTTTCCGAGACTAGGTACCGTATCTTTAGGTTTTTGTTTTAATCTAAGCCTCCCCACTAATTTTCAGCCAAATCGGTTCAGCCGTTCTTGAGTTATAAATAGTGTAACTAACACGACTTTCTTCTTAATATTGTTTCTAAAATAAAAACCTACCTCCATTTCCATTGGGTACGTCTTGATCAACGTCCATTGTCGGCTCGTATTGTGGGTCGTCTTCATCCAAATGTATGTCGGGTTGTTCCACGCGGATTATCGACTTGTTCAGTAGCCTGTTGGTAACATAAAGAGTTTTGAACTTTCTTCCGTCTATATGTGACTGTAAATGTTTAGTATGATAATCCGGTCACAAAACTGAACGTTCCATAGGATCGAGGAGGGGACAGCGTAAAAACACCTTTTTCTCGATATTTAAAACATTCTATCTAGGAAATTAATAGAAAAAATTTAAACAACATGTTTTTAAGTGCAAAAGTAATATTTATAGAAGTTTACAAAACTGAATAACCAGATACCACTTCATGGATTTTTTAGTTTAAATTTGAAGGACTGTTGAAAACGACCGTGTGTACATTTTTTTGCAGTTAGCCATTTCCTGGCTAACTTGGATGTCTAGTTTTTTGAAGAATATAACATACTTTTTCGACACAATGAGGAGGAACACTAACTTTTTATCCCGGCAGAGGGCGCGAGTCAATTAATCTTAGGTTTGAATTAAGAACTGTCAAACAGGTGTTTTTTACAACTCTCGGCGCCAAATTGGCCATATCGGTCTCAGACCGTAAGAAAAAAAAACTCGGCGTTTTCATTTGTGGAGGACCATCAAAAAAAAAAAGATCATCCGACGCCAGCGCCATCTGGTTACAGCTTTGCGTGTGGCACCCCATTGTTTCTAAATCAAAATCAGTGCCGACAAATTTCGCTAGCGTGATCTAGAAATCTTACCTGTGTGCTTCGTGAACATGCTGCGGAGTGACATGGCTAGAGCAGTGCATCTTGGCCATGGCCTCGGCCAGCCGGACCATAGACTCCAGCTGACGGACCGTTATACGCCATGCGCCGGACCCGCCGTCTCGCGCGCGGAGGACTGTATAGTATTCTACTAGGAGTTTGCCTGCCTCCTGTAAGGGTTATAAGTAAGTTGTATTGCCCCGGACTAAGGAACTAGGATTGTAGTATACATAATTTTAATCTATACTAATATTATAAAGAGGTAACGTTGGTAACATGTATGTTACATATACATACATGTTACCAACGTTATCTCTTTATATGTATGCATATTGGGGGTAATTTCCGAAACTACTAGACCGATTTCAAAAATTCAAGAAAGCTACATTCACCCTGAGTAACATAGGCTACTTTTGATCCCGATATTCCCACGGGATCGGTACTTACGCGGGTGAAACCGCGGGAATCTGCTAGTATTATGATATAATAGAGATAACATATACCTAAAGTTTTTTTGAAGAAAATACTTTTATGAAATTTTGAATGAAACTATTACATTGAACATTTTAGTGATTTTTTTAAAAATTACTGATAATTGTAAAACCATGCAATTTTGTCAGTGTTATAGTACAATCTCGCTGTACACCGGTCATAAATTAGGTAAGGATATTATAGCGGTGGGTATGTTTAAATATCAATATAGCTTTTCTATAACAATCGTTCGCAGCACTACGCCCACCCATAATTCGGAGAGAGATCGCAATAGATACTCTCTACACCGCTTTCACATTTTACGTCTCGGTGTGTGCAGTGAGTGAAAAACTGCACTTACATAGACATCTAAAACTCTGAAATGTCAGGAAAACTACTTGTGATCACGAAATTCTCGCGGGTAAACCGCGCTTTTAGTAAAGCTATAAAATAAAAATTAGACTAATTTCTCAGGATTTAATCGCATTGCTTTTATTATTTTTATTAGCATTATATCAATGTCCTACATTTCGATATCTTATACACCCTGAAGATGAGTTCTGCAAGGATCTCGAAACGTAGGCCATTGATAAAATGCTAAAAAAAATAAAAGCAACGCTGTTAAAACCAGATAAATTAGTTTAATTCCAATCCAACATCGCGAAAACAGAAGAAAATTAGAATAAAAAGCTATAAACTAAGGTAAAATCTACAAACCTCAGTAATAAGAGGCTTAAAAGACCTCGAAAATGCGATGTATCGCAGTAAATCTTCTCTCGAATAAACACAGTCGTAACTTTCCTCCTTGTTACAGTGTAGGTCGACTATTTTCCTTGCAATGGCGTAGTCTACCATTTCTGAACTCTCATCTATGGAGAAAACATAGTGCTTAATAGGCATATTCCTAAAATTTATTGGGCTATAGAGAATCAGTCATTACTCATTAGTGAATTTCTTAAAGTATTTAAGAAATGCTACGTCGCGCGTTGCTACAGATAGCTTGATAACTGGTCGATTCTAAAATTTAATTAAAAATAATGTATGGTGATGGCGCAGTATCATGTTCATTAATAAATAAATTAAATAACATCATACAACGCCATCTAGCGCCATGGTAAGCCACTACCTTCTTTTCAGCAAATATCTGGTGATCGCTCGTTCAGTTCTCACCACTTTTCTGTTTTTTGAACAAACCTATCCGGTATGCATCCTCGCTTAGCTCCGATGAAAACGCAGCCCTTACGGTATTTTGAAATAACCGGTATTTTTGGTATACTCGTATTTCGTATCGATTCCGTCGTGCATGTGGCTAATACAGTTCTAATACACACATCAACACCGTCTAGGGATATTCAGAATTTCTCAATTTACTCAAAAATTGTGTTTACTAACAAACAACATGTATATATTTTTGTAAAGCCTACTTATCAGACTATGATTTAGAATACAACAAAATATTGTTTTATGCTTAAATATTTTTTTATTTTAAAAAACGCAAAAAGTGAAATAATGTTAAATTTAAGATAAAATGTCTATTAAGGAAAAAAATAAAGTAAATCGAAATTATTAGGTTTTTTTATTTGAAGTTAAAATTAGTAGTCAGTGAAACCACCCATGACGTTAATCACGGCCCTGCAACGGTTTTTCATGCTTTGAATCAGGTTGTCAATATCTTGCTGCGGAATATTGTCCCAGGTCCTGCTAAGATGCAAAAAAGTTGCTCTTCAGTCGCAACATTTGGAGGCAAATTCCTCAAAGCCCTTCTTTGAAGCATATCCCACGCGTGCTCTATGGGGTTTAGGTCTGGTGACTGCGCGGGCCAGTCTAAGACCGACACGTCGTGCTCCTCTAGCCAGCTGGTCACCACTCGCGCAGTGTGCGGACGGGCGTTGTCGTGCATGAGCGTGAAAACTTGGCCCATTTGCAGTCGATGGGGATAGATTATTGGTGCTAGCACCTGATTACGGTATTTTTCGGCAGTCATAGTGTTTCTGATCCAAACGAGGTCTGTTCTTCCACCAATACGAATTCCCGCCCAAACCATAATTGTTCCGCCATGGTATGGATGGACCTCCTGAGGGTGTTGCAGACGGTTGTCACGACCAGAAGCTCGCCATACGCGTACTCTACGTGAATCAGGATGAAATCCGAATCGGGACTCATCGGTAAACAACACTACCGACCACTCGATATCTTCCCAAGGCAAATGTTCTCTAGCCCACTGTAATCTTCGTCCACGATTTCCTCTGCGTAGTGCTAGAGTACGAAGCGGCCTGCGAGAATGAAGGTTAGCCTCGTGCAGTCTTCTCCTCACAGTTTGGTCACTGACAAGCACCTGGTGGTCTGACTGGAGCGTTTGAACCAACTGCATGGCCGTAACATTTGGTTGTCTTCTCGCAGCCACTTGCAAAAATCGGTCTTGTCTTTGGGTAGTTATCCGCTTTCCGCCTGGATGCCTTTCAGCCACTTCACCAGTCACACGTGACCACAATCTTGATATCACGTTTTGTCTTGTTCCAATCTCCTCGGCAATACTCCGTTGAGTAGCCCCAGCTTGGAGCATTCCTACTGCCCTTAACATTTCGTTTCTTGTTAAATGACGCCGCTGCATGATGCATAAAGTTGTATTAAATTGTAATTAAACAAAAAAAAATATTAAAACTTCAATTTGTTCAAACAAAATGCTTAAAACTGCGTTAAGTAAATTTAAACCTTCGAACTCGCTACAATAATTGCCGCGCTAATCTTATGTTTTTAATTATTTTTTTAAAATTCAAATTTGGAAGCATACAATAAGGCCTACACAATAAGGTTCCATTAAAATATTTTTAAATCGGGCAGTATTTTTTAAGTTTAAGAACTTTATATAAAACTAGCTGACCCCGCAGACGTTGTCCTGCTCGTTAAATAATACGTCATCGCTGAGTTTGATTTTGATTTTCCAGCTTTTCTTTTTAATTTTTTCCTGAATTTTTTTTGCTATAAACCTCACGGAGCCCGAGACCTTTCCAACGAATGCAAAACCGTGGAAATCGGTTCGTGCGTTCTGGAGTTATAGCGTCAGGAAGGAAAACCCGACTTATTTTTATATAGTAGATATCCCTAGACGATGTTGATGTGTGTAATAGAATCAAACTTACCAATGAGTATGAAAAAGAGATCGAATCTGGACATGATAGGCGCGCTTAAGGCGACGTTCTGTTGCAGCGACTTCGCTCGATCGTACCGCCCTCCGATGGGGTTGGCTGCGGCCAGGATTGAGGTCCGAGCGTTCAGAGTCGCACGGACACCCGCCTTAACACAAAAAAAACAAGATATTTTTAGCTAATAATGATGATAATAATGATGGACGGAAAGATCTGGTGGTTGTCCCTGGCTGAATTTTATAGTGCAGACAAGGATAATCGCTAGCTTGGTGTCCACTTCATAGTTTGCGAGTAAAATTGTTATTGACGCGGGCCTCTACGTGCTGGCTTCGGCTCCACGCACGCCTTTCAAGGGTCTGGGGCTCCATAGCATCCATATAATGGACGGAAATAAGTTAAGTTTAAAAAGTATAATTTTAGTTGTTGGTAGAAATTTTAATGATTTTGATCCGTGGAAGTAAAATACATTTTTCAAAATACAGAGACAAATTGTTGAAGGATTTTATAAATATAACGTTGACGCGTATGTGTCGTCCTTGCGAGGGTGTCCTTTCGCCCTTGGCCTCGTATCGTAGCATCACGTCATCGCGAAGCGCTCTCATTGGATGCCGATGACGTGATACGAAATGTGAAGATGTGAACAGTCTTTTATAAATATAGTTAATTTACTTAAGGGCCCTATTCTGAAAAACTGAAAATCCATGTCGGGCGCATCGAAAATTGTTGATTATTTCATGACGGAATGTCGTAGAACTTTTTTGTGTACAGATTGTAGGCGACATTGTTTCCGATATTTTAGTGCTGTTTCCATACAAATATGTCGAAACGTATTGAAGTCTATCGACATTTTAGCCAAATCAGACATTTTTTGTCTAAAATTTGGATAGGCTTTGCACCAATAGGAGGTTCTTGTTTTAAAACTACACCAAAATGTAGGAAACAATGTCACCTACAATCTGTACACAAAACAAAGTTCTACGACATTCCGTCATGAAATAATCAACAATTTTCTATGAGCCCGACAGGGATTTTTAGTTTCAAGGTCGTTAGTAGGGCATGAATCCCGGGATCCCGGGATATCGTAATCCCGGGATCTCGGACGCAAAAGTTCGATATTATAATCCCGGGATTGAGTGATCCGATATCGAGATTTGAGCAATTTACTATTTGGGTATAAATTAAGGTTTTTAGCTATATTTTTCCTCATGGAATGATTGAATAGAACTATTAAAATTAAACCCAAATTAGTCTACCCCTGAGGAAGAGATCTGTAAAGATTTAGAAGCGTAGGGAATTGGTAAAATGTTTAAAACAATAAAGTAACGTGATTCATTGCAATTTTTAAGACAATTATTTTTTATACAAACTCGCATGCAATTTTTTTCTGCTAAAAACATTTTAGTGGTGCGCCTAGAATTTGGCGCGAAAGTTTAGACACTTTCGGGTTTAGGCTATTTGTCCGCCATATTTCCAAAATGATGGGGTGGACGGCCCTCAGGGTAACTTATTTACGTAATGAAACCGGGGGCGGATCGTCTTACATAAAATTTTAACTCCTATCATCGGAGGTCCGAAAATGTTTCACATACCATTTATAATCATAATGATCATTCTTCATAAAAAATTTAAAAAATTAAAATTAAAATATATAATAATTGAAATTCATAATATCACTATTCATACACTTCATTTTACTAATATTTGTTTTAATATATTTGTTTATCATAATGCTCGAAACTCATAATCATTCCAATAAATAACTTTGATATTCATACATGTGTTTTATTCTAATATTCATTTTTATAAATTTCTTAATCATAAGTGTTTTATGCATAATTATTGAAAATCATAATATCTTTATTCATACATTTGTTTCACCTACTATTGTCATCTTACTTGAATTTTGAAATAAAATATACGGAGCACACCGACTCGGATAGGTTAGGTTAATGTAAGAACATGATTACGCGCAGCGCTTTGGCGAGCGAGCGTAGCGAGCGTGCCGCGGCAGCGGTCGCCAAAGCGCCTAATTACTATAAATAAAAACTATTACTGTCATCTTCATCATGTTATAAATAAAAACTATTTCTGTCATAAAACTACTATTGTCATCTTACTTGAATTTTGAAATTAAATATACGGAGCACACCGACTCGGATAGGTTAGGTTAATGTAAGAACATGATTACGCGCAGCGCTTTGGCGAGCGAGCGTAGCGAGCGTGCCGCGGCAGCGGTCGCCAAAGCGCCTAATTACTATAAATAAAAAAAACCTGATATATCTTAATCATAAGTGTTTTTATTACAACATTATTAACTAAAGAGTAATTTCTAAGAAGAAATATAATAATAGAATAGAAAATATAATTACATTATGAGTTAACTCCGTTTCAAAAAGAAGATCGCCAGAACACAAGTCAAAAACCATTTATAATTTCACAAAGAGTTTGATTGGGGTAGTTCATAAAAAGTTTTGTTAAAGTTGCCGTTATTAATACAAAAATTATGATAAATGTCTGTTATAAAGTAAGCTATTCTGAACAACGATATTATGAGTTGAAATATGTTCTTAGTAACAATAATTATGAACTAAAGCAATATGATCATTAAATGTTATGAAGAAAAAAATTATGATTTTAAACTGTTCTTGGTAGTAACAGTATTAATAAAAAAATTATGATCATTAACTATTATGAGCTCCGATGGTAGTAATAAAAATGTCTGAATAAAAAAAGTATGATAAATAAAATTATGAAGAGTGATTATTATGAACACAAATCGGTAGTAAGACAAAGAATATGACTTAAAATTTTATGTGAGCCAATATGGACCCAATGAAACCACTAGAGTCTTAAATATATTAAATATTTTAGATTTAACACATTTTAATTGTATTAAATTTGCTTTTTTTAACGATATCTAAAATCTCAGTATAGTATAGATATTAAGAGCTCAATCCCGGGATCCCGGGATTGAGCTCTTAATATCGATATCGTCCCGAGATTGAAAACCTTCTGATATTGCATGCCCTAGTCGTTAGCGTTGTAATTCCTCTTAATAAGTATTGAAAGGCGTTGCCCACACTCCAGCCCCTGACTTAGCAACTAGGCTTGTACTATGGGACTTGTTCCACTGCTGTCTTCCTTCTTCTAGATAAGCGTGCTACATCACTTACTATCAGGTGAAATAGTGGTCACACACACAAAAAGTTTTTTTAATTATTACCTAAAGAGCGGAAGTATGAAAGTTTGTACGGAACTTCGATGGAAAAGCCCATCGACTTGTGGCTGGTAAATAATAAATTCAGAAGTTACTAACTCTTGCTTTAATCTTGAAAGTTTAGGTTCACCTCACGACCTTGACGATCCTTGACTTTTAACACCCAATAAATACATTGGCAGAACTTTGAACATAGCTCAATTTAAACTATTATACGTACAGAAAAGTTAATAAATAATTAGCCCGTTGATTTGTGCCACTGTAGGGCAAAGGCCTCTTAGGCAGTAAGGCCTAAACAATTGCTAATTATACGATAACAATACATTAATTTTGATATTTAAAGCCTAACAAACCTGTATTGAACTAAAATCAGTTTGTCTACAAAGTCTTATTAGTATAAGTAAATTATTGACTGACAAATGCTATTTATTTGTAAAATTTAGAAGGGAGTTTGTTTTTTTCTATAGATTTTTTTTCAGGAATCGTGTTATATCATATATGACCTAGTAAATATCCTCAATTTTAATATGTACCTATTGTTTTCGACACTGTTGTTCCAATTAATTTTTTGCAGAGGCTTAATGAATAAGTATTTTGAATTTGAAATTGATTATCTAATATATAAAATTTCCATGTCACAATGTTAGTTACCGTACTCCTCCGAAACGGCGCGACCGATTTTTACCAAATTTTATATGCGTATTCAGTAGGTCTGAGAATCGGCTACTATCTATAATTTATAAAGCAAAACAACGTTTGCCGGGTCAGCTAGTATGTCTATAATAAATACCTTAGCAATAGATATGGTCTGTTGTTCCATGGCCTCGTGAATGGCCACTTGGTCGGTAAGGTCCATCTTGTCAAACTCGTCGATACAACAGACACCATTGTCTGCCAACATCAGAGCACCCGCTTCTATCACGAAATCGAACGACTCTTCATCCTGTAAACATTATTTCTTAGTGTTAAGCCTCACTTAGGAAATACTGCCTTTTTCTTAAAATGATTTTAAATAGTACCCGGCGTTATTCGAACCCGTGACTATTTGCTATCCAAACCAACCCGTTTGACCGCTTCCCCACGGGCAGCCCCCGTAAAGTTTTGAAAGCATTTTTGCAAAAAAGCAGAATCTTCATCCTGTTATAAAAGAGCACACACATTGTTGCAAAGATTTCATACTTTAGTTGCAGGACCTACACAAACAAACAATTACATTAAATGCAAAATGGTTAAAGAAACTATTATATACGCACTTTGACTGGGAAAATACGGGAGCACACGTTGCTGCGTAGAGATAATCACCAGACTGGATTTTCCATCAACTACCCACATTTAGGGACATAACATGCCTTTCCCTCGGGATAGTTCACACACTATTAGGCTATTATTGTCTATAATTACTATTAAAACTAAATCACTAGTCCTTGCTATTGTCTATCATATTATTTACACTTATCACTATGGGTTTTTTATGGGGCACATGGGTGATTATTCCTCATCAGAATGTTCCGTGTCTAGGAACAATTCTCCCTCTGATTCTGTACTATCCTGTCTGCTGGATCTTACTTTTTTGCTTGTAGATGTAGGAGGTGACATTGATAATCCTCTCTTATTTCTCATTATCTCTCCAGATCTACTTGGTAAGACTAGGTCTTGTGGGCCTGTCACTCCAATAATGTTAGCCCATTTGCGTGGTGATGGAATTGTGACCATATCATGCTCATTATTTTTCTCTTCGGTTTCTTTTTTACTCTCTGGTGACCGTTCCACCTCGACAACTCCAGCACCTGCCGCATGCATTTGGTTGATGTGTCTGATTAACAACCTTCCATTCCATTCCACCAAGTATCTGCACACCCCCACACGTTTCTCTACTACACCCTGTAACCAACGGGGTCCCTTCCCGTAGTTTCTGAAGTACACAGTCTCTCCTATTTTGAAAGACCGAATCTTTACATTCTCATTCTTTATCATCTCTTTTCTATTACTATAATATGACAATGGGTTTAGCCCATCAAATTTAGTTCTGAAACACCGGTTATTTAAAAGTTCTGCTGGAGTCTTGTCATTGACTGTGTTTGGTGTGGACCGTAGTCCATACAACATGTTGGGTAACCGTATATGCCAGGGTTCCATTGAACGTTTCTTTAATTTATTCTTTACTGTCTGTACTGTTCGTTCAGCCTGGCCGTTTGAAGCTGGATGGTATGGTGCTACTAGAATCTGTCTTATGGCAAGTTCTTCTAGATATCTTCTGAATTCCTCTGATACAAAGCTTTTTCCATTATCACTCACTATAGAGTCAGGTAACCCCTGTTCTGCAAATATATCACGAAGAGTTCTAATTAATGTTGCACTGCTCATATCACTAACAATCTTAACCTCAGGCCATTTTGAGTATGAGTCTATGAGAATTAAAAAAGTTTTCCCATAAAATGGACCAGCATAATCTATGTGCAGCCTTGACCATGCTCTGTCTGGCTTAATCCAGTTATGAGTAACCTGTGCTGGCATGTTCCTATGCTCGGCACAAATGCTGCAATCTTTCACTACTTCTTCTATTTTCTTATCCATGGAAGGCCACCAAAAATAGCTCCGAGCTAAAGCTTTGGTAATCACTATTCCATCATGATTCCTGTGTAGTTCTTCTAAAATGTATGATCTCATTACCTCGGGTATAACAACCCTACTGCCCCATAATATGCAATTATTGTGAACAGACAGCTCATCTCTTTTTCTCCAGAATACTTGGTAACTTTTATCTACCTTAGATGGCCACCCGTTCCTGATCCAATACACAATTTTGCATAATGTCTGATCCTTTCTGGTTTGTTTTGCTACTTCCTCAGCAGTAAAATCTAGTTCAACTGGTGTTTCTTCTATTAACAGAACTCCTACATACTCTTCTTCTATTTTATTGTCTGCTGGTAACTTAGCAGGCCAGCGACTTAATGCATCTGCATTTCCTAACTTCTTGCCTTCTACATATTGGATTTCATAATCGTAGGAATTCAGTAACAAAGCCCACCGCAGCATTCTTGGTGATATAATATTAGGTATAGGCTTCCCTGGTCCCAACAAACCTAACAATGGACGGTGATCAGTCTTTATGATCACTTTCCGTCCACTAATGAATTGATGAAATTTTTTTAAACCAAATATTATTGCAGCTGCTTCTTTGTCAATTTGTCCATAATTCCTCTCATGAGTGTTCATAGTCCTAGATGCAAACATTATAGGCCTTACTGTTCCATCAACCATTTCGTGTTCCAAAACCGCTCCCAAACCATATTCAGAAGCATCACATGACATTATCAACTTCTTTTGCCCATCATAATGCACCAAAGTATCATCACTAGAAAGCATTCCTTTTAACTTTACCAAGGCTTCTTGACAACTTTTAGTCCATTTCCAATTTGAACCTTTTTCCAACAGCCGATACAATGGCTCGGCTACTGAGGCTTTGTGAGGCAAAAATCTATCATAGAAGTTTAAAAGACCCAAGAAAGCTTGAAGCTCCTTCACATTTCTGGGTGCAGGTGTCTTTTCAATAGCTTCTACTTTATCTTTTGTTGGGTGTATCCCTGTAGCGTCAATAACAAAACCCAGAAATTGCACTTTTGGTACACCAAACATACATTTAGTCTTGTTCACTCTGAGACCAGCCACCTGTAGCTTTTGTAATACCATTTCCAACCTTTCATTGTGCAACTGTAAATCACTCCCACATAAAACTATATCATCCAACAGCACTGCGGTTCCTGGGATCCCGGCAAGCAAGGAACTCATTAATCTCTGGAAAATTCCAGGACAAGCTTTTACACCAAATGCCAATCTTTTTACTTTATATAAACCTTTCGGAGTGTTTAATGTAAGTAGCTTAGAGGTCTCTTCGTCAACCAATACCTGTGTATACGCTTGCTCTAAATCAATTTTTGAAAATGTCACCCCTCCTTGTAATTCTACAAAAGCTTCATTTAATGTAGGTAGAGGGTAAGTGTCAGTATTTGTTGCTTCATTTACTGTGGACCTATAATCACCACACAACCTTACTTTGCCATTCGGTTTTGGCACCACTACTATAGGTGTAGCCCATTCTGAGTGTGTTGTCGGTTCAAGGACACCTTCAGTAACCAACCGGTCAATCTCTTTGAACACTTCTTTCCTCCTAGCGAATGCCACAGGCCTACTTTTCAGAAATTTTGGAACTGCCCCTTCCCTTGGTGTAATCTTTACTATTGGACCTTTATATTTCCCTAACCCGGGTTCAAAAACTTGTTTGTATTTACTGAGCACATGGGCTATCTCACCATGTCCCTGCACAACTGTCTTAACCTGATGTATGCCGAGTATGCTGATTCCCAGCTCCGAGAACCAGTTACGACCAATCAAACTGCTTCCTGCTCCTTTTGTTATTAATATCTTCAAAAGTTTTTTAATATCCTTATAATTTACCTCAACTGGAACTTGTCCCAACAATTTCAACTTGCCATCTGTGTAAGACCGTAAACCTATATTGGTTGTTTCCAAAAGAGGTAATTTGCCCTTCCATATGAGTCTGGCTGTGTTCTCATTGATTATCGTATATGGACACCCTGAATCCACTTCCATCAGTAGTTCTGCTCCATTCAGCAACACTTTTATTTGGAATGGGTCCACCTTCTCTTGTCTAATACTATTTAGACCTACCTCATACAGTCCATTGCATTGAAAATTGTGCTTTGTATCCTTCGCTTTCATCATACATGCCGCTTCAATATGACCTACTCGACCACAACGCCGGCACTTACTCCAACGAAATCTGCACTCCTCTCCATGTTGTCTTCCACAACGGAAACAGTTAGTCATGTGTCCCTCCTTTCCTCTCCTTTGTGACTTGTCAATAACCTTATTAATGTCCATAGGCACTTCCAACTCCTGCGCCGAAGGTATGGCAGCGGTGCCGGTGGCGTGTGGTCCCGCCTGCATAATTAAATCAACATCTAACCCTGCTGTTTCATGTGACAGGGCCATAGAAGAAGCTTGTTCAAATGTTAATGCACTTTGTTGTAGAAGTTTCTTTTGCACTTCCTTATCTTTAATTCCACATACCAATCTGTCCCTCAGTGTCCGATCCAAATCAGTGAAATTGCAATGAATACTCAATTTCCGCAGTTGAGCCACATAATCTCTAATTTTCTCGGCATTCTCTTGATTTCTCGAGTGAAATTTAAATGACTCCACAATTTCATTAGGTTTTGGATGGAAATGAGCGTTCAAAATGGCTACCACACCCGAAAACGTCACCTCAGCAATTTTATTTGGAGAAATCAATGATATGATTAAATCATACAACTCGCCACCACAAACAGCAAGGAAATTAGCCTTTTTCTTGGAATCTTCCACTATTTCACTTGCTTCTAAGCAATATGAGAATCTTTCGACGTAATTTCGCCAACACCCATGTGCCACATCAAACTCGTTAAATTTAATACCCATAGCTTTTTTTTTCACTTTCTATCACAATTTTCACAAATCACCAACACTTTTCCACGATTTTCACTCGTCGCCACTATTATATACGCACTTTGACTGGGAAAATACGGGAGCACACGTTGCTGCGTAGAGATAATCACCAGACTGGATTTTCCATCAACTACCCACATTTAGGGACATAACAGAAACCATGAATTTTAATAACTCTCATGTACTAAGAGGAAGGATTGACGTAAAAATCTTCAAAATTGGTCTATCGGTCACATATGAACAACCAAAGTTACATACATTATACATAGACTGATATATAAATACATTGTAACCCTTCTTTGCGTCGCGCAGTCGGCAGTAGGGTAAAAGAGAAAAAAGCAAGCTAGGTAGCCCACCATTGCTTTTCAGTAGAGACAATACAACAACTCAACTGCATTTAGCGCGCAATGTCAGTGAACTAATTACACGGGGCTTGGCGACATCTAGACCGTTAAACTTCATCTCAAATGACACTTTTCATTCGATTCTATATTCTGGGGCTAGTATGTAGCTAGTCTACCTTAACAACAGCCGCGGTGAGACCGGCGGCCGAGGACGCCTTCCCGCTAGTGTAGACGGCACGCGGCGTCATCTCCGAGACTTGCTGTAGTAACTGAGACTTGGCCGTACTTGGGTCGCCTACTATGCAGACGTTGATATCGCCACGGAGAGTTGTCCCTGGGGTATATAAATAAATAAATATTGCACGGTGTTACACAGCGCAATCTAGCCCCAAACTAAACACTAAAACGTAGTAAACCTCCTCCAACGTTATTCCACTTTTATTAATAAGGCTATAGGTGCGTGCGTGGTACTAGACAACGGATATAATATATAATATCAAGTCATTTTTTTTGTAAATATATATAATACTAGCTGACCCGGCAAACGTTGTTTTGCCTTATAAATTATAGATAGTAGCCGATTCTAAGACCTACTGAATACGTATACAAAATTTCATAAAAATCGGTCAAGCCGTTTCGGAGGAGTACGGTAACTAACACTGTGACATGGAAATTTTATATATTAGATATGATACATAGAAAATACCCAGACCAGAAACCAATAATTATTTTTAAGCCTTAAAACTTGCACCCGGCGGGAATCGAACCCGCAACCTTCTGTATTGTAGTCAGGGCTTAGCCCGCCGCGCCAGAGGCCGTTAAATAAAATCGTCTATATCTGTCTTCTATTTTTAAAGAAAGTTGTGTTAGTTACACTATTTATAACTCAAGAACTGCTGAACCGATTTGGCTGAAAATTGATGAGGTAGCTTAGACCCAGGAAATGGATATAGGACTTACTTTTTTTTCCTCTAAGGCGGAACATAGTTCGCCGGGTCAGCTAGTAAATAATAAATATTAAACAAATTCTGTGTACATCATACAGCGTTTCACTAAATACAATTTTTCCTTCATCTTATCCTTACTTCCTTACTAATAAATAATATAAATGCGTAAGTAACTGTCTGTCTGTCATGTTTTCACGCCTAAACCGCGAAACCGTTGATTTTGATCAATTTTGATACCTATAGAGTAGGGGTTCCCTGAGTAGGGGTTCCCTAACTAGGGGGCGCACCCCTAGGGGGGGCGCAGAGATATTTTAAGGGGGGCGCGGGCCACCTGTGCAGTTAATACCTGAGATCGCTGAGAGAATGCATTCCAGACGGCTTGATACGACCAATGAAATTATTTGAAATTGACACCTGTTAAGAACATAATATTGTTTCCTTAGTCGGCCATTGATATCAGCCTCTAGACTGGCCCCGCGGTCACCTCAGGGGCGCTATCAAAGGTATTTGGTACAACTTACCAAATACTTACCTATTGTATGACTGAATAAATTTAATGAGGAATAAAAATACTTTTTGAACACTTTTTTATCCTGACCTGATAATTTGGACTGGAGGACGGGGGGGGGCGCGGATTTTTTTTTATGGTCGAAAGGGGGCGCGACTCAAATAAGTTAGGGAACCCCTGCTATAGAGATTGATGAGACTTTGGAGAAGGACAAAGGCTACTTTTGATCCCGACTTTCCCGGGGGATCGGGACACACGCAGGTGAAACTGCGGGGCGAGCTAGTGTAAGATACGGAGTTGCTTACCTTCAATAGTAGTCTTGGCCACACCGCCAAACAACATGAGCAGTATTCCGCGCTTCACTTCGTTGTTACCGTGTATGCTCGGGAACAGGCTCGCGATCAGATTGTTGTACAGATTGCGGTCGCGTGACATCTCGTACACCTGTAATATAATCATCATCATCATCTCACCGCACCCACATATAAATGTAAATGGAAAATTACGCCTCTAAGAAAATAGAAAATTACACCTATACTGTAATTTTCTATTTACATGGAAATTATTACAATATAAGATGACACATTCCAAATATGTCAACGTTATTTCTTATTATAGCGTTTACCACTCTTGTACCTAATGTTTGTTTTTTGGAAAAAATACTTTCCAAAGCTGTCAGGACTCGAACCCGACTACTGGTATTCCGTTTCAAGGCAATAGCTCCTACGCCACGGGTAAGGCTTCCCCGCCAAGCCGAAATTTAGAAAGCATTTCCTCGTGTTCTTGTGAGTAAGGCCTTGTAGTGACATCTACCAAGAAAAAGTTGCTGTGACATACGGACAGACAGACAGACAGGCATGACGAATCCATAACGGTTCCGTTTTTTGCCATTTGGCTGCGGAACCCTAAAACCAGCAAAATACTGTCGGGGTAATGATATGGACTCATAAATATTGCATTTTTAATATTACCGTGTCCCATTCTTTGTCCGTCATCTGTTTCCTCATATCCTCAGTGGTTAGATCGTCGGTCGCGAGCTCGGCTATACCGAACCTACGCGATATGGCTTGCACGCTGCAGGCGAGGAACGCTGTCCTGTCAACAGAGATGTTTTCATGTTGTAGGAATATAAATTAATTTCAAACTCGGGTAAGTAAGCCAATTCTTTTTTTATCTGTTTTAGATTCAGATAGTTTATTTGTCAAAAATACCGTACAGCGGATCCTAATATTACTACAAGTTATTCTATTATTTTTACCTATTTACTTTAAGATGTGTTACATCAACCCAGTACTTTTAAATCGACATAGACTGCCAAATTCATTACCCTTCCTTTGGCTTTCCCATAGTCGGGTAAAAAGAAGCCTAAGTTGGAAAACCATCCTTGGCTTCCAGTAACGACAATAAACCGAGTTAATTTCGTCACTTACTTGTAATGCAGCTCTCTAACGCCCAACGCCTTCAATCCCTTGATGCCTTCCATCTGGCCCTCGTTGGCCTGCCTTGTGCGGGTCGTCAACTCGGCCTTGGCTCCCGGTAGTGAAAGTGAACCGACATCGGGTACCACTATTAGTGTACCTGTAAAGTCGTAGCGATCTCCTGCCTGGAATCAATACATTCAGCTGTCAAAAAGTAGATATTTAATTGTAGTTGTTTCATTTTGGGAATTGCGTTGATGCAGTGTGCAATAGACCTGCAGTATTTATTTATTTGATGTCATCAACATAATTACATCTGCAAAAAACGACAGGTTTTGATATGGTTTTCATTTGGTGAAATTATTCCAGATTCTAAATTCCACTATTGTGTAAAATAATGAGTATCAGTTGCTGGATTATAATGTTCTTTTAAAGGAATCAAAATCATACCTGCCAAGACTCCACAGCTTCAGCTCTCACTCAATATAATCTCAAGAGACCTCAATATACAGATAATTTTATAAGAATTTTATTGAAATTAAAGACATTTTTCGGTTTGAATCGCGTGGTTTTTATTACTTTTAGCATTGTTAGAACGCTCAACGTTTCGAGACCTTTCCAGGTCTCTTCTTCAGGATAGACAGTCTGACAGACAGTAGGATGTCTATCCTGAAGAAGAGACCTGGAAAGGTCTCGAAACGTTGAGCGTTGTAACAATGCTAAAAGTAATAAAAACCACGCGATTCAAACCGAAAAATGTCTTTCATTTCAATACAACATCGCGAAAACAGAAGAAGAATTTAGGAATTTTATTACTAAAATGGGAATGGGTCGCTAGATTACAATGATTATTTGAAAGATTCAAAATCTTACCTGCACAGACTCGACAGCCTCAGCTCTCAGTATAATCTCAAGAGACCTCGGTATACAGCCCCTCGGGAGCTCCGCCTGTGTTTCTTGTACACGGATCTTTTGGAAGTCAACAAAGACAGACTTATCTGCATCGAGCATGAAACGGCGACGATTGGCACACACTGGGTTCCGGCAGATCGTTGGTATTGTGTACTAAAATGACAATAAAATTATGATTGACTATTTATTCATTAAAACAATAATTTGATGTCGCCTCCTGCTCATGGACGCCGCTAAACGCACAGCAATCTCTTCAGTTTATTTACAGTCGTATTTTAATTCGACCTCACAGCACTCCAGTCAATCCACCAACAAACCTGCTTATTTCAAGCGGCAACTCTACTTAGTTTTGAAATAAGGCTGACTGTAAGATGCCCTTCTTTATTTTTAATGTTTGCCAAATTAACTAAAGATACAACATTCTCAACATGATATACAAACTAGATTAAATACAAATTTCTTTTAATTTTTGTATGTTGCTCAAGACTATTTTATTTAGAAAATTTATTTTCAAGGAAAAATAGCATTCAAAAATTTTCACTTGCGGCGAGGCTTGAACTTGCGTCTTTTCGCGGCCCAAAGACGCGAGTTCAAGCCTCGCCGCCGAAAAGCCCGGCGAAACTAAACTAAACTAAGCCTCGCTGGAAGTGAAAATTTTTGAATGCTATTTTTGCTTGAAAATAAATTTTCTAGATTAAATACTCCATAATTGTGAACTATTCATAAAACTACTATGCTTCTACTACTAGCTACAAAAAATCATGCTAAGGTATGGATGCAAAAAAGCCATGGTAATTTGGAAACATGTTAAGTTCAAAATACATTACAAAATACAAAATACGTTCAATCATGACACTTACACTTTCCATAGAACAGACCAAACTTACAGCACACATGCACGAATTTAAATTTCTGCTGTAGGGCCTGTAGGTGTGGTCTGTTTTAGGTAAAATGTCAGTGTAAGTTTCATTGTGTAATTTAAGCTTTAGCAACACTTTAAAGTTAATCATCAGCATAAATAAGGCTAAAAAATGGGCGGTAATAAATGTCTAAAAAGACACTGTTACATAAACCTTACCTTGAACTGTTGTTCCACATTTTTGATAACGGTCTGGCAGTCAAGACACACAAAAGTGCCCAACACGAGCTCTGGGTGCACTGGATGAGTCCTCACAATCTGACCTGAGATTCTGATCAACGTACCAATCTTGGCTGTTGTAAGCTCCCGGACCTATATTTAAATAAACAATCTGTTATTTCAAAGGCCTGTAGTACTACCAACAGAACTACAATTTCACAAATATTTCATAACAAATTCTTTTTAATCAAGAGTAGTATTGGTCTAGTAGTAGACTCCCCACTTTCATTCCGAATTTCGTGGTTTGAATCCCAGCCAAATGCACCGTAATAATAAATTATGTACGCTATTAACGCTTACGCTAAGTACAGAAACACCCAGTGAAACCTAAAACTTTTATGTTCAAATAGATAAACTTTTGTGTATTCAATCTTAACAACATTTATGTCATAGTAGGACTCCTGCCTGCACCCTTCTCTGTAACTGGTTGTACACTAACCTTATGTCTCGTAGGTACATCCACAAATGAAATATAACATTCTTTGCCCTGCAAATCTTTCTTCATACTCGCATCAGCCAAACTCAACACATAATGAAATATAGCCTGGTTTATGAAGGGATATATTCGATAATACTCTTCTATAATAGTGGTAGCGAGATTCTGGTTGTATTTCTCTACATCATCAAAACTGACTTCTAAAGTGCTCAGTTCTGGTTTCAGAAGTTCTTTTGCATGTTTTTCATATTTCAATTCATTGTCTTCTTTGAACCTGTGGGCAGAGATGATATTACATGTAGTACTATAAGACATGGACACATTACAATCTAGTAGCAGGTGTAAGTTTTCACAGTATATAGCACATTATTATGCTGTTAAAGATAGACCAGTCTTTATAGGCATACACCAGTATGTGGGGAGATAGGGCAAGATGATACATAGAGTGAAAGCATTGGTGATCCATATAATTGTAATTGTTTATGGGCTCCTTTCTTACAAATCCACTTCTTCACATTGCTGTGTCCCTGGTGCATGAAGGTTCTGATTATTACTGGAAGAACCAGCCTAACTCTGCGACAAATTTCACAATAAGATTTTTAGATTTTTCTTCTGTTTTCGCGATGTTGTATTGAAATTAAAGACATTTTTCGGTTTGAATCGCGTGGTTTTTATTACTTTTAGCTTTTAAAAACCACGCGATTCAAACCGAAAAATGTCTTTAATTTCAATAAGATTTTTGCCAAATGGAACACTTTTTGCATCACCAATAATAGTGCCAAGTCTAATCTCTGCTACCCAACTATAACTTGTGTAGTATATTGCATGGAAAGGACTACCACCATGTATCAACTGTCATGGATGCTGTGGAAGGCAACATTCGTTGAGCACACATACTAGGAACTGTGAGTGCTTCCAAGAGAGGGTTTTTTTTAATGTTAGGTTCTATGCACTATACCACACGTAGACCGGTCATGACAGTAACCTTTACGGTTTTTCTTTTTAGGGTAATGTACATTCTGCTCTAAGACACCTCAAATAATGCGATAGTGCATTAAAATGACAAAAAATGGTACAGGAGTAATGTTTCCAATTATTTATTCTGATGTAAACAGTTATGGTGATCAGAATCACTCATTGTGAGCCTATAACAAATCACCGACTCGATCTGTTACCACACGATGTTTACGCATGAGGTTATTACAAGATTCGTAAATGAATAAAGCAGTATATTTGATATAAGTAACGAAATAGTACTACTGGTAATGTTTGGACGTCTATTTAGGGGTGTCTAAGCTAATTTTTAAGTTATTTCATTCAATACTTACTCCTCGAGAAAGTCTTGGAACAGTTTTTGGCATCGCACTCCAACTTCGTCTTTCACTTGGTTTTGTGTAGCGTATTTCTCCGCCACATCCATGATTAGTGATCACAAAAAACTATTGTTTCGATTTTTATATAAACTCGTGGTTTATTTACTGTATAAATTGATAAAAAATGCTAAAAAGCAACGCACTTGCAAATTCAAACAATGAACTTCGTATTGAAATAAATTACTATGAGTTCGACAAAGAGACTCGTTTCTCGATTTAAAAAAAGCTAAGTCTATTCCTTTCTTTATTATGTTGTTGAAGAAGGACATAACATATAACTCGAAAGAAAAGAAAACATGTGAGTTTGCTACTCGTAGTACTCAAATGGCAGTTGACATTTATCTGACATTTTGGCGGGAGTTTTTTTACGTTCCGTTTCACGCGCAACCTTCTATAACGCTTGTTTTTTTTATATAATTCTGGCTTCGCAAGACTTGTACATATAACAGGTATCAAATTGCACATTTCGTTTAAAAATCCACAAATCCGGATTAAAACAATAGACCGTTCACACGTTGCGGATTATCGACCCGATACAAAACAAATGAAAGTGGAATCTACACGTGATTTTGGCCAACTTTGCTTCAAAAACAGGAATAACAGCCGTATTCACAAACAACCCCATGCGTAGGTTTGTCATATGTTAGGATCAACGACGGCGAAATGAACCAAAAGCCGAATTCACATAGGATGGTTTGTGAATATTGGCTGTAAATGTGTTAGAAATATATTACACTTAGCGCACTCGCCCGGCAAGCAAGCGGGTAAATATTTTTAATATTATGTATTTCTCCTTGTAAAATATTTTTCGTAAAAATATTATGCCTTGAGCAATAAAAACATAAGAAATATGTAAGTGTGGTGTTTAATTTGTCCAGTTTGAGCATTTTGGAACGAAGTTCCTTATTATTTTGTATCGTGGTTTGAGCTAAGTCAGGCAGGCGGAAATGGCGAAACGTTCAGTCCAGTTCCACACAATAAAATTTCATTCAGAAAAGTAACGTTTTATTATACTTATTTCTAACATACAACATAAAAACTAACATCTCTCAAACACCTTGTACAAATCATTCAAGCTAGCTATCTGCAAGATGGCGCCATTACTAACAAAACTCGTTGGCGGTAAGAAATTTCGTCGGATGGCGGGGAAAACAATATGTTCTTGCTTCCAAAACTCTGATATTTCTACATCTTGAGTGGTACCAGGGTTAGGTTGAGAGTAGAACACCGCGGTTTGGCGCGAAAATGAATCGAAACATTCTTTCTCTGAATCCCAGTTGACTTCCGTTACTAATTTCACGAGGTAGGTTGGTAATACGCCCATGAATGGTGTGTGGCCGTCTGTGAATATTAAAAAAAACACGATGTTCAAATTTTGATCCATCTTTTTAGGGTACAGTACACAAAGGGTAAAAACGGGATCCTATTACTGTGACTTCGCAGTCTGTCTGTCATGAACCGGGTAATATAAAAAAACAAATATTTAAGAGGGGCTCCCATACAACAAACGTGGTTTAGGTACATAAAACGCAGCAATATCGCGATGTATTTTTACTACTAGCCCAATCCTTAGCCACATAACAATGGCCCAATTATGTGGCTACGGAAAACGCCCAGCGAAACTTACAACCTTTTCACATGCTAAAAACATAATTGACGACCTCTGTGGCGCGTCGTGCGAAAGCGCGACTGCAATGAAGGAGGTTGCGGGTTCGATTCCCGCCGGGTGCAAGTATTTATGCTTATAAAATAAATATTTGTGTCTGGTCTGGGTGTCCCTCTATGTATAATATGTATGTATTTACAAAAGTAAAATAAATATAAGTATTATATCCGTTGTCTAGTCACCGTAACACAAGCTTAGTCGCTTACCACGGGGCTAGATGGCGTTGTGTGTTGTTCACAGAATTTATTTATTTATAATTCAGTAACTTTTTACCTAAAAGTAAAGGCAAAGCTTGCAATTCGCCGTCACCGTTAACTTCCATTGAGAAATATTCAAGTAACATCGCACGTTTGCTGGTTAGTAACTCTGTCATTTGTTTGGCCATTTCTCTCATATCACCTTAAAACAAAAAGTAAAACATGTTTTAGGATTCCATACACAAAGGGTAAAAACGGGACTCTATCATTAAGACTCCACATTGTTTGTCCGTATGTCAACAGGCTGTACCTTATGAACCTGATAGCCAGACAGTTGAAATTTTCACAGATGATGTATTTCTGTTGCTGCTATAACAACAAATCTATATATATTAAATCCTGACAGACCCATTTATCAACACAGAGACATGACGTTTTGAGAGTGTGTTCTTTGTGGTGTGTATTTATCCACTAAGAAAGGGATTTTGGAAAATCCCGCGGGTCGAGTCTTATTTAAGTCTCATACAACAAACATGATTTTTTTTCAGATGACCCGCCCTGATCCCCCCCCCCCCCCCCTTCCTTGCCTAGGAAAGGTCACGAGTTATCCTGTCTATCTACAGTAGTTTTATTTTACCTAATTCTGGATCCCATTCAGTCTCCTGCATACTCAATCCCAATACAAACAGCTCTTCAAGCGGCAGGGAGTTAGATAACTTTATCAGTCCTAAGTTTTGGAAGTCGTATAGTATGGTTTCGTAGAATAACTCTTCTCTGCGAATAAAAAATATTTATCATGAATTGGACATGAGAAATCGAAAGTGGTCCATTCAACATGACGACCACTTTGTATCTAATTAAATATTTTCGAAACGAAGGTACCAAATAATATGGACAAAGGTAAGTAATAATAAGCGTAGGTTGGTGTAAATCCATTGCGTGGTCCGGCCAGCCTGACCGAAGCCGACACCTGATCTACACTAATATTATAAAGAGGAAAGATTTGTATTTTTGTGTGTACGTGTGTCGTATGTTTGTAATGAATAAACTCAAAAACTACTGGACCGATTTCGAAAATTCTTTCACCATTAGAAAGATACATTCACCCTCAGTAACATAAGCTACTTTTAATCCCGATATTCCCACGGGATCGGGACTTATGCGGGTAAAACCGCGGGAATTAATATTTAATTTAAAAGAAAAACTCACGCTAATCTAGTTGTGTTGCACAAATACAACTTCGTAGAGTGTTGTATGAGAGATCTGTTGGAATCAATGCAAGCGATAAATATCAAATTAGCCAATATCTCCCTCAAATTCATGTTGCACTGCTTTTCGATGTCAAATCTAAAACGAAAAGTTAAGGAGATAAATTTATGAAAAACGGGAATGAATACCAATATTTTGAAGGGAAATGGACATATGCCACCATAATCGCTGGGCAATGTCTAGTTTTTTCTTCCCATTTTCTTCTCATCCGAGCGATGTTCCCGGTTCCATCCCTCTCGGGAGCCCGTGGGCCACTAATACCCTTTTATTTTTGGGACGACGCATCATCTTCTGCAAATAGATTTGGCAATCTTTTTACGGTCGGCCGCCTGGCTGACACCAGCCTTCAGGATCAAGCAGTTTATCCGCAGCCGCGTGGGAGGACTAAAGAGTTAGATTTAGTTAGTCTCCCTCAGATCCCTTAGTCGCCTTTCACGACTCCCACAGGAAAAGATGGGGTAACCCTAGTCTATGCTGGGGCAACTCGACATATGGCGTATTGGACAAATAAATTCAAGATTGACTGCAGTGATATTGAGACGATGTTGAAATGATATTTTGGATAATTTCGTTAAGAGAATAGGCCATAGTTCATTGAATTTGACGACCTCGGTGGCGCGTCGTGCGAAAGCGCGACTGCAATGCAGGAGGTTGCGGGTTCGATTCCCGCCGGGTGCAAGTATTTATGCTTAAAAAAATAAATATTTGTGTCTGGTCTGGGTGTCCCTCTATGTATAATATGTATGTATTTACAAAAGAAAAATAAATATAAGTATTATATCCGTTGTCTAGTCACCGTAACACAAGCTTAGTCGCTTACCACGGGGCTAGATGGCGCTGTGTGTTGTTCGGAGAAATTATTTGTTTTATTTTTTATTTTTTAATTCTTTACTTACCTCAGTTGCTTCACGCTAGTTAATTTAGTCTCAACTCTTTCATTATGAAACTTCCTCGTCTTAAATGATTCCTTTGGATCTATATAACTTATGTTTGAGTCCGTATTTGTTTTCCATCTGTCTGTATTTCTAGTTTTTGATTCTTTCGGTTCATTCACTATAGATACGTTTAAGTCTTTGTCTGTCCGACTGATCACTATTTCAGGTATTTTATCAGTAGCTCCATCTCTTTCAGTTTGTACTCTGTGTATCGCTTCAGGAATTTCTTCAGTTTCCATAGCGTCAGTCATTTCAGTATCTTTATCAGTCTTATCGTCAGTTGTGTCTTCAATGTTTCCATCAGTTTGTACTTTTTGTTTATATATGTTTGGGAAGAATTTATCAATCTTTTGGACGTCAGAATTGACTCTGACCATACTATGTGCGTATACTTTAGCTCCCTCGGTTGTTTTTTTGACAATTTCTTCTATATTTGTCGCACCTGGTAGCCTAGCCTAAAATAAAGTTATATATTTTGAAACCAGCTGCGCCTCGCAGTTTTACCCGTGTAAGTCCCAATCCCGCGGTAGTATCGGGATAAAAAGTAGCATATGTGTTTATCCAGATGTTTAGCTATGTTCGTACAAAGTTTCATCGCAATCGGTTCAGTAGTTTTGGCGTGAAAGAGTAACAAACATGCTCGTTTACTTACTTACTTTTACCTACTTACTTACATACATACTTTGACATTTATATTTTTTATAATTTCATCTAGCTTTTGAAGGACTAGACTTGTGTTTTAGTAGTCAAACAATAGATAGAGCATACTTATTTATTATACGTATGTATGTACTTTTCAGAGCGCTAACTTTTCCTCTATATTTTATATATTATGAAAATTAGCGTAAATGATATAACATCTTCTTGAGAAGTTGACATCAAAACAATAAAATTATATATTTTCAACAAATAACAAACCTATAACATTTTTATTACACGCGATAGATGAGCGTTTGACAACCTTCTCGCCTGATGGTAAGTGATGATATGGTCTAAGATATAGCACGCTCGTCTAGAAGACGGCAGTGGAACAAGACCAGACTACTACCGTCCCGTCTTCCTTAGTGGCTGCACTGCCAACACATCAGGCAGTAGATCTTCTCTTTTTTCACCAACTACTTATAATCTCTATCGACTTGTATATCTCTTATTGTTCTTTATGTGGCACGCAAATAGAAATAGTTATAGTTTTGCTCTTTATACCTTTTATTATTACTACTTATTTTATAATCTTCTATAATTTTTCCAAAATTTATATTTGATATAATTATATTGTATTTACTACCTCCATAATTTAAACTAACACATTATTGTAAGGTCCATCAGGGAATGGCACTGACGCCCTTAATACAGATTATTTATTGTAATCTAGCTAGGGCTCAGTCTCAACTTGTTAAATTCAACTTACCAGCCTTACGTAACTTTAAAATCTTATGTCTTTTAATACCTACTTCTCACATCATGTATGTATGATAATATTAAGATATTATTATTATGTATTTACGTCTAAGTTTTTGGCAAAATAAAGATTTATTATTATTATTATTGTTTGTACTGTCTCCGTTTCACGGGGCTATGGAGCCCCGGACCTTTGGAAGGCGTGCGTGGGGCCGAAGCCAACACGTAGAGGCCCGTTTCAGTTACAATTTTAATCGCAAAGTATGAAATGGACACCAAACCGGCGATTATCCCTGTTCACACTATAAAATGCAACCAAGGACAACCCCCGGTTTGGATAGAACTATTATGTAAACTACGGATGAAAACTACTTGGGCTATGGCAATGGGTTGGTAGTGGATTGGATACTGGGGGGAACTAAGGGGACTATGGCGCCTGCCGTAACATTGTTCAACAAACAAGTAAAAATGGCAGACGGAGACTCGCCAACTCACAAACTGGGCCACCCTAAATGAAGCCGAGCAAATTACAGCCAGGGGGCAACAGGGGCGTGAGTGGCTGAAGGATGGAGAGGCCTCTCTGGATTTTATACTCAGGTCACGGGCTCCCTGAGGGTCCAGCCTACCTGGCCCACTCACCACTTACGATTGGCATCCATCCTACGAGCAGAGTGGGAGCTCTGCTCTCGCGACTCCACTCCGACCAGCCGGTGCGCGGCAAGCCAGAGGCGGGGGACCGCTTCCTCGTCAGTGTTCACTCCGACCAGCCAACTAAGGCAAGCCGGAGGTGAGGAACGGTGGTTTCCCCCTGGAGCACTCGGGTAGCCGCGGGGTCGCTACTCCCCGACACCTCGCCTCAAGGTGCCCTGCGGGCTTATTATTATTATTGTTTGTAACGTTTCCGTTTCACGGGGCTATGGAGCCCCGGACCTTTGGAAGGCGTGCGTGGGGCCGAAGCCAACACGTAGAGGCCCGTTTTAGTTACAATTTTAATGGCAAAGTATGAAATGGACACCAAACCGGCGATTATCCCTGTCCACACTATAAAATGCAACCAAGGACAACCCCCGGTTTGGATAGAACTATTATGTAAACTACGGATGAAAACTACTTGGGCTATGGCAATGGGTTGGTAGTGGATTGGATACTGGGGGGAACTAAGGGGACTATGGCGCCTGCCGTAACATTGTTCAACAAACAAGTAAAAATGGCAGACGGAGACTCGCCAACTCACAAACTGGGCCACCCTAAATGAAGCCGAGCAAATTACAGCCAGGGGGCAACAGGGGCGTGAGTGGCTGAAGGATGGAGAGGCCTCTCTGGATTTTATACTCAGGTCACGGGCTCCCTGAGGGTCCAGCCTACCTGGCCCACTCACCACTTACGATTGGCATCCATCCTACGAGCAGAGTGGGAGCTCTGCTCTCGCGACTCCACTCCGACCAGCCGGTGCGCGGCAAGCCAGAGGCGGGGGACCGCTTCCTCGTCAGTGTTCACTCCGACCAGCCAACTAAGGCAAGCCGGAGGTGAGGAACGGTGGTTTCCCCCTGGAGCACTCGGGTAGCCGCGGGGTCGCTACTCCCCGACACCTCGCCTCAAGGTGCCCTGCGGGCTTATTATTATTATTGTTTGTAACGTTTCCGTTTCACGGGGCTATGGAGCCCCGGACCTTTGGAAGGCGTGCGTGGGGCCGAAGCCAACACGTAGAGGCCCGTTTTAGTTACAATTTTAATCGCAAAGTATGAAATGGACACCAAACCGGCGATTATCCCTGTTCACACTATAAAATGCAACCAAGGACAACCCCCGGTTTGGATAGAACTATTATGTAAACTACGGATGAAAACTACTTGGGCTATGGCAATGGGTTGGTAGTGGATTGGATACTGGGGGGAACTAAGGGGACTATGGCGCCTGCCGTAACATTGTTCAACAAACAAGTAAAAATGGCAGACGGAGACTCGCCAACTCACAAACTGGGCCACCCTAAATGAAGCCGAGCAAATTACAGCCAGGGGGCAACAGGGGCGTGAGTGGCTGAAGGATGGAGAGGCCTCTCTGGATTTTATACTCAGGTCACGGGCTCCCTGAGGGTCCAGCCTACCTGGCCCACTCACCACTTACGATTGGCATCCATCCTACGAGCAGAGTGGGAGCTCTGCTCTCGCGACTCCACTCCGACCAGCCGGTGCGCGGCAAGCCAGAGGCGGGGGACCGCTTCCTCGTCAGTGTTCACTCCGACCAGCCAACTAAGGCAAGCCGGAGGTGAGGAACGGTGGTTTCCCCCTGGAGCACTCGGGTAGCCGCGGGGTCGCTACTCCCCGACACCTCGCCTCCAGGTGCCCTGCGGGCTTATTATTATTATTATTACATTAGAACACGGACGCGTCCGCATCAAAATATGGGAAATTACAAGCAGAGTTGAACTGCAAAGTTCGCCGGTAGATGTCACTACGAGGTCTTACTCGCTAGAACACGAGGGGTTCGTCCTTAATTTCGGCCTAGCTGGAAGGCTACCCGCGGCGAAGCGGTCAAACGCGTTGGTTCGGATTACCAATATTCGCGGGTTCGAATCCCGCCGGGTATAAACTTATCTTCGTCAAACTAACCTGTGTATACATAACTCTAGTCGAATTACAACTAAGTAATTTACTTTCTATACACGCTTTGATTCTCTCTATAATTTGTTCTTCGTATAGAAACTGTACTTCATGCTTCGTCGGATGTACATTGACGTCCACATTTTTTGGATCTGAAATAAAATATACCTACCTTTTAACGGGAGTTTAATCATAACCAATGTAGGGCGTCGCACTCAGCGATATATTCTAATTACCCGACTGCCGAAAAAGCTCAGCTAAATAAGTACCCACTAGTTTTTAAAGTGTAAAGTAGGCAGGCGGACGGGACTGGGCGGGACCATGTCAATTCGGAATTTATAAGTCCCATCCGCCTGCCTGCTTTATGGTCGCTTCCACCGCGAGCGGAGCGGAGCCATTAATGTTGTCAGTTTAACAACCAACGATCGTTCTCTTTGCGCGATCGAGTCCGAAAGCGCCGTAGGTCTATGAAAATGATCGTTGTATGTTAAATTGACACATTTTTAACTCCGCTCCGCTCGCAGTGGAAAGCCGGCATTAGACTTTAAAAGCTAGTGGGTACTTGTTTAGCTAAGCTTGTTTAATGCTATTAATAGCCTTCTTTTTGCAGTCGGGTTTTTTTTATTTTCAATCTCTTTTGTTTATTTTTCTTAATTTGATTTCTATTCCAATCTAAACTAATATTAGAAAGAGGTAACCGCTGGACCGATTTCAAAAATTCTTTTACCAATAGAAACCTACATTATCAGGGAGTTTCATAGGCTACTTTTGATCCCGATATTCCCACGGGATCGGGACTTATGCGGGTGACACCGTGGGTAGCAGCTAGTTAGGAAATAAAATGTAGGGGCATTGACGCGCCATAGGGGGTACGACGCAAATCGTCCCATTCGCAACTCGTCATTTTCGCAACTTGTCCCATTTGCAACTTGTCCCATTCTCAACTCGTCCCGTTCTCGTCTCGTCCCATTCGCAACTCGTCCTGTCGCGTCTCGTCCCATCGCAACTCGTGCTATTCTCTATTTTTTTTCGCAACTGGTCCCATTTGCTACTTGTACCGTTTGTTGCTCAGATTGGGTATATAACTAACTGAATAATAATAAAAAAATGCTGCAAATCATTAATTTTCTCAAAAAAATACAGTTCTATAACTAGTGAAAAGCATTGACTTTAATCTAAATTATACTAAATTTTCCAAATTTGGTACTTAATAAAAAGCCTCACAAAATTATTTTTAAAAATATAACAAAATTCTGAATACGGACCCGTGCTTACAAAAGATTTTACAAAAAAAAATCAAATTATTTTATTCATAAAAAAAGTATTAAGCCGTTTAATGTTACCTTTGGTTTAGTCCTATTCTTTTAAAAATATATGTAAATCTAAATTACTATAATAATGTCATAATTACACAAACACGTCTAATCAAAAATCAATAAGTGGTTCCACTAACATTTACAAAAAAAAAAGAATATTCAAATTATTTTGTTCATAAAAAAAGTAATAAACCGTTAATTTAAAAAAACAACATTAAAATTCTGAATACGGACCCGTGCTTACACGAGGTTTTACAAAAAAAGAATATTCAAATTCTTTATTCATAAAAAAGTATTAAGCCGTTTAATGTTACTTTTGGTTTAGTCCTAAGTATTCTTTTAAAAATATATATAAATCTAAATTACTATAATAATATCATAATTACACAAACACGTCTAATCAAAAATCAATAAGTGGTTCCACTAACATTTACAAAAAAAATTACTTTTTTTATTCATAAAAAAAGTAATGAACCTTAACTGGTGAATCACCCCCTGGGCTATAGCAAGCATTAATATCCTGGTAATCGTTATCGGGATCAGGAATTGTAAAAAATGGGACGAGCTGCGAATAGGACGAGTTGCGACCGGACGAGTTGCGTATGGGACGAGCTGCGAACGGGACGAGTTGAGAATGGGACGAGCTGCGAATGGGACGAGCTGCGTATGTGTGACGAGTTGCGAATGGGACGATTTGCGTCATACCCGCCATAGGTTTTATGGCATAATCATATTTGCTCTGATGTCTTTATCCAGGGAGGAAACAGTCGACTACGTTAGTATGGACAAAGAGAATGAAAGTAAGGATTATTATAGTATAGATTATTGCTCCAGTTCCACTATTGTTCAATAATAATATATGCGACAATGTAAATCACACGATTACTGCAAAAAAAAGATACAATAAAAAACCCTATGAGTATCTTGTGTCTTCTTCTCATTGGAGGTCGCGTTCCGAAGACACAGTAGATTAGATATAAAAACTGACATTTCTAAGGGATATCTTGCTAATATCCGAATGAATAAACGTACTTTGATATTTTTCATTTTTTTTGAGTAGTTAGACTTTCCTCTTGGTTATATAATAAAAATAAATAAGAGAAATTAAGAAACAACGTAAATGAATTAAAATGCGAGTATTAACTTACCCAATTCAATACTCAAATACACAAAAGCATGAGAATTTTTTGGTAAATAAGTTGAATAAATGGAATCGACAGCTTTTCTTATAGCTAAAACATATAAAATTTTAATAAAATTATTATCACACCAAAATATAATTAAATTGAACACAAATTGACACAATAAGTCAAAACCGGGCTAGTGCGAGTCCGACTTGCGTACGAAGGTTCCGTACCATTATCACAATAAATTACGTTTGTTGTAATGGGAGCCCAACTAAAATATTTATTTTATTCTGTTTTCAGTATTTGTTTTTATAGCGGCAACAGAAATACAACATCGGTGAAAATTTCAACTGTTGGTTCATGAGATACAGCCTGGTGGCAGACATACAGACAGACAGACGGACGGACAACCCCCTCCATAACTTATCTATCATGCGTAGGATATTTGATAGTTTCAGGTTAGATTGCCGCCGAAAATACTTATTTTATATGCCAGGATAAATACTTATTTACATATTTTAAGTCCTGGTGTTTTTTATATGTATTTACAAAAAGTAGTATATTACGTATATTATTATTCATTGTCTAGTACCCATAGTACAAGCCTCTTTGTACGTTTGGTGCTAATTGGGACTGTTTGTAACATATCGTGCAATATTTTATTCATATGTATTTATGTGGATGTGATCCTTTCCTTCTTCACATAAAAACTACTGAATCGATTGCTATAAAACTTAGCATGTACCTAAAGAACTGGGAGCCTGGAGCGAACACGAACTCAACCGCTTAGCGCAGCTAGTCTATACCAATATTATAAATAGGTAACGTTAGAGGTAAGGGGGCGTCCATAAATTACGTGAGATGTTTAAGGGGGGGGGGGGGGAGGGGTCGAGTCAAATCTCATCTAATCTTACGTTGGTGAGAGGGGGGGTCTCGGCAAATATCACGCAATTTTTTTTCTGATCGAAACAAAAAAAATTATACTATTTTGGTCGATTTAATCCAGATTGTACACACTGAAAAAAAAAACTGCTACAGGAGCTGTATTTTACTGCTCCAGTAACTGAACACACTCAACAGTTTACATGAAGCAATTTTTTCTTTTCTTTTTACAATAACAATCTAACGCGTTTACGTAAGAAACCCACATTTTGAAAAATCTCACGTGAGATTGGAGGATGGGGGAGGGGGTTGAATAAAATCTCACGACATCTCACCAGGAGGGGAGGGAGGGACAGAAAATTTCAAAAAACACCTCACGTAATTTATGGACGCCCCCTAACGTGTATGTATGTATTTTCAGGGTAATCTCTATAACCACTGAACTGACTCCAAAAATTATATCCCCAATAGAAAGCTACATTATAGAGGAGTAACATAGGCTACTTAGATCCCGATATTTCCACGGGATGGGGACTTACGGGGGTGAAATAAAGGATAAACCAGCTAGCTGATTATTTAATTCTGTTGCTAACAAATCTCGATTAAAAACAATGACATTGTTTTCACGTTTTTTTTTTATATTTTTTTTGGTCACAACTCCATCTAGCCCCAAACTAAGCTACTAGACTTGTCTTGTGGGTACTAGGCAAAGGATATATTACATACTAGCTGCGTCCCGCAGTTTTACCCATCCCGTGGGAATATCGGGATCAAAAGTAGCCTATGTTACTCGGGGTGCTACATCATTCTAATAGTGACAGAACTTTTAAAATCGGACCAGTAGTTTTTAGTTTATTCATTACAAACATACAGACACAAAAATACAAATCTTTCCTCTTTATAATGTTAGTGTAGATGATTAACATATGACTACGTCTGTCAACATTGAAACTTCACAAACAATACATAGCTTATGCAGTTGTTAATCATCTTTTAAAAGTAAGGGGGTATTTCATGAATTTCAATCGAGATTTTTTAGCAACAGAAATACATAATCGGCTAGGATTACAAATAGTTATGTTTATCTACAGAATTACAGAAAAGAATGCTTATTTACCAACAGAATCAACGAGCCTGTGGTTGATGAATAACAGCATTGTGCCCTTTTTGTTCGAATAATTAACATTAGTCACATATCCATGGACATAAAGCTTTAGGGACATGTCTTTTACTTCAATTTCCAATAATTCCCGGGCTATTATGTTACCGTATATCTAAAATGAAAAAATATAAATTGACAGACAGACAGTCAGATAGTATTTAATTATATTACCTACCATTTTTCTGTGTCTGGAGACATATTTTTTAATCGCTCGTCCCACTTCGGGCGATTTAGATAACTCGATAGTTTATGTGGCAAAAAACAAATTTTCGCGAGCTCCTCCGTGCTTCGAAAGGCACGTTAAGCAGTTGGCCCCGGTCGTTACCTATGATAGCAGTCGTTAGGTCAAATATGAGGCATTAGGGCGACCTGACAACTCTAACCTATACGTTAAGGTCGTGCGATTCACATTGAAAATTTACCGACATCGAACGGAAGCTAGTGGAAATCGAGGTGCATCAGATTGGCCGGCCCATGCAATAGATTTACACCAAACTACGCTCATTATTTAGTACATTTATTTCGAACTATTATTATTGATTTTTAGGAGGCGCTATGATCTTTTTGTAAAAAAATTTTAGTTCTCCATGGACTGTTAAAAAAATATGCGTAGGTGACAAATAGGAACAAAATCTTGACATACCTATATAACTTGGAACATGTAACGGTCGACAGCGAGAAATCAAAGGTGGTCCGGCCAACATGACGTCAGAATGGCTGGTCACTTTGTATCTTAAATATTTTAGTATTCTTAAATATTTCCCAACCAATGTACCAAATAGGTTTTAAATAATGATCGTATCTTGGTGTAAATCTATTGCATGGTCCGGCCAATCTTACGCACACGAAATCGAGCTAATTAAATCGCTCGAAATGACACAAGCGATTCAAAATAGAGCCCCTGAACTTCAGCAAAATTATAATTCGCTTTGCCACGCGTTACCGTGCACCTTTTAGGTCCACAATGTTCAAGTTGCGTAATGTCATGGTCGCAGAATGACAAGGTTGCATAATGTCATGGTCTCAAAATGTCCAAAAAATACTCCATACTGCGGCCATGACATTTTGCACCCGCATGACATTATGCAACTTGGACATGGTGCACCTAAACGCAATGCACGTTAGGTTGATTGTTATGAAACTTAGTATACAGATAGCTATATGGATCTCTGGAATTACATACATTTTAAGACCCACGAAATCGCGGCATAAGTAAGCGAAAAAAATCGCGTAAACTATAAATATAAAATCGCTCGGTACATACAATTTTATTATGGTATTGAAGTTGTTATTATATTAATGGGTAGATTACTAGGATAAAACATACTACATTGTTTAACCTGAGCCAGTTCAATAACAATTATCTACAATGTTCTAGATAAAATCGATAAGCAGAGCCATTAGCCAGTACAATAAAACAGCAACCCAGAAGAAAGTGTCTTCTGGGGTGAAATCACAGACATACATATAGCTAAACCACGAGCATTCATGTCCTTCGCGTGTCAGAAAACGTGAAAAACCCTGACAAAACGTCACGGTAGTCGGCGTTAACTGGCAGTCTGCGCGCGTCTATAGTTGCCGGACGTCCGTAAAAACCAATAAAATGCCTCGTTGCATGATTAATAACTGCAAAATCCCAAAAAATACGAGTACCCAAAGGCAGGAACCATACCTATTTCCTGTGGCTGAGACGTCACAGTTGGTATTAAAAAGTCGGCACGCTCGGTTTCAATACAAATCGAGGTACATGTGACGTCTAGCTATGCGTCGTATGTATGTCTGTGGGTAAAATCATAAAGCCAGTACAATAATAACTTCGCCTGATGTGTCCTGTTGCAGATCATATCGTGAAGCGGAGCCAGTACATTAATAATAAGAAAACGGTTAATTCTTAAACCGAATTCGCTAATTAATAGGCTTAAATAATAAAAAAATGTCGCGCGTATTCATTATTTAACTGAATTAGATTTTTATTAGGTTTTCGCGAAGCCGATTTGAAATGAAACTCATTTTACGTTTTTTTTATAATTTTAAAATCGCGTCGGGCGGTTAAAAATGCTGAATATAATAAAAGCAACTCCAATTTGAGTTTAATTTCACAATGTAATTAGAATAACCTTTTATAAAGCATTGCCAGTACAATAATAATTAAGAAGTATATACTACTGTCGCGGATAAAATCGCGAAGGTGATCCAGTGGAATAACATTCAGAAAGTCTAAACAAAATGGAAGTACTATATGTAATATCACAGAATACATAAATATAGTAGTAATATGTAATATGGCAAATTAGCGGCAAAAGTGTTGTTAAATGTTAAAATGGGTCAAATAGTAACCCTAATTCTTCAAAAAAAAATCGCGAAGCTCAGCCAGTACGATGATAATTAAGAGATCTTGTCTCCAGGCTCTTAAACCATGTCAATTTGAAGTACAAATGTGTTAGAAGAATATTGTTGAAAGCACAGTTAGTACTGGTAGTTCTGCTAACAGTAGACCTTACGAGCACAAACTTTTGGTTCCAGGTAAGCCATCAATCTGTACCTTGTAGGTAAAGGGCCTAGATGCCTCCTAGAGGGCTACTCTATTGGTAGAAGAGGGCTACTCTATTTTTAGAATTCAAAAAGTGAGCAATTTAATTAGATTTGATGAACATCTCGCTCTTCATCACTTCGAAGAACTGATCAGATTTTCGACTAAATATTTAAGATCAGTTTGAAACTACTATCTTCTAAATAATAAAATGAAATCGTATTTGTGGGAGAAAAACTACACCAATTCAAAATTTTAATTTCAATTCATAACTGATAGAAATAAAGCTCATAGAACTTGTATACCAAGTTTCATCTACATAAACGGTGAAAAACTACAACCTGTCTAAGGAGTACCAACATACTTACAAATTTACAAAAGCAAATTTTGCCAGGTTTGAAGGCGGCCGGCCATAAAAATATTGTCAAATAGCAGAAGGTATGGTCAGTGTTGGATGACTTACCTACTGCGGCAACCCCAAATATTTGGGGTTTAGCGGACCCCGGGCTCCCGAGAAGGATGCAACCGGGAAAATCGCTCGGATGAGAGAGACTGACGTGGGTAAAATGCGAAGCAGAGCTATTATTAGGTACCATAACAATAAGAAAATACTTTTGCAGGTAAAAAAGCAAAGCAGAGCCATTTTTGTACAATTATAAAGTGCTATCGCGATAAAAATGCGAAGATGAACTAGAACCGTAACAGCTATACCTAGTATAATAAATTAGGAAACCGCCTATTCGGATAAAATCGACAAGCACAGCCATTTCAATTAAAATAAAAAAATGCTTTCGCGGGCAAAACTGCGAGGATGAGACTAGTCTAACACACTACACTACCATTAAATAATAAACATGCATTTTCGAGTAAAGTCGCAAAGAACAGTCAGTTCTATTGAACTGGCTACTTTTCTCATTATTATCTATTACTATTATAAAGCGGAAGAGTTTGTTTGTTTTTTTGTTTGTTTGTTTGTTTGAACGCGCTAATCTCAGGAACCACTGGTCCGATTTGAAAAAAGGTTTCTTTCGGGGTTGGATAGTCCATTTATTGAGGAAGGCTATAGGCTACTTTTGATCCCGATATTCCCACGGGATCGGGACTTATAAGGGTGAAACCGCGGGGAGCTGCTAGTAGTATAATAAATTAGGAAACCGCCTATTCGGATAAAATCGACAAGCACAACCATTTCAATTAAAATAAAAAAATGCTTTCGCGGACAAAACTGCGAGGATGAGACTAGTCTAACACACTACACTACCATTAAATAATAAACATGCATTTTCGAGTAAAGTCGCAAAGAACAGTCAGTTCTATTGAACTGGCTACTTTTCTCATTATTATCTATTACTATTATAAAGCGGAAGAGTTTGTTTGTTTTTTTGTTTGTTTGTTTGTTTGAACGCGCTAATCTCAGGAACCACTGGTCCGATTTGAAAAAAGGTTTCTTTCGGGGTTGGATAGTCCATTTATTGAGGAAGGCTATAGGCTACTTTTGATCCCGATATTCCCACGGGATCGGGACTTATAAGGGTGAAACCGCGGGGAGCTGCTAGTAGTATAATAAATTAGGAAACCGCCTATTCGGATAAAATCGACAAGCACAACCATTTCAATTAAAATAAAAAAATGCTTTCGCGGACAAAACTGCGAGGATGAGACTAGTCTAACACACTACACTACCATTAAATAATAAACATGCATTTTCGAGTAAAGTCGCAAAGAACAGTCAGTTCTATTGAACTGGCTACTTTTCTCATTATTATCTATTACTATTATAAAGCGGAAGAGTTTGTTTGTTTTTTTGTTTGTTTGTTTGTTTGAACGCGCTAATCTCAGGAACCACTGGTCCGATTTGAAAAAAGGTTTCTTTCGGGGTTGGATAGTCCATTTATTGAGGAAGGCTATAGGCTACTTTTGATCCCGATATTCCCACGGGATCGGGACTTATAAGGGTGAAACCGCGGGGAGCTGCTAGTAGTATAATAAATTAGGAAACCGCCTATTCGGATAAAATCGACAAGCACAACCATTTCAATTAAAATAAAAAAATGCTTTCGCGGACAAAACTGCGAGGATGAGACTAGTCTAACACACTACACTACCATTAAATAATAAACATGCATTTTCGAGTAAAGTCGCAAAGAACAGTCAGTTCTATTGAACTGGCTACTTTTCTCATTATTATCTATTACTATTATAAAGCGGAAGAGTTTGTTTGTTTTTTTGTTTGTTTGTTTGTTTGAACGCGCTAATCTCAGGAACCACTGGTCCGATTTGAAAAAAGGTTTCTTTCGGGGTTGGATAGTCCATTTATTGAGGAAGGCTATAGGCTACTTTTGATCCCGATATTCCCACGGGATCGGGACTTATAAGGGTGAAACCGCGGGGAGCTGCTAGTAGTATAATAAATTAGGAAACCGCCTATTCGGATAAAATCGACAAGCACAACCATTTCAATTAAAATAAAAAAATGCTTTCGCGGACAAAACTGCGAGGATGAGACTAGTCTAACACACTACACTACCATTAAATAATAAACATGCATTTTCGAGTAAAGTCGCGAAGAACAGTCAGTTCTATTGAACTGGCTACTTTTCTCATTATTATCTATCTATTACTATTATTATTTAATCGTATGACACAGGAATACATATAGGCAGATTACACAGAATTGAATTTTGAATATAAGTGAAAACATGTTATGAACTATAATTCTACGTCTAAATTTTTAAGCCAGTCGACGACCTCACTGGTAAGTTGGAAGATATCCTCTGGGGGGCCCGGGTATGCATAGATCGGGCAACGGCAGATAATGTGCTCCATAGTTTGGTCCTCCAGGCCGCACCCACAAAGAGCGGAATCGCACCAGCCCCATTTGTGCCGCATGTAATTACATCGTCCATGTCCTCAAACGGTTTAGTCGACACCACAGCTTGCGTGGCAGATCGAAGCCCTTAGGAGCGTGTGCCCTTAGTGCCCTTATTATAAAGCGGAAGAGTTTGTTTGTTTTTTTGTTTGTTTGTTTGAACGCACTAATCTCAGAAACCACTGGTCTGATTTGAAAAAATCTTTCGGGGTTGGATAGTCCATTTATTGAGGAAGGCTATAGGCTACTTTTGATCCCGATATTCCTACGGGATCGGGACTTATGCGGGTGAAACCGCGGGGAGCTGCTAGTTTATTATAAAATCGCGTAGTGCCGCCAGTACCAGCAGCCAGAATAGACCTTGTAGGTCAGCATGCTTTAATAGACTGAATTAACATTTACCATCACGTGTGTTAGTAGTGAAATGCTGGCTTAAACACAATCGAATCGATGTAGAATCGCAAAGCGCAGCCAAAGGAACAAAAAAAAGAGAATTCATGAGTAAAATGCAGTACCCAGTATTTATAATTAATTAGTATAGTGGTGTGGCTCACTTTGTCTAGTTTTAGTAAGTGCCGTCAGTAAATAATTATAAGAAAGTGCCTTCGCAGGTAAAATCGCAAAGCAGAGCCAGTCTTCTTTCTTTTCGTGTAGTGATGTAGGTCAAAGTTTTCAGGTCGCTAAGGCCTCTAACTTGACCTAGCGACTGCCATCAGAGATAACAACCGAGCAGAGGCAGTAAAAAATAATTATGGAACTGTCTTTCAGGTTAACAATAAATAATAATCAAAAAACACATTGCTACATAATACATACATTGTAAATGTGTTGCAAAAACTAAATGCACAATTATGAATTAGAAAGTGCTTTTGTGGGTGAAATCATAGGGCAGCACAATAACATTTTAAAAGTTAGATACTTACAATCCTAACATTCTCAATAACAGAAGACTTTATAGGTGTCTTCAAGTCTGTATTCTCTCCAAATTTCTTCAGTGTGAAACCTACATGACTGTTATGAATGGCATAACCGCCAACGACTTCTAAAATATGTGTGTATTCCTCATTAGGGCTCCTTAGGGATTTCTTTCGAGCAATGACATTGTAGAACAGGTCCTCAACAGTTATCTGAGTACCATTGTTACCAGCACAAGCTTTTATGGGACCTTTTAATTTGCCATTTTCGTAGGATACTCTGAAAATATTATAAGAAAGTTTTAGCATCATATGTACATTGTATAAATAAAACGAATAAAAATTGTATTCTGCATTTGTCGGTTGTTTTACTAACTTCCCAAACTACACACAAATATTATAATAATAAAAATTTGCTTGAAAATATGACATGGAACAGATAATTAATATAATAACTATTCTCATTCATTTCTTTAGACACATCTAGATTAATAAATGACTACTAACTAGAGATGGGCCGACTAGTCGGGAAAGCCGACTAGTCATCAACTAACAATTATGCAATAAAACCAATATTTAATTGAATTAAAAGTAAAGTAAGAAGGTGGATAGTCAGAAAAACGTAAACAAAACACGTCATAGCCTTCATACATCATCTTAACATCAAACATCTAAAATGTCATAACTATGCCTCAGCTCCAAGTTTTTTTTTTTTTTAACTTTTATTTTTGTTTTAGTTGGCTAGTCTGCTAGTCGGCAGAACCCCTAGTCGGCCCATCTCTACTACCAACCCATGTGAGAGTTTCATTACACCCTACTTACTTGTAAGCACATTTATCAGCAGCAGTTTTTGTTAAAATAGTCAAATGGGCAATATGACTGATACTGGCCAGAGCTTCGCCTCTGAATCCATAAGTGGAAATCTCTTGAAGATCTTCATATTTACTGAGTTTTGAAGTTGTGAATCGCTCACAGACAATTTCTAGGTCATCACGCCTTATCCCTGTGCCATTATCCTGTATCTAAAAATATATTCAGTTTAATAGAATTGGATAAAATTACGCTGTTTTTTTTTAAACCGTTACAAAAAGAACTGATTTATAATAATAACAGGAAAAACAACAGATATTCGCCAGCTTGGTGTCCACTTCATAGTTCACCAGTAAAATTGTTATTGGCTAGGCTCCACATGCACCTTCTGAAAGTCCGGGATCCATAGCACTGGACTGTAATACTGGACATATAACAAAAAGAACATAAAAGTGGATTCCAGCAGATGCTTCGCGTCATTGCAGCCTGCCACAAAACATTTCACTAGACCACCTCAAACACTTCGAGCCAGCCTGGCTGGAGATAGCCTAAATCCACAACCAATCGATGAAGATGGGGAAACTTTTGCCTAGAAGTGGGACTGAATAGGTTAATCAAAAATAGGACAAGCTGAATTAATTTGTAGGTAAGTTACCTGTAGGTATTTTAGGCCTCCTGCTTTCACGGTGATTATAATATTTGTAGATTTTGCATCTAAGCTGTAAGTAAAATTTCAGTCCTAGATAAACATAGTAGATAAATGATGAAATCATTTCTAAAAATATTTTTTATTTTGAATTATAGTTTCAAGGCTATGATAATGGTGTGATACCTATTTTCAATTAATTCTTTCAAAGCGTTGGAAGGACGTTGTACTATTTCGCCTGCTGCTATCCTGTTTACAACGTCTTCACTTAATTTTCTTATTATTCCGGGTTCTTCCATGATTGCAGTAGCGTGAAATTTTTCCCTACTGAGCAAGTGATACTCGTGACCTACTTTTAGCACTTCAGTAAAAAAAACTACATTTTTTATTAACCATATTACCTAGATTTTACCTATTTAGAAGTCTATTTCTTAATCTCTGAACAAAACTGACATTTCGAAATGTCAAAACTTGAGATTATGTTGTCACCCTCAAGATGGTAGTGATGGGTATATTCTGAAAATGCGGTTGAAAAGTGAACAATTATAAAGATTAAATGAACTCTTTGAATTATTTAATGAAAATTGTCAATAATATATCGGAATCTAATTCTAAATGATGGGATTGCCAAAAAAGGAAGTTCTTGTGTTAGGAATATGTTAAATGTCATCTATTAATGTACAAAACACATTTTTTTTATTTTAAGTTCAAACACACACCAGTTCTGCAGTGTTGCGTGCACGAATTTTCGTAAGCCTGGCCGCATAAGTACGTTTTCCGTAATCGGATTCCTGAATGCTTCAAATCCATATAAAATGTCTTGATTACCGCACACGTTCGTTTTATTTCCCAACAGAAAATATTCCAAACGGAAAACATACTAACTATAAACATTCCAAATGAAAAAAAAACGAACGTCTGCGCTAGGGTCATTGAATACCGAGTCGATATTGCGTATTCGGAATACGTTTACGGAAATCGTATGTGTGCGGCTAGGTAGTCTAAAGGGACGAAAAAAAAGGTCCTTTCCTTTGCGATACTTTTGTGATCGATTTGCTTTGTATTCTGCGTAAAACGAAACGCAACTAAGCAAAGTAATATATCACTGAACTTCTTGAAATACAGTAGAAAATTTCCTTTTTACGAAAAAATATTTTACCAAAACTTTATCCATCGCGACTCGTGACTACAATGTATATAGGACGTAACGTAAGGTAAGTTTGTTTTTAATCTACCCGAATTTTCCTGATTAAAATCAACCTACCTCCTACTTAAATTTTCTTTATTAATATTAAACATTAATATACCTTATTATTGTGAAAAACTGTGTCACACAAATAATAATGGAAGATCATAAAATGTGTCATCTCGAACACCTTTTGGATAGCGCTCCGGATAGATTTGTAATTGATCTTCAAAGTGATTCATCATCATCAGAGACAGAATAAAATCTTCATTAACTACATACCTAATCTACGTTGCATTATTTTTACCATGTAAAAGAATAAGAATTGATTTAACTTTGAACCACCACGCAGCGCGATGAGAACGCCGTAATAAGGTACGACGTCGCTCGTGCCGTGATAAAGCGCGTGGCCAGTGCCCTGCAAACGCAACAACTTCAACATCTACTGATGAGTAGCCGGGGCGCCGGAACGCCGAACTTTTTCGCGGCGACGGCGACGACACTACGTTCGTGCAGTTGTGGCCGTGGTCCGAATCCTAATTCTAAGGGAATTTCGAGATCACTTTATGCCCATATCTACGATTTTTTTATTCAAATAGATCAAGCAGTTAGTCTTTGATGAAACTTTTAATTGTAGGTAATATTAATTCGGAGAGTATTGTAGCTAACTTATCTATACTAATATTATAAAGCGGAAGAGTTTGTTTTTTTGTTTGTTTGTTTGTTTGAACGCGCTAATCTCAGGAACCACTGGTCCGATTTCAAAAATTCTTTCGGTGTTGGATAGTCCATTTATTGAGGATGGCTATAGGCTATATTATATTTTCAAAAATAATAGGGATCCTTACTAAAAGTTCAATAATGTAACACAAGGTGTGAAAAAAATGACCATAAAATTCCTTACGCCGCGTGCGCTTCGAAAACTATTGGATATAGAACAAAACTATGTACTACAACTTTGTAAAACATGTAATTGTCTACAAAAATCATCGCGACACCATATGTCTAACTATTGTAGTTATCTCACAATAAGTGTTTTTGTAATTTTTGTAAATAATTAAAATGCCGTCGCTTTAATAACCTTTTATTTTATACCTTGGTATAAATCCTTATCAAAATAAATTACTTCATATTCAAGACGAATTCAATACCTTTCTAGGACCTTTTGAATTATTTAATTCGGATATATCATTCAAAAGATATCGTCCGTCCGTCCGTCCGTCCGTCCGTCCGTCACCAGGCTGTATCTCATGAACCGTAATAGTTAGACGGTAAAAACAAATTTAAACAAATGTTTAAGAGGGGCTCCCATACAACGAACGTGTTTCAAAAACATCGAATCGAGTAGGTCATGAAATTCAAAATGGCTGCCCTATCTGTCAAATACCAGTCTGCCTTCACTTACCAAAGAGTTTCAGATTGTCTTTGTGCCAAAGGTTTTTTTTTTTCATTTTTTTTTTAGTGGTGTGGTCGTATGGTGGAAGTAAGAATCGAAGCTAAATTAAGCCACATTTTCCTATCAAATTTTAAAAGTGGTAAACGATTTTAGGGTTCGGTACTCAATTGTGATAGTGGTACGGAACCCTTCGTGCGCGAGTTTCGCACTTGGCTGGATTTTTAATACTTCTTTTTTAGGGTTCCGTACCCAAAGGGTAAAAACGAAACCCTATTACTGAGACTTCGCTGTCTCTCTGTCTGTCTGTCCCTCTGTCCGTCTGTCCGTCTGTCCGTCTGTCCGTCTGTCCGTCTGTCCGTCTGTCCGTCTGTCCGTCTGTCCGTCTGTCCGTCTGTCCGTCTGTCCGTCTGTCACCAGGCTGTATCTCATGAACCGTTATAGCTAGACGGATAACATTTTTACAGAAGATGTATTCCGGTAGCCGCTACAACAACAAATACTAAAAACAAAATAAAACAAAAATGTAAGATGGGCTCCGTCAAACAAACGTCTTTTTTAGTTATTGTTGTCAATTTCCGTATCTAATTGGATTTTGTATTATATAATTTTTGTACAGATGTTTTAGGTACAGAATAATAAATAAACAAATCTAGCTGTGTAGCCCCGGCATAGAATAGGGTTACCCCATCTCATCCCGTGGGTGTCGTAAAGGCGACTAAGGGATCTGAGGGAGATTAGCTAACCTTAAGTACTCCCCGCGCGGTGGCGGATAAACTGCTTGATCCCTAAGAGGGTTGGTGTCAGGCAGGCGGCCGGCCGTAAAAACATTGCCAAATCTAATTGCAGCAGGTATGGTCAATGATGACTATGACTTACCGACTGCGCCGACCCCAGATAATAAAAAACAATTTGAGGTTTAGCGGACCCCGGGCTCCCGAGAGGGATGCAACCGGGAACATCGCTCAGATGAGAAGAAATAAATAAACAAATCCTGAAAGTTTTCTACGCGGACGAAGTCGCGGGCACTGCTAGTTTGAAATAAAGAAGTTGTGGAGAGCCTTGATACTATAACTGGTATTTCATCATTTTTGCAATAAAGAATTCTGATTCCGATTTTATTCTGATTGAATAAACAGTTTTACTACATCACTATTTTTGTTTCATTAAAAACCGGCAACACCGAAAACGTCAAATTTGTTCTGAGAAGAATAAATAGACATAAAAACAGAGTGCCCTAATACGTATCTCTTTCTCTTCATTCTAGGTCTGTGGAATATACGCAGTTATACCACAGTACACATACATGTTTTTTTTCTTCTTTTTTGGCCCCGGACTGTCGGACTCTAGATAGCACATAATTTTTTTTATATTTTGCAGTTTTTTGTTTTGCTACCAACATGACGGCATAGGAATTTAAAGATGAAACGCACTCTATACAGTAGCCGGCGATTATCCCTGTTTGCACTATAAAATGTAGCCTAGGACAACCACCGGATCGGATAGAACTATTAAGAAATCTACGGATAAAAACAACATGGGCTCTAATGATGTGATGGTAGTGGATTAGCTACTGGGGGAACTATGGTGACTATATGGCGCCTGCCGTAACAATGTCAAATATTAATATTATTGTTTGTAACGTTTCCGTTTCACGGGGCTATGGAGCCCCGGACCTTTAGAAGGCGTGTGTGGCGCCGAAGCTAGCACGTAGAGGCCCGTTTCAGTTACAATTTTAATAGCAAAGTATGATGTGGACACCAAACCGGCGGTTATCCCTGTCTACATTATAAAATGCAGCCAAGGACAACCACCGGTTTGGATAGAACTATTGTGTAAACTACGGGTGAAAACTACTTGGGCTATGGAAATGGGTTGGTAGTGGATTGGATTGGATACAGGGGGGAACTATGGGGACTATGGCGCCTGCCGTAACAATGTTTAACAAACATGTAAAAATGGCAGACGGAGACTCGCCAACTCACAAACTGGGCCACCATATAAATTTCTTTTGCGTTGTCGTATGATTTCACTGGGAACTTACTTATTGCATGGCACGGTCAAGCTGACGGACGCGACGACATCGGGATTAAAAGTATAGCCTTTGTGTGCTAAGTTTCATCGCAATAAGGAGTCACATGCAGCATACATGTTATACTACGGGAACCACGACACCTGGAACAGTTACAGGATGCCTAAAACCTACACCGCTGAACCTGCTGTATTTCCTCGCACTAGTTCCTTGTGAAACTGAGTATTGTGAGCAGGAAACTGACCCCCGAGATACTATAAATAGGACTACGAGGTAATTAGGCAGCTTGGACCCAAGGACTTTCCAAGGGAACTGGAGGTGCGCCTATGGAATACAAAATACCCGCCCCCCTCTGACTTGCAGAGGGGCCGGGTATTTTGTATCTTTTGTTTAGTGTAGATATTAGTATAAATATGGATAACGCCCCGCCCCGCGCCCCGCGGAATTACCTGCTTAAGTCCCGAACCCGCGGGAATATCGGGGTCAAAGGTATTTATTATTTTAGCCTATTTCCTTCTCCAAGGTCTAATTTATCTCTGTACCAAACAAAATTCATTAGAAACGGTTCAGCGGTTTAGGCGTGAAAGCGTAGTAGGTAGGTAGATATACCTGCGTAAGTCCCGATCCTGTGGGAATTTAGAACTAGGAACAAAAACACGTTCAAAACTTAATTCATTTAATTTATATAATCAAAATGTAAATACATTAAATTTTGAAGCGTTTTTTATAAGGCTTCTTGGTAGAAGCTGAAACAAAGGAAAAAAAATATTTGTTTTATTTTGTTTTTAGTATTTGTTGTTGTAGCGGCAACCGAAATACCTACATGTTCTGTGAAAATTTCAACCGTCTAGCTATTATGAATAATGAGATACAGCCTGGTGACAGACGGATGGACAAACGGACAGACAGACAGCGAAGTCTCAGTAATAGGGTCCCGTTTTTACCTTTTGGGTACGGAACCCTAAAATATAATAAATTATGTAAACATCACATAGTGCCTATGTAGCCCTATGTAAGTTTGTGTGTAGAATGGATGTGTGTTCTAAACAACAAGGCACGCGGTCATGATAAGAAGCGGCACCTGACTGCCGACTTTGCCAACTCCCTATGTCTTGTGGAAGGGGGGTTTTTTGTTTGCATGTAAGAGTTATCTGTTTGTGTGTAAAAAGTATTAATTATGTTTGTGTGTAAGGGTTATCTGTTTGTGTGTAAGAGATATATGTTTGCGTGTAACTGTTGTCTGTTTGTGAGTAGTCTCACCTACAAGCCGCGGTCACGAGCGCGAGCGGCGACGCACCTTGTAGCGGCGGTCACATCGGCGGCATCTCTTGAACGACCCACAGCGCGACCGGCATCTCCATAGGTAGCTGCAAATATTAATTATTTTATTTTACGACACCACCGCTGTATCACGCGGTATATACCGTAGCTTGCTATGTACTAGTGACATACCGCGGCCTCCCGCAGCGCTTGCCAGGGCGTCGTCCCCGGGACCGCCGCCGCCAGCTTCTCCTACGCCGGCAGCTCCGCTGAATCACGCGGTATATACCGTAGCTTGCTATGTACTAGTGACATACCGCGGCCTCCCGCAGCGCTTGCCAGGGTGTCGTCCCCGGTACCGCCGCCGGCAGCTTCTCCTACGCCGGCAACTCCGCTGAATCACGCGGTATATACCGTAGCTTGCTATGTACTAGTGACATACCGCGGCCTCCCGCAGCGCTTGCCAGGGCGTCGTCCCCGGGACCGCCGCCGCCAGCTTCTCCTACGCCGGCAGCTCCGCTGAATCACGCGGTATATACCGTAGCTTGCTATGTACTAGTGACATACCGCGGCCTCCCGCAGCGCTTGCCAGGGTGTCGTCTCCGGGACCGCCGCCGGCAGCTTCTCCTACGCCGGCAGCTCCGCTGAATTACGCGGTATCGCCTGTCTCCACTGCGGCAACGTTTGAATCGCCCGGATTTACTGCGACAACGTCTGAACAGAGAAATTAAAACAGTTTTGACTCGTCTGGACTGACTGGACAGTCAACATTTATTTTTAGGGTTCCGTACCTATAGGGTAAAAACGGGACCCTATTACTGAGACTTCGCTGTCTGTCTGTCCGTCCGTCTGTCACCAGACTGTATCTCATGAACCGTAATAGCTAGACGGTTGAAATTTTGATAGAAGATGTATTTCGGTTGCCGCTACAACAACAAATACTAAAAACAAAATAAAACATATATTTAAGAGGGGCTCCCATACAACAAACGTGTTTCAAAAACTACAAGGGAATTTTATTGCAATCTGAGGTCGCTTCTAATTGGTCAGAGGCAAATCGAGTAGGTCGTGAATTCAAAATGGCTGCCCTGTCTTTCAAATATACCAGTCTGCCTTCACTTACCAAAGAGTTTCTTATAGGCCAAGCTGCAGGGAAATCACATTGCAAAAGGTGGTGTAACAAATTTTATGATTTTATGTTATTTAGCTAAGTTAGCTTGATATAAATTCAATTTCTTGACCTTGGGACACGACGGGGTATATCCGATATTTTGAGTTTAATATTCTTTTTGCACATAGTGTCTCGATAATAAGTCGTATGACAAAAGTGTCTAACAACAGTATGTAGAAGTCAAAAACTTTTACATTCTGTCCATACATGTCAATTCTGATAATTCTGATAATTCTGTAAGTCTTACAGGTAAAAAGTTACAATCAAAAGAACAAAAATGTTAAATGCGCCATATAAGACACCGTGTCGTACTACTAGCGCCATCTTGTAGGCGGCCACCACAAATAATTTGTTGTTGCTTATTATGGAAACGATTAAAAAATAATTGTCGTAGAAATCTATACTGATTTTATATAATGTTGTTTTTTCTTTTTTTGATTGTAACTTGTTACCTGTAAGACTGTACCTGTTAGTTCACCTGTAAGACTTACAGAATTTACATGTATGGACAGAATGTAAGAGTTTTTGACTTCTACATACTGTTCTTAGACACTTTTGTCATATCACTTACTATCAGGGCACTATGTGCAAAAAACGAAAAATTAGCAAAATATCGGACATACCCCGTCGTGCCCCAAGGTGAAGAAATTGAATTTATATCAAGCTAACTTAGCTAAATAACGTAAAATCATAAAATTTGTTACACCACCTTTTGCAAGGCTACGTAAGAGGTGATTTCCTTGTAGCTTGGCCTATTATAAGTTTCAGATTTTCTTTGTGCCAAAGTTGTTTTTTTTTTTTTTTTTTTTTTGAGTGGTGTGGTCGTATGAAAGGAGTAAGGATCGAAGCTAAATATTTCACATTTTCCTATTGATCCATTGAAATGTTACATTTTTTGGGCTTAGCGTGCATTTGTCAGAGGACGCAATTTTATTTTTTAGATATCAAGGGGGGGTTAGTTTAAAGTTAAATAATACTTTGTGGGGTTGTGGCTCTTGTCCCACGGCCGCCATCTTGGAAAAAGGGGTTCAAATGGTTTTTATGGTTTATTTGACGAACTTTTTATTTATTTAAAGCGGTCTCAAAAAAAATATATATATTTGTATTGCAAATAAGATTATCTACAACTTTTGTAAAGTAAGTTTTGGCTATCCGGATAATCCGGATAGCCAAAAGTAACTTTACAAAAGTTGCATTAACGGATAATGCAAGCCCTAGTTGGGACCATTTCGGTAAGACATGAAGATAAGGTAGGTATATTATTATAATAACAAGTTCGTGTTGATTGCGTCCTAGTCAGATTAAAAAACCGGGCAAGTGTGACACTCGCGCACGAAGGGTTCCGTACCACTATGACATTTGGGTACGGAACCCTAAAATGATTTACATCCAATTTTTAAATTTGATATAGTACATTGAAAAGTTACATTTGAGTATGCATTTGTCAGAGGACGCAATATTTGTTTTTCGATATCAAGGGGGGGTTTGAGAAACAAATTCTATTGGTCATTTATGAACCGATTTTGATGATTATTTTTTTATTCGGAAGGTAGAAGTCCCAAGGTGGCTCCATAAAAAAATGATATGGATCGGACGAGGATCTTCGGAGTGATGAGCAGAATAGTTCCTCAGAAAGTAGTAAATTACTTACTTTTGGACTTTTATCAGTAGAATCAGACCTTGTGCTACTGGCAAGGGATTGATGAAGCACCTGTAACCACCTTCTCATCTGAGAACTCCTTGGTTTATGGAGCCACCTTGGGACTTCTACCTTCCGAATAAAAAAAATAATCATCAAAATCGGTTCATAAATGACCAATAAAATTTGTTTCTCAAATTTCCATGGATTTTCGCTTTTAACTTTTTATGTTTAGTTCTACAACTAAAAGTTACTTTACAAAAGTTGTAGATAATCTTATTTGCAATACAAAATATTAATCTTATTTTTGTTAGACCTATAGTTCGTCAAATAAACCATAAAAACCATTTGAACCCCTTTTTCCAAGATGGCGGCCGTGGGACAAGAGCCATAACCCCACAAAGTATTATTTAACTTTGAACTACCCCCCCCCCCCCTTGATATCTAAAAAATAAAATTGGGTCCTCTGACATATGCACGCTAATCCCAAAAAATGTAACATTTCAATGGATCAATAGGAAAATTTTAATGTGAAATATTCAGCTTCGATCCTTACTCCCTTCATACGATTTCTGAGCACATGGTCACTTTCGCAATTCGTCACATGCGATGTTTGCAACATTATACTTAGGTCACTTTCATAATTTGACACATTATCTCCTAGCCGCATAATACATAGGTCACATTATGAATTTGACAAGTTAGTATTATTATCAGTGCTGCCTACTATGACTAATCCGACTAAACTATGCCTAAATTATTAATGTAAATGAGAACCTATATTAAGATGATTATAAGAGCTGAAAAATAGTTGACATTAAAGTCTATTTATTCAGTCCAACAATGTAAACAATCTAGAAAACACTGAATATCCCATGTCTTCGGACCGTGGTGAGTCCTAGGACATGTTGGTTTCCTCACGATGTTTTTCCTTCACCGTAAGAGCGATGTTATTAGCGCACACACCTTTTTCTTAAAGACAAAGACATTGGTGCGCGGTCGGCCTGGATTCGAACCCACGACTCTCGGAATGAAAGCCGGGGTATCTACCACTAGACCAACACCGCTCATAAATAAAGTAAATAAAAACTATCACCTTCAAATAAATGTATGGGATTTTTGTTTATTAAATATTTTTGATCTAAGTTACTTTAGTTACTTAGTTTGTGGCTAGATGGCGTTGTGTGCAATGCCCTGCAATATTTTGTTTTATTAATTGGTTGGTACTTACGATTTGTACATTCTGTAAAGGAAAAACATTAGAAATTAATTGTTATATTAATTATTTGGTAGGTATATATTTTATTAAATACAAATAGTTTCATACAACCCTTCAACTATTATTTTACACCATCAGAGGGTGGATTTTCAAAAATCCTAAAAGGAACCCCCATGCAAAATTTAAACTCCTAGCACTTGTAGTTTCTGAGATTTCGTGATGTTTGAGTGAATCAGTGATTTTCGATTTTAAATATATAGGTAGACTAGCTGCGCCCCGCGGTTTCACCCGCGTAAGTCCCGTTTTTACGGGCTCAAAAGTATCTTATGTCCTTCTCCTGGTTCTAAGCTACCTACCCCTAAAATTTTCAGCCAAATCGGTTCAGCCGTTCTTGAGTTATAAATAGTGTAACTAACACGACTTTATTTTATAGCGCACATGAGTCACCGACCCGCCCTGCGTCTGTCGTACGTTGTGTTTTTGTAGAAGTCTCTCTCACAATATCCTCACGATGTTCCCGGTTGCATCACTCTCGGGAGCCCGGGGTCCGCCAAACCCCAAATAGTATTTTTTTATTTGGCGATTTTAGCGACGCAGTCGGTAAGTCATCTCATCATTGACCATACCTTCTGCAATTAGATTTGGCAATGTTTTTACGGCCGGCCACGGCTATTCTATGAGGGTTTTAGACAATTTGTAATCTATACTATTATTATAAAGAGGTAACGTTGGTAACACGTATGTATGTATGTATGTATATTGGGGGTAATCTCCGAAACTACTAGACCGATTTCAAAAATTCTTTCACCATTAGAAAGCTACATTCACCCTGAGTAACATAGACTACTTTTGATCCCGATATTCCCACAGGATCGGGACTTACGCGGGTGAAACCGCGGGAATCTGCTAGTAATGGATAAAATCTTACTTTCGTTTCCGGTGGCATTTTCCCATTTTATCTGAAAGACAAAGCCTCGATTAGATCACCTAGTATTAGACTTTTATAGGGAGTACTAGAACTTTACTACTTCTGCCGAAGATCGTGCGAAGTGGAGACGTAAAAGTAGGAAAGCGGACCCCGGGCTCTCGAGAGAGATGCAACCGGGAACAACGCTCGGATGATGATGACTTGTCGACCTCTGTGGCGCGTCGTGCGAATGCCCGACTGCAATGCAGAAGGTTGCGGGTTCGATTCCCGCCGGGTGCAAGTATTTATGCTTAAAAATAAATATTTGTGTCTGGTCTGGGTGTCCCTCTATGTATAATATGTATGTAGGTACCTATTTACAAAAGAAAACTAAAAATATAAGTATTATCCGTTGTCTAGTCACCGTAACACAAGCTTAGTCGCTTACCACGGGACTAGATGGCGCTGTGTCGATCACAGTTTTTTTTTTTTTTTTTTTTTTTAATGAGTAGAACTACTACTTACCTACTACAAATTCTTTAAATTGTAAATCGTAACGCCATAAGTATAGATTCATAATACGGCCTTCGTGGCGCGTCGGGTGAACTGCCGACTGCTATGCAGAAGATTGCGGGTTCGATACCCACCGGGTTAACGTATGCGTAAAAATCAATATTTGTTATAATCCGGCACGGGTGTTTACAAAAAAAATATAAAATAACCGGATGTATGACTTACATGCGTTGTCTAGTACCCATATACGCACCTAGAGAGCGTTTCATCTTTAAATTCCTATGCCGTCATGTTGGTAGCAAAACAAAAAAGTGCAAAATACAAAAAAATAATGTGCTAGCTTGAATTTAGGGGGATTTGTATATAAATAATGAATGAACGAATCTTCCTGTATTCAAGGTTTAGGGTTTAGCACATTCAAGATTTTAAGGAAAGACTTTTTTGATTTTTGTTTTGCTACCAACATGACGGCATAGGTAAGTAAAGATGAAACGCACTATAGATAGATGCTTAGTTTGCGGCTAGATTGCGCTGTGTGTTACGTCCCGTATTTGTTTACTTATTTTATCAAAACACCCAACATAGAAAACACCCTGACCAGATTTATTTAAGCATAAATACTTACTTGCTTTCGGCGGGAATTGGACCCGTACCCTAATGCATTGCAGTCGGTCATTCGCCGGATTAGCCACAGCGGTTCATGATAACCGCAAAGCAGCCTAGTGCCCCTGCACTAGGCTGCCCTAACTTATTTGAGACGCGCCCCCTTTCGACCATAAAAAAAATCCGCCCCCCCCCCCCGTCCTCCAGTCCAGATTATCAGGTCAGAATAAAAAAGTGTTCAATATAGCAATTTTAATTGCTCATTAATAGAGAGAGGCTGATATTGGCCAACTGCGGAAACAATTTTATGTTCTTCACAGGCGTCAATTTCAAATAGTGTCATTGGTCGTATCGAGCCGTCTGGAATGCATACTCTTAGCCATCGCAGCTTTTTATACTTAACTGCACAGGTGGCCCGCGCCCCCCTGTACATACATCTGCCCCCCCCCCCATGAGGGGCCCGCCCCTCAGTTAGGGAACCGCTGGTCTAGTGCCTTTGTAACAGAGTTTTCTACCAGATAGGTAATACGAGGACTGATTGCTGAAGCAAAACACCTGGAGAACTGCTTACAGAATTCTATGTAGCTTCTGCTGCCAACCGCCGAAGATGGTGATTCACAAACTACGATCAACAAATCTCAGAGCGTTTTCATTCGACACAGTTTTCTTCATAAAATAAAGGTCTCACCTAACTCAAATGTGCGAAAAAACTTACCTAATAAAAATAAATGTCGAAAAAGACGTGTACCTATGTATGTAAAACTTATAAAAAAATGTTGTAATTTTTAACTCATGTTAGACGTCAGAAAAAAATTCTATAAATGACAGACGGATTAATTATTTTTTCGATCTTATTTTTCTGTGTGGAGAGAAGAATGAATGAGGAACATTTTCTTCACCAAAAAGTTCCGTCTAGGTACCTACCACAAAAAGGTTTTATTTTAAATTTGCCGGATATTGTTAACCGACTTCAAAAAAAGGGGAGGCCCTCAATTCGTATTTTATAAGGATGCATCCCAATAAAATAAGAAGACGACTTGAATAGCAGTATCTATACTAATATAATATTATAGATTTATAGATAGATCTCTGGCATTAAACTCAATGACATAAATGTTAGTTGTCTAAAATTGATTCTTCGACAATGGAAATGGAGGTATCCTCTGTAATAGTCAACTTTTAATTGCGCTATCCGATGAGTCGAATAATCATAATTACCTTAATAATTGCCCTCAAATAAAAAAATGTAAAATAAACTATGTAAGTAATATCAACTGGTGCATCAGAATATCCTCAGCACCTCACCTCGTCAGGCTAGTCACCGCGTTCCCGCCAAAACCATCAAATAACTAAAAACCCTACATTTTTACGTTTCGTTCCTTAGTGTTGCCGCAATTGCCTCAGAGGCAATATTTTTTGAAACTTTGAGTAGGTGTATCCACATATTAACAGGCCCTCCTACTTTACTGCGTCATTTATTAAAGGCCAGTAATTAATATCGCATGCGTTATTTTATTGTATTTGCAACAATTTGCATTGTGGCATTGTCTGTTTTTAATACATTTTGTATTTGGACGGCTTATCGGCCGGTAAAATTGGTTTTTTGGGATAGCCTGAAATGTGCCGAGGAACCTCTGAAATAAACAATTTTCTACAATTTAACTTCCATCTGGATTTCTATTCTAGTTTCTACTTCTTTGTGTCTCATTTTGCTCCACATTTATCTCGCCAGGAATATTTAAGTAATATTTGGAGTAAATCTGATGGTAGGTTAACTGGTAACTTTATAGATAATCTGTCTGTGGCCACTGTGGTGTGGCTTGGTTTGTGAATATTGAGAAATAGTAAAAATAACACTTTTTGCGATTTTTACTTAGAACTTTTCCAAAAATAATGTGAAATGTGGGAACTAAAAGTTTGTGCAGTTTGCTTTAGTACCAGTTCAAAACTTTTCAACTTAAATCAACCCGATCTGAGGAAACAGTACAATTTGATTTCCGGCCTCACGGTAAGTACATAATAACCATAATTATTTATTAAATTATCAACAGAATACATGCCGCTACATTGAACGTATTTACATACTGTAATAATAGTTGAACTAAATATACTTACTTGGTTGTCACTTCGTTTAAAGTAACTTGAAAATATAAAAAAAGAATCTAGGCTTGAGTAGCCCCGAGATAATTGAAAACCTGCTCTTATACATCCACTTGCACATCATTCATCTTACGAGATCGGACCTTATTGTTTGTGACACTCAGGTTATTGTTGAACATACATTACCTGTTGTTGACACAACAACTTGACTAGTTATTATTAATATTACTATGTACTTAATATCCCCATAGTTCCCCAGTACCTGATCCCCTACAGCACATCACTATAGCCCAAGTAGTTATTATCCGTAGATTTCTAAATAGTTCTATCCAATCCGGTGGTTGTCCTTGGTTGCATTTAAATGTAGACAGGGATAATTGCCAGCTTGGTGTCCACTTCATAGTTTGAAGAAAAAGAAGCATAATAATGATTGATTAAATTAAGCATTATGATTTCTCTTCTTAGTGAATCACATCTATGTCCATTCTCTTTGGTTTTCACCACCCATTTAGCCATGGCAAAGTCATTATAATAAGTCACCAGTCATCAACCACTTTAAAGCTAAGTTGTTTATTTATGACCGGGATCATTTTTTATTTCTTAACATAAAAAAATGTAAAAAGAAAGTTTTATTACTTTATTATTACATATAATTATCATATCTTGTCCTGTGTGCCTGTTCCTCCTTCATGCAAAAACCGCTGAACTTAGGTGCTTAGGTACTTTGCTTTTTCAGCATACAATTGCAGTTTTTTTTTTTCAAATTATTAAAGATTAGAGCTTTCTTAGCGTATCTCTACCTCATTAACTTACATTATAGGGGCCGAATCTACAGCTTTTATTCTGGAGAACCTTATCCTCTCATCTGGTCACCTAGCCCCTATGTCTCCCGGCCGGACGGGTCCCAGCCCGGCTCTGGACCTGGTTGGGTAGGCAGTTCTCATATTTCAAAAGATTTTTATTGATATATATTTTAGGATTCTCCATAAAATGTCCTATAACTTTTATTCCAATGGCCTAAATTCAGGGTACGAGTGGACCCTGACCCATTATATTCATGTTAAATCAGAAAAGGCGACAATCAAATTCATGAGACCGACATCTGTAGACGTCGACAGATTTCTAAGAAAAGTTTTGTTTGCAACTTTACTAACCCATATAGGTAATAATTTATGTGTTATTATTCCAGACATGTACAGGCAGTGGAACACCAGAGTATCTGTGTGTAGAATGTACAGCTTACATCAAAAAGTTTATAAAATTCAGAGACAAATGCCAAAGGGCACATTATGCCTTTCAATATTTGCTGTCCAAAAATACAGAGGTAAGATTCAGAATAATGAATGCTAATACTATGTTAACTGTAAAGTACCGACTATGGAAGTGACTTATCTGAGTTACTTGTAATATTTTTTTTTTTTTTTTTTTTTCTGTGATGATCTTGCAATCAGTCCTGGGACTATGAGCAGATGTGTTCAGCGAAGTGGCTTGCAGAGTGAATTCTCCTCATTAGGCAAATTCTCTCGTATGTGTTTAGGACAGACTATCGCGGTCCATTATCTTCCGTTTTTTTAGTCTTGATGAACTTTGTTTTTTGGTCAAGTGAACTGCCAGTGGGTTCGGGTGGTTATTTAGTCTTTCCTTGTAAGTTCCAGAATAAGCTCGAATTTCCTCCTTTACAGTGTTGATGTTTAAGTAATGGTGAACCTCAGAGTTCCTGATAAACCATGGAGTGTTGGCAATTTGTTTGAGCATATAGTTTTGAGCTCGTTGAATGAAATTGACACTGGAGTCGCAAGCTGAACCCCACAACTGAATTCCGTATGTCCATATTGGCTTGATTGTTGTCTTGTAAATAAGGAGTTTGTTGTCTATGGACAGTTTAGAATTACGGCCAAGTAGCCAGTGTAGGGTCCTAAATCTAATGTTCATTTGGTCTCTCTTAGCTTGTATGTGAGTTTTCCATGTCATTCTGCGATCCAAGTGTACGCCGAGGTATATTACCGTGTCACATGTGGGTAACGAGTGATCTCCTAGGTTGACCGGTGGGCAATCACCTTTTCTCAGGGTAAATGTGATGTGAATAGACTTCTGAGCACTAGCATTTATTCTCCATTGTTTGAGCCACTTGTCTACGTAATTTAGGCCCTCCTGAACAGCTTTCGAGGCTTCCATTGGATTTACATGAGAGGCTATTATGGCAGTGTCATCTGCGAATGTTGCAACTGTCAGTCCAGGTCTTTGAGGCATGTCAGCTGTGAAGATTGTGTAGAGTACTGGTCCAAGAACGGAGCCCTGCGGTACTCCAGCCTTTATATCATAAAATGCCGAGCTGCAATCGTCTTCCTTAACTTGAAATATTCTGTCAGAGAAACTACTACCTCATGCCTACTTTGAATTTCTGAAATCCTACCTATTTCAGAAATTCAAAGTAGGCATGAGGTAGTAGTTTTTTAACTTTGCAGAGTAGGCCTTCATGCCAGACTCTGTCGAAGGCTTGTTGAACATCCAGAAATACCGCTGAGCAGTACTGTTTGCGTTCCAGAGCATCTCTGACAACATAGCACACCCGGTGGACCTGTTCTGTAGTAGCGTGGTGTTGCCGAAACCCAAACTGGTGGTCTGGTATCACGGAGTTGAGAGCTAGGTCGTTTTTGAGGCGGGGAGTAGGTAACAGGCTTATAGGCCTGTAGGAAGTTAGTTCATTAGGAGGTTTGCTTGGCTTCAGAATCATAATTACGGTTGAAACCTTCCAAATTGATGGGAAGTAACCAAGTCTTATGATGGCATTAAACATAGTGTTCAGATACACTATGGCTTTTTTTGGGAGTTCTTTCAAAACCTTCTTGTCTATCAGGTCATATCCAGGTGCCTTTTTGTCATCCATGGCTTTGATAGTATTTGTTATTTCCCGTGGTGTAATTGGTTTCAGAGGAAGGCTTAGCTGGAAATCTTGTTGTAGTCCGTTTTTTATTTGTGTATAATCATGATCTTCTGAGGCTTTATTTGGTGTGAACACTTTGGACAGATGTTCAGCAAAAGCGTCGGCTTTTTGCTGTCGTGATCTTGCCAATTTATTACCTTCTAATTTAATGGGTGGTTTAGGGTTTGTGGGGAGGTTTTGCGACTTGCATGCTTTCCAGAGCGAGTAATTCGTAGCTGGAGTGGCCGAAAGTGCAGAGAGCTGAGCGTCTACTGTTTCATTTTTAATTAGTTGTATCGTTTCTTTGAGTTCCTTCATGGCTTTGTGGTAAGCTTTCTTGTCATCGCTATGGCGACTAGTGTGCCATACTCTCCTTAGTCTTCTTTTTTCGAGTATTTGATCTCTTATTTCAACTGGGACTGGTCTTTGCCTGGGGTTCAAATTTCTTTTGATGGTGGTGCTGTTCCAACATGCTCTCTGAACAGTTTCTGTAAAGGCTTTAGTCGCATCATCTATGTCTTCTTCTGTCTTAAGAGTGACTTTAAGCTTAAGTAAGTTTTCTACTGATTTCCGAAACGAGTCCCAGTCAGTGCGTTGATTGTATAGCCTCGGGTTCCTCTGATTTGGTAGTAGTGTTGCACTAATTGTGAGTATGACTGGTGTGTGGTTCGACGATCCATCTAGACACGGTTCAATTTTAAAGAACAGCCTGGAGAGTCCCTTGGTTATGTAGAAGTCTATTACATCTGGCAGCCTTTTTGGGTCGCTAGGCCAATGTGTTCTGGTGTTGAAATTGTTGTGAGGTGATTAGCGTCAATGCATTTTTTTAGCTCTCTGCCTCTGGTTGAGTCGAGTCTAGAACCCCAGTGAGCATTCTTGCTGTTCCAGTCTCCTCCAGCCACGAATCGATTACCAAGGGTAACTATGTACTCAGTGAACTGGAATTCTGTGATTTTATGTTTCGGGGGGCAATAGACAGATGATATTGTCATGTCACCCTGTTTATCATGTATGACTACAGATGTTGCTTGGATATGGTCCGTCCTGTATTGTGGTAATTTATGGTGTTTGATGGAGGATTTAATTATAATTGCAGAGCCAGCATGAGCAGTACCATCTGGATGATCTGTAGTATAAATATTGTAATTTTTTATCCTCAGGTAACTGTTTGATGTTGTATGAGACTCAGATATTAGAACAATGTCGAGATTGTGCATGGCTAGCAGGGTCTCTACTTCGTCTTTGTTGGGAGATAGCCCATCTATGTTCCAAGTAGCTTGTAGTTGTAATATAAATAAATATATTTTGTTTGTGAACATCACACATCGCCATTTAGCCCCTTCGTTAGCGACTAGCCTTGTGTTACAGTGGTTTAACAATGATTTTAATTTGTACTTCATTTAATTTTTCTTTTGCAAATAAGTACATGTATAATATATTTAGAGAGAGGACCATTTCAATAAAACATATCCAAAGTTGGACATTCCAAGAGGATGTCCAACATTGGAAATGTCCGGTTGTCTCCGCTGTCTGTTAGTTATTGTATTAAAACAATTTAATTTATTTTCTTGCAGATAAAAAAATCAGACTTTAAACTCCTTAATTGTGAAGAGTTAAATATAATGCCATCACTATCCTATGTAGATTTAGACAAAGTTCACTACAAACAAATGACATTTCAATGGACGCGATCACTTCGTACACAAATAAGTCCTTTAGAATTCATACCAATATACCATGTTAGTACACTCACTCCCGATGATACGTTCGAATCTGTCACAAGTAATAATCAACAAAGTTTGCTCGAACAAGCTCTTAAAGCAGCAAACGTAAAGAAAGAAGCCACTGACCCAGATACTATTGAAATAAAAAGTGACGATGATAAACCACAAGTTAATACCACCAATACTTGTCTGTCGCCAGAAGTAGATACACTAAATGTAGAGGATCAGATATATAATTATGATTCTGATAATGATTACAATGACATGGATTTAAGCGATGGAGATAATAGCGATGATTTAAATAATGTTGATTATACTTCGAAGTTAACCATCGATGTCAATGGATCTGCTCAGAATGAGGAATATGCACAGATCTTGCCCATTTCTGTGACAGAGGCGAAAGCGGTAGCGGAAATATATAAGAAAATTAGGAAAGGTATTCATAAGTGTGAATGTGGATGGTCAACAAGAAATGAGAAATTGTTATATCAACATAGCAGAATGCATATTAAAGTAAGTATTATATAAAAAAAACCGGCCAAGTGCGAGTCTGACTCGCGCACAAAGGGTTCCGTACCATTATCACAATTGGGTACCCTAAAATAAACACTGGACCAAACGAAATACGCAACAACGACGCACGTTTGCATTTATCCTTTCCCACTGACGCCAGTTTATCACTAAAAGGCGCTAGTGGTAAAAATAACACGGGCCTACGTTGCGTTTTAAAGTCAAAAATCACGTTTGTTGTATGGGAGCCCCTCCTAAATATTTGTTTTATTTTGTTTTAAGTATTTGTTGTTATAGCGGTTACAGAAACACATAATCTGTGAAAATTGTAACTGAAGGTTTCGACGACCTCTGTTGCGCGTTGGGGGAAGGCCCGACTGCAATGCAGAAGGTTGCGGGTTCGATTCCCGCATCCCACTGTCTAGCTATCACGGTTCATCATATACAGCCAGACAGAGACGGACAGACAGACCACGAAGTTTCAGTAATAATTTCCCGTTTATACCCTTTAGAAACGGAATACTAACAAACAATTATATTCTCACCAACCAAAGTTGATGAAGAAATTTGAATAAGTTTTTGTAATTTTCTTATATTTTTCCAGCATACAAGCGGCAACTTCCACTGCGACATCTGCGACTATTATTACAAAACCAACTTCATGCTGCAATGTCACATGTCCGACAAACACATGTACAAGTATGTCTGTAAAAAGTGTAAAGAAGTTTATTTCGATCGGTAAGTTACAGTATTTAGCAATTGATAGCATACCTTGATTTTTAGGGTACCGTACCCAAAGGGTAGACAAGAAAGTCTCAGTAACACCGAAACTATTACTGAGACTTCCTTGTCTGTCCGCCTGTCACCAGGCTCATGAACCATAATAGTAACCATCATCTGTGAAAGTTTCAACTAGTATTGCCGTTCCCGCTATAACAACAAATACTAAAAGCATAATAAAACAAATATTTAAGGGGAGGCGCCATAAAAACGTGATTTCTGACATAAAAACGTAACGATACCGCGATGTATTCTTACTACTACCGCCATCTAGTGAGGCAGTGATAGACTTAACGTTCGCATTGCGTTCACGGATTGGTTGGGTTGGTCTAGTGTTAATTTTAGGGTTCCTTACCCAATTGTGATAGTGGTACGGAACTCTTTGTGCGCGAGTCCGACTTCCTCTTGGTCGATTATTTATTTTATTTTTGCATACCTAACTATAGTCGGACAAGATAAGATCCACCAGGGGAGTGTGGGGAAGGCTAACAACAACCTGGCACGCAGGTATTTGGGTGCGCTGGAACCTGTACCTTACCTAAGGTTGCTCCTCTGTCGGTCTTTGCGATGTAATTGTTACAAATATGATTAAATGTCGGGGTATTTACCATGTTTTAAATTATTTTTGACAGAGCTCGATATTTCGTCAGTAATTTGAACTGTCGTCCCGTGAACAGGCCAGTTAAAATTACTAACGAAATATCGATCTCTGTCAAAAATAATTTAAAACATGGGAAATACCCCGTTATTTAATAATATTTGGATTTAAAACAACCATGTAAGTTTAAGATGTAATTGTTGTTAGCCCCTCAATGAGGTGCGAGCGGTGAGCGGCTTTATTGTCCTGGTACCTGTCTGGACAATCAGGTATTGTCACTTGGGTACGAGGCAGCTCTCCTTTATGGAGTGTTTGCGGACACTTTCTGTCTTCAATTGAAACCAGACGGCGCTCTGCGGCTCGATTCTCGTAAATAATTACATACTAGTTCGATGACAGAGACGGTGCAGACCGATGACAGACGCAGTGCAGACGCAACGCAGACACAACACAATTAAACACAAGAAAACAATGAGAGTATCAAAATATACTCTCAGTGTATTAGTATGGTAGTTGAGAGTATATTTTGAGTTATCTTTGTAATTGTGTTATGTCTGCGTTGCGTCTGCACTGCGTCTGTCATCGGTCTGCACTGTCTCTGTCATCGAACTGGAATGTAATTATTTACGAGAATCAAACCGCTGAGCACCTGACGGTACAGCGGCCCGTAACAGTTATACCGTCTCGTTAGGTTGAAAGCGGGGATGTTATATCATGAGCATGATATATTAGTCTTTGGAGGGTTGCTTTACCTAAGAAAGGCCACATGTTATCTTGTCGGACTATAATGTCTGCTTGAAGTGAACAAAACGTCAACCTTTTAAGATTCTAGATCTAAATCACCTTTAATTATTTTATAACACATTTGCTCGTAAAGGGCCTCTTATTTCACCAATTTCAATATCGTAATGTATGTCATTACGTACTTGTGCGTAATCGTAAAGTAAAACGCACGAGTTTCTTTCTAATAAGGTAACACGTACGGTTTATCATGCTCCGTCTAAAACCAACGGTACTTTTTTAAATCTTAAGAAAAAAAAAGCAAAGAAAGCAAATCAAAAAGTTTTTATGTCAGAAAAGTGGTCAATATTTTATGAATAAAATTAACTTTGGGAGATAAAATATAAAAAATAAACATTTAATTCTTTAATTTAATTCATTGTGAGAGAGAGACTGGTGAAATTGTAACAAATAATAATAACTTGACAACATTAAAAATGCCAACTGGCAACGTAATAATCAATTTCACAAATTGTTCAAATTTTTCTAACTGCTTTAACAAGTGATTAAAGATTTATTCGTTTAAGAAAGTCCGAGTTTTATTTATTTCCTCGCAAATGTGTTATAAAACGTCGTATGACATACGTGCGCTTTGATAATTACAGCCTCTGCTTTCTTGTAGCCCTCGCCTACGGCTCGGGCTAGCAATATCGCCTCGGCTGTAATTTTCAACTTACCGCACTTATATCATAATGTACTATTAAATTTTGGAGTCGGCACAGTAGGTGAGTCTTCATAAACCATACCCACTGCAATTAGATTTAGCAATATTTTGTGGCCGGCCACAAAATATTTATTAATTATCCAGTAATTGGGAATATTTTGTGCTTGATACCAACCCTCCTTGGGGCCAAGTTTACCCGCCTCCGCGCTGGGAGAACTCTATATTCGCTAATCATAAACTTATATTTCAGAACTCGCGCAAAACAACACTATATAACAAAACATATGAATCGCAAAGGCAATTGGGAGGACGGAAAGCGCCCGAGGTGGGTGAAAAAGAAAGGAAAAAAACGGCCGGTTAAACCACAAAGTCTTTACGTCAACGGCGTGAAACGGGTACCAAAGGAGTACTTATCGTTCACACCTATAAAACCAGAGGAGCAGTACTCTATGGTTCAGAATAGAAAGACAACTAAAAATTATTTGTACGCTAATTTCAAATGTGAACTGTGTTATAAAGGGTTTAGATGTACTGCGACTTATGAAAAACATATGGCGAAACATAATCCGGTAAGAAGATAGATTTGTACATTTGTGTAGTTACACCAAATGCATGGCGTCCATGCTTGTGTGTCTCTCTCTCTTCCCTGGTGGGAATCGAACCCGCAACCTTTTGCATTGGAGCCGGGTATTAGCCCGACAAAGAGGTCGTGAATGTACGCGTGTGAACTGCATGTCTTTTTTCTCAATCTATACCAATATTATAAAGAGGTAACGTTGGTAACAATTATGTATGGTATGTATTTTCCGAGTAATCTCTGAAACTACTGAACCGATTTCAATAATTCTTGTACCAATAGGAAGCTACATTACCGAGGAGTAACATAGGCTACTTTTGGTCCCGATATTCCCACGGGATCAGGACTTACGCAAGTGAAACGGGGGACTCTGCTTGTGTAATACAGTTTGTAAGAGAGATGACATTACTACTCATGCACGCCAAGCGTTTTGTGGGCCCGGATAGCTTATTTTCAAATTATCCAAAATATCATTTCAATATCATTTAAATATGACGAAAAAATTTCCTTAGTAATACCGTTTTCCCTACATTTTTAAGGTAATATAGTTTTGATTGGAGTCCAGTTGCAAGTTATAGTGTCATTTTGAGTATATTTGCAATATCAATGATGTTGAAATGTAGTTTTGCACAATTTTATTACAGGAATAACACCCTGACTCTTTTGTAAATTTATTTTATAACTTGCAATCAACCTATATCTTTTATTGCTTATATTGTTAAAATTGCTATTATTACAATGTTTTTTTCCAATAATGGATTTTACAGTTGTAGCTTCGAATCGTAGCGAGATGCATTTCAAGAAAATTTGTTTTCAGTCTTTGTTTGCGACCCCAAGTTGTTATAATATTTATATTTATTTTTTAGGACATAGCGGGCAAATATCAGTGCGATGTGTGTAAGCTATACTTCCCAGATACGAGAAAAGTATACAAGCACATACATACAAATCATTTAGTTAAATATTCTTGTAAATTGTGCGAATTTTTCTCTACTGATAGGTAAGCATTTTTGTTTATAAAGCCCTTTCTTAGCAACAGTCTTTTAACCATTATATGACCTGAAGGTAAGTGATGATAATATCATCACTTACCTTCAGGTAAGCGATGTATCTTTGTATCATCACTTACCTTCAGGTAAGCGATGATACATATCATAGCGTGCCACATGTAAGACTATATTATAGTCTTAGATGTGGCACGCTCATCTAGAAGAAGGAAGACGTAAGTGGAACAAGATCCGCGCTATGATTTAGGCCGGTATAATCCGTGGCCGAACCCTCCCACCAAGAAACCCTCATTTATGTCTTTATATTATTTTTGACCTACAAGGTTTCTATATCTGTAAAAAACTTTGTCCCAACTGACTGGTGGATACACAGCCTAAACCGCTGGTAGTAGATGGCTGAAATTTGGGGAGTGTGTTCTTTAATATGACGTAGACATCGGATAAGAAAGGGTTTTTGGGATCGGGATTAACGTGGGTAAAACCGCGGGACCTAGCTAGTGAACTCTTTAAATTAGTAACCCTATAATATTCAATTATAGGCTATCCTAACCATAAATAGAATTCATAATTTATATATTAATGTTTGCCTATTTGTTTGTTTGTTGACTATGAACTACTAAACGTATCTGTCTTTGATTTTCACCATTGAATAGCTCTATTTTCTATTTTCCTTGAATTTTGTGTCACTGTTTTAAGCCGTTTTTTTTTAAATTACAGAGGTCAAGCAAATTTACACATGAATTGGCATCAAAACATAACGTACCCGTGCCCGCACTGTGATAGAAAGTTCATGTAAGTATTTATTTTACTTTTTTTATTTCTTTTCGTGTCGTGGTTTGTCTTACCTAGTGTTAGAGTTGTCGGTCGACCTAAGGCTTTTAACTTGACCTAACGATTGCTATCAGACCAACTGTTTAACGTGCCTTCTGTAGCACGGAGTAGCTTGAGAAAGTGATTTTTTACCACGCTGAACCGATTTTAATAAATGTTGATATACAGGTTGAACCATTTAAATGGGCCTTCAGGAGGATATCCTAAACTATAAGAGATAGCGAAAAATGCTGAAAGGAGTCGCGTCCCCGATTTTGACAAAAACTAAATTGTCATATTTAGATTTTTGAAAAATGCATTACCCTAGCCAGGAATCGAGCCTTGTCTTTTTGCAAAAAAATAAACATCCTATATTATTATACCGATCGATAGTATTGCTGATAAAAATCAAATCCTGGAAACAAACATAGTGTGGTAAATCGAGAGAAATGGCTATTTTTTAATAAAAATATGGAACACTCAAGTATTTGGTACAAGTACTCGAGCGTTCCACGTACCTATTACCACGACCTACTCGATTTAAACGACTGCATTAGCATTTATCACCATTACAGATCATGTTCTTATTTTAAAATTTCCGTCCACAGTTCGAAGCATAAGCTTTGATAGTTGTTGAAAGTAGTGATGGATATCACTGTTAGGTTATTTTTTGGTGTAAATTAATATTTTTATTTAAAAATAGGCATTTGTCTTGATTTACCATATTAGGTATGTTTGTTTCCAGGATTTCATCTTTATCAGCAACACTATCGATTAGTACAATAATATAGGATGTTTATTTTTTTTGCAAAAAGACAAGGTTCGATTCCTGGCTAGGGTAATGAATTTTTCAAAAATCTAATAATTCCATTTTAGTTTTTATCAAAATCGGGGACGCAACTTCTTTCTGCATTTTTCGCTATAGTTTAGGATATCCCCCTGAAGGCCCATTTGAATGGTTCACCCTGTATATGTTCCTCTCCAAGTTATCTACCTTGAAGAAGAACATATATAGGCTTTGATCCCGATATTCCCGCGCGATCGAGACTTATGCGGGTGAAACCGCGCAGCGCAGCTAGATATACATAATATTTTACTTAGAACATAGATACACTATGAGTCAAATCCAACATACATTTTGAAATATCATATTTTCAGTTAGCGTTGCCTAATTCATATTATTGATACTTTATGTTTATAGATTTTTTGAGTTCGGCGTAGTATGTCATACAAACATACCCTATTGTAAATAGATTTGACAAGGTTTTTACGGCTGACCGGATAAACTGCTTGGTCCTAAGACCAAGCAGTTTATCCGCCACCACGCGGAGAACTACAGTGGCACTAGTCTCTCCTTTTTTTTTAACATGGAGAATCTATTTAAGACCGTCAGGCCGCTCCCTGGGGAGAGCGGCCCGGTGTGTGGCCAGGGTAGAAGATGGTAGGTGGCCAGGGTATACCCACTATACTCCACGGTGTCCAGCACTCCGCCACTCCCAGCGCTCGCCAGAAAGACCTTCCGGATGAACGTCGACGAGCTCTAGCGGCGGTCGGCCCCGTCGGGCCCCGACATCTCGGGCACTCTTGCAAGCGACGGACTCCCCCGAGTCCGCCGCCTAGAGCTGTTTGGGGCGGCAGGAGTTCGTTCCTCCTGCGTCTGCGAGCGCGCGGTGCGCGGTTAGAGTCGCGGGAGATTTCTCGCAGACTCTTTCGCAGACATGACCATTTCGGAAAACTGCCTGACCGCCTGCCAAGCCTCGTGGCTGTCGACCATAATGAGACTACGGCCGGCAGCGACAAGTCACGGCCGACGACGGTCATGAGTTCCGTTCGCTCCTGGTCCCATGCCGGGCACTCCGCTAGCCTGTGCTGGCTGGTGGTGGCATCTTTCGTCCGCCTCTCTGCTGATGCGGTACAAGTATTTGCCGAAGTAACCATGTTCCGTCAGCCATTGAGTGAGGCGGAACGAAAGTGCACCGTAATTCCGGTCCAGCCATTCCTCCAACCTCGGCCGAATGGCCCCTTTGGTCCAAAGACCAGCCGATGGCTGTTGCAGCCGTGTCCGTCACTCCACTACCTGGGCCTGGCGAGACTCCTCCCGCGGCTCCTCCAACTCCTTGAGCGACGGCCGGTCGCCACCAGTCGTGGATCCAAGCGAACAAAATGCGCCCGAAAACTCCAAGTGTTATCGAGCATCAGCCCCAGATATTTGAGGGTGTCCGCGACAGGAACGCGGGAGCCTCCTACGACCAGGTGAAAACCTGGAGGTCGCTTGTTACGCGGGCCGTGGAAGCAGACGCATTCGGTCTTCGGAATGCGCTGCACCACGTGTGTCACCCCCGCTGTCGCCAAGATGCCGCCACCGCTGCCTCGCGGTGGGACCTCTCTTTGGCCGTGCCCGACGTGTCGTCCGCGTAACACGTGACGGCCACGCCAGGGAGAAGGGCACCGCGAAGCACCCAGTCGTACCCGATGTTCCACAGGAGAGGTCCGAGGACCGACCCCTGTGGAACACTGCACGACATGCGCCACCGCAACCTCCCATCCTGCGTCTCGAAGGCTACTATCCGGTCGGATAGGTACGCCTCGAGAGTACGACGCAGGTAGTCGGGTACGCGATGGTAGCGCAAGGCCTCCCGTATGCACGCCCATTGGGAGCGTATTGAACGCATCACAACAGATCTCCCCCCTCGTCCACGGCTTCCGCCGCGAGTGCCCTCACTCGGAGAATGGCTCCGACGGTCGATCGCTCTCGACGAATCCCGTACTGGTATGCCGACAAATCCGGCCCGGTACGGGTTAGGTGGCTGAAGATCCGTGCGGCGGTGACACGCTCGAAGAGCTTGCCGGCCTCATCAAACAGGACGATCGGTCTGTACGCCGATGGCGAGTCCGGTGGTCCCTCCTTCTGCAGGAGCACGAGGCCGCCCACCTTTCACAGAGCAGGAACTCCCCTCGCTCCAGGCAGACGGTGAACAGCCTCCGAAGACGGTCCCCCAAGTGTCTCGAGGCCAGAACGAGCGCGCGCCCCGGTATCCCGTCCGGCCCGGTCGCGGTTTTCTTGCCACTGAGGCGACGGAGGACCATCTTCAGCTCCTCTGCAGTCACGTCGATGGGTTCGTCCTCGTCCTCAAGCCCCGCTAGTGGCGGTGGAGCCATATGCGGCGGAGTGTGCTCTGGCCTGGCCGGAAACAACGTCTCCACGACTCGTCCCACGAAGCTTTACTCGAGCGACCTTGTAAGCGGCTGGGCCCACGGTTTGAGCTCGCCGCGATTATCGCCAGCTTTAAGGCCTTCTTGGCCGCTTTGTAGGCGGCGTGGAGTTCCTCCTCCACGGGGTCCACTCCGTCCGGCGCAAGCCCGCGACCGCGGCGGCGGCTCCGGTGGCGAGTGTATGGGCGACGTGCTGCCACGTAGGCGGGGCGCAGTGATGCGATCTCTGCACTCCACCAATACACCTGCCGCCGGGGGCCACGAGATTTGACTCGAGGCATACCAGCATCACACACTTCGGTCATGGCTCTGGTGAGCCACTCGGCCTCCGTACTGACGTCGTCCAGGTTCTCCGGTACGGGCACCCACGCCTGGACGACGGCGGCCTCCTCTAGGAGCTTCCCGGCGGCGGTCTATCCCGCGGTGATCGGGCTGGAGAGGTTTGAGGTCTGGGTGGAGATCTGGAACCGGATATACCGGTGATCGGAACCAGACTCCACCCCCTCGATAACCCTCCAGACGTGCACTCAGCGTGCCGCACACACCAAGAGAGTGTGTGCGAAGTGTACCCGCCCGGTGCGCCTCTTCGCTTCACCGCCCAACATAGCTTGCTATGGTGAGCGGTTACTGAGCCCTCCTACCACGACAAGGTCAATGCACGACGAGAGGGGGCGCTAGTCTCTCCTAAATCCCTTGGGCGCCTTTTTCGCCCCCCACGGGAAGAGATGGGGTAACCCTAGCCTGTGACACTGCTAATTGTTATTTTTTTTGTTTTTCTTTTTATTTGCTTATTCTGTCAACAGCACTCAAAAAACTAACTTATGATACATTTACACAAAGCTTACTGCCATGACGGATTCCCACTTTTTACTACTGTTATGTTGATATTACAGGAAAATGTCGACACAGTTGACTCACGTGAGAATAAAGCACCCTTCGACATTCATCTGCAAACTGTGCGGTCACAGCTTCGTCAGCTCCCACGGACTCTTCCAACATTTACATATGACTCATACTAAGGAGGTAAGATTATTATTTACTAGCAGATACCCCAGATACCCGCGGTTACAACCATGAGTCCCGATCCCGTGGGAATATCGGGATCAAAAGTAGCCTATGAACTGCCTGGTAATGTAGCTTTATATTGGTTAAAGAATTTTTGAAATCGGTTCAGTGGTTTCGAAGATTACCCCCCAATATACATACAAATACATACATACACGTTACCAACGTTACCTCTTTATGATATTAGTATAGCTTAGGTACAACAACGTAAGGTAATGTATATCAAATAATTTTGGAGAATTTGTAACTACAACAAATTGTCGGCAATTTTTTTGCGATGTATAATAACACGTCTGCCGTATGCCAAAGGAGTCTTGGACGAAAACCATTACGGACTGGATCCCAAACTCCAAGAGGCGACTCGGTAGACCAAAGCGGAAATGGCGTTACAAGGTCGACAAATTTAAGCCTGAGTGGCGAATCATAGCCCAAAACAGACCTGAGTAGAAGAGTTGGAGGGAGGCCTTTGCCCAGCAGTGGGACAATTGGGTTATTGAATTTTTTTTTTTGTGAAAAATGGAATGATCATATATGAATTTTATAACAAACCAATTTTATTTTTTTTATTTTCGCTATAATTAAAAAGTTATTTCAAAATAAAAATTTAAATTTTGAATCTAGTACCAAACAGCCGCCGACAGCGCCCGAGCGCGTGTGACGTCATAATGTTAGTTTTCACTCATTGCAGTTTACAGATAATAAGTAAAGCACCTACAGTGTTTTGGTTATTGATAAATTTAATTCTGTTGTCATTGTTGCTATTGTTAAATATTCAAAAATATATCGAAAATGTCGAATCTTAAAAGTTATCGCTCTTGTTTTGGATGTAGTGGACTTTTTATGTTTATTTTTATTTTTAGATGTTTTGGTCAAGCCAAAAAATAGTGTAATTTGGTCAAGCCTATAATTACCGCAAATGAAAGTGTTATTTTGTCAAGCCGTGAAAAAGTGTCAATTGGTCAAGTCTTCGAAGAGTGTCAACTGGTCAAGTCCTTTTTTTTTTTAATACAACAAAAGACGATCAAAACGAAAACAAAAAACGATCTAAACGAAAAAAAAGACGATCGAAATGGAAAAAAAAGACGATCGAAAATGAAACAAAAGACGATCGAATGGAAACAAAAGACGATCGAAATGAAAAAAAAAAAACGAGCGAAATGGAAAAAAAAGACGACCGAAACGGAAACAATAGACGATCGAATGGAAACAAAAGACGATCGAAATTGGTTTTATTTATATCTAAAAGGAACTTATAGCTAAGAACTTATTGTTTCAGTTTTGACTGTCTTTTTTTTTGTTTCGACCGTCTTTTTTTATCGTCGACCGTTTTTTATTTTCTGTTTCGACCCTCTTTTGTTTTCGTTCCAACCGTCTGTTGTTTCTACGCTGATTATCTTTTTTTAGTTACGACCGTCTTTTTTCATAGTCGACCGTCTTTTGTTTTCTGCTTCGACCCTATTTTGTTTTCTGTTTCGATCATCTTTTGTTTCTACTCTGATTATCTTTTTTCAGTTTCGACCGTCTTTTGTTTTCGTTTTGATCGTCTTTTGTTACCATTTCGATCGTCTTTTTTTCCATTTCGATAGTCTTTTTTTTCATTTCGGTCGTCTTTTGTTTCCATTTCGATCGCCTTTTGTTTTCGTAACGATCGTCTTTTGATTTCGTTTCGATCGTCTTTTGTTTCTACTCCGATCGTCTTTTGTTGTATTAAAAAAAAAGGACTTGACCAGTTGACACTCTTCAAAGACTTGACCAAATGACACTTTTTCACGGCTTGACGAAATAACACTTTCCTTTGCGGTAAGTATAGGCTTGACCAAATGACACTATTTTTTGGCTTGACCAAATGTCCACTACATCTTGTTTTGTACCATTATGTACAAATACTACAAAAACGATGAAAACGTAAAGTAATGAAATAAATAATTATATTCAATAGAGAATTAATACTTAGATATTTTGATTTATAATATAATTTTTTAATAGACTTACCTTGATGCTTTGGCACCTCTAACCTTAGCAGAATTGAACCGAACGTCATTTTTTTAAAAAATGTTTATCATAAATATGTCAACATCAGGAATATTATCAGAATTGGCCTTTATAAATCCTGTATCACACATAGCTAATCGGAATTAACTTTAACAAATCGTTATTTAGCAGTAAATTTGCAATATTTTTGTCAATTTACGTGTAGTAGTCGTATACACCGTACAGTTATGAAATTACTTGAACATTATGACGTCACAAGTATAGTGACCAATTGTGGCGCGTTCATAGTCACGTGATCATTTTTCAAATTTTATCAATTTTTAATTGTTTATAATTCATTCAAAAAACATTTTTTTTAGTTTTTTACATTAAATATCAATGTAATTAATAATAAAGTTTTAAAATACATAAAAAAAAACAATTTTTATTTTTTTTCAATATCCCAATTCAGGCTAATCTATCTATATACAGTTGTGGTCATATAATTAAGAACGATTTGAAGTTCTAGAAGTTTTTTATTTAAATCGTATCATACACAGAGATGTGTACCTTCTGAGAAGCAACTAGTTATTTTATATAATAGTCACATTAATAGAGCAACCTGACTTAAGAATAAAGTATGAAATCGCTAACTATTTTTTGCACATTTTATTGATTTTATCAAAGTAACACATTCAAATAGTACTGAAACTGGACAAATAATTAAGAACGATTTATTTAACTGCTCGGGAATTGTTTTTTATGACACTTAGATTTAAAAAATCACAATATTATGTAGCACAGGAAACATAAAAAGAAATTTAATAAATATTTAACTAAAATTAATAGTTAATAGCATATCCACGGCTTTTAATTACAGCTTTACACCGGCGAGGCATTGACTCTATTAATTTTTGACATTTCGCAAGAGAAATAGAGTTCCATTCTTCTAAAAAAACGTCATACAGCTCTCTTAAATTTCCACACTTTGTATTTGAAACCTTTTTCTTTACTTCAAACCACAGATTCTCTATTGGGTTTAGATCTGGACTGTTAGCAGGCCAGTCTAAGACAGAAATTAATTGCGCTGTAAGAAATTCCTTTACGGTGCGTGCAGTGTGCTTTGGATCAGTGTCATGCTGGAATGTCCAAATGACCGGTAGAACGTCTTCAGCGTATGGTAACATTGTTTCTTCCAGTATATTTTTGTATTGGAACTGATCCATGTTACCTTCTATCAACTTTACAGGTCCTACACCATGTCCAGAAAAGCAACCCCAAATTTTCACATTTCCTCCATCGTGCTTTAATGTAACTTTCGTGTACTTTGGGTCGAATGCTGTATTCGGGGGACGTTGTACATATCGTTTTCCATCAGAACATACTCTGTTTATTTTCGTCTCGTCAGAAAAAAGTACATTTTTCCACTGTTGCACAGTCCAGTTTTCATACTTTCTCGCAAATGCAAGCCGGGCTTGCCTGTGGCAAAGTTTTAACATGGCTACCTTTCTTGCTATCCTACCGTGCAATTTTTCTTCTACCAAACGTCTTCGAATAGTGCGTGCTGAGATTGCTGAAGGGTTGTTTTCACCAAAATATTCTTTTCTAAGCTCATTGGACCCTTTAAAAGGATTTTGTTTTGCCATACGAACGATGTTTCGGTCATCTCGAGGAGTTGTTTTTCTCTGTTTTGGTACACGTGGAACATTCGAAGTAGTTTGATACGTAGCAAAATGCTTTACAGCGTGGAAAACCATCGTTTTTGTGCATTGCAGATGGTCGGCTATCTTTTTATAAGACCAATTCTTCCGGCGAAGTTTTATTATTACTTCCCTTGTAGATTTATCACAACTTTTATTTTTTCCCATTGTTTTTTCTAAAGAAGCAATCACCTTTAATCTTTTACAGCACGTAATGGCGCCAAAATTATACAAACAGTAACAAATCGACTGAGTGTTCTCTATTTAAATTTGAATAAAGGTATAAACTACTTAGCGTTCTTAATTACGTGACCAGCCAGTAATAAGGAATACTTTGTTTAAAAGTAGTGTAAAAAGTTTGCCTATTGATTTTTAGCCAATCATGTGTATCAATGAATACAGTGGTAATATGGAAATGTTTTACGATACCGAGAGAAATAAAAACAAATGCATACAATTAGTTTTGCATCTTAGTTGGAAAAAATCTTCCCTTTATATCAGCGTTCTTAATTATATGACCACCACTGTTTATAAAAATGAAACGTTTTCCGTTGTCACGACATCACGCGTGAACGGCTGGACCGATTTCGATAATTCTTTTTTTGTTGTGTTTGCTATTGTCAGGAGAAGGTTCTTATGAAAGAAAAAATGCTAAACCAATTTTGATGATTTTTTTTTATACTAAACGACAGGACAACGTCTGTCGGGTCAGCTAGTATAATATAATAATGTAATCCTGCGTGTTAAACTAACTGAATCACATAGCTTCACTATTACACTTATTAAATTAAACTCATTTTTTGGTTTTAAACGTTTTAAAACTGAACAGTTTGACTGTTAAGTCAAAACCGCACATTTAAGACTGATGGTATGTAAGCCTGCCTAGCTTTCGTAATACTAACTTAGATTAAAACAAAAACTAAAGATACGGTTCCTAGTCTCGGAAAATAAGACGAAAAAACTGCGTCTAGCTGACGCACTAGCCTCAGTCGTATGTCGAACCGTTGCCGCGTGAGCACGTGCTGTCACTCTTTTTGACATCCATAAGAATGTCTTTTGCTTATTTACAAAGCCTGAATCATTCTTAAAGACAAATGTTTTTAAATACAATAATTTTATGAAAATGCATGTAGGTGTTTTTAGCTCATTTTTCGAATACGCAATGTTAGAATATACCGTATCTACTATTTTTGTTTTCATCTAAGAATACTAAGTTGTTGTTTCCAGGATCTGGAAGCGATAGAAAATCAAGAGATAAACACAGATGATCCGTTCTACTGCAAGGATTGCAAGATCCAGTTCATGAACGATATGGCCTTCGCGACGCATATGCAGAGCTCCAGCAAACACGTCGACGTTAACCTTGCTACGTAAGTTTAAATAAAATAAATAAATAAAAAAACGTGTGGCACTCGGGGACTGCCGCGGTAAAGCTATTGCATAGCATTTTTTATCAACTTATGCAATTATAATTATTTTTTTTATTTTGTACCACGTTGCCATGGTTACCATGTAGCTCGGCCGTGGCCTGTAGCTACGTGGTAACCATGGCAACATGGTAGGCGGAGTGGGGGGTGTTAGGTTTTTTTCGTTGCGAAATTTCTTCATTCAAAGCTCAAAGCCCGCGATAAATCTATATCTATAAAATTCTGTGTCCTGACTGACTGACTGAATGACTGATCAACGCACAGCCTAAACCGCTGATAGTAGAGGGCTGAAATTTGGAGAGTGTGTTCTTTATGTGATGTAGACATCCGATAAGATAAGATTTTTGAAAATTCCCACGGGATCGAGACTTACGCGGGTAAAACCGCGGGGCGCTGCTAGTAAAATAAATAAATTCTGTGAACAACACACAGCGCCATCTAGCCCCGTGGTAAGCGACTAGGTAAGTTGTGGATATATTCACGCCGTGCTCCGACATATTATGTCCGATTTCGATGTTCTTTTTAGGGTTCCGTACCCAAAGGGGAAAAATGGGACCCTATTACGGAGACTTCGCTGTCTGTCCGTCCGAAGATGTATTTTGATAGCCGATACAACAACAAATACTAAAAACAGAATAAACCAAATATTTAAGAGGGGCTCCCGTACGCGTTTTAAAAACAACAAAGGAATTTTATTGCAATCTGAGGTCGCTTCTGATTGGTCAGTGTCAAATCGAGTAAGTCATGGAATTCAAAATGGCTGACGACGTATTACGACTTATGATGTATTAAAAAAAAACTACTTACTAGATCTCGTTCAAACCAATTTTCGGTGGAAGTTTACATGGTAATGGACATTGTATATTTTTTTTTAGTTTTATCATTCTCTTATTTTAGAAGTTACAGGGGGGTTACAGTTACAGTTAACACACATTTTACCACTTTGGAAGTGTCTCTCGCGCAAACTATTCAGTTTAGAAAAAAAATATATTAGAAACCTTAACATCATTTTTGAAGACCTATCCATAGATACCCCACACGTAAAGGTTTGATAAAAAAATTGAGTTTTAGTTCTAAGTATGGGGAACCCCAAAAATTTATTGTTTTTTTTTTATGTTTGTGTGAAAATCTTAATGCGGTTCACCGAATACATCTACTTACCAAGTTTTAACAGTATACCTCTTATAGTTTCGGAAAAAAACATACGGACGGACGGACAGACAGACAGACAGACAGACAGACTTGACAAATCTATAAGGGTTCCGTTTTTTTGCCATTTAGGTTTAGGTTTATAGATCTTTATTTCTCTAAGATTACAATAAATCACTTACGAGAAAAAAATATTTCTAAACATTACAAGTTTTTTTTTTTTTTTTCATTTGGCTACGGAACCCTAAAAAGGTGTATCCGTTACAACTTTTGGTCTTAATTTTTTCCGTCTAGCGGGTAGTTATCCGTTTCGCAACGCGCGATAAGGAACTTCATTCCAATAAATACATTCTGTGAACAACACACAGCGCCATCTAGCACATGTTAAGCTACTAAGCAAGCTTGTGTTACGGAGACGGATAAACTAAATATGATAGGATCTTTAATTTGAAAGTGAAACATGTCTCCTTTAATTTCCTTACAGTGTGAACGCAATAGCATCAGAACGTCGCATGATTCGGTCTGCGCCGACGACGATCGCACGCCGCAACGCGCGCCGGCGACGCGCGACGCGATCCGATGTACTCAACTCAGGCGTCAGTGTTGCTCAGAATTGTGACCTGGTGAGATTTGTTGAAAACCCTTCTATGTAAGACCCGCAAGTTGATATTGCTATAGAACCTTGTCACAATAACAGCTGCGTGACGTCATCCGTTGCACAAAAGTACAGATAGCAATAAATTTGTAATAAAAAGTAAATAAGCTAGGGTTATGGGTTTATTTGTTGTAGCGAGACGGCTATGACCATAGGTATATTTCTAAGAAATTTCGGGACCATAAAATATTAGTTTTGTATGCTGCTTATAAAAAAACAATAATTACACCCATAAGTACATAATAATTATATTGTTGAAGTGTAAATATTTCTTGATTAATGTCTGGGTTATGTGGTTAATAATTATAAATTATATTATTTACCTTGCGAACGGTACCAACGGTGCACGTCGACTACGTCACCAAGATGGCCGCCAATCGCAATATCAACTTGCGGGGCTTATACCTACTTAATTTGTTAATTTTATTGTAGACTATCATTTGACACATCTTCGGCGCAGCGACTGTCATTATATTTTTACAATAGACAATAATAGTGTCTGTACTGCAACGGCTTATTATATTTATATCGCGCAAAAGGAACATGGAATATGTGTGTAACATCGCCTCTAGTACTAGTACCATTTGAGCCCGGTTGCATCCCTCTCGGGAGCCCGGGCGGGGTCCACTAAACCCCAAATTGTTTTTTTTTGTTTGGTGTCGGCGCCGTAAGTAAGGCACCACTGACTATACCTTAAGCAGTTTATCCGCAACCGCGCGGGGAGAACTAAAGGTTTGCCTCGGCTCCCTTACTCGCCTTTCACGACACCCACGGGAAGATATGTGGTACCCCTATTCTATACGGGTGATACATAGCTTATCGCGTCTAGTTCTAGTACATCAGGGGTTCCCTAACTTATTTGAGACGCGCCCCCTTTCGACCATAAAAAAAAAATCCGCGCCCCCCGCGCGCCGTCCTTCAGTTCAGATTATCAGGTCAGAAAAAAAAAGTGTTCAACATAAGTATTTTTATTGCTCATTAAAGTTTTTCAAATTCATACAAAAGGTATTTGGTAAGTTGTATCAAATACCTTTGGATAGTACCAGTGAGGGAGGCCAGAAGCTGATAAGGTACTTAACATTGGCTGACTGAGGAAACAATATTATTATGTTCTTGACAGGTGTCAATTTCAGATCATTTCATTGCTCGTACATATCGATCGAGCAGTCTAAAATTAAATTCCTCAGCGATCGTAGGTTTTTATACTTAACTACACAGGTGGCCCGCGCCCCCCTATCAATACCTCTGCGCCCCCCCCCCCCCTAGGGGGCGCGCCCCCCAGTTAGGGAACCCCTGTAGTACATCTACATATTATGTCGATGTCTCAAAGATAACTGTTTGTATTCTAGTGTGGAGTATCCCTGGCTACGGACGTGGAAACCAACCGACATTACAAGTCGGAGCACCCCGGCTACGACTATCGCAAGCGGTATATGTGCGACGTTTGCGGACACGCTACTAGAGTGAGTCGTACGAACATTTTATTTATTTATTGGTTAACTAGCAGCTCCCCGCGGTTTCACCCGCGTAAGTCCCGATCCCGTGGGAATATCGCGATCAAAAATAGCCTATAGCCTTCCTCAATAAATAGACTATCCAACACCGAAAGATTTTTTCAAATCGGACCAGTGGTTCCTGAGATTAGCGCGTTCAAACAAACAAACTCTTCCGCTTTATAATATTAGTATAGATTAGTATAGATTAGCGACCTGCCACGGTTTCGCACGGTGCATATATCTACACTAATATTCTTTTCTTTCATCCGAGCGATGTTCCAGGGGAGCATCCCTCTCGGGAGCCCGGGGTCCGCTAAACTCTTTAATATTTGGGGTTGGCGCAGTAGGTAAGTCATCATTGACCATACCTTCTGCTAATAGATTTGGCAATATTTTTACAGCCGGCCGCCTGCCCGACACCAACCATTCTAGGGACCAAGCAGTTTATCCGCCACCGCGCGGGGTGAACTTAAGTTTTGCGTCCTCCCTAAATCCCTTAGTCGCCTTTTACGACACCCACGGGAAGAGATGGGGTAACCCTATTTTATGCCGGAGGCTACACGGCACAATATCTACACTAATATTATAAAGCACAAAGCCCTGGGGACATGTTTATGTGTTCTTGATCGTGTATAGATATCCAGTATCCACTATGAAAGGATTTTCCCCGCGATCGGGACTTACGCGGGTTTCTGTTAGTTCGATTTGTAGGTAGATCAATATTATAACGTCCTTTTTTCCTTTATTATTAACTAGCTGCGCCCGCGGTTTCACCCGCGTAAGTCCCGATCCCGTGGAAATATCGGGATCAAAAGCCTATATTTATCAGGGTGAATGTAGCTTTCTAATGGTGAAAGAATTTTTCTAGTAGTTTCGGAGATTACCCCCAATATACATACATGTTACCAACGTTACCTCTTTATGATATTAGTATAGATTATAAAAAATGAGGACTTTTGTCAATTACTAATCATGCCAGTCCCATATTATAGGTACAATTAATTATACAACAACAAATCTATTACCTACTTTCTAACGAAATCCTTACTTGATTCAATCAATCAATTCAAAAAATATGTATTTTTATTGTTTTCTTGATATATTTAGTTCTATAGTTTACTTTGTAAAACAGATTTATTGAATAAATTTTATTATTTATTTATAATCAATATTTACAAAACCGATCCCATAACGTCTTTGTCGTATAATGTTCCAGCAATACGCGAACTTGTTGGCCCATATGCGCACGCACACGCGCGAGAAGCCATTCTCGTGTCCGCACTGCGACCGCAAGTTTAGCATGCCGAGCAACAGAGACCGACATCTCGTGGTGAGTTTTATTATTTATTTCGGTCTGAGACCGATATGGCCAATTTGGAACAGCCAGGGTCAAGTTTTAGAATATTTCAAGTTTCTTCTTATTATAGTTTTGGCGTCGTACATCTTGTACATCTTGCCAGTATCAAGTATTTTGCATGAAATTAGCCCGATCGGGCCTATAGTTTCAAGTTATGGTAAAGCGGTGGCAACTTTACTATAACCTTCAAGGAGCTTCGGCGCGAACGACGAAAAGTCCATGTTTAGTTTAACACTCAATTTTGTTTTCACTACACTTGTGCACATTCACGGAACTAAATTGAATAAGATTCCACAAAAATTACACAATTTAACCGAGTTTACAACATAGTTTAACGAAAATAAAATTGGAGCACGACATGTTGTCTCCGCTTTCCCGCCGAAAGTCCCGTGGTGAGTTATAGAATTGGACTGGTCTCTAGAGACTAGAAGGAGAAAGGTCGCCTGATAGTGATCCGTTTCAAACTCGTCTCTGATTTTTTTTTTTTTTTTTTTTTAGTTTCGGTTCTTAGTAGTGATGCGCCGAGTACCAGTTTTACCGAGTAACCGAGTACCGAGTTTTACCGAGTAACCGAGTACCGAGTATTACTCGGTTCAAAATGTACCGAGTCGAGTACTCTGCCGAGTTACTCGGTTCATTTTAATAACAGCGAAAACAAGTTGCAACGCGCTCCAGACGACGCTCGACAGGCGAGGCGACTCGAAGCAAGCAGGTTTTCTTTTTTACTAGCTGCGCCCGCGGTTCATCATCATCATCATCCGAGCGATGTCACTGATGGGAACATCTCATCATCAACACTCTCGGGAGCCCGGAGTCCGCTATCCTACTTTTACGTCTCTACTTCGCACGATCTTTGGCATCCCGTTTAGTGAGGCCATTTGCACGCATGTCTGCTCTCTCGTCGTCAAGCCAGCCTTTCTTGAATCTTCCCAATCTGCTGCGGTCGGGCGGAGGCGCCATAGCAAAACATTTGTTCTCTACGTAACTAGCCGGACCATCGTAAACGCCATTCTTGCATGCCGGAGTTTCTGGCACGGTCTTTTCGCGTCACTCCACACACCAGCGCAGCATTTTCATCTTCGTGAAACGCAGCTCCTGCTTATGTCGCTCAAGCACTAGCCACTATCACTATCGTACAAAAGGACAGGTCTAGTGATCGTTTTATACACTTGTTCCTCTTAGTTCAACCGGTATTTTGGAGTCGCAGACGATACCAGTTACCTCTCGACACTTAGCCCAAGTTACCGAAACACGAGACTTGACGTAGCAACCGATGTCCCCGGACGCACCAATCCCAAGTACTTAAATTGGTCTGTCCGTTTGACCATATGACCGTCTACACAGGTGTGCTATCCACGTGCACAAAGTGGCCATAGCCACTTTGGGCGTGAAGATAGCGGGTGCTTTAAGAAGACCGAACTAGCGTTTGAGGACACGATCTGTCTAAAACAGATCCCTGATGATTGCTCTTGGGAGTAACCTGACGGTACAGCAACCCCTTATCAGGCGTAATCAGTGGCAGAAGTCCCTGATTCGGAAGGAGTTCCAATATCTGCACCTCTTTATACTGCTTATTTAGCCGCTCGTGGGAATATGAGCGCCATCTCTCCTTCACCACGAGGTCCTCGTATAGCAGGTTGCCATAGGGATTTTTTACACAGCGGCACATGGATATATCCTGCGCCCGCCGGTTTGATCCCAGAACATGCCTACTTATAAATAAGTTTCTGCCCCTCAGACGTTTCCAACTTATCGTACAATACAATGGCTGTCAGTGGTGCTGTCTGTCTCTGGCTACTGCTCTTTTAGTGGCACGTTTGGCGGACCTGTATGCGTCGCAATCTTCAGGAGAGTTAGACGCTTGCCACTTTACCAGCTTATGTGTCGATATAAAGTTCTTTAGCTCTGTACCTTTGTGTAAAATTTCATCTAAATTGGTCGACCCGTTTGAGCGTGAAGGAGGAACAAACAAATACACCAACTTTTACACTAAGTTAAGAAGCCAAAGCAGTACACAGATGAAATCCTACACAGATTATATATATCTATATATATCCGAGTTACTCGGCTCATGAACCGAGTACCGAGGCCGTGTACGAGTAGTAAAAAACTGCCGAGTAACGAGTACTCGGCAGAGTACTCGGCGCATCTCTAGTTCTTATATAGGTATAGGTATAGGGAACCCCAAAAAATAATTATTTTTTTCTATTTTTGTGTGAAAATCTTAATGCGATTCACAGAATACATCTACTTACCAAGTTTCAACAGTATAGCTCTTATAGTTTTGGAGAAAAGTGGCTGTGACATATGGACGGACGGACAGACGGACAGACAGACATGACGAATCTATAAGGGTTCCGTTTTTTGCCATTTGGCTACGGAACCTTAAAAACGCTATGAAAATGCCTGCTAGGAACATCGCCAGCAAAGCGCTAGTTTTTGCCCTGTTTACAGGGATTAGACTAGCTCTTTTCGAATAGATTTGATGAAAAAATAAATATTTGTGTCTGGTCTGGGTGTCCCTCTATGTATAATATGTATGTATTTACAAAAGAAAAATAAATATAAGTATTATATCCGTTGTTTAGTCACCGTAACACAAGCTTAGTCGCTAACCACGGGGCTAGATGGCGCTGTGTGTTAATCACAGAATTGATTTATTTATTTACTAGCTGCGCCCCGCGGTTTCACCCGCGTAAGTCCCGATCCCGCGGGAATTACGGGATAAAAAGTAGCCTATGTGTTATTCTAGGTGTCCAGCTATCTATATTCCAAGTTTCATCGCAATCGGTTCAGTAGTTTTTGCGTGAAAGAGTAACAAACATCCAAACATCCATACAAACTTTCACATTTATAATATTAGTAGGATATTAGTAGGATTTATCTAAGTTTAACCCTATATTGTTGATACAGGTGCACACAGGCGAGAAACGCTACCAATGCCACCATTGCAGCCGCCGCTTCACACAGAGCAGCGCAGTCAAACTTCACATACAAACCGTACACATGAAGATACCGTACGCTCCCTGGGATAAAAAAAAGCGGAAACGAAAGAAGGAAATGGAACCTACTACTGCAGGTCAGTCTATGACATTTTTGGTTCCGTAGCGTAATGAGGAGGAACACTAACTTTTATCCCGGCAGAGGGCGTTGGTCGACTAATCTTAGGTTTGAATTAAGAACTGTCAAACAGGTGATTTGTACAACTCTCGGCGCCAAATTAGCCATATCGGTCTCAGACCGAAAGAAAAAAAAACTCGGCGTTTTCATTGGTGGGGGACCATCATCAAAAAAAAAGATCATCCGACCCCAGCGCCATCTGCTCACAGCTTTGCGTGTGCCACCCCATTCGTAAGCCACAACATACCTATAAGTACCTTAGATTAAAACAAAAACTAAAGATACGGTACCTAGTCTCGGAAAATGAAACGATAAAACTGCGTCTAGCTGACGCACTAGTCTCAGTCGTATGTCGAACCGTTGCCGCGGGAGCTCGTGCTGTCACTGTGATTATCTTTTTGACATCTATAAGAATGCCTTTTTGCTTATTTGCAAAGCCTGAATTATTCTTATTGATAGACAAATGTTTTTAAATATGTACAATAATTTTATTAAAATGCATGTATAGGTGTTTCTAGCTCATTTTTTGAAAACGCAATGTTAGAATATACCGTATCTACTATTTTTGTTTTGATCTAAGACCTATACATAGGAAACAACAAACAAAAAGTTCATACAAAAAGTTAATACTAAAGAAAGGTAGCTACCAACAGGGCAGGCAGGATTGGTAGCTTCCAAGTGACGGGAACTAGATTTATTTTAGGTTCTTTAATTTATTTATCTTTTTTTTTTGTATCTGTTTAAAATGAATAAAATACGTATATTATAAAAAAAAAAGCCCACTTTAAAAAGTGGCAAGCGTCCAACTCTCCTGAAGATCGCGACGCGTACAGGTCTGCCAAACGTGCCACAAAGAGAGCAGTAGCCAGAGCCAGACGGGACCACTTACAGCCACTGTACGATAAGTTGGAAACGTCTGAGGGGCAGAAGCTTATTTGTAAGTTGGCACGTTCTAGGATTAAAGCGGCACAGGATATATCCAAGTGCCGCTGTGTAAAAGATCCTAATGGTAACCTGCTATGCGAGGACCTCGCGGTGAAGGAGAGGTGGCGCTCTTATTTCCACGAGTTGCTCAATAAGCAGCATAAAGAGGTGCAGCCACCGGAACTCCCTCCGAATCTAGGACTTGTGCCACTGATTACGCCTGAGGAGGTGCGCAAGGCTCTTCGCTGCATGAAGAATCGGAAAGTGTCGGCGCCGATGGAGTCCCCATCGAAGTATGGAAGGCTATGGGTTCTCGTGGTGTGGGCATCTTAACCAACCTTTCTAACCACATACTCGAGACCGGCAGAATCCCTGCCCAATGGAGACTTAGTGTTATCACTCCAGTGTTCAAGGGCAAGGGATCTGTGCAGGAGTGTGGAAGTTATCGTGGTATAAAGTTCATGTCCCACACCATGAAGCTCTACGAGCGTATAGTTGACTCTCGGATCCGGCATGAGTACACTGTCTCGGAGGGGCAGTATGGTTTCCGCGCCGGTCATGGTACCATGGACCCTGTTTTCGCCCTAAGGATCGTTATGGAGAAATACAGAACGAAGAATACGCCTCTGCATTTTCTGTTCCTGGACTGGTGGATCTGGTGGGCGCTGCGGTCCAAAGGGGTGCCTGAAACTTATATTGAAACCATCCGGGACATGTACCGAAATTCCGATTCAGTGCTGCGAACTGCTGTTGGTGACACTAAATCTTTTCCCATTACAGTCGGAGTCCACCAAGGATCCGTCCTAAGTCCGTTTCTGCTTAGCGTAATACTGGACGCACTGTCCGTAGTCATCCGAGACGCACACGAGCAACCCCCGTGGATGCTCATGTATGCTGATGATATTGCGCTAGCGGACTCGGATAAGGGACGGCTTGGAAGGCGGGTAAATGCTTGGAAAGAGTCACTTGAGAACGGCGGTTTGCAACTCAACGTAGCGAAGACCGAATACTTGGCTAGCAATACCACAGATCCCACACCTGTCTGCGTAGACGGTCACATGGTCGAGCGGACAGACCAGTTTAAGTACTTGGGATCTGTGCTTCACGAGTCCAGCGACATCGATTGTGACGTCAAGTCCCGCATTTCGGCAGCTTGGGCCAAGTGGCGAGAGGTAACTGGTGTCATCTGTGACCCGAAAATGCCGGTTAAACTGAAGGGACAGGTATATAAAACGATCATTAGACCTGTCCTTTTGTATGGTAGTGAGGCGTGGCCATTGCTTGAGCGACATAAGCAGGAGCTGCGTGTCACGGAGATGAAGATGCTGCGCTGGATGTGTGGAGTGACGCGAAAAGACCGCGTCAGAAACTCCCGCATCAGGGGCAGCCTTCATGTCCGAGACATTGCAGACAAACTGCAAGAATGCCGCTTACGGTGGTACGGCCACGTTCTACGAAAACCGGCTAGTTACGTGGGAAACAAATGTCTTGCCATGGTGCCTCCGCCCGGCCGCGGCAGATTGGGAAGACCCAAGAAGTGCTGGCTTGACGTTGTAAGATCGGATATGCGTGCAAATGGCCTCACTACACGGGATGCCAAAGATCGTGCGAAGTGGAGACGTAAAAGTAGGAAAGCGGACCCCGGGCTCTCGAGAGAGAAGCAAACGGGAACAACGCTCGGATGATGATGATTATAAAAAAAAATATTTAAAATTAAGGGGGTCCCTCCTTTTCGCATAAACTTTTTTTAATACTCATTATTTATTACGCATAAATATTTTATGCAGCGACCTGACAACTCTAACACTCATAGGTGTGGCCCTATTTAGTAGCACTCATATGTGTGGCTCTAGTTGGTAGCACTCATAGGCGTGGCTCTAGTTGGTAGCACTCATAGGTGTGGCTCTAGTTGGTTGGTAGCACTCATAGGTGTGGCTCTAGTTGGTAACACTCATAGGTGTGGCTCTAGTTGGTAGCACTCATAGGTGTGGCTCTAGTTGGTAGCACTCATAGGTGTGGCTCTAGTTGGTAGCACTCATAGGTGTGGCTCTAGTTGGTAGCACTCATAGGTGTGGCTCTAGTTGGTAGCACTCATAGGTGTGGCTCTAGTTGGTAGCACTCATAGGTGTGGCTCTAGTTGGTAGCACTCATAGGTGTGGCTCTAGTTGGTAGCACTCATAGGTGTGGCTCTAGTTGGTAGCACTCATAGGTTTGGCTCTAGTTGGTAGCACTCATAGGTGTGGCTCTAGTTGGTAGCACTCATAGGTGTGGCTCTAGTTGGTAGCACTCATAGGTGTGGCTCTAGTTGGTAGCACTCATAGGTGTGGCTCTAGTTGGTAGCACTCATAGGTGTGGCTCTAGTTGGTAGCACTCATAGGTGTGGCTCTAGTTGGTAGCACTCATAGGTGTGGCTCTAGTTGGTAGCACTCATAGGTGTGGCTCTAGTTGGTAGCACTCATAGGTTTGGCTCTAGTTGGTAGCACTCATAGGTGTGGCTCTAGTTGGTAGCACTCATAGGTGTGGCTCTAGTTGGTAGCACTCATAGGTGTGGCTCTAGTTGGTAGCACTCATAGGTGTGGCTCTAGTTGGTAGCACTCATAGGTGTGGCTCTAGTTGGTAGCACTCATAGGTGTGGCTCTAGTTGGTAGCACTCATAGGTGTGGCTCTAGTTGGTAGCACTCATAGGTGTGGCTCTAGTTGGTAGCACTCATAGGTGTGGCTCTAGTTGGTAGCACTCATAGGTGTGGCTCTAGTTGGTAGCACTCATAGGTGTGGCTCTAGTTGGTAGCACTCATAGGTGTGGCTCTAGTTGGTAGCACTCATAGGTGTGGCTCTAGCTGAGCCACACCTCATATAGGTAGGGTAGGTATATAGGTAGCTCTAGCTCTGTTAATTTGTCTTTTACTATTTAATTGGTGTAATATGTACTAGTAATAGAGGTGATGTCTCGAACATCCATGTTCCTTTCACGCGAAATAAATACAAAAACATAAGAGGAGTCAAGGGAAACCCGGATGGAACGAAGTTCCAAGCAAAAAAGAAAAATGTATCCGTTACAACTATTGGTCTTATTTTTTTCCGTATACCCCCCTTTCGCAACGCGCGATAAGGAACTTTGTTCCAAAAGCCGCTGCAGCGCTGATAATACTGTTACGTCTATCGTAAAGCAGCGGGCGCTAAAATGAAGTCAACGAATGACTATTCAAACGTGAAAAGCATTATTAAGTTCGCGGTAGCGTTGCCACAGTGGCTTTTAGCAACCGTCTTCCTTTTGATGCAATATCTACTGTTAATGTTGAGATCAATGCTTACAACTTGTTTTTTTTTTTACAGATTTAAGTGTAGTGGCGCCTCAGACGCTCGCACATATTCAGCCGACGGAACATAAAGGAATGCTAGAGACAAACCCGACCGAGTACATTAACTCATACATTACATATGCCGATGAGTAAAGTATAAGGTTCACTGTGCAGTGTAGAGTGTCTCAGTGAGGGTGACGTAAGGTGAAAAGGGGTTGTTTATTTATACAGTACACAAGAGAAATACAATAGAAAACAGATATTAAACAATTAATCATCGTGAGGAAGCCTACAGCGTAAAGTCACGCCCAGTTATAGGGCTCGTTGCGGAAACACACAGTAAAAACTAACTAACTAATATAATTAACTAGCAGCTTAATTAACTAACCCCGCAGTTTCACCCGCATAAGTCCCGATCCCGTGGGAAAATCGGGATTAAAAATAGCCTATAGCCTTCCTCAATAAATGGACTATCCAACGCCGAAAGACTTTTTCAAATCGGACCAGTGGTTCCTGAGATTAGCGCGTTCAAACAAACAAACTCTTCCGCTTTATAATATTAGTATAGATAAACTAAGATAGTTCTTCATGTCATGGCGAACATTTTATTTTGTTCGGAAACTTTTGAAAAGACTACCGTACCACTAAGGGCTTTTTTTTAAATCTCTAGATAATATTTTAATTAAATCTGTCCAATAAAAGGTAACAGAATAAAAACGTGAAAATCCTTTAAAAACCAATCAATTTTCGAAGGCTTTTAAATTTGGTTGTTTTCGATTTTATTCAACAGTAATTAATTCAGTAGATTACATGCATACAAACAATATACGGGTCGAATTGAGAACTTCCCCCTTTTTTAATTCGGTTAAAAAAATATTTACAAAACTACCCCTTATAACCTTTGAACAACCCCCCCCCCCCCCCCCGTTCGGCTTACATTACCCTCACTGATACACACAGGATATCTAGAAGAAAAAAAAAATGAAATGTATATAAATATAGTACATACGTATATGTGACTATTTCATAATGATAGGCATTAAAACACGAGAGTTTTAATGGCAATTTTATGAACAGTTACATATGTAAATGCAAATATGATTGAATAACGGGGTATTTACCATGTATAAATTTGTTTTTTTTTTACGGAGCCCGTTATATTTGTAGTGACGAACACCATGTAAGTTTAAAATCGTATAGTTACATACATTTTATCTACACCAATGTTATAAACCAGAAAAATTGCGGCAAGAACAATTAAAAGTCAACAAAATGGCGGTATCAAAATGAAAAAGAAAACTTCTCCCGCGTGTACGGAAATAAATAAATATTGCACGACGTAACAAACAGCGCAATCTAGCTCCAAACTAAGCACTAGGCTTGTACTATGGGTAGTAAGTAGACAACGGATATACATACCATTATATTATTATACTTTTTTTGTAAATACATACATATGATACATAGCAAACACCCAGACCGGAAACAAATATTTTTTATTAAACATAAATACTTGCACCCGGCTGGAATTGAACCCGCAACCTTCTGCGTTGCAGTCGGGCCTTCGACGACACGCCACAGAGATTGTCAAGGTTTATAACATTAGTGTAAATCAAATGATTAAAATGATCTGTGCCTATAAGTAATACTGATAAATTTGTATGTCTATATTCAATTTTATAAAAATGTACTTTGTGTATATTGTTTTTATAAAACAAAAAATACTGTTACTTCCTGTCTGTGAAGCCGCGATTCCATCGTGCTTGTTTTTGTTTTTGTTGGGTAAGGTAGAAATTGAGGTCATTTCAACATAAAGTCACTTTTCCGTGCAAGTCAATGGAATCGCGGCATTTTAGGTCTATATGTATTGAATTAGCTCTGTGTCATTATTAATTGAACCATGGCGATTAATAGTATTATTTCTACTTAATTTATGTTTCTGCTTTTGAAAAATTGCTTTCAACATTTTCTGTACGAGCGAACTGGCTATTTTGAACATAACTGTAAACAAAGTTAAAAAAAATATTAAAAGAATATTGCACGACGTTGCATACAGCGCAATCTAGCCCCAAACTAAGAACAAGGCTTGTAATATGGGTACTAGACAACGGATATAATACATATACCTAATACTTTTTTTTAGGGTTCCGTAGCCAAATGGCAAAAAACGGAACCCTTATAGATTCGTCATGTCTGTCTGTCTGTCTGTCTGTCCGTCCGTATGTCACAGCCACCTTTTTCCGAAACTATAAGAGCTATAGTGTTGAAACTTCGATGTATTCGGTGAACCGCATTTAGATTATTACACAAAAATAGAAAAAAGTACCATATTTTTAGGGTTCCCCATACTTAGAACTGAAACTCCACAATTTTTTTTTCATCAAACCTATACATGTGGGGTATCTATGGATAGGTCTTCAAAAATAATATTGAGGTTTCAAAAATCATTTTTTTCTAAACTGAATAGTTTGCGCGAGAGACGCTCCCAAAGTGGGAAAATGTGTGTCCCACCCCCCCTGTAACTTCTAAAATAATGGAATGATAAAAGTAAAAATTATATAATAATATGATGTACATTACTATGCAAACTTCCAACGAAAATTGGTTTGCACGAGATTTATTAGGTAGTTTTTTTTTAAAACGTCATAAATCGTTAACCACTATTTACCTTTCAAAACAAAATCTGTAGTATAGATAATGGTACGGAACCCTTCGTGCGCGAGTCCGACTCGCACTTGGCCGGTTTTCTTTTTTTTTTTGTAAATTCATACATTGCACAGAGGCCGTCAAAGTTCGCAGGTAGATGTCGCTACGAGACCTTATTTGCAAAGAACACGTGTTGCTTTCTTAATTTCGGCTTAGCGGAGAGGCTGCTCGTGGATGGCGTAGCGGCAATGGTCAGTAGTCAGTAGCCGCGGGTTCGAATCCCGCCGGCACATTTTTAAAGCATTTTTTCAGAAGCAGTATTTCCTAAGTGTGGTAAACACTACGAAATAATATTTAGGTAATTTGTTTACGAAATAATTCAAGCGGAACACTTCTTTTCATTTCGCTTCGCTCTCAGTGTGGGATATGTATGTATATACTATATACCTACATTTATAGTTAATAAATAAAAAAATAAAAAAAAAGTATTTTATTTTGTTACCTTATGACCGCGCCGGTTGCTGAGGCACGGCCCTTGTTTTGAAGGGTTTGAAGAAATAATATAAAGACTGGTTTTACGATGTTATAATGAAGTAAAAAATAGCTACAAATATGGCGCGATGTGATGCGTGCGCGCAGTAACAGTGCATGTAGGGAATGAGGAGGAACACTAACTTTTTATCCCGGTAGAGGGCGTTAGTCGAATGATCTTAGGTTTGAATTAAGAACTGTCAAACAGGTGTTTTTTACAACTCTCGGTGCCAAATTGGCCATATCAGTCTCAGACCGAAAGAAAAAAAAACTCGGCGTTTTCATTCGTGGGGGACCATCAACAAAAAAAAAAAGATCATCCGATGCCAGCGCCATCTGCTCACAGCTTTGCGTGTGCCACCCCATTGAATGTCGAGTCCTCTCCTCGTCCCTGCCGGTCCCCGCAGGGTTCCTTCATTCACAGGCGCGAACACCTTATTTTGGCCAAATCTTACTAGCCTACAAAATACTAGCTACCCACGTAAGACCCAATTCCCCGGAAACATCGGGATAAAAAAAGCTTGTGTAAAATTCCAGATCTTCAGTTATCTACACAGCAAGTTTCATCACAATGAGGAGGAACACTAACTTTTTATCCCGGCAGAGGGCGCGAGTCGATTAATCTTAGGTTTGAGTAAAGAACTGTCAAACATGTGTTTTTTACAACTCTCGGCCCCAAATTGGCCATATCGGTCTGAGACCGTAAGAATAAAAAAAAAACTCGGCGTTTCCATTGGTGGAGGACCACTATCGAAAAAAAAAAGATCATCTGATGCCAGCGCCATCTACTTACATCTTTGCGTGTGGCACCCCATTGGATTAGTGGTAGTTGCGTAAAGGAGCAACAGACATCCACGCATACAGATTTTCACCTCTATATATTAGGAGTTTTATAAAATTTGAAGTATTATAATATTTATAATAAAGGTAGGATCATATTTTATTTATTCTTATAAAACACAGTTAAAATTAAAAACTAAATTAAAACTAAAACTGATTAAAATAAACTAAACTAAAAACTAAGCTAAATCTAAATCAGCTAAAAACTTGGTGGAGGGAAAAGTGCCCAGAATACTGGCTGCATTGCCCCGTTGTATACATATACTTATTTTCTGGGCAAAATACAAGCCAGCATTCCGGTCACCCGATGCCTCCACCAAACGTTTAGCTAGCTCTCTGTACAGCTCCAGAGCGGCCGGCCCCCACGGACCTAAAGTCTCCACCCCAAACGGCACAAACATGTAACCCCTATCTAGATTACTATATTTGTGCCGTTTAAGGTTTTCAGCTTTATCAGCGGCAGCTCCTGCCCGCACCGTGGTCACTGGAAGATGGGAAGGAGCCAGCGTGTCCACACAAGTGGCATCCCAAACTAGGGGCCTACCCATCTTCCAAGGAACGAGAGTCATTCCATCGGGTCTCTTGCCGTCGTCCCGTAAAAGTCCGTTAGGTTCTAAAGTTGACGGGACGCCGGCACTGCCGAAGGCCCGACGGATGACATCGTTCAGGCTGGAGTGCCGTGGTATCCTGCCCGCACTCTTTGGGCAGGATAATCCGTGGTGACCGAGCCGGTCTACAGGCTCACCACAATCACACCGGTGAGGAGCTGTACAGAAAGCACCTACACGAAGAGATGCGGCCAACCGAAATGTGTTATTGTCTAAAAGATTACCAATATTACGGGATGGTAGCGCCTGTAACCAAAGACCCGATTCCCATCGAGCAACGGCATGTAAACGAGCACGCTCTGCAGAAGAACTTGAAGTATATATCAGGTCATTGAATTCTAACGTGCAGAGCGGCTCGTCCCATTGCCTCTGAGACGAAGGGGCTTTTGGTAACGACTCCGTTGGGCAGGCTCTTTTCCAGCTTTCTGTTGCTTCATTTAAATAGTTTAACTGGCAATTTGGACTTATAGGTTCTAAAATTGTGTGTACTAAGCTCGAAGTACTGTATATGGAAGACAAGAAAGCTGGCAAAGATACACTAGAAATTTTGCGAATACCGAGACCTCCAAATCTTATTGGCAGTGAGGCTTGCTGCCAAGCGCGATCATCTAAAGAAGTGTTTAAAATGGTGGTGAGTGTATCTCTTATGATGTTGTCAAGCTGTACGGTTTACCGTACATCGAACGCTAAGTGTTGCAATTGCTATATTTGCTGTATTGCAGTACTTAGACGTCAGCGCGGCCTAGTTAACTTCAGTTCGCAAAATACCATCAATTCATTGACTCGCGTTCTCATTTAATTAATAATAGTCTGCTTAAGTTAATTTATTAATATATTATTTTTACACTCATACAAACTCCTTTTATTCAGTCTCCACCAAGAGTGTACTAAAAACTCGTACATCTTTTTTTGGTCCTTCGACGCTACGTAGCGGGGACTGTATTATCGCGCGAAAGGTAGTGACAGAGACGTGTTTCGTGTACCTACGTGTTAGCGTGGCAGTTTCTCGTTCGGCGACCTTTGGAACCTATAAGTTCCGAAGAAACTAATCTCGAGATCACTGAGGATCTCACTCCGAGTCATCAAGGACTCATCCCGTGCCACCAAGCTACTACGAGCCCCAAAGGACGCACTCCGGGTCACCAAGGACCCAATCCTGCGGCACCGAGGCTCAAGTAGAAGCATCTGCAAGTAAGATTGTTCTTGTTTTACCTAATTCTTTACTGTCTGTGGTGAAAAATGGAGGACCTTCTTGCAAGACAGAGGCAAATTATCGACGCGCTTGAGCAGGTTTACACCAATTTCAAAAAAGATGGACCTGCTAGAAAGACGGCAGAGAACATCAAGCGTCGGCTGGATGGCCTAACTCAATTATGGCAAGAATTCCAGACTAATAATGTGATTTTGGGTGGTTCAGGGGAAAAGTTTGGCGAATATTTCACCAAAAATATTTACGAGCAGACAGAGGTATGAGCGTATTAGAACCGTTATTAGTAATTATAAGGTTCAAACTTCCGATCAAGAAGGAGCTTCGGGTGCGGAGACCCCGCAGCGCCCCGATCAGGAAGGAAAGCTAACACCAAGCCATGTACAAGGTACGTCCAAAGGTAGTTTCAATTTCGCAAATTTAGGTGAAAACAACGGCAAGGACTGCAAGGACTATGACTCCGAACGCAGGCCCAGTCCGGCACCCGCGATGAGAGACGAGGTCCAGTTTGGGTTCAAATCTCGAGGACTACCAAGTAAGACAGAGGATATGTTGCGGAAACAAGCCAGTCAATTCAGGGCACTCGAAAGAACGATCATCAATATGAATCTGGAGGAGCTCAAAGACACATGGGATTTTCAAGACGCACAGGAATCTCTGAGGTCACGGTGGGTAGCGATTGACTCTTTACACCTTGAGATCGATAGCGAACTCGAGGGTAAAAATGAAGAGTACGAGATAGCTTTCAGCCATTATGAAAAACAATACAACTTGGCGAAAAGAGCTATCAACAGGAAAAGAGGAGAAGTGTCTTTCAGGGAGAAGAGGACACCCCAAATGGAGATACCCTATTTTCACGGTAACTATAATAGCTGGCCATCATTTAAGGCGCTCTTCATTGGAACGATCCATAAAAATGCCTCCCTGTCAAAGGAAGAGAAGATGCAGTTCCTCAGGAGTAAGGTGAGGGGAGAAGCAGAGAAGCTTATTCATCACCTGGATATAAGCTCCGAGAACTACGATGCATGTTGGGATATTTTAACAAAAAGGTACGAAAATAAGAAACTTATATTCGACTCGCACCTTAGAAATTTTACTAGTATTCCATGCGCTAATTTTCCGACGGTAGCGCACCTCAAAAGAATACATGATACCGCAATGGAGACGGTGAACGGGATTAAAGGTCTAGGCGAAGACATTTCATCGTGGGGATCTCTTTTGGTATATCTGATGTGTCAAAAGCTCGACGCCGACACACACAACAAGTTTAACGCTACGTTGAAGCAACCGAAAGAAATACCACGTCTAGAAGAGTTTTTAGCGTTCCTGCAGAACGAGTTTAATAGTCTGGAATCTTCACGTAAGAAGCCCGAAGCTTCAACCAGTAAGTTCACGTCGTTTATTTCGAGTAATAGACCGAAACCTGTTACTAAGGAAGGCAAGCTTAATTATTTCAAATCTGCAAATAATCTAATTACATCGAGTAGAATGTCGCAATCGAAAAGTGACAACTCGGGCAGTAGGTCAACGAACAAGCCTTGCCTACTCTGCAAAAGTGAGGAACATAAACTTAAATTCTGTCCGCAATTCGTAGAAATGATTCCACACACAAAATATGACACATTGCAAAAATTAAAAGCATGTGATCGATGCTTTAATAGCCACGGTAACTTCAAATGTAAATATGTAATAAAATGCAAAGAATGCCAAGGCTCGCACCGCACGGATATGCACGAGGTGTACGCACAGGATAGCAATTTAGTCCAAACCAACGTGTCCCTTCAGCATGGAATGCCGGAGATACTGTTAGCCACGGCAATTGTCAAAATAGAGGACAAAAACGGAGTAGCTCACAAATTTAGGGCGCTAATCGACCAAGGATCTCAGGCATCGCTCATCACGGAAAAAGCCGCCCAGACTTTGGGATTACCACGCAGACAATGTCACGGAGGGGTATCAGGCATCGGAGAAAAAGAATCCAACTGCAAGGGGGTCATCACTATCCAATGCTCGTCGGTGCGAAAGGACTATACGTTCGAAACAGATGTAATTATTATGAACACCTTGATAAAACATCTACCAGGACAGACGTTCCCTAAACCTATATGGCCTAGTCTAGAAAATATTCAGCTAGCGGACACGGAATTTTACATTAGTCGCCCGGTCGATTTGCTATTCGGAGCCGATATCTACAGCGAAATAATACTAGACGGAATTCGCAGAGCAGGGACAAATCTACCTATCGCACAACAAACACGCTTAGGTTGGATATTAAGTGGAAACGCAACGAGGTCAATGCAGTGTAATGTAGTCATGAACAACATCCAAGAAATACAGAGATTTTGGCAAATCGAGGACATAAGCGTCGATGACGTCATGACTACACAAGATCAAAAAGTAATGGATTATTACACAGAGACCACCGTGCGTCGCCCCGATGGGAAATACGAGGTGCGACTACCACTAAAACCGACGACGGAAGAAAGCATGGGAGAAACCAAAGGCAAGGCGATCGCTCAATTTAAACAACTAGAGAGGAAATTCCAGAGGCAAAAGCATATAGAAAATGAATATAAACTATTCATTCACGAATACCTATCGTTAGGTCATATGAAAAAGGCCGCCGGTAACATGACGACCGCGCCGGAGTTCTACCTACCACATCATTGCGTAATTCGAGCGGAGTCATTAACGACGAAGTTACGCGTCGTTTTTAATGCGTCCGCAAAATCATCGTCTGGCTATAGTCTGAACGATTTAATGGAAAGAGGTCCGAACCTACAATTGGACCTACAAAATTTAATTATTAAATGGCGACAATATAAATATGCCTTCACAGCGGACATTGAGAAGATGTTTAGGCAAGTATGGGTTCACCAAGATGACCAAAAATATCAAAAAATAATATGGAGAGATGAACCGTCGGCGAAATTGGATACGTACCAGCTTACAACTGTTACCTATGGCACCAAAGCCGCGCCGTTTCTCGCCATGATGACTCTTCGTCAGTTAGCAAAGGACGAGAGGAAGAATTTCAAAGACAGTCTAGCACCTGAAGTCGTCGGATCTTCGTTCTACATGGACGACCTAGTTCACGGGAGCCACTCCTTCGAGGAAGCCGAACAACTCCTCCTAGACATCACTGAATTGATGAAATCGGGAGGCCTCAACTTAAGAAAATGGAAGTCGAACGATCCTAACTTGCTGAACGTCATAAATCAAAGGCCCGGAGAGGACAATTATGACTTCAAGATGGTTGAGTCCTCCAAAACCCTAGGTTTGAGCTGGAATACAAGGCAAGACACCTTTGAGTTCAGTGAAAAAATAGATTGGTCAAGCAAACCTCTCACAAAAAGAATCCTGCTATCCGATATCTCCAAGATATTTGATCCCCTTGGTTGGCTCTCTCCCATCACAACAAAATTGAAGATTCTGTTCCAACAAGTATGGCTGAAAAATACTCAGTGGGATGAGTCACTACCCGAAGACATAATTAATAAATGGAACAATATAAAAACTGACTTGCGAGAAATCAACTTGTTTAAAGTACCGCGCTGGCTGGGAATCAAGAAAGGAAACACCATAGATCTGCATGGTTTCTCAGATGCCTCGATAAAATGCTATGGTTGCGTCATTTATTGCACCACAACTATAAATAACCAACCAGAAACAGTCATAATAGCAGGAAAAACTAGATTGGTACCTCTAAACAAAACGGTAACACTACCGAAACTAGAGCTATGTGGAGCGGCGTTACTAGCGAGTCTGATGGAAAAAGTTGTAAAATGTTTTAAAGACTACGAAATTAGCATCAATGGATGGGTCGATTCCATGGTGGTATTAGGATGGTTGAATGGGGAGCCAGAAAGATGGAAACCCTTCGTTGCCAATAGAGTTAAACAAATAACTCAAATCATACCACCGAAAAACTGGAGGTATGTCAAGTCGGAGGAAAACCCGGCGGATTGTGCTAGTCGAGGTTTAAAAGCGGCGCAACTAAAAGAGTACGAATTATGGTGGAAAGGCCCACGCTGGCTACCTACCTACAAACAAGACAACGTACAACCGACATCAGTATTTGAGACAGACGAAGAGCGTAGGAAAGTAAAGATAACTATTGCTACAGTTCAAAAACTAGAGGACAGCATCATCAAAGAACTTATAATGTACCACAGCTCCCTCGCCCAAGTCACAAAAATTGTAGCGTGGTTATATCGCTTTATAGAAAATAGCCGCAAGGTCAATCAAGAAAAGAGAGCCTACCTAACACTACATGAGTTAAACCGCGCAAAGAAAAAAATCATCGGAGAGACGCAGCAAGAAGAGTTTGCTCAAGAAATTACCGATCTTCGTAAGATGAACCAAGTATCGCTAAAGGGAAAACTAGCTTCGTTAAATCCTTTTCTAGACAAGGACGGATTATTGCGGGTAGGAGGTCGACTGAAAAATGCCAATATAAACCCTGATATGATACACCCTATAATAATACCCAACAACACCCGGTTATCAGAGTTAATAATCGATCAGTGCCACGAGTTAACTTATCATGGCGGAGCTCGTCTCACTCTATCTACTATGAGACAAAGGTATTGGTTAATAGGAGGCATCAGAGCAACCAAAAAACGAGTGAGTCGATGCATCAAATGCAGGAGGCAAAACCCAATTCAGCAACACCAACTAATGGGAGATCTACCGCCGGCGAGAGTAAACCCTAGTCGGCCCTTCGACCACACAGGCGTGGACTATACCGGGCACGTCTATGTTAAATTGAATAAAGGTCGAGGAGTTAAAACGACAAAAGGATACGTAGCGGTATTCATCTGCATGACAACCAAGGCCGTGCACCTCGAGCTAGTCTCCGATTTAACGACCTCGTCATTCCTAGCGGCACTCAAACGGATGTCAGCAAGACGAGGCGTCCCGACAGATATGTATAGTGACCAAGGAACTACGTTCATAGGAGCTAACAAGATTCTTCAACAGGAATACGAAGAAACAAGGAAAACCTTCGATGACCCATTTATTAAAGAGCTCACCGATATGGGGATACGCTGGCACTTCAATGCACCCTCCTGGCCTTCGGGGGGAATCTGGGAAGCAGCAGTCAAAAGCCTCAAATTACACCTAAAACGGGTGATCGGAGAGCAACGACTAACCTATGAAGAATATAGTACGTTACTCGCGCAGCTAGAGTCGTGCCTCAACCAAAGACCGCTCTGTCCACTAACCGAAGATATAGATAACTTAGACTGCCTTACACCCGCTCATTTCTTGACAAATGGCCCAAATCTATCACTTTATCAAACGGAAAAGGACCTTAGAACAAGGTGGCATCTAACACAAAGGCTGTTTGAAGATATCTGGAAACGGTGGCGCGCAGAATATCTCACCCAATTATCGGTGCGAAGTAAGTGGAGACAGAGCAAAAACAACCTAAACCTCAACGACATCGTAGTTATTCGCGACGCTAATCTGCCAGCAGGAAAATGGGCTCTCGGCCGCGTGATCGAACTGCACCCAGGCAGTGATGGATTCGTTAGAGTTGTATCACTCAAAACTAAAAACGGTATCATGAAACGACCAATAGTTAAACTTTCAATTTTGCCAGTGCACGAAGAGAATAATAAAGAGATCCATATAGGTAAACCTCAAACGAATTTCACTATAAAGAAAGAAAAGAAAGTACCTAAATATAGCTTCTCCAAAATGACCTTCGCAGTACTAATGTTTCTATTAACTATCACAACAACGGCTCAAGGTGCCTACAACGTGACCAAGTTTAATCCCAACCAAAGTCTCTACTTCGATAAAATTAATAATATGTTTATGATTCGAGGCGAATGGCGCCTAGTCGTCTACTACAACATGACACCGTACTGGGAAGGAACTCGAGCGATAAACAAGTACATCCACTATTTAAAAACGACCTGTACACGAATACAAGACCTGACACCATGCGACGCGATCATATTACAACTACAACACGAATACGAGGAGCTACAATACTACGACTACGTATTGATGAACAAACAGAATGAGCGCACGAGCCGTCGCCGGCGTCGCGGCCTCATCAATGGAGTAGGGTACGTCGCAAATAGTTTATTCGGAGTCCTGGATAACTCATTCGCTGAAAAATATGAAAAGGACATCTCTCTAATTAAAAGGAATCAACAACATTTGGCTTTACTATGGAAAAATCAAACTTCTGTAGTGGAAGCAGAGTTCAACCTTTTAAAAAGAACAGAGAGCCTCATGACCAGCCAACACAAACAAATTAACGATAGACTGCGGGAGCTAGAAATAGCGATAAAAAACGTTAAAACTGGCGCAACGATGAACATTTCGATAATTTCAGATTTTACCATGTCGGCTATAATCGCAAATAATATCATGTCACAACTTAAAAAAATGCAAGATATTTTACTGGACACTCTTACAAATATTTACAACGGGCAACTGAGTCTCCATCTATTGACACCTGATCAATTACGTCACGAGATTGGCGTCATAGCCAGTCAGATTTCTAAAGATCTCGCTATACCCATCGACACCGTAGACCTACCAAAAATCTACCACTTGTTGAAAATCCGTGCTAGAATGTCAGCCAACAACTTGATCTTCGAGACCAGGATACCACTCACTGACAGAGATGCCTATGAAGTGCATCACGTGATACCCATCCCTCGATTAGTAACCACAACGGAGGCAGTCCATATAATACCGACATCTGAATATCTAGCAGCTAATTTGAAGAAAAATGCCCTTTTGACTCTGACTGAGAGCAAGTTAAGAGAATGTGTCCACCAGGACACCACTACTATTCTATGCTCATTCAAGACACCAGTTCACCATATCCAAGAAGATGACATAATGTGTAAAAAGAATTTAAACACAAAACAGTGCAAGGTTATCAGGGAATCGTGTGAACCACAATGGATCGAGTTACAGCAATTAAATAACTATTTTTATTTTTGCTGTGACGACTGCTCACTCAAACTTTTATGCGAAGATCAAGTTTCGTCGCTAATGTTGTCGCGTGCCGGTATCGTAACAATTAGTCATAGCTGTGTCATCAAATTCCGGGACTACACGATGTATACACATGAACAAGGAAGGAACGACCTTATGATAAATTCTGACACCTTATTGATACCGGAAATAACGCCTATCAACCACCTGATAAACATTACCATACCTCTCCATCACATTGTTTCTGAGGAACCTGACCTGAATACTCACCATAGACAGATAGCTGAACTCGAACAAAAGCTGTCGGAAATGAAGAGTACTATTCCACTGTACAGCGACGCACCGACGCAGGAGGTACACCATTACGTGGTAATATACATCTTACTTGCCATAATAATAGTGACGATAATTATCATCGTCATTGTGCTTCGTTGGAAAAATAAATCCAGACGAAATCAAGTAGCAGCGTTGGCGCTAGCGGCAGTAGCAACGGATAGCAGCGGCGGGGGAGGGGCAACAGGTCCGGAGGCGACCGCTGCGGGCCGGGGCCCGCAGCCCGCCTCCCACGCCAGGGCTTCGACCGGTCAGTGTAGTGGTAGTGTTAGTGAAAGTGAGTGTCAAAAGCGCAGTGATGACCACAAGTGCAGTGCTACACAAGATAAAGAGACATCTCCTCAAAAACGAACAGTTCAGTTCTATAAAAATGAGGCTTTTAGTAACTCTTTAGATGAAATAAATAATGTAATATCATCCCACTAACCATTGATTAAGCTACATATATATGGTCTCACTTATAGCACCTCCATCACCGCGCGGACTAACTAAAGTCATCACATCAGACACCCCTTTCATCTCATCTCGGGCCCCGCAGCATGTACGGTTTACCGTACATCGAACGCTAAGTGTTGCAATTGCTATATTTGCTGTATTGCAGTACTTAGACGTCAGCGCGGCCTAGTTAACTTCAGTTCGCAAAATACCATCAATTCATTGACTCGCGTTCTCATTTAATTAATAATAGTCTGCTTAAGTTAATTTATTAATATATTATTTTTACACTCATACAAACTCCTTTTATTCAGTCTCCACCAAGAGTGTACTAAAAACTCGTACACAAGCTGTTGTATAAGCAAGGGATGTTTCCAAAGCTGACAACATCTAAGAGAATACATGAATTTTGGCACGAAAAGACAATATCTTATTATAAAAAAAGCCACATGCATGTTAATTTTTTGGAGGCGTTCCGAAACAGAAAGAAAATTTTGAATTTTTTCTTCTATGAAATCTTTTAGCGATTCGTCTAGAATCGGTGATCCGAGGAGGCGAAGTGATTGGTTATTTAGTAATGTTATATTTGGTACAATTTTGTTAAAAAGGGTTAATGCGGTATTTTGAATCAATTGGTTAGGAACAAAAATTTCACATTTTGAAGAATTTAAAGTAAGTCCTAATGATTTAAATTCCGAGATAATTAATTTTAGATCATTGTATACCGAGTTGATATCGCCTCCTATAGTTCCGTCATCTAGGTACCACACGTTGAATTTTGACTCTAACTTTTTAATGGTCGGATGAATTGCTAGACTAAAAAGAGCCGGCCCAAGGGGGTCACCTTGTTGGCACCCTACTTCCGAAAGAATGAGGTTGTTTTTGTAAGTTAATTTTGTAGGTTTGCCGTAACATTGCCAAATAAAACCAAACGCACTAGGAATTTTGTCTTTAACTTGATTGAGAAGAAAACTTCTGTCAACAGAGTTGAAAGCGTTCTTTACATCAACCTTTACCAACACTTCACATTTATTGTGGAAAAGTGACGTTCTCAAGGCATGTACCGCAGCCTCGCAGCCACCGCGAGATCCGAAACCCAACTGTATGGGTTGGAAATCCTTACAGAGGGTTTCCTTTAGACTCTTGCAACAGATTTTTGCTGCGAGACGACGGTAAACAGTACCTACAGCTATGGGCCTTATACCCCCATCCTTTTTGAGGAGGGCGCACAAATTGGCTCCATAGAGAACGTCTATGATGTTTTCATTAACCTTGCCTCCAAGCATCATGTTCACAAATGCGGTTAGCTCCTTTAGCAGGGCGTCCCTGGCTTCGCCACATGTCACACTCAAAAGGTCTTTTAAATGTTGTGGCGTTAGCGAGTCGAGGCCGCCCGCTGAGCCACTCGGAAAAGATGAAATAGCCGATAGTATCTCAGGCGGAGCAGCACTCATGGGATCTTCGTCGATTCCTGAAGGCAAGGCTGTAAAGTGATGTGTTGGTGAAGGTGGATGTTTTTCCCTAAGAGCCAACAAGGTCTCCGTATTATTTGGTGCACTTGTGTCACTGGAAAATAATAACCGGGCTGATCCTCTGATGTCTCCTTCGGCCATCTTATCCTCAACGAGCTTGAAAGAGATTTCACCTTTTTCAATATTGGCCCGGGGATGAGGATAAGTTACCGAAGTGAAATCAGGGATTGAGTCACTATTTCGTATACAATTTTGTTTGTAAAGGTAGGATCTAAATAAGAATCGACATAATTATTACCCGAAGCCTAATTTCGGCGAACGCAATTTGTATGCCAATAAGGGCCAATAACCGAATATCATACGTCAAACGTAAAATCTGCTGCGAAATTTCGTTTGCGTTATTACGGCATAAACGGTTGTCGAGCAGAATTTGGGCTACAATTTACAACAAAGGCATTATAAGAAATCTGATAGTAGTCACTTAGCGCGCGCAACAACTTACCTACCGCTGTACAAAAATCCACACTTAAACGGACGACCAGGGAAGTACAGATACTGCCAGGCGCGAAACAGGAAGAAGGAGTGAAATAACAAAACCAATATATTATCGTACATTGTTTTTAATAACAACCGCAAACATCGAACCACGACACGATTCACAATAGGAATTATTGTCCGCGCATTAAATGTGGTTTACAAAATGGCGGAGACTGGGCCAAGTGTTAGAATTTCGACTAATCTGTGGCATGGCATCCAAAATCTGAAGTACTGGGCCCAGTCATTGCCGTAGTGTAAATCCTCCCTTAGGATTAACAATAAATATTCTAAAACCAATAAAACCATATTTTGTTAGGGCAACAAAGTTTATAGTATATTCTCATAGCAACATCATTTTTAATATAGTAAAATAACAACAAAATCTATTGGAATGTAAGTCGGTACATAACTTAGTATAAATTGGAATATTTTGGAAAATAAATAAATTACACTTATTGTTTTGTAGGGCAACAAAGTCAATATATTAGTTAGACTATGCAACACTATTTATAATATAGTAAAATAACAGAAAAATCTATTGGAATATACGTCTGTACATAACTTAGTATAAATTGGAATATATTGAAAAATAATAAATTACACTTATTGTTTTGCAAGGGCAACATAGTCAATTTATCAGACCATCCAACACTATTTATAATATAGTAAAATAACAGGAATATTTATTGGATGTAAGTCGGTACATAACTTAATATAAATTAGAATATTTTGCAAAATCCATAGTTAATTAAATTAAACTTATTATTTTGCAACGGTAACATAGTCAATATATATGACTATGCATCACTATTTATAATATAAAAAAATAATAGCAATATTCATTGGAATGTAAGTCGGTGCATATTTTAGTTCCTGCTAATTTATTGGAATATTTTGGAAAATCAATAAATGACACATAATTACTAAGTAACGGGGCAATTAATTAATAATTGACAAATATTATTTCGTATAAATGCCTCACTTTTTGGGATGTTAGCTTTTTTACTAATTCTTAGGCGAGCGTTTGCTTTCTATTTCACCCTTTGGTGGTGACGATAAGGTCTAAGATGTAGCATGAAGGTATCATCTTGACGTGAGTCATCACATCAGTCAATACAACTGTTACAATCATAATTATTATATGTAAGTCATATGATTTAGACACTATAAGCGCCCCACAGTTTCACCTACTTAGGCCCCGATCCCGTAGGAATATCGAGATAAAAAGTAGAAGTGCAAAATAGGGTCCCGTTTTTACCCTTTGGGTACGGAACCCCAAACATCCATCACAACCAAACTAAATTGAGCTAAAATAATAAAAAGTATAATATGTGTTGCCTCACATTAGTATTTAACAAATATTTCTCTATATATTCTAGCTGTGTCCCGCGGTTTCACCTGCATAAGTACCGAACCCATGGAATTTTCAAAAAAATCCTTTCTTATCGGATGCCTTCATCATTTAAAGAACACCCTCACCAAATTTCAGCTCTTTACTATCAGCAGTTTAGGCTGTGCGTTAGTCAGGACACAGCATATAGATCTAGAAGATTTATATTATTTTCTAATTAGATTTGCCGATTTCAAAATAAGGAAGTTCAAATTCGACTCTTAAAATATAATTTAATAATATAAGATACCCACTATAATACGTTTTTTAATTTCAGACTACAATCTGACGTTTTGGCTTCTTGTATTTGACATTTTTTCTTCAAGAAGATGTGTCAAATCGTAGTCTAAAATTAAAAAAACCAAATATATATTAAAAATCCTTTTTGAAACCAATTTCGTTTCTACATCATCCATCACACTTTCCAATTCCATAGTCGACGCCAAAGTACCTAGTCTTGTGTGCTAAATTGAGATTTATTGCTTTAAAAACAAAGTGCAATATCGAACAGAGTAATAAGCACCTAATTATTGTACGTTTCGTAATAATTTTCTCTACACCATCGAGTTAAAACCTATTTTCTAAAGGTCTTAGTTTACAGCCCTTTGTTGTAGACAGCTTCTTTTAACTTGGGCCATTTCTTTTTGATCTCATCCTGAAACAAATAAAACCATCATTGCGATAAGAATAGTAAACAATTTATTTCAGGCAACTAAGGCCCATAGATAAATACGAGACTAACATACATATTTTATAGTAAAACTAGCTGCGTCCTGTGGTTTCACCCGCGTAAGTCCCGATCCCGTGGGAATATCGGGATCAAAAGTAGCCTATAGCCTTCCTCAATAAATTGACTATCCAACACTGAAAGAATTTTTTCAAATCGGACCAGCGATTCCGGAGTTGTTTGTTTGTTTGCGCGTTGAAACAAACAAACTCTTCCGCTTTATAATATTAAGCGGAAGTATAGATAAATGTGTGAATAGCTTAGAACTATGGAACTATGTGTGTGTATAATTAACGGAATTTCCCGGCAGTGTAGCCTAGACATAACAAGGGGGTTAAAAATATGTGTGTACCTATGGCCTGTCCACTGGTTCAACTGTCATAAATATTTACTAAAAACTGATCCAACTCCTCTGCTAGATAAAATAACCTTTCTGAACCTGCGGCTCGATTCTCGTAAATAATTACATACCAGTTCGATGACAGAGACAGTGCAGACCGTTGACAGACGCAGTGCAGACGCAACGCAGACACAACACAATTACAAAGATAACTCAAAATATATTCTCATTGTATTCGTATGGTAGTTGACAGTAAATGTTGAGTTATCTTTGTAATTGTGTTATGTCTGCGTTGCGTCTGCACTGCGTCTGTCATCGGTCTGCACTGTCTCTGTCATCGAACTGGTATGTAATTATTTACGAGAATCGAACCGCTGGTCCTTCCAACGCACTTTGGAATGAAAACACTCAGTAATCTTGCAAAATAATCTCAAATCTTACCCCTAATGGCGATTCGACACTGCCAACGTCGATTTTAGCTTGCTGTTGAAAGATCGCGCAAGCCAATGGCGTCGCGAAAACGACGCAAAGTCCAACCAAACCCAGCTGGAATGGTATCACGGCCTTCGGGTAGTTACAGAACATCCCACGACGCGTCGCCCAGTTCGTTATTATTGGGGTTACAGCTGTAAACAGACAGAAGTTCCTTTAATTTATATGTATAGCTAGGTAAGTTAGATAGATAGATAGAAATCTTTATTTGCACAACATAAACAGAGAAAAAAAACACATTATATAAAAGTAAATACTAAACAAGTGTATCGTGGGGTCCCCTGGGATGTGGGAAACCGCTTCCAAATACATATGGGAATGAGCACGACGTAGTTACGTGGCACTCCGATTAACGATAATTAGTTCTTGAAATAGGGAACTAGGACACTGAATCAAATAGAGACACAAGCGGGACACTAACCTTGATGCAGCCTCCCAATATTCCCTCGTATGTCAGGCAAGTTTAGATCTTGAGAGATCCACGACGAACGGGCCCGGTGCGCGCACCTATAGTTATCCTTAGGACGAGAAAGTTCCGCTCCAGCGACGACACTGCTGGAGGTCTTACAACACCGAGCACGGCACAATAAACAATCTAGGTTTTCGCGATGTGATAATCCCGTGGGATTCGAGTGGGGCTCGTAGACACGAGCGCCCCGCTGTCCGGTTTAAATGTAACAGGACGAATCCATTCGATCAACATCTTTCGTTCCCAATCTCACAGATTAAAAAACTAACATTGACCGAACAACTCGCTCGTAAAGAGTTTTTGATTGTGAGCGGTAAAGTTTGAATTTAGAATTAAATCGAGACGATAACGATACATACCGCCCACCAAAATATCTATGGTATTTTCTGGTATAAGAAATAACTCACTAAAAAGTTAGAGTTCGATTAATATTAACCTATCGATAGAGCTAAGTAGAATTATAAGCTAATATTACACACTAAGATTAGAATAAAAACGATTTAAGCTAGTCCTCGATTGGTAGAGGGCATAACTTAACCAACGGTCTATGTATACGACTATTGTTAGAAGTTTTAACATTGCTATCCGAGCCACACCATCTGCACCGGGTATGAGTTCTACAACTCGACCTACAGGCCAGTGTAGAGGCGCACGCATATCATCCTTGATGATAACCATAGAACCTATCGATAACGGTTTGGACTGCTTAGTCCATTTGGCTCGTTGAGTAAGTGTATTTAAATATTCCCATTTCCATCGAGACCAAAAGTGTTGATGAAAGGCTTGTAACATCTGCCACCGGTGAAGCCGATTAACGTTAACTTGAGAGAGATGATCCTCATCGGGAACAGAAGTCAAAGGTTCTAAGGTAAGAAAATGACCCGGGGTCAGAACAGAAAAGTCGTTAGGATCCGGACTAATAGGAGAGAGCGGTCTCGAATTAAGAGTTGCTTCGATTTGAACGAAAAGAGTGGTAAGCTCCTCGAAAGTCAAGACCTGATCACCTACTACACGATAAAGAAGTGCTTTTGCTGCCTTAATTTGACTCTCCCATACTCCGCCCCAATGTGGGCTCGAAGCAGGGTTGAATTTGAAGCTAATTCTCTCAGCGTCGGACGCGTGTTGCATTAGTAACGATAGTTGATTTCGAGCGCCGATAAAATTAGTACCACAATCCGCGTGAATTTCATTACAACGCCCGCGACGTCCTACGAACCGCCTCAAAGCCGCGATAAAGCCCTCGGTAGATAGCGTGGAAACCACCTCGAGGTGGACTGCTTTTGTAGCGAGACAGATAAAAAGGCATAAGTACGCTTTGTCTAGTTTAGCGCCACGATGTGGGCCAAGTTTAATTCGAAAAGGTCCACCGAAGTCCACACCTATGATAGAAAAAGCTTTGACTTTGTTTACGCGGTACGCAGGTAGGTCACTCATGAAAGGTTGTAGAGGTTTCGGATTGAGTCGATAACACGATATGCATTTAGAAAGGCAGCGACGAATTATGCGTTTTGCGCATATGATCCAAAATTGTTGAAGGAGTAGAAAATGAGTAGTATTAATACCCGGATGACAATAGCTACGATGAATGTTATCTATTATTAACAAAGTTAATTGATGATCGGACGGTAGTAGAGCAGGATGCTTATGTTCAAACTCTAGGCCTGAACGCGATATTCTACCGCCCACCCTGAGTATACCTCGCGTGTCAATGAATGGATTTAGTTTAGAAAACGGTTTAGGTAGCGTTTGTTTGTTTTGAATACGATTTATTTCCTCTGAGAAAGAATTACTCTGTACGTGCTTAACTATATGCATTAAAGCGTCATGTCTTTCGATATTATTGAGAAACTTACTATGTTTACGTGCGGTTGAAGTTCGTACGTTATGAATAAAACGCAACATATAAGTTACTACGTTAATAAGTTTTGATAGAGACGAAAAACGATTTATTAACGAGTCAAAAATGGAAAGTTCGCTCTCAGCCGGGGTTTTAAGTTGTCGAGACACTAGACTTACGTTTTTACGCGACTCAGTTTCGATTATTATCTCTTCGTCATGCGATAAAAAGTCTTTGTCTGTAGGCCAGAATTTACGATTCTGTTTTAAGTAACTAGGCCCCTCCCACCATAACGAATTATGAAGAATTTCACTAGGAAATTGTCCACGCGAGCAGATGTCAGCCGGGTTACATTCAGACGGCACGTGATGCCAGCAATCGGTAGGCGTTATTTCTTGGATGTGACTGACACGATTCGCGACAAAAGTAACCCAACGTGACGAGTGGGAGCGTAACCACGATAGGACGATAGTGGAATCCGACCACAGATAGACAGCGTCTAGAGGAATACGAAAGAGATAAGTGTCACGAACGAACTGATAGAGATCTGAGAGAAGAACAGCGGCACAGAGTTCGAGACGAGGTAGCGATACACGTTTTAGAGGAACTACACGAGCCTTGGAGCATACGAAATGAGTCATAATCTCATCGTTGTCCAAGGTAACACGGAGAAATATAATAGCCCCAAAGGCACGTTCGGAGCTATCACAATATCCGTGAATTTCATACGATTTGGCATTGACACTTGTAAGTAAACGAGGTATTCGTATTTGAGACAATTGCGACAATTGACTCCGATAAGCGTTCCATGTACTAACGATTTCGTCAGGTGGCGTTTGATCCCAATTCACCCCGAGAATCCAAAGGTTTTGGATTAAGCATTTCGCTTGAATTGTGATGGGTGATAAGAATCCTAACGGGTCGTATATTCTAGCGAGTTCGCTCAGAATAGTACGCTTAGTACACGGCCGAGATGATGCTTTTATTTCAAAAAAGAAAGCATCCGCTTTCTGGTCCCATTTGAGACCCAGAACCTTATGAATTGGATTCTCTGAATGATCTAAATTTACAGAACCCGTTAAACAATCTTCTGGAGGAAGATCAGAGAGAAGTTGAGGCTCGTTACTAACCCACTTTCGAAGTAAGAACCCTCCGCGTTTGAATATTTCGATAAGTTGTGTTTTTGCCTGAGTCGCTTCGTCATATGAGTTAAAACCGGTAGCAACATCGTCGATATAGATATCATTAAGCATGATATGCTTAGCGATCGGGTACGAGTCGCCCTCGTCCTCAGCTAGCTGTCGCACGGTGCGACATGCAAGAAAAGGGGAAGACGAAACGCCGTATGTCACTGTATGAAGACGGTACCTACTCAAGGAGAGGTTCCTCGGGGGAAGCTCGCCAGAGTATGCGTTGATAGTCACGATGGTCACGGGCTAAAACGATCTGACGATACATCTGACATCCGTCACACATGAACACCACAGCGTGTTCACGGAACCGTAAAAGAATTTGAATGATGTTCGGTTGTAACTTCGGTCCGGTTAGCTGCGTATCGTTTAGCGACCGCGATTGATAATCTTTCGCAGAAGCGTCGAAGACGACTCGAAGTCGGGTTGTGGTTGACTCAGGTCTTAAAACACAATGATGACTTAAATAATATTTACCTAAGCCGAGTTCGTTAGAGGGAACGAGCGACATGTGTCCGGATTCGAGATAGTCCAACATGAACTTAGTGTATTGCGATTGTAAATCCGGATCACGATTTAAACGTTTTTCGATAGCGTGAAAACGTCGCAAGGCAACGTCACGTGACCCTACAAAGGTCGGTTCTGTATCTTTAAACGGTAAACGTACGATGTACCTACCGGATGAATCACGAGAATGTTCGTTTACGTATTTTTGTTCACACAGAATTTCATCTGAGGTTAACACGGAAGCGTTAGGGAGGGAATCTAATTCCCAGAATCGTTGAATTAACGAATTTAATTCGTTATCGATATCGAGCGATGTATGTAATGAATGACGTAGAATTACATAACAAACGAGTTTTACCAAGGAGAAGCCAACCGAAAATTGAATTAAAAGCACTTGGTTGATTTGGCTTTCCTTTGATTGTTTCATTCAGTACGGAGTCTGCGAACACATCTGCTCCGAATAGAATGTCGATCGGTCCGGGTACGTCGTAACCGGGGTCCGCCAATGATAAAGATTCGATATGTGACCAACCTGAATTGTTTAGTTTCGCAATAGGCTGATCACCACAGATTGAGGAGATCACGTGCATATGTAGGTTGAATAGTATACGATCGTTTGTACCTACACAACACAAAATCTCACCCACGATCGAAGCCGGGGCTTCGCCGAGACCGCTAATACTCACATTAGTATTAAGCGGTTGCAAATGTAAACGTTGAACAGCTGATTCTGTTATAAAGTTGTTTTGAGAACCTGTATCAAACAAAGCACGGAAAGCTTGCATTTTTCCAAATGCATCACGAATTTGAACGAGCGCAGTCGCGAGCAAAACGGTTGTATTCGACTGCGTACGAGACACCAACGAGTTAGATTTGTTTGTATTATTATCCGATTTATCACGATGTAAGGTCGTATGGTGTTTACGATTACACTTACGACAGGAAAACACCGATCTACACGATTTTATTTGATGTGATGGTTTAAGACAATTAAAACACCAGTTCCTGTCGCTAGCCACTTTCATACGTTCATCTATAGATTTATTAAGAAATTCAGAACATGACGAAACAGAATGAGAACCATTACAATACGAACATTTCATTAAATTGTTCGCATTATCATAAATACTCGCAGACTTTGCATTATTCTCGGTCACGCGAGCCGGCCGTGAAGCGGGCGGCGGACGCACCTGCATCGGTTGCGTCGCGTTAGACTCAGCGGCAACGAGCGCATGAGAGTACGAGGTTCGTTTAGTCTGTGCGGACGCGGCGTTGTGCGCTCCGTAGGAGGCCGGTACCTTCTTAACAACATTATTTTGTTTAGAAGTTTCGATAAAATGAGCGTCGCGCGAGATTGCAGTACACTTCGATTGTAAAAACTCGATTAATAAATGAAAAGGCGGGAATTCGATTGACGAGTATTTATCCTCAAAACTCTGGCGTAAATCTTTATTAAGTTTAGATAACACATGATAGACTAACTGAAAATCCCATTGATCTACGGGTAAATTCATCGATTTTAGAATCTTTAAATTCTCCTGAATTAAATTAAGCGACTTACTTAACTCATTAGTGTTAGTACCTAGTTTTAAGTCTACATTTAAAATATCCTTCCAGCACGTATAGGCCAAATCACGTTTATTATCATAACGCTTAAATAAGGCTGTGTAAGCTTGTAAGTAATATTCTTGTGTGACAGGGTACATCGAGATAACAGACAACGCATCTTCCTTCAAGCTCGAAATAAGATAATGGAATTTCTCAGTGTCACTCAGTACTGTCGAATGGTGAATTAACGAATTAAAAGTATTATAGTACTGAGGCCATGTTTGTATGTTACCAGAGAATGTAGGTAATGTAATTTGTGGGAACCTAATATTCGAATGATTATTAGTGCTAACAGGTTCACACGTCTTCTGTTGATTCTCAGTGAGAGTGAGATAGATAGATGAGACTTCGAAATATATCTCATCAAAACGATTTTGTATCTCATCATAATCGGTTTCTGTTTCGTCCAAAAGTTCCAAAATGGTGAGATGTGCTTGTTCGAATGAGAAAACGATTTGTTTACTTTCCTGATAATACGATAAGAATAGGTTAAGTTGACTTGAGTCTGTCAAAGCTAACTTACCTACGGATAATGATTTAGTCATACGGTTCAAAGCAATAGTACGTTTTCTACGTAAGGAAGGCAAGTCGTTGACAGTATAAGTAGATTCAATATCTACTGACTTCGACTTTACTACATTCGACTTTCGTCTTTTACCTGAATGAGATTTTATTAAAAAAGACATTTTGAGAGAGATCACTGAATAGCAATTAGTAAAATTACGATATGAAATAACGTTACAACAGCTGTGAATTGACCTTGCACTTGAACGCGTAACATGTACTTACGTTCGGGTGTGGTCCGATCCGATTTTAGAAAAGTTAATTTTCTACCCACAAAAAAATAATATTTCCGTATTTCGTAGTTTTTTGTTAATTATACTTTGAAATGACTATATTTCGGTATGAAATGATTAGAATTCGTTAGAATACATAAAAACACAATGAATAAATAGTGGTTTCTTAGGTTTGTGATAGAATTAATTAGTGTAAGCCGATTGAGAATAATTGTGTACCGATGGGAAAAGAGATTACACAATTCGTATGAGTTCCTACACTAATCTCGATGGAAACCAATATTTTTCGATTATAAAACCTAGAACAGTTATTGATAGGTATGTGGCCGATATAGTACTTCAACAATAACCGTTTAAATAGCAAATCTGATACACGATAGGGAACTTAATGTCCGATAGGCGCAGAGAAATAACACTAAGTCGAGAATTTTACCAGAAATACCACAGTTATTTTGTCTAAGCACTAGTTTAAAAAATCTAAAAATGCCTTCCCTGGTTTCGGCACCAAAAAAATGTATCGTGGGGTCCCCTGGGATGTGGGAAACCGCTTCCAAATACATATGGGAATGAGCACGACGTAGTTACGTGGCACTCCGATTAACGATAATTAGTTCTTGAAATAGGGAACTAGGACACTGAATCAAATAGAGACACAAGCGGGACACTAACCTTGATGCAGCCTCCCAATATTCCCTCGTATGTCAGGCAAGTTTAGATCTTGAGAGATCCACGACGAACGGGCCCGGTGCGCGCACCTATAGTTATCCTTAGGACGAGAAAGTTCCGCTCCAGCGACGACACTGCTGGAGGTCTTACAACACCGAGCACGGCACAATAAACAATCTAGGTTTTCGCGATGTGATAATCCCGTGGGATTCGAGTGGGGCTCGTAGACACGAGCGCCCCGCTGTCCGGTTTAAATGTAACAGGACGAATCCATTCGATCAACATCTTTCGTTCCCAATCTCACAGATTAAAAAACTAACATTGACCGAACAACTCGCTCGTAAAGAGTTTTTGATTGTGAGCGGTAAAGTTTGAATTTAGAATTAAATCGAGACGATAACGATACAACAAGCTTAAAAATAAGTTGCACAAATGGGCGGCCTTATCGCTGAAAGCGATTTCTTCCAGGCAACCTTTGGATGGAGTAGTTCCCTTTGGATGGGGTTTGGTGGTTAGAGTCCCTAACTCCCGATCTCGCGGGAATTTCGAGAACTCTTTCTTGTTTTTAAAATTGCTGCCAAAAATTCGTATTCGGCGGAATTCGAATCCGTGATTACTCAATACCTATCTATCACCTAGTTGTAGGTTGTAGTTTCATTGGTAGCATTTAATCTAACACCAATAATTAATTAAGTAAAATAGTTTATCAAAAGTATTTAAGTTTAATTTAGAAGAATGCTTCCAAAAACCCGAGTTTTGAATGAATTATTTCATTCATTTGCTGGAAATATGGTTACAGATATGTCACATAAAAAATATAATTCCAACATTTTTCACCAGCACTTGGTAAGTAGGTATGCAAATATTGTTGTGTACGAGGCCTATTTGCCACTTTAGAAATAATGTTTATAAAGGCAAGTTTACTAACTCATTCCAGGCAATGCCATAATGACCCTGGATAGGCACACAAGCGCGATTCCCGTACGAGCCGCGGCCTTAGAGTCGCCCAGACGCTGCCCGTCCGGGGTGAAGATTGGCGTCCCATTCATGAGCTCACTGCAAAGTAAATAAATATTACGACGTTACACACAGCGCTATCTAGCCCTAAACTAAGCACTAGGTGCGTACTATGGGTACTAAAAAACCGATATACAGTGGCCGGCAGATTAGTTGAAAAAAATAGTGGATGCGCAGAAGTCGCATGTAAAATGTAGTGCGCAAACTTTCCCCTTCCGTGGCAAAACGTTTCAACTAATCTGCCGGTCACTGTACACACAGCGTAATCTAACCTCAAACTGAGCCCTAGGTGCGTACTATGGGTACTAGACAACGGATATACTACATATTTTATTATTTGTAAATACATATAATATGATACATAGAACACACCCCGACCAGAAACAAATATTGATTTTTAAGCATAAATACTTGCACCCGGCGGGAATCGAACCCGCAACCTTTTGCGTTGCAGTTGGCCCTTCCCCCGGACACGCAACAGAGGCCGTCAAATAATACATTGTATCATTTGTGGTCCTTCGAGTCGGATCAATATTTTGTCAAAGTCGCCTGGGAGATACCTCTATCAGCGGTAAGACCGCAAATTATGCCATGTTATTAATATGAAACCATTAAATAAAATAGAGTTGGTTTTACGTGGAATTTTTGTGCACTACAGTAATGGAATTGTTTAATTTCGTCGATACCTTAAAGTTGTATGAGAACGAAGATTACCTGCTCCTCATCATGGGAATGTTGATGAAATTGGCGGCGCATACAGCCGCAAAAGGCACCAAACGCGAGTAGATTGGTTTCATGCCCTGAAATTAAAAGAAATTTTATCAATTCCTATGTCCTCACACAGAGTACATTGGTTCCTACATCCTTTTCCATTGAATATCGTATCATGTATCATTCTCTGCCACTATTTTTAACCGACTTCCAAAAAAGGAGGAGGTTATCAATTCAGATGTTCAGAGGTATGTTTTGTATTTTGAATTAACAACACCATTCTCATCTATTTACTGTAATAGGTACCTACCTTGTATGAGTTCCATATTCTATTATAATATGCTTATTTGTGCAAAAGACGTCACAAACACAACATTATCATGTGTAAATATTATGTCGTGCTGTAGAAATATGCAGTCCCCATGCTTTGACTGTTCGTTAACAACTTCTAAATATGTGACACATGATTCCAATGTTTGCTAGTTACGTGCGTTTATTTGTAAACAATATTAGCTGCGTCCCGCGGTCTCATCTGCGTAAGTCCCGATCACGTGGGAAAATCTGGATCAAAAGTAGCCTATGGTACTCCGCGATAATGTAGCTTTCTATTGGTGAAAGAATTTTTGGAATCGGTTCAGTAGTTTCGGAGCCTATTCATTACAAACAAACGAAGAAATAAATCTTTCCTCTTTTGCTGCGCCCCGCGGTTTCACCCGCGTAAGTCACGAACCCGTGGGCATATCGGGATCAAATTGTTACTCAGGGTGAATGTAGCTATCTAATGGTGAAAGAATTTTTGAAATCAGTCCAGTAGTTTTTGAGTTTATTCATAACAAACATACAGACGCACACACACACACACAAAAATACAAATCTTTCCTCTTTATAACATTACTATTATAAAGCGGAAGAGTTTGTTTGTTTTTCTGTTTGTTTGTTTAAACGCGCTAATCTCTGGAACCGCTGGTCCGATTTGAAAAATTATTTCAGTGTTGGATAGTCCATTTATTGAGGAAGGCTATACTATAGGCTACTTTTAATTCCGATGTTCCCACGGAACCGGGACTTACGCAGGTGAAACCGCGGGACGCAGCTAGTATTATATAATAGTACTAGCAGCTCCCCGCGGTTTCACCCGCATAAGTCCCGATCCAGTGGGAATATCTGAATCAAAAATAGTCTATAGCCTTCCTCAATAAATGGACTATCCAACGCCGAAAGAATTTTTAAAATCGGACCAGTGGTTCCTGAGATTAGCGCGTTCAAACAAACAAACTCTTCCGCTTTATAATATTACTAGCAGTGCCCGCGACTTCGTCCGCGTAGAAAAGTGACTTTCAGGATTTGTTTATTTATTTCTTCTCATCTGAGCGATGTTCCCGGTTGCATCCCTCTCGGGAGCCCGGGGTCCGATAAACCCCAAATTGTTTTTTTTTATTTGGGGTCGGCGCAGACGGTTAGTCATCATTGACCATACCTGCTGCAATTAGATTTGGCAATGTTTTTACGGCCGGCCGCCTGCCTGACACCAACCCTCTTAGGGATCAAGCAGTTTATCCGCCACCGCGCGGGGAGTACTTAAGGTTAGCTAATCTCCCTCAGATCCCTTAGTCGCCTTTACGACACCCACGGGATGAGATGGGGTAACCCTATTCTATGCCGGGGCTACACAGCTAATGTCGGGGCTACACAGCTAGATTTGTTTGTTTATTATTTTGTACTTATAACATCTGTACAAAAATTATATAATACAAAATCCAATTAGATACGGAAATTGACAACAATAACTAAAAAAGACGTTTGTTGTATGGGAGCCCCTCTTAAATTTTTGTTTCATTTTGTTTTTCGTATTTGTTGTTGTAGCGGCTACCGAAATACATCTTCTGTGAAAATGTCAACCGTCTAGCTATAACGGTTCATGAGATACAGCCTGGTGACAGACGGACAGACGGACAGAGGGACAGACAGACAGACAGACAGCGAAGACTCAGTAATAGGGTTTCGTTTTTACCCTTTGGGTACGGAACCCTAAAAAAGAAGTATTAAAAAGTATCGCTGAGCACAACCGCTTTGCAAGGAGCCGACCGCGCTCATACGTGCGCGCGCAATACTTAATACTTATTTGGTTGCAACATACTTACATTTTTAATATCGCGATATCTTTTGAATGAAATGTCCGAATTAAATAATTCAAAAGGTCCTAGAAAGGTATTGAATTCGTCTTGAATATAAAGTAATTTATTTTAATAAGGATTAATACCAAGGTACAAAATAAAAGGTTATTAAAGCGACGGCATTTTAATTATTTACAAAAATTACAAAAACACTGATTGTGAGATAACTACAATAGTTAGACATATGGTGTCGCGATGTATTTTGTAGACAATTACATGTTCTACAAAGTTGTAGTACATAGTTTTGTTCTATATCCAATAGTTTTCGCAGCGCACGCGCGGTAAGGTATTTTTTGGTCATTTTTTTCGCTCCGTATCAGAAGGTCTATCAAGGAAAATGACGTAGTTTGCGGAACGACGGCATATTAAAACGTCTATATGGTGGCAATGTCTTGAGTGGCAAAATTACTTACTAGTAAAATGTAAATTGTCGCGATTATGAAGTACAGGTATCAACATTATGTATTAGCTCTTTTCCGAAAAGTACTTAATATGGGACGGGAATAATATTTTATACGTTTGAGGTTTTAAGTACTACTTGAGATTAATACTCCTTTGTTATACTGGCTGGCCACTTCAAATTTTACAGTATGAAGTATTGAAGTATGAACGAAATGTTGTTATACTATGACATATTAATGGCAACTGCGTCAACACCATAATTATTGAAGATTTCTTCTATATAACGCTTGTGTGTCTCTCATATAAAACTGATTATTTTGTGGAGACTAATTTGTTTAAAAAAAACCTATATAATGTAATGATATAGGAATCGAAATTCTATGTTATTGACAAAAATGTTTTTTTGTTAATAAATATTGAAAATTATTTTCTGTTTTTGTTATTGAGTATCCTTGACGTTTTATATCGTTGACAATTTCACATTTTAGACGTTTTACTAGTAAGTCGTTTTGCCACTCAAGACATTGCCACCATATAGACGTTTTAATATGCCGTCGTTCTGCAAACTACGTCATTTTCCTTGATAGACCTTCTGATACGGAGCGATTTTTTTCACACCTTGTGTTACATTATTAGTATAGATTAGTATATTAGTATTAGTATAGATAGATATATAGATTGGTATAGACAACATAGGTACCTACGTATTGAGTTGTAGGCTTGTACTATTAATACTATTATATATTCTGTGTTGTAGGTATATGATGTGTAACGTACTTGTTTGATTTGTTATCTTTACAGTACCTACCCACGGAGCTGTCTTTTATCTCCATTTTTGGCAACGAGTCAGAGATATCACCATTAAAAATAATGTTACTTGGAAATGTAAAATGTTTTCAATGTTATCATTTGCATTTAATAATATCTACCGTACCTAACTACCTATTTCATTTGGTTCAACTGCCATTCAAGTTGTAAAAAAAGTTAAGTATATATTATTAATATTATCAAATAAATTACCATTTGTGGAACAAAAGTTGTTCGGCCAGACGTCTAATTCGGTTGTTCTACGACTTTTGAATTTTCGGCTTATATTACTGTCCCCTAACATTGAGGTATTATGTACAAGTACATACTAGAGGCGAAGTCTCAAACATAATCGTTATAAACGAATTAAATATAAAAAGCAGCGAATCTATACTAACATTATAAAGCGGAAGAGTTTGTTTGTTTGAACGCTCTAATCTCAGGAACCACTGGTCCGATTCGGTGTTGGATAGTCCATTTATTGAGGAAGGCTATAGGCTATTTTTGATCCCGATTTTCCCACGGTACTTATGCGGGTGAAACCGCGGGGAGCTGCTAGTTCAAAATAAAAAGAAGCTGAAGCGCGTCAGTTGCGTCTATCTTATAAATGAAATGACAATCGCTGCTGGTGCTAAGCTAAAGACTGACGCTAAAAAGCCAAGAGTATTATTTAATTTGAGGTAGCGTTACTTCAGTGGCTTATTTTAACTGTGTTCCTTTTGATACCATATCTACTGTTAGTTTCGTTAGACCCTGAACCATCTCTCTCATCCGAGCGATGAACCATCTCTCTCATCATCTCTCTCGGGAGCCTGGGGTGCGCTAAACCCCAAATATTTGGGGTTGCCGCAGTAGGTAAGTCATCGTTGACCACACCTTCTGCTTATAGATTTGGCAATACCTTCTAGGGCTAAGCAGTTTATCCGCCACCGCGCGGGGAGAACTTATAATTTTTGCTAGTCCTCTCTAGATGATGGGGTAACCCTATTCTATGCCGGGGCTACACAGCGTCCCCGAACCATACTGTCTAATAAATAGGTATTTAACTTAATTAATCGCGTGTTTAGGTTTAGTAACCGCTGACTTCGATAACTTTACGTTGACTTTTACGACAAACGGCAGCTGAATAAATTATGCTCATGCAAAATGATTAAATTGGCTCAGTAAGATTCTATAGTTTTTATTAGATTACATTACATATACTGCACTTGAATGTGAACTAAATCAATCTTTTTTAAAATAACAATAAATATTTTATCTTCATAAAATATACTACACAAGCGTAAGTCGAGTTTACAAAGATGGACTACAATGATATTGTAATCATATTTTGACCACCAGATGGCCTATTCTCGTAATAATTTAGTGCCACAATGTCATGACACGTATAATACCTTCTAAATGCTACAGTAAACAAGTTGACACACCTCCTCTATCACTTAACTACGTAGGTACCTGTATAGCCATCTATTAACGATTATATCTCACAGAGCAACGCAATCTTAGCCGATAAGATTATAAAAATACCATATATGATTTTATCTATACTTCTATACCAATTTACACTTCTACACTAATTTTATAAAGAGGAAAGATTTATATTATTGTGCGTGCGTTTGTGTGTCGTAGGTATGTTTGTAATGAAATGAATAAACTCAAAAACTACTGGACCGCTTCATTATCGAGGAGTAACATAGGCTACTTTTGATCCTGATCGGGACGTGTAAGTCCCGATCCTGTGGGAAAAGCGGTGAAAGCGGGACGTAGCTAGTAAATTATAAAGAGGAAACATTTCTTTATTTGCAACTTGCAACGAATAGGCTCAGAAACTACTGGACCGATTTCAAAAACTCTTTCACCAATAGAAAGCCACATTATCTAGGAGTAACATAGGCTACTTTTGATGCCAATATTCCTACGAGATTGGAATTTACGCGGGTGAAACCGCGAGATGCAGCTAGTAGGTGATAAATTGATAATACTGTGATTTATCTATCAGTGATGGAGGAACGGTACGAAAATTACGTATTGTTGACTGAGGTTTGTTTGACCAAAACTTGACTTTGGTTGATTGATTAGCGTAGGTAACCTATATTTAAATCTGCTAGTAAAAAAATAAATAGATATCTAATATTCTATTAAAAACTAGAGATGGGCCGACTAGTCGGCAGTTTAACCGGCCAATCGGTAGGTGCCGACTAGTCGGCAAATTATGCCGACTAGTCGTCAACTAACAGTTATGCTATAAAACCATGTTTTATTGAATTTAAACAGCACAGTAAGAAGGTGGGTAGAAAAACGTAAACTAAACACGTCATAGCCTACATACATCATCTAAACATCATAGGTACATTCAAAATGTCATACTATGCCTCAGCTCCAATCAATTTTTTTTCAACTTTTATTTTTATTTTAACCATTTTTTGTAAGTTTCACTACAGCTTTCGAATTGCAAATTTACCCAAAAATACCAACAATCGCCGAGTGATCATGATTAACCCAAATATCTCGGAATTATAATGATCTGCATTGCCGACTAGTCGGCAATTTTGGAACCGACTAGTCGGCTAGTCTGCTAGTCGGCAGAACCCCTAATCGGCCCATCTCTAATTCTTACCTTAACTTTGCTGTTGAGGTAAAGCGCCGTTCCCATAGCACCGCCGCACGCAGCGCAGTATGACCCTAATAATTGACTGTTGACAATAAAAACAAGGAAAAGCCTTTTATAATAATAATAAGCTAACTAAGGGATGTGTGACATAATATCCCTTAAACTTTAGTAATAGATATTGTTTGTAAATTATTAGCGTATTCAAAAGGTAAATCCTGGTACGTGCACGTTGCATTGTATGTAGCTGGCACGCACAATATCGTATTTGTATCATATCTTCAGACATCGTTTATTAGTAATTGATTAGAACAATTGTCAAGGAAAATCACATCTATAAAAACGCCTGACGCGGTTCAAACTCGCGTCTCTTGCTTTTCGACAGAGCGTCCATCCATACCACTAGACCACACGGACTCAAAGAAATACAGTATTCTTCAACTCATCCGAGCGATCCGGAGTCCGCTAAACCCTAAATATACCATTTTTTTATTTGGGTTGGCGCAGTCATTGACCATATCTCCTGCAAATAGGTATGGCAATATTTTAACAGCCAGCCGCCTGCCTGAGACCAACCCCCCTAGAAATACATTACAAATGAGCTGAGACTGTAATTACCTAGCGGGTATGGGTGCGTCCCCCGATCTGTTAGTGTAGTTTACGACTGCGTTGAACGTCTGATTCACCCACTGCCAGAACACGGTCGCCGCACTTGATCTGTAGAATGTTATCATACCTAGAAATCGAAACAAATATAGTATTAGTACATAATTTTAACACCAGTATTTAGGCTTAGAACGCACTGCAATTAAACGCCTGCGTTTTCACGTAGGTCTGAGACCACAAAAAAAATGCAACACATAGCTTTCTTTCTATACAAGCCTACGCATTAGCGTTTTTTTCAATGACTGATTTTGCGTTTTGATACGCGGTTCTGCGTTTTCAGCTATTCGTAAACCGCTTGCGTTTAATCGCCTAAAAGCCTTATAGATGAATCTGAGTGATTACTTTGGCTAAACTATGCCCTGTCTCGCAACGAAAATGCGACAGAAACATTATTAGACAAGTAATTACTTAGAATTGATTATTAATACGAGTGTTACAACTTGAAATATTAAACTAATTAAGTAACATTTTAACAAATCACTAAGTACAAGTATAAAACAAAGTTTTCAATGATATTGAAATGATATTATGAATAATTATAATACGAGAATAGGCCATGAGGGTACTCACATCCCGTTATAATTGTATTCATCGGCGCCTGCGCAGCCATTCGACCGAGTACGAACATCTTCTCCCCGGTATCAGGGTGAAATGCACTGTCGTACAAATATTTTGTCTTCCACAGTTTCGCTTCATCGTATCCCGGCGGCAATTTACGAGACTTCCTGTGGAAGATTATTATAGCCATTGAGAATATACTAAGTTTTTTAATTGTAGACTATGATTTGACATATCTTCCTGACGAAGAAATGTCAAATTTAAAGAACCAAAACGTCAGATAGTAGTCTGAAATTTAAACAACAAAGTATAGGTGTACTAGTGCTAGAGATTATGTGTAGGTCCATGTTCCTTGTACGCGAAATAAATTTAAAAAGCCGCTGCAGAGCTGCCAACAATATTGTTACGTCTATCATTTAAATGAAACTCCATGACTAGCGCTTAAAACGTCAAAATTAACAACGAATTTAAGGTAGCGTTACTACAGTGGCGTAATTGTTTCAACTGTCTTGATTCTGATGCCATGACTACTGTGAGATGGATCGGAAGCCACGTTAAGCAGTTGGTCCCGGTCGTTATCTCAGATAAAAGTCGTTAGGTCAAGGTAAGGCCTTAGGACCTGACAAATTCTAACACTAGGTGAGCCACACCACTACACGAAAAGAAGAAGGTTAAGATAAATAATAAATAAATAATAAATAAATTCTGTGAACAACACACAGCGCCATAGATGGGGCTTACCACGGGGCTAGAGCCCCGTGGTAAGCGACTAAGCTTGTGTTACGGTGACTAGACAACGGATATAATACTTATATTTATTTTTCTTTTGTAAATACATACATATTATACATAGGGGGACACCCAGACCAGACACAAATATTTATTTTATAAGCATAAATACTTGCACCCGGCGAGAATCGAACCCGCAACCTCCTGCATTGCAGTCGCGCTTTCGCACGACGCGCCACAGAGGTCGTCAAAGATCAATGATTAAAGCGCCTTAATAAACCTCAAATGTCAATATCTAAAATTCATTCAAGCTTTTAGAATCTTCTGCAATTTCCGGTGCGTATACGCATTATACCTAGGTAGGGTACACTTTTGTACTGTACGCTATCTGTTTTGAAAACAAAAGAAAATGTTTTTTAAACGGATTTGATTACATTTGCAAATCATCAGTAAGTATTCTATTAAGTGGCTACTTTCGTGTCTTTGATTATAATTAAAATATTAACTATAAGTACCTACCTACCTAGTCTTTTTGTAAAGTCAATTGATTCGCACTTTCTCTATTGTCTAATATACCTATTTCATTACATAAATTAACTCTGATAAAATAAATAACTAGCAGCACCCCGCGGTTTCACCCCGATATTCCGCTGGTATGTCGGAGTTCTGATTTTTTGAAATCGGGCCAGTAGTTTCTAAACCTATTCGTAACAAACAAACAAATCTTTCGTTTTTATAATATTACTAGCTTGCTAATTTTTAAAAATCCTTTCTTACTGGATGCCTACTTCACATAAAGAATACACTATCCAAATTTCAGCCCTCTACTATCAGCGGTTTAGGCTGTGCGTTGATCAGTCATTCAGTCAGTCTGGACAAAGCATTTTATAGATATAGATTAAGTATAGATAGATATGTCCGTTCCGGAGCGTTCCTGCTGCAAAGGTTGTCCATTGCGGTTCAACGCGGGAATGCTGCTAGCATTTTGGGCAGCTTTGCATCGGGAACGCTTGGGGATGGTTTATTTTAGATTTTTTTTGTTTAGTTTGTTTAGTTATGATAAGTTTGATTATTTTAATTAATTGTATTTTCTTATGTTTAAATTGTAATAAGTAAATAAATAAATTGTCGTATTGATAGGTAGGTATACGTATAAGTTACTCACCTGAAAGCAGTAATTACTTTCTTCGCATCTTCGAGCTCGCCGTCCGAAGCGAGGGCGTTCAGTGGATTTGTTAGCCGAAAGAAGTGCTTCGCGCGACCTACGTACGTGCTTTGGTCGTATGGTGGCTTGTCTATTTCGATTGCAGGTGCCATCTTTACCTGTCCGAGTAGAAAATAGCAAGCTTTAGACGAGTTATCTAGTCGCTGACCGATTAGCCTAGCGAGGCTGCTTCAAACGCCCGAGGCACACTCATGTGCCTCACAAGGCTGAAGACGATTTTCAGTGAATATTCGCGGCTATTACCTAAGCTACGTTGTGTTAAACTTAGGAAATTAAATACATTAACAACTTAAGTGAATAGATATGAGAGGTAGGTATTTTTTTCGGGTAAGTAAATTTCATTTTAATTTCTAAATTTGCATAGAAAATGAACAAACTATATTTTAAGTAGGTATATAAGGTTCTTCGTGTGAAAAGCGAAAAGCGTCGCACGTTTTTTGTAAACTTAATAAAATTACACTAGGTATAATTTACAAAAAATAAACAGCTATTTATTTAATGCTGTTGATAGGTATTAAAAATATTTTAGTCTGTTAGAAAAGCATTGTTGTTACATAAGTATACCTACCGATTTCTAAATATTGTGGCGGATAAATTAAAACGAAATAACTTATTATCTCTAAAACTACATAATAAATAACTCAATGAATTCAAACGACTATACTTATTAAATGTTAACAGAAGGAACTCGGTAGGTACATTATAGATATACATCCAACTAATACTTAATTATGTTTACTTAACCCTTAAATGAGCAGTTCTATTTAAATTAAGTAAATAGAATAGATATGATAAAACTAGATACCTAACTAACACTTTTGACAGTCGCTTATAAATATTGTGGAACCGTCAAGAAACTTGCTTAAATTTTACATAGATACATACCTAATATATACATTTCAACTTAGGTCAACATAACAACGAGCCTACTACCTACTGTGCTACAGCTTAGACCGTACCGTCACTTACCAGTAGGTAGGTTGATAGGTACTTACCAATGATTTGAATTATTGGTCAAATTATAATCAACATAATATTGACCGTGATACAGAGATTGTAAACGAATTTGCTAACAAACGATTAAGTATACACTAGACATGAGGTAAAAATATATCTTGATAATTATCAAATAAGTGTTACCTACCTATCCTTCAGTCCTTCATCAAATAAGTGACGTATTGGATCGTTATCAAATCACCGTGATAATATAACTCGCGTTATTTATGTATTATTTCGGTGTCGACGGTTACGTATGAGTTACAGTTAGGAGGAGATAATACTTAATTATAATAGGTACCTATCATTTACATAAATGATCTCCTGAATATTTACAAAGCACCTTCCATTTATGTATCCTTGTTGAAAATTCAAGAAAACTCTTGTAAATCATATTGTTAGATTCAGTGGCTGTCTATGTAGATTCTATAAATTGACTTATTCATTAAATTATAATAGAAACAAATAAGTTAAAAGAGGTAATTTAGATAGATAATTTATCGTCCTTATCAACTTGGGTAAGACTCTGACCTGACCCTTTTTATCTCGAAGTTCTGTTGCAAACAGTCTTTGTAATTTTTATGTTGGCTTACTCAGACAAAAGGCCCTCTTTCAGTATGGGTTGTCTTCAGAAAAGGACGAAATCGATAATCGGAAGTCGGCAGAATGTGTTGCGAGGTGTAGCCCAACAGAGATTTTATTACATAATTCTTTAGCAATATACTATGTCTTTTTAAGTGTTAAATATTTAAGTAGGCCCTGAAATTGTGTGGCTAAATGATACCACTGCAAATTATGTAATAAATACGCCAATAACTATTAAAACATGGGTTATATTTTTTATAATATCCTTACCTTTATTTCTTTCTGTATTCACTATTTAAAATTTAGAGTAACACTCCAATTACGTAATTTGAAAGATTTCTATTTAAATAGTTATTAAAAAGCTCGTAACAAATACATTTTATTGGATTTTTTTGTAAAAACACTAAAAATCTGCACAACACGTTCAAATGTTGCGCCGTCAGTCTGGCTTTCAAGAACGACGTAAAATCAATGCAAACTTTTTGTGTGATTTCCGTTAGTGGCGCTAGTATTGCCTGAAGCTAAAAGACCACAGAGTAAATTACTTTAAACGCATTTTGAACATTTGATCGAAAAGAATCGAGTAATATTATCGATAAAATCTTACTAGAGTCCGGAGCCAAAAAAGAAGAAAAAAAAAAGCCCTGTCTTACGTTCCATTCTACGCGTGCTAAGCGTATTTTTGACCTTGATTTACAAATGTCACTTTGACACTTTTCGCGAAAAGGGACGAATATTCTATTACATATTTGGCGAGCACAGCCGTTCCAAAAATATTTTCCTTGTAAAAAACCTTTTATAAAGGTTAAAAAAGTGATAATTAACATGTCCCTGATCAGCCGCAATGTATTCCGTGCCCTGGTGCAGGTAAGAATTCAGTATTTAGCAGAATTTCAATGTTTATTCGTTGCGATGAAGTGTTTCGTAACCGTGCATGCTATAGGATTTAATATGAAGGTATATTTTCCAGACTGAAATTGCAAGGTTTTCCTTGTTATTCGTTGTACTTAATTTTATCTTACCATAAATGCGTAAAGTATCCTAACGAAGGAGGTCTGCATCTGAGTAATAAATAACCTCACGGGAACAAAATCGCTAGGGAAATTCCACAGCGTTTCGAAAAAATCTGGTGACGTGATCAATAGGACCCAGATCTATCCAGTTTCATCCTGTAGATATGGTTGACTAAGTTCTTCTTATCATATAGTGATGTTGATAGCGACCTAGTGCTTAGAGGTCTTAGGGGGCTAAGACCTCAAACTTAACCAAATGACTGACATCAGAGATAACAACTGGGACCAACAGCAACAGTAGGTATACCTGAATTACGGAACTAAGTTAAAATTGGTGTAGGTTTTGAGTTCTCGGCAATAATACAGCTGTACTGCTGTGATTGAACAGCTATTCAAGGCACCATGGCTTGGATTAAATTATATTTCTTATAAGGTAATAAGCAATCATCATCTTCTCTTCATTTGGGATAGACATGTGATAAGAAAAATGGACTCAGTGAGACAGGCATGTGAATAACCCCCATTGCATCAAGCAGTCTTGTGAAAAGATAGGTAAAATGTATTGTAACAACCCGAAATAGGTACCCAGATATAAATAGGATAATAGGAGAAGGATTTCAGAGTAAATGTATTGTTCTAAATATGCTAAGAATATCTGTAACCTGCAACAAATAATTTAATTTGTGTATTTTTTCAGGGTGCTCAACTATCGAAGGGAGTTCACACAAGTTCGGTAAATGCAGAAAAAAACGTACGTTTCGCGCCAATCGGCTCCTTGGTGAGAACACTAACTGTCTACTAATACCCCTTGGTGGCAAGTGATGAAACAATTTCTACCGTGAATTAAATGAAAAATGCTTTAAAATATGCATTCTTTCAAATTGGAGCTATGATACTCAACAGACTGACTAAATCACTATCATACTTTTTTTTACATAAAATTACCTTGTTAACATCAAAAAAATTAAGCAATTTCAATTTCATAAACTATTTATAACTGTATGGTGGATATGACTTTGGCTACTTTCTTGCCTTCCGTTCCTATGCCACTTTTCTAGTACTCTGAGTTGTTTCACTACTTGTTATGGTGTAATGTCATATATAGCAAGATTATTTGTAGTAAGTGTATGTTTATATTTCTTTATTATATTGAATATTCCAAAAAAAGTACAGAGAAACCTGCTACAATTAGAACTTATGTTTTTTTTTACTTGAAATCGAAATTGTAATATTTATTTGAAAATTTGACATCAAAATTGTTTACAAATTTCAAAATTACACTGCTTTTAATTATTTGTAGTAAAGTTGATTATGTTTAAATACATTTTATTCATAGGAATTCTTTTAAGTTTTAGCAGATGTCTGCATAAAATCTGTAAGTCTATTAGATTTATGTTTAGCATGCACCTTTCAGGAATGTAATTTAAACTGCTCAAAACAATATAGGTACAGCCCACTTAACATGCTACAATTTCTTTTGTGTAACCACAATTTTTAATAAACCAAATAATTTAAATTTTGAATATGTATCAAAAAAGGAAATATCCTTATTATTTTCTTAAAAAATATTATTGAAGAAAAAACATCACATGAGAACCATAGGGTTCTGTAAGGAATAGTACAGACTATCCTTGATAATATTTCTAGAAGATGATGATCCTTATGCCTTATGTGATTAGAATAAGAAAAAATACTCCCTATTTTGTTTTGAGTAGTAATTGTGTAGCACATATAAGCATGTTGCCTGATGCAAGTTTAAAATCACAGTTCCATGTACTTAATTAATTGGTTTTGTGAAGGTAGGTTCCAAAATTGTTGTTGCATTTACCTGCACTTGTAGTTTCACCTTATTATATTGAAATGTTTATTATATGTTTTATGATGTCCAATGCTGTTGTGTTGTCCAAATATGCATTATTTAACTTTTAACACATGGAACTTATTCAGGCCTCTGAAAGTTAATTTTTCGATACAAATGAAAATAAATTACAAATTTTGATCTAAAGATCTGCTCGAAAATATCGTGATGAAAAGTAACGTATGTGTTAATCCAGGTATGCAGATAATACCAAGTAATTGTAATTGGTTCAGTAGTTTTTTCGTAATTTAAAGACAAAGATAGATAGATAATTCATTTACATTTGTATGAAAAATGTAACCTCCAGAGGCCTCTTACAGTCTACATTGACATGTATGGGATTTTAATACAAAGTCAGCATACTACATTATTATCATAATGTATTTGGGAATTATAAACTGGAAAAATTCCTTTAACTTTAAGATATAAAAGTTTTAGGATTTTAATTAATTTATGATAAATAAGTTATCATATGGGTAACGTTTATTAGCTATTATCATTTACTCGTAAATTAAAATTATTTAGTTCTAAATTATAATAATTAAGTTAATTAGGTATGGAAAGTTGTTGCAAGCAAAATTGTTTATCTACTAGCTGTGCCCTGCAGTTTCACCTGTGTATATCTCGCGAGATTATCAAGATGTGTTATTTTTACAATTTCAGCTGTCTATGTTCTAAGTTTTTTCACAATCTGTGCATAAAGGAGTAACATACATATTAACATTCTCGCAAAACTTTCGCGTTTGTAATATTAGTAATGTAATACCTACTTTTAATTAACAATAAAACTTAATTACTATTAGTCTTATCTATCTACTTGTGCTGTGTACTCATCAGTACGAAAACCTCTGTGGCGCGTTGGGCAAACACCCGACCGCAACGCAGAAGGTTGCGGGGTCGATTCCCGCTGGGACAAACTAAAAATCAATAGTGTTTGTCAATAGTGTCTGTTTGTCTCTCTGTGTATTTACAAAAGAAAAATAAATATAAGTATTATATCCATTCTCTAGTCACCATCAAAAGGCAAGCTTAGTAGCTTACCATAGGGTTAGATGACGCCGTGCAATGTTCAAAACTTGATTTCTTTATTTACTTATCAGTCAGGGTATAAGCTGAAGCAACTTGGACTGCAATGCAACTGACTCCTTGTTATACAACTTTGCGATAATATAATACCTCAATATTTCAGCAACCTAACGCGTCTAAGGAGGGCCGTATAAAATGTACCCTCATTCCCGGAGATGGTGTCGGACCTGAGATGGTCTACTCTGTTCAGGAAGTTTTCAAGGTTAGTCAATACATTTCTTTATTCTTTAACGTCACTACGTAAATGTTTTTTTCACTATGGAAAAGAATATTTTTAGGGTTCCATACCCAAAGGGTAAAACCTGTTACCCTTTGGACCGGACCCTGTTACCAAGACTCCGAGACACTAGATACTGAGTCTTTATCTAGTGACAAACTGGCGTCAGTGGTAAATATAAATGCAAAAGTGCGTCGTCGTTGCGTACACGGATTTCGCTTGGTCCAGTGTTTATTTTAGGACTTCGTACCCAATTGTGATAATGGTACGGAACCCTTCGTGCTAGAGTCTGACTCGCACTTGGCGGGTTTTTTTTTTAATGTTTCTTTGCATCATTTTACACATAGACAGGTCGTGTCCATTGAGATATCATGTACTAGTACTAGAGGTGATGTCGCAAACATATTCCATGTTCCTTTTACGCGAAATAAATATAAAAAGCCGCTGCAGCGCTGACAATATTGTTACGTCTATCGTTAAAATTACATGATTATCGCGCCGCGCGCTAGAATAAAGTCTATGAATACGTCAAAAGCATCATCGAATTTGTGGTAACGTAAACAGGCTGCCGGTTTACAACTGTCTTCCTTCTTAAATCATATCTACTATTAAGGTTGAGATCAATGGTCGCGGTAGTCTTAAGACGTCTGGTATGAATGTTACTCTATATTTATTTTGCGTTTTAATACAGTTTTTGTTATTATTTATTTATTTATTCGTCAGGCGGCAGGTATTCCAGTGGACTTCGAGAGCTTCTTTTTCTCCGAAGTGAACCCGACGCTGAGCGCCCCGCTTGAAGATGTCGTCGCCTCTATTGCTAGGAATAAGATCTGTATCAAGGTAAGCATGAGTATTGGGAATTTAGCCTGCTTTTTATGGATCCGTTACCAAAGGGTAATAACGGAACCCTTTTAGTTGAGTCCACTCTCCGTTTACCCGAATACCCTGCTGCAATGGAGAAGATTGTGGGCTAGATTCCCGCCGGAAGCTCCAGATATCATTTTTTAAGCTTAAAAATGTATATTTGATTATCTTCTGGGTATTTTTCTGTGTATAATATAAGTAGGTATTTTCGAAATAAAAATAAATATTGATTGATTGATTGATTAATTCTTTATTGTAACACCAATATAAAAAATACAATTCAAAGATATACATAAAATTTTAATTTTCAATCGCCTAAGCCCTGATCCCGCAGGAATTTCGGTATAAAAAGTAGCCTATATTATGTGTTAATCCAGATCTCCAACATTCAATTGGTTCAGTAGTTTTTGCAGCATTGTAACACATCTTTATTTCGTTTTTGAATTGTAGATATTTATTTGACACATCTTGACGAAAAAACGTCAAATACAAAGAACCAAAACGTCAGATCGAAGTCTGAAATATTTCTCATTTCGCAATGAGGAGGAACACTAACTTTTTATCCCGGCAGAGGGCGCGAGTCGATTAATCTTAGGTTTGAATTAAGAACTAAAAACTTGTGTTTTTTACAACTCTCGGCCCCAAATTGGCCATATCGGTCTCAGACCGAAAGAAGAAGAAAAAAAACTCGGCGTTTTCATTGGTGGGGGACCATCATCAAAAAAAAAAAAAGATCATCCGACCCCAGCGCCATCTGCTCACAGCTTTGCGTGTGCCACCCCATTATAATCTTAGTGGAATTATTAATTGTTTCTGTAGGGTATCCTGGCAACCCCAGACTTCTCCCACACCGGCGAACTCCAAACCCTAAACATGAAGCTGCGCAACGCTCTAGACTTGTACGCGAACGTTGTCCACGTCAAGTCTCTACCGAACGTCAAGTGCAGGCATCACGACGTCGACTGTATTATCATCAGAGAACAGACGGAAGGAGAGTACTCTGCTTTGGAACACGAGTCGGTACCTGGTAAGACTTAAGTTAATTTTCGCTAAGCCTTTTCCGCAATTACCGCCGCACTCAAGAGACCTTTAATGGTTACTTAAACTATACTAAGTAACGATTTCAGAAAGAATATCTTTACTTAAAGGTTGCGGGTTCGATTCCCGCCGGGTGCAAGTATTTATGCTTAAAAAATAAATATTTGTGTCTGGTCTGGGTGTCCCTCTATGTATAATATGTATGTATTTACAAAAGAAAAATAAATATATTTAGTATATCCGTTATCAAGTCACCGTAACACAAGCTTAGTCGCTTATCACGGGGCTAGATGGCGCTGTGTGTTGTTCACAGAATTTATTTATTTATTTATTTACTTAGTATAGTTCAAGTAACCATTAAATGTCTCTTAAGTGCGGCGATTACCCTCACAATGGGGCCATTGTACGTGATTTCTTAGAGGGGTTAAGCAGTAAGACGCCACGGGATCCTACTCCAGATTGGCAAATTTCCCATGCCTTCGGCCCGTGGTGAGTCCTAGGACAAGTCGGTTACCTCACGATGTTTTCCTTCACCGACCCTGTAACCTAGTCATATACTAAAAGACCCTGTAACCTAGTCATATACTAAAAGCCCATTGCAATAGGCTCTGTAGTTTTACGTGAAGTGATAATGATAACCAACGATCAGTTAAAAGACATCGTGTGAGTGAACTGACGTTTCATTTAGAAGAAAGAGCCAGATGTATTTACAATCCTCTTAATTACAGGGGTAGTGGAATGCCTAAAGATCATAACGGCAGCCAAATCGGAACGTATCGCGAAGTTCGCTTTCGACTACGCAGTCAAGATGGGACGCAAGAAGGTCACAGCTGTTCACAAAGCGAACATCATGAAACTTGGTGACGGGTTGTTCCTACGCAGCTGTGAAGAGGTACGTTTTCAACTGTACTCATCTAAACTAATATTATAAAGAGTTAACATTTATTTATTTGTTTGTTTGTATCGAATAGGGTCCGAAACTACAAGATCGATTTCAAAAATTATTCAACAACAATTATTAAGCTAAGCTTTTGTAAGCTTTGACGACATCTGTGGTGCGTCGGGCGTATTTACGAAAGCAATGGAGAAGGTTGCTGATATGGTTCCCGTCGGGAGCAAGTAGTTATGCTTAAAGTATTTTATTATTTTTGGTGTCTTTGTAATAATTATGTATGTATTTACAAAAGATAAGTATTATATCCCTTATCTAGTCATCGTAACACTAGCTTAGTCACTTACTACAGGGTTAGATGGCGCTGTGTGATGTCCACTGAATTTATTTATTTTCAATCGAGATTTGTTGAAATCAAACTTATTTATAGGTTTTTATCGCATGCTATTTATTACTTTTAGCATTGTTTTAATGATCAACATTTCGAGACCTTTACAGATCTCTTCTCCAGGATTGACTGAAGATTGTGATTTGTTTAAATAGCCAGGCTACAGTGCCTAAAATAAGATGGTAAATTAATTCTCTTAATTTCAGATGGCAAAACTGTACCCGCGAATCCAATTCGAAAAGATGATAGTCGACAACTGCACCATGCAGATGGTTTCCAACCCCAATCAGTTCGATGTGATGGTGACACCGAATCTCTACGGCAATATTGTCGACAACTTGGCCAGTGGACTTGTAGGTGGCGCCGGCGTCGTTGCAGGGGCCAGTTATAGCCCGGATTGCGTTGTTTTTGAACAGGTAAGGCAACAGATAGGCAATGAGGAGGAACACTAACTTTTTATCCCGGCAGAGGGCGTTAGTCGGATGATCTTTGGTTTGAATTAAGAACTGTCAAACATGTGTTTTTTACATCTCTCGGCGCCAAATTGGCCATATCGGTCTCAGACCGAAAGAACAAAAAAACTCTGCGTTTTCATTGGTGGGGGACCATCATCAAAAAAAAAAGATCATCGGACGCCAGCGCCATCTGCTTTTAGCTTTGCGTGTGGCACCCCATTTGAAGGAAAAATACGTATACAAAAAACGACCGAATCACTCAAAAAAAAAAACCTTGGCACAAAGAAAATCTGAAACTTATATTAAACTCTTTGATAAGTAAGGCAGACTGGTATATTTGACAGATAGGGCAGCCATTTTGAATTCCATGACCAACTCGATTTGTCCTGACCAATCAGAAGCGACCTCACATTGTACTAAACTCCTTGTAATTTTTGAAACACGTTTGTTGTATGGGAGCCCCTCTTAAATATTTATTTTATTTTATTTTTCCGAAACACATCTTCTGTGAAAATTTCAACCGTCTAGCTATTACGGTTCATGAGATACAGCCTGGTGACAGACAGACGGACAGACAGAAAGCGAAGTCTCAGTAATAGGGTTCCGTTTTTACCCTTTGGGTACGGAACCCTAAAAACTGGATAAGTGCGGGTCGGACACGCGCTGAAAGTTTCCTTGCCATTATCACAAAAAAGGGAAGAGTTATTGAGTTGAGTTGAGTTATTTATTTTATTCTGTTTATAGTATTTGTTGTTTCTGTTGCCGCTATTGCAACAGAAATACATCGTTACTTTAAACTATCTAGGTATCACGGTTCATGAGATACAGCCTGACGGACAGTAATAGGGTCCCGTTCTCACCCTTTGAGTACGGAACCCTAAAACCCAAAAAAGATCACCTCTAACCATCTAGGTTAAATGTAATATTTATTTATGGGTGCAAGTATTTCTATGAATCATAAAATGCATGTATTTACGATAAAAAAAGTACTATATATACTATATACTATACGATATACTATATTATCTAGTACTCATAGTACGCACCTAGTGCTTAGGTTTGGGGCTAAATAGCTATGTAACGTCGTGTAATATTTATTACTAGCTGCGTCCCGCGGTTTCACCCGCGTAAGTCCCGATCCCGAGAGAATATCGGAATCAAACGTAGCCTATGGCCTTCATCAATAAATGGACTATCCAACACTGAAATATTTTTTCAAATCGGACCAGCGGTTCCTGAGATTAGCGCGTTCAAACAAACAAACTCTTCAGCTTTATAATATTAGTATAGATTCATTTGTTTGTCCTCAGGGCGCTCGCCACGTTTTCTCCGGCGCAGTCGGCAAGAACATCGCCAACCCGACGGCCATGCTGCTCTGCTCAGCGAACCTGCTAGCTCATGTCAACCTCCACTCCTACTCCAAGATGATCAAGACGGCTATCAACAAGTAATTACACTAATAAACTTAAGAGGATAGTCTCCATTCGCTTTCTCCATACAAACGTAGTTTAAATTTTCTTCCCTGGATAAAGACATTAGAGCAAATATGTTTATGCCATAAAACCTGTATCTGTCATGACAATGCATCTTCCTTTTTATTTTCTAATTAAAATAATAATAAAAAATAATAAAATGAAAAAAATAAAAACGTAGATGCATAGTCATGACAGGTATAAGTTTTATGGCATAAACATATTTGCTCTAATGTCTTTATCCAGGGAGGAAAATTTAAGCTACGTTTGTATAGAAAAGTGAATTAAGACTATCCTCCTAATTGATTAATAATTTATTGTATTATGCCTTACTTTTCGGAACTCCATAACTACTCTGTAAAAGAATAATATTTAGTTTTTAGTCCCGACACCAGACTAGTGTTAAAACTAATAAACTATTTAAATTCACATGATTTGTTAACATAGATAGATCAAATCAAGTCAAAGTACGTTTATTCATTCGGATATCAGCAAGATATCTCTTAGAAATGTCAGTTCTAATCTACTGTGTCTTCGGAATGCGACCTCCAATGAGAAGAAGATACAAGAAACTCATGGGGTTTTTTTTTTAATGTAAATATTTATTTCTATGTAGGTACAACACCTATAAACTTATAGTACATTGTTTTGTTCTATTATCAATAGTATTTACTGCGCACGCCATTATTTATTTTAAGATTTCTACCTTTGGTGGTACATCAAAAATAAGACAAATACACAGAAAGCTTAAATAGTTATATAATACCGGGCTTATACGCTTTAGTTAGTTTCGACTATGTTACAATAACCTAATCTAATTTAATCTATCGATACTTACCCGTGGTACTACCGTGTGCATTTGCGCGTTCGAGACGCGCGAACTACCTTCGCTTTTTAATTGTAGACTACGATTTGACACATCTTTCTGAACAAAAAATGTGAAATACAAAGAACAAAAATGTTAGATTATAGTCTGAAGTTAATAAACGTACTGTCAACTGTGATTTGAGTTTACATGATATTCGCGATGGCTACTATTCGCAGACCTACTAGTATTAGTAGGATTAAAGTTCCTTCCTCCAGTATGTTTTAAAACTTGTGTTTTTTTTTCTATACAGGGTGTTGGAAGACGGCAAAGTGAGGACAAAGGATCTCGGAGGCCAATCAACTACCAAAGATTTCACAAACGCAGTTATATTCAGTCTCAGTCATTAAATAACTTCATTTAGTCTACTTACTAAAACATACGAAAAATGTACCTGTACTTACCAGTAACTTTTAAATATCTACATAATTTCAGTGACATTATTTGTACCAAATATTTGCTATTATCATTCATTATTATATTAATACTACATTTAATTTAATAGCTTATCTTAATAAAATACAAATTGCGAAAATAATGTGCAGTCTATTGACCTGTCCTAACGAACCTATTTGACCCCTAGTGCAATAGTACTAGGGGTCAAATAGGCTCGTTAGGAATTTGGTTTAAAGTGGTTAAATTTAAATTTAAGAGTTGATAGATACATAATATAATATTAAATGATAACACTTTTCCGCATTTGAAATAAAAACTTGTATGTTTTATGTAAGTAAATAATCATAGATTTTATTAGTGAATATTCATCTTTACCCTGTTATTTTGTAAGCGTAATTTATTTCTATTGAGATTTTATGATCTGTTAAACAGTACAGTATTTCATTTTGTTAAGTATTTATTTTATATCCCCTACCATTGTATATAGAAAAAGTATGTAATAAAATGATTTGATCGTGTTTTTTTTCTCTTTTTATTATAGAAATACTACTAATTTGTGCTCCGATTGCGTTAGAGTGGTGGATTCTTAAGTTTGGCTGCACATACCTATCGAATTTCATCGAAATCATTCTCAGACATCCAGCATAAAAAATATAAAATCAAATATTACATAATATCTGTACTCTATTTCATAATCTTAGACCGCTAAGAGCATAAGTGTTCGGTGATCTTAGATCAAAAATGTAAACAAAAACTCATACATTTATTTGAAAGTGACAGCTCTTTATTTACTTTTTCCTTTGATATTAACAGTTCTTTGTTTATTTTTGATATAAGATTCTGTAATAGAGGATAGATAAGAGCCCCCGCGCACTAGGCAGCCAGACTGCGGCAGCCAGTAAAATATATGATGATATATAGGAGCCCGCGCACTAGGCAGCCAAAAATCCTGGCTGCGGCAGCCAATACAAAGCGTCTGTTTACACGGCAGCCAGAGCGTGTGTAAATGTATGTATGTATTGTATGTGGCTGCCGTCAGTATCCGCGCCCTAGTTGTAGCAGCCAGACGTATTTTGGATTCCGAATTTTTCAAAAAATGACTTTCGATACACATGAATTTATTCGGGAAAATGAAATAAATAATAAATTAAAATAAATTCTGTGAATAACACACAGCTCCATCCATCCAGCCCCGTGGTAAGCGACTAAGCTTGTGTTAATTATCTCGGATAGTCGTGATTGGCTGCTATAACTGGCAGCCAGGCTGCCTAGTGTGCGGGGGGGCCTAAGCCTCCTTTTGTCATGTCAGCTAGCTATATTCTTAATAAATACTTTTGGAATACAAAACGTTTTCAACAAAAAAATATCACCTGTCAAAACAGTCAACCATGACAAAAAAAAAGCCATCTCAAATTCAAGCAAAAACAACACCAAAAAAATACCCAGCCAAAATGGATACGAAATAACCAAGAAAACAAACCAAAAATGTAACCAAGCCACCTTTTCACCTCCAACCAAACCCCTACATTTGCAATAGCTAGTTTTCATTTTTTGTACCAAAATGGGTAAGCCAAAATACGACGTACCAACCAACACATTTCCATACAAAATACCGAAGAGATTGAACATACTCAGCGTCCCTAGAAAGTATATAATAGATACGGGGGAAGGCATGCCGGCGTACACGCCTAGAGGTATCAGGAAGTCTGCAGTCACTGGTCAAGCATCTGATAGAGTCAATGATGCCGCATGGCCTTATTTACGGTAAGTGGGTACACTATTATAACCACCATCGCATCGTTACTTTGCTTGGTTTAGTAAGTTGCTGTGTTCCGCGGTTTCACCCGCATAGCCCCGATCCTGTTGGCATTTTGAAAAATCCTTTCTTATCATATGCCTACTATTGCCTATACAATATAAAGAACACACCCTCAAAATTTCAACTCCCATTTATCAGCGGTTTAGGCTGTGCGTTGATCCATCAGTCAGTCAGAACAACGCATTTTATAGGTATGTATGTAATTGACTTTAAAAAAAGACATTTAAAAGTCGGAAGGACTAGATTTTGCGATTGCTGTGTTATAATAAGTTATATACTATACTTACCTACCTAGCTAAATACTCTATTTACTACTAGCTGACTTGACAGACGTTATCTGCCCGTTGAATAATAAAAAAAATTAGATCCCTTCCTTACTAGGTACTACCCTATTATAACTGAAAAAAAAACAAAAACCCTACACTACTACTACCCTACCCTACTATAACTCCCCTACCCTCTTACTATCTACCCTACCCTACTACACTATCTTACTACTCTCTAAAAAAAAGTCCTCCTGGTTTTAAGCTGCGTCCTCTACAATTTTCAGCCAAATCGGTTCAGTCGTTCTTGAGTTATACTTAAATACTTTTATTTATTTATATATGTATAGACAGATTATGTTTTATCATTCAACAGGCGATTCTTAATAATAAAACGTATGTACAAGCACCGATTCAGTCAAGAACGGATGGAGAGAATCGATCGGATGATCGAAGCAGCTAACGTGACTTGCTATTCTAAGTTAGCGAACTGCGTGATTGATCTGAAGAAGGGCGACACTAAAGACGTGAAGAAGAAGAGAGGATGGTCCGAGAGCGAATGGAAGAAACACATGGATTATATTGGACAAATTGCAGGACCTAAGACGGACTTCCAACCACCACCTGTCAAGGTATACGAAATCGTTGGTTTTATAAATCGCGTTGGCTACACACATTACATTAATTAGGTATTTTATTTAACCCTACTTAGATTAAAAAGATGGGTACTTCTAACTTTATAAAAAGGGACACGATACTTTCGACGCAATTTTAAAGTGAAATCGAGACTTTAACTTAAGAGGATAGTCTCCATTCTCTTTCTCCATACAAACGTAATTTACATTTTCCTCCCTGGATAAAGACATTAGAGCAAATATGTTTATGCCATAAAACCTATATCTGTCATGCATGACAATGCATCTACCTTTTTATTTTTTTTATTTTCTAATTAAAATAATAATAAAAAATAAAAAAATAATAAAATGAAAAAAATAAAAAGGTATATGCTTAGTCATGACAGATATAAGTTTTATGGCATAAACATACTTGCTCTAATGTCTTTATCCAGGGAGGAAAATGTAAACTACGTTTGTATGGAGAAAGAGAATGGAGACTATCCTCTTAAAGTAGCCCAATGTTTATACTGTGTTTCCGCAACTAGCCCTATTCCTGGACCTTATTGTGTGACTTGTCGTGGGTTTTCTCACGATGTTTTCCTCCATCATTAGAACTATGATAATAAACTCTTACTTTAAGCAGAAAACTATACCTTCCTGGCTGATTGTTGTGGAGAGGTCACTGTTCGAAATAATTTATGTTCTATTCTATTGCTATTTATATGTGTCGTTCACACTATTGTTTTTGTATTTTTCAAGTTCCTTTTCTCCTGACTAACCTGACCCTACCTTTTATGTTTCTTCATTTCTCGTCCATCCAAAGGTTGCCTAGAAGAGATCGCTTTAAGCGATAAGGCCGCCCTTTGTGCCACCTAGATATAAGTTGTTTGTTTTTCTTTAAATTGTATTTGTATGTTGGTGTTACAATAAAGAATTAATCTATCTATCTAGGTTACTTCTTTTGGAGAATGGTTCTATCGTTTATGTCTGTTTTCAGAGAGGTCAACACAAGCCCCTCGATCTATTGTTGCCGAGAATCCACAACTTAATGTACATGCCAGATTTCAAACTGTACAGGAGACTGTCACAAGAGGAGTGGTATAGAGATCCAATCAAGGTGATTTTGTTGTGTGTTGACTGAACTAGGCTAGGAAGGGGATAAGAAAGGGAGAGCGAGTTTGTCAAAGAGTATAAAACAATTTAAAAGGTTCGTTTTAGGCGATTCTGAGGGGGAAAGAGCAAGAAAAAGACGCCGTTGTCTATGTAGAATAGATTTGGTCGTTTTATTTTTCAGAAGGGAATAGTTACCTCCCTACAAGATATACCTACGTATAAAAAAACATACGTAACATAAAATTTGAAAAAATACTTTCTCTGAGATTGTGGTTTCTGTTACAAACCTATAAGCCCAGTCATAATTTTATCAACTAGGTACTACTTATTTACTTAATTGTACCTATGTAATTATTATTTCCAGGTACCGCCAAACGCCCTGAAATACGTAATATCGGACCGAGTTAAGAAACTAGCTACTCCAAAAGTAATACCCACTGGAGATTAATAAACCGGAGTCCAAATAATAGTCCGTACCAGTAAACAGAACCAGTAATGTAGTCATTAATACAGATATCATAGTAACATAAAATATTGAAATCGTTTTATTTTATTTATTATACACTAGCTGCACGGGTTGGTGCAGCTAGTCTATACTAATATTATAAAGAGGAAAGATTTGTATTTGTGTGTGTGCGTGTGTATGTATGTTTGTTATGAATAAACTCAAAACTAAAGGATCGATTTCGAAAATTCTTTCACCATTAGAAAGCTACATTCACCCTGACTAACATAGGCTACTTTTGATCCCGATATTCCCACGGGATCGCGACTTACGCGGGTGAAACCGCGGGACGCAGCTAGTTTGTCCCTAATAAATATACTATACTGTGGTCGTGGCTGCCACTCTCGAATAGGCCTCTTTAGTCACGAACAGAAGTGTAAAATACATTCAAGCAGTAGTGTAAGCTGACTTCACCTGAATCATCTGTAATATAGTGCGTTTCAACTTTAATTACCTATGCCGGCCGTCATGTTGGTAGCAAAACAAAAAAGTCTTGCCTTAATATCTTGAATGTGCCATACCCTAAACCTTGAATACAGGAAGATTCGTTCATTCATTCTTTATATACAAATCTCCCTTAATTTAAGGTAGCACATTAAATTTCTTATTATTTATTATATTTTGCACTTTTTTGTTTTGCTACCAACATGACGGCATAGGAATTTAAAGATGAAACGCGCTCTAGGTGTAGTACCTACAGGCAAATGATGACGATGATGATTCTAGCTGCGCCCGCGGTATCACGTACCCGCGTTAGTCTCGATGTAGTGGAAAACTTTGAAGTTTCACGGGCGGGTGGCTGGGTCAGTCTTTCGTTGATTACTCGGATTCTACTTTCGATATAAAGTATACCACTAACTTTCTTTAAAATAGAGCTATCGGATAAGATTCTGATTGAAACAAATTTCAATAAGTTTAGTAAGTAGGTTTTAAATGTAAAAGTAACAGATAAACAAAACAGACATGAATTTTTAAAAACTATACTATTTCTTGTTCTACTGCTTCTCGAGTAACCCTCGTAAGAGGTGAGCCACGCCACTAATAAGAAAAGAAGAAGACATACCTGGGTACAGTACGAGCGTAAACAAGCGAAGGTTAACGTACAAAAAAATCAAAGGAACTAGTGTTGCCTTCACTGCAAAAGCTAAGCGAACGCAATCGCAAAGCGGTCGATCGTGCGTCACCGATCGGCGATTACTATTCGTTTGCCTTCGCTTGCTCTCACTCGTTTAGTCTACACAGCTTCACAAAATAGAACAAAGAAAAGGCCAAAGGTAACTTTTTAAAAATGTTTTATTACATTAATCTTAAACATCGATCTCTCACAACAATACAATACTGTTACGAGCAGTAATTCCACATCTGTTTCACCTATAAAACCAGTCATGTGAAAGACTTGAGATCTTGCTAATACATTGAAAGCGAACTGCGATATTTTATACAAATTTTAAGTTTTAGACGCTGTAGAAATGCGTGAAAACGAAACTCATTTTAAAACCATTCAGCAATCAATTTACCTCGCGCTTTATAGATGAGTTAAGTACAATGGATGAATGAGTTAAGTACAATTAAAACCTTCATTTCTGTCTTGGACGATCACACCTGTTCAATCTAGCATGCATTTTCCTTTAAGAATCTTTAAACCTCCGATCTATTTCGTGTTAACTTCTACAGCGTCTTCACAAAAAATCTACTACCAAACAATAAAAGCAGAAAATAATTGACCAATATAAGAACTAGAACTAAATTCAAAATGCTTTTACCTACTGGGTCATTGGCTCATTTATGCAAACCCACGAAATAAACTGGTGCAATGCAAAAACTAAAATTAATTAATATAATGCTAAGACGACCTATGTTCTCCAGTGGGAAAACTCAACTCTAAAAACATACTTGTTCGATTTTTTTGTCAAAAAAATTGCAGTTTGTCAGATATTTGTTTCTGATTTGAATGTTTGTTTTGATTTTAGTTCGGTTTTAGCGATGTTAAATTGAAATTCTCGCCAGCAGGTGTCTGTAAAGACCTCAAAATGTTGGGCGTCAAAAAAGCAACAAGATTAAAACGGAAAAAATGAGTTATTTAAACTCATTTTATACAATGAAACTGTACTTTTAAGACAAATAATATATGTACCTAAAGGATTATTTACGTTGTCTAGTCACTATATTACAATCATAGTTAAGCGGTGTGTGCATAGAAATATGTACTTATTAGCTCAACAAAATATTAAACTCAGCAATTTTTTTAATAGATTTTCGCGATATTTGTTTATTTTTAATGAAACGATTTTTTAAGTGCCATTTATTTAGATTTTTCTAAAAACCTGACGTTCCAGGACTTTCACAAACAGAGCGCTGTTCACGAAGCTTGCACATATGAGCCGGTAACCCGATAAAAAAAACCTCTAGTCACAAATTCTAATTCTAGACACATTGCAATAATAGAAAAAAAGATAATATATGTTCCCCACCCCTTTAACTAAAGTGCAGTTTTATAGGTGAAAATAAAAAAAAAACTAAATTACACTACTTTGATACCTTCATTTAAGTAATAAAAGCACAAATACTTCAAAAAATCCCAAAAAGGGTTGAGGTAGGAATTGGCCATATCAATAAAACTTTTTAATTTTTATTGTGATTGCACTCGTTGCACACTGATCATAATAATTTTAAGGTTAATCATAAATAGGGTACATAAGTCACGTACAGGCACATAAAGAAGAGAAGAACTGTGTCGTCATAATACATAGCCTAAACAAACAGTCACTATGGCCGAGATCGGCTATTATTATTATTAAGGTTGAGGTAAGCAGTGAGTATAAATACTCACTGCCTAGCTCCCACGTTTTACTACCCGGTGAGTGCAACGAGTAAAAAACTGCACAATAGTGCATCGAGTATCGAAATAGTGTAATTTAGTCCTAAAAAATGACAAGACGGAATGCCATTCCATTGCAGCAGCCAAAACATATGAAGGCTTGCAATTACAATAACAATTTCATAAACTCCAATAAATTAATTTCCAAAATATAACTTCTCCAAAATTGTAAATGTAGACACCATACGAAACTTGTTGTAGAAGAATAGTGCATAAAAATAATTACACAATGTTTGTTTGTAGTAAAATTGATCTAAAAAGTTGTTCACAGACAATATTTTTCGTTAAATTCATGGTAAAATTGACACAGTTTACGATACGACGACATACTTAGACAATATAACCCAGTGAAATATTTTGATTGGTCAAGATTAATTACAATGTAGTACCCAAAATAGATTTAACAAGGGGCTCCGAAAGTTTTTGTACAGGGCACAGCGGCCAATTCTAATTATTATTTTTAAAATATTAGGACCAGCGATTTGGTTAAGTACGTTTGCTGACCACAGCTTTTTGCCGAGGCCGACCCATTTAGGGTTTGCACACGGCCTTGTTTTACTAATGAATTGTGAAATTGTTATTTTTGTTTCTGTACCTGGGGTAAATAGGGTTTTATGTTGCCGTGTGCTTGTCCTCATAAACATATTATATTTCTTTTTTTTTATCATGATATTCAAATTCCAGTAATGCCTCTTAAAACAAAACAATTGTTTTTTTTAACCCACTTCAAAAAAGTTTCAATTCGACCCGTATACTGTTTGTATGTAGGCATATGGACATGTCTGCGCCGTACTCCGGCATATGAAGTTCGATTTCAATAAAATCTTGATAAAGATCTGATGAGAACCTTCGGAATGACGAGCAGAATAGCATCACAGAATGCAGTAAAAAATGTTTTTTTGCAAGCCACACAGCATATTAAAACAATTTCTTTTCGATTGACTTTATAAAAAAAACATCCAACGTAATAAATCTTGACCAATCACGTAGACATGTAAATAGCTAAACATTGATACACATACTCTCCAAACGTATCTTTCGCGACAGGAGTCGAACCTACTATCTTCGCTACAGTTCCTTACATTATACAGAATTATGGTTTGGGGTCATCAACGGTTGCGACGACGGTAGTGGGCTCAGCTGTTTCTGAGACGGGGCTGTTACTTTCATCCAGGATTTTTTTGGGGTTGTTTCGGTTGACAATGCTGGAATATTAAAATATCATATTAAAAAGCTGCGTCCCGCAGTTTCACCCGCGGAAGTCCCGATTCCGCGGAAATATCGGGATTAAAAGTAGCCTATATTTTATTCTAGGTCTCCTGCTATCTATACTCCAAGTTTTACCACAATCGGTTCAGAAGTTTTTGCGTGAAGGAGTAACAAAGTCACATACATACAGACATACATACATACAAACTATCGCGTTTATAATATTAGTAGGATATTGAATGTTTTGCGCAGCTAGCTTCACCCGCGGAATTCCCTATTTTTTCAGAATATTAGGACAAAAGTCTATGTGGGAATCATTTTGTCTGTTTCGGTTTCGGACCGAAGCTAGAATAATTAACACCGCCAGCTAAATAATTAATTCCATCTCAATCGGTCCAGCGATTTTCGCGTGAAGGAGCAATAAAGATACACGCATTACCTGCCGCGTAGCACAATTGATATTGCATCGTTAACCAGAAGAATTTGATCTCCACGTAATTAGAAAATCAAAAGTGCAGTTGTTGAAAATTAATTGCCTTTTATAAGGTTTTTTATTTCAATTAGGCGGCAGACTAACACGAAATCACCTCACCAGTCCCTCTTAACACTAAATTAATGCCATCACCAGCCCAAAGCGTAGTTTTCGCACCACAGATCCCAAAGTAAACGATTAGACACAATGGATGATGACTTAGTTAAAATTGTAAATTACTAGCAATGCCTTGCGGTTTTCCCCGCTTAGTCCATTGCCTACACCAACCTTCATATCGTCGAGTTTCACAGCAATCGGTTCAGTAGTAATTGTTGCGTGAAGAGAAAAAGTAAACATACATAAACAGTACGCAACAAAAGATTTTACAGGTTTTTCGAGATGCCGATATGAAATTATATATATTTTTTCGGTTTTAATAGCTTTCTTTTATTAATTTAACCAGTTTTTAACGCCCGACGACGTTTAGAAAACTTTACAGTTCCTCTTGAACCCGTATTCTTTATCCAGTTGATAACTCAGTTTTATAGGCATTATGCCTACATTGCTGCTTTTCGGTAATCACTGGTGATTACCACGTTACGTCAAAGCAACAATGTACTGCAAAGTGCCTATCGAACCCAGTTGTCAACTGGATAGACAATACGGGTAAAAAATACAAACAACCCGATCAAAACCACAAAAAAAAGTTCAATTTCAAAAGTACTTTAGTTAAGCTGTTAGCTTTAGCTGTTGTGTACTTTACGCTAACTTATGGCCTATATTACAAAAAAAAAGCACAAAAATAGTATGAATATTGTATGAAATGTGGATGGAAATAGGAAACCCGCCACCGAACCATTTGTGGATTACGTACCTCCCGTACTGAGACGACAAAACGTATGGAATGACGGTACGTGAATATGGAAATAATAAAAAAAACAACTTTTTGTCAATAACAATTATATAAGAGACTTTTACTACAGTACATTTTTAATTTAAGACTTCGATCTGACGTTGTAATTCTTTGTATTTCATATTTTATCTTCAGGAAATATGTCAAATCGTAGTCTACAATTAAAAAACTAAGTACTAATAAAATCAGCGACAGAAAACTAAACCAATACGAAATGGGAATTGAACCCTTTAGATTTCGTAGTCAGAAAAAAAAGAATACGTACAGTTAACGTCAAAAGTCAATGACCAATTTCAAAATCGCTATACATTTTATTGCATGAGATAGGCTGGAATCATAAAACAGTACTGGCATTCTGAAAATAACTCTCTATATTGCGATTGTTTGTCCTTATGTGACACTACTAAAATAGAAAAATTGACCTTTGATTCTGACTGCACGTACATCATATGCCTATATTTTTTTATTTAATGACCTTTTTGCAAAACAACACAACCCCAAATGAAATCCAAACACTAAAAATTCAATTAGTTTTTAACCATTTTAAACTCAATTCTAATATTTCTAATATAACCATTTTTTTCAACTGTAATGACCATTTCTTTTACAAACAAGACAAAACTTTAAAACCCCCTCTTTGTTATTAAATAATTAAAAAGAACAAGCGAAATATTTGTATGAAAACTCACCAAGCCTTGATTTTTTGATAAATATAGATGCAGGTCATAGGGATTGGTGTCATTATGGCTGCAGACACTGGAATTACTGGAATATACACAAAAAACGGTCAAGTGGGAGTCGGACAGGTTCATACAACGTTCATTCAACATTGTTAACAGTAAAAATATGAGCAAGCAACCAGGGTCGGTATTACGCTCCGCAATCGTGTTTCAATAATGTGTCGATGGAATATTAATCGTCATATTTGACGTGTATTTGACACATTTGGCAGTTTCCTATGTTAACTATTCTATCGACACACCACTGCGACACCACTGAGATACCACTGATGGAGTCTCGATAGTTGTCAAAACTCTAATGACATGATGGATTTTTAACAGATTTGACAGACAGACAGACAGAGAAGGTTGGTTACCATGGTTACTATTGCAATTCCACTGAGACACCATTCCGATACTATTGAAGTCTATCCAATTTGTCACAGTCTCGATATAATGGCAATAGTGTGTCGATATAATCGTAATAGTATTGTCATCCGACTAGCAGACTAGTCAGCAATGGAGACTATTATAATTCGGAGATAATATCTCCCGAATGTCTCGGCAATTAATTGTTGGCAATTTTGCAAGAATTCGCACTTTAGCAAAACCTTGTCGTTTCAAAAAATTGGTAGAACCGTTTTCTAAAAAATTCGGGATTTTTAATGGGGGATAGTCCATGTGGCTACCAATATTAGAAATAAATAATTTCATGGTTTAAGAACGTGGCGACTGTTACCATTTCCATACAAACTTAATACCAAAATAAATTATGAAAAATTTAGTTTTCGAAAAATGTTTCTCCGTTTTATTTGAATGTGAATGAATATTTTGGAAAACCTTGCGGTGGGGACTCTTTAAAAGTAAAATCTTAATCCGAATAATATCGATATTAAGGTAGAAAACTAAATTTTTCATAATTTATTTTGGTATTAAGTTTGTATGGAAATGGTAACAGTCTCCACGTTCTTAAAGTAGCCTACTTTTTGCAGTCTGAATTATAACCAATCTTATGATACCCTAAATAATTACCTGTAGTTAAGTCAGCCTCGGGTTGAGGAAGTGCGTAGCGCAGAAGGAAGATGGCGATACCAGTGTTCTGGATACCGGTCTCAATGGAGATAGCGAGCGCGTCCGGGTGCGGCTGCTTGCACAGGCGGGCCACGGCGTAGCCGGCAACGTAGCCGAGCCAGGGCATGCCCATACCCGCTACTACGATCTACAGAATATAATATGAAGGGTAAAGGTACAAAAATTCAATTGTATACTTCGTTTTTAGGGTTCCGTACCCAAAGGGTAAAAACGGGACCCTATTACTGAGACTTCGCTGTCTGTCCGTCCGTCCGTCTGTCCGTCTGTCCGTCTGTCACCAGGCTGTATCTCATGAACCGTAATAGCTAGACGGTTGAAATTTTTACAGAAGATGTATTTCGGTTGCCGCTACAACAACAAATACTAAAAACAAAATAAAACAATTATTTAAAAGGGGCTCCCATACAACAAACGTGTTTCAAAAACTACAAGGGAATTCTAGTATGATGTGAGGTCGCTTCTGATTGGTCGAGTCAAATCGAGTTGGTCATGGAATTCAAAATGGCTGCCCTATCTGTCAAATATACTAGTCTGCCTTCACTGACCAAAGAGTTTCTTATAAGTTTCAGATTTTCTTTGAATCAAAGTTGTTGTAAACCATTTTAGGGTTCCTTACCCAATTGTGATAGTGGTACGGAACCCTTCGTGCGCGAGTTTCGCACTTGGCCGGGTTTTTTAAGTGTCGTAAAGATTTGACACGTATTCCTAAATAGAAAAAAATATTTCTTAATTGGTTTTCATTGGTCAGGGCTATTTTATCTAGAATTTTTTAAGGAAAAATACGCATTAAAAAAAGTTCACTTGCGGCAAGGCTTGACTCGTGTCTTTGGGTCTGTCTGTACCCTAACGTCTATACCAACTAGACCACGCAAGTCCCTGCCCCCGAGCGGTGAAAATCATGAATGCCATTCATCCCTGGTTGGTTTACTAAGGCACGTTTTAACGCCATCTATCTAATGCTACAGCAAACTACTTTCCACTGGTTCTCACCTGTCTTTCAATGTTAACTTTACAGTTAACTCATTTTTTTATCGCTATTTAAAAAAATGATAAATACAAAGAAAGAAAACGTCAGATTATAGTCTGAAATTTAAAAAAAAGGAGGAAAATGTACTGTGCCAATAAATTGGAGTGGTTGACAAGGTTTTAATTTTCATAAGACCTCGAAATAAAAGACCCTTTCTTCATTTATCTCCACTGATTTGTAGAAATTATATTTTCATTTAGGTAGTTTCGATTCGGAATTTTGAGGGAAACAAAAATGATCAAACACTTACCCTCCAAGTGAAAAGCTCGAAGATGTAAATATTGGTGACAATGGCGAATATAATGATGAACAACAGTAGAGTTGTCGAGAATCCTTTGAGAATTCGCACCATGAAGGCGGCAAGGCGCGGGGTCCAGCGCTGCATGCCCAAACCAATTGCCAGAGGGACTATAAGACCTGAAATTTAGGAAAAAACTCGACTAAGTTGATATCTTCTCAAATACAAAATAAATAATAAATAAATATAAATATTGCACGACGTTACACACAGCGCAATCTAGCCCCAAACTAAGCACTAGGCTTGTACTATGGGTACTAGACAACGGATATACTACATATTATTAGAGATGGGCCGACTAGGGGTTCTGCCGACTAGCACACTAGCCGACTAGTCGGTTCCAAAATTGCCGACTAGTCGGCCGACTAGTCGGCAATGCAGATCATTATAATTCCCGAGATATTTGGTTTAATCATAATCACTCTGTGATTGTTGGTATTTTTGGATAAGTTTGAACTTCGAAAGCTGTAGCGAAACTTCCAAAAAATGGTTGAAATAAAAATAAAAGTTGGAAAAAAAAATTAGCTGAGGCATAGTTATGACATTTTAGATGTTTAGGTGATGTATGTAAGCTATGACGTGTTATGTTTACTTTTTTCTGACTACACGCCTTCTAAACTGTACTACTAATTAAATAAATATTGCTTTTATTGTATAATTGTTAGTTGACGACTAGTCGGCATTATTTGCCGACTCTCAGAATGAAAGCCGGGGTATCTACCACTCGACCAACACCGCTCTATTTATTTATAAATAGATGTTCCATGGGTAGCCTTGCTTGTTGCATTTATACTAAGAGTTTGAAACATAATCTGTGTATGAATGGTCTGGGTGTTTTCTATGTATTATGTGTATGTATTTACAAAAAAACAAGTATTAATATTTAGTATATCCGTTGTCTAGTACCCATAGTACAAGCCTAGTGCTTAGTTTGGGGCTAGATTGCTCTGTGTGTAACGTCGGGAAATATTTATTTATTTATTACTACGTTGTTTTGCCTTATAAATTATAGATAGTAGCCGATTCTCAGACTGAATACGCATATAAAATTTGGTAAAAATCGGTCGCGCCGTTTCGGTGGAGTACGGTAACTAACATTGTGACATGGAAACTTTATATATTAGATATTTATTTATTTATCAACGCACAGCTAAAGTAAAAAGTCAAAATACCAAACTTAATTATGCTTTTGAAGATTTGAAATTTTGCTCGTCTTTCATATTGTCAGCGCTTGCCAGGCTTTTAATATATTGTAATTTTTATGTTATTTTATAATAAATTTTAATAGTATTTGTATTTCGCATAAAAGCAAAATAGAATATGTTTGTGACTGCAAAAAAAAAAATCAATCAATAATCAAAGTACGTTTATTCATTCGGATATTAGCAAGATATCTCTTCGACGACCTCGGTGGCGCGTCGTCGTGCGAAAGCGCGACTGCAATGCAGAAGGTTGCGGGTTCGATTCCCGCCGGGTGCAAGTATTTATGCTTAAAAAATAAATATTTGTGTCTGGTCTGGGTGTCCTTCTATGTATAATATGTATGTATTTACAAAAGAAAAATAAATATAAGTATTATATCCGTTGTCTAGTCACCGTAACACAAGCTTAGTCGCTTACCACGGGGCTAGATGGCGCTGTGTGTTGTTCACAGAATTTATTTATTATTTTATTTATTATTATCTCTTTGAAATGTCATATTTTTTTTATATTTAATCTATTCTACTATGTCTTCGGATCGCGACCTCCGTGACATGAGAAGAAGACACAAGAAACTCATGGGGATTTTTTTTTTGCATCTCTAGTACTGTATTTATTGGGAAGTGGAAATACATGTTGTCTGAGTAAATAAAGTCAGTGAAAATGTATGTGGTGTTTAAATTACAAAATACATACCAATCACAAAAGTAGCAACGTTTCTGTAGGGCACTCCGATGTTTGCGTTAGCGAACACGACTTGTCCGAGAGAGAACAACCACAGTGGCATGAAACCTGGAAGGAAATACACAAGTTCTTCAGTATTTTGTTTTCAGGGTTACGTACCAAAAGGGTAAAAACGGGACCCTATAACTAAGACTTCGCTGTCTGTCCACCTGTCACCAGGCTGTATCTCATGAACCGTGATAGCAAGACGGTTGAAATTTTCACAGAATATGTTTTTCTGTAGCCGCTATAACAATATACACGGTGCTCCGAGGAGGGGGTATTAAGCCGAAAGGGGGTTGTTCTAGAGGTCTAGGCGAACAACTTTTGTTTTACAAGTTTTGGAAAATCGAAGTAGTTTTCGAAAATTTTGAGTTTAAAGTTTGCATGAAAATCAGCTGTTTTTTAGAGTTTGAGGTCATTGGCCTTAAGGTGCCCTTTTATTTAGTTTGGACCACTACAATCGAACATTAATTGCCTTTTTTTTTACAAAAACAGCTGTTTTATTAGTGACACAGCTTTAAAATTTTCGAAAAAAAAGTTCGATTTTCCAAAAGTCCTAGAGTAAAAGTTGTTTGCCTAGACCTCTAGAACAACCCTCTTTCGGCTTAATAGGGGGTATTCGTCGAAACACCCTGTTTACTAAAAACAAAATAAAATAAATATTTATTTTATTGGGATTGAGTAAAGATGCGTTGTTAGTTCGAATCCCGCTCAACGTCAATCGTGCGTTATGTTTTCACATAACACATAAGTATTATTCTTTTAAAATATTTCTACGAAAGTCCAGTGCAGGCTTAAGCACTTAAAATAAAAATAGAAGGCTATTAATGTGTTAACTGAATTAGACGTCTTTACTAATTTGCCACAATATTACAAAAGTGTAGTCAAAAATATTGTAGGTTAGGATTTTTTATTTTTTAGCATAGGTAGGTAACTATTTTTATTTTAATGTCGTGCATAGCTATCATCGGAACACGAATTTAGTTATTTTTAAGTACTTTTACTGTTTTTGTATGAATATTATGTCTTAGTTTGTGTTCTGTTGTTGTGCCTTTTTAACCCCCGACGGAAAAAGAGGGGTGTTATAAGTTTGACGTGTCTGTCTGTCTGTGTATTTGTCTGTGGCATCGTAGCTCACGAACGGATGAACCGATTTCAATGTAGTTTTTTTTAGTTGATAGATGACTTTTTTAATAAATAAATAACTTACCAAAAGAGGCTAGTGTAGATATGGAGCTCATGGTGAGCGAGAGATTGAGGTTCCCTCCGAGAATGAAGGTCCAGATGTTGGAAGCGCCTCCGCCGGGCGACACGCCCGTGAAGAACATGCCCAGCCGCATCTCCGGGGAATTGGGGAATATCAAGAAACCGAGCCCGAACGAACTCTGTTATTGAAACAAGAACAATCATTAATTTATGGCTATCCTGGAGGTTTACTGCAGTTCGTTTCGATACGACATCGATACTGTCATACGATGATTCTACTGTCACATTCTGATAGTAGGGTGACAGTAGAACCATCGTTATGACAGTATCGTTGTCGTATCGAAACGAACCGAAGTAACCCTCCTGGCTGTAGTATCAGGTTATTTCTTTCTTGTTAGTGTTCTAGCTGCGTCCTGCTGTTTCACCCGCGGTTTTACCCCTTACTACATACATACAGGGTGTTTGGTGGAGGGTTAGACAAACCTGGTGGGCGTGTAGCTGGACCTATTTGTAAAAAACAATTTGAAGGAAAAGACCCTAACTTCTCACATTTTTTTTTATGATAATTTTTGAGATTTTTTTATTTTTTTCCCAAATTTTACCTCTTTACCCTTACAACTTTTTTTTGTACATGTTTTCGCTTAAACTTTTTATTCGATTTTGGTCCCAGATGTATCCTTGATCTATCGAAGGCATTGTTAGTCAAAAATAATGAGAAAATAATTAGTTATGGGCTCTCAAAGTTAAGAAAATAAAAAAATGTTGTCCGAAAGGTCAACTGAACATCATTCTAAAAACAAAACTAATAGTGATCGAGGAGTTCAAATACTCTTAAAAACTGCTCTTGACATCCCTTATTACAACGGTGTAGTCCACGTAGCATAAAAATCTACCAACTTGTCAAAAATAAGGCTTATGGGGAAAATGGAGTGAAAATTCAAAGGAAAAAATACCCGAAAAAAATATTTTTTTTAATTACGAATTTTGTTCCAAAACATCTCCCATAGTTCCATAATACATTATATTTGTAAATTCTCATATGATACATAAAGAAAACACCCAGAACCAGAAACAAAACAATATGGACAGAATAAATACTTGTCCCCGGCAGGAATCGAACCCGCAGCCTTCTTCATGCAGCCGGGTGTTCGCCCAACTCGGACGTGCCACAGAGGTCAAAACAGTCCTACTTCCTACTAATCTTACCCTATTCTATCCTACTAATATTATAAACGCGAAAGTTTGTATGTTTGTTATTATGATAATACTAGCGACCCAGCTTTGCACGTTACGTGTGTGTGTGTGTGTGTGTGTGTGTGTGTGTTTGTATGTGGTTTGGTACACATAAAGCATAACTTACAAGTGGCATAAATAAGAATTGTCCAGCCATCCCTATGAGCGGTCCTATGGGTTTCTTGAGGAACGCTTTCACGGTAGGCCAGTGCATCGCACAACCGAAGTTTATGAAGATTAATGATACCTGAAACAGAATGTTGTCGAAATTATACTTCGTTTTTAATTGTAGACTACGATTTGACACATCTTCCTGAAGAAAAAATGACAAAAATAAAGAAATTAAAGACATTTTTCGGTTTGAATCGCGTGGTTTTTATTACTTTTAGCATTGTTACAACGCTCAACGTTTCGAGACCTTTCCAGGTCTCTTCTTCAGGATAGACAGTCTGACAGACAGTAGGATGTCTATCCTGAAGAAGAGACCTGGAAAGGTCTCGAAACGTTGAGCGTAAAATGTCTTTAATTTCAATACAACATCGCGAAAACAGAAGAAGAATCTAAAAATAAAGAAGTTAATCGTCAGACTATAGTCTAAAATTAAAAAACGTAAGTACTATAATTTAGCAATTAGATTCGTAAAAAAATGGCATCCAAGCGATAAGCAATCCTTCTTTTCATCCTTGCGATGTTTGTTTTCGGTTGCATCTCTTTCGAAGAGCCTGGGGTCCGCTTAAACACAGGAGGTAAGGCTTATTGGCCATACCTAGTAAAAATAGATTTGGCAATGTTTTTAAGGCCGACCGCCTGCGCTTGACCTCCCCCTGGGACCTAACAGTTTACCCGCCACCGCGCAAAAAGAACTCCAGGTCCGCTAGTCTACCCCTTGACCCTGCTAATTAAGTTACAGTAACGAATACCCTACAACGTGAAGCACATTCTGCCTTATAAAAAAAATATTATAAAAGTAATTCTTACAAAGGTAGCGACACTGGTCACGAATATAGTATCGATGACGCGCTGTGGTCTGGTGATGATAATTGGTAGGTTGCCATCTTGGATGGGGAAGGATTCCGCGCCGCGTTGCTTTCTCACCACGACCTCAGTTCTGCCTGTGAAGAGGTAACGGACAATTATGATAAGCAACACAAATATAATAGCACTAAGGTACGAAGCCATGTCTTATATCCACGGAATAAACCTCGGTAATAAAGCCTGTATTAGTCTTGAACGGCTTGAATCTCACGCTTCACTCAGGACTCCAAGGACATAACCCCTCGCTTCGCTCAGGAGTAAAAAATGTAACACCTTCGCTACGCTCAGGAGTTGACTCTTAGAGTCCTTCGTTACGCTTTGGATTCAATATGACGCCCTCTACATAACACAGGGCTTTATCAACTCGGTGCAAAAACTACTATTATAGTATTACTTTATAGGTTGAGTCGTAGATGTAAATTAAAAAAAACATAAAATAACTTCGCCTACGTACAGTGCCACCGACTTATCTGTTATGTAATCTGAAGTCGGGCAGCCAAACTACTTATAATCCTACTCAACCAACCCAGTAAATCTGCCCGACTTCAGATTACATAACAGATAAGTCGGTGGCACTGTACGTAGGCGAAGTTATTTTATGTTTTTTTTAAGTCGGTTTTTTTTTTTTTTGCTTTTTTTTTGAAGTCTGTTTTTAATTTTTTAAATTATTTTTTTTATTTCATCCTTTTTGTGTACTTTCAACTACCACTAAAATCATTAAAATTGTATCCATAACTTTTATCATTGAGGAGTTCTGTGACGAGAAGGTGGTTTCAGATGTGGAGATTCCGAAACCATATTCTTATTCATCGGTATCTATTCTTTATGGCCTTATTCTACTGGTGAAAATCAAAAACTGAGCACTTTGCTGCACTCTCGAGGTGCAATCCTGTCCATCACTCCGAAGATCCTCATTCGATCTTCACCAAAATTTTATGGGACCAACTGTGATGTATCTCCTTTCAAACAAAAAAATAATTATCCAAATCGGTCCAGGCATCTTCGAGTAATCGGGGAACATACATAAAAAAAAAAAATATCCCGACGAATTGAGAACCTCCTCCTTTTTTTGGAAGTCGGTTAATAAAGTAACTCTCGAGGGCTTAAGAACACTGATTTTAAATTCCTCGTTATTCCCATGGGATTGGAAGTTACGTATTAGGACCTTATTTGGCCGCTAATCTCTCCTGATTATAAGTCATTATGGTCAAAGTTAGAACAATGATAGGAAGTACGAAGTTCCCACGAAGAATGGCATGTCTGAGGCTTCAACGTTGTAACGAGTTGATCAATTGTTTGACGACCTCTGTGGCGCGTCGTGCGAAAGCGCGACTGCAATGCAGGAGGTTGCGGGTTCGATTCCCGCCGGGTGCAAGTATTTATGCTTAAAGAATAAATATTTGTTTCTGGTCTGGGTGTCCCTCTATGTATAATATGTATGTATTTACAAAAGAAAAATAAATATAAGTATTATATCCGTTGTCTAGTCACCGTAACACAAGCTTAGTCGCTTACCACGGGGCTAGATGGCGCTGTGTGTTGTTCACAGAATTTATTATTATTATTTATTATTAATTGTTTGACTTCAAGGCCAGAAACTTTTAAACTTTATAGTTTTTCAAGTTGTTTTTCCCTGTTTGACCTACTTATGCAACATTTCATACTAAGCACAAGCTTGTACTGTATAATGCAACATAGATATGACGTCTAAAACATTTATAAAAATATACATATACATCTTTACAAAACCGTAAACAAAAATAACAAACTGTAATCCTACTTTATGATGATTTAATAAGTTAAAGCAGTAAGTTAGGATAGTAAGTTAGGACAGCAAGTTAGAACAGTAACTATCCTATTTTTTTTAATTTAGAGTTTGATGTTTTGGTTTACGTTTTTGGATGTATTGCAGTTAAAATATCATCATACCTAAGAAGTTTGCGTCGATTCGTATCTTCCCTCTCCAAAGGCCTGCATCAGCTTCTTCATCCGTCAAAGAATATGTTGAGTTCCAATTTGCGACTGCTAAATGTTCGTTCCCTGTTTCTAACGTAAATGTGTCCCCTGCTAGCATGCCCGTGCCTGTAAAAACAACAATCATATCAACCTCAACATTATATCTAAAAATGTAACTAGTTATGAGAAATTGATGTCAATTAGAATCTACTCTAAGAGAATTGCAACCAATTAGATTTATTGAAACAATTCTAATTAAATATTATTAGTATAGTAATGTATCTTCTAAAATGCTACATTTTAGACCGCATTGTCACTCACATCAGGCATGATTGTGTAATAGTAGTCAAGCTCTGACCTGCATCATAGGTATTAAAAAACCGGCCAAAAACGAGTCGACCTTGCGCTCAAAGGGTTCCGTGCCATTAATACAAAAACACGTTTGTTGTATGGGAGCCCTACTGGATAATTTATTTTATTATGATATTAGTAGGTATTTGTTGTTAAATATAGCGATCCATTATCTGTCTAGTTATCAAGCTTCATGAGATACAACCTGGTGATAGACAGACGGACAGAAAAGTTTTAGTAAAAAAAGAGTCCCTTGTTTGCCCTTTAGAACAGAACCCTAAAAACCATTATCTTTTAATGAATTTTCAGTTTTATTTGTAGAAAGTAAACCTGCTTTTGATAGCAAATGCCTCATGTATCAATTACTCGAGACACGAACTCCATTCCTATTATATAGCCTTCATTCACCTTCGGAATACTTGTTCGTTAGAATCGACCTTATCTTTAGAGATGTCGAAATGGTACCATAGGCCACGCAGTCACATTTTTAAAATGAATTGGCTGACATTTAAATAGTAAGGATTTTTTTATTCACACGATTTGTTAACTTGCATTTTACTGGCTGACTTTTTTTTTATTTTACCATAGGCCGCGCAGTCACATTTTGAGAATGAATTGGCGATTTGTTAACTTATATTTTACTGGGTCTTAATCGCATTTTATTATTTATTTTATTACCTCGACTGTTAGAATAGAAATAAAATTTAGAATAAGTATAAAAAAAATAAAAACGTAGGGGCATGGTCAATGATCATAATGGTCATGTCTGATATAGGTTGTATTGCATAAAAATTTTTTCTCTAATGTCTTAATTCAGAGAGGAAACAGTCGACTACGTTTGTGAAGTTTGTATGGAGAAAAGAGTAGGTAGACTTCCCCTTTAGTCCTAAAGACAAACTAAGCCGAAATTATGCGACCGAGCCGCATAACTGCACGCATAAGCCCATACGCCTTGCAATCACATCGCGGAGTACATAAGTCAAAGACAATAGAACCAATTGACTGCTCATAAGTATACCTCCCTCAAGAAAATAGTACGTCGTTTTAGTAGTATGTAGTTACTAGTTGTAACTACATAGGTAACGCATCGGCCAATCACAAAGTTTGATTATAACCTCACCCCCTGCCCGCTATGGTGAGTTGTGTTTTGTAGAACAAATCGCGGTGTTTTTTGACATAAGTTTGAACGTCTTTGCGAGACGAGTGGACGATGATTTTCAGTATATTTTCAATGCTATTTCGTTTGAAATATCTTACCATTGACAGTAACATCGACGTATTCATACTCGTTCATGTGTATCTCGAGCTCGGCTGGGTCGAACGACGCAGACAGGTTCGGCAGCGTCTGACAGATCACCCACAGCGGGCATAGCGCCAACAAATACAGGATGATCAGGTGAAGAGGCCAGATTGGACACATTTTCGCTTATTTTTGAACTCTGTAATGAAAGATGTAATTGTCTTTAAAGGATAACAGCTTAAGAAAGTGTGGGTCATCGTATATCACTTTGGCTGGGAGACAAAAAATTAAAATGTGGGTAGGCACGGGACGCCTGGCAGATGTGAAACATCAAAACAGAACTTAATGTTTAAAACAGACAAAATATTTCAGCCAACAAAAAGATTTCATCATCCCGAGATTCGAACACCGCCCCCGCCGTCCTCTTCGGAACAAAGTCAGAGACCCTACGGAACAGGCTAACGAGTCTTTAGAAAGTGACTCGAAATTAACTAACACTTCTAGCACTATGTGTAGGCATGACACAGCGTTATTGATACTTAACAATTATACCGTGGCGAAGCGTCGCCATGGCCTGGATTTTTAAGTTTACCCGCGTCTTTAGATGTTTTACATCAAAAATCAATAGAGCCTGGTGACAGACAGACAGACGCACGGACAGACAGTGGAGAGTTAGTAAAAGGGCCTCGTTTTTACTCTTTCGGTACGGAACCCTAAAAAGCAGGGTGCAAGCACATGTATGTATTCCTAAAAAGCATACTAGACCTTTATCTATATACTTGTAATCTATACAACTACTGCATACAATAAAATATTTATTAAATCAATGATATCAAGCTTTGATTGTCGATTAAAAGTATAATAAAAATAAAAAGTCATAAACATAAAAATCAAAGTGTAAAAATTATCGCAAAACTGGGGACTTGGCAATGACCCATTATAATCGTGATTATTTAATAATATTGTTAAACTAGCAGTGCCTCACGATTTTACTCGCTTCGTAAGCGAAGCGTCTCTGCTTTAAGTCTGACAAAAATTGCACGTCAGTGTGTATGTATGTGAGTTACTTCTCCTCTACAGGTCGTATTTTTCAACCGATTTTGATGAGACTTGGTATAGCGTAAATACGAAGTTTTATAGGTTACAGATTCTATGGGCATTTATATATTTTTTTGTCGTGGGGGATTTAGATTGGTGGGGTATATCTCCCACCAAGAATCACTTTATATCTCCGCACTATGAGATCCAGTTACATACGAAGATACATTGAATTGTAATTTAACACATAATCTCAAAAAAGAAAAAAAAACCCATGATTTTCTTGTTGTTTCTTCTCATCGGACGGCGCGTTCCGAAACCACACTAAAATCATAGTCATAAGTCGTCATGCCAAATGATCATGTACATATTTGTATACATTGGTCTCATTGAATAAATTAATTAGGAGGAACACTAACTTTTTATCCCGGTAGAGGGCGCGAGTCGATTAATCTTAGGTTTGAATTAAGAACTGTCAAACATGTGTTTTTTACAACTCTCGGCGCCAAATTGGCCATATCGGTCTAAGACCGAAAGAATAAAAAAAAACTCGGCGTTTCCATTGGTGGAGGACCATCATCGAAAAAAAAAAAGATCATCCGATGCCAGCGCCTCTGCAAACAGCTTTGCGCGTGGCACCCCATTTGATTTGATTTAATTTGTCCAATCAAACAAACTCACATTTACTTTTATTATTAAGTAAGACAATATGCCACATTTTTTGGTCTTTAACCTTAATAATAACTGACGTAGCTTGTTATTCACAGGCAGCTATTCCAATACTGTCGTCATGTAAGTAATATTTACTTTGCATTCATCAATATTTTAATTAAACCATAGAGCACAAAGTAATAATGCCTAAATTAATCGCACTGCATTGCAAAAGTGACCTACCGACTTAGAAGAAGGTGCCCGCCCTGCTAGGTTAGGATGACAGCACGAGAATCATTATGTCGAGTCGACATAAAAGTTCTGTCTCTTTATCTCAAACAACGAGAAAATGAGGGACCTTGTACAAAATGTATCTCATGCTGTCATTCTAAGCTAGCCAGCATTGCAGCATGAGTAACATTATGTTGATTCGACATAAAAGTTCCGTCTCTTCTCAAACAATGAGAAAAAGAGAAGGAACCTTTACGTCAATTCGAGAAAATGTATCTCGTGCTGTCATGCTAGGCTAGCTGGAGAATTCTAAGTTTTATCGAACTTACATGTGCTACTATGTCTTTCTTAAGTAAAAGTAATAAAATTGTTCAAGGCACTCTATTCCACTTTCCATCTTTAAAATAATATCGAAACTTCGGTAAGAGAAGGGCATAAGTGCCTTACGTAAGTGGCAAGACTTACGCTGTTCTCTTACCAAAGATACGAAATCAAAATCAACATAAGAAAGGAAAAAAATGTCACTTATTATAATTATTGAAACCGAGCAGAAATTGCTCCGAAGATCTTTGAAACTAAACTTGTATAGGTATCGCAAAGGGCGTTGTTACCGTTGAAGGGGGGTCTTTTTGAGTCCTATTAAGTTTGAAGAAAATAATGTGAGATTCCTTTTCATTAAGACCCTTGTCAATACTATGAAAAGTCAAGTAGGTAAATGAAATGTATACAATTCGACAATACCGGTTATGTGGCAATCAAATATCATTGAACCGAAGCCGAAGAACCTTGCCAAACAAGAATTTCTATAATAAAAATTACCTTTATAGCAACCCAAATCTTTTGGGTTATAAAATAAACTTTAAAATACCTTTAAAGTGTAAGTACAATCAGCAAAGGAAGTGCATATCTACCGTAGACTTATTAAATTGATGTCATTAGAATTTCTTCTATTTAGTACTGTTTTTAAATTTTTCTGTTTTTTATAACTCGTAAAAATTGTAAGACTAAGAATTTACATTAAAAAAACACTTTACTAAAAATTATACCACGAGTACCTATACTATATGTAGGTACCTAAGCTACTACCAATAGTGTGAACAAATAAAACTTTTTTTTTTAGAAAAAAAATATTGGAAATTCGCTTTAAAAATGTTCAGAGACACAATCTTATCTTGATGTTAAGATATTTCATCTTACTAAAAAATTGTAAGACATTATTAAAAAACGTTAGGTATAGTTTTTTATCGTACATAATATTATATTAGTTAGTTAAATACGAGAAAGACAATATTAATAAAATTAGAATTACCTTTAGAATAAAATATAACAAAATTCCTATTAAAAAAATAAGAATATAAAATTAACACTGAAACGCCATGTTGCCGCGCACTCACTGCCGTGCCACGCTTGGAACTGTCCGAAAATTATCACATTTTCAACAAGGCCTACTCTAATCACGCAGCAGCAAAAGGTATTAAAAAATAATATCAATACACGTGATATAAAATATGCCTAATACCATAGTGATAAAGGCCATAATTCATAATCGAAAAAAACTGTAACGCCATACAAACTATTACATGTTCTGTGTTTACGTTAAATAATATCTGGGCTCAGTCACGTAGAGATAAGAACTGATAACTTTATTAATTAGCCTGATAATCGCAAATCGGTTTTTTAGAATTATTAGGGGTATTAAGGTCTGGATTATTATATTAAATCGTAATACGATCGTGCATTCGTGATAATAACGAAGTATGCAATCAGTGTTATGTAGGTAAGTAATGTAATTGTTAAGGCTGAATGCAAGATCATGTATTTGCCTGTTTCTAACTAGATAGTCATGGTATGGTGCAAAGAGCATGGCCATCTTTGAGTTCTTAAGTCGTCATCGTCTTAAGAACGTTCTTGGAACGGTTGTTATTTATCTGAGTTTATTTATTATAAACTAAGACTATAAATGTATGTTTTACTGCTTCTTCTAAGTGACCTAGATTACTTTTTTTTATTTTGCGTCCAAGTAAAGATTGTTTGTTCTCTCTTGCTTTATTATAAGTATAGATAGTTTTATCTAAAGAAGATGAAGAGGTGACTTTTGACTACTGTATGTACTTTTCTACATCTGCGTTTCCAGGTCTTCCTTACTTCTGGGAATAGAAGGTAAAGTAGTCTCAAATCCAAATAGCTACCTTTGCTTATCAAAATCGGTTTATTGGTTCTCATCGATGATTATTATCAATGACCCATCATAGAGATAAAAAGTAACCACCTTGAACACTAAATAAAAACGTACCTAAAGGAAGTTCTGGTATTACAGCTAGAATATACGTAACTGCCTAATAGCAATTAGTTTTTTGCGTTTAGCTCCAAGTATTACATTTACTTGAAATAACTCAGACCTTTAAAAAATGGCAGAACTCATCAATTATACAACTACACGGTCGGTACAAAAACTTCGCAACTGGGCAAAAACAGAGTTTGAGGCCAACAATATTTGAAATTTAAATGTATTTGAAATTCATAAGTCGATCCCGGTCGGATCGGGAACGCGTCCATGCGAAACGTAGCTGGCTAGAAGGTAACCTTGTTGCTTTGTGGCACTCCGGACATGATTACAATATTTAGCAGTTACCATGACATTACCTTACCTACAATATACATTAAACATTTTTAAGACTTGTTATTCTGAAATTCTAAAATCATATTGAAAACACATTCTTGAAGCTTTCTGACATTTTTTTGCTTAAAATTGTAGCGAAAAGTTGCAGAAGGAAAGCTTCCTGTCGATCGAGTAGAGCCACCGGAAAAACCACGGTAATCACAGATGACGTTGCGTGCGTAGTCCATCAAGGAAATGTCAACTTTTTGAACTGAATGAAACCCTAAAAAATGGAAATAACGATTCAAAAAGGTATTAGGGATACGAGTGTTTGAGTAACTTTGGTAGATAAAAACGCGATTAACAATGTTGCCCTACTTATTATTACTACAATACATACCGTTTCGCTAAAAAAAAGGGACCTTTAACCTTAATAACTTTTTTCTACACGATTCATGATGAATTTTAAAATTTAATTTAAAATAATGTAATGTTAAAACGAGTTTTCAACATTCGCATACTATAATTATCATCAACCTTTTCAGCTTTATGAGAATTAATGAAAACTAATCACTATCAGTTTTAATATCTTGATCAATCATTGAAAATCAATTTTGGATAAATAGGCGAATCAAAAATGGAAAATGGTTATTAATACATTGCGATATCACAAGAAAGCATTAGAGATCGTGTGATGTGATACCTAACTACTGCAGCAAACAAGATACAAAAAACATAGTAAAAAAAAACTGACGAATTGAGAACCTCCTTTTTTGGAAGTTAGTTAAAAATGTAATATCAGTAGGCAACCTCCCAAACGTTACAAGCAAATTAGAACCAACCAGTGGCTCAAAAACAGGATATTCCAAACTCTACATTATAATGTAGATGTATGAGTCTGCGGAGGTGAATCAAATAACGTCAGACGATATAAGTAGGTACATTCTTACAGGAAAACACCTACACTACATTCTTATCTCGATGCGATGATTAAAAGGGAAAACCAGCTTGTTAATTTTAAACGTAAACTATTTTTACTACGAATATTATTAAATAACGGGGTATTAACCATGTCTCGTGAACAAGGCAGTTGAAATTTCTGGCGAAATATCGAGCTTCGTCAAAAACATATGGTTAATACTACGTTATTTAATAATTTTTGCAGTGAAAACAACCATGTAAGTTTAAAATCGTATAGTAAACTATTTTTCTCATTGTAACAATATTAAAAAATAAATTACTGTGGGCTAATATGACCCCAAAATAAACGACTAGGCTTGTGATACGGGTAATTACCATATTTAATTAATGCAGAAAAACTCAGAACCGAAAACAAATATCAGTACAATTTCGCAGTATCATAAGACTAATTTTACAGCAAATCATTAGGCAACCAAACAACAGTGTTTAGATGTTAGTCATAAAACGCAATGTAATTGTAGTTTGTAAATGGTACCTTTATTTGGTAATACAAAAACATAACTAAAAATATAAATTTACCTAAAAACAAGATAATAGCTACCTACCGTCTTAACTAATAAAAATACATTGCATTTACATAATAATAAGTCGGAAAGGTATAAATTCGCAACGCTGAAATAAGCAGAGTATTCATACAACTAATTCGTATTTGTCGTAAAGGCAATGGATTTGGAGTTCATTTGAGATAGCCCCATAGTCCTTAAGGATTAAAATTGTAAGGCACAGCTAGTTAATTTAAATAAATAATAACCCTTTATAAGTCGTAATAGGACAAATTCGCAAAGCTTAATTACACAGAATACACCTAATTTGCAACAATAGGTATGTTTATTAGTTCATTGAACAAGAGGCAATCTATATCTAGAAAATGTTTGTTCTGACTGACTGACTGATGGATGGATCAACGCACAGCCTAAACCGCTGATAGTAGAGAGTACGGCAGTTTGGAGAGTATGTTCTTTGTATGACGTAGGAAGCCGAAAAGAAAGGGTTTTTCGAAATTCCTATACTGTATCACGACTTTAGCAAGTGAAACTATACGAGTTACAACTTATTTATTTACAACTAACTTGTTGATTTCATCCGCGTAAGTCCCCAATCCCTATAAAAATAAAGGTCCCAGCTACCTGCAAACCAAGTTACATCGCAATCGGTTCAGTAGTTTTGCGTAAAGAGTAACAGACAAATTCGTTTACTTACTTACACAAAAAAAACCATTATAATATTGGTAGGATTACAGAAATAGCTGTAATGGTATAAATTCGCGATATGAGATTATCAGAATCCACCACCATTTGTAACAAGACGTTCACAATGATTATAATTACTGTAGCAATTCTCTCGATTGCCTTGTTACGTTTTAAGCGTCGATATTCATTCAATTTCGAAAGATCAATTGAGCAATGAAGTTTGGTATTGATTTGATCTCGTAATTGAGTGATTTATTTGACAGGGTATGGCATGGTGAGGCACTTTATACAGTTGAGAAGCAGGATTCTATAATATGTACCTATCGACGTGTCTGAGGCCTAAGCTGAAGGATTATTTATCTCGCTCTGTCAAATATTCAAATTCAGCTAAAATGTAACAAATTATTTCTTAGCTAGGGCTTCCAGGATTGTCTCTGAGTATACCTACTTATAGACAATCCGCGAGGACCTCGCCTGTTACATCTTGGGTGTAAGTTTTATCCTGGACAAAAGGACACCCATATCACAAGACTAGTTCGCTTAGGGCTAGATGGAGAGTTGCAATATCTTATAATGAGGTGGTTTCAAAGTTAAAACTTCGATATGATCGATTTTCGATATTTCGAAACGAAATAAAACATCAACTGACTTTATCCATTGCAGGATTACTCAATGATTACATCAAGAAATTCAAGACTGGTGCGGATGACGTAAAAAACAGCTCAAAAAGAAACAACAAACAGAATTGTCACGATTTATCGTCATTTTATATTCGAGTACATAAGTAGGTAACCTGCGGTAAGATATTCTGGTACTTGTAGGTATATACTGTTATGTATTCTGCGGTACAAGTATAAGTAACTAACTTCTAGCAAGGTCACAGCGGTGAACTGTGTGATTGAGGCCGGAGTAGCCGTAGTGGCATTTGTAACTTTAACAACGTATAAATTCAATAATCTTGTGAAATATGACGGGCAAATTGCCTGTTAGGCCCGGCGCACATTATGAGCATCTTCGCGGCTGAGGATTTTAGTTGGCAAATAGCATTATACATTAACTTCATGGCAATAAAGTAGAAATTTCCATGATATATGATCGTAGTAACAAAAATACCGCTTCGGTATGCTTCGGTCCTCAAGCATACCGAAGCGGTATTTTTGTTACTACGACCATCATAGTTCCCGATAGTGTGCGCTTGCATGTAGGGATGCCGAAGGATCCCTTTCCTTGCCGATGCTCATAATGTGCGCCGGGCCTTAGATTCTAGTGATAAAGCTTTATTTTGAAACCTTACTTAACTTTGACTCCTTCTAATGGAAATCGGCATCTTTGGAGTGCTAAAAGACTTACAATTTGATTTTTACTGGTAACTAAAATTTCAATTTGCAATAAATAGCTATAAGTTATACATACTATGGATCCCTATATATCCATGGTAATACCTATGAATAAAAAATATCCCATAATAATATACGGTACCTACCATGACGGTACCTAAATCGTGTTACTTTTTGTCGAACAACTAAACTTTATCTAACACGACTTTAGGTCCATTTGTTGGGTGTTGCGTTCACCTATAGAACACGTAGACATAAAATAGTTATAGCATGTTAATTCATGTTGGTCAACAGGAAGTTACTGTCGTGCATCATCATAATGAAATTTAAGCTTATTTACTATTATAAAGCGGAAGAGTTTGTTTGTTTGAACGCGCTAATTTCAGGAACCGCTGGTCCGATTTGAAAATTCTTTCGGGGTTGGATAGTCCATTTATTGAGGAAGGCTATTACTAAATAAATAGGAACGTTTATACATGACAACTGATTTAATCCACGTCTCACAGATCGGGCGATACAATTAAACTGCCTTAGCTTAAGACAAGTACATCGAAGCCCTTAACGCGTTACCTAAACATATTTTATTATCCTGAATTACAAATAATTAAGTGTTTCTTTCCTCATGCAACTCAAAATAACTTAACCTTTATTTTCTAAAATTAGAAAACACTTCAAAGTCGTTAATCAATCAATTAATATATCGGTTACTGAATTAATTTGAAAGTACGTTCGAAATAAACCGATTATAATAATAATTGGTATCCGTTAATGCTGGGTTTCTATATAGCTGGGATTCAACGGCCCGTTATATCACAGGCCAGGCCAGTGTCTAGGCCTGTGTCTCGTCTCGCGCGACGACAGCAAAGACGACAGGCTTCAACGACGCTACGGTTCCCACGGACTGTCCGTCTAGTCGGGTGATAAAACACGGGCCGTGTTTTATCACCGGGACCCTACCTTATCACACTTTGACTTGAAAACACACCCGTGTGTGTTTGCGGTTTTGATTCAGGGATTTGCGTTTGATTTGTGATTTGTGATGATATGCCATTTTACCGTCAGCAGTCAAAGAGAAACACGATACGGTTTAATTAAAGTTTAAAATAGATCGTGCAACGTCCCATAACTTTTTTAAAGTTTTACAACGTTTCGCAGCGTTTCGAATATATAGAGTTACGTCTTAAAGAAAATACTAATCCACTGTCGGTAAATAAAACGAAAAGTAGTTAATTAGGTATAGAAACCCAGCGTAAATGAAAATGCGTTTGTTTATTCACGTTAGAAGTTTGCGTGACCTGTTTGCCCCTTTGAAATGGAGTGCAAATATTGAACGAGTCGTAAGACGGTTAGCTAAGAAGGGGTATTTAATGTATTTGTATGACATTAATAAGTCATTAAGATAGTCAAAAAATTAGGACAATAAAATAATATAAAACCGACTACAAATATTATTGTATTTTTTTTTCATTGTTAAGTTACCGGATAAAAATCTTACTCCGTTGTTTGATTGAATTATCGCCATCGGACCTTTTTCAAACTCAGTTTGTTCTTCATGTGTTTTTTTTTGTGATAATGGTTAGAACCCTTCACTTGGCCAGTTTTTTGTTTATTTTCAATACAATTTACCCTTTTTTATTACCCAAAGAAATTACCGTTACTTGCTCAGGTAAGTATTAAGATAGTGTCACTCGCGTATGTTTTACCTGCAACCGGGAACAACGCTCAGATGATGATGATGGGTAATAATGGGTATGTTTTAATTTTTAAAGGCAATTTTCTATGTTTTAGTCAGCAGCATCTATATTATTTCCTAATCTTTATTACTAAAATAGAACCTAGATTATTTCGATTAACTGAATCTTTATTGAGAACAAAATTGTCTAATTTCATAATGGTTTAGGGGATAACAGACTTGACCGAAGAGCATTTTTCACCAAGAACTGTAGGCGACTTTAAACTGTCTACATAGAACGATAAGGTACAATTTTAAATTAAATTAGTTGATAAAATCGTGTGATAGAGATAGAGGCCCAAACTAATTGGTATTTAATCAAGGTATAATCAGTGGCTAGCATGCAAAAGATCAGATGAAATGTAACACGTAAAAGGAAATAATTAAAATAATTATTATTTAATTAAGAATATTAACAGTAGTTGGTAATTCCCCTTTCACCTAAGAATGATAACTTTTTGATCTCTACAGGGTAAATATTGTTGGTGTCATACGTAAACACATTGTGTAATATCAGAGATCAGAGTCATTTAAAATCTTTGACAAGTACCTACCAAGTCCCCACTTATAAATAAATAAATTCTGTGAACAACACACAGCGCCATCTAGCCCCGTGGTAAGCGACTAAGCTTGTGTTACGGTGACTAGACAACGGATATAATACTTATATTCATTTTTCTTTTGTAAATACATACATATTATACATAGAAGGACACCCAGACCAGACACAAATATTTATTTTTAAGCATAAATACTTGCACCCGGCGGGAATCGAACCCGCAACCTCCTGCATTGCAGTCGCGCTCTCGCACGACGCGCCACAGAGGTCGTTATAGTAATTCTTTAATCGATAGATAGCGTTTGGCCATTATCTCACTTGATGTTAGGTGATATATGGTCTAAGACCACACACGCTAATCTAGAAGAAAGGAAAACGGCAGCAAAACAAGACCCGTCTTCCTTGATGGCTGCACCGGTATCGTACACGGACGAGTCCACTTGTCGCTACGACTAGGCCGTCACAAACCGCGGCGAAAATAATGGAATCCGTCAGTTATTCCCATTGGTCCCCAAAACTAGCTAGAAACCAATTTCGTCCGTCCTCTTACCTAAGGACGGTGCCGTGTAAATAATTTGCCAACCGGTTTAAAAATTATTATGTAACAATTCTAAAATGCAACTGTTTGACGGAACGATTTCGTGGTTTGTCAATAATACTCAATTTCTAACTTGTTTTTAATCACTTTAAAACTGTAACATTTATTAGTCGCTGAGATCGAATGTCATATTGAATAAGGAATGTTATAAATTAAAACTAACACTAAGATTTTGTAATTGACAACAAGGATTTACAGTCGAATCATCAGATATCTGATCATAAGTTTGATTTGAAAATATTTATTTTCTCAAAAACACCAATCTATCGTAATAAATAGCAAGTCATGACGTAAAGGCATCATTAAATCATCAATATAGTAATGAAAACTATACGTTCGTAGTCGGCACAATAAACATACCATAGTACCTACCTACCTACTTCTTACTCAATGACGACTTCATTATTTACTGAATGGTACATGTAGTAAATATGTAAGACCTAAGTTATTATGTATTCTGTGCCTATGCTTGGAATACCAGCACAACTACCTAAGTATGTGTTTTTCTATATCGTGTTTTGTTGCAACTATATTTACAAGCAAAGCACCGCGGTTTCGCCCGAGAATGAAGATAAAATAGACAGGTCTCTATCTTAATATTTACATGTCCATGGCTAAATTATGAGATAATAAGTACATTTTGAATTTCAGACTATAATCTGACGTTTTGGCTTGGAAGAAAAAACGGTCAAATGCAAGACGTTTTTTCTTTAGGAAGTTGTGTCAAATCATAGTCTTTAATTAAAAAACGAAGATAATCATAGAGTAGATAGAGTGATTCAAGAGGAAGGTTTAAGGTTTAAGGTGTATAAAACAAACCCTAAAACGCCGGGGTTTTTAGCATTTACGTTAGTAAATGCTAAAAATCCCGGCGTTTTAGTTGTTTCCTGACAAATTGTAGAAATTTTAAGATGAAATTATTAACAAATTCACATTGCGTATTTCAAAATTGATCCAGCGACTGTAATATAATATAGTACAATACCATCGTTGCTCCCCGTCCATCGTCGCTTTTCGTTTCCATAGTTTTTGCGTAGTGGATTGCAAATTATATATAACTAGCTGCGTCCCGCGGTTTCACCCGCGTAAGTCCCGATCCTGTAGGAATATCGGGATCAAAAGTAGCCTATAGCCTTTCTCAAAAAATGGACTATCCAACACTGAAAGAATTTTTCAAATCGGACCAGCGGTTCCTGAGATTAGCGCGTTCAAACAAACAAACAAAAAAACAAACAAACTCTTCCGCTTTATAATAGTAAGTAGCTGCGTCCCGCGGTTTCACCCGCGTAAGTCCCGATCCCGTGGGAATATCGGGATGAAAAGTAACCTTTAGCCTTCCTCAATAAATGGACTATCCAACAGTGAAATAATTTTTGAAATCGGACCAGCGGTTCCTGAGATACATCTTACATAAATTTTTAACTCCTAACATCGGAGGTCCGAAAATGTTTCATAAAATCATACTTCATAATTTTTTCAAAACATAAAATTTAAAATACATAATCATTGAAATTCAAAAATATCACTATTATGAATTTCGTTTTTACTAAAATTTGTTTTAATAAATTTCTTAATCATAAGTTTTTTATCCATAATTATTGAAAATTATTAAATTATAATGTCTAAATTCATACATTTGTTTCGCCTACTATTGTTATCTTTTACGTTACGTTGTACTCGAACTTGGAAAAAAATACACGGAGCACACCGACTCGGATAGGTTAGGTTTATGTTAGAACATGATCACACGCCTAATACTATACATAAAAAAGCGTGATGTATCTTAATCATAAGTGTTTTTATGAAGATCGACAGAACACAAGTCAAAAACAATCGATAATTTCCGTTAGAGTTTGATAATGGGGTAGTTCATAAAATAAGTTTTGCCTTTATTAATATAAATAATCTTAGTAACACATTATGAATTATAGCAATATGATCAAGAATGTTATGAAGAAAAAAAAATCTGAAAAATAAAATTATGATTTTAAAATGTTCTTGGTAGTAACAGTATGAATAAAAAAAATATGATCACTAACTGTTATGAGCTCCGATGGTAGTAATAAAAATATCTGAATAAAAAAAGTATGAAAAGTAAAATTATGAAGAGTGATTATTATGAACACAAATCGATAGTAAGACAAAGAATATGACTTAGAATTTTATGTGAGCCAATATGGACCCATCTTATGGATTTTCATTGGTCCACGTTTGTCCTGATTTAATATCATAAGAAAGCTAGGCATTAAATTAGGCAATTTCTAAGTTAGATAGATATCTATTATAACTACCATTGTGTGAAAGGAAACGGTTCACAAGACAATCCACCTATTAAAACTGAATACCGACCGAGTTGGCCTTGTATGAATGGGGTATTGTACAATGGACAGGTAAAAAAATGTTTTATAAGGACATCCTACTGTACTGTATTTTGCATTGAATTACTTTAAGCTAGATGGCCTTCCATGAGTTATTTATGTAGTACTAGCTGCGTCCCGCGGTTTCACCCGCGTGAGTCTCGATCCCGTGAGAATATCGGGATTAAAATGTGTCACTCAGGGTGATTGTTGCTTTCCAATGGAGAAAGAATTTTTAAAATCGGTTCAGTAGTTTTTGAGTTACTTCGTTCATTACAAACATACAGACACACACACAAATACAAATCTTTCCTCTTTCTAATATTAGTGTAGAAGTGTAGATACGTAAGTGGGTTTAACAATAACCCCATTCCAATCTAATTATTAAAAGGACTAATTAAGAGCATATCTAAACGCTACCATTGTGAAGTTTAAACTTAGAATCCGTCCGACTGAATATTTCAGGAGATATCTGGAGTTGTGGTTACTAGATATTGAATTAACTTACCTACCTAGACGGAATAGGAACAGCCACATTTAAATAGGTATTTCTCAAAAGCTGGTGGCTTGTTTGCAATCCGCATAATCACTGTCCTTTAACTATTGGAATATTCACTCGGACAAAACGGATTTAACGAAACCCATCTGACACTTTATCAATTAGTCACTATTAAACGATTTTAAGAGGATAGTCTCCATTTTCTTTCTCCATACAAACGTAGTTTACATTTTCCTCCCTGGATAAAGGCATTAGAGCAAATATATTTATGCCATAAAACTTATATCTGTCATGCTCATGACTATGCATCTACCTTTTTATTTATTTAATTTTTATTTTTTTTAATAAAAAAGTTAAAAAAAAAGGTAGATGCATTGTCATGACAGATATAGGTTTTATGGCATTCACATACTTGCTCTAATGTCTTTATACAGGGAGGAAAATGTAAACTACGGTTGTATGGAGAAAGAGAATGGAGACTATCCTCTTCAATACGAGATGCGGCCCGCGGTTTAGCCCGCGTAAGACCTGATCCCGCGGGAATATCGGGATTAAAAGTAGTCTATGTGTTATTCCAGGTCTCCTGATATCTGCATACCGAGTTACCGAGTGATTGAGTAACAAACATACACACATACATACTCACAAACTTTCAGCTTTATATTATATGCGCCCTGCGGTTTCACCCGCATTCGTCCCGATCCCGCAGGAATATCGGGATAAAAAGTAGCCTATGTGTTATTCTAGGTCTCCAGCTATGTATATTTCAAGTTTCATCGCAATCGGTTCAGTAGTTTTTGCGTGAAAGAGTAACAAAGTCACATATGTATGTATACAAACTTTCGCGTTTATAATATTTGTAGGATTTATATTATTATGTGCACTTATAACTTCGTTCTTACGGTGAAGGAAAACATCGTGAGGAAACCGACACTCACCACGGGCCGAACGCATGGGATATTTGCCAATCCGAAGTAGGTTCTTGTGGCGTCTTACTACCTAACCCCTTTAAGAGGAGGCCCTTGCCGTGCAGTGGGACAAATTAACGGGCTAATTATTTATTTATTATAATATAATATTCACGCCACCATACCATTTCAAATTAGAGGGAGGATTAACCACGAAGTAAGAAACATACTATATACTTTAGCACATTGCATTGGTTGGATTCTTTCAGCCTTTATTGCGTCTACGTGAGTTATTTACACACTCAAATGCAAGATAACGATACAAACATGCTATCTATGAGTATCTTAACAAAATAAGATATTATTTGTCGCACCGACTACAGAACAGCGGGCCGCGTCTTTAAATCTTATTAGATAAGGAGCTTTTTCCAAAATTAAAACAAGCTACTCTTACCGACCTCACACAGATTGATTGACACAGAATTTTATTATCTGTTGCATTTACATTGCAAAATCTTATATTGGTTCAGTATATCTGATGAGAGATCCGGGTAAAGAAACAGCGATTGTATTATAATCTTTTACCCATAATATTATACCCATATTGAGAGGCCGTTATGGAATTATAAAAAACTTACATTTGTATGCGGTCACGTGGTGATCAAACTTGATTCTGTAATGATGTAATATGGAGAAAGTTCGCGCTATGACGGCAGACAAGGATTGAATTTTATCAAGAGGAACACGCGCGATCGCGCCGTGTCGCACGTTAAGACTGGTGTCGCAAAATGTGAGGGTTCCCCTCTCAGTGAGCGATTCAAGGCTATCAAGTTTTAGAAGTACTTTATTGCCTACAGATAGAGCTTAGATCTAGTTCAGTTTAGCCCATGGTTGGGCCAACATTAAAAGCTTTTATTTTTGCAGTTTCTTTTCTGTTTAAACAAGTATGTAGTTTTTGGGTGGTCGAAACACAGACACCCAAACAAACTTTCGCATTTTTTATAATATTAGTGGAGTATATTTTAGAAACATATATCAGAAAGAAAGGCTCTTCTATTCTTCATAGGCAATACCGTCCGTTTTCACCAGAAACTTTTTGCTGTGTTTGTTCTTGGCTTAGTTTAATATTTTTCAGACCGTTTTGGGGCGCCGCGGTGGACCGATTTTTTAATCCGAGGGTTAAGTTTTTCGCCCCTATTTTGTATGTTTGTAATATTCTTTATTCCCTCATATCTTCCAAACCACTTGATGTATTTCTTAAATTAATTACTACCAAACTACTTCCTAGGTTGATTTGAAACGGTTTTATGCTTTATACCTACAAATCTTTTTCCAGATTCAACTTTCAACTTCTTTTGTATGGCTGATTGCTGACACTAAGACGCAATTTTTCCAGATTAAGTTTTTGATGAAAATTTACGATTACCATGTCTATGTCATATTATATAAAGCGTAAAGGATCATTCTATAGAAACATTAAATTACGTTAGTGGATAAAGGGCCTTCTAAGGCAACCGGGTCAGGAATTTAATCTAGGTTAGTCAACTTTTGTTGATGAAGAATAGTGGGGGCGCTTTTTGACGGCTGGTAAGGCAAAAAAAAAGTTTTGCCATTTAAAAATTTAAAATAGGTGAAATTTATATGATCTCTGTCCATATGAACATTTTAATAGTTGTAAGTTGTATCAGAAAGTGTTTAAAACATTTTCCTTTCATAGGCCCATCAATTGATATCTAATTTTACAAAAGGCTGGTCTTGTTATGTTTACAAAATTGTGAAAGGTTATGTATTTGAGATTTATCAATAAGTAAAAAAAAAACTCGCATTATAATCTGGATCAAAAGTATCTTATGTCACTCTCCATCACTTAGCATGTTAACACTTGTATATATAGACGAATCTGAGTGCTTACTTTGGTTAAGTTATGCCCTGTCTCACTCTTATTAGGTGATTTTTAACTTAACATATTACTTAGACAAGTAATTACTTATAATTGACTCTAAATATGAGTGTAACAGTCCAGTGTACCCTATGGGGTACACACCAAGCGGTTTCACCAAGTCCATGTACCCCATGAGGTACCCAATCTCTAACAAACGTTAGGGGCTCTAGTGTCCTGGACTTTTCATTTTATTAGTTTGTTATATATTTCAGGACTTGTGGAGAGGACCAATTTTTATGAAAACACCATGGGACAAATGGGAAGATATAATACTTCTGTATAAGGACTGTACCCAAAGGGTAAAAACGAAACCCTATTACTGAGACTTCGCTGTCTGTCTGTCTGTCTGTCCCTCTGTCCGTCTGTCCGTCTGTCACCAGGCTGTATCTCATGAACCGTTATAGCTAGACGGATAACATTTTTACAGAAGATGTATTCCAGTAGCCGCTACAACAACAAATACTAAAAACAAAATAAAACAAAAATGTAAGAAGGGGTTCCGTCAAACAAACGTCTTTTTAGGGTTCCGTACCTAAAGGTAAAAACGGGACCCTATTACTGAGACTTCGCTGTCTGTCTGTCCGTCCGTCTGTCACCAGGCTGTATCTCATGAACTGTAATAGCTAGAAGGTTGAACTTTTCACAGAAGATGTATTTCGGTTGCCGCTACAACAACAAATACTAAAAACAAAATAAAACAATTATTAAAAAGGGGCTCCCATACAACAAACGTGTTTCAAACATAACAAGGAGTCAGGACAGGAACAGGGACAGGAGGACAAATCGAGTTGGTCATGGAATTCAAAATGGCTGCCCTATCTGTCAAATATACCAGTCTGCCTTCACTTACCAAAGAGTTTCTTTTATATTTCAGATTTTCTTTGTGCCAAGGTTTTTTTTTTTTTGAGTGATTCGGTCGTTTGATGGGAGTAAGAATCGAAGATAAATATTTCATATTTTCCTATAAAATTTAAAAATTGGTTGTTGTAAACCATTTTAGGGTTCCGTATCCAATTGTGATAGTGGTACGGAACCCTTTATGCGCGAGTGTCGCACTTGCCCCGTTTTTATTTAGTTATTGTTGTCAATTTCCGTATCTAATTGGATTTTGTATTATATAATTTTTGTACAGATGTTATAAGTACAGAATAATAAATAAACAAATCTAGCTGTGTAGCCCCTGCATAGAATAGGGTTACCCCATCTCATCCCGTGGGTGTCGTAAAGGCGACTAAGGGATCTGAGGGAGATTAGCTAACCTTAAGTACTCCCCACGCGGTGGCGGATAAACTGCTTGATCCCTAAGAGGGTTGGTGTCAGGCAGGCGGCCGGCCGTAAAAACATTGCCAAATCTAATTGCAGCTGGTATGTTCAATGATGACTATGACTTACCGACTGCGCCAACCCCAGATACTAAGTTTAGCCATGTCAAACAATAATAAAAATTGACCCTCATAAAGTACTTAACAACTGTACCTAACAAGAGTTTCGTAATGTATTTTTGAGTAGGAGTATTATGTAAATCAGTGGGATAGAGATAACTACACAAACAATTCAAGGTAATTCACATAAACAGATGGTGAAAAAAGTTATTTGGTAATTTAATATAAGTATTAGACAGAATCATTCGGCGTTTAAGTAAAGATGTATCTGCTATTCAAATTATCCACAGAACACGTGAATAACTATTTTACGGAGCCAGAGAACCGTTTGTTTGATTGAAGAGAAAGTTGTAGAAACACTTACATTTAATCAGGAACTTTTCACTGCAATCTTAATAATTAATATCTTCTTTCTAATAACACAATTTTAAGAGTTCCTAAGTAATTTCTGTTATTAAAATATATAAATTATTTCGACAAAAGTAAGTACCTTGTTATTGCCACCGAACACTTATACTCCTAGCGGAGAAGAATTTCGACACCATACGAAATGGATGTATACAAAATTATATTGCTTTTTTTTATTACAGCGCCATCTCGTGGCCTAGCAAAGCATTTTGGCAACAAGCATTTTTGGCGGGAACCTTCGAAAGTTCAGTTCAATTAATAATCTCTAGAAATAGGTATTTCGATCTGGTTTAAAATCAAGATTTTTTCTAATGGAAATTCAGAAAGAAATTACATTTCAATAGAATAATTATTGTTCTATTGATATGTAATTTCTATTAGAAAAAATCTTGATTTTAAACCGGATCGAAATACCTATTTCTAGAAGGGAATGTAAAGAGTTAAAATAGATTTGTTTGCGAATTCATTTATTCCTAATAGTAAGATTACATTTTTAACTCAAATAACAGAAATGCAATATCATAACATTAATTTTAGATTTTAAGATCTGCTACCTATATAAATATTGACCTATTCAAATAAATATTGAAATAAATCATTTAAAAAACCGGTTCAGCGGTTTTGTGTGAGACTTACACAGACAGTTTCACCTTTAGGTATTAAATTAATAGGACTAGCAGTTCCTATCACAAATAAATCGTTATCTCCTGATGGTCCAGAACTTCAACTGCAGCGGACGACCCTGGTTGAGATGTCTTAACATTTAGTTGATCCTGTAAAATATTTCACATAAAATTATTGTTTCATAGGTGTAATATGACCAATTTGTTACTTTATCCTATTAATATAATAAATGCGAAAGTCCGTAATCCTGTGTGTGAATATGGTTATGTTTGTTACCTCGCCTATGTATACGAACCAATTGTGCTGATGTATTATTGTTAATTCTTCTCATCCGAGCGATGTTCCCGATTGCATCCCTCTCGGGACCCCGGGGTCCGCTAAACCCTTCATTGTTTTTTTTTTATTTGGGGTCGGCGCGGTCGGTAAGTCATCATTGACCATACCTACCTTCTGCAATTAGATTTAGCAATGTTTTTACGGCCGGCCGCTTGCCTGACACCAACCCTTTTAGGGATCAAGCAGTTTATCCGTCACCGCGCGGGGAGAACTTAAGGTTTGCTTTTCTCCCTCCGATCCCTCAGTCGCCTTTTACGATACCCACGGGATGAGATGGGGTAACCCTATTCTACACGGCTAATTGTTAATAACCGATCATAAATACTTAGATGAAAACAAACAAGAGTAGATACGGCATATTATTCTAACATTGCGTATTTGAAAAATGAGTTAGAAACACCTATATGCACTTTCACATAATTATTGTATTTAAAAACATTTGTCTTTAAATATAGGTATTTTTACTATACATTTTATTTTATTATTTGAGTAAAATTATGTGTAAAATGTTTTTTTTGTGTTTCCCTGAATGATTCAGGCATTTGTAAAACGAGCAAGAAGGCATTCTGATGTATTTCAAAAAGATAATCGCAGTGAGACAGCACTTGCTCACGCGGCAACGGTTCGACATACAACTGAGGCTAGTGCGTCAGCTAGATGCAGTTTAATCGTCTCATTTGCCGTGACTAGGTACCGTATCCTTAGTTTTTGGAACGAAGTTCCTTATCGCGCGTTGCGAAAGGGGGCTAGACGGAAAAAATTAAGACCAAAAGTTGTAACGACACTTTTTGCTATAGTTATAAGGAATTTCGTTCCATCCAGGTGTCCCTTGACACCTCTCAAGTTTTTGTTTTAATCTAAGCATAAATATAGGTAGTTTGCTTACTTGATGGTCCTGCAGCGAACGGCCCTGGTTGAGATGTCTACACATTTAGTAGATCCTGTAAAATATTTCATATAATAATTATTATTTCATAGGTGTTATGACCAGTTTTGTTAGTTTATCCTATTAATATGATAAATGTGAAAATCCGTAATCCTGTGTATGAATATGTTTATGTTTGTTACATCTCCACGTATACCTATGTAAAACTACTGAACCAATTGTGATGAAACTTAGTATTATAGGTTGATAGCTAGGGATGACAAACTCACTACTTGAGGCAGATTTCCCAAGATTACCTATTATTATTATTATTGAGTAATAGTAACAACAAACATTAATTGCCTATACTTTTAATAACAACGGTTTTCAGTCTTTACAAAAAAACCTTTATGTATACTTATAAATTTAAAAAAAGTCTGAATTTCAAAAAGTCGTAAAACATAAGTGTTCAAGTACGAAGGGTGAATAAGTTTACCTACCTGGTATATCGAGAGAAGGAAATCATTTTTTTTTTTCAATGTAGTACAAACTTACCTTATGGTTTAGCAATGCGTAGCAAGGTAGTTGTAAATTTCCCAAAGATGGACGGTCCCGGCTGGGAATTAACGTGAACCGTCGAATGAGATGAACTTGTGCCCATTATATTCATTAAATGCTGATCCTGGAAAATAAAAATAACTTTTCTTACAAACTTAGGGATAAAAATTAAGGTATAGATACAACAATACGGCTACTTTACAACAACTTTGGTTGGAAATCCGGAGATGACAAAGGGGGATTGGGAAAGCAACATTTTGTCCACATTTCACAGCTGAAAAACGAAATACGTACCTATCTATGTTTAAATTTGCAATAATTTACAATACATGGGTAAGGGTATGTACGTTATATAGTTATTTTCTATTTCTAGGGTTCGTAGGAGGTGCAAAGATATCGTGATTCTGACTTTTTAGGTTAGTAGGTATAAACAGAACTTACCGCAAAGCATTTCTTCTTCCAGGTTTAGGAAACCGAGATAATTTAATGCCCGGCACTTTGCCAGGCATTAAATTATCTTTGCTTTTCACATTTTCTATAAACGTAAGCCATATTGAAATAAGTTCACAACACAAACAATATATTCACTTAAAAATAAACAACACAAAGAGTCAATTTTTCGCTTCCAAAATACACCAACACTAATGCGGAGCAACAAAGTTCACGCAACTCAACGTAATAACGGAGAAAACATAAGTTTTTCCAAGATAATTGAAGATAATTCTTCAACACAAACTATTCAACCAACATGCCATGATATAGTCCGGGCGGCGGCTGCAAAATATCAACCTCATCGAATAACTGAAAAATATCACTTTCCACGAAAAGAAGACCTAAAATAAATAAGAAAAAAATTGGTCTGCCGGGGTACTGCTTGGGGGGTCCTTCGCAGTGAATTAAAATATGGTCCACTTCGGATCATCATTTTATTTCATGTGGTTACTGAACGAAACATTATTCTTGGCTTTAGAATTAATTAATAGAGTCTAAAAAATCAAGACCGGTGTTGGAGGGTTCCGCAGACCAACCAATTTTACGAGTCCGGTCGGGAGGTCCATTTTACCTCATCGAGTTACCGGATGAAACTAAGTTTTTCTAGTGGCTAAAATTATGCTCTTTAAACATAAGTTGGTCTGCCATCTCGCTCGCGGTAGTTTTTGCAGTCCGACCACTTATGAACACGCAACTCTGAACATTTTGTTTTAAGTTCGGTTCAAACTGATAGGTAGGTAACTACTATAATAAAATAATTTATTTTATTATAGTGTGACCAGGGGCGTCTCTAGCTCATGTAGCGCCCGTGTGCAAATATCTCCTTGGCGCCCTTTAGTAAGAGTTAAGAGTGATTCCAATAAGGAATAATAAAGGTACAAACAACAGTACTAACTTGACGTAGGAACCCCTAATATTATTTTTTAATTAAGTTGAAAAAATATGTCGGGAACCAATAGGTACCTACATACACCAATATCTTTTGAATGAAATGTCCGAATTAAATAATTCAAAAGGTTCTAGAAAGGTATGTTCACGAGTTCCAGGTCGGCAATGGCACACGTACCTACGTAGGATTTTTTTCCCTTCCTCATAATATCCGTAGCCTCCATGAACACGTTCAAATTCCACCCCCATTTCACCCACATGACCGTGCAGATCACCACCCAAAACGATTCCCTGTGACAACGAGATAGCCCCAAGGACCTCGCCGAGTTTATCCCAAAACCACCTCTTATCAGCGTCGCTACAACCGACCTTCGAAAGTTCAGTTTTAACCATTAATATTTTTTCTTGATTTTTCAAGATTTTTTCTATTTCAAATGTAAAAAATCTTGATTTTAAATCAGATCGAAATACCTATTTCTAGGGAGGAATGTAAAGAGTTAAATTAAAATAGATTTGTTTGCGAATTCATTTATTCCTAGTAAGAAATAATATATACCTACCTATAACAGATAGCATTTCTGTTATTTTAGTAAAAAATGTACCTAATCTTACTAGATTCATTTAATTTTAAGAACTTACTATCTATATAAATATTGACCTATATAAATATTGCAATAAATAATTAAAAAAAAATAGTTTCACCTTTAGGTATTACAGTGATAGGACTAGCAGTTTTTATCATAAATAAATCTTTAAGCTAGATAACTAGCTAAACGATTTACACAGAGGTGTTACAGAATATTAAATGTTTTTATAGTAAAAATATTGAATATATTGTGAACAGCGTATTTAATTGAGGAAAAATATTTTTTATGAACATTTCATGGTATATAACCGAGATACTAAGTCATGCCTCATGTCAAAGGAGTCATATTGAACTCTGAGCGTAGTGAAGGGCTCTGGTTTAGTGATACGAGATATTCAAGCTACCTTAGACTAGAAGTATCATTCATTATCTCGTGATATCTCGCACCGTGAGAAGAGAACCCAGTTTTACATATACTTCTCACCTCACAACTTCGGAAAAAATCGTTTTGCACGCAGATTTCTGTGTGAATTTTGCACGCTAGTGTGCAAAGAGTTTTCAAAATTCGAATCTGTCTTTTCCATACATTTCTCTAAAGCAAGTCCTTAGAAAATGTGCGTGAAGAAAATACGTGAGAACCATCAGTCGCCTTCTACGACACCCTAGTATGAAGAGTTGGGGTTGGCCTATTCTCGTCCGGAACCAACCCGGACAAGACACGTACTCACAGAAGACCAGCCTCGGGGTTTGCCAGCGAGCGATGGAGCGCAGTATTTTGAGTGTCAAATTAATGGACAAAATCCGAAACACAGAACTGCGCTCTCGCACAAAGATCGTGGATGTCGGTCAACTACCAGGTTGCGAGATGGCAGACCAACTTATATTTAAAGAGCATAATTTTAGCCACTAGAAAAACTTAGTTTCATCCGGTAACTCGGTTACTGAGGTAAAATGGACCTCCCGACCGGACTCGTAAAATTGGTTGGTCTGCGGAACCCTCCAACACCGGTCTCGGACGACATGATTTTTTAGACTCTATTAATTAATTCTAAAGCCAAGAAGAAGGTTTCGTTCGCCACATGAGATAAAATGATGGTCCGAGGTGGACCATATTTTAATTCACTGCGAAGGACCCCCAAGCTGTACCCCGGCAGACCAATTTTTTTCTTATTTTGTTTAGGTCTTTTTTTCGTGGAAAGTGATATTTTTCAGTTATTCGATGAGGTTGATATTTTGCAGCCGCCGCCCGGACTATTAAGACTTTCCCGTGTTGCCATTAACATAAACTTCATATTTCACAGTAAATTTAAATTGGTCCAGATAGTCCGCTGTTTTTTCTTCTTTTCAAATATCAAATATTATATTTACTTGCAGCTATTGTATAACATAACGGTTAATTTCTTAAATTATACATATTTTATATAGTCAATTAACAAATCATTAAATTTATTACAAAATCAATAGGAAATAAACTCCAATGTTCGGAGACTTTGGATAACATGGCAATCTACATAAATTAGTCGGTGTGTTTATGGTTTTTCCACGCCATCTACACAATACACCAAAGGAACTACTGTGTACTGTGCCATCTACATCGATTTTAAGGTATTATATCGTTCTGCGATGCCAACTTAGTACCAAGCTATGGGTATAGATAGAGCTTCCATCAGTGTTGCCTAGGTTCAATACATTTGTTAACAGCGCCTGGTTATTGCACAACGGCAATGAAGAAACGGAACGGAGAGGAGTTCCGTTACGGAACATCTATCAGTGTGCCCAGAACTCAGGGTAAAAAGTTACATTTCGATAAAACTTCAAATTTATTTAAAATGCCATCAGTCGCAGTCCCTTTTCTCGAAAGAAGTATCCCAGACGGCATGGCAGCACTGTAGTCGCCAGTCAATATCCTATAATGCCATTGTATTATTTGACCGAGCGAGCGAAGCGTCTCTGCTTCAAGTTTGGCAAAATTAGCTTTCGTAGTTCCTTTCTCGAAAGAAGTAGGTACTTACCTCAGAAGTCAGACGACAGGCAGCACTGTACTAGCCAAGTCGCCAGCCAATGTCAAATGTGGTTTTGGTTAGTGGAGTTGGAGGTTAGTGGACCGAGCGAGCGAAGCGTCTCTGCTTCAAGTCTGGCAAAATTAGCTTTCTCTGTCCGTTGGTTGATTTGATGCTTCTCCTCTACAGACCACGAATTTCTTTAATATGTGTGCTGCAGGTCGCAGGTGTGGTCTGTTTTAAGTAAAGTGTCCGTGAAGTCGCGTCTTATATTTGATGCTTAAATACACGGGGGACACAACTTTTATAAAAGCTTACACGTACATCACACATGCATCAATTTCTTTTTAAGTAATGTGTGCTGTAGGGTGGCCTTTAATGCTCAAATTACACGGGCGACACTGACACTGCAAACTGTACAGAGCCCACATCTAACAGCACACATGAACAAATTTGTATAGAATGTGTCTTTATAATGGGGCTCTATAGTTAAAGTTGCAGTGTCAGAGTCGCCCGTGTATCTTGAATTTTAAGATTTACAGCACACATTGTAAAGAAATTCGTGCAAGTGTGGGCAGGCCTCCTTCACTCCATGTACTTGTGCGCTATAATTACCTACCGCCCGGCCGATCGGTCTCGGACCGCCGGCGATCCAAGTTCAGTGCGGTTGTCGCAAGCGAAGCGCGCGTACGTTGTTAAATTTCTCATTAAAGAATACCTAAAATTTTAATTCCATTCGTTCGTGCGCGTACCTACAATACAATACGTATAACGTACGTAATACGTACCTACCTACAAACATTAAAGTTTAAAATAGGTACTTTAGAGATGGTAAGAAATACATACAACACTATATTAAAGTTAAACAATTGTAAATACAATTAATGATTTTCTTAAAATTGTGTTGTTATTTATTTTACTTCGCTTATGTACAACTCAACTATTATATAATTATAGCTGACCCGGCAAACGTCGTTTTGCCTTATAAATTAAAGATGGTAGCCGATTCTCAGACCTACTGAATACGCATATAAAATTTGGTAAAAATCCGTCAAGCCGTTTCGGAGGAGTACGGTAACTAACATTGTGACATGGAAATTTTATATATTAAAAAAAAGATACCTACACTCTATGGTACAACCCTGACGCTTGAACTGAGGCGTAGGTAAATTCTAAACACAAAGGAATTGCGCTCTTATGAGCTTAGTAGTAACACAGTAGTAAGGCGCGATTTCGAATGCACCAGGTGCGTCAGAAATTTTGTAGGCTATCAAAATGGCGGCTTTCTTCAAGATCAAAGCCGTGCAGCTTCTGTACGTAGTACTATTATTTATTCTGTGGTGTGGGCTCGAAATAAGTAACGTTGTAGAGTCAAGGTCGCCCGTGTATTCGGGAGCTAACAATCGATTTCACAAGAAATAAATATAGGAAAAACTTTGAAATTTGGCAACATTAATAAAATGTCAAATAAAATATGACATTGACAGCAAATATTGTAAGTCACAATTTGGGGTAAAAGATAGAAATCAAAAATGATGAAAACAAAAAAAATTGTCTTTGACAATCATTGGCTCACATTGACAGTGCGTTGACAATCATTTTCTTCCTTGTTGACAATCACCGATTCCGCAGAACGAACGTCAATAACTCCGACAGAAGAAAAAAAGTAAAAATCTCGAGAAACAGGAAACAGCTGTGCAATGTGTTTGTGTTTTCTCTGATGTGAAATTCTAAATTATTTCATTATTGAACAGTTAAAAATTAGTAAAGTATTCCGTACAGCTCAGTGCAGTTTCTTTCTTGGGAAATTTAATAACTGTAAGCAAAGGAAAATAGTAAACAACGGTTTGTTTCAACTTGTGATATCAAAATGTCTGATACTAAAAGCATACCAGATTCAAACGTGGAATCATCTTTGGAACCTTTGGAAGACGAGAATGCTAAGTCCTGCTGGGTGTGCTTTGCTACAGAAGCCGACGACAGGCTCGCGGCCTGGGTGCAGCCTTGCAAGTGTATCGGAACAACACGATGGGTACGGTTAATTTTACGTATACTATTTTGACGACTTTATCGTAAATTCAGCTGCGTAGTTGTTATAAATAAGTTGTTATTGAAATAATATGCGGGTGGTCTAGGTATTTAATTTACGATATTTGCTCTGAATTTCAGTAGCTACTAGGTAAAAATAGGTTTGATCTAGATTTCAATGTCAGTATAGTTGAGTAGAATTTATCATACTTTTATCCCTTAATCTCCAATTATGAAATTGTTTGTCCGTATCCAAAACACACAGCTCAAACCCAGTTTGAGGTTTTGAGCTGTGTGTTGGATGGGCTTATTGATTGGGCTTAATTGGATAGGACCTATAAAGATTTTTAAAAATATTCATTTAGAATGGAAAACCACAGCATCTGTTGTTTGTCTGACTCTCAATAAGTGATTTCAATCATCTTTTTAGAAAAAGGTTGCATCTTCCATCTGAATGACTAAAATGTGACAATTTTGAATGCTATATTTTTTTTTTACACACTATAGATGAGTGTTTGAAGACTTGAGGTATGGTCTAAAATATTATCTAGAAAAACATCTTAAAGCATATTTTCACGCTCATCTAGAAAAAAGCAGATGGCAGTGAATCAATATCTGACCCGTCTGCCTTATTCACACAAACATGATGATGACAATGGCATGACAAGCGGATGAACCTCTAGCTAGAGTCCATCTACTAAGATAATAACTACCGACGATTCACCGAGGGGGGGCAAAAAATATGGTGATTCCATGTACTTACTTCATGGAAAACACAAAATTAGTATTAATTAGCTGTATGTATAATCCAAAAAAATATAATTAATCAATCTGGTGCCAGATCAGACGCTATAAAACTTTATGGTGCATGATCAGCAACTCTTAAGACTCAAGAGGTCTGAAATTAAATAAGTAGATTAACTGAGATTAGATTAGATTATATGAGGCCATATAGCACGGAGGGCGGGGTTATTGGGGCCAAAAGATTCTCAAATGGAATGGAATCGAAAGTGCAGCGTTGGACGTCCACCAACGAGATGGACGGACAACTTGGTTAAGGCCGAGGGTTCATGGTTTATGCAGGCCGCTTATAACCGAAGCATCTGGAAATCTATGAGGGAGGCTTATGTCCAACTTACAGTTGGTTCTTATGGTTGAAATGGATGAATGAATGATGAACTGAGATTAAGTTTTACAGAAATTCTAATATTTCTAAGGTACCTAACAGTTAGTATTAAGTGCATTGCCCTCAATGCAATGTCAAAATGCAATGTTATCACCCACATTTAACAAAACATGTCAATATACAAAATCAAATATGATGAATTGGTGTCATTTACCTACTCATGACTAAGCTATTTTAGGGTGCAGAATAAATTGAAATTCAAAATAGAATTTACAAAACAAATTTACTTTCTACTAAGTACTATTTATTAATGCAAAAGTATATGTGTGTTTTTTCTTTTACTTATATGTGACTGCATATAAAGATGCATAAAAATTGTAGGTAGGTGAAGCTCAACAATAACAAAGATTTATTTGTAACATGATATGGCCACAAGATATTAAGTTCTTTATGTGGTTAAAACCATATTGTTAATAATCTATAGATAGGTATTTAAAACAAAATTGTGCTAGATCAAAATGCGAACATGCAAAAATGGCTGTACTGATTAGGTTTTAATTGTTATAGGTATGTATATTTATATATATCTAGAATTAAATAAAATCATAAAAGTAACGGAAAAAAAAACTCATACAATTTGTAGCAAATGCACTGGGTTCCATTTGCACAGATATGTAAATGGGGCACATAGAAGTTTGTTCTCTTTATCTTCTACTAGCTGCGTCCCGCGGTTTCACCCGCGTAAGTCCCGATTCCGTGGGAATATCGGGATCAAAAGTATATGTTACTTAGGGTGAATGTAGCTTTCTAATGGTAAAATAAATTTTGAAATGGGCACAGTAGTTTTTAAGTTTATTCATTACAAACATTCAGACACACATACACACAAAAATACAAATCTTTCCTCTTTTTAATATTAGTATAGATGTAGAAAAGTTATTCTCCTGATCATTCTAAAGATCCTTATCAGATCTTGACCATATTACAATGAGACTATTAAATCTAAGGAAACGTTAAAAATGGATCTCATTGTAGCCCCCTTTGTGGGAGAAATACCACACCAATCAAAAACCCACAGAACAAAATACATATTTTAAATAATTTTATTCCACAGGTACACCAAAGCTGCCTTCAACGCTGGGTGGATGAGAAACAACGGGGCAACATAACCCGCAAGGTTCTGTGCCCGCAATGTAAAGCAGAATACATAGTTGTGTTCCCTTCGATGGGTGCATTTGTGTCTCTACTTGATGCCCTGGAAGACATGACTCATAAAATATGCCCTTTCATTGCTGGTGGAGTGCTGCTCGGGTCTATTTATTGGACAGCTATTACTTATGGAGCTGTGACGGTGATGCAGGTATGTTCTAGCTATGTTACACTTCTATGCTAATCACTAGCTGTATTCTGCGGTTTTACACACTTTCAGGAAAGAAAGCACTTTCAAATTTTCATCCTTTGTCCTGAGTGTATGTCGGTCACTCAGGACAAAGCATTTTAAAGATATAGATAGATTGTATAATAAATTTAAACTGTATTGTCTACAGAAAAGTCTATAAAGTCTAAAGTCTAACGGCCTATATTTTCTGTTGTTACTTAGTAAGAGTATTACATTTCTAGACTAATGTATTTATATTCACGTGAAAATAACATTTCTTTTTTAATATTGTTCAGAAAATACTCAAAAAAATTGCGAGATGTACCTATCTATCTTCTAATATATAAAATTTCCATGTCACAATGTTAGTTACCGTACTCCTCCGAAACGGCGCGACCGATTTTTACCAAATTTTATATGCGTATTCAGTAGGTCTGAGAATAGGCTACTATCTATAATTTATAAGGCAAAACAACGTTTGCCGGGTCAGCTAGTTATTGTATATTACTAGCCCTGCGTGCACCATGATTTAATTTAGTCTAAAAATTTCATCGCTATCGGTATTGTCGTTTTGAGATGAAGAGATTAAGAAAATTAAGAAGCAAAAATGCAAAACAAATACAGAAAAATATTTAATGCTTATGTTTATTTTATAAGTAGGTAGGTGGTACACTTTTAGTATATGAAAAAAAAAACAATAAGTATTTAAAATACTTGAATCCATTATTCCTTTTTGTGATAAGGTTTAAAGGTTGCTAGTTACTTTTGCGTTATATGTTTTCAATATAAATACCGAGCGAGGTAAAAGGTCGATCGAATCTAGGTACTATCTATAATACTATACTGATAATAATTTCACAGAGTCACAACTTTCGTGATCTGTACTTATATCTGTACCTACTTAGAATAATTTAAAAGAGGACAAATACTCTATGATAAATAATACTCTATAATAATAAATACCTAATCGAAAACAGTTTGATGAAAATTCAGTAATGAAAATTAATGTGTAGGTTACACTGTTCTTTCTTTCTGTAAGCTTTACCTCCTTACTTATAAACGATGACTAAGTTCATTTAACGTTTGCCTTTTACTGTGAAGTTTCATAGTTAACAGACAGAGACAAACGTTACATAAACTTCGTCATCTAAGGGGGTTAGAAACTACTTATTAAGTTTTTACTATGGGTAAAGGTTTATTTTCAGACAATATTTTGGTATAAACACCTAATATTTCTGATTTGATTAATCAATAGAAAACTAAACAACCGCTCTTGCTACAGTTTTTTTACTTGTCCCTATAATCCAACTGCATTGATGCTAACAAAGGAAAAACCGGGGGATGAACCTAGTTGTTCATAAAACCCATAATTTGATTTAAAGATAATACGTACCTACTTCTGATAAGTGATAAATAACGTTATCAATGTTACCTACCACTAATGAATTACAATTGTAAGTAAATAGGACGGTTGTTTCGTAATTTTGTTGACACTGTTGAACCAACTGGCTTTTTAGGCTTCTTTCACGACTGTGCGGATGATCGGTACGGATCGCCCGAGCAGCTGTGCAACCAGCCTTAAGGGGACAGTCTACCTACTCTTTCTCCATACAAACGTAGTCGACTGTTTCCTCCCTGGATAAAGACATTAGAGGAAATATGTTTATGCCATAAAAACCTATATCTGCCATCACCATGCCCCTATGTTTTGGTTTTTCTAAATTTTCCAATTAGAATAGAAATTAAATTCAGAAAAAATTGAAAATGAATAAAATCATAACGTAGGGGGCATGGTCATGGCTGATATGGGTATTATGGCATAAACATATTTGTTTTAATGTCTTTATCCAGGGAGGAAACAGTCGACTACGTTTGTATGGAAAAAGAGTAGGTAGACTGTCCTCTTAAGCCTGAGAAATACTTTGTGTCTCTTGCACTTGTGAGAAAACATAATTTTCTTTGTTTTTAAGAGGAAAGGATAATTCGATAACTAATTCTCCATACAAACATTAAGTCGACTGTTTCCTTCCTGGATAAAGATATACTTAATAAAAAATAAAAATAATAAATAAATAAAATAATAAAAAATAAATGATCCCAGGGCTGGCGGCTTTCTGTCTCAGCGAGTTAGTCTCGCTATTCAGAGGGGGAATGCCGCCAGCATCTTGGGGACCATGTCTCGGGAGGGTGTTATCGACGACGGGTTTTTTTCTTTTTAGATTTAAGTTTTAGTTTTAGTGTTGTTTATTTTTTACCTTTTAATATTGTTACCTATTCTATTTGTGTGTTGTGTTTTATTAAAAATAAATAAAAAAAGTAAATAATAAAAATGAAAAAAATAAAAAGGTAGATGCATAGTCATGACAGATATAAGTTTTATGGCATAAACATATTTGTCTTTATCCAGGGAGGAAAATGTAAACTACGTTTGTATGGAGAAAGAGAATGGAGACTATCCTCTTAAACGTCTTCAGTCGGTAAATGTGAAGCGGGCAATCCGCAGGCCATTTCGTGTTTGCTATAAAATTAGCAATATCCACTGAACAGAAACGCTAATTAAAGTACGGTTGCTAAATCATTCCAAAATATTAATTCCTGTGGTTGCGAATAATGAAGCAACTTCATTAGCCAGTTGTATCTAATTTAGTCAAAGACGTATTACTGTAAATACGTATAAAAGTAATTAAATTGGTACCTATATTAAAATGTCATACCACAGAAACAATAGTAGGTCTGTCTGTACGTATACTCGTATTATATACTTTTTAACGAAAACGAGTTAATTAGGAAAATTAAGTGTTGAATCTGATCTGACGTTTTGGTTCATTGTATTTGACATTTTTTATTTGGTAATGTGTCAAATTGTAGTCTACAAAATAAAAAACGCCAAGGTGCCAACTACTAGGTAAACTGTGGTAGTGCCTATAGTACCTACATACCTAGTAGATTAAAAAATGCAATTAAAACTGGTTACAAGGTCATGAATGTTTTAAAAAGACATCCGTGCCGATTAATATAGTCGTTCTCCATCTTTTTTGTAATCCATGGCACGTATTCTATAGGTAACTAAATCGTCCCAACATCGCTTCAGCATCGTTAGATTTTGGTTAAATTGAAACTGAACAATAAATGCACAAAAATAAACGGATTCTGTAAATTGAAATTAATCTTGAATCAGATTCAGACGTTTCATATTATCAAGTGTGGATGAACCCTAAGGTGACACTGATAAACGGTGAATGTCCATTAAAGGTACAGTTACGGGTAACTGGACCTTATTCTTTGTTTGCTATGACTCAGATTCGTGTGCTGGTTTGTCTTAAAGTATTGAAAGAATATGTTTGCGGAAGACAAGTTCGAGGACGTAGTAGCTACATATATGTACGTTTTTCAATTTCAGACTATAATCTGAAGTTTTGGTTCTTTATTTTTGACATTTTTTCTTTTGAAAGATGTGTCATATCGTTGTCTATAATTTAAAAACGAAGATGAAGCTTTTACAGCCGAATACAGAAACATCACTTAAAATTTGAGGCGTACTTAAATAATTGAGCAGCTTCTAAATTTAAAAATAGTAATGGGATTTTTTGAATTTGAAAGGTGCTTAGTTGTTTAAGTAGAACTCAAATTTTGAGTAGCGTTTCTGTAGTTGGATGTTAGTGTCCTAAAAGGGGGCCTTTTACAATACAATTTATGTACTTATTTTATCCGTTGTCTTACGGGTTCAAAATTTGAATCTATTATTCATGTTAATTTTCACATAGTCTAGTGTTTATTTCAAAATTCCATACAATACAATATGAGAATTATATTCTTTTTCATACGGGTTAAAATTTGAATTTTTCATGTTAATTTTCACATAGTTTATTTCAAAATAAGCATTATTCACATAGTCTAATCTTTATACTTAAAAGATTTCTGTTCATAACACACTAGCTGCACTCTCCGGTATCACCCCCGCATTTCCAATTCCCTATCCCGTAAAGGTTTGGGGATAAATTAAAACGTGACTCATGTTTTTTCCAAAGATGCCAATATATCTTGATATTAAATTTCGTCAAAATCGGCCCAGGGGTTCGGGAGATTACCCCCAACATACCTAAGACATTTGACCAGCAACTCTACGTCTTCACGTGTATTAGTATAGAAGATAAATAACTATCGCTGTTTTCGAATTAGGCACCAGTTACGGTATTACTAGACAAGTTTCTGGACCTTAGGAGGTTAAGTGGATTGTCTCCATTCTCTTTCTCCATACAAACGTAGTTTACGTTTTCCTTTCTGGATAAAGACATTAGAGCAAATATGTTTATGCCATAAAACTTATATCTGGCATGACTATTCATCTTCTCATTTATTTTTTTCATTTTTTATTTTTTTTATTTTTTATTATTATTTTAATTAGAAAAAAAAAGGTTGATACATTGACATGACATGACAGATATAGGTTTTATGGCATAAACATATTTGCTCTAATGTCTTTATCCAGGGAGGAAAACGTAAACTACGTTTGTATGGAGAAAGAAAATGGATAAATCCTCTTAAGATTAGTTTTTGATTTTACTATAATTTAGTTCATTTACTACATCATACTTTGCTACGGAAGGTTCAAATGTATTAGCATGGACGGTCGTGAAGACCCGGAACAAGTCTCATAAAGTGAGTCAAAACTTTATCTGGTAATTTTGTAAAATCATCTGAGTAAATCTTCCTAATTATCATTGTGGTTAGATTCTAACCACTAAAAATGATCAGGCGTGATTTTTAGATAACCAAATATGAATGTTGGGTGTTGGTGATATCCCTATGACCAATTCATGTTTAAACAATATTAATTACATCATGGCGAGCCCGTATGTCGCGTCGGGAGAATACCAGGGTCCCAAGTCTGCTCTCAAAAGAGTGTCGATAGAATAGTAATTGTCATAATTGACGTGTATTTGACATATTTGGTAGACAATTGTGGTGCAATACACGTCAAATATGTCACATTGGGCAGATAAATAATAATAATAAAAAATAAAAAATATTGGAGGACGTTACACACAGCGCTATCTAGCCCCAAATTAAGCACTGGTCTTGTACTATGGGTACCTACTAGATAACGGATAATTACATATTATACGTTTTTTTGTAAATACATACATACACATGATACAATGTAAAGTAAATGTCAAATATGACAACTACTATTCGACGCCAAAGATATCAACACTCTATTGAAACACGACTTTGGGAGCAGACTTGGGACTTTGGTTCTGACGCAGAAGGTTGCGGGTTCAATTCCCGCTTCAGTCTTGTGACTACTGGAGAGTTCTCGACCTATCTAGGCTATTATACTTTTATTTCTGATTTGTAAATTTTGTTAAATTTACACGTCTAGTTATTTGTTCTGTCCTATTTTCCAATTATCACCTCATTCTGGGTCATAGCTACATAACGGATCATAATTTCACAGATTTCTAAGTTCATAGAAATAAAATATTTACACAACGTATTAATACCACTAGAAACGGGATCTAATGGTGACGAAAATCGAAAGTTCAAATGTATTATTACTATGAAGCAGGTCGGTTAACCTTTTAAGCAGAAGTTTACCCCTTACTGATAATATAAACGATGACTAAATTTATGTAACGTTTGTCTCTGTCTGCTAAATTTGAAACTTCATGTCACAATAAGGGACAAACGTTACATAAAGTTAGTCTAGTCATCGTTTATAAATTGAATAAGTGCAGAATTTACAACTTCCACTCTTAATCAGCGTTCTACTTAATAATTTAAGTTCTACTTAAGTCTAAAACAATCTGATGAAATCACAATTTTAAAACTATCCACTTATGCTTATAACCCAGATATTACAGAGCTATCAAATAACTTAAGAAACTCATTCATACCGAGTTACGTAAGTTGTGAAACTTCGCGGTTGATAAACATTATAATAAGATCTAACTACTAGTAGGTAGCTAACTAACCCTTTCTTACTGTAACCTACCCAACGCATCCAATTGTATTTCTCTAGAACCAACGATACATCGACGTTATAAATATATAATATGTTTCGATCGATATAATTATGTTGAGTGTTGGAAGGCTACCTACTCGGTGGACCGATGACATTGTAGCGGTTGCGGGGAGTCGTTGGATGGAGGTAGCTTGCGATCGCTATTTGTGGCGTCTTATGGGGGAGGCCTATGTTAAGCAGTGGACGGATAAAGGCTTAGACCATGTTCATATATCAGTCAGTCAGGCCTATCTACTTATCTCCAGTTTTGCTGATTTTAAGACAAACCCGCAGTTTACAGATCACATATCGATTTTTGAATGGTTTTCAAGACAAACCTTCATCATCAACTAATAACCCTTCATTTCGTGAGTTACCACGATTACTACCCTCATTCTGACTAAAATTATAGAAGCTGTGATATCAGAATGACCTTACTGTCTTACTGATTTGTAATTCAAAAAAACAAGCCCGACCTGTCCAAAACAAACATACACCTCCTAAAATTCTCAAAATTTATATTCGAAACTATCTAAGACTATAATATTATTATAATAAATAACGTTCATGACCTTCATGAGACGTAGTGGATAAACTGCTTTTGCTTGCATTTAACATTACTGGTTTGATTCCTGCTTTGGAACAAAATTAAATATACGAGTGTTATGAATAGCTAACATGAAGGGTGAAATAACCTTGATGGTATGAATAGTTAACATGAAGGGTGAAATGACCTTGGTGGTATGAATAGCTAACATGAAGGGTGAAAGGACCTTGGTGGTATGAATAGCTAACATAAAGGGTGAAAGGACCTTGGTGGTATGAATGGCTAACATGAAGGGTGAAAAGACCTTGGTGGTATGAATAGCTAACATGAAGGGTGAAAAGACCTTGGTGGTATGAATAGCTAACATGAAGGGTGAAAGGACCTTGGTGGTATGAATAGCTAACATGAAGGGTGAAAGGACCTTGGTGGTATGAATAGCTAACACGAAGGGTGAAAGGACCTTGGTGGTATGAATAGCTAACATGAAGGGTGAAATGAAATGGTGCTTTTGACCACAGGATGGTAATACGAGTATAAGTGACGTATTATATCGTGGGTCGTTCTTGGTGCAAAATACTGGTCTGTCGCCTTACAGAGGGGGGAAATCGGGAAGGATTCTCGGCTTTTGCACCAGGAACAATCCAGAAGAAGTTTGATTGACCTATTTTAATGATTTTTGCTATCAATATAGATGGTGAATTCCTACATACTGAGTTTCATCGCAATCGGTTCAGCGTATTAGCTCAAAGGCGCAACAAACACATTCACAAAATTTCACCTTTATAATATTAGTAGGTTTCTTGGGTAGGTACCTATTCATTTAAGATATTTTTAATAATATTTATTTTGGTGTTTATTACCTACTATTTATTCATTAAAATGATTTTCATGCAAATTTGCATACAATTATTTTGATTCTCTCTCATTAAATCTATGTTCGTTGCACACACTAGATACCTAAAAAGAATACCTAAAAAAACAGGAAATGACAAAAGTATTATAATTTAAATTACTATTTACCATATACTAATACATTCTTCACTTTTAATACTTGTCAGCAGTAAAAAAAAAAAAAATGAAAATTTTCGGTGTGAAAATTCTAACATGAAGCTTGATAATATGAATGTTACAATTCAGTTCTAACATTAATTCAATGTCAATACCGCTTAAAAGAACGTGGCGACTGTTACCATTTCCATACAAACTGAATACCAAAATAAATTATGAAAAATTTAGTTTTCTACCTTAATATCGATATTATTCGGATTAAGATTTTACTTTTATAGGGTCCCCACCACAAGGTTTTCCAAAATATTCATTCGAAATGAAATATAACGGAGAAACCTTTTTTACATTTTTCCGTAAAATACTAGTTTACATCTCATTTGTCTTATATTATTCCCAATAAAAAGTAATTTACGCCGCAAAAATGAAAAAAAAAAATTCTCCGTTTTATTTCATTTCGAATGAATATTTGGGAAACCTTGTGGTTTATAGGGTCCCCTATAAAAGTAAAATCTTAATCCGAATAACATCGACATTAGAAAACTAAATTTTTCATAATTTATTTTGGTATTAAGTTTGTATGGAAATGGTAACAGTCGCAACGTTCTTAAGGTATCGACATTGACTCCTATGACCTGCAACAGGGTTATTTCACAGCTCAATGATCGACATGAGTATTGCCATATCTCTATTATTGACGAACGCGCGAACGCTCATTGTTGAAGGGTACGGACACGATTCCTCATATACGATCTCGGGATACGATCTGGGTGTATCCCAAATTGGGATTGGGGAATATATGAATATTGGGTGTTGGTGACATCCCTTTGAACAATTCATGTTTAAACAATATTACATCATGGCGAGCCCTTGTGATGCGTCTGGAGAATACCAGGGTCTCAAGTCTGCTGTGTCCGTCTTGGGTCTGTCTTGGGTCTGGGGTGTCCGTACCGTGTTGTGTCCGTATTCCAATTTGGGATACACCCAGATCGTGTCCGTACCCTTCAACAAAGAGCGTTCGTCGAAAATTCCCAATGGTCAGCTTAATCTTGTCACTAGTTTAGCCAATGGGAAATACCCAAATGCTGACAGTGTTCATCAACGAGCCCTAAGAGAGCGTCTTATGCACTAGATAGCTAAAAACTTTATTGCAACAAAAATTTACAAAACACATTACAAAAACCAAAACTTACAGCTAATTTTAGAATAGGTACAATGGGTGGCCTTGTCGCTAAAAGCGATCTCTTTCAGGCAACCTTTGGATGGACAAGGATTGTAGGAGGGGATGGGTGGGTATAAACGCGTAAAAATAAATTAAATGGTGAGAAATATAAATAACAATTCAAGAAGGTACATAATAGATACAAATGTGTCACAAATTAATAATATACAATATATTAATAAATATATATAGGTACTATGCTAATCATATACATACATATAAATACTTTACACATATAAATACAATATATAAACAATAAAATACACATACAAATATAATTAATTACAAAAAATACATAAAAGTGTAGATAATAAATAGACACTTATTTATTACACATCTATATGTGTTGACTAAAGAGAACCGTGTAAAATTCCAGGTGGTCGGTCACAGGGAAGGTCTTGAGATGATGGAGTCAGCAGACCCCCTCGTTCTCCTAGTGCTGCTCCCGACCATACCCGTCACGTTGATCAGCGCTAAGATGTACAACTGGGAGGATTCGGTGCTGTTGTTCCTGAGGAAATACTGCGCCAAAATACCGGCCCTGTCCTACATACTGCCGTTTGGGGAGTGAGTATGCTTTTTAGGTTTTCATAAACAAAGGGTAACAAGACCCTTTTACTAAAACTCCACTGTCTGTCTGTCACCAGTCTTTATCTTATGAACCGTGATAGCTAGACAATTGACATTTTCACAGATGATAATATTTGATATTTCTGTTGCGGCTACAACAGATACTTAAAACAGAATAATATAAATATTTGAGTGCGGCTCCAAGGTATACAACAAACAAAACATTTTTTTGTTGTGGCCATAAGGCTAAATGGAAAGTTACGGAAAACTCGGCGCGCACTTTTTTTGAATTCGATGGCCCCGGTGCGAAGTTTAAATCCATTGAAGGTTTAATGGTAGGGGGAGATATCTATAAAGGAATTGCAGAAAATTGCACACAATGGTTATTATTTTTTAAGAAATAGATCATAATTCCTTTAACAATATTTTAATGCTTATTATTTTCACTTTTTCCAGCGTGGAAGGCGATCGAGGCGCCATCTCTGTTTCAACATCGACCAACACGAACTCAACATCATCCCACCTGTCTCCCACCCGAATATTCTGCTCTGCCTTACTTCTCCCCACAATATCCACGATTATCGGCCGAATCTTCTTCAAATCCATACAAAACAACCTGCATAGGACCATTCTGGGGGGCCTAACTTACATCACTTTAAAGGGGGCATTGAAGATCTATCACAAACAGATGCTGTACATCAGGCATTCTAGTAGGAAGATCCTAGATTACACTGAATCTAACTTAAGGCTTTACAGGCATGTGGCGACTTCTATCAGTGATGCTATGGTCAGTAGGGATGATAATGAACAAGTGGTCTAGGGCTGGAAGGGAAAGTCCTTTGGAAATCTTATGAGATGACTTAGTTGATCTTCGTGATTTCACTCGTGTAATTTGGCAGGAAAACGATGTCCGTCTAAGGTCCTATGTTTTTAAAACTTGCGAAAGTCCATCAAAATTCTTTTAATTGTAAGTTGCATGTAATTGAGTTACTTTCGCATCTATAATATTGGTAGATATGATTGGTTTTTTGGTTTTGGCGCGCAATGTAAAATTATTCGCGGAATGATCGAAAATTTAAGACATAAGTAGTATTAAGTTTTTCATCGCTATATTATTGTTTTAATAGTAAAGAATTGGACGCAAATTATTGTAGAATATCTTATATTTTCTATCAATAATATTAACTCTTTTCTTAAATATGAAGCTAGTAAGAATATGAATTCTAGATTTAGTATATTTTAAATACAATAGCATATGACGCATTCAATGCAAATTTGATATTTCCCTAATAACATAAGATTTTCAACTTTACTTGCATTGGGTTAGGGTGTATTTTCGATTGGAATTGGTCTTCCGAGTAATATAACATACTTTTAAACTATTTTCGCCTAGCAGTTTCACCTGCATAAGTTCCAAAACCTTGTGAATATAGGCATAAAAACTATGTTCTAATTATTCTCCAGCATTTTTCACATTTCAATATTAGTAGGAAGGATTTTGATAATTATAGCTAAAGTTAAAATTTACCCCCTTACTTATGAACGATGACTAAGTTTATGTAACGTTTGTATTTTACTTTGAAATGAAGTTTTAAAGTTAACAGACAGTGACAAACGTTACATGCACTTAGTTATCATTTATAAGTTAGGGGGATAATATGAATGAAAAGAAAAAATCGTCTTATAAAAGAAAGTCGTCTGTCTGTGCCTTTTCATTCCGTAAAGGCAAATCTAAATAATTGGAAACAGTACTCCTACCATGAGTTGATGCGTAAATACGTGCACTGTAACGTTAAAGCGGGCTTTACATTACGAAACTAGTGGCATGCATTTTAGAGTCATTTTCACAGAAAAAGATATAGCGATACTATCTACCTATTTGATAAAGTTGCTTCTAGTAACTGCTGCGAACTGTTTTGTAAAATTGTTTTTCTAATGCACGCCACTTGTTTCGTAATATAAATCTCGCCTGAAGCTTTAAATACACGACGACACTGACAGTTACACTTTACCTGAAACAGACCACACCGACAGCACATATATTAAGAAATTCGTGCATTTGTGCTATAAGTGTGGTGTGTTTTATTAAACTGTAAGTGTCGTGGATTTTGAGCTTAACAGTTTGAATTCTTGCACCGGCCGCACCAGCCAGTATTCTGCGGACATGCCCAAACTAGTCAATCAAATCCTGGAAACAAACATAATATGGTAAATCAAGACAAATGCCTATTTTTTAATAAAAATATTTAATTACACCAAAAAATTATCTAACAGTGATATCCATCACTACTTTCAACAAGTATTAAAGCTTATGCTTCGAACTGTGGGCGAAAATTTTAAAATTAGAACATGATCTGTAATGGTGATAAATGCTAATGCAGTCGTTCAAATCGAGTAGGTCGTGGTAATAGGTACGGGGAACGCTCGAGTACTTGTACCAAATACTTGAGTGTTCCATATTTTTATTAAGTATAGCCATTTCTCTCGATTTACCACAGTATGTTTGTTTCCAGGATTTGATCTTTATCAGCAACACTATCGACCGGTATAATAATATAGGCTGTTTATTTTTTTGCAAAAAGACAAGGTTCGATTCCTGGCTAGGGTAATGAATTTTTCAAAAATCTAATAATGTCATTTTAGTTTTTGCCAAAATCGGGGACGCGACTCCTTTCAGCATTTTTCGCTATCTCTTATAGTTTAGGATATCCCCCTGAAGGCCCATTTAAATGGTTCAACCTGTATAAGTTCTACACTAAGCACACACTTGTATCGCAGTAACCGAGGCACCAATATAGTAATTAAGATAACATTTAATCATTATTCATTTGAATATATACCTTAATCAACTCATGGTAGGGGTACTGCTCCAAGCTAAGCAACTAGGCTTGAGTTATAGTGACCAGAAAATATTTCTGTATAAATGAACCTAGTTAAAATGAGAATTTAAATGAAAATGTATATTTTTTAGACTTAACTATTTTACTATTCTATTTAAAATTTAACCAACTATGACTATGTAAGTTTTATACTTATTGATTTGAAGCTGTTGTTCAATTGGACAAGCATGCTACTTGCGCGGAAATACATCATATAGACGTGTCATCACAATTGTCTTTCAAGTTGCTTGGGCAACTTGCATGCAGGTTTTGCTTGTATACACGTAGAGTAGACGTTTAACAATTAAGTAGGACATCCAACTTGCACGTTAACGGTTTTTTTAGGTCTTAAAGAGAAAATTCATTTAGTAGAGGCACCTACTTACTAAACAATAATAATACATCTTAACTGTCCCTCTACAATAAAAATTTCAACTACCCCACGTCCATCATGATAACCTATTTGAAATGCTATAAAAAATTATAATTTCAAGCTATTGTATAGTTTTTATCGCGGGCTTTGAGCGCGGCGACCGAATCAAGAAATTCCGTAACGAAAATAAAACCTAACACGGGGGGTGTTAGTTTTTATTTTTGTTACGAAATTTCCTGATTCGGTGGCCGCCCTCAAAGCCCGCGATAAAAGCTATGCGATAGTTTAACATTGCAGTTCAACTGCTTGTATGCCAGTTACATGAATTGTAAAATATTACGTCACGTGACGTATTCCCGGGCAAGTTGCATGCAAGTCTTGCCCACTGGAACTGCAGCTAGGTTAAACCGTAGGCCAGCTAGTTATTTGATAAAATTCTATTTATAGGAACATAAATAAACAAAAATAACAGTTTAATTATTCACCATACAATACATACATAAGTAATGAATGATAATGGCATAAATCAGTTAATAAATTTAATATTTCACTGCTAATGGCTCATTTTTACTGGTCCCCTTACCGCATTCGAGTCTCCGAATATCTCAATATTTATTTATTTATTCGTATGGCATTTTATAAATTCGTTCTCACTAATTAGAAACCAAAACAAATATCAAAATTACAATAAAATTAATTTCTGGATCTAATGGATGGCGTCATTTGGTTGCGTTAAATAGCCAACACAACAGTTATTATTTTATTTAGTATAGGAAGACAAACAGATATAAATACTAAAAAAGTATAAGTTAGATATAAAAGCTCCATTCGATTAACATGTCTTCGCATATGTTTACAACAGATATACCAACAGTAGGTTATTTAGATAATAATTAATACACCTATTGTTTTTTATTTTTAAAGTTCCGTACCTCTAAAGGTAACCAAAGGAACTCTTATAAAATCACTCGCTTGTGTCTCTATATTGTCTCTATTGAATTTAATTAGCTCACTTTTGCCCCTAAGACACCTAAACGCTAGTTTTAATGTCATCGACCAATGGAAATGATCCATAAGTAAAAATTTCAAGTAAAGTATAATATTATCAATTTTAGTAAGAGCAATGAGAAAGATGGCAATGGGAATGGAATTGCTCACTTAGCTTATTCAGTACGCATATAAGGTCACTAGGGGGAAGTGTAGTTTTGGAGAATACCAATTTACCGGACTTACAGTTGTTATATTGATAAAATCTAACCCGCATGTTGCTAGACGCAAAGATGGCCTAACTGGCTTGGGCCACTTCTGCATTTTGGCTATGTGAAAAAAAATTAAAAACTCATTTTGTAACGCTATCTAGTATTAAAATAAAAAAATAAGATTACTTACGCAAAGGAAATTATTCATTTTCCCAGGGGCTCCAGGCCCATATAGAAAATGCCCAAAAATAGTAGACGTGTCTGAACGGTTTTAGCACTATTCGATAGGCACATAATTTTAGTTTTATCCTGTGAAAACTTTTAGTTCTTATTCACCCTGAAAATGAGAAATCTAACTATTTATATTGCTGAAATTGAACCAAAGAGGTCGGGTAAGCACGCGAACTTTCGAGTTTATCGTAATAAAAACTCCTTTATAGATTATTTTGTCGTTTTGGTGCAACATGGAAGACGCAATGGCGGAGGCGGTAGTTCAGTAAATTTTTTAATTAGTACCATTTAGGATTCTAGGGTGAAAAAAATGCTTCAAATCGCATAAATTAACCTCAAAAATTAAAATATATTTTTACAACTACATAACGTTCTGACACGGCGCCAAAACTGGGCCCACGAATGGGCATCCTCTATTTGTTTGCAGTTTCTTTAACATTTTTAATTCGGTTTCAACAGTTAGGTTAACTAAACAAAAAAAAATGTGGGTTTGGCCGATTTTGCGCTGACGACCTCAATCGTTAGTCCGGTAAATTGATGTTCGCCGCACTTCCGCACTTACCTACTATTTATATATAATAAAGATTGTACGGCAAAGAAATGAAAGAGTTTTTGACATAATTTTTCATGTTATACGCTATAATGGACCATTTACACGGTGGCGATGCCCGGCCAGTAAGCCAATGTAAAAGGATTGTTTTAAGGCTACTGTATTGGCCGGCCAACCTGCGAGCCATTTCGGCTTGGGCCCGCATTCTACAACTAAATCATTATACATATTTTTAGCATTCGTAGATTTCTCGAAAACTAAAAGTTGTTTGAAACTGTAGAAGTCTTACAGGCGAATACGGAAACGCCACTTAAAATTTGAGGCCTACTTAAATAAATAAATTGAGCAGCTTCTAATTTAAAAATAGTATAGGATTTATTAAATTTGAGAGGTGCTTAGTTGTTTAAGTAGAACTCAAATTTTGAGATGCGTTTCTGTATTCGGCCGTTAAACTTCAGACATTATCGTTCGAAGTAACGTAAAAACTGAAAAACCCGAAAAAACTGTGGTACCACAGTTTTTTCGGGCGTAAAGCTCAAATACACGATGACATTTACACTGTACCTAAAACAGACACCTAACTGTACAGCACACATGCACGAATTTCTTTATAGTGTGCTGTAGGTGTGGAGTGTTTTAGGAAAAGTGTCAGTGTAACTGTCACCGTGTACTTTGAGCTTTATCGCTCGGCAAACGACGCCGTACAAATGGTCCATGATATAATGAGGGAGTTTCGAAATAATAATCAAAAAGTTTGACATGTTCTACTAACGTGCCTCAGTCGTAAAATAATGCAGAGATGTGGTTCTTAATTTCATCACGACGGAAGAAGTATAACTGTGGCGCAATTGGTAAGCGTGCGACACGGAATGTCGAGGTTGCAGGTTCAAGTCCTGTCGGATGAACCTTTTTGAAAAGCATTTCTTTAAATAATCATGTTCTACTAACTTATAAAATAATGTATTTACGCCCTTGGACAATTTTACCGCAATTCCTGTGGTAAAATTGTCCAAATTTTATTTTTAACATTATTCCAATGGGGTGCCACACGCAAAGCTGTAAGTAGATGGCGCTGGCATCAGATGATCTTTTTTTTCCGATGATGGTCCTCCACCAATGGTAACGCCGAGTTTTTTTTATTTTTTCGGTCTCAGACCGATATGGCCAATTTGGCGCCGAGAGTTGTAAAAAACAGTTGTTTGACAGTTCTTAATTCTTAAATTCTTAATTAAACTATTTATTATTATTATTATTTTTGCTATAACTGTGTACATTGGAGGTCTTAAAATATAAATAGTTTCAACAGTTTACTCATTTCGAGCATGCAATAGGGTGAGGTGACAGTCTTCGTCTTCGAAATTAACTCAAGACTATGAATTGACTGTTAAAAATGTTTTTTTTTTTTTACTAAATGATGCCAAATTTTAGTAAAGAAATATGAAATTGAGGATCGACTACGATGATATTGAATTAAAATTTTGGACCTTTTAAATACGTGGACGGCCAATCTGTATGGATTTGGTTAAAATATTTTTTTATCAAAGAATGTTTATGGCCAATAATGTATTTAATATTTATAATACAATGTAAGTTATTAAAAAAAAAACTTGTACCTATTTGTTGTTTGTTGAATTTGAAATTGCTCGCACAAACATCTTAAACGGATCGATTCGAAACTAATTTAGAAAAGGATAGAAATGAAATTCCCTCATTAGGTACATCTGTAAATATTTAATCATCTAAAAATCTAAGGGTTTACATTTATTTTTATACTTTTATCCAGTGTTCGATTTGTGTACAAAATTAAAAAATGATATGTAAGTACTTGTGTTTATTTGTATTATTTCAAACGTTATACCTAACCCATATTCTAACCGTGTATCCCCGGCATAGAATAGGGTTACACCATCTCTTACCGAGGGTGTCGTAAAAGGCGACAAAGAGATCTGCGGGAGCCTAGCAAACCTTGAGTTCTCCTCGCGCGGTGGCGGGTAAACTGCTAGGAACCAAGCAGGAGGATTGGTGCCAGGCAGGTGACCGGCGTAAAATATTGCCAAATCTATTCGCAGTAGGTATGGTCAATGTTGACGTACCTACTGCTCTGACCCTAAATTAACAAAATCAATAAGCGGACCCCGGGCTCCCGAGAGGGATGCAACCGGGAACATCGCTCGGATGAGAAGAGAAGTCTCCACCGCTCCCAGCCCTAGGAATCTCCTAGGATATTTTTGATTAAATGCCCCTCCATTTACACCCAAAGTGGTCATAGTTGATCCGCAGTCCGCTGTACCGTTAGGCCACCGCCAGCAGGAGCAACCATCCGATCCATAGAGAGATCATGTCCCCAAACGTGTGGTGGCAAAAATTTAAACGTATGTGGTCATAGTTGTGGGCACTATTACATAATATGTTATAGTGACCCCAATGTATGTAGATCAGTTTGTTAGAGGATCAGTCAGTAATAAAAAGAACGCAACGTTACAATATACTTTTTACCGACTTATTTAAACTTGGTAATCGACAGTGAGTATGTTAGACACGGGTCTAGATCGCATTATAGATAATCATTGTTATTATTTACCTCGTAGTTTCGGCAAAAAAAAAAGGATGGAAATCGTGTTAGTTTAAAAAGTGTGACAGTGTGTATTTACCTCGTAGTTTCGGCAAAAAAAAAAGGATGGAAATCGTGTTAGTTTAAAAAGTGTGACAGTGTGTATTTACCTCGTAGTTTCGGCAAAAAAAAAGGATGGAAATCGTGTTAGTTTAAAAAGTGTGACAGTGTGTATGGTCCATTAAGAGAGCTAAATCGAAGGCGCAGGTAGTAATAATAAAGTAATCAGTATATGTCGCTACTTTATATTAGAGACAGATACAGGGTATGGATACAGAGATATGGACCGCTAAAAATACCCAAAATGCTATCGCAAAATCAAATTAACGTTTGCCATTAGTGCGACACGTATGGGGCGTACTCAGGATTTGGTTCAGGGGGCCAAAACTTTTTATGAAGGCAATATTTTAAATTCTTTTTAAAATAGGTATATGGCTAACCCGGGATTTGGTTCTGATAAGATAGATAAATGTATCAAAATATAGATTACACAATTACAAAAAAAAAACAATTTAGTGAGACACAATGGGCGGCCTTATCGCCTAAGGTGGATCTCTTCCAAGCAACCAAAGTGACTACATGGTGAGCAAGAGTTAGAATTATTATGATTATTTTTGTGTTAGTGATACTCTGTACAATTTTGGGTTTTGCTTGTCTTCATATTTCCGGTCTATTTAAGGTAGCATCAGCTTCGTTCTTAAAATTTTACCTATTCAAGTAGTCTTCTGGTTTCTTATTTTGCCTAATGTGTATTTATTTAATAGGTACCTGTTTACCTAGTGTTTATTTATCGAATTGAACGTTATTCATATTATTATTATACTCCTCTCCGATCTCAAAAATAAGCACAAAACGCCTAGCTCTGAAAGAAATCGTTCGAGGGATAAGCCCGTATTATAAATACGGCCTATTCTTCGAACGATTTCTTTCTAAAATATAAAGTAAAATATATTGCACAATATTTTAGTCATTAATATTCACTTATGTTTCTTGTATAAGTACTATTGTGCGTTCTGTAAATAAAGGAAGAGTTGATCTATCTGTCAGTATAATAATTGTACTGCATCGAGCCCCTCAGTTACACGCCCTGAATACACTCCCAGTTTCACCCTGTACAATATAATAAAGTTATCTATCATTATACCTATCAGAAAAGTGGTATCAATTGATAATATACCATAATCTTATCTTAGATGAAAATATGGTAATAGTGTCGCTACTTACAAGTGTACTTATTGCAGTTCGAGTGTTGTTGTGAGCAAACGTGTTATCGAATTGGCAAGTTTCAGTTTAAAACAATCGCTTATCAGTGAAACGGTTAATAGTGTTTCTAAGCAGTTTGTTTATCTTTTATCTCTGTTCTTGTGGTTGGATTATACTCGTAGCTATTGGGTTCTTTTTTCGTTTAATTACAGTGAGTTTTAGCTGTTTATTATTTGGTAATTAGCGGATTGTATGCGGTTTGACGCACGCTTATCTAGTAGATTAACTGTTTAATTTTATTACTTAATAAATTGGTATCCTGAAGTAATGCCGGTGCCACACACGGCACTTAAGGACTAAACACTAATACCCTTATTAATAAACATGGAGTAAGGTCGGAATAATTTTACCATTTTTTGTTTCTGTCGGTCTTTGAACTGTTGAAAGTTGGTAAACGGAAAAAGACAAAGCATGTTTTCACAACTCGGAACTTACTTCACGTTTATTAATAAAGCTATAAGGGTGAAGGACTTGACACTAAGGGCGGGTTGTATAAGAGCATTTCAAAATATATGAAGCTAAATCAATTTAAAAATAATTTACTGAAAATCGAACATTTACTACATTTATTACAGAACACTCTATTTCCATAAGTAAAAGATTGAGATTGCTATAATGTTGTCACACTTTGACAGTTTTTGATATCATGAGAGTTTCTAATCACGTTTAAGGGGTTAAACATGTTTAGGGGCGGCTTGCTTAAAGACAACCGACCAAAACATGTTTAAATCTATTTAAACTTTAAGAATTCTTTGGACTCTATTTCTATGTGTAGAAGATATCTATTATTTTGTGACATTTTGACAGTTCTTAATGACGTCCAAGAGTCTAAACGTGTTTAGTAAAAGTGTAGGATAAGCTTTTTTACATTCATTTGCTATAAATTTCTATTAATTTTTATATGTAGCTCAAGGCTATTTTATTTAGAAAATTTATTTTCAAGGAAAAATAGCATTCAAAAATTTTCACCGCCGCCGCTTGCGCCTCGCCGCAAGTGAAAATTTTTTTGAATGCTATTTTTCCTTGAAAATAAATTTTCATTTGCTATTTATTTTTATTCAAAACTAGCTCAGCTGTGTGTTAAGTATTCCTTCGCGCAAAAAGTACTGAACTAAATGCGATGAAACCACAGGATAAACATTTGGTATTAGAATTGTGGATATCCTTATTCTTAAAAACACATTGTTAGGTTTTTATCCCGAAATTAAGAGTCGATTGAGAAATTGATCCAAACAAAGCATTATACGGCTGAATACAGAAACGCTACTCAAAATTTGAGTTCTGCTTAAACAAAAATTCCCATCCTCATTTTAAATTTAGAAGCTACTCGATTATTTAAGTAGCCCTCAAATTTAAGTGGCGTTTCTGTATTCGGCTGATAGTCTACCTAATTGTGTTTAGATAGGTTACGTACGAGGTAAAAGCAAGGAAAAACACTTGTGTACCTATCTGCTACCTACTAACCTTGATAAGTAGGTAAGACTCGTATAGAAAGTTACAAATTAATATGAAATAGGTAGGTAATAATTACCTACCTACTCTCTGATAGTACCTACTAACTGTATCATTTGTTGTAGATATAGGCAGGTATACCTAGGCGTTCTTTATTCTTGCCAATATTATAAATGCGAAATTAACTCTGTCTGTCAGTTACGCTTTCACGCCTAAACTGTTGAACCGATATTGATGAATGTTGGTATAGAGATAGATAGGACCTTGGAGAAGGACATAGGCTACTTTTGAACCAGTAAATCCAGCGGGGTCGGGAGTTACGCAACTGAAACCGCGGAACGCTGCTACCAGTGTTGTATTCTTTCTAGCTTCACTCGCTAAGCTGCACAGCTCGTATTGTTTAATCAAATGTCTTTAGTTTTTTCTTGAAAACGGTTCAAAAATTATTGGTAATTTTGCAAGAAATTTTAGCGAACCTTTGCATTTTCCCATAAATTGTTAAAACGTTTTCGAGAAACATCTAACAATGCTGGGGCATTGTTGAGACGTTTTAGTTATGGAATACGTGCTCTAATCAAAACATTACAAACGTTACCTATGTGTCAAGTCATTTGCTATAGATCTACCTACATAATAACATACATCGGGTTCCATAGTTATAGAATTGTTTTAATACACTTAACATTTTGTTTAAAAAATTAGATAAGTAGGCAATAATCTGTAAAACAATAAAGTAATTTAGGGGTTTATTTTATAGTAGGTAGGTTATAATAATTGCACACTGAGTTATATATAGTGCCATATATATCAAATATACCTACGTTTACGTTGCATTTGATAAACAAAGTGTACCTATGTAATGAAAAAGATAAGATTATATTATACTGATTAGTATAAACTTCATTTGCTACCAAAAAGATCAAACTTCTAGTTCTAGCAAGACTTGAAAACAATTATGTAGGTAGGTACAACTAACCCCCTTACTTATAAATGATGAGTAAGTTTATGTAACGTATTGTTTCTGTGTGACTTCATGTCACAGTAAAAGACAAACGTAACGTAACATAAAGTTAGTCATCGTTTAGGGATTATTTACAATAGGTATTTTCGAAATAAACAGTAACTATCTCCCTAGTGTGAAATGATCCATTTTTAAAAGTTATGTAATTCATTTTCAGGAAATAGGTAAGCTCGACTCAAAAAAACTTAAGCAAGCATGCTTAAAATTCAAGCCCAGAAAAGTTAGAAAGTGAAATAACCACTCCATTTTATAAAATAATCGTATAAGAAAATGGCAAAGTTTATAAAATCAATATTCCAACCAAATGAGAAGAGAAAGAATTCCCGCGTCGAGACCGAACCGGAAAAGGAAGCCGAACAGGATGTAGCCCCGCTCGATCATAGAAGAAAATTGTCTATGTCAAGATCAGGACGATTAAAACACCTCTATAAGAAGAGACACTCTTTGTCTTTGGAGCTTTACGGTGATGTAAGGAATACTTACTCCTTTATAAACCCCTTACCCCTTTACTTGTCTTACAAACGATGATTAACAGATGTCTAAGTTATGTAACGTTTATTTTTGTGTCAACTTTTTTTTCTTTTAGTTTTATTTAAACTTTACATTGTGACTTTTATTTATTTTTGTAATTTGTCACAGTTAAATACAAACGATACATAGTTTAAGCAACTGTTAATCATTGTTTATAAGTAAGGGGGTTAGTAGATTAATATTAGGTACAGTTGGTTTATTTTAGTAGTAGATTGGCGAACGTCTTGGGAAGAAAGGATACGTAAGGAGAGAAGGTTTCTGTACTGTACTCACCTTCCAAGTCCTGACTTGGAAGTAAGTGATCGTAGTGCGAGAGGGAGACCAAAAATGAGGTGAAAGGACTGTCAGGGTGAATTTAGGGTTAAAGGACAGCATACTTGGAAGGGTACAGATTTAAGTAGAGAAGAAAGACATGCTGTGTCGTCCTCATTTTACGAGTAGATTCGGATTGCAAGCGTTCGAGCTTACACACACAGAAACAAACATACACGTGAAGCTACTCTCACAACCAAGACCGAGCGGTCTTCGTGAGGTAAAAGAACTTTTATAGCAATGGAGTATTTTATTTTCAGGGTAAGCTACCCTTGCAGTTAACTTATCCCAGCTTGGTACAAGCCCATTTTAGTATCGGTGGAAACAGACAAGTACAATAGTTTTATCGATGATACATGATGATACCTATCTGTTTAGATTGTCAGTCAGCTATCTATATCACCGCATTGGTGAATGAATGGCGGATGTCTCTGACGAAAAACTGTTTGAAGATAGAATACCTTTTTTTTGGTTATTTAGATAAATGCTGATATGAAATTAAACTCATTGTTTGGTTTAATCTCGATGATGCTTTTTCTTTAGCATTTTTCAACGGTTGCGTTTCGAGGACTTTACAGTTCCTATGATCACGAGTTACTATAAAAAAGATACTTAAAACTACCGTCTATTTTATAATTATTGTATCAAAACGGCATAGGACCGTTTTAATACAATAATTATAATGCTGAGTTTAGATTCCTAAACGAATATTTCTTTATTTATTATATGCGTTGAAAAATGCTACAAAGAAAACCGAAAAACCGAAAAAAAGTTTAATGTAACTTACTTATTTATGTTTTTTCTACGACTATTTTAAGCAAAATCTTTGTATTTTTTTCTTTTAATATTTTAGAAAATTTTATTTTCAAAACAAAATGTGTTTAAAAATGTAAAGCTAACTCGTTCAACTTTGGAGGCTGATGTGGCAATTTTGCTTTATAAATTAATGTTAAATTCGTTAGTAGTAGTTTAGTTAGTAGTTAGTAGTGAGTAGATAATATTATTTTATTATAAGTAGTTTATTTGTTTGAAATAATGGGACCGACATGGTCAAGCTTTGACAAAGGTATTATTTAAAAATATTTTTTTGCAACGTCGACTTCATCGTTGAGATGAAGTCGACGTTGCAACATGGTTGCCTAGAAGAAACCTAGTCACTCTGGACTTAGAGCCTCCAAGGTTTTTTTTTTATCAATTTAAAAAAATAATTTTAAATAATACCTTTGTCAAAGCTTGACCATGTCGGTCCCATTATTTCAAACAAATAAACTACTTATAATAAAATAATATTATCTACTCACTACTAACTACTAACTAAACTACTACTAACAAATTTAACATTAATTTATAAAGCAAAATTGCCACATCAGCCTCCAAGGTTGAACGAGTTAGCTTTACATTTTTAAACACATTTTGTTTTGAAAATAAAGTTTTCTAAAATATTAAAAGATAAATTTAATTCAAAGATTTTGCTTAAAATAGTCGTAGAAAAAACATAAATAAGTAAATTACAGTAAACTTTTTTTCGGTTTTTCGGTTTTCTTTGTAGCATTTTTCAACGCATATAATAAATAAAGAAATATTCGTTTATGAATCTAAAATCAGCATTATAATTATTGTATTAAAACGGTCCTATGCCGTTTTGATACAATAATTATAAAAGTAGACGGTAGTTTTAAGTAACTTTTTTATAGTAACCCGTGATCATAGGAACTGTAAAGTCCTCGAAACGCAACCGTTGAAAAATGCTAAAAAAAAGCATTATCGAGATTAAACCAAACAATGAGTTTAATTTCATATCAGCATTTATCTAAATAACCAAAAAAAAGTTATTCTATCTTCAAACAGTTTTTCGTCAGAGACATCCGCCATTCATTCACCAATGCGGTGATATAGATAGCTGACTGACAATCTAAACAGATAGGTATCATCATGTATCATCGATAAAACTATTGTACTTGTCTGTTTCTACCGATACTAAAATGGGCTTGTACCAAGCTGGGATAAGTTAACTGCAAGGGTAGCTTACCCTGAAAATAAAATACTCCATTGCTATAAAAGTTCTTTTACCTCACGAAGACCGCTCGGTCTTGGTTGTGAGAGTAGATTCACGTGTATGTTTGTTTCTGTGTTCGTAAGCTCGAACGCTTGCAATCCGAATCTACTCGTAAAATGAGGACGACACTGTCTTTCTTCTCTACTTAAATCTGTAACCTTTCAAGTATGCTGTCCTTTAACCCTAAATTCACCCTGACAGTCCTTTCACCTCTTTTTTGGTCTCCATAAATTTGTTAGTAGTAGTTTAGTTAGCAGTTAGTAGTGAGTAGATAATATTATTTTATTATAAGTAGTTTATTTGTTTGAAATAATGGGACCGACATGGTCAAGCTTTGACAAAGGTATTATTTAAAATTATTTTTTTAAATTGATAAAAAAAAAACCTTGGAGGCTCTAAGTCCAGAGTGACTAGGTTTCTTCTAGGCAACCATGTTGCAACGTCGACTTCATCGTTGCTTCTTATCGGAAGATGGAGTCAAATTTCAACTAAAAATATATATATGCATAGCGTATATACCAAACTCTACTATTACATTTTAATTTCCAGGACCTACAAACGATCGAGAAGCCCAAGACCAAAGAATACCACGTCCACAATCCACAGGTGCCCAAACCTGTGCCCTGTGAGCCCCAGCGGAAGGGCTCTAAAAGTAAAGTTGATAAACAAAATGACGTCTGCAAATCACCTGAAGAAGAAATTGATATCGCGTTTGAGATAATAGACAAGTCGTAGCGAATGTTTGTAATGTAATTTTAAGTTTAGTCTGTGTTTTAGTAAATAATGGAGTATAGCGAGGTAATATCGGACACGGGGGAAGACCGTATGAATCAGATATCTCCCAAAATAGGTGACATTGGAACTGCCGGGTGCCACAGATCGCGTGGTGAATTGGTCTTGTGAACACCGTGGCTAACACCTATTTTGGGAGATATTTGAGCCATTCGGTCTCCCCCGTATCCGATCTTACCTGATTATACTCTACTAATTCAATTTACCTTACTTTTTTACGATGATTTTCAAATAACTAATAAGAGTAGGTAAGTATATAATTTTTTTCTAAAGGATCGAGCTAGGTGCTACATGAAAACTTCCGTCAAGAAATTTCCACAAATAATCCAATAACTGAATAGATAGATAAGGATGTTTTTGTTGAAGTAGGTACCTACTCAAATTGATATTTATGTCACCTACGTATTTGAAAAAAAAAAGGATTTTGTATACGTTTTAATCTCGGCGTTACGTACGACTATATTAAGGTACGAGTTGACAACGGACGACATGAGGCGGCAACGGACGACGTGTCTATGTATTCTATGTATTTCCCTCTCGCTCGACGACGCGTCGCTAGCTTCGTGTCACTGACTACGTAGGGAGTTTCATAGAAATACATAGAAACCAGTAGTGTCACCTTGACACGTATTCCTCTGCCGCCTCATGTCGCCCGTTGCCAACTCGTACCTTCACAATATTCTTAGTCACGAAGTGTGTTAATTATCAAATAAATTATCAATGTGAGAAACATTTAGATCGTTAGTTTTAGTATAAGTAATTTAAACCTTACGTTTTGAACTCAAAACTGCCTACTTTAGAATTTGCTAGTTCACTTTTGTGGCGACGAAAAAATATAAACATCGACCGAAAAGGTCGCGATGGTTGTAAGTAAGTCGGCCGTTCTAAGAACTGATTAAACTTTATCAATATCCATAAAAGTAAATCTATTGTCGCCAAATGTAACAAAGTTGCACAACGGTTGCGATTTCATTGTATGATTGCCTAAAATATAGATAAATAGATAACTTTTAAAAGCTGTTTAATTTAACCCTTTTCTTGTTACATATTTATATTCTTCACGGTTTTGAACCAAATAATTATTTACAATGTGGTGAGATTGTAGCCATATGGATAAAACAGACAGCGACGTCTCAGAAATAGGGTCCCGTTTCTACCCTTTGGGTACGGAACCCTAAAAAATGATGGCCAAAAAAATATGATTACGTACTTACGAAAATACTTACCCGCTTACTTAGAAACGATTACTAAGTTTATGTAACGTGTCTTTTACTGTGATATTAAGTTTCAAAGTTACCGAAGTGACAAACGTTGCATAAACTTAGTCATCGTTTATAAGTAAGGGGGCATATCATCGATGGAGAACAATTTTCATTAAAAAAAATCATCCATTTTGTGTACTACGTGTGCTAAGGTGCCACCACCGATACAAGCTGAGCGATTTTGTTACTGTATTTTTTCCTGTGCTAATGTGTGACGACACGAACATTACACAAGCTAAGCGATTTTGTACTAGCTCGTTACAAATGAGAGAATAAACTATGTTTGTTTAATTGTCCTTTTACAACAATACTAGCAGTGCCCGCGACTTCGTCCGCTTCATTTAAAAAAAATATAATATAGCCTTCCTCAATAAATGGACTATCCAACACTGAAAGATTCTTTTAAATCGGACCAAAACGGATCCTGAGATTAGCTCGTTCAAACAAACTCTTCAGCTTTATAATATTAAGTATAGATTTGAAAGTCGTTGTTTGTAGCGATTACTGTGCATAACAATACTAGGAGCTACTTAACTGGGCTAAATACTTAGATGAAAACAAAAATAGTAGACACGGTATATTCTAACATTGCGTATTCGAAAAATGGGCTAGAAACACCAACATAAAATTATTGTATTTAAAAACATTTGTTTTTAAGAATGATTCAGGCATTTGTAAATAAGCAAAAAGGCATTCTTATGGATTTCAAAAAGATAATCGCAGTGTGACAGTACGTGCTCACGCTGCAATGATTCGACATACGACTGAGGCTAGTGTGTCAGCTAGACGCAGTTTTATCGTCTCATTTTCCAAAACTAGGTAACGTTTCTGCTGTTTTTTTGTTTCATCTAAGGCTAAATATAGTTTATTTCAGTGTATAATCAGTACCTACCTATAGCTAATGTTAAAATTGCCCCAGTTTGTGCATCGTCTTATCAATATATTGCTTTTATCGTTTTGATAGTGTTGTTTTTAATTTCTAATCGACAAAGTAACAATCGCATCAATGCAATAATTATTATTGTTCAAAATTAAAGACGACATACGATCATAAAATTCAGAAGGCGAGTAGGTAATAAATAACTTATTAATTAGTTATAAGTTACCTACTTGACAATGAAGCTCATTGGCCAACGCACGAATACTTAGATGACTTTTATTGTTTTTTTTTATCAATACGTTAAGTTATTATAATGTGCTTAGTGATTTATACTAAGTTATTAAACTAAATGAAGAAAAAAAACAATAACGTATTTTTTACTTTTATTTATTTGTGGTTTTTGTTTTATCGAATTATAATAATTGTTGTAAGGGCTAATTTTTAAATCTCTAGATAAAAGATACCTAAGTACCTGTCTGTCAGATAACTTGCAAGACAACCGAATAAAAAAGTTAGCCTTTAAAAATCTATAAGGGTTCCGTTTTTTGCAATTTGGCTACGGAACCCTAAAAAGAAATCAAACTTTAGAAGGCATTTAAATCTGCTAGGCTAGCATGACAGCTAATTAAAATAATAATAAAAAATAAAAAGGTAGATGCATAGTCATGCATGACAGATATAAGTTTTATGGCATAATCATATTTGCTCTAATGTCTTTATCCAGGGAGGAAAATTTAAACTACGTTTGTATGGAGAAAGAGAATGGAGACTATCCTCTTAATAAAGTATACGTTAACGAATAATTAATGTGATAATGTCGAAAACTTGTTTTTGACATTGAGCCAATACCAAAACTTGATTTTGGTCATTGGTCATCATCAATATCATCATTGGTCGCAAAAATCTCTAGACAAAAGACAATCGATTAAGAGGAAAGGATACCTACTCTTCTATACAAACGTATTCGACTGTTTCCTCCCTGGAAAAAGACATTAGGTACAGCAAATATGGTTATTTATGCCATAAAACACATATCTGCCATCCATGACCATGCCCCAATGGTTTGTTTAGTTTTCATATTCTATTTTATCTTTCTAATTTAATTAGAAAATGACAAACAAACAAACATAAGGGCATGGTCATGGTAGATAATAGGTTTTACGGCGTGAACATATTTCCTCTAATGTATTTATCGAGGAAGGAAACAGTCGATTACGTTTGTATGGGTAAAGAGTATGATACCTTACATACTGTTACATCTTAAGGTCTGATAATATCTGTGGAATAAAATCAAACACAAGCAAATTTAAAAACTTTCGAAAGTTTGATTTTTTTTTAAAGTTTGTTACATTTTACATGGTAGTGTTACATTTTAATGGACAGTTATATTTTATCTAGAGCAGGGGTTCCCTAACTTATTTGAGTCGCGCCCCCTTTCGACCATAAAAAAAATCCGCGCCCCCCCGTCCTCCAGTCCAGATTATCAGGTCAGGATAAAAAAAAGTGTTCAAAATAAGTATTTTCACTGCTCATTAAATTTTTTCAGTCATACGAAAGGTATTTGGTAAGTTGTACCAAAATACCTTTGATATCGCCCGTGAGGTGACCGCGGGGCCAGTCTAGAGGCTGATATTGGCTGACTGGGAAAACAATATTATGTTCTTCACAGGCGTCAATTTCAAATAATTTCATTGGTCGTATCGAGCCGTCTGAAATGCATTCTCTCAGCGATCGCAGGTATTAACTGCACAGGTGGCCCGCGCCCCCCTTGAAGTACCTCTGCGCCCCCCCTGGGGGGGCGCGCCCCCCAGTTAGGGAATCCCTGATCTAGAGATTGAAAAATTTGCCCTAAGCCTATAATACACGGTTCACTTTTTTCGTTCAATTTTGATGAAGCAACTAAGACGAATAGTGTAAAGATAAGGGAATCATTCAATGTAATGGTTCAATTCGTCATACAAGAGAATTTTCTCATTTTTCCCTTTTTCGTCTAACCCAGAGCGTTCGGATTACTAGTGGTCGCAGGTTCGGATCCCGCCGAGTAGGAATTTTTGAAAGCAGTTTTGTTTAAGGGCGTTTATTCCATTCTCTTTCTCCATACAAACGTAGTTTACGTTTTCCTCTCTGGATAAAGACATTAGAGCAAATATGTTTATGCCATAATACTTATATCTGGCATATACTATTCATCTTCCGAATTATTTTTTTAATTTTTTTTTTTTTTTATTATTTTAATTAGAAAAAAAAAGGTTCGTACATTGACAAGACATGACAGATAGGTTTTATGGCATAAACATATTTGCTCTAATGTCTTTATCCAGGGAGGAAAACGTAAACTACGTTTGTATGGAGAAAGAGAATGGAATGAACCCTCTTAAAGAATTTGTTCCTAGTTTTTTTTCTATCGACTATTTTAAAATAGAAAAAAAAAACTATAATAAAAATCGACCTATATTAAAAGACCTTTGGTCGCGAAGAGACCAATACTATTGAAATATGGTGAAAACGTCAAGGTTAGAAACATTAAGATAACCAGGGAAATAATGTAAATATGAGTTCGTCTAAGTTTAAAAAGTTCATAGAAAAATTATTAACATTCTATACAATATGTATGTATTATGTATTTTACGAAATTCAATTAAGTTGAATCGTGTATTATTAGCTTTATCTTTTTATATGCGCACTGATAAGTCGCGTTGGAGGCGAGTCGTTGTCGCGTCGCGTTTTTCTTTGAAACCACCACAGAATAGGCGATAGTCACAAGGGAATTAGCTACAGCGACGCGCCTCCGATGCGACTTATCAATGCGCGTATAGGCTTAAGAACGTGGCGACTGTTACCATTTCCATACAAACTTAATACCAAAATAAATTATGAAAAATTTAGTTTTCTACCTTAATATTTTAATATCGATATTCTTCGGATTGAGATTTTACTTTTAAAGGGTCCCCACCGCAAGGTTTTCCAAAATATTCATTCGAAATGAAATAAAACGGAGAAACATTTTTTTCATTGAAAAATGTTTCTCCGTTTTATTTGAATGAAACGAAATGAAATAAAACGGAGAAACATTTTTTTCATTGAAAAATGTTTCTCCGTTTTATTTGAATGTGAATGAATATTTTGGAAAACCTTGCGGTGGGGACCCTTTAAAAGTAAAATCTTAATCCGAATAATATCGATATTAAAATATTAAGGTAGAAAACTAAATTTTTCATAATTTATTTTGGTATTAAGTTTGTATGGAAATATTAAGTCGCCACGTTCTTAAGAACTGAAATTCCCTCATTAAATAATTATACAGAGAGGTACCTTTTGTCACAAATGATCATATGGAACTATTGACTCTTACCGCGGGACAAACATCAACACGGACAAATCCGGGGAGCGTTACTACTATACTTTTATTTTCTTTTTCTTCGGTTTTATAGGTAGAGGACCTCCAATCTTGAACACGGTACTGGAAAAGATAAATTGAAGTTGTTTTAAGTATTTGACAGCTATCACACCTGCAATGGTAGTTCCATTTCTCTTACTCAAACGACGAGGAAATAAGACGGATTTTTTATTCTTTCGAAAAACTCTATTATCGGATGCTTATATTTATACTAATATTATAAAGAGGTAACGTTGGTAACATGTATGTATGTATGTATGTATGTATGTATGTATGTATGTATGTATATTGGGGGTAATCTCCGAAACTACTGGACCGATTTCAAAAATTCTTTCACCATTAGGAAGCTACATTCACCCTGAGCTACATTCAACCTATGTTAGGTTACTTTTGATCCCGATATTCCCACGGAATCGGGACTTACACGGGTGAAACCGCGGGAATCTGCTAGTCGTATATACAGAACACACTCTCCAATTTCCACCTCTCTACTACCAGCGGTTTAGGCTGTGCGATGTCAGTCAGTCAGGAAAAAGCCTTTTATGAATATACGAGCGAATACAGAAACGCTTCTCAAAAGTTGAGACTATTTAAACAACTGAGCAGCTCTCAAACTCGAAAATCTCATACTAATTTTAAAGTTTGAAGCTGCTCAATTATTTAAGTAGCCCTCAAATATTAAGTTGCGTTTCTGTATTCGGCTGATAGACTAGCTGGGTCCCGCGGGTTTCACTCGCGTAAGGCCCGATCCCGTGGGAATTACGAACATCCTTCGTATCGGATGCCTAGTAATGCCTACATCACATAAAAAACACACTCCAAATTTTAGTTCTCTACTATAGACTCTTTCCACGGTTTAGACTGTGCGTTGTACAGTTAGTCAGTCAGGACAAAGCATTTTATAGATACAACCTTTCCTTAAAATATTGTCTTAAAACTTGGTAAGAAAATGACATAAGAGCTACTATTTTTTATACACGACAGATGAGCGATTGACCACAATCAAACCTTATGGTAAGTGCATTTTCCCGGGTTTCAATCGCGTATTATTATTTATTTTTTACCTCGACGTGTCAACCATGTTACAATGGTCTTGGTCGCGAGGGGCCTATGTTACAATGGTATTGAGACCCGGAAAAATGTATCTATGTTAACAAATCGTGTGAATTAAAAAAGTTTAGTGATGAAATGGTCTAATACGTAGCACGCTCATCTAGAAGGAAGAAGGCAGTGAAACAATATCCGACCCGCCTCCATTAGACTATTTAAAAAATAATTTTTACGGGATTGTTTGAAGTCGTGGGACGGAACTAGTATTTAAGATATTCATAGTGCACTCGCCCGGCAAGCGAAGGGAACAGGTTCAAATCCTGTCATGGGAGAATTTTTGATGAAGCATTTCTTCTTCTAAAATATTTCTAGTTTATTCATAGTGTTAGAAAATTTTACTTACTGGCAAGTTGTGCATATGGGGCTGAATTTGCAGAATACTGAAAGGAAAAATACAATTTATTCGTTTATTTCTGTGTAATTAATAATTTGAAATCTAATCGCAAATAACTCAATAAAACTCCTGTAATAGAAATAGAAGGAGTCGTCTAGCACTGGCGATAGAAACAATGTATATGTACCTATAATTGAACAAGTGCGTGCCTTGTGAGCCACGCGTTGGGGTAAACAAGATTTTTTTTTAATTGTAAGTACTTACTGTTTTCTCGAAGTGATCAATATGTATACTCATGCAAAGTTCTAGCTTTTTAGTACTAAGCGTCTCTGAGCTAAGCCGCGGACAGACAGACAAACATAATGAAACTATAATAGCCTTATTAATAAATGTGGAGTAAAAATGAATGCATACCACTAAGACAGACAGAACAAACGAATCCAATGGTGAGTAGTTCCCTGTGACAGAAACAGGCGGCGCGGTAGTCGACCCGCCCGCGTCCGGGCAACACTAGCTTGGTACGTTCGGACGCTTCGGGGAGAAACACCCACTGGAAACGAGATCGGTACACTTTAAACTACTAATAACTAGTATTATCTAGAGTCTAGATAATACTATTAGTCTAGATTCTAGACTAATATTATAAACTTGTTTTCATCTAAGTAATTATGATCAATATTTATTTATTTCAGATTACAATTAGGTACAATTCAATTATAATAAAAACACAAAATTAAAGGTTTTCAGGTCGCCCTAAGGCCTCTAACTTGATCTAACGACTGCTATCAGAGTTGTTAGGTCAAGTTATCAACTTCTACACAAAAAAGTCACTTAAAATCTAATCTCGCAGCAAACTAAGCAACTAGGCTTATACTATGGATACTAGACAACTAACAAACAAAAAATAACTAGATAATTACCAATAAATATTGCAGCAAGCCTTCAAGGGACGGTACCTTCAGGTAAAGCCCCCCTGTGATATCACAGCCCTGTTGTAACAGACTCAAGTGCTTATCCAGCGAACATACGTCGATCAACACTTGCTGTTTCTGTAAACAATATATTTCATTTAATAACATACATACAAACTTTACCTATAGGCCTAGTTAAGAAGCTCAGAGTCCGGCCGTGTAGCCCCGGCACAGAATAGGGTTACTCTATCTCTTCCCGTTGGTTTCGTAAAAAAAGAATAAGGAACCTGGGAGAGACAACCAAACCTTGAATTCTCCTCGCGCGGTGGCGGATAAACTGCTTGGTCCCACTATGAGGTTTAGTGTCAGGCAAGCTGCCAAAAAATATTGCCAAATCTATTTGCAGATGGTGTGGGCAATGATGACTTAACTACTGTGCCCCGGGCTTCCAAAAGAGATGCAACCGGGAACATTGCTTAAGCAGCGTACTACGTGGACGATTGGATGCGAACGCGATTGCGAAGCGATCCGATCCGGTGCGGTGCGGAAACAACGAACAGTCGATAGCTATTGAAGTGTCCTACGTGACCAAATGCACGTAAAGTGCGATGCGGCGCGATTCTCGACTGTTCCTTGTTTCCGCACCGCACCGAATCGGATTGCGTTCGCATCCGATCGCCCACGTAGGACGCTGCGTTAGATGAGAAGAAGCTCAGAGTCGCTCAGTGGGCTATGGAGAGAACTTTGCTTGGAGTTTCCCTGCGTGATAGAATTCAAAAAAATAGAACCAAAGTCACCAATATAGCTCTCGAAGTTAGGAGACTGGATGGCAAAGGGCAGACCATATAGCTCGAAGGACTAAAAACTGCTAGGGAGTCAAAGTCCTTGAGTGGCAACCACGATTCAAGATTTTGAAGAGCGGTGTTGGTCTAGTGGTAGATACCGCGACTTTCATTCCGAAAGTCGTGGTTTCGAATCCAGACCGACCGCGCAACAATGTCTTTTTCTTTAAGAAAATATTAAGTGCGCTATTAACATCGCTCTTACGGTGAAGGAAAACATCGTGAGGAAACCGACATGTCCTAGGATAAGCCACGGTCCGAAGGCATGGGATATTCGCCAATGCGGGGTAGGCTCCCGTGGCGTCTTAAGCCCTCTAAGAAATCACGTACAATGGCCCAATTGTGAGGCTAAGTGCGGAAAAGGTTCAGCGAAACTAAACTAAAACCATGATTCAATGCAAATTAGGGATTACACAGTTACCTCAAAACCCTTATAGTGGTTTTTCATGTCCCTCTGTCTGACCGAGGCTTAGCTCGAAGACACTGAGTACTAAGAAGATGAAACTTTCTTTGAAATCAATATTATGATGGTAAGTAGTAAGTAGGTACCTGAGCAGTAAAAAACACGTTCATATAGTTGATGTATTGTGCTGCCGTGTCCGAACTACCTGTCACAATCAGAATGCGACTGCTCAACCGTATACCAGGGGTTGTTTCACGACGAACCTGAAATACAAACATATTGTAAAATACTACTTATTATAAAAAGATACTAGGTAAATATAAAATTAAAATAAAAGGCCTAGAAATTAGTTATGACTTATGACAGATAGATATATACTGTGTTAGCATAGGACTATCTTACAATGAATATAAATCTGTTTCTGAATTATTAATTACTAGCAGCGCCCCGCGGTTTCACCCGCGTATCTCTCGATCCCGTGGGAATATCGGGATCAAAGGTAGCCTATAGCCTTCCTCAATAAATGGACTATCCAACAGTGAAAGAATTTTTCAAATCGGACCAGCGGTTCCTGAGATTAGCACGTTCAAACAAACAAACAGACTCTTCCGCTTTATAATAGTAATAGATAAAGTTTTTAATAAGCTATAATGTAATGGAAATCCGCAATGAAATGGACACTATCAAAAATATTTCATGTTTTTTTGGGTGTTGGCATTGATGACAATATTTTTGATCAAAAACTTGAGATATTGATAGTGTCCGTTTTAATACACATCTGTTTCATTGTGGATTGTGTGTCAGATCACTTAGTTAGGGGGAGTGATCTGAAAAAGCACACAGTAAGGGTTACCAAATATTTTTTGGAAATAGGGGATCAGGGTCGAATCTATATGATTCACACCTTGTTGTTTTCTTACCCTAGCTATGAAGCAGAGGCCCATAGCCAAAGCACCGGCTAGAAGAGATTCTCCAGGTTTCTCTTCTTGTGGTTGACTCTTCACCAAATTCACTAATCTATAACCACATTAAATTATAATCTTTATAAAGAAAATGGTTTTTGACAGGCTTAGATTTAATTTAGGAGCATGCCACTGAAAAACGAATTTAACAAAGGGGTGAATATTGGCCCTGTGTGCGTGTCTGTAAGCACAAAGACAATAGGCACGTAACAACACTATGTGCGTAGATAAAAATTGATAGCGGGAACAATAAAATTGAGATCTACTTACACAACCATGACCGAGACACAGTCATGCATGAGATAAAATAATGTTCATTTCAAAAGATGCAATTTTAAATCCCGTCCGACCCAACAAAAAAGCAAAAAGGAGGAGAAATTTAACAGGGAACATCAGTTGGATAAGGAGAAAAACTTACCTAGTCTTTATAGTTTTCTCGACAAGTGAAAATAATTCATACTGTCCATCTATTTGTCTTACATCTAATGGTTTGCCAGGTGATGGATATAAAAAATCACTGAAACATAATTAATAAATCTTTGAATTAAAAAAGTAATGTTAATTAATAATAATAGCCTTTACACAAGGTCTATCTTTTTTAAATACTTGAACACCTTGGTTTTATGTATTGGAAGTATGTACTACACACTTTTTAAGTGATTATTAGAGATGGGCCGACTAGTCGCCGACTAGTCGGGAAAGCCGACTAGTCGGCAACTAACAATTGTACAATAAATCCAATATTTATTCAATTAGTAGTACAGTTTAGAAGGTGGGTAGTCTGAAAATCGTAAACAAAACACGTCATAGCTTACATACATCATCTAAACATCTAAAATGTCATAACTATGCCTCAGCTCCATATTTTTTCCAACTTTTATTTTTATTTCAACCATTTTTTCGAAGTTTCGCTACAGCTTTCGAAGTGCAAACTTATCCAAAAATAGCAACAATCGCCGAGTGATCGTGATTAACCCAAATATCTCGGAATTATAATGATCTGCATTGCCGACTAGTCGGCAATTTTGGAACCCACTAGTCGGCTAGTCTGCTAGTCGGCAGAACCCCTAGTCGGCCCATCTCTAGTGATTATCTATAAGGTGATCTAGACCCGTGTTTAATAATAATGTTTAAGGTATGTACCATCTCCAAAAAGATGGGCAATGGGCAGGTTTTATGCCTGGTAAAATTGTTAAGCATTTTAACAATTTTAGGTAGGTATTAATAACCACAGGGTGTGTTTAGTATTATAATTTCTACAAAAAGACATTGAATGTATGGTAATTAATGTACAACTTGTTACGCCCTGCGGTTTCATAAGCCTAAGTCCCGATCCTGTGGAAATATCAGAATAAAAAGTAGTCATTGTGCTATTTCAGCTCTAGTTCACATTTCATTGCAATCGGTTTAATAGTTTTGTATGAAGGAGCCACAAACATATACACACAAACTTTCACCTTTATAATATTAGTTGAATTTCTAAATGGAGCTAAGTCATTTTGTCTGTTTCTCAACTAACATTTTCCAAACAATTTTTGATATTTATTAAGTTAATTTCTTCTCAGGCTAAGTACTCCATCACTTTACCTTCTATGAAAATGACAGCCGATAACTGCCAAATGATTCCTAGTTTTCTGCATCAAATGTGAATTTGCAAAAGCTATAACTGCATCGAGACAGTTTGTCAGCACCTTCGGATCCTCAGTTATGTATCTTTGATTGGGGTTCGTGTCCACTATTACAACTAGAAGACTACTGTCCGATGGTCCTGGGGATTACAAAAGATTAAAAGTTAAGTTTACACGGCTCTTTAAGAATTACCCAATTGAATTCATTATGTTCATTACATTAGTAACATTACAGACCTAAATAGGTGTGTAATTTAAAATAGAAGCAATGTTTTTGAGTAACAAAGAATCAAACAAACATAATGTTGTCATTGTGGTTCAAAATACTAAAATCTTGTTTGGAAGTTAGTGAATTTAGGAGTTTACCGCTTTTATTGAGTGATTAGAAGTATTATTGAGGAGTCACAATTATTATAAACAGAGAAAAAGTAAGAAAACAATCAAAAATGAGGTTATGATTTTCGTTACCTTCGTCGTCAGCCATTGTTTGAAGATAAAACGTATGTTATTTTATTTCAATAACTTCAAAATAACGTAATGTTTTGACTAATATTATTGCACTCTGGTTCAAAACACTTAAAAATTGAGAAAAATCATTAAATGCAAGATAAATTCAGACAACTCCGGAAAACAACAATTTGTTTGGTATTTTTTTCTTCTTTGACTTCGTACGGTTATTGTATTTCGCCAGTGTCAAGTATTTAATATATTGCCACAATAAAAAAAGTGTTTGGGCGGCGGTAACGCAATGAGTAAATGTGTTGCTGAATTTTTATTTTCGTGAAACCTAGTTCAAATGCAAGAAAAGTTATTAATTTCGGGGGCATTTTATAAATTTGGTTAGTTAGTGAAAGTGTATAAATAAAGTGTACTGAAAACGAAAACCAGTGTAAAAAATGGATTTTCGCGTTGTTTTCAAATCTTATGTAAAGTGATTGTAAATAGCCGCCATTTACAATTACTTTCTCGAAGATCTGCAAATAACTTTCAAAATATTATGCAATACTTAACACTGGCTACTTTTTAAACGGCCATAATCGGTTCTTGACCGCCTGGAAACGGACGGACGGACGGACGGACGGACAGACAGCGAAGTCTCAGTAATAGGGTCCCGTTTTTACCCTTTTGGTACGGAACCCTAAAAAAATAAAATGCGTGAAAATTGTTTTATTTCGTAGGCATACTTACTAATCAATTTAGTTTCATGAAAGTAAACTATATAAAATGATTACCTACTAATGAACTTCGTGTAAAAGTAAAAAGTCGCCATTTACAATGATTCCTCAACTTAACTGTTTTTGTTTTTACCTACCTACTTATTTTGAAATAAGTACTTAATAACAAATTCTGTGAACATCACACAACGCTATTTAGCCACATGGTAAGATACTAAAGCTTGTGTTACGGACTACGGTGACTAGACAACAGCTAATTTTACTTACTTATGTATATTTAACTCTTATTGGTACATACGAGTATTAATTATGTAACTCTATGTAATCTTTGCTAGTATCTACCTGCCGGATTAGAATTTCTTTCCCTAAACCGATACTTATCAAAACTCGAGCACGAGTCTCCTTGTCATACTCTCGAACTGAACAATAATGATGCATGGCCGGTTACGAAGAATGCGAGCTATTCAGAGTCATTGACAAAATACAAAGTAGATATTCAACTCGACATGGTGGCTACATTTTGAAGATTGATTGTCTGCACTACATCACACTATAATATTGCGAGTTATGTTTTACATCTATAAAAGGTTTATTTTGAAGATAGGCGTAAATACTACTTTTATACGCAAATTTATTTTTAAATATATTTCGTAGTAGGAACATTTCGAATTGCTATTTTGTATTAGTAACAGTTTATGTACAGGCTACATCACTTCCTTAACCTTACCTACTCGAGAAGTGCCAACTTTGCAAAAATAATTGTACAAGGTGTCCCTGGAGTTATATTTCTAACGAAAATTAAGATAGATTGTATAAATCCTGATACTCTTTCTTCCAATTATTATTGATTTATTTATTGTGTGAAAAGTTGATGTTTTACCAAAAACGGGACCCTAAAGCTAACCCCACAAGTAAATCGTCTCGTACTGTACGCTTCTACGCTACGTTAGACTTGAACGCTAGTATGACTCCAAGCCCTGTAGTGTAGGGTAGTCTAAGTGTAGGTACACGTCAAAGTCATACAACTCACAGAACAATCAAATTGATTTAAATGTACCTAAATACCGATCTTCCAGATCCTTTTAACTTTCAACGAAAGACAGGAGCTTATTAGAATAACAGAATTGTTATTTCATCGCAGCGAGATGACAAACTAGCGATACGGCGCCAAACTTATGTCATCTGTCAAAATATATGTTAACAGTACTGCTAGGGTTCCGATCAGTGGCAAGATTAACCGAGTGGAATAAATATTAATACGAAGGATGTCACAACCTCTGTTACCTGTCATTTTACGACATTGTTTATACTATACGGTTAATGATATGCCTCATTTGAATACGCTGGTGGTCTGGTTAGAAAAAACTATAGGCTTTTTGTTAACGTCGCTTTATGTAAAATACGTGTTTCAAGTTTTCAACTCCGTAGCATATTCACATCACATTTGCTTTGGTTACGAATTTAATGCGACCTAATTAAATGAAAACTAATCAGTTTATTTGTAACTAGCTGTTACCCGCGACTTCGTCTGCAGTGTTTAGGTAGGTATAGATGGATAATGTTAAAGTTGTAATTCGTATTAGCAATCCATACAAATTCTCCCGCCTTTTTCTAGTATCAATTCATCAATCCCAATCAATCAACCCCATCAATTGGTTCCCTTTTCCCAACCTAGAGGGCGCTATCATCAATGAAAATCAGTTACCGTGTTTCCACCATTACTAACAACATCTATTTAAAGTTACTCGTGATAAAAACATTAAAAACAAAGACAATAGTGGTCGATACGCGACCCACGAACTGCACAAGTCATTGGGGAGTTTTTGCTACATCTTCCACATCATTAGGGGGCCCTCAAGAAGATTCCAGCAACGCACGTGCTCCAGGAAAACTTTATGTGAGTCCCTCTATTCTCTCCCTTCTGACCCAATCCTTAGATACAGTCCTCTAATATCGATAATAAAACTTTTGTGGCCACTGCAGCCACATTTCATAACAAATATCTATTTTGAACTCTCACTGCATTCTGGGATGCTATTCTGCTCATCATTCCAAAGATACTCATCAGATCATCGACAAGATTTTATAAGACCAACTCGGGACTCTCACCTTCCAAATAAAAAAGAATTAACGAAATCGGACTTTAATTCATTTCATTTATTTGCTTTCATAAGTAGGTTGGTACAATAGATGTTACATAGGCATATTTGTTCACATATGAGCCCTGCCAGGCAATGCAATTCATATGCCGGAGTACGGCGCGAACATTATCTACATACATACTTAGTACTTACAAACAATATACGGGCCGAATTATGACCCGCCTTCTATTTTTGAAGTCGGTTAAAAAGAACAGCCCATCATTCTTCTAAGAGACAGGTGCGTTGTTTAACCTGTTATATCGATCACCCATCATTCTTAAAACAGACACGTGAGTTGCTTAACCTGTAATAACGATCACCCATCATTTTCCTAAAAGACACATGTGTTGCTTAACCTGTTATATCGATCACCCATCATTCTACTAACAGACACGTGCGTTGCTTAACCTGTAATATCCGTGTCACACAATGCCCTTTACTAACGTAGTACACTTTTTACCTTAAAGAGAGCACAGTGTCGTCATGGTGACGTAGCACGGTGTGATTTACACCTTTATAAAAAGCACCCTATCTGCACCCCGCGGTTCAACCCCGTAAGTCCCGATCCCGCAGGAATATCGGGATCAAAAGTATGTCTATGCCTATGTCCTTCTCCAGGGTCCCATCTATCCCTATACAAAAATTTATCAAAATCGGTTCAGCGGTTTATGCGTGAAAGCGTTACAGACAGACAGAGTTACTTTCGCATTAGTAAGGATAAATGAACGCGTGAGGTAATTGAATAAGATTTTACGAGAACATTGTTTACAAGACTTCGTGCCTCCAGCCAGCGTCGCCACATTAGCGCGAGCTTTCGAAAATCGAACTTGGAATAAGAAAAAAAGGCGGGAACAAAATAATTATGCACGTTCTGTTTGGTAATGGGCGTCGCGCTACTGTTTCGCTTTAATAGCTCGCTTGTTCGGAGAATTTAATTATGCTCGGAGCGAGCCCAGATTAGCCCCGCGCGCGTTCTCTGTGTTAATAACTCTAATAATGGATGACGCCCGCGCACTTCTCTATAGTAACGTTATTTATTCATTTTATGGTGGTAATGTTTATTTTATTACGACTATAGATCATACTCGCTGCTGTGTCATTATTACCATTTCCACGGAACGGCTGCCATACTTGTAAGTAAGTACACAACATTCCGAATATCAATATTAATAATTCAATAACGAGCTCCTCAAAACAAATTGTCTAACCGATAAGACATTGGGCCCGGCACAAACAAAAACACAAAACGATCGAGCCTTAATAAGAACCGGGGTCTAGAGATGAACACAAAAGAAAGAGATAACCGCCTATTGTTTTTTATCATGTTGTCAATATCGCGCGGCCAAATTTTCAATATTGGAATGCCACGATTCGCCAATAAGAAGCGAGAAGAATTGATTTATTGTCCAATTAGCGTCGGTCAGGTGTGCCAACTGCCAAGATAGCATCAGGCTGGCCAACCTAACTGGGCTGCTACTACTATTTCTTTTGGCGCGTCCCATTTAAATGGCATATTGGAATCAAAAAAGAACGTTTACACCATGCTGGTTGGGTTCTCGAAGCTGTATTTGAAATTCTGATCGTTCACAGCGAAGGTTTGGTTAAGTGGAAATCGATTTGAATTAATTGCACTGTCTGGCTTTTTATACGAAGGAACTTTAATTTGATAGGGCTCTATTTTTCTGGATGTGGTTCATTAATTTAGAATAAAGTTGAGGGAATTTTGAAAAAAATACTTTTGGGGTTTTTCATACAATTTTGAAAGCGTGTTTCTAGTTTAATTAAGTAATTTATAGTACTTACTAGGTATTAAATTACCAATTTCCAAATTATAATACGGTACATAAGTACTCGTAAATGCATAGTAGAATTGCTTTACTTGCTCAATAAATAGTTCCAACATAGTTCTGACGACAAAGTTTATACAATAGACGTTGATGCCGTGAAGCGCATTGTTTGAGGGTAGTCAACACATTCCGGTGGTGATTGACGGAACTCGGTCAAAGTCGTCATTTGTTATTGGACGCTCGGCCGATACCGACGTATTATTACTTGTACAATATTGGCAGAGAGATCTAAAACCACCTTTTATAAGGTGAAAAACTGATTAAACTTGTTATATCTACCACCTTAAACCATTAAAATGATATTGAGGTCATGTTATTATTATCTTCTAAATTCAAAAGTAATTTTAGTCCCTCGTACTTATTACAAACACACTTTATAATACGGTAAACGTTCATGTTAGAAAAAGACAGTGATATGCCACCCCAGAATACATTCCCCGCAATAAATGTGCGGGAAAGAAAGAGACGTAGTAATCGCCGGAAATTAGCACTCGTCTATCTTTCATTTTACACCCCAAATTTTCTTATTCCAATTTCCTCTCCCAGCGAATGTTTTCATTTTACGGGCGTAACTGAGCGAGCAACGTTCACGGAAAAACCGCGCGAAGCGCTTTTGAATAGGGCTGAAATTGGGTCCGCGATTTGCGGAGCGATTGCGGCATTTCATATCAGAAAACGCTTTAGAACACTCTGTCATTTGAAATGAGTCATTTTCTGATAAGAATGCCCTATTGGCTGAGACGTGTGCGCTTCGGGCCCCGCGGCCGATAATGCCATTTCCGAACGTAGATAGCGAATAACTTTAGTGTCGGTTTTTGCACTGGAGTTTTAATAAAGCATAGGGGAGAGCGGCCGAGATATGGAAATGAGCGTGTGGTAGAGAGGAAATTTGAATTTATACACCAGCTAGTTTTATTCATGAGGGTGCGCGTCGCTCGTTTAAACAGATTATAGGTACGAAATATTCGTGCGAATATGACTGCTATATTTTAGACTGTGATTTATGTTGTTCAAATTTGGTTTTGTTAATCTATTGCTCCATTTGTTTCGCTACGTATAGGTAGGTGCAGCATATTTTTAGAATATTTTTTTTTACAGTTTTATGGATACCTATGCATCTAGTTAGATAACTAGGTAGTTGGGCAGGATCAGTCACTCATTACCACTTACCCTCATATACAATTTTATAGATATCTACTTCATCATCATCATCCGAGCGTTGTTCCCGGTTGCATCTCTCTCGAGAGCCCGGGGTCCGCTTTCCTACTTTTACGTCTCCACTTCGCACGATCTTCGGCATCCCGTGTGGTGAGGTCATTTGCACGCATATCCGATCTTACAACGTCAAGCCAGCACTTCTTGGGTCTTCCCAATCTGCCGCGGCCGGGCGGAGGCGCCATAGCAAGACATTTGTTTCCCACGTAACTAGCCGGTAACTAGCTTTATAGATATCTACTTACTCTACCGTAGTTTTTATTAACATTATAAACTTTCAGTACTTATTGTCTTAACAATCTACAGTCCATAACAGGCTTTGTCCTGACTGACTGACTGATTTATGAATCAACGAAAACCTAAACCGCTGAAAGTAGAGGGCTAAAATTTAAAGAGGTAGGTACGATCTGTTGTGTAGTTACCGGGGAATCAGAGAGACTAAAACAGCGACTTTCCTGTTCCTATGCTATTTAGAGATAGATAACGGATACATACTTAAGAGGAAAGCCTACCTACTCTTTCTCCATTCAAACATAGTCGACTACATGTCTTGGATAAAGATATTAGAGCAAATTTGTTTATGCCAAAAAACCTATATCTCCCATGACCATGCCTGCCCCTATGTTGTTTTAATTTAAAAATTAGAATATAACATCATGAAAGAGTAGGCAAACGTTTCCCTAAGCTTATTTCATCAAAAAAAGTACAAAACATAAAAAAAGGTAGTTACTAGGTACCTACTTAAAGTTACTTCTTGAAAAAATGCTTTGAAAATTCAACATTTTTTTAAAGCATTTTTTTAAGAAGTAAAACACTAAGTAATAATGTGTATCTAAAGCTGTTTTGTATTTATCTAGTACCTAAGCCTAATGTACAATATTCATTCTGTGACACCTTATATTCAGATGTTGTACGTTACCGACAGCCTACAGCGTTATTTATCAATTTAAAAGAAAAAAAATAACACGTAAGTATAAAAATTAATAACCCGTAAAATATCGAATCAATTTGCACTCGGTCACGTGAAGTGTTTTTTTTAAACTTTTTGCGTGGGAGAGCGGAATCCACTGCCAACCTTTAGAAAAAAAATGATACTCGCGTCATTACATTGCATTGGAGAATTGACATCCCTGCGGCTGCGGTCAATAGAATTATTTTGGCATATTTAATTCCGTGGGAATTATGACGCTGAACATTCTTACTCGCGATTTTTTACCTATTAAATTAATTATTCGTGACTGGCCAACGGCCGAATACAGAAACGCTACTGAAAATTTGAATTCTACTTAATCTCAAATAACTGAAATAAGCGGCGCTCAATCTCAAAAAATCTCATACGAATTTTAAATTTAGAAGGTGCTCAATTATTTAAAAGTACCTCTGAAATTTTATATGGCGTTTCTGTATTCGGCTGTTAGTTTGATTAATTACAGCAGGTACGTCTACAGATGATTAAATACCCCAGTACCTATTAAAAGCTACTACCTGCCCATCAATAAGTGCTTTTCAAAGACTTACGGATGATTTTGATTATTAATTAGGTATGTATTTGGTACTATTTTATTTATTTAAGTACATTGAAGCTATAATCTGTCTTACCTCCACTTAGCCTACTGCACAAGCTGTAATGACCTTATCCATCCAAAGGTTGCCTAGAAGAAATGGCCTTTAGCGATAAAGCCGCCCATTTGTTTTAGTTTTAAGTTTTCTGTGTACTCGTATTTGTTTCACTTATGTGTGTTATTGTGTATATTGTTTGTTGTGCAAATAAAGCGTAGTACATCTATCTATCTATTTTGATGGGAATCACCCCTTATAGGGAAAAGTTTTTACCATCCTTGCCTACCTACTTATACTAATAATCTTTTTCAAGGAAAAGGTGTCAACTTACTACGTGTATTTAAATTATTAACTCACAGAGGTTAAGTTAAAGTTCAGAGGCAGAATTCAAGTGTAAATAGACACCAAATTGAGGTAAAGACATAGTGTAATAGGTATGTACGTACACCTATTACAAAGTAGGTTTCGTGGTGCTAAACAATTAGATATTATTAAAAGTAAGCAAGCAAACGCACCCACTTTCTTTTTTACTCAACGTAGATGAACGACAATAGTCACTTTTTCTACTCCAACCATTGACGTAAATAACTCTAAGATCATAAATAATAACTCGACAATACAAATTTTTATCGTTATAAAACTTTTTCGAACACAGGTTGGAAAAAAGTTCATTCATTCATAAGTGTTCATTCATTCATTCATTTGTATTATCGCAAAAACTCTTGGGCACTATTCATGATTCAGTTTATATTACGTCTTCATTTTGTTATCTCGTGGGATTTTGTGGAATTTTGGATTTATTTTGTTACCGTGAAATGGACATCTCATAATTTTTTTGTCATTTTTTGACCCATTAATTTTGTTTCATTCAGTAATTTGGGTGGTGTTATTTTTTTTTTCAATGGGGTTTGGTTTGATAGTTCCATTCATTCAAGGCAGGTACCTATATTGTTTTCGGATACCTACCTACCTAACACCGTGGCACCTACTCTTTGACTAAAATGTCTTAACATATGCCTCATCTCTGTTATTTTTTTTTCGACAACTAGTCATAATTTTAGAAAATTGATTAAATTTTCCCTAAGGTTTTTGAAGTGCTAGTAATTTCTTGAAAAATTACAATGAAGCATAGGTAGTTGAGACATTTCAGTTACAGAATACGTGCCCATATCAGGATACCAAACAAAAAAAAACAATTTCAAAATCAAAACGCTCCGTAAGGTACCTAAACCTAATTAAGATGCGGCAACAAGTCACGTCGACCAACCAAACTAATCTTTAAATAATTTAAATCGACGATATCATTATGAGAATTAACTTCTTCGTCGCATCGAATAGAAACATCAAACTATTTAAATAAAAAAACCGGCCAAGAGCGAGTCGGACTCGCGCACGAAGGGTTCCGTATCATTTCTATACAACAGATTTTGTTTTGAAAGATAAATTGTGGTTTACGGTTTATGACGTTTTAAAAAAAAACTACTTAATAGATCTTGTTCAAACCAATTTTCGTTGGAAGTTTGCATAGTAATGTACATCATATATAATTTTTACTTTTATCATTCTATTATTTTAGAAGTTACAGGACACACATTTTACCAATTTGGGAGCGTCTCTCGCGCAAACTATTCAGTTTAGAAAAAATATATATTAGAAACCTCAATATAATTTTTGAAGACCTATCCAAAGATACCCCACATGTATAGGTTTGATAAAAAAAAAAATTCTAAGTATGGGGAACCCCAAAACATTAGTACTTTTTTTCTATTTTTGTGTGAAAATCATAATGCGGTTCACTGAATACATCTACTTACCAAGTTTCAACAGTATAGCTCTTATAGTTTCGGAAATAAATGGCTGTGACATACGGACGGAAGGACAGACAGACAGACAGACATGACGAATCTATAAGGGTTCCGTTTTTTGCCATTTGGCTACGGAACCCTAAGAAGTATAGCTAGGTATGTAGGAAGGTACCTATAGTCAATTACAGTGGCAACTATTCGGTTATCTCTTAATCCAGTTATGAGATCAACCGGTAGCACACTAATTAATCTACGAAGTACTAAGCACCCGGTTGCGTAAATAGAAACCCTACTTCAATGTGTGGGTGGAGGCAACAAAATTAGGACGAAAAAGTATAAAAATTAGGGAGGCTACTCCCTTTGCGTCGGGAAAGAATAGTTTAAGTACCTACTTAATTCTTATTTAGTGTTCATATTATGCAACATTTATATTAAACTTCTGTTTAAAAAACTAGATTTTTGTGATTTTGACTGTGTGTTGTCTGCTCCTGACTTTACGCAAACACATCATTTTATTATTTGTTTACTAAAACAATTACGTCTGAAAGGTACATGGTTGAAAGGAGAAAAAAACCTACTGGCTGCATTCTTTGTATTATATCTATGCACTAGGCAGCTTATTAATTTCTATGTCTCTACTAATATCAAATAGATTTGCTCACATTGTCGAAGCTCAGAGTTGGCTGAATTTAAACTGTACCTAAGTTTGAAACGGCTATTGAACATACGCGACCGGTCGGCATCAGAATATTTTAATGCAATTAACTTGTTACATTCTCGCTTCCTAAAATGTTTAAAGTAGATGTGAAATAAAAAGATTCGTTCTTCGAAATTCGACCATTATCGACCGTTACCTCCCAGATAGTGTGCGATGGTCGAGATAAACCCTTCACCACAGAATAAATAATACTAGGTAGGTCGCCTTCACGTTGATGCTACTAATTGGTGCAATAAATTTTATTATACTGTGACAACTTAGAACTGCTACCTGTCATGATTAACTAAATAAATAAAAATAAAATGGAATACGATGGGTAGGGCTAATAGGCAGTTTTTTAAATGAACCCGACAATGGGAAGAATTTCTTTGTTTTGTTTGGTTTAAGCTAATCTTAGAGATTTACCTACCTAGGGAGGAATTAAATCAGTAAGTAACTATTATAGATATAATTAAAACGCTTAAAATAACACACAACAACTAAAAATAAAAAATAATAACATTATAAAACACTATTAAAATTTTAAAACAAAAGCTTACTTACAAGTACCTACGTATACTTACATCTACTAAACTATTAATAAATTTAATCAAATAACCTACTCGAATACCTACCTAAGTGGGTAATACTAATACAAAAATACAAATAAGTTGATTTATTGAAGGTTTGAACAAACAAAACTTAGTCTAGCAAGCACAAATTGTAACTTAGAAACTAAGCTTAGAAAGCGACAATTTAGTATAGGTTTGTAACAACTTTGTGCGTAAAGTTTAATACCTTTTTCGTCACTGTATTCAAAATCAATTCCAATAGTGCCAAGTAAGTACTCGAAGCACTCGCTCGTAACAGGTAGTGTCGATAACACCATTGTTCCTACAATTTGAAAAAACCTATAATTTTGTGTGATTTACGGCCAAATACTGAAATGTCACTCAAAATTTGCAGTGAAACTACTTTTAATTGAGCAGTTTCTAAATTCAAAATCCGTGTAAAAAAAATTGAGTTTAGAAGCTGCTTGTTTTTAGTAGGTAGCCCTCAATTTTTGAGTAGCGTTTCCGTAATCGACATTTTAATTTAAAAATTTGATTTGTTCAGGATATTTTTCCTATTTTAATTTGATTAATTCTAAAGAATGAGAATCTGCAATATTTTTTGTGTAATTAATTACATTACATCATAAATTATTATACTCGGGGGCTATTTGACACGTGACTCCATACAAAAAGCTTCTTTTCCTCTTTTTCAACATGGCCCTAGTTTCGTAATGTAAACCCCGCTTTAGTGGTAAAGGCAATGTGAAACTAAACGTCAAACAAAGGATCGTCAACTCAATCGACTTTTTGTAGCCCTTAATTATATTTATTGTTCTCGTTATTTATTTATTTATTTTGCTACCTTTAACGACATCGGACGCATCCAAATTAGGACGAACGCAGTTTTGGCGGATGCAAAACGCTCAAATTTGCATACGGCCCGATAGGAACTAAAAAATCGATATTCGAATACTCGAATGAAAAATAAAATGATTATTCGTATGCGAATGAAAACATCATTAATGGTATGCAAACGACCATGGGAATGCTTTTTACGCAGTCGTGATGGTACCTATGCAGGTAAGTTCGGTTTATAAGCAAATGACATCCTGCTTCGACGAAATACTAGGTAGGTAGGTATAATATAGGGTATGACAACAAATTGAAAACGTGTACCTATGTATGTTTTAATTGGGGAATAAATAGGTTTTAAAGATACATTCATATTTCGGATGCTTCTGCATTTAATATTTAGGTTGCTTCTGAAGGTATAATTTCGGTTTATAAGCAAATGACATTCTATCCATAGCGACTGCAGTGAAAGCAACCGGGTCAACTAGTACGGAAGCACGGAGGAGCTCGTGAAAAAGATTTTTTTGCCAAAAACATTATTGCACATCCATCCAAATAATGACCACGCCAAGCGTTGCTTAAACTGCACGACTATAATACAAGATTGCAGCGGGTGCAGTTTTTCCCTATAGCTGCTAAACTGAAAATCCATGTCGGGTTCATCGAAATTTGTTGATTATTTCATGACGGAATGTTGTTGAACTTTTTTTGTGTATGGATTGTAATCGACATTGTTTCCGACATTTTAGTCCAGTTTCCAGACAAATATGTCGAAACGTATTGAAGCCTATCGATATTTTAGCCAAAACAGACATTTTTTGTCTAAAATTTGGATAGGCTTTGCACTAATAGGAGGTTTTTGTCTTAAAACTACACCAAAATGTAGGAAACAATGTCACCTATAATATAATCCATACACAAAAAAAAGTTCTACGACATTTCGTCATGAAATAAACAACAATTTTCGATGAGCCCGACAGGGATTTTGAGTTTAGCAGGTATAGGGCACTTAACCTTTTAATCAATTATACTTACTACTCAAATACTGAGCAATTATCGATAAGGTTAGGTAGAAAAAGCAAGCAAGAAGTAATGGATACATTTTATGAGAGTAAATTCACTTGTGATTGTGCTTTTTCAACAATTTTTCCACGTCAATGTAACAACAATAAAGGCCCTTAAAACGACTTTTATTTACAAACAAAGGGTCTTCAATTGTATCCAATAAAATCGATTTTAATCGATAAACTGCCCCGTCATTCGATTCCAGACAATGTAAAGATACGTCAAGAGAAACGAACAGCGGGTAGAAGTACCTAAATCGATATTTATTTCATAAAGAGATACAACAGTTTCTGTAAGAATACGTCGGACTCGATACTTTACAATGTGAAGTAGGTAATTCGTCATTAATATCGATAATTTATGAATGGATTTCATATTTTAATGGCTCTGTGGGTAGCCATTGTCACAACATAGGGTTTACTGTGACATACGGTTTTTTTATATTGAGTTTTGCAAGAAATTCGCATTGGTTGCTAACCCGTATTGGTAGGTACCTATAATATATAATGTACTTTGTGGTAGGTACTTTGTAAAAACTGTCCTTTTGACCAGTGATGTGCCATACATTGTAAAAAAAGCTTTGGTCTGGGCTATTCGTCATTTGAATGCTGAAGTTTTATTTTCACGAAGTAAGATCCAGATTTTAATTGTAAAAATCCGTGCATAAATAGGTACCTAGACACATTTGTAGAGTTGAAAAAAGACTATGCGAAGCCATAGAAAACATTCAATATTTGGCTACTGTCAACATACAAATTAGAACTTATTTTTTAAATATCTACATACTAGCAGACAAATAAAAATAGAAAAAAGTATCCCACGTCCTTCGCCTGGTTTTAAGTTATTTTCGCCACCAATTTTCAGCCAAATCGGTTCAACCGTTCCTGAGTTATATATAGTGTTACTAACACGACATACTTTTATATAAATTATTATACAAAGTGTAGGTAGGTACTTATATTTAACTATTTACCATCTACAAGCTCTATTCAGCCAGTATTCGCAAAAAGTAGATTTTCATACAATAATTTGTATCAATCAACGTTTTCGTTTCGATGTTAAACAATGACATAGTAATTAATCTCATCTCACGAGTCGACTAACAACTGGGTAGATTTTCTAATTACTAAATTATGTTATTGTTTCTATAATTGTTTAGAAAACTTTCTTTAGGTAATTATTACGGAGTTAGTAAAAAGGGAGATTGTCTAACGATGTATTGTGAACGCAAAATGATATTTAAACTATTTGTAGCTGACTTCACAAAAACCGAAGGAGGAGGTTTTCAATTCGTCGCTTTTAAAAAAATATGTATGTTCATCGATTACTCAAATACGGCTCTTTATCTTTTCTGTTTTAGCTCAAAGGTCAAAGATCATCACAATATCTTTATGGTCCTCATAAAATGGTGAAATGGAAAAATGGTGAGCGGATTCTAATGAGAATCTTCAGAATGAATAGTGTGATGAATGGAATATCTCCTCAGTATGTATGCAGTAAACTTTTAGTTTTCTAGTAGGAATAGTCTTTAAAAAACTATATGGAGATTGATGATGCACCTGTAACCACCTTGTCATCAAAATACTTCTTAAGAGGACAGTCTACCTACTCTTTTCTCCCTACAAACTTTACAAACGTAGTCGACTGTTTTTCTGAATGTGATTTCTATTCTAATAAAAAAAAATCAAAACGCATGGAAGATATAGATTTTTTGGCATAAATATGTTCTAATGTATTTATCCAGAGAGGAAGGAAACAGTCGACTACGTTTGGATGGAAAAAGAGTAGGTATAGACTGTCATCTTAAACGGGTAACAATTTTGTACCTACCTACAACATCGATCAAGTTTAGTGGATTTTAGTGTACCTACCTAGGCTATAAAAAAAACAAAGTCAACGCAACCGAATTCAGAACCTCCTCCCTTTTTTTGAAGTCTGTTAAAAACAGCTTGTTTCCAATACCAACTAATGCAATGTAGCTGAACATGGTACCTTAAGGACGTGGCGACTCTTACCATTTCCATACAAACTGAATACCAAAATAAATTATGAAAAATTTAGTTTTCTACCTAAATATCGATATTATTCGGATAAAGATTTTACTTTTAAAGGGTCCCCATCACAAGGTTTTATTTCATTTCGAATGAATATTTTGGAAAACCTTGTGATGGGGACCCTTTAAAAGTTAAATCTTAATCCGAATAATATCGATATAAAGGTAGAAAACTAAATTTTTCATAATCTATTTTTGGTATTAAGTTTGTATGAAAATGGTAAGAGTCGCCGCGTTCTTAACTACATAGCAAGTATCAGTGATTGATTATTTCTAAGAAACCATTGCGTCGAACGTCGGTAGGTAATTAGGTGAGATGTTTAGAAACTAGGAAATTAGGAATTATCTACTCGTTTGCCTTACTTGGGTAGACATGTGCTACACCATTCCTAAGGCTAAACAAGTACTTGTAAGTCGCAGTGGAGTCGCGTCACCGCGCCGCCGTAACGTCGCTTATGCGTGCCTATTATTTTGTTATGTTTTATGTCAAAGGAATTAGCAAAGCGACGATGACGCGACCTTGATGCGATTCATCACTGCCCGTTTAGCCTATTGTACCTACGTATCCACAATATACCCCACCGTCCTACTAATATTATAAAGGTGAAAGTTGGTGTGTAAGAAATAAACGAGTTTTTTTGTTGTTCCTTCAGGTAAAGACTACTGAACTGATTGCGATGAAAATCTGATCGGAGATCTGGATTAATACATAGACTACTTTTATCCTGATATTCCCTCGGGATCGGGACTTACGCGGGTAAAACCACAGTGTGCTAGTAATTACATACCAAATTCATATTTTGTTTGGTATGCTGTCATGATGCCGGACACGTTCTTTGATTTGATCTGAATCAGTCAAACTCAAAACAAACGTTTTTATAAGTAATCCAATACATTAATTTAAATTTAAAACAACACTTCGAAACGAAACAAACAAAATTTTCACCCGCCCACGGAACGAAGGACCAAGAAACGACTTTTTTCAAAGAACCTGTTTTCATACAACCCTGTCACACTAACTACAACCAAAGCCAGGGAGTTCGAAAACAGAATGTTAGACTTCGTTTAGGCAAAGAATTAACGCGGCAGCTGCTTATACTAAATTGCCGATTATCAGATGTAATTATCTGATAATCGGCAGTCAAAACAGTTGTCAAAAGCCAATCAGGTGTTCATTAATTATTTGCATAGATGTACCATTTTGAGACGTTGAAAACGAAGTTAGGATGTGTGGTTTCGAAATGCATTCTTCGAATGAAACAAAAGGAAAATAAACTACTTGAAACTTATTCGAGATTTTGTTTCCCCTTGCTTAGTGATTGGGTTGGAAAAACAATAGTTATTTTATGGTGAAATCGTACCAAAATATTTCAACATCGAGTCGGAATCTGACAAATATAATATTAAGATTATACGCAAAGATTTTTTTCCGGGAATTTTATCATAACCTTTCGTTACCAGACTTTTTAATATTATACAGAATATTTGACTACTATAGATAGAATGCACTCACTTGACAACAACTGAATCAGTTGAGATTATAATATTCATAGATTTTTCTTGTGTTTTGGCGATGTTGTTGGGTAGACACCACTAAGGAAGAGATCTATTAGAGCTCGAAATGCTCCAAATGTAGGGTATACTCGTAATAAAAGCAAAGCGATTAAAACCGGGAAAATGGTTTAATTTCATAACATTCTTCACTCCGCTACGGAACTTTTTTGCGGGACGGATTATACCATCTTTACTGTGACATGGTTGTATGTCACAGATGTCCATCTCGAAATCCGGTAGCCGAAAGTAATTAGTGAAATTACGTTCTAAGAATTTGGAGTCAATTAAGCGTGTGTCTCATACGCGATGTTTAATTTTGTTTTAAAACGTCTCTTACAAAAGGTGTGCTATAAAATTTGTGATCTTAATGAGAGAAGGGAGTCGTGGTGACTGAAGAGATAATATAGCCTTCTTTTTTAGGGTTCCGTAGGTACCCAAAGGGTAAAACGGGACCCTTTTACTAAGACTCCAATGTCTGTCTCGAGGTATCTCTTGCATCGTGATCGTGATAGTGCCGAATGATTAACATGGTTTATAAGGAGGGATGAAATAGATTCAAAGTTGCAACTTCACCGGCATAATTGATATTTTTTTTTTTTTTAAATTTTAGACTACGATCTGATGTTTTGGTTCTTTGTATTTGACATTTTTTTTCCAGGAAGATTTGTCAAATCATAGTCACTTTTTTTAATGTAAAAAAAAAACAAAAAAAAAACCCGGTTAAGTTGGAGTCGAACGCGGATCGTGGACGAAGGGTTCCGTACGTACCACTATTACCTACAGAACCCTAAAATGAACACTGGGCGAACCAATCCGTGAACGCAGCGCGAACGTTAATATTTATTTTAACACTGGCGCCAGTCTATCACTCTATCACTAGATGGCGCCAGTGGTCAACATACATGGTGGGATCGTTGCGTTTTTATGTCAAAAATCACGTTTGTTGTATGGGAGCCCTCCTTAAGTATTTGTTTAATTTTGTTTTTAGTATTTATTTAGTTATAGCGGCTTTAGAAATACATCTGTGAAAGTTTGTGATGTCTGCCGGCCCTGGGATCTTGGACTATTTAATTACGGTTCATGAGACACAGCCTGGTGACAGACGGACAGACAGCGGAGTCTCAGTAATAGGGTTCCGTTTCTACCCTTTGGGTACGGAACCCTAAAAAGGAAAGGTAGGAAAAAAACATAATAAAATGTATTTTGCCAACCGTACCACCCCAACCAAAACACACAGTCAATACCATAGTCGCTTATAATTAGTTATTAATTTAATTACTTCCATTTCCGCGAGACAAAACACACAAGAGTGAAAGAGACAGCGCTACAAAGGCATTCGTAATTAAAAGAAAACTCTTTAATTGTAACAGGATAACTATCTTTATTGGTTAAAAATGATATTGTGTAAAAAGTTGCGTACACGCTACCGGGAATCGAACTGGCTAATTAGCGAGTTGAGACTGCACAGTTAGTTCGCGACACTTGTACAACGTACCGTCTACAAAAATGTACTTAAATAAAGAAATAATAAAATAATTTGATTTAATGTAAGTACCTATTCTAGTGACAACGTGAGTTGTCGATTCCTCCCGTGGTCAGCAGATTTTTGTAAAGCAAAGGTCTCTCTTATTTGTTTCCATACTTATCGGTCTTTCTTGGGTGATATTTGGCCAGTTTTTATTGTACATTACTTGAAAATGGAGTATGTGTGTACTTAAATAAAGAAAATATTACTTTAATTTATACTTTTGTTATAGCTGTTGGATTTGGTAATAAATAAATAATTAGTTACACTAGCTTCGCGGTTTCACCCGCGTAAGTCCTGATCCCGTAGGAATATCGGGATCAAAAAATATTATATATTACTCCTCGATAATGTAGCTTTCTATTGGTGAAAAAGCTATTCTATTGGCACCTATTTCTAAATACGTTTTCCTACTGGTAGAGATAAGTTGCAATTATAAGTGTATGTATTTACGAACGAAAATTAGTGAATCACGTCTCCCTACTTTGGATCAGAAAATAGAAATGAATATAATTAATTATAGATTATGATTAGTATTGATTTTTTAGGATGTTAGCCAAATCCTATGTATCTGGAAGAAAATTTTGTTTTTATATATTTTTTAAAATAATAATTTGTTTTGCCAACGCTACTCACCTTACAAAATAGGCTGAACATATCAACGGGCAGTATACTTGGAAAGCGAGGCTCGTGTGGTCCAGTATTCAACGAGCGCTACTAAAACGTTGTCTGTCTATTTGTCTATGTTTAACCGACTAGCGACGTCACAAAAAGAGAAGTTCTTCCCTCGTTGGTTTAGAAGTTTTTTGCAGGAGGAAGACGACGCGATGGCCACTAATTATGACTATTGTCTATTCTATTCTGTGGCTCATTCATTCTCTTCAGTCACAAAGGGATTTGCCGTGTAGCCTCAGCTTAGTATAGGGTTACCCCATCTCTTCCAAAGGAAGGTGTTGTAATAGGCGACTTAGGGATCTGAGCGAGACTTGCAAACCTTAAGTATGTTCTCCGCGCGCGGTGGCGCATAAACTGTTCAGTCCTTTAGGAGAATTTGTGTCAGGCAGAAACAAATAGGAATTTATTTTTTAGCAAAAACACTTGCATTCAGCGGAAATCCAACCCGTAAGCTTCTGCATTGCAGTCGAGCATTCGCCCGACACGCTACATAGGTCGGCTAGGCAGTAACTCGCACTGTGTTAAATTTATTTCATTGGTTGGTAACAAATCAAAAATCAATCTTTTCACCCGACTGCCGCAGGAGGATTATGTTTTTACTAAATATTTAGGTATTAATGAATTGTACCTGCCAATAACTCTTGTTAAAAATAACTAACAAAATAATACATTAACAATTTCACGCCTACTAATTAATCGAACGTCAAACCGCAATAAGCAATTCGATTATCTTACGGTAAACAAATATATATAACTCATCGGATCTGTATCGATTATTAAAATCGCTCGAATCGATTAATTCGAGAGAAATATCGCTATAAGTTAATTGCTTTTGTAGACGTTAATATATTGATTTAGTTGTTACCAATTATTGAAATGCTAATTACGTTCGTATTATAATAATAACTTACTCGCAGACATTATAGATAACTATATTTTCTGTAGGTAGATACTACTATTTAATAGTGCCGTGTCAAATATAGAGCAATTTCGATTATAATGAAAGAAATGTTACCATAGAAGCAAAATGACATAATTACATCCCGCTTTTATACTTTTTGTATATAGCCATCAAAAAATCAAAGACGAAAAAATAAAAATAATAATCTAAAAGTAATCGTTTCATATGACAGATCACTGATTATTAGAGATGGGCCGACTAGTCGCCGACTAGTCGGGAAAGCCGACTAGTCGGCAGTTCAACCGAAAGGTCGGCAGGTGCCGACTAGTCGGCAACTAACAATTATACAATAAAACCAATATTTATTCAATTAGTAGTACAGTTTAGAAGGTGGGTAGTCAGAAAATCGTAAACAAAACACGTCATAGCTTACATACATCATCTAAACATCTAAAATGTCATAACTATGCCTCAGCTCCATTTTTTTTCCAACTTTTATTTTTATTTCAACCATTTTTTCGAAGTTTCGCTACAGCTTTCGAAGTGCAAACTTATCCAAAAATAGCAACAATCGCCGAGTGATCATGATTAACCCAAATATCTCGGAATTATAATGATCTGTATTGCCGACTAGTCTAGACTAGCAAGACTCAGTCTTTCCTGTGAAAAATAGATGGTCCTATATGTCGAGAAAATATTAATTTAGTTTTAGCTTACTTCATTCAAATTAGTTAAAAACGTAGTAGAAAAGGTTAATTTTCAATTATATGGCAATTTGAAGGACAAAATGAGGTTGTACTATTTTTTTTAACATATTACGCACAAAGAGTCCCCATTCCCGTACTAGAATTGTCTAGAATTTCATGTCAATATCATTGCCAACAATCTATGTAGGGCTGTGGGACTTCGAAGCTCACGAGTAAACAATGCCCCGATTCCCAACCTGTCTCTCCAGTCAGTCATAATAACTGACTGATTTGATAGCAACAAATATCAGTTGGAAACGAAAAATCTAGCCTCATCAAATAATATTGTGCCATTAAAACGACGAAGAAGAAGATTAGTACACGACTACACGTATCGCTGGTGAGATATTTAGGTATTTCGCCTACCATACCATCAGCTACACAAACCACAGTAGGTACACACTACACTACACAGTGACGCACCCCAACTTCGATTAAATCACAAACATTAATTTGTAAAGCTGTCCGTATCGACGGTGAGTTGCCAATTTAGTTGTTTCAATTTAGCAGGCGAAATGAAGAGGTCTGCAGACATCGGAAAGGCGTAAAACAATTTTCATGGCCTCTTAGCAGTAACTAACAGAGATCAATGCAGGGCTGTCACTGATTTAATTAACGGAAAGATAAGTGTTTCAAATAAAACTCATCGTCGTCGCGTTCCGAGAATTTTGAATTTGACGTTCTATCACCAATCATGTTGTAGTCACTGATTGGTGGATTTTGTGATCACGTGATTACTCTCAGGATAGACGCATGATCTTTTTTGCACCTAATCCAAAGTCACTTCAAATTTTATGATAATTTAAATAATGAATATAGGTAAGACACATGCTACATGAACCGTGCAATGCATTAATATAACTATCTGACCGTCGAGTCGTGCTTAATTCTGCATACAATGAGATTTTTTGTAAAAGGTTATTTAATTGTTTTTAATAAATAAAAAAAAAAAACCTTAGATTTTTCTGAGAGAAATACATGAAAATACATTAGAAATTATCCAATAATGTTAAGGGGTGAAAAAAGGGTTTTTCTTTTTGTACGTAGAGGTATGCGACTCATAGTCTCTACAAAACTGGACCTAGAATCATAAACCTGGATCAATCAGTATCGATTTTGGGCTATGTAAAATTATATTAAGAACATATTTTATTTCGTGCATACTTTGGTGTTCGTTACTCTTACCCGTCTAGGATATACTTTGAACAAAAACATTTTACCGGACTAAAGTTGCTGCTTCGGTCCACCAAATAATCAAAGAACATTAAGAAATGATTAAGCTTATGATATGAATAAGGATAGACAAACAGATTTTTAACCCTTCGCTAACGCTAACAAATGTTTAATAATTCATAATAGTTTATTTTTGAACAAGCTAAGTGGCTAGAATAATAAATTTCTGATGAAGTTCATGTTTAAGGTTAATAAAAATATTTTAATCGACACTCCCCTAAGCGATAAACGCATTTATATAGAACTCGTTGTTCATTGATAGTTTTACAACTAGGATGAAACATGGAACTTAATCACAAACATGAAATACGATGATTTGATTCAGCAATCACGTAGCGAGAGAATTTATTATTATCAATCTAAAATCGTTCGTAAACGTGTCACTAGACATCACTCTATCGTTAGATGTGACGTGTGCGTGTGACAGCCCTAGCCTTCAATTGGCTGTATGGCTAAGTGCCGTTGCCTCAGGGCTAATTAAAACATCAGCCGACCGGCCATGTTCTCAGACAAATAATCTTTCATATTTTGTCTTAACTGTCAAAATAATCCCTAAGGCGTTCCCGTTGCACTGCCAATATCTTAGAAGGATATAAATTGTGTTTTATTGTTGTGTTTTTTTAATGATATTCGATGGAATAATTATTGAGAAATGAACTTGAGATAAGTTCGGCATCAGTACCAATACTACATCCGGCCAAGCTACTGTTAGTTTACTTCTAAACTTCTAATTTCAAAGATCTCTAATTCTAATTGTGTTCGCTTGAACAGAAAAGTTAAGTCGGCGACTTAACTGTAAAAAGTGTAACTACCTCTTAATACATGTTTCCTTCACGACATCCCTCCCTCCTGTATATGCATAGTTGTAGCCCTGAAAGTGCACAGAGGCTACCGTTTCCTGCCAGACACTACGGAACTGAAGCGAGCCAAACTGCGGAGTACAGCTCCATACTAATTTTGCGTAGAAACTGGATAGTTAGCCCTCCGCTGCCGCCGAAAGATTGAAATCTCCACATCCAATCATACAGTTATTAATACATACTCCTACCCGCTGGCGGGACAAATGAATCGATAGCTAAGGGCGTGTACGGATTAGTTATAGGTGGCACTTGCATATTAAACCAACCGCGCCCACGCGAATTTAAATTAACTCGATATTACTAAGGGTTTTCGAACGTCGTCGGTCGTACCTACATTTAAAATTATGCTTATGGAATATGAGCATTTGTTACCTGTAGTTATGTCCTTAATTTAGCCAAAATTTTCATGAGTTTTTTAGAGGACGTGACAATTCACGTGAGACAATTCTTTCCCTCTCAAATCGTCACTTACCATCGTTAGATTGTGATGAAACTTTCTTATAGCAATTGATAGCGATCGTTCATCTAATATATAAAATTTCCATGTCACAATGTTAGTTACCGTACCTACTCCTCCGAAACGGCTTTACCGATTTTTTCCACATTTTATATGCGTATTCATTAGGTCTGAGAATCGGCTACTATCTATAATTTATAAGGCAAAACAACGTTTGCCGGGTCAGCTAGTACCAAATGAATAAAATTCATAATGAAGACAGTAGTTATGTTTTATTTAACTTTTTTTTTTTTTTTTTTTTTTTTTTTTTTTTTTTTTTAATTTTTGTTTCTGGTGTCAGGTGTAACTGACCTGACACCACAACAAACTGTCTATAATATTTTTATTTAAAAGTTAACAAACATGTGATAAGTCACATGTTTGTTAACTTTTAAATAAAAATATTTAAAAGTTAACAAACATGTTTGTTGGGCATGAATCCCGGAACCCCGGGATATCGTAATCCCGGGATCTCGGACGTATAAGTTCGATAGTATAATCCCGGGATTGAGTGATCCGATATCGAGATTAGACCAATTTACTATTTGGGTTAAAGTTAAGGTTTTAAGCCAATTAAATGCTTAAAATAATAAAAGTAACGCGATTCATTGTGATTTTTAAGACATAAGTAATTTTTATAGCTCGCATGCAAAATTTTACTGCTAACATCATTTTAGTGGCGTGCCTAGAATTTGGCGCGAAGGTTTAAACAGCGGCTATTTGTCGGCCATATTTACAAAATGGTGGGGTGGACGGCCCATATTTACATAATTTTACCACCAAGTCTTTACTATATCAAAGATTTTTGATTTTACACATTTTTATTGTATTCAATTCGCCTTTTTAACGATATATAAAATCCTGGGACTAATCCCGGGATCCCGGGATTTAGATCTTAATATCGAAACCAGTTCCGGGATTGAAAACCTTCCGATATTGCATGCCCTAGTGCCGATGCCGTTAGAGTTTCGAAAAACCCTTTCTTTTCAGATGCCTACATCATATAAAGAACACACTCCAAATTTCAGCTCTCTACTACTTATTAGCGGTTTAGGCTGTGCGTTGATCCATCGATCAGTCAGTAGAACAAACCCTTTAAAAGAAAATATAATATGATAAGCCTTTTCTAACAATAGTTATGGATCTTTGCTAAGACAATACAGGGTTTCCATCAAATCGAACGTAACCTTTACCTACAAAACTCGATTCAAGTTATTCAATTATGTAATATAGTGAGTGTTCAATGGTAGGGGCTCCGATACGATCAAAGCATTAATTGACTGGTATTGACTGCTGATGATTTAGGTTTTAATCTTTCCACTACGGATCTTGATCGCAGAGGTTGGTACGACATCCGATTATAAAAACACATTTCTCATTTTTCAAAGCTAATGAGCGTAAGCGTTTTTTTGAGTAATCGATTTCGCTTAATTATTTTTCTATTGAAACGTAACATGTTTTTTCACGTCAGTATATCTAAAGGGGTTATTCCACTAAACTGTAAAAAAGGTCCGATCTGATTCAACTCCAAAACAATTTATATTAATAATATTATACGTGTTTTAATATCTTTATTGTAGTGCTCTAGGCGGCTCCTTCCCCGACCCCCATAATTTTATTACCAATACCCCCAAGGCTTTTAATTAGGTATACCATTTAATTCTCACGACCGCCAAGAGTTCTACAGGGTACAGTCAACAAAACAGAGTTTAATTTCTTAAAATTATGTGACTATACAATGACTACTTATGACCGCTCCCGCCCCCACGAACTTAAAAATTTGATCTCGTCGCTTAAGACGATTGTGAATTGAATTCGTATAATAAGCCGTAACGTTTTCCACCCCATTAATTATTTAAAAAAATATAGCTTACGTTATTTATAAGTCATCCATCACTCATCAGCATGTAAATATTACTTCCGGACCGGAGAAGGAAGGACGGACCGGATGCAACCTCTCTCTATTACTACATGTTTTTTCAGATTTATTAATATCTAATTAAACCATAGCAAATAAAATTATATTTAATACCTTATTAAACCATACTAAATTAGACTATGATTGTTAGGAACCGCCCCCCATATTTTCCCCTTAAGCCTTATTTTTTACAAGTTGGTAGATTTTTATGCTACATGGAATACACCGTTGTAATAAAGGATGTCAAGAGCAGTTTTTAAAAGTATTTGAACTCCTCGATCACTATTAGTTTTTTTTTAGAATTATGTTTAGTTGACCTTTCGAGCAACATTTTTTTATTTTCTTAACTTTGAGAGCCCATAACTAATTATTTTGTCATTATTTTGGATTAACAATGCCTTCGATAGATCAAGGATACATCTGGGACCAAAATCGAATAAAAAGTTTAAGCGAAAACATGTTCAAATTAAAGTTGTAAGGGTAAAGAGGTAAAATTTGGAAAAAAAATAAAAAATCACAAAAATAATCTTTAAAAAAATGTGAAGAGTTAGGGTCTTTTCCTTCAAATTGTATTTTACATATAGGTCCAGCTACACGCCTACCAAGTTTGTCTAACCCTCCACCAAACACCCTGTATACTATTTTATTTTTAAGGTTGTTGCATAAATATCTAGTATTAAGTGTTTTTAATTTTTATGATGTCTTTGATTGTTATACATTTTAATTTTAGTTTTTAAGCAAATCAAAAGGACTTATTTACACTGATTTTTAAATCATTTAATTTTAAGAGTGTATGTTTCAAATATTATGATTGTATGATAAGATATTTGAGTAGTATTGATATTTGAGTAGTTTGAGTATTACGTTACTTAAATACGGTTAGACATTATTAAGGTTGATTATAACTGTGATAGATAATTGAAAAGTCATTCTTTTAATGGTTTTAACTTTAGATAAGTCTATTTTTTTATTTAGTTTTTATTAAGTTTGATTGATTATCTGTGATTGTTTTACATGATAACTGTACTGTACTGCACTGAACACTGTATGTATATGGGCACCTATCTACAATATAAATAATTTTAGTCCAACAACTATAATCTTTAATTCAGAAACTTTTCTTGCTAACCATACCTAAAATTGTGCTTGGCGGTGTTGGGAACAAAAAATAATATTTTGTATTTTTATTTTAATTGTTTTGGGGGTAGAGGGAACTAATGTATGAAAGTTTATTTTTCGAGAACAAAAGACTTTGGGGGTCGGGGAAGGAGCCCTCTAGGCATACCTATCTACCAAAAATATTTCTGTATTTAAATTATTACACTTCAGAACGTGGCGACTGTTACCATTTCCATGCAAACTTAATACCAAAACAAATTATGAAAAATTTAGTTATCCACCTTAACGCTATAAAATGAAAAAAATATATGTTTCTCCGTTTTATTTCATTTCGAATGAATATTTTGGAAAACCTTGTGGTTGGTGGGGACCCTATAAAAGTAAAATCTTAATCCGAATAATATCGATATTAAGGTAGAAAACTAAATTTTTCATAATTTATTTTGGTATTAAGTTTGTATGGAAATGGTAACAGTCGCAACGTTCTTAAGTGTAATGATTTAAATACAGAAACATTGAGTTTCAAGAAGACAGTATCAGCAAGTGATTTACACTGTATTAAACAAATTATGATAATCATGAAAATAGCATTTATGACCACTGCGGCTACTGTTGCAGCTTAGGCTATGAAAAAAGATCAAAAGAACAGAGAATGAAAATAAGTGGGTACCTTTAGTCTTCTCATAATTGCCTTCAAAACTACAAGACCGATTTAATAAAATCTTTTACCAATAGAAAGCTATATTGTCGAGGAGTATAACATAGGCTACTTTTGATCACGTTATTCTCGCAGGGACAAACCGGGACAAATAGACAATCATAGAATAATAGGCGAAACCGCGGAGTGCAACTAGTCAGAGAATCGAAGTTATGTTTTACTAACTCGTTGATGCATTTCGCAATTGAACTGATTGCCGATTTTACAACCCGACTTCTAAACGAAGTAATGTCAACTAAGAACCAGTAGGTAATTATTAAGCTTAAACTTGACTTAAAACCGATCGAATTTACGAGATTAATTACGTGTTATTTCAACTTAACTACAGTCAAGTATAAAAGTTTAACTAACATTTTAATCTTCAGAAGGACGTTAGTCAACCGAACCTAGTCCATATTTTATGATCACTATCGTTCGGAGTGAGGTGGTCAAACAAGGCGCGAGGGACGCGACCAGAAGCCAAAATATGCCAACAATCTAAATTGGAACCAAAGGGTTACTCTGGTATTTCCATCTGATAAACATTAAGTAATGTTAATTCTTGTATTTTTGACCAATTATCGACAAAACAATGTGTTACTGCATGGCTATTACAATTTAAAACGAAGTTATTTTAAAGTCTAGTTAAATCGTTTTGTTTAGAACAGTTTATGTACCTACCTACTAGATTTGGAGGTAGCTCTTTTTTCCCAAAAAGAGCTACCTCCAAATTTAGTAGGTATAGTTAGGTATATAGGTATATATAATAGGTATAGTTGTTAAAAACTGTATTATCCCAAATACAGTTTTTATTAAGTGCTTATTCACGAATAGAGTTTGTAATATTTGAATTTAAAATATTGTACTAGTACCTTACTGATAGAAATTTAAATTTGAGGTATTCAGCGATGTATGTATGCAATATTGATCAAAGGGTGTGAAAAGGTTCAAGATTTTGATATTTCTAATGAATAACATTTTTATCCTTGCTTATTAGGTACACTTTAATTCAAACTGTTAATTAAATCTTAGCTACCTCCTACCTACATTATTACTGTAATAAAGCGGGGGCTTTCGTAGCTTTTCGGGCTTTTTAAATATAATATGGTGGAGCCAGGTCAGAATATCAGATTTGCCTGTTCTAACTGAACAGATATGCATGTAGAGATTTTTTCGGTTTTAATCGCGTGGTGTTTATTACTTTTAGCATTGTTTCAACGCTCAACGTTTCGAGACCTTTACAGGTCTCCTTCTTTAGGATTGACCAATCAAAAACGGAGGGACCTGTAAAGGCCTCGAAACGTTGAGCGTTGAGACAATGCTAAAAGTAATAAACACCACGCGATTAAAACCGAAAAATGTCTAATTTCAATCCAACATCGCGAAAGCGGAAGAAAAATCTTAATAATCTTTTTCATACTGTGAACAACATTACAGTAGTCGTTATACCTTGTATGCCGAGCTTGCATTCTGCGAAATGAATTTCCATTTTACATTATGACAAATTGTATAAGAGTGGTTAAGTTTTTGGCTTCATTATATTCCACAATCGTTATAAGGTATGCAACCTTCTTTTAATGGGCATGTTTTTTTAATCGCAATTAATTAAGGAAATATTAATTACAGTGACCGTTAAAAGTATGTAATAATTAACGTTAAATATGTTTAATTACAATTATTTTTACGTAATTATATGTACCTACCTGCTTACAGTGCTTTGTTGATTTACATTTTTTACAAATTGTTTTTTGTTACTCACCTTGATATTTCGTAAGGGAATTTTGTGTAATGTTTTACTCACGTATAAACCTGACTTTTTAACTTTTAAAAGTAACTTGTATAGTGTAGAATGCTTTAACTTGTAAATCCTAAAGTCTACCTCCGAATAAACTAAGTTAGTTTAGATTAGCTATGCATAGTCGAGCCAAGCATTATATTTATTTCATACATGTGCGTCTAACGCAAACTATGCCAGCTTTGCTTACTTGTGTTAAAACTGGCGAGCTAAGCTAAACTTAGTTTAGTTTTCAGTGCATGTTCGGCTTAATATTTATTAACAAGGTAAATATATATTACGGAATATTAGTAGATAGGTAGTCCGTGAGGTTATATAACTAGCTGTGTCCCGCGGTTTCACCCTCGTAAGTACCGATCCACTGAGCATTTTGCAAAAACCCTTTAGTTAGAAGATGAAGAATATGCCTATAATATGTGCATCTTAATAAAGAGAATACACTGTCCAAATTCCAGCTCACTACTACAAGCGGTTTAGGCTGTGCGTTGATCAATCAGTCAGTCAAGACAAAGTATTTTATAGATATGGATAATACTACCTACCGATAGATCTTTACATTTTATTTCGGAATTTTCGAAAATGGCGACTCACACCGGCTCTTCCATAAAAAGACTGTGAAGTGACCATCACGACGAATAAAATGACCAATTACAATAAATTGCGAGCCACGTATAGAAATAAGCAGCCATTTTGGTAAATAAATAAATAAATAAATGAATGAGTAATTAATGATCTTACGATGGCTGAGTAGTGATGGGACGCGCGGGACTCGACATTTGATGGACCTATAAAATGTAAATTAACTCTAATTTAAAAACAAAATTTTATTTAGGTAAATTTGTAGTTTTTAAGTTTAATTGTAATTAGGTTTTAATTTGGGTTTTTTTAGTTTTTATTTTTAAGTTGATTGTAATTTTAATGTATGCTTTATGAATAAATGTTTTTAATTGCGGTTTTAGGTACCTAATAATAATTAAAGCAAATTGACGGACTATGTGATGCGTCGGGTGGACTCCCGGCTGCAATGCAGAAGGTTGCGGGTTCGATTCCCGCTCGGGACAAGTATTTATGCTGGCCATAAATGTTTGTTTCTGGGTCTGGATGTATCGTACATAATGTATGCATTTAAAAAATAGGTATAATATGTAGGATATCCGTTATCTTGTATCCATAGTACAAGCCTAGTTGCTTAGTTTGGGGCTAGATGGCGATGTGTGTGTACAATGTCCTGCAATAATTATTTTATTTTATTTAAAGAAAAGTTAATATGGGTATAATGAGCGGCAAACAAGATGGAAAAAAATGGCGGCTTCGATTTTCATAGAAGTCGCTTGTAAAATGTACTGGGCGAACTTTCCCCTTCCACATCAACATTTTTCAATTTGTTTACCGGCCACTTTCTTTACTCACTCAGGTTTTTTGTGTCAAGTAAAAATAACCAAAAAATTTTCGAAAGATAGTTAGAATTTCCAACAGTCAAGTTACAAGTTACCAACAATTCGGAAATAGATACAGTTATTTTTTTGTATTAGTCTACAAAAAATAAACTATAACTTCCAATTTAGCCGCAGATAGGCCTACTAATCTCACTCGTAAATATCATAAAGTTTTCCACAATTTCAAAGTCGTTTTTAGCCTCTTAGCTGAGCTGAATGAACGATGGAATATCAGCCACACATGTGTTCTAATACTATAATAAATAACCATTGTATTTTGGAAATCAATTTTCTAAATACAATTTTCAATCGATATGATCACAAGACTACTCAATCCCATCCCTACATCTCCTCACCTGTCTGAAGTCGACGCAGCATACAAATCTGTGCATTAAAAAGCATTAACATCGATTATGGAATGACCAGTTTTTATTTGCTGACGGTACCAATTAGCGAGTAACGACAGCAGGAAACTGAAGGATGTTCATTGCTCAACAGTGGAAAGTGTACACGGAGATAGGTTTTTGTGTACGTTTCTGCAGGTGGGTTTTACAATGTAATGGGTTAGTATTGTAATTAAAATACCTACTGACTTGTTGATGGGAGGCGGTATTGATGTGGGAGGCAGAGTGTAATACCTAGGTAGTGTCTTAACGTAGGTTTACGTTTTTTTAACGTTAAAAGAGAAATAGTACCTATTGTTTCGATGACGTTTGTTTATTCAGCAAAAGTTTTTTAATAAATTATGTAACGTAAATCTAGTGGTTGAGTTGGTAGAGCTACGACTATACCCACCGAAAATTTAAGACGTGAGGAATATTTATTTGATATTGTGACTATTTCAAAAATTGGGCGAAGCCATAAATCAAAAAAATAATTAGTATCTACCTATGTGGCAGAAATATTAAAAAATATATATCAGAGTAGGGTCACCGAATGTCTCGGGGCGACCGACCGGCGCTCAGACCGGTGGAGGAGTACCGGGAGGAACTCCGGCAGGCCCAGGTGGAGGTGTGGGGTACGCAGCTGTTGCAGCCGAGCGCCGGTCTATGGACTATCGAGGCCATCGGGCCCGTATTGGTGGAGTGGTTGAGTCGCAGCCACGGAGCACTCTCGTTCTGTCTCACTCAACTGCTGACGGCACACGGATGGTTCGGCAAATTCCTGTGCCGTATACGCAGAGAAGCGGACGAGAGCTGCCACCATTGCCCGTCTGGCTGTGACAGTGCCGAGCACACCCTCGTCGAGTCGGGCGTCGAGGTCGGGCCACGACTTGTCGCTGCCGGCCATAGTTTGTTCTATGATCGACAGCAACGAGGCGTGGCAGACAGTCCGAGGAGTTCCCGATCACGTAATGTCCCAGAAGGAGGAAGCGGAGAGAGCTCGTCAGCTCCTCCGAGGAACGCAGCGCCCCACCCGGCGTCGAGGTCGTGCCAACAACCTGTTGCCACCCTAAAGGCACTTGGCGGCGGACTCGGGGGAATCCGTGTCCACGCCGCCTCTCGGAGAGGAAAACGGGGTTCGACCACCCGCCGTCAGAGCAAGCTCACGTACTGCCGCAGCTTCCGGCTCTGCTCTGGCATAGCGGCATGAAGGACATCAAGGGGTTTTAGTGGGTGTACCCTGGCCATCTACGGCCAGGGGGACCCCCCTCACCGGGCCGCTTGTTAAGACGATCAGGCCCCCGAGAGCGGCCTGATGGTCTTAACACGATTTTACCTTGTAAAAAAAAGGGGCACCGAATATCTATTTAATTAGATATTCGGTGGTATTGTACCTACTTGGAGCTCTATGGACCTGGGGCCTCCCTCTCAGCTCTAAATTGCAGGAGAGTCTCATGCAGTTCCTAATATTAGATTTATTTTTCAATTAATTAAAACCTTCATGAAATAAATAAATAATAACATTTCAAACAACAAACAACACTAGATTTTTTTTTCCATATAAGTAAGTCATCTATTTGAACCATCAAAAATTTGAGCAAAGCAAACAATTTAAGAACTGCACGAGTTTATAATATAAAGCTGAAAGTAAGGCTCCTAGCGATAAGTATCTAAGTAAATTGCCAAAAGTATTCCTCTCGGAGAGGAAAACGGGGTTCGACCACCCGCCGTCAGAGCAAGCTCACGTACTGCCGCAGCTTCCGGCTCTGCTCTGGCATAGCGGCATGAAGGACATCAAGGGGTTTTAGTGGGTGTACCCTGGCCATCTACGGCCAGGGGGACCCCCCTCACCGGGCCGCTTGTTAAGACGATCAGGCCCCCGAGAGCGGCCTGATGGTCTTAACACGATTTTACCTTGTAAAAAAAAGGGGCACCGAATATCTATTTAATTAGATATTCGGTGGTATTGTACCTACTTGGAGCTCTATGGACCTGGGGCCTCCCTCTCAGCTCTAAATTGCAGGAGAGTCTCATGCAGTTCCTAATATTAGATTTATTTTTCAATTAATTAAAACCTTCATGAAATAAATAAATAATAACATTTCAAACAACAAACAACACTAGATTTTTTTTCCATATAAGTAAGTCATCTATTTGAACCATCAAAAATTTGAGCAAAGCAAACAATTTAAGAACTGCACGAGCTTCTAGCGATAAGTATCTAAGTAAATTGCCAAAAGTATCTTCTTAATATTAAAAGTAAAAAGTCAGACCTCCGCTTATCTTCGTAAAGTCTGTATAAAAGGTTAGTGTTAAATAAAAATCAATTTGACTTAGAACAAATGTATAATTTAATCAATAATTTACATATTATACTTCGTGAATCCTTATTTTTATGAATTAAACATAGTTTTTTAACAAAATTCTATCTATCAGTTTAACCGTATCACTAAAGTTTGTACAGAACTAAAATTTAAACTCTATACAAATCAGTAGATCGCTGCAAAGCATATTTCGCAAATCAGGGTTCTTTCTGTCAACTTTGAAAACCATACAAGTTAAATTATTCTAATTAGAATAGGAAATGTGGGTCCTGTGATAATTAGAATATGAAGTCGAGAAGTTTTATTATTTCCTCATAAGCCTTGTGAGTAAATAAGCCATTAATAATGCTTGTAGTACGAATAAACAGGACATTTTTTAGCAGATCTGTTTAGAACCCGCTATAAGAGCTCGTAGTAAGGGCCTGGGTCTTACCTGTTCTTTACGAACTAATAAACGATCGATGAATTATAAAAAAAACTTTTAAATTACGAAATTTAAAATTGGTTTGAAAATTATCGTTCGTTTGTAAAAAGCTAGTAGGCCCTCGTGACAAAACACCCTTTACTTTTGACGCTCATTGTGTCATTTTAGTCGTGCGACTAATCCTACTGATTTGCCAAGAGCTTCAGCCCACAATTACTCATAGGAAGCGAACTGGCGTCATCTTTCCTTCGATGCCAATTAGCGCAAAGAAATTTAATGCAGTCGTTATACTACCCGATTCGCAGGCTTCCACACCTACAGTACACATATAAAGAAATTAGTGTACATATCCACATTTTGTTTCAATGTGTGCTGTAGCTATTACCAAAGACTGAAAATCCGATGGTGTAACGACCGCTTAGGGCAAATTTACACAGTTCACTTCGAGTGAATCACTGTCGATGATTCACTAGGAGTGAACAGTGAAAGATTTATTTATTCTTTTTTAAATTTAAGTCAATGAATTAAAGTCTATTATACATTATTGTTCTGCTAGATTTGAGAAGCCATCTGATTTTAAATATTTTATTAAAATTCAAAATGAATTAAAGAATTTTTTCACTGTTCACTCCAAGTGAATCATCGATAGTGATTCACGCGCTGTGAACTGTCTAATATCGCCCTTATGTGACAATCGATGCCGTTTACTTGCTCTCTATATTAATGCAGCCTTACAATAATTTTGCTAGGTAGAGTATAGTCAGGCAAGATCGGATACGGAGGAAGACCGTATGATTCAAATGTCATCCAAAATAGGTTGATATTTTTTAGTGTTAGCCACAGTGTTCGCAAGACCAAGAGCCACCTATTTTGGTAGATATTTGAGTAATACGATCTTCCCCTTATCCGATCTTACCTGACTGTAGTCTACGCGGAAGATAAAAAAAATATGACACAAATCTAGGCGCTCTAAAGGTTTTTTAATTACAATTATTCAGCTTCAAATACATTATTTACATCTTTATATTTTTAATTCAATAAAATAAATATAAGGTAATTTTATTATATTAGGTAAGTTAGTCAGAAGTAAAGAACTTAATTGCAATGGTATAACAAATTATTTTGAGACAACATCTCAAACTGAGTTCCCATTGCCAACGAGAAATGACTCTTTCGACTATTTCAAACATAGGTCACTAGGAAAAATTGCGGCTTATGGGGAAAGTGCGGCCATCATTAATTTACCGGACTTACAAAATTGTAATATTTATAAAATCGCCAATCATGACAGGAGAAATATCTACCTATATTGTGACTAGATGACGATGTTATCAATATAACAATTTTAAGTCCGGTAAATTGATGGTCGCCACAGTTCCCCCATAAGCCGCACTTCCCCCTAGTGACCTTATATAGATTGTTAACATAGCCATACGATTCTTTCGCTTCATGAAAACTATCGCTGTATAATATTCAAAGCGCGAAAAAGACGAATGAGTCATTTCTCTTTGTCGGTATTTATCTGTTACACCTTGTATGGTAGAACTAACTTTTAAACTTAACTTGTTATATTTGCGAACGATTAAATGGTTACGATTTATTTATAAGTATAATACCTACTTATAAAAAACTGCATTAAAAAATCTACAGCTGAACTTAATCATCTGAAATGTTACTTAACCTACTTAATAATAATTACTTAGTTAATATTACTTATTGGTATTAAATTAAATAAATAATTAAGTACATAATAGTTTAATAGGAATTATAAAATAAAATTTATATTTTAAAATTAAGGTTTGAACAAACTAACAAGACTAGTCGCGCGACAATTTTCATCATTGCACAGACACCAGGAGCAGTCCAAAACTAAGCAACTAGTAAGTAATAGATGCCATCTGGGCACGTATTCTACAACTAAAGGGACTCAAGATGGTCTCAGCATCGTTAGAGTTTTCTCGAAAATGGTTCAGCAATAGTTGGTAATTTTGCAAGAAATTACCTACTAACACTTTAAATCTTCAGCAAAATTGCAATTTTTTTTTAAAATAATTTTTAAGAAAAATCTAACAATACTGAGGCGATGTTAGGACGATTTATTTTTAGAATACGTGGCCTGTTTAGTAAGTTTTGGGACAACATATACCTACCGTCATACTTATTTCTTTTTTAGTTATTTACCTTTTACATGTGTAGAACTATCAATAGACAATGCAACTGTTTGTTCTACGGTGGAAATCGGACCCACACATCGTTGAGATGCATACGAGCCTGTATAGTGGATTGATTGTGAAGTACCGTACACGCAGGTCACCGAGTAGATATATAATCCTACAGAGAAACAGCTTCTGTATCTATCTAGTGTCTATCACTCGGTGCTCAGGTGGTCACGGGCGTAAATACCAGACTAAAACCTTTGTATTATTTGATATTTGGGTTTCGTTGCACATCCCGTCCGTCAAATTAAAGAAAAAAACATCCAAATAGATAACCTCCTCCTTTTTTGGAAGTCGGTTAGGAAACTAAAGGAAATGTCCGTAGATGCCTATGTTAAAATTGAAATTGGACGTCATTTTATAATCAGCGACACTGGAATGAATTTTCGAACTAGTAAAACCTTTATTTTGTCACAAAAACCTGATTGATCAACAAATATCACTTTAAAAAAAAACCGGTCAAGTGCAAGTCAAACTCGAGCGCCGCGCCGTGGGTTCCGTACCTAACTATATTATGCAAGATATTTCATTAGTATCAACATACAGGGCGGCCTCACAAATACTTTATCTGTAAAAAATTCAACTGTCTACTATTATTATCAATAATAATACTATAAGCAATCACAGTTTATGAGATACAGCCTGGTGACAGACTTACGGGAACCCCCGACGGAAAAAGAGGGGTGTTATAAGTTTGACGTGTCTGTGTGTCTGTCTGTCTGTGTATCTGTCTGTGGCATCGTAGCTCACGAACGGATGAACCGATTTGAATGTAGTTTTTTTGTTTAATAGGTGTCTTTTGCGCGAGTGTTCTTAGCTATGTTTGATCAAAATCGGTTCAGCCGTTCATAATATATGGTGGTTGAAGCTCGGAAATAAAAACCGAATGTTTTCAAATATGCCCGAGTGGGGTATTAAATAAAAGAACATGACTTTTGTGACAACAATATGCAAGTTTCATCAAAATCGGTTCAGCCGTTCAAAGTATACGTAGGGTCAAACTCGGAAATAAAAACCGAATGTTTTCAAATATACCCGAGTGGGGTATCAAATAAAAGGACGTGACTTTTGTGACAACAATAAGTATGTTTCATCAAAATCGCTTTTACAAAAAGGGTGAAATAAAAAAATTAAATTAAAAATTTAAAAAACCCCCGATTTAAAAAATCTTCAAAGTTAAAACAAAACTAAACTTTAAAAAGGCAAATGTCACAAAAGTTGATGGTAACCGACCCGTGCTTATAGTACCGCGTCCCCCGACGCGGGAACGTAAGGTACCACATACCTACTCAGAGACATGAAATTTGTTTTCGGGTTATTATTTTTGCCTTTTTAAAGTTTAGTTTTGTTTTAACTTTGAAGATTTTTTAAGTCGGGGGTTTTTTACCCTTTGGGTACGGAACCCTAAAAAAATGACAGTTTTAGTAACAAATATGCTAAAATTGAACTAAAAACTTTTTATCAGGTGGTACCTATCTGATGAGAAGATTACAAATTAACGTCCCATTTCCATTTATTTACAAAATAACTAATTTATTTTAGTTGTTACATTACAAATTCCTAGTGTGACAAACTACTAGAGCTAGTTTATAGTAATAGTTATAAAATAAGTAATCCGAGTCGAATAACTAAGAAAATTCAATTTAAATGGCGGGATAATATCCAATAAAGTATTTATTTACATTAACATCTTTAAATTAAATCGACTTTATGTAGATGAGGATTATTGCACTCTTGCTTGCTGGCTTGCTTCAAATTGGCACAATGCGATCATTTGATGTTCAATGCAATATTTATTCATGTCAGTCTGTAAGCGTTACTTTAGCACATTTTCTTTTAACGTATGAAATCAATGTAAAGGTACAACAACATACAAGTCACTGCGTGCGTTAATACAACATAAATACATTTAAGGCGGAAACATATTTACCTGACGTGACGTGTCGTTATGCGTTAGTAGCCTATCGGTTTCACATATTTTGTACGCTTAGAGACACATTTTGTGGGTCGTGTCGTGTCGTGTCACAAATAAATCTGCCTCTAAGCGTACAAAGCATATGAAACCGATAGGCTACAGACGCATCACGACACGTCAAGTCAGGTAAATGAATGTTGTCAGTTTTATGTGACTTGTACTAGTCGTAGTTGTTTGTCTGTACAGAATTTTTAGTAGCAGTTTTAATTTGACAGCCATATTGAAATCATTTTTATATGCTTCACAATCTTCATTATTGGGTTTAGAGTCTATCTAATCTTTACTTATTGTTAGAACCAAAACATTTTAAAAGTTTCTGTTGAAACACATCTCTGCCTTTCACTTATATTAGTAGAAATTAGATGAATAAAAAAAAAAAAAAAAAAAATCAGTGAACAACACACAGCGCCATCTAGCCCCGTGGTAAGCGACTAAGCTTGACAATAAATTGAAATTGATTGAATAATTTGACAATGGAAATTAGAAATTACATGAAAGTTCTCGCACACTAATTTTCACCTGACATACAATAACGTCAGGCTTCACCACTGTTTGGATTACGCGCAACGTTGGCAATAAATCCCATGTCGGTATCATTAGGTATGTAAATCATGTATTAGATATAAGAAATAGTGACAATAGCTCTATGAGATTATTTTGTGATAGATTTACCTCACATTTGACCAAATCGGTGATGTTTATAAAAGTTACGTTCATTTCAACAATCTTTCATTTGTTTGGGCGCTTCTTGCTGATACCAAACTATGAGCTGATAGAAAATCAGTAGTTTGCAAGGTTCTGAAACTCAACAGCTACATCTACTTACTTTCACGCGTTTCCGCGTGATCTAAACGTCAATGCGGCTGTAGAGAATTCAGTATATTCATGTTGATAGCATGCTGGTGACTGGGAGGTCCTCCTAGGAAGCTCAACTGTGGCCTGGTCGCTGCTGCCATAGCAGCGAATAAAGGAGGTGCACCTCCTCCTCCGAATAATGCGAAAGAAGGGGGAAGAAGGGGTCGAGCTGATAGCCGAAGTTTTTCTATTTCCGCCTCTTGAAGACGTTTCGCTTTTGCTCGACGATTTTGAAACCAGATTTTTACCTGAAAGTGGAATGTTGTTTTAAATTTGATTGAGTGTTATTAGGTATTAAACACGAACATTTACAGAATAAGGAGTCTTCAGATGTTGAGATTGTTCAGATCTACCGCACAATTTATAGTCTCTGAAGGGATATTGTGAACTGACTGCCAACTTTCACTGGTTGGGGAGGCAACCCTGAAAACAAGAACAGAAGTAATTCGCTGTTGCAGAATTTAAGGAGCTATCTGGGCACCATCAAGCCCCGAAGCAGTCAAGTATTACCTACTCACCGTGCTTTCATCTGGAACGTTGAAGCTGAAGAGATTTCAGATTTATACCTGTGTTTCAGTAAGTCGCAAGGAAGACGAGAACTCTGCCCTCTCAGCGATGCTCAAGTACTGTTTGTCTCTGAACTTCTTCTCCAATGCCAGGAGTTGCTGCGTTGTAAACGGCGTCCGAGGTTTGCGGTTTGGCTTGTGTTTTCTGAGCTGGCACCGGACTACAGGAGGACCGGTAGGTGGACCAGCTGTGGATGAAAAAATAATTCAAAATTAATCATAAGAATAAAATTATATTAGTACCTACCGCTTTTCTCTAAACGTTTTGGCTTGAGTTTATTTGTGTACTCAATTTTAAAGGGTCTGTGATAAATTATCGAGAAAGTAAACAAGTCCTGGTTTTTAGCTTTCGACATAAAGTCATTTTTGACCAACACACAGTTTTACATGTATTTGTAGAAATATTTGATTACAGGATATTTTTGGAAACTTTTGGAAAACTCTTTAGAAACTTTATAAATAGTTTTTTTTTAATGCTAAATTTGCATGTAACAAAGTTACATCGACCACCTCTGAGAATTACCTTGTATATTCGAAGTAACAACAAGGAACTATACACTATTTCTGCACTGTATCATTCGGTGTGAAATTCGGTAGTTAATTTTAATGTTCAGTTGTTAAAGTTGTACGAGCAACTTAAACAAATTATGGGTATCGTTTCGGTAACACTTTTAAAAAGGGTTAACTTAAAAAAAATAGACAGATAGCAATTTTTGCTACAGACAGCATGGTCAGATTGAGTTTTGGTTTTGAAAAGAGCCAAAAGGAATCAGAAGTTTTAAGGTTAGCTTCGAACTCCATTGTAAAAGTCTTAAGGCAGGAAGGGTAAGCAGGTATGTCCCTCACAGGGTATAATAAAATTATACCTTAATCAATATGTATCTTTATTTAAAACCTTTCAATTCAAAATTAAACAATTCACTCTCGAAATTCAATTAACATTTAAATACATAATTAATATTTGAATATTGGATGCGTTAATAGGCTATTCGGTGGCCGGAAGCAGGACAATGGTCGACTAAATCGATTATACACTCGATTGAATCGATGTTTCAATATTCAAATCGATGTATCGATTCCCGCATTATCCGGCTAATGACATCGTGTCAGAAACTGGATTAATAATGATAAGGGAACACTGAGCTTTGTACATTATATAAATTAGCCTTAGTAGTTATTATAGGGTCGTGGTTCATTATTATCTTTTTTAATTAGCCATAATTTTTAATCTAAAGTACCTAGTTTATTATGGCACTGAATCCAGTCGCTGGCACCACGTGGCTCAGATCTGTCAGGTTGAACAATTGTCAGTAATTTTGCAAGATTTCACTAACACGTAAAAGCTTTACCAAAGTATTGCAACATTATCAACAATTGTACAACCGTTTTCGACTATAATTGAACAAAGCTGAGACATACCTGATACGTTATAATAATTGTAGAATAATTCCGCAGGACTAACTACAACATCATCCACAATGTTTAGAGCAAAATTTGCAATGAAATTCCATTTCTGATAGTTCTACGAACAAGGCAAATACTATAATACGCACTAGGTACCCTATACCTGTATACTAAACCCTGTCGGTAGTCGGTGCGTTTGCAGTGATAAAATACAACAATTTCAATAGCTTCCACCTGTGGACATATCAATGCAAGACCTCGAACGTTAATGAAGATATAATATCCATCTCGAAACGTATTTATTTTCCCGCGCGCGCACATTGATGCGGCCATTTTATACCATAGAGTACCTATAGGTACGTATATATATCTATTCATGAAATGGGGACCAATTAAGCTGAACGTTCGAGCGGTGAAAACAGTCTTTAGACTTTTATGTCGGCCGATAGACTGCCGACGGCCGAAGAAAATATTTAAATGATTAATTGTTTTTAACTACGGAAACTGCGAAACGTAACTAGTGTATTGTATTTCTATATTAGATACTACAATGTCTACACAGCGTGCTAATAAGATATCTGAGAGAAAGAGACAAGCCATTTTACTAAAAAAGTCCAGAAGTTGAACGTTTTGGGGATTTTCAATAATCCATTCTTGTCGGATGTCTACATCATAATATAATGAACTTACTCTCCAAATTTCAGCTCTTTACTATTAGCGGTTGAGGCTGTGCGTTGATCAGTCAGTCAGTCAGGACAACCAACCTTTTATAGATATTGATAGATGTCGAGGTATTTATACTAGTCACTCTGAGTTTGGAATCTTAATCCGACCACCACCAACTATCGGTCGATGTGCAGTCTGCGGTTTGTTTTCACCCTTAATGCGATTTAGTTGTCAAAGCTCGAGTTTAATTGGGATGCTTTAAACTTTGTTTTAATAAATATTTTAATCTAGTATGCTAATTTTGCTACAGAATGCGTTTACACAGTCGGTTTTACGACTAGGTACATTATTATTTATAGGTATTTATGGTAAATTAAGCCGAGAACTTAATTTAATTTAATTCTGGTGGAAATATGAATTACTTAAATTATTACTTTTTGGTACAATAGCGTACACAGTTAATAAACACAATTTATTACAATTTAACTAAAGTTAACTATAACATGTACGTATACCAAATTTCAGTCCATTTGTTTACTTAGACAGTCAGTCAGGAGTTCAACCATGAACTCATTTAAAATTCACTAAGTGTGGGCTTAACACTTTCAAAACATTGATTAAACTATCTTTAAAGTAAATTTATTCATCGTTACTATGCGTACCTACATACCGAAGTTAATAAATTAATTTACCGCTTTTCTCAACGCCTGTACCACCCACCCAATCAGATCAAGTATTACAAACACGAATGATCAATTAACAAGAAAATAAGTCTGCTGCTATTTTCCGGTGAATTAGTAGATATTATTGATTCAGTACGGTCCGAGTGCATTTTTCTCAGGTTTCTAGGAAAATAGGTGCTTGTAGACTAGAGGTTTTTTTCGCCACCGATATATTGGTAATGATCTCGGATTTACCTGGATTTTACCTAATAAGGCCCGATTCACCGGGAATATCGAAAAAAAAACTGTGTTATTTCTGGATTTCTCACTATCTACATTTCAAGTTTCATCGCAATCAATTTTGTAGATTTAATAATATTAGGAGGGATAAAAAGCTGTGTACGTGGGCAGATGTCCTATTCCAGTGTAAGGGTTCCAGACAGTTGACTGCGAGTGAATCACTCCCAGTGACTCACTCGCAGGGAACTGTCAAATGTGAGTCTGAGTGAATCACTGCGAGTGAATAGCCAAAGATAGTTTTGATCGATTTAGAATTTTTGACTATTGCAATTAGAGTATAAAATCCAGTGGCCAGTGAGTAAGGTAATGTAACTTGTCGTTAGTTAATGGTTAATCGGCCGACAACAAGTTTTTGATCTACGAAGTATTTAATGATTAATGGATTAACGATCCATGTATGGTATTACTATGTTTTGTACAAACTAAGTATCTGGTTTCCAGCGATCTTGAAAGAGAAAACAGAAATTAGTTGCGTTTGATTTGATCTGTATTAGCTTTGCTGGATCGGTGTCAGCAGCTATGGCTCAGACTAAATTAAAATACCTATATCTAAATTCTAAACACTTAGGTGTAATAAATGAATGATACACAAATATACATTCGTATAGTTGTGCGGGTTCAGCAACGTCTAGTGGTCATGTCTTGGATGGGTAACCGATACTGTGTATGGCAAAACATTTTCCCTTAGAGCTACCTAAAAACTTTAACACTAGGTGAGACACACCAATATACGAAAAGATGAAGACTAAGTATATTAATTTACATAGAAATGTAATAATAGTTATCTATTGAAAATAACTATTATACCAGTAGGTACTAAGTACCTGAGTAGGTACTTTTACTAAGAAAAGACATAAACGCACGCAATTTACGTTTCAAGACATAAAATAAAGTCCAACCCATTTCACGTTAATCAATTTTTATAACTTCATTTTTAGGGTTCCTAAAAATGAAGGGGGGCCCGTTTTTACCCTTAGGGTATAAGGGTAAAAACGGGCCCTTTTACTGAGACTCTGCACTATCCGTCTGTCTGTCACCAGGCTGTATCTCATGAACCGTGGTAGCTAGACAGCTGAAATTTTCACAGATGATGTATTTCTGTTGCCGCTATAACAACAGATACGAAAAATAATAAATGAAGTAATAAAGTACAGCAAATGTGACATGTGACAAATGTGGATTTGTTGTGGTTGATAACGGTACGGAACCCGACATGATCGAGACCGATTCGAATTTGGCCGATATTTTTATAACGACTTGATCATTTCATAGAACTATAAAAAGACAAATTGTTACGTATTATAATGAAACATTCATTCAATCTCTAGTTTCTATAGATAGATTTTATTTATTTATATATGTGAAACTTGTTTCGGAAATGAAGTAGACTTTAAGCTTCATTTGTTTCTAAGAATTCTATTAATTACGCACCTAATTTGTTATTTTTCTAGTTCTTTGCAAAAATTTCCAAAATAGCATCTGAAGAACATTGTGCTAGGTTGCGAATTGTTTAATTTTACATATTTTTTTTTTATTGTAATGTAGTTGTGTGCTTGTCTGAATAAATCAATTTTCTTTCTTTCTTTCTTTCTTCGAATTGCATAATCGAATTAATAGTATTTGTACAACTTGGTTATTTTTCCAAAAATAAAAATAAAACGGTTTTCATGCTGTACTTGAGCATGCGCTTCCACTTTAATTGATATTTTAATATTAATAACTGGAGGCGATAAAACAAGGACTTAATAAATCTGCCAATAATATTTGTTGTTGGTGTTGCATTCAGTTATGGGTAGGTAATTAAACACAGATTTCGTAATATTTTTAGCGTCGATTTTCTGGATATGGCACAGCCTAGAGCTTGTACAATACTACAAAAAAAAAACAATTTGATGCTTCACTTAGCAACATTTCAAATGCGGCCTAAACTATCGACCCTATTCGGAAACGTTCTTAATAGATGATACTCCATAAAAACTAATTAAAACAATCGGTCAATCCTGAAGAAAGGATCTGGAAAGGTCTCGAAACGACAATTGATAATGCTAAGATTAATAAACACCACGCGATTCAAACCGAAAATATCTGTAAACACCCGTGTTATTAATAATATTTATAGGTTTATACAAGATGTTTCGAGGGGGTATTAAGCCGAAAGGGAGTTGTTCTAGAGGTCTAGGCGAACAACTTTTATTCTACGACTTTAGGATATTGGATTTTTTTTTCCAAAATTTTAAAGTTGTATCACTAAAAAAAACGCTGTTTTTGTAAAAAAAAAGGCAATTAATGTTTAGATTGTAGTGGTCCAAACTAAATAAAAGGGCACCTTAAGGCCAATTACCTCAAACTCTAAAAAACAGCTGATTTTCATGCACACTTTAAACGCAAAATTTTCGAAAACTGCTTCGAATTTCCAAATCTTGTAGAACAAAAGTTGTTCGCCTAGACCTCTAAAACAACCCCTTTTCGGCTTAATACCCCCTCCTTGGAGCATCATGTATATATACCTTGTCTCACTCTTGTAAGTGACATTTACCGTTAGCGAAAAAGCGACAAGTACCTATTAGGTAGGTACCAAGTTTTCCACTAGGAACGCAGCCGCAGACTCTAAGTAAAGAAAGCATGTGTAAAGAACAAGACGTTCGTTACTTAATAGGTCAGCCCCACTACACCCACTCCCAGCTATAAGTGTCCAGGAGGCAACTTACAATTTCACAATTTGTCGAGTCGCGCTTTTTGCACTTCGCAGTAATTGGCGTTCACCTGCACCCTTGTTGCCAACATGACGCGCCAAATAAGGCAACTTGCCTGCAGACATACGGCTTTTTAGACCCATCTGACAAATGTGTAATTATTTATTTAATATCCTCTGTGCTCGACGTTTTTGGGCACAATTCACATACCATATTTAATGCCTTACGGTCGCCATTTTTGTTAAGTGTTAATGCCGTAATGTACTTTTGAGTACAATGAATGTAATCATAAATGCAGCGTTAACTGTTAAGCGCCCAGTACATTATTGAAGTATCTACACTACATAAAAGTTTAAAACTGAGTCGAGTAAATGAACGTCAAATCAGGAGCCCTATTAAGCTAGCTCACACTCATCACATCACCAGTCAAGTGATTTATAATCGCTCAATTTCTACTGATTTTCGTTTGACGTTCAAACTCCCGCGCACTGTTTTGTTTGATAGCACAATAATAATCGAAACATGAACTAACTTTTTGTCCTCAAACGTCTATTGATAGTGTACTGGATACTTAAAAGTGTATTACCGAAGTATGATTACAAATATGGTATTTATAGTAATAAGAGCGAATTCATTTAGTCGTAATTTATGATCTCTTATTTTTAATTAACTGGATTCTGATGAAAGCTGTTACGTTAAAATGGCAGGGTTCAATAGGTTGGGTTCTTTAATTGTTTATAACGAATGAGACATTTTAATGTTAAAATAATTTGGTAGGTAATAAAATAAATTATATGCGCCTATGCGAAAGCAGGCCTCCGTCACTCTATGTACTTGTGCGCTATAATTACCTACCGCCCGGCCGATCGGTCTCGGACCGCCGCCGGCGATCCAAGTTCAGTGCGGTTGTCGCAAGCGAAGCGCGCGTACGTTGTTAAATTTCTCATTAAAGAATACCTAAAATTTTAATTCCATTCGTTCGTACGCGTACCTACAATACAATACGTACGTAATACGTACCTACCTACAAACATTAAAGTTTAAAATAGGTACTTTAGAGATGGTAAGAAATACATACAACACTATATTAAAGTTAAACAATTGTAAATACAATAAATGATTTTCTTAAAATTGTGTTGTTATTTATTTTACTTTGCTTATGTACAACTCAACTATTATATAATTATAGCTGACCCGGCAAACGTCGTTTTGCCTTATAAATTATAGATGGTAGCCGATTCTCAGACCTATTGAATACGCATATAAAATTTGGTAAAAATCCGTCAAGCCGTTTCGGAGGAGTACGGTAACTAACATTGTGACATGGAAATTTTATATATTAAAAAAAAGATACCTACACTCTATGGTACAACCCTGACGCTTGAACTGAGGCGTAGGTAAATTCTGAACACAACGGAATTGCGCTCTTATGAGCTTAGTAGTAACACAGTAGTAAGGCGCGATTTCGAATGCACCAGGTGCGTCGGAAATTTTGTAGGCTATTAAAATGGCGGCTTTCTTCAAGATCAAAGCCGTGCAGCTTCTGTACGTAGTACTATTATTTATTCTGTGGCGAAAGTAACTCTCTGTGTCTATCTGTTATGTTTTCGCGTCTAAACCGCTTATAGAGAATCTGTATAGAAATAGACGAAGATGTTTCCGCGGGGTAGGTACTTGATTTAATTGATATTCCCGCGGGTTATTGACTTATTTGATATTCCCGCGGGATATGGACTCTATTTAAAACATACATGGCAAACATTTTCCGTAGTCATTTGGAATAGCATTTAGAGAAACGAACGTAAGACGGCGCGGCGCGGCGTGCAATGTATCAGTTTGAATGTCAGCTCCCTTCAAACCTCAAAGTGATAAATGTTCACATACTAACGTCAATTAACCGCGATGAGAGCTATAAAACAAATACACAATGAGTTATCAATCAGTGTTATTCTAATTAGGGTTGTTCTTGGGCTCATTTACATAGCTCATTGGAAATATAGTAGGTAGTGTTTGTTTATACTCGTAGTCATGGGTAGGTAGGTACCCATTACATTGTCGTAGAATCAAAATGATGTTATATCATGGATGTTGGTCTAGTGGTAGATTCCTCGACTTTCATTCCGAGAGTCGTGAGATCGAATCCAGGCGGACCGCGCACCGATGTCTTTTTCTTTAAGAAAAAGTTTTATGCGCTAATACCATCACTCTTACGGTGAAGGAAAACATCGTGAGGAAACCGACATGTCCTAGGACTCACCACAGTCCGAAGGCATGGGAGGATCCCGTGGCGTCTAACTGCTTAACCACGTACAATGGCTTAAGAAATCACGTACAATGGCCCAATTGTGAGGCTAAGTGCGGAAAAAGGCACAGCGAAACTTAACTTAACTTTTCTATATAATGGAACGTAGACCATCGTTTTGTTACTTATTATAACCCATTCGCAGGGTGTCCGTCCAATGCCAATTCAAAAACCCAGTAGAACAAGCATAGTGTGAACTGGCGATCCATTTTTACTTGTTTACAGCCTCGCTGGATTTGCAGCCAATTGTCAGGCTCGTAAGCCAATGGCTCATTTAATTCCGATAATAGAGGGTTTGTATCAGTGGTTCCCAATCATTGAGCACTTTGGTCTGCGAACAATTTATAAATCGCGCTCGCGAGAGCTAATAGTATCGTGGATGTGGCGCACTTTGCGCGAATTGCAGGATTTAAAACAGAACTGACTCGAACCCACACTGAAAACAGCACGGCTGCTAAAAGAAATGCAGGAAGAACTGATTGCGTTATATTTCTATGTAGGTAGAAAAGTGCAAGCCGGTAATCCCCAAAAACATCGTATCGATGTCGCTGCGTGCCTCAGTCGCAAACGCAATGAAATGCAGTCCATAATTTAATCATGGCAGAACAGACAGCTGTGGCGCGATTGGCTGGCGCAGAACCCGAAACGTAAAAGAAGCAGGTTCAAAGTCTGTCGGGTACAATTTTTTAGAAAGCTTTTCTTCGAGAAACCAGACTCCAATTTCATATATCTAGTGGAGTGACCAGTAATTGAGTGAGACCAAACGTTGATATTATTGTCAGTCAGTCTTCGAATTGTGTATGAATAAATTGATCCCTGGTCAATAAAAGATTGGAAACCACTGGTTTAGATGGTGCCGATTCGAGGCTTATTCCCGATTGTGCCATTTTATCCCGTACCCCATAAAATGAGAATTAGTTTTTTTATTATTTTTAAGCGACTTTAATAAAGGTGGAGGTTCTTAATTCGTCGATAGTCTACTGACGTAGGATTGTTCTCAAACCTTGGTTGAAACATACCTTCAGACTAAACATGTCATAACACAAGAAACTCTATTACTCTTGAAATATACATTATACCTACCTACTACCTAGTAACTAAATAGTAAATTAGAAAAGCAATAAAAGTTTTTAATCAATTACCTTATTGGAAAATCCATAGTTTGAAAATGTGTTACATATTAAAAACCGGCCAAATGCGAGTCGAACTCCCGCACGAAGGGTTCCATACCACTATCACAATTGTTTATGAAAATATGAAATTGAAAAAATGTTTATGCCGTAAAACCTATATCTGCCATACATGACCAATATGACCATGCACCTAGGTTTTTTTTTCATTTTCTGATAAGAATATAAATAAAATTCAGAAAAATTAAAGAAATCGAATTGGAGATGCATATGATAGGTTTATGTACCGAAGTCTTGGTCTCACTTTGTGGTTTCACTGTTATTTAAGTCTAGTAGTATTTTAAATTTTAAGATCTAGTTCAGTCTTTTCCAAAATCCAAAAATGAATCGACCTAAATGGGGACTCATTTTTGGACTTTAACTTATTTAAATTTATGATGTTGTATTGTAGGTAGGTAGGGAATGCAAACTTGGAAGAAAAAACCCGAAAAACCGGGTTATTTGTTTTTCGGGTTTTTTCTTAAAATAAAACATTTAAGCCGATATTCAGTGTTGCCGTATGAAAAATACTAAAACCGAAAAACCCGAAAAAACCCGGTTGCATTGTCTAGTAGGTAAGGAAAGTCGGTTATATTGGACCACTTTTTACTTAAACCTAAATATTTCTTTTACGACAGGACTAATACTAATACAATAAAAAAAAAACGACTTTTTTTTAGATCTATAGTGTTTTTAAATAGAAGGTAATCTATAAAATAACGATTCAGTATGCAAACCCTCTCCACGCTACTTGATGTAGCGTAACGCAACCGAAACGTAATCGATAGCCAGAACTATCGATACTTCGATATGTTGCAGTTCAAAGTATCACTCGGGCATTACTCCTTTTGACTAAGAACATTGAAAACTTTTTAACTGAACTGAACAGGCTGGTCAAAGATATACTTTTTTTAGGATTTTTAGGAACGTCATTTTTCGTTCGGATACAACGAGGTCCGACTATGTGACGCACAATTCGTGGGTTTATTAGAAGGTGTGGAATGCGACCTGCGTAGATGCTCTGGCTCCATTTCAGGCTACCCGGGTGCAGAAGTGTGCGGTAGTCACCCATGCAGAGTATTGCAAGAGGCTTTGAAGGCTCGGAAGCATAAGTATATATTCAAGTGCTACATCATCACTCCAGTAGGTTTGGGGACCATAGGGTGTTGGGGGCACTTTACTGATCAAGGTTACTAATGACGGGTTTCTGTCTTGCTATAGGTACACAGAGAAAAAGCTGCTAGCACCTTGGGGACTATGTCTCTATGTTGTCCTTTTTAGATAAATCCCGTGATTTTTTTTAGAATAATTTTCTTTTGTTTTGGTTTTACTGTGATTAGTGTTTTGGAAAATAAACAATAATTTTGAATAGAAAGCTGGACACAGGTTCATCACCTGGCAGTAGAATGAATGAATAGAATGAATGAAGCAGTGAAAGTAGAATTAAACGTTTTAGCTGTAACATATAAAAGAGCCATGCGTACGTATTATCGAGATATTGAACCAATATACTGTTTGATTGGAGCTCTCCAATCAAATAATTGGCAATTTCGTTACGCTCGCAGCGTTCTCAATTCTCAGTGTATGAGTTAATGTTAGGTACTTTTTATTTGAGTAGATATTTTATTGGTTTGCGTCAAATATTTTTATTACCTATGATTTTAGAATTTAATAATTTATTTATAAAAATGATTAATAAACTTATAAACGATGACTAAGTTTATGTAACGTTTGTCTCTGTCTGTCAACTTTAAAACTTCATGTCACAGTAACAGACAAACGTTACACAAAGTTAGTTATCGTTTTAAATAAGGGGTTTATATTATAAATATTTAAAAAAAACACTTGTTAATAAAAAAATTAAGCAAAAAGCAGTGTTGGCGTTTCAGTATCATGGGGACTCTCTCACGCACCTCGGGATTGCCTTGGTCGATCCCGCGTGCGTGAGGAATTTGTATGGAATTCCCGCGTGCGTGAGCAAATTTGCATTACACTAAAAACTCCCGAATACAGACACTCATCTATTTAGCAAACTTCAGAATAAAAAAAAAACTATTTTCAATTCATAGGTAGGTTACTACCTAATACTTTCATATTTAATCCTTATTCTTACTTTCTTATATCCTTACAATATCATCTAACTAATATTATAAACGCGAAAGTAACTCTGTTTGTCTGTGACGTTAAACTGATTTTTGATAAATTTTGGTATAGAGATAGATAGGACATTGAAAGGGGGCATACACTACTTTTGATCCCGATATTCCCGCGCGAACGAGACTTACGCGGGTAAATACGCGGGGCGCAGCCAGTAGAAGATAAATCTGGATCAATTACGAGACATAGCAAATGTTTTTGCAAAGTATAATTATGCAATGTCGTATAACAATTAGAGGAAACACTTTAGTTCACATATCATTTGATACAAGAAAACATGAGAGCCAGTTACAATGTTTTTGATTATATCCAGTTTTATTTAATGTGCAGATTTAAGTAAATTATTAAGAGCTGACACAAATACACTTATGTTGTGTCTGTGTATAAGCGCGGTGTAGTGTCGCATTTCACTCGCAGACTAGGTGTCTGTGAGTGAAGTGCGAATAAACTAAACAACCAGCCTCATAATATGGAGACCAACAACGAAAGAAGACTACACATAATGCAATGTAAAAAAGTATTATTAAAGGTACCTATATGATTAGGTAGGTACTAGAGATGGGCCGAGTAGGGGTTCTGCCGACTAGCAGACTAGCCGACTAGTCGGCCGACTAGTCGGCAATGCAGATCATTATAATTCCCAGATATTTGGGTTAACCATGACTACTCGGCGATTGTTGGTATTTTTTGATAAATTTGCACTTCGAAAGCTGTAACGAAACTTCCAAAAATGTTAAAATAAAAATAAAAGATGGAATAAAAATATTCATGGAGCTGAGGAATAGTTATGACATTTTAGATGTTTGATGTTAAGATGATGTATGTGGGGTATGACGTGTTTTGTATACGTTTTTCTGACTATCCACCTTCTTACTGAACTATTAATTCAATTAAATATTGGTTTTATTGCATAATTGTTAGTTGACGACTAGTCGGCATAATTTGCCGACTAGTCGGCACCTGCCGACTAGTGGGTTGAACTGCCGACTAGTCGGCCCATCTCTAGTAGGTACTTATTTAATAAAATGAAAATAAGTCCCTATATATAATATGGTGTATATTATATATAGGTGCTTATTTTACCAATAAAATAAAATAATAATTTTACATTTTTTTTCATTGTGAGTTCATTGACAAAAGTCTAGATTTGTCAATAAACTCACAAAGTAAAAAAAAAACAATTTTGATATTAAAAATAATTTCACGTTTGTTTGTCTTCAGTGAGGCAAGAACCCACGACTTCCACTCACATCTACCCAACTTAATTACTGACTTAGAGGTTGGGGAAACATGCCACTACATGTATTTAATTACAGAATGATTAACGATGCGCTTGTCATCGTTCTGTCGTCAGATATCGTTAATGATGCATTGTAATCGTTGTAGGTATATGTACGATTGGAGAAAATGTCGTGTTCTCTCACTATTAGAACATGGATACGTATTGAGAATGGGATGACGTGGTTCCGGGTTGGGTTCCGGGGCTGGGAATTTTTGTAATATTCGAAATTCACAGATTAGCGCGAGCTTGCACATCTTTATAGTATAAACTACACCGCGTCCCGCAGTTTTACCCGCGTAAGTCCCGATCCCGTAGGAATTTCGAGATCAAAAGTAGCCTATGTTACTCAGGGTGAATGTAGCTTTCTAATGGTGAATTTTTTTTTCAAATCAGTCCAGTAGTTTTAGTTTATTCATTACAAACATACAGAGATATATACACACAAAAATACAAATATTTCCTCTTTATAATATTAGTGTTGATGTAGGTAGATTAGATGCGCCCGCGGTTTTACCCGATCCCGCGGGAATATCGGGATATAAAGTAAACCAGATCTTTAGCTATCTGCTTACCAAGTCTCTTCACAATCAGTTTGTAGTTTGGTTAAAGAGTAACAAAGTCGCGAAGATCAAATGATTGTGTGGTGCGGATCTACTGAGACGTGATTTATTCCAACCCAATGCTAAAAAACTAATTCAATTTATAAATAACGTAAACAACAACTTGGTTTTATGAAACAAAAAATACTAGCAGATTTCCACGGTTTCACCCGCGTAAGTCCCGATCCCGTGGGAATATCGAGATCAAAAGTTGCCTATGTTACTCAGGGTGAATGTAGCTTTCTAATGGTGAAAGAATTTTTGAAATCGGTCCAGTAGTTTCGGAGATTACCCCCAATATACATACATACATACATGTTACCAACGTCTCTTTATAATATTAGTATAGATACCTACATCGCTACAAGGTAAGTTCTATTTTTTTTAAATTAAATTAGAATTAACGCTTTCTCTAATAAAATAAGGCTTTTTATACAAATAAATAAAAATAAATTCTATGAAAAACACACAGTGCCATCTAGTCCCATGATAGGCTACTAAGCTTGTGTTACAGTGACTAGACAACGAATACTTACTATAGTAATTACTTAAATATAGTTTTCTTTTGTCAATTCATACATAATACATAGAGAGACACCCAGACCAGAAACAAATATTAATTTTAAGCATAAATACTTGCACCCGGCGGGAATCGAACCCGTAATCTTCTGTATCGCAGTCGGGTATACACTGTGGGTATTCGCGCCACAGAGGTCCACAAACAATAATAATATTTCCCGTAAAAGGAACATGTATTATGTTTGTGATATCACCTATACCTATCACATACATAATGTATTATCTCAAGGGATTTCCGTGCATTCCATAATTTCCATACATTTCGCAGTGGTGCTATCTGTATCCGATAGAGGCGTAGTTAGTCGGAAATATTAATATACTATTGACTAATGTGAGACTGATTTGATGTAATCGAGAATCAAGAATATTTTATTGTTTAAGTGATGTACATTAAATTAAATTAAAATATTTTGGATACAATCACTTACCCACTACAGACATACAATATTTTATGTTATGTACTTAATCTAAAGATATTTAAGATCTCATACAATTAGATAACTAGTGAATGAATCACTAATAATTAAGTAATATAATTATTAACCTACCTATTAATAAAACGCTGCAATCGAGACGTTGCTAGGACCCGTGGGAAACCGAGGCTTTAAAGTTTTATTAAAATGTTTCAAAATTATTATAGTTTTAGCTTCTGGTGACTTGGTGACCAAAGAGCCGTCTGCTACTTTGGCCAACGAATAAGTACCTATTGCTTTCTAAAAAGGCAATGCAGGACCCATTAATTATTGGATTTTAATTTTAATTATTTTAGTGTATTATTTTTCTATTAGTTTCGTATTAAGTATAAGGCAATTTATTTGTTTTTTTTTTGTACTCGTATCGTTTTAATTTGTGTTTTTTTAATGTGTAAGTAAGTACCTAATGTTTGTTTGTATTTAGTGTTATATTTGTAAAATGTAAAATGAATGTATAATGAAGACAATAAATCTTTTTTAGAGAATTATGACGGTGTATTGTTGTGGTAAAATCTTTTTTACTTTAGTCTTTTAAAATAAAATAAATATAATTAACATTACTACCATTAATAATAAAAATGTTAATGTAAAAAATAGTAAATGAATTCCTAGATTGTAAGTTCTTTGAACCTCGGAAGGCATCTAACTAATTATAATAGGTAATTATATGTAAATATTTAGTAGGGAATACGGTATTTAAATACAAGTGGCGAAGAAATTAACCTTTCACCTAAAACCATTCGAATTAGATATTTTGATTAGGAACATTGTTTCCAAAAATAATTTGAAATACTTATAGGCAGCTTACAATTTAAATAATTTAAATTAAAACTTTAAATTCAATGGATTGAATTTAAATCGATTCATTAATAATTTTGGTACAGTTTTATTGACCTTAGAACGATTTTAACTTAGAATCTACGCTTATAAACGTTATTATGCCAGCAGCGATGTAAACAAATAGTGTTTTTCTATGGATTAGGTTACGGAAAAAACCTACTCCTTTTTTAAAGTCGGGTAACTTAATAAAAAAAATGAAATTCGCAACCGCATTCGCAATAGCATGAAATAAATTAATGAAACCCGGTATTCGTCCAACATAATATAACCACGTGGGACGAGTTTGGCAAAAATAAATATTCAACTCGTCTCACTTTTAGGGTTCCGTAACCAAGTGGCAAATAACGGAACCATTATGGATTCGTCAGATCGTTAGATCGTCCTAATAGATTCGTCTGTCTGTCCGTCCGTATGCCACTTTTTATTTGAATAACGTGTTTATTACAATAAAATTAACGAAAACAGAAGAAGAATCTAAGAAAAGTAAATTTATTTTCAAGGAAAAAGCGCACTCAACAATTTTCACTTGCGGCGAGGCTTGAACTCGCGTCTTTAGGTCAGTACCCCAACGTCTATACCAACTAGACTACGCAAGTACCTGCTTCGTGCCGTGAAAAAATCCAATACTATATTCTCCTTTGATTGATTACGATTAAGGCTCGTTAAAGCGCCATCTATCTATCTATCTCTTTTCTAAATAATATAGCCTTGAGCTACGTAGGTACAAAAATTAAAAGAAATTCATCAAGAAAAGTGTTTAGAAATTGAAAGAAAGGTATTATTCGGTACCTATCTAGGACATACCTTGTTCTCAAGTGCACTAAATTACTTGAGTACGAGGTATTTCCAAGGTCTACTACTAAATTGTACAGACGTCTGGAAAAGAATAGGCTAACTTCCATTCTTGTGGACTGTGGTGCGAATAAACGATGACGAGCCGAAATGTATCAGCGATTTTCGTCATGAATACCTTTGTTTTAATCGAAGCATGAATACCTATGACTGTTTTGCAGTTCAGTAGCCCCGATCCTAAAGCTATGATGGAAATGAGAGGGCCTGTCACTGTCATATAGAGTCGCGATGAGCAAGACCGATACGTTTCCGATATTCGGAACGTATCCGATATTCGGAACGTATCGTATTCGGTTCCGATATTTGGAACGTATCGGGACGAAGCGCTCTGAATACCCCTTAGGTAACCTGGTTTCCGACGCGACGCGACGGTACAAACTATTGATAAAATTGTGGACATTTGACTCTTTTTGAAATGTAGTTTCCGTTAAAAACCGACAAACTCTGCACCATACGTCGGTCGTAGGTCACGCTCTGAGATCTTTTGTTAGTCTGGCCTTCCTGGTTTCTATAAACGGTGTTGGTCTATGACATGAAAGTCTTTCATTTCATGAGTTCGAACCCGGCCCACCACAAACGTCTTTTTCCTAGCAAAAAGTTATGTGCGCGATTAATATCGCCCCTATACGGTGGAGGAAAACATCGTAAAGAAACCCACGGCTTATTTAGCTCCAGACGTATTGATCCGATCTTGCCTCTGGACATGCCTAACCAGGATGGGAGGGTGGTATAAACGCTAGGCAAGCCTATTCCACCTAATAATATCTCGGCACTGCAGTACCAATAAATAGCAAAAGGATTCAAATTTGCTTGCAATGTATAAAACATCTTTAATTAGATGAAAGACCTGAAATCTTTAGTCCAATGCTTCCAGCTTTTATTTCACAAAGATGAAAACAGTCTGCACAATTATTATTGTCGATACATCCTGTTTATTTGTGCATGAAGTGTAAGCATAATATGTCTAGTACAAATAATCATATTACAAACTAAGACTAGAAGCGGATCGGTTTCCTGATCTCGTACGAATATCGGGATCAAAAGTATTCTATGTTACTCCGGTTTCTATTAGTGAAAGAATTATTGAAATCGGTCCATTAGTTTTGGAGATTACCCCCAATATACATACTTACAAACAAACATGTTACCAACCTTACCTCTTTATAATATTTGTATGGATAGTATAGATTGGGAGAGAAGATGAGGAGAATACCTACCTACCTATAGAGTAAATTTTAAGGAAATTTCCACAGATTCGATGTTTTGAAAGTAAAACCTAATTAGGTATAACCTATACCTAATTACATGTGATGCTAATTATAGAATGTCGGTGTACAAGGAATTCCGCATACATTTTCATACTATTTTAGTGACAAAAATACGAGTTATAAATAGATTTGAAGTAATTATTTTTGTCAAGACAAATTAATCTGATTATAATGACTGTCGAATTTAAACTTGGTAAACATCTATATGAACTAATTAAGAATAATAAAATGTGATAATACCTACTATATTTTTACGTGTTTATTGGACATTGTTACAGCAGCTGCTATAATCCCCATAGTTCCCTCTGTACAGGTCCATTGTCATTCCATCTCCATAGCTTAAGTAGTCTCTTAATAGTCTTATTAGAACCGGAGGTTATTTTTGACGCATTTTGTTGTGTAAACATCTATTGCTAGCGTCAACATCAGACCTTTCGATTAAAATTATTTTTGAAATTTCCTATCCGTAGAACCTATTTATTCCACACCCGCCTATAATAAGTACGTACGGTAAGATATATTCTTAGTTGTTCAATAAACTACGCAAAATTTAATGTTTACAATTAGATACACATTATAAATACTAGTAGTAATAATCAATTTACTGCAGTTGGCATTGTATGATTCGCGATCACGTAGTTTCTGCAACTGAATTATCAATGGTTTCGTTTAATTTTCCTACTATTATATTCCTAGAATAAATTATTTTGAGTAGGTACCTACATACTTACATATTGATTTTAATTTAATGTTAACGATGTCACGGCGTCCATGGATCATTAAATTTATAGAACTAGGTAGCTACATATTTAAATACTTTAAATAAAATAGGGCTGATATAGAACGTAAAATTCATAATTTTACTGTTTCTTCAGTTGTACCTATTCATTCGCACGGATCACTTTTCAGCTTAGGTAATGTATGTTGTAAGTGTTGTGTTGTGACACAGAATGGATTCTAAAACTAATATAGTTGTAGGCAGTTAATTTCTTTGAGTTATTTATTAAAAACTTACTGTTCGGTGAGCCAGTTCTAAACATGGGGTTTGGAGTCATCCAAGGGAACGCACCAAACGGCCAGGCCGGCGGCGCTGGGCCTTGATAAAGCCGCGGCAACAGCGGCTGTGGTACGATGACTCCTCCGCTCCTACTCTCCATCTCGTCTCCATCGTTTCCGATATCTCTATCATCTCTATCGTCCCCAGCATTGGATTCGACGTCTTCGATGTCGACGTCACTGTCGTCGGTCTCCGGGGCTGCGTCCGTGCTCTCGGCGTCATTGCTGTTTGTGTCAGCAGGTTGTGTCTCCGTCTTACTGCCCAGTAGTGAGTCTACACTGAACGAGATCCGACCCTTGCCGCCGGGCTCGGCGGTGTCGGCGCGCTCGCATTCGAGCGATGTCTTCATCTCATCTGTTTGATGGCATTTCTTTACCTACCGCCTCAGTACCGCCTTAGCATTCTTCGCAGTGTCAAAATAGATTTATTTTTGTTTCATCTGATAGTTAAATTATTTCTGCTTTTATTGGAGATCTTGAATGGTTGGAGTTTACTTAATCATTGTGGTAATCAATTCAGTTTGGTATTAAATTAATATCGATTTGCATAATATTTGCAAACGGCAGATTATCGCTTTCTTGTTTATTTGTTTACACTGAATCACGATACTCAAAGTCTGTGCTGAAAACACTAGAGTCACAGTATATAATTTCACTCTGAAGAGCACAAGAGTTAAAAATTAGGAAATGATTATGGAAAGTGTATGCGGTTTTCCGTGAGGGTGAGTCGAGACGTCTCGTTCGGGTCTGCGCGAGATGTCCGCGCTCGATTCGCGTGCCGGCTCGGTGGAAATCGCGCTAGTATTGGAGCGAAAACCGCGAGTTGCGGACCGCCTTTCCTCTCGCGTGCCCGACAGAGACGCAGCTATACACCGAGGAATTTTAATAAGCAATGCGGAGCGAACGGGACGGCAATACAATCAGACATGTGTGGAAACGCGATACTCGGTAGGCGGGGTCCGTCGCGCTCAAATTAATAGTCCCTATAGAATACGCCTTATAAAATACGAGCGTGACTTACCAATGTGACGCGTACCGCGACCCTGTAGAGTGTATTTTGGTTTGTGAGTTCCGACAATAAAATGACGTAACGGAATTGAAAGAGTCAGATTGCAGCAGCTATTGTGTTGAATGAAAAAGGAGTAAATAGACGTCTGCCGTAGGCGGCGTAGAGGGGACTTTACGATTTAATTATTCGCGAATGCGGAGGCATTTTGTAGCGAACTAATGTCTTATTGTCTTATTAATATCTCGGGCGGGCCGGCCATGTTTGATTTGTTTATGACAGGTGTACGTGTGACGTTTGCCGCTGTCATTTCCGCCGAGTGGGACGAAACGGAGCCTCTATTGAAACTCGACGAAACGTTTAACTAAATTAGTTTTGGGTAGATTGTTTGAGTTTGCGGTCTCTGTAACCGATTCAACTTGCTTTAATTACGATTTACTTTTCATTTAATAAGTATAGGTACTTACCTAATGAGAATTATTTTAAAATAACACTCCTTAATTAGGAACTCTAGTAAGATCAAGTAGGTGGTACTACTACTGCTGGTAGTAGATGGTGGTGATAGGTACTTACTTACATGATTTAGGAGGATAGTCTCCATTCTCTTTCTCCATACAAACGTAGTTTAAATTTTCCTCCCTGGATAAAGACATTAGAGCAAATTTGTTTATGCCATAAAACCTATATCCGTCATGACAATGCATCTACCTTTTTATTTTTTTTTATTTTCTCATTAAAATAATAAAGCTGCTATTTTAAACACGTGTCGAATAGTTCGAATTTTTTTAGAATTAGATGAAAACCCAATAACCCCTCTTATATCCAATATTTCAAATCAAACACCAAATGAGATAGATATATTTTCCACATTTTTCACATGCTAAATTACTTGGCTTAGGCCCGTGATTAGCATTAACACCGGCTTTTAATCTGAAAAAAAAAAAATTAAAATAATAAAATGGAAAACATTAAAAAGGTAGATGCATAGTCATGACAGATATAAGTTTTATGGCATAAACAAAATTTGCTCTAATGTCTTTATCCAGGGAAGAAAATTTAAACTACGTTTGTATGGAGAAAGAGAATGGAGACTATCCTCTTCAAGCAATTAATAACTTTATTAAAAAGCAACATTCAAAAAACCTTTAAAATGTTGAATTCGCTTACGTAGATTCAGTTCTTACTCCTAGATTCTGTCCGATACATTCAAAAGCTTTTCTATTTATCCTTTTTATTGTAGTTTATTTTTTTTAAACACACATGAGCATTTGACCACTATCTCACCAGATGGTAAGTGATCTCAGATGTACCACGCTCATCTAGAAAAAGGAAGACAGGAGCAGTGGCAAAGATCCTATACCCGTCTTCCTTATTGCATCACTGTAATGCCTCGAAATCTCAGACCCTTCATGCTTCGAGTTCAGAACTGCCACGGACGAGAGTCACCGTTCGTGTTGACGCTAAAATTAAAAATAGCTTAAGAGGAGTATATACGCCAACGACCTTGAAACTGAAAATCCCTGTCGGGCTCATCGAAAATTGTTGATTATTTCACGACGGAATGTCGTAGAACTTTTTTTTGTGCACAGATTGTAGGTGACATTGTTTCCTACATTTTGGTGTAGTTTTAAGACAAGAACCTCCTATTGGTGCAAAGCCTATCCAAATTTTAGACAAAAAATGTCTGATTTGGCTAAAATGTCGATAGGCTTCAATACGTTTCGACATATTTGTATGGAAACTGCACTAAAATATCGGAAACAATGTCGCCTACAATCTGTACACAAAAAAAAGTCCTACGACATTCCGTCATGAAATAATCAACAATTTTCGATGCGCCCGACATGGATTTTCAGTTTTTCAGAATAGGGCCCTTAAGAGACAAACACACTAAAAGTTCCTCCTAAAAGTCCTCTGGCAGGTGAGCCCGAGTGTCAAAAGAAATTTTAATTAAATAAAAAACATTCAACCACTTAATTCCTATACATGTTTGTCAATTCCCATCGGTTGTCTAGTTATGAGCTCTGAAAAACAGTGGATTTTCAAAAAAAGAATTTAATGCACTGTTGTGTGCTCGAAAACGGCGTGTCACCATGTCAGCATCATTATACTATACTTCGTTTTTTAATTGTAGACTATGAATTGACACATCTTCTTGAAGAAAAAATGTCAAATACAAAGAAGCAAAACGTCAGATCGTGGTCTGAAACTAAAAAACGAAGTAGGTCTAGGTACCTATAGTACATACAGTCAGATTATCTACCAATTAAGTTTTTTTTTATTCAACATTTACAGTAATTTGTACAATAAAAGCAAACATATTGCTATTACACAATAATACAATAACCCTTCTTTGCGTCGCGCAGTCGGGTAAATAGCCTAATGCTATTAGTATTATTGTGCGTGCTGTAGATTTAGGTACTTAATTGGTAATCTGACTGTACTAAGTGCTACTAGAGACGATGCCTCTGATGTCATGTCCACTGTTAATTATTTTTCATAATAATGTGAATAGGCTCTTAAGAAATAATTTCTACTATTAATAATCTAAGCTATTAATGCAAACTTAATGCGAAAAATCGACTATCTCCTTTCAACTCACTATAAAAATAAATGTGTTCCATTACAGAAAAAAAAAGGAACCAAATCAAATCATTAGCTCCATGTCACTAAACACAAAGTTAATCGCATTAAAACGTTATCTGCCATCTTTTTGTGCATGTTAACTGTTACAAACTAACACTGCGACTTCGACTTTATCTTCTAAACAGTAAAGTCCAAAATAAAATGATCAAAACAATTGATATCAATTCCCAAATATTAACAAATGTTTGTGATTGTCTTCAAAGGAAAATAGTGTTTATTGGTTGGTGATAGGGTAGCTCGTTTTAAGGGTAGTTTCCCCTCCAATTAATGCAGTGTAATCGCTCAGAGAGATTACAGGGTGGTTTAATTGAAAGTCTCTAATGATATGAGGTTTATCGGTTTATCCTAGGATGTAATAAAGTGACGGTTGTTATTTCCTTTGATTTATTTCGGATTTTCAATCCTTTGAACTGTTTGTTTTGTCGGTTCTGTGTTGTTATGTTACCAAAGCAAATAAGTAGATATTATCTACTTACTTGTTTACATACATACCTGTATAGTAGGTACGTTTTTTAATTTCATTTGTTCACGTTTAAGCTTTTTGTTTTTTTTTCTACAGAATTGTGTGTCAAATTGTTGTCTACAATAATTGAAAAAACGAAGTATACATGGAAGTCCTTTAACGTCCCTGTGGGATTTCACGTGAAATTAAAAAAAAAACTGCTCTAATATGCTACATATTCTAAGTAACCTACTCTCTTATTAGTAAACGCGGGTATTTTTATAAAGTTGAAGATGAAGATAGATCTTCATGAATCATAGATAACTAATTTTAAAATCTATGAATAAAACTACATATATCCTATTCTTATGATTAGTACCTATTTCTATTATTTCATTGAGATTGTCTCATAACCTAATCTTCAAACATTTTATCTCCACCATCTTTCCATTCAGAATTTGAAACCATCTATAAAGTATAACCACAGAATACATACTTAGTATCTACAAGTATAGTATTATAAACCTCATATTTTCCCAAAAGCGGCAAAAATCTCCCTCCTCAATTTAACTCACGTTTAATTAAATCCGACCTTCTCTATTAAGATATAAATTGCATTCAAAAACCTTCGGAATCCTTCTCAGCAATAAAATGTAGATACAGTCTGAAGAGGGCTGAGACTTAACTGAAATTTATACAGAAATAATACGAAAAAAGCAATCTTTCTAAATAACGACTTTCATATTCCCGAGTGAGAACAATTTAGCGGAGATGGCAGAGTTTTTTTAATAAAAGTCTAAGGGATGATAATAGGGGTACTTAAGGGGACGCGGACATTATTTTGCGAAATGAGTTTTCGGTTCGAGATGCTTTTTAAACCATCCTTAGTTTTTTCTGGATGAGAAAGTACAATGCTCCCCTGAAGTTTGTGGCGCGTCGAGTGAAAACCCGTCTGCGATGGTGAAGGTTGCGGTTTTGATGTTTGGGACAAGTATTTATGCTCCCTCTTCTCCCACTGGTTCCTATCTAATGCCAGCTGGACCCGGTCCCTAAGATACAAGTCTAACGGGGCCTATTGTGTACCTATTGTATTGTATTTTTATCCTAGGCCTAGATGGTATAAGAAGATTGAAGGAGTCTCTATCTGGACACGTATTCTCAACAATGCTTCAAAATTATTGATTGTTGCCGACACTGATTCAGAAATTTTTGATATGGTGCTGAGTAGGTAATTTTAATAGAAAAATAGAAAACGTGCCCTGTACTATTCTCCTAAGCCTAATATGGAGTGCGATTGGAATAATGCTCTCACACTCACTAGTCCGACCTTACTTCACGTTTATTAATAAGGCTACTAGATATTCACATAAAATATTTATCTTGTCCTAACATTTCAACAGCAGAACTTTACATCTTTATAATATTAGTTGAGATTTTCTTCCCTGAGAACGGGTAACTTCTGAAATAGTGGTTTACGGTCTCGCCTTGGCTAATGGAATAAATAGGTAAACTTTGAGCATTTGCTTTGTGTTACAGTGGCAGTGGCTGTTATATATTATATTGTTATTGTTATATATTATAAATATTAGCAACTATTACAGCAAGAGTAGGTATATAGGTGTCTGGAGAATATAAATCCGAACTGAATTTAACACAAATAGATCTTAGAACTCTAAAGCAGTAGTCGGTAAGTAATTTTAAATGAGATCCAGGTTGTGGTAAAAACAAAACCCACCCAAATATTTATTCAATAGTATTTTTTATTTTTCAATTTAAGCCTCGAAAACAATTAATTGGAAATTGCAAATAACTACAATACCGCATTGTAATCAAAATAAAGTCTAAAACGATTTTACCCACACCGAAATCAATATGTTAGACGGTTGGTTTAGTTTAAAAATGCGATCAAATCTGTATATTGGCTGATCTGATGTCAGTTAAAGAAAACGCCAAAGACCTCGCAATATTAAAAAAAAAAGAAGAAATATAAGTAGGTATTATATCCGTTGTCTAGTCACCCTAATACAAGCTTAGTCGCTTACCACGGGGCTAGATGGCGCTGTGTATTGTTCGGTTTAGCCACATTCCCTTGGAAATGTGTTGCGAATTTTCATGTTCGTGATACCTAGTTAAAATTCTTTGAAATTTTAGGCAATTTAGTTCCGTGTAAGTGTAAGAGTTTAGTAAAAATGAAACGCTGTGTCAAACATGAACTTTCCTCGTTGCTTCCAATTTTCATAAAGAGATGTTGTAATATTGTTAGCTGCCATTTTACTATTACTCTCTCGACTTGATTTAAAAACTACGACCACTTGACTGCTTCTAAATCCACAAATAACTTGCAAATAATTTAAAAAATACATGACCTGGCTAATTCCGAAAAGGCCAAAATCGGTTACAGAGAAAGAAAAAAAGTATGAAGTTTGTGTGTGTCTGTTTAAAGGTGGTTTAAAGACAGCTAATTACGCTTGTTAGCACGTAACACAGAAATCGTTCTGTCCATACAAAACGGGCCACACACGAAGCTCCTTAAAAGCACATACACTAAAAGGTGCTAATGCGAAAACACTACTTTACCACATTTTGAAGCACAAACACCCAAATAGCGCTTTAACCGCCATAATCTCTGGCGCCCCATTTATTTAAAATTCGAACTTGTTACTTCCCTATTCTATTCAAAAATTGTTCGGGAAATATTTGTCTATAGTCTATAAGACCAAGTAACGGAGATCTCTATTTTCACACTCGTAATAACCAAACAAGGGATCATTTTAAGTTAGTGTTCTAAAGTGATGTGGTTAAGTGGCAACTTGGTGTTTGGTTGTTTTAGGACGTTGTTTGTTTTCGAGATTTAAACACGACTCCTTCTAACAAGGTTTATTTTTATCTGTCCACGAAAGAAAGGGTAGCCGAACAAAGAGATTTAAGTAAATTATAGAGATATAGGTACACACATTTTCGAAATTGGTAAGGTACCTACTTAAGTATTATAAAAAAACCCTAAAAGAACGCAAAAAAGAATAATTTCATAAATTGCACCGCTACAAGGCTTGACTTTTGCTCTCCGTCCAACCTTTCTAACTAAACTGTTTTAGATGTCAAAACAAAACATACGAGACGAATTGAGAACCTCCTTCTTTTTTGGAAGTCGGTGAAAAAACACAGTATACCTACCTACAGGTTATTATGCGAACTTAAAAAAATACAAGGTTTATTGCAATTTTCAACGTCCGCGTTTATGACGTTTTTTTTCGCAAATCACTAATGATTACCAAAAATTAGCATCATCAAGTCATTATATCCAACTTTTTTATTTAGAATTTAATATGCAAACCAAACTAAGCTACGTCATACTAAGCGGTTAGTCAATATAGTCGGAGTCATGACAAACGGATTCCACTGTATAGACATTTTATATCATCAGTAGCCGAATATAAGATGAAACAATGCCATAAAAAAACAAACGTTATGGACTGAATAAAAAACAATGCTTAGTTTTTCCCTTTGATGCTGTTATTTATTGTCGGTTAGAAGGTTGTTAAATGTATGCGATAAGTTACATTTTAGTTTATATTTAAAGTAAAGTGGGAAGGAGGTACTACTAATCTTTTAAAGATTCTATGGAGTATGTTATGCAACTAGTTTTGTTCTATTTATATTTCTGTAAATTGTTTTCAAATATTCGAAGTCATAGTTTGTTAAGTAGAATTCTAAGAGTAAAGTTCACATTCGTCCAGTTTTCATCTTCACAGGGACAATTTAATTAAAATGATTTCCAAAAAATATTATTTTTTTTAGTTTTAGATTAAGGTTGGTATTTTTGTTATTTTTTGAAAATATAGGATTCAATTAATTATAGTATTAATAACTAAACAACAACTAAGAAACTTATTGAAGCAAAATGCAAACATGTTTCTTCTCAAACTTTTCTGAAATTTGTAAAAGATATTTCGTAAATTTGCGGCGAATTGATGATAAATAAATTGAAAAATAATATGTAAAAAAAAATATGATATAGATAGACTACAGTAACGCGTGCCTAAGAATCCGCGCAAAAACTTACCTTTGTAAATGATACAAAACGTATCTTTTACACCTTTTCATAATAACTGACAGCAAAAACGCGAATATGAGCCAATAAATGGTATCATTCTAAACCTTTATACGACTTTTTTGCTTTATAGGAGTCCTTCTGTTATTGGAAATAGAGTCGAGTATACTATATAGCTTCTATACAAGTTTTTTTGTTCGATTCTTAATAAAATTGTCATAGATTTTTTTCAAAACATTATCAAGATAACATTAGTGGTTTCTAAACGGTTGTCCCAAATTGTATGGAATATTTTAAAACCGATGAATGGGTGACGTTTTTCCGTGAGATGGGTTTATGTTGATAAATATGAGACTAATCAAATTATTTATGGCATTAAATCTTAGTGAAAATCAATGGAACAGCTGCTTGTACCATTGAATGAAAAAAGGGGTTTTTATTAGAACAGACATTTTTAAGAGATCTTATTAAAGTATTTTTATTGTTGGCATGATTTTAACTGCTTTATGCTGAGTGTTTTTCATGGTTGTTAACTTTTATGTCATATTAGCTGTGCCTCGTGGTTTCACTCGCGTAACTGTCAAGTAGCCTATGTGTTATCTGTATACCATGGTTAATCGTAATAATCGTATCAGGAGTTTAATAACAAGCATACCTACTTACAAACAAAAATTCCAATTATAATATTACTAGGGTTTCCTGTACGTTTCCATATAGGTACATTATTATATAAAACTTTACCTAATTACAAAAGAAACAACGTAATTAACCCCCTAAATATTTGATCATCGTTGGGAATCTAACACCCTAAAATTCGATTGAAATTTAAAGTTTCCCCAAAAAAAATCTCAAAACCAGCATAAAATATTGAATTTTTCGACACAAATCGATCGCCATTACCGGGATGTACAACCGACCGGGTAAACGTACCATTTTCACCTCATTAAGCCCAAGTTAAGGACCCTATTATGTACTTTATGTATTTCTAAATTACCCATCACTTAATAGGGTACCGAAAACGGGGAGTTTACCCTACGACCGTTTAATTAGAACTCCATTTTGAGTGGCTTACAAACGAATTTTGTTAACATGGGTGGTTTGGAGGATCTTGTTAAAACGGTCGAATTTTCGAGGTGGGGTGTTTTAAAGTGTTTGTATGATTACTGGCCTGTTCAAATTTAATGCCGGTATCTTAGTTAATGTAATACAAGTTTGAAAATTTGATGTCCATTGTGTTTCGATGTTGAATTGTTTTGGAATTGGTCATGATTTAGGAGAGGCTACTAAAAGTTTAAATTAAAACTACTTACTATGATACTGTGACTCCGTTCATTCGAGGGGAACTTTAATTCTTCAAACGAACAAAAGAAAGAAAATCTATCAAAACCGTCAGGAAATAAAATTACGGACGGATAGATGATAGATTTTCTTCTGGAATTATTTATTTATTTAGAAAACCAACAGGTATTTCTTAAACATAGACAAAACTAAAGTAACAACAGAAAGCCAATAAGAGGATGCCACGACTAAGTTTTCGTTTTGTTTTATCGTTCGTAGAATTAAAGTAGAGGCCCCTCATGCAGAGGTTTACCATTCCCATTTAGCGTGGCAATGCTACTAGAGTTATGGGCACCTTTGCACCTGGAACAATTGGAGATGGTTATTTTTTCATAATTATTTGGTTTTTAATTATTAAGGATTTTTTTTTGTAATACACGGAAACTTCTGGCTTTGAACCATCCAACTGTTTGCTACATCATATTAATAGCTAAGTTTTTGGTGTAAGTTTAAATTGAAATAGCTAAATACGTTTCGTGCTTCGGAAGGCACATTAAGCAGTTGGTCCCGGTTGTTATTCTGATAGCAGTCGTTAGGTCAAGTTAGAGGCCTTGGGGCGACCTGAAAACCCTAAACTAGGTGAGCCACACCACTATACGAAAAATAAGAAAGAATACGTTTTTAAATTGTCTTATGCAAGCCGCTTTGCCCTAAAAGTCAAATTCGTAGTAATTTCGTAGCAAATCTTGACGAAGGTCATTTTTAGTTGTATAAGTCAGGTATTTGTAAACTATAAACACTTATATCAAAAATAATAAATAAACAAGCAGATTGAAGGTAAGCAAGGGTACTCGCACACTGTACGTATGAAATGGAACCACAGATGTCCAAACAGTGTCGTTTCTTCTGGCATTGTGCGGAATGACAAACGCAGTCCTATTGTAACAGAGCCTATTATTAAGAGCTCTTTATACACTATACTGTGAAGTGGCCATGATTTTAATATTACTAGTCTTTTTATTTATTTATCCATCTATTTATTTTTCTAATTAAAAAAAAACCGAAAATAATAATTAAAGTCTTTTCTTTTCTAGTCTTTTTTAAATGTTTACCTACGAGGTTCGTTGTAGGATATATTTTTAATCTCCGTTGTAACATTTTTAAGATCGGTGATCCAATAAGGCCGTATAGGCCATTTCAGGACACAATAAAGCGGTCTATCTACTATTTCTATCTTTGTCACACAGAATACATAAGTAGTACAAGTTTTGATTTTTCTTCTGCTTTCGAGATGTTGGATAGATTTTAACCGCGTGGTGTTTATTACTTTTAGCATTGTGTCAATGCTAAGCGTTTCGAGACCTTTACAGGTATTTTCTTCAGGATTAGTTACCTACAACACCTACAAGTAGTTATATTTGATTTGGAATCCTGAAGAACACCTGAGTAATATATCTAAGTGAAACCGCAGGGCACAGTCAGTACTTAACTAACCTATCAATAAAACAAATCCGCTGTCTATCGAAAACAAAACTTGTCAAATGCGAATGTATTCATCAGAAACGGATATTAGAACTTGGCCACCCTACACACGGTGTTCCGACTGTATTCATTGCCATTTTAATGACCGACTGATAGCCGTTTAAAAACGAATTTGCTCATTTCTGGTACATTTAACAATTATTTCGTGAATCGAGTTAGCGATGTGTTGGTACTGTGACGGGCGTCATGGTGTCATGGTGCTGGGATGTGATGAGATCACACCAGGGTTGGAATGATTTCCTAAACGCATGGTTTTTAATTCAGCTGGTAGCGTTTTTTTTTATTTTTAACCCCTGAGGGGAAAAGAGGGGAGTTTTAAGAGGTGTCTGTGTATATGTCTGTAGTATCGTAGCTCACAAACGGATAAATCGATTTTGATTTACTTTTTTTGTTTGATAGTTGATAGATCCGTATTTGTACACGTAAGCTGTGTAGCTCGTAAGGCAATAACGCGCGACATTAAGTTTCTATAACTTATTCGTGAGCGACGCCGTAGCTCTGCGAATAACTTAGAAATAACCACAGAATAGGTGAGATACTTAGTCACAATTACATCTTTTCGTATTGAAAATAATATTGGTCTTTATACATTCAAATTCTAATTTGTTAGTACAAAAAATCTTTCAAAGCTATTCACGTCGCTCGCGCTGTATTATTTATGTATATAGATTGCTAGCTTCACCCCGCGGTTTCACCCATTTAAGTCTCGATTCCGAGGGAATATTGGGATAAAAAGTAGATATTCCAAGTATTCAGATATCAGCATACCGAGTTACATCACAATCGGTTGAGTAGTTCTTACGTTCAAACATACAAACCGTCAACTGTATTTTATTAGTATAATAGGATGTAAAAACATAGGTACCTTTTATAATGTCCTAATAGTGTAATCATAACAGGAAAAAGTAAGTAAGTAAACACTTACCTAATTAATACAAATTGTAATTCTATTGTTATGGCGACCAACGTGATAGATAACTTAACCCTTTTCACTCATTAAAATTAATGAAAACTAATAAATAATTGAAATAATGAATATAAAATAATATTTAATTACTAATTAGTTTCTGCATGAAAACAGGAAAAATATTGTTAGTTAATTACTAGAAATAATTTATTGTTTGTGATAAAAATAATGATCGAAAACTAATTTCCTGGACGTTTTTACCGCCATTTACTACGTAAGATAAAACTTTAAACTTAACGTGGCGTTTTGTATCAACAATTAAGACCTGAATCCTGTTATGGGAGGATCTTTGATAATGTATAAACTCTTTGTAAAACATTCTAACATTATAGACTTAAAAAAAACCTTTAAAACAGTTCTATACTTTGGCACTTTTGACGATAATGGACTTAGTCAATAGAAATTTTACTCATTTATTGTTTCCTTAAAATAGATTAATTTAGTTTATAATGCACTTGACATTAAAGTACACATTGTTTATATGAAATATAAAAAGTACAAAAGTACCAAGGTGTATTTTACCGTAGTTACGTAATGTGTATGGATTTTGAAATTACCCATTTTTTAACATAAGTTTTTTATTCACATTGGAAAATTCGGAAACACAAAGAAATCTTGCCTTTTCCTCCTATGCCAGTGTCAATTTCTCTTTTCCTACAATTTGGTTCTGAAATTGATATTTCCTGAAATTAAAATAATCTCATACTTCTGCTTTTAATGCTTTTATTGTGTTACTTTTATTATAAATTAAGCATTATATCAGGTCGCGAAAACAGAAGAAAAATCTATATCGATATCTCCAATTTTGGATCCGGCAAAGTCAAAAGATGGCAGACGCGATGGCAAGACGACACAATGCCAAAAACGGTTGCTAAGCATTCATACAGTTGCTTCTTTCTCCACTACACCTCGATCAATGACTTTCAAATCTGACGTTTAAATAATGGTTAAAGCGCTATTATAGGCCACTTCAGTCCCCCTAGCAGTAATGGGCCCGCACAACACTTATTGTAAGGAGTATATTTATTTAGTTATAGGACAGGGGACAAATGTTCAGTGAATGATTCGACAATTACGTTACACTGTGAATTTATTGAATTAAATTGTTTGAGTGATATATTCTTGTGAATGTAGGGCCTTAAGTGGCTCTTAACGAGGTAACGAGAGTACGGTTGTGATTTCGTTTAGTAATAAACAGGGTATTTAGTGTTGTTATGTAACTTAAGTTCCTGTAATTTATTCAACAAACTATGTTTGAATATTATTAATCAATAAATAAATGAAAAAATATCTTTATATTATGTACCTAATATACTAGTAAAAAAAGATTATCTACCTACAACATCATCAATTAAAATTAAAAATCCAAAAATGAGGAGCCTCTAGGTATGGTCCCAAAAGGTGCCAAAAGGCTGTCTGTGCTGCTTTGCCCCTTTGTATAGCAATACCTATTCGTTGGCCAAAGTAGCACCAGAAGCTAAAACTAATACCTACCTAATTTTGTATTAATATTATTTTATTGGTTTTAATCGCGTGGTGTTTATTACTTTTAGCATTGTTAGAATGCTCAACGTTTCGAGACCTTTACTGGTCTCTTCTTCGGGATAGACAAAATTATTATTTATTTACCTATTAGGGTAGACTGGGTACGATTGTGCCTCAGGACGAAAGTGACAGTCGCTATATTATCGAAACTATAAGAGATAGCGTGGGGGGTGCAAGGGAATAGAGGAGCGGTAAGAGCATTTGATTACGTGTCACAGTATTGCGTCAGCCATTGTGCGACTTTGACGAGTGTAGGAGACAATATATTTTTTGGTAGTCAAAACCAACTTTTTTTGTTCGACTTATTTTTGTGATTGTGTCTTTATAAAAATAGGTACAAGTATGAGTGTTTTACCTACTTATAAGTTAAACATTAGCGACTAAATATCAGTCTATGCTATCTATGTAAATAGTTTTGTATTTTCTTGACGATTGTTTTTTTACGAAAGAGTATTTTGGGGATAGTTGTGCCATTGTTGCTGGGTACGGTTGTGACCAAAGGTTATTTTTCTTTTTAGTGACCAGAAAGCTCACGAGCAAAATCAATTAAGGCAAGGCTAAGGCTATACTCGCAATTATCAGTCGTGGCGAAGGCATGTTGTCGTCTCATCCCGAATTCCGTCGACATAACAATAAAATAGGTGAATCACAAAGAAATTCGCGACGTTACGACGACGCGCCTCCGCCACAACTTATCAGTGCTCGAATAGCCTAATAATAAGCCAGCATTAGGACACATACATACATTTAAAAAGCAGCACTTCATGGCCCAGTGCTGCCACCAAAATAATCAAATGTCCTTATCGAGGTACATCCGAAAATGCAATGAAGCTGGCACGAATATTAGGGAAATGAGATTAAAGGCAGAGTATCTTACATTAAAACCACTTTGTAATCATTTTGGTGTATTTTTGTACCTGTCACAATCATCCCCAGGCACTGTCACAAATGTCCTTGGGGTCAGGGCGGTTGTGATATTTTCTTTTTTTTTTTCAACTGGCTCCTGTGAGTTTACCGTTGAACTTAGGAACACAAATTTAGTATTCAGATGTAGCCAGATGTTTATATTTATATATGAACGTTACTTCTTTTAGCTAAGTATCATATTTTCAGAATTATGGTCGGTCAAATGAAAATTGGCACATCTGTACCCAGTCTACCCTACTTTGTATAAATCAGAATGCGTTTGGTTTACCGCCTTGTGGTTACTTTAGCACACCTAAGGCAGAGAAGGTTTATTAGGTTTCGAATATTATACCACCGTTAGGTAATAATCTTTTCCTGTGGAAAAACCGACATTTATTTACGTCGATTTCTTATTATTATAGTTCTAATTAAGTATATTATTATTGTAATTCTAGTGTATGGTATCAATGTGGGAATTTCGTGTAGGCACATAAGATAAGATTATTGTTTTAACTAGTAACATAATAATGCTCAGCTAATTTTTAATACAATTGAGGAAGAATTAGGTGTTTTGATAGGTATAGGTAGGTATAGTGGGTAGAATGAGTAAATTAGGTAAAGATGCTGTGTAGTTAATTAAATTATATAAACATATTTTAATGTTAATGTGGACAAGATACGGGACCGGGACCAGTAAGGATAAATGTATAGAAATTGTTAATTTCGTTCGTGACGCGGTTCTTCATCTTTACAGTAGCCGGCCGCGCGTACTATTTGCTTTGTATATCAAGTCCTTTAGGCACCTACCCCTGCGCCCGCGCCGCGCCGCCCGCCCTTGAAGCGTGAGACAAAATTGATAAAAAATATTTATTTAAATTAAATTTTTTAAATCAATTATTTTAATCACTGACTAGGTACATCTGACAATTTCTAAACGTTCCTCATAAAAATAATGATTAGGTGCAAATTAAAATTACATTAATTTAAAACAAATTAATTACAAATTAAAACTACCTACCTTATAAGAACCCTACACAATAAATTACAATTTATGGAAAAAACTACAAATAAATTAAATAAAAATTACAATTCTTCATAGAAACTATTCATCCTACTAGACTATTCTTACCAAATATCCATAAAATAAGACTTTAATTTTGATGATACATTGAATGGAGTCTCGTGAGATATCATTTCTATTTCATCAATGAACTTCAACGAGTCATATTTGTTAGAAAAACACCGCAGGCGAAGGTTTCACATCGCACTGACGTAAAAACAACTATAGACTGGCCGTTGGCTTTAATACGACAGACAGTACGTCTTTTATGCCGAATCATAGCATAGCGCGTCAGAATCCACTGCCAACTAAACTAAGTTAGCTTAGCTGGCCAGTTTTTGAAATAAGTGCCTTAAAAGTTCCACCTCTCCTAATGTACATAGTTATATGCAATGGGATAGACTTAATTTGTAAAACTGTATACCCATTAATTACTAAGGAAATATAGTTTTTGAATACGATTTCACAAATGTCTTCAGAGATCGAAATTTTTGTTCAAATAAATTACAATTTTATTGCAAAATTTTATTATGAATGACAGATTTACCTACAGTAAATATTTTGTTCCAATGAAACTCGTAAAAAGCTCACTACGGCCTTTAGCGGTGAAACGGTTAAATCAACAAAATATGAATCTTCTAGATAAGCGAGCGTGAGAAACTATCTCATCTCACCACTAGATGAGATAGTTAATTAGTTATTCTTTTTGTTTTTGTGTATGTGTGTTGTAAATGTCTGTCTATGTCTATGTCCTTCATAGTTGTAAAACGCTCATCTATCGTTAAAAAAAAACTTGATTGACAATCGCCAGTCCATCTATAACTACCATTGAGGTCTGTATCACGGCATCAGACTTACCGACGCCATTCAAAATAATTTACCAAAATAATTTTTTATTGAAAAATAAATCTACAATAAAAAAAAAGTAAACCCTTTTAAGTTAATTCTACGTGCTTAGAAAGTCATACAAAAATGATTGAAAGAAATTCAATTAATCATTAATTGTATCATTAGATGATAGTATTTACTTGTCGGCATTTTCTGTGAGTATTTTAAAATCTACGAAAGTGAATGAAAAATGATAGGCGGATGATAAATGATTGTGAGTGATGAAAAGATGCTCCTGAGCACATGTTTCACGCATTTCTCCTCACTGTCAGATGTTAAATCTTTACAATTTTAAGGACTCATTCATAACTAGTTATTAATGATTCTCAAATTTAATGATAATAGATTTTTGAAAATGTGAATTTTTGAGAGTTTGAAAGAATGTTCCTCAATATTTTTGTAGTCAGTTTGATCTGGTTGTGATTTGTTAGATAACTCTCAGAGAAGACAATAAGTTCACCATTTTATAGGTATTGAAGCCAGCTTCGGGATCGATTTTAAATTAGTAGTAAAGGCTTGGTCACATTAAAATTTATCCGGTATCCTAAAGGGTACAAAATGATGTTTATAGTACCGGACAGATGTACCCAGGCCTCAATATGCGAAGAATATTCATTGCGATAATAGAATATTAGAATTCATTATCTATAAGTAAAAATACATATCTATTTTGACGGCCCCTGTGACGCTGAACGTTTATGCTGACCATAAATGTTGTTTTCTGAACAAGAAGATTTTTTTTTTTTTTAACATTTACCTAATACATACCTACCTACTTATGTCCGTTGTCTACTAGGTACTCATAGCACAGCCCTATTTGCTTAGTTTGGGGCTATATTGAGCTATGTGCAACACCTGCATTTTTTGACGTTAATTATAGTGTTTTGTTAAAGTTCGTCATCTAAACTCTAAAATAACTAACTAAATGTAGTTATTTTAGCCCTATTTTCTTAACTACTAAACCATTGAAAACGGCTTATCATCAACACAATAAAAACCTTATCAAATACGGTTTAACAACGAAACGGAAATTAAAAAAGGTCGTGTAATATAAAAACGCAGTATCGTTATGATTTTATGACAAATGCATTAATGAATTCAAACGGTTGAGGTCCCCTCTGTTTGGCTCAATGGTTAGGCTGAGCTAAGCTTGAGGGTTACGCTTGATCTAGGGACCCGTTTATGTGAGATGGAACAATTTCATATTTAAACGAAAACTATAAGGGTTTCTGGTTGACTAAGAAACCCTAATATGTTTACTTGTTAATCAATTTCAAAAAAAGAAGTGGGCTTTTTTTTTTTTTTGTTTTTTTTTTAAAAGGGTGTTATTATAAGTTTAATTGGGGTGGTTGTCTGTGTATCTGTCTGTGGCATCGTATCGACATTGAATGGACGAAGTAATTTTGATAATAGTTTACAAAGTTAAAATAATTGTTTTTTTTCTCAAATAATTTGACTTAAAGTAATTTGAGTTAGATGCGCGGTATCTTCGCCCTTTGAAGTCCTATTTACATGATCATTTTTTATTGCTTTCTAGTATGTACCACTTACGGTTGGTGATATTTAGAAATAAAAAGCGAACATCGAAAAAAATCAAGAATTTACCTCGATCTATTTTTCGATAGAAATGTATGTCTTTCAAAAAAATAAGCACATATATTATTAGTTATCTAGTCACCATAACACAATTATATCTGCTTGCCTTATTTGTCACTAGAAGATTTGCTCTAAAAATTTATCTTCAAAACATCGAAACCAATTGCTTCGTGTTGTATAAAACCGTCCCAATAATTTCCAAAACCCTACCCTGCAGTGATATGGAAAAATATGATATTTAATGTCGCAGTCGGGATTCGAACCCCAACGCCCGGCTAGCGGTTATTAAGTAAATGTGTGTGACTTATATTTACATATGCTAGTAACTCACGGTGACTGATCTGATTTTACGGGGTTAGTAGTTTTGATGGGGATTTAAGATGTTAACAAGGGGGAAACGGATAGAGGAGGGTCCTGCCGGAAGAGCAGTGTTGTAGCTGTATGAAGTAGCTGTAGTTTTTGTGGTTACTCAATAATTACTAACTCTGCCTTCTGATTTTCGTTGTTTCCTTCCGTGTCTGTGTCGTGTGTTAATTTCTTTTATTATTCACTAAGTACCTAGTCGTTAATATAAATATGAAGTAGGACGAAAAGTGTACTTTGTGTAGTGTGTTTTTTGTTTCATTAAATAATTTTACATGATTTATAATTTTAATCGATTCACATGTTTCACTATAAAACTTCACGTACTGAATCGTATTAAATATGTAAGTACTTTCTATCAGATCGTAGAACCAAAGTGCGTATATAGGGGAGCATGGGGTATTGAGAGAACGGTTGGGTATGTGGAGAGCAATAGCGATTGACAGGAACCAATACGGCTTCGCGCTCGTATGTAGAACCTGACGGTGTTTGTCATGCAAAACATTACCCATTCGACGCTAACACCTGAAAACTCTAACTCTAGGTGAGCCACACCACCACCACACGAAAAGAAGAAGAACATAAGGAGACTAGGAAAAATACCCCTGACGCGGTCTTTTTCCAAGTCTCCTTTTTCCCCATGCTCCCCTACCTACGTAAAGTTCATGAACTGTGTGGAAGTAAACCACAGCAGCGTGAGTGTAGTAAAATAAATGTTCAACGGTAGCATAATAGATGATGCTCTTCTAACTTTGTATAATATAAACTGTCACTTGGTGTAGTATAACTTGAATTTTTAGACTTTCCTACGTGACATAAAAAGATGGACTGGACTAGCATACCAACTAAAAAACACTACATGGGATCGCAAGAAATTTTGCCTACTGACCTCTGAACTTCATTATGAAGATGGCACTGGATGATGATGTTTTTAATACCATCTAATTTTTGTAATGTTCGATATGTTTTGTAATGTTCATACGGTACCGAGTTCCATGCAATTTGACTGAGCTAACGTAGTGCCTGTGCCAGTTAAAAACATCGATCGGTTTTCTTTCGGATTTGCAATATTTTTTAATGAATTGAATTGAATGCGAATAGCGCTTTGGAACACTATAGAAATGGTCCATAATACCACACAAGCAGGGTTAAGTTAAGTAGTTTTTAAGTTGACTGAATTTCTATTTTCTAAGTCGGACTAATTAGTCCGAAATTCATATGATGAAAACGGTTTAAATGTTTAGTTATCAAAGTATGCGTTTGCCCTTACGTATGTATCCAACCCTCGTGTCTAAAAATTCATAGTATACTACAATAAAGCCCAACAGATGTTTACAGCAGCAAAAAATCTAACAATAGAACTAAACGGAGTCAGTAAATAAAAAAAACCTTAACGACACCTTATTATGGATTTATTACATCTCCTACCGAATTATTCTACAATTTATTATTATTAAACTGTATAATTTATTACAAATAACTCATAAACTAGTGAATGTTGGGCGACAATACGTTTTATTAGTTGATGTAAATTTTTTAAAGGATTTCGGTTTTAATGATCGTTCAATTCGGCTGTCCCTTTCAGCTATTTAATATATTGGGTGATTTCTAATGGGATTCCATTAGATTTATATTTTAACTGTAATATTTAAGTATATATTTATTAGTTTGTTGTTATGGTTTTGAGATATTTTTTTAATGTAATGGGACACCTACGCTTACACGTAGGTGGTAGAGTGGTGGTAGAAGTGTAGATAGTGTTGTAAATTTCGTGAATAAATAAAAAAAATTTAGTGAATTAAGTATAGTGAGCGGCACGAAAGATGAAAAGTTTTGTCGTGGAAGGGGAAAGTTCGCGCAGTACATTTTACATGCGCTTTCTATGAAAAATCGACTTTTGCGCATCCGCCATTTTGTTTCTTGATTCGTGCCGCGGACTGTAGGTCTTATTTGTATTAGATGCATTATTCATAGTTCTTATAGTATACTAGCTGCGCCCCGCGGTTTCACCCGCGTAAGTCCCGATCCCGCGGGAATTACGAAACATCGAATTAAAGATATCCTAGCATTGTACCTACCAGTTTGCATCCTTCTCATGAGCCCGGGGTGCGCTTTCTTGCTTTAAAACGTCTCCATTTCTCACGATCTTCGGCATCCCGTGTAGTGAGGCTATATGCACAAATATCACTATTTACGACGTCAAGTACTTCTTGGGTCTTCCCAATCTGCCGCGGCCGGGCGGAGGCACCGCGCCATAGAAAGACAAAATATTCCCCACATAACTAGCTGATTTTCGTAAAACCTTGCTAGATAGGTGGCATTCTTGCAATTTATCTGCAATGTATAGGACATGAAGGTATTTTACATTATTTTGTTATTGGTAGATACTATCACACTATTCATTAAACTTACTTAGTCTAAAGGAATTTTGACAGTAACGAATACCTACATTTTTAATTTCGTTCGATTTGTGAAAGCTGGCAAGAAGACACATTTACACGGTACGATTAAGCAGTATCTGTAAATAATATAATATGTGAACTGCGATGGTACTTCCACGCGCGCATATTTTTACACACTAGTCGAGCGTAAAACGTAAATGTGTATTCGCGCCAGTTTTAGGTAACCGTCTTGTAAGACATTCTGTTGTCCGTAACACGATATCCAACACATGAGCCAATAATTATCCAGATAATAAATCTTGCCGAATCTGACAGGAGATTGCAAAAAATAATAAACGTTTGGCTAATTACTGAAATGTGTGTCGCGGCATCGTTCGTGTGCCCGTGCAGAGCCCGTTTTGACAGCTTTGTGTTCGCACGACGTTCGGGAACTTGGAAAATATGCGAACTAGCTGACCCGGCGCACTTCTTATCGCCATCGGTAAACAAAACTTAGTACTGGTAATTACCCCCCGGTTACCTGCATACCGAAGAAAACAAAACAAATTTCCTTTAGCCCGATTTGTGTAGATATGTTTGAAAGTGGAACCCCTTTTGTTACCCGACTGCCGATGGAGGGTTCTGTTTTTGTTACAAAGTGTATGAGAAAATTCATTTTATATATTCATATATTTTTTTTAACTTCCTATAGACTTTATACTATTCTAGACAGATACGAATAAAATAAATCAGACTTCATAAAAATTAGTCCAACGTTTTGCGCGATTGCATTTCGAACTACCACAATTTCAATATATTTACGATTCAAATATGGATAAGGAAATTAAAAGGAAAACTAGGTAAGGATTTACCAATACCTATAAATATCAAATACCAACTGATTGAATTTACTGAAAAAGAGATAGAAAAGTATATTATTAATGTATTTTTTACCAAGCGAGCGTAGCGTGCCTGGTTCAACTGTGGCAAAATATGATGGAGTCAGTAGCTAGTAGTAGTATTCATGAAACTTAGCATACTGGTTCTACAAGCATATACCTACCTAGATTTTTTGGCCGAGGATTTTTAATTGGTCGTATTTATCCCATTCCTTCCAATGAAGTGCGCGCGAAATCTACGCGTTCTCAGAACTATTAGTTCAATAAAATTGTAAATCCTTGCGGGCTAGTTCTAATTTTTAGTTTGGCAACTAATTGGAATATGTTTCTACCTAAAAGGTTTCGCTAGGTGTTTTATAATTAGGCTATTGTTACCTACTTACGTTATTTTAAGACGCGGCTTTCCTCGCGATGTTTTCCTCCAAAACTCCAAAATTTACAAAACTTGTAGAACGAAAGTTGTTTGCCTAAACCTCTAGAAAAACCCCCTTTCGGCTTAGTACCCCCTCCTCGGAGCACCGTGTATAGCGCACATACATTTTTCGCCGGGATTTAAAACGACGACTTTCGGAATGAAAGTTGGGGTAATTACCACAAAACCAATATCGAATCCATTTTCTAAAAGATAATTTTCCAGAGAGGAGACTTTGCCAGCCTGGGAACGATGCCTCGTGGAGGACGCCCTCGAGGACATCTTTTATACTTCCATAATAGGGTGTTTTTATTTCCGTTTTATTCAATAAAACACAACACACAAATAGAATAGGTAACAATATTAAAAGGTGAAAAACAAACAACACTAAAACTAAAACTTAAATCTAAAAAGAAAAAAACCCGTCGTCGATAACACCCTCCCGAGACATGGTCCCCAAGATGCTGGCGGCATTCCCCCTCTGAATAGCGAGACTAACTCGCTGGGACAGAAAACCGCCAGCCCTAAGATCACCAGTCGCCTCGATCAGGCGCCTCGACAACTCCTTCAAGAACCGTCCTTTCCGTTTTTGTATTTAGTTTTATAACTGTATTACTATTTGTTTAGGTAAGTTCCTTTTTTCTTTCTCTGTTCCATCATCTGTATTTCTTAATAGATTGATTTCTAAAATGTCATTTTAGACCGGAAACCGCAATAATCCTCCTTATCTGGCAACAAGCAGACGCATAAAAAGTTGGCGCCTCTTGTCATAGGTCAGTGCATTTGTTAACGCCCTTCGATATTAACTTTCTTCAAAGCGTTTCAAAGAGCTGCCGAATTTAAATGAGCTGTGACGTCACGTGTTTTGGTTCTAACTAGGGCATGAATCCCGGGATCCCGGGATATCGTAATCCCGGGATCTCGGACGCAAAAGTTCGATATTATAATCCCGGGATTGAGTGATCCGATATCGAGATTTGAGCAATTTACTATTTGGGTATAAATTATAAATAATATATTGGGTATAAAGGTATAAATTGGGTGTGTATGGGGCCCACTAAGATCGTTGGGCCCAAGCCAACCTCACCTGCTAGCCGGTGCACCTGCTGAAAAACGGACGAGGCTCTGGCGCAGACTTTCCCTTCGGGGTTGGGAGGTCAGACGGCAGTCGCTCCCGTGAAAGTCGAAATTTGCCAAATCTTTATGGAAAGTAGTAAAAGAGTTTATGGCCACAGGGATAGGGCGCCGCCGCATAACGGCGCGCAGGAGTTTCGCCTGACTCCTGTGGCAAGTGGACTAGGGCTACCGTGCCACGGGCGGGCACGGTTAAAGACGCGAGCCCCGAAACTCCGCTTCGCAACGTGAAACATTGGCACGCTAACCGGACGCGCGAGGGAGCTAGCCGACGTACTTTCCAGGCGGAAGGTGGCCGTGGCGTTCCTGCAGGAGACTCGATGGAAAGGCAGCAGATCCCGGCTCATTGGGAATGGCTACAAGCTGATCTACACGGGTGCACCTGGTGGAGAGAACGGGGTGGCTGTGGTGCTCGCTGAGGGGTTGCATGACGATATCTTGGAGGTAAATCGCTTTAGCGACCGACTTATGTGCGTGAAGGTGCTTATTGGGGGGGTTCCTACTCACCTAGTAAGTGCTTACGCGCCACAGGTCGGTTGTAGCGACGCTGATAAGAGGTCGTTTTGGGATAAACTCGGCGAGGTACTTGGGGCAATCCCGTTGTCGCAGGGAATCGTTTTGGGTGGTGACCTGAACGGTCATGTGGGTGAGATGGGGGTGGAATTTGAACGTGTTCATGGAGGCTTCGGGTATGGCAGTCGGAATGCGGAAGGGGAAGAAATTCTGCGTACGTGTGCCACTGCCGACCTGGCACTCGTGAACACTTATTTCAAAAAGAAGCCCGACCACTTGATCACCTACAGGAGCGGGGGGCGCGCTACCCAAATCGATTTTCTAATCACTAGGAGACACCACATCGGCAACGTGGCCAACTGCAAAGTCATACCCGGTGAGAGTCTCACTGCCCAACACCGTATCCTTGTCATGGATCTCTGTGTAAAGACCAAAGACAAACGACCGGAACCATGTCAGCGCCGAATCAGATGGTGGAGGCTTGATGAAGTCAAGTCCCAGATGCTCGCCTCAGCAATCGGCGACAAATGTGCCAATGCTGAAGGCGAATCGGTGCAGGAACACTGGGACCGGATTCAGGGGTCTATCGCTGATTCGGCGCGGTCGGTCCTCGGTATGTCTAAGGGAGGACGCAAGTGTGACAAGGAAACTTGGTGGTGGAACGACACAGTCCAGAGGGAGACTAGGGTGAAGAAAGCCCTCTTTAAAAAGTGGCAAGCGTCCAACTCTCCTGAAGATCGCGACGCGTACAGGTCTGCCAAACGTGCCACAAAGAGAGCAGTAGCCAGAGCCAGACGGGACCACTTACAGCCACTGTACGATAAGTTGGAAACGTCTGAGGGGCAGAAGCTTATTTATAAGTTGGCACGTTCTAGGATCAAAGCGGCACAGGATATATCCAAGTGCCGCTGTGTAAAAGATCCTAATGGTAACCTGCTATGCGAGGACCTCGCGGTGAAGGAGAGGTGGCGCTCTTATTTCCACGAACTGCTCAATAAGCAGTATAAAGAGGTGCAGCCACCGGAACTCCCTCCGAATCTAGGACTTGTGCCACTGATTACGCCTGAGGAGGTGCGCAAGGCTCTTCGCTGCATGAAGAATCGGAAAGCTGTCGGCGCCGATGGAGTCCCCATCGAAGTATGGAAGGCTATGGGTTCTCGTGGTGTGGGCATCTTAACCAACCTTTTTAACCGCATACTCGAGACCGGCAGCATCCCCGCCCAATGGAGACTGAGTGTTATCACTCCAGTGTTCAAGGGCAAGGGATCTGTGCAGGAGTGTGGAAGTTATCGTGGTATAAAGGTCATGTTCCACACCATGAAGCTCTACGAGCGTATAGTTGACTCTCGGATCCGGCAGGAGTGCACTGTCTCGGAGGGCCAGTATGGTTTCCGCCCCGGTCATGGTACCATGGACCCTGTTTTCGCCCTAAGGATCGTTATGGAGAAATACAGAACGAAGAATACGCCTCTGCATTTTCTGTTCCTGGACTTGCAGAAGGCCTTCGACTGTGTTCCTCGCGTGATGATCTGGTGGGCGCTGCGGTCCAAAGGGGTGCCTGAAACTTATATTGAAACCATCCGGGACATGTACCGAAATTCCGATTCAGTGGTGCGAACTGCTGTTGGTGACACTAAATCTTTTCCCATTACAGTCGGAGTCCACCAAGGATCCGTCCTAAGTCCGTTTCTGTTTAGCGTAATACTGGACGCACTGTCCGTAGTCATCCGAGACGCACACGAGCAGCCCCCGTGGATGCTCATGTATGCTGATGATATTGCGCTAGCGGACTCGGATAAGGGACGGCTTGGAAGGCGTGTAAATGCTTGGAAAGAGTCACTTGAGAACGGCGGTTTGCAACTCAACGTAGCGAAGACCGAATACTTGGCTAGCAATACCACAGATCCCACACCTGTCTGCGTTGACGGTCACATGGTCGAGCGGACAGACCAGTTTAAGTACTTGGGATCTGTGCTTCACGAGTCCGGCGACATCGATTGTGACGTCAAGTCCCGCATTTCGGCAGCTTGGGCCAAGTGGCGAGAGGTAACTGGTGTCATTTGTGACCCGAAAATGCCGGTTAAACTGAAGGGACAGGTCTATAAAACGATCATTAGACCTGTCCTTTTGTATGGTAGTGAGGCGTGGCCATTGCTTGAGCGACATAAGCAGGAGCTGCGTGTCACGGAGATGAAGATGCTGCGCTGGATGTGTGGAGTGACGCGAAAAGACCGCGTCAGAAACTCCCGCATCAGAGGCAGCCTTCATGTCCGAGACATTGCAGACAAACTGCAAGAATGCCGCTTACGGTGGTACGGCCACGTTCTACGAAAACCGGCTAGTTACGTGGGAAACAAATGTCTTGCCATGGCGCCTCCGCCCGGCCGCGGCAGATTGGGAAGACCCAAGAAGTGCTGGCTTGACGTTGTAAGATCGGATATGCGTGCAAATGGCCTCACTACACGGGATGCCGAAGATCGTGCGAAGTGGAGACGTAAAAGTAGGAAAGCGGACCCCGGGCTCTCGAGAGGGATGCAACCGGGAACAACGCTCGGATGATGATGATGACTATTTGGGTATAAATTAAGGTTTTTAGCTATATTTTTCCTCATGGAATGATTGAATAGAACTATTAAAATTAAACCCAAATTAGTCTACCCCTGAGGAAGAGATCTGTAAAGATTTAGAAGCGTAGGGAATTGGTAAAATGTTTATAACAATAAAAGTAACGTGATTAATTGCAAATTTTAAGACAATTATTTTTTATACAAGCTCGCATGCAATTTTTTTCTGCTAACATCATTTTAGTGGTGCGCCTAGAATTTGGCGCGAAAGTTTAGACACTTTCGGGTTTAGGGTATTTGTCCGCCATATTTCCAAAATGATGGGGTGGACGACCCTCGGGGTAACTTATTTACGTAATGAAACCACTAGAGTCTTAAATATATTAAATATTTTAAATTTAACACATTTTTATTGTATTAAATTCGCCTTTTTAACGATATCTAAAATCTCAGTATCAATCCCGGGATCCCGGGATTGAGCTCTTAATATCGATATCGTCCCGAGATTGAAAACCTTCCGATATTGCATGCCCTAGTTCTAACCACGAGTTTTGAAATACGGAACCCTAAAAAAAGGTCAATTTGTGAACTCATTTCATCTTATACATACATAAATGAAGGCTGTTATGGGAATAAGCCAGCGTCAAGTTATCTATGCTACTAATATTTTAAAGGTGAAAATTTGTGAGTGTGCGTGTTTGTGTTTGTTGCTCCTTCATCAGAAAACTGCTATACCGATTGCTATGAAACTCGGTATGGGAATTGCCGATAACCTAGAATAATATAGAGGCTTCATTTTATCCCGAAATTCCCGCGGGATCGGGGCTAAAGGGAAAGTTTGTGAGTGTGTTTGCCACCTTCTAGCTATTACGTTTCATGAAATACAACCTGGTGACAGACGGACAGACGGACGGACGGACGGACGGACAGACAGACGGACAGACAGACAGACAGACAGACAGACAGACAGACAGACAGCGAAGTCTCAGTAATAGGGTCCCGTTTTTACCTTTAGGTACGGAACCCTAAAAACTGAGACTTCGCTGTCTGTCTGTCTGTCTGTCCGTCAGTCCGTCCGTCTGTCCGTCTGTCACCAGGCTGTATCTCATGAACCGTAATAGCTAGAAGGTTGAAATTTTCACAGAAGATATATTTCGGTTGCCGCTACAACAACAAATACTAAAAACAAAATAAAACAATTATTTAAGAGGGGCTCCCATACAACAAACGTGTTTCAAAAATAACAAGGAGTCAGGACAGGAACAAGGACAGGGCTTGGTCAGGACAAATCGAGTTGGTCATGGAATTCAAAATGGCTGCCCTATCTGTCAAATATACCAGTCTGCCTTACTTACCAAAGAGTTTCTTTTATGTTTCAGATTTTCTTTGTGCCAAGGTTTTTTTTTTTGAGTGATTCGGTCGTTTGATGGGAGTAAAAATCGAAGATAAATATTTCATAATTATTTTCCTATAAAATTTAAAAATTGGTTGTTGTAAACCATTTTAGGGTTCCGTATCCAATTGTGTTTATTAATTTCAGACTACGATCTGACGTATTGGTTTTTTGTATTTGACGTTTTTTCTTTAGAAAGATATGTCAAATCAGAGTCTACAATTTTTACCTTTTTCCCGTTTTTACCTTTAGGTACGGAACCCTAAAAAGAGAGACTAGCTTATGACCAAAATAATAGGTACAAAAAAGAAGAAATATGGTTGTTAAGGGTCCCTATTTTGATATCATTGGTATATTTTAGGTAGGTATAGGTAAACGCTTTACTTATATAATGCCCTACATAATAAAACTGAACTTTATTTAAGACCGTTGACCACAAAGGGAAACACAAATCTAGGGTTTTCCCTTCATTTGTCAAATAAACAATGTTTACCAAACAATGGCCTGTTTCAGTTATTTATAATTATTTACTAATTAAGCTTTAAATATACTGTAAATACAATAAATAGTATTACATAAAGATTAATTCCGAGTTTGCTAGGTATAGGAAATTACAAACATTTAAGTAGTAGGTAAGAACTTTATTTATGTTTCTAACAAAAATGCACCACAAGAGATGATAAAAAATAACGCATATTTTTAAAGAATGGCAATAATTCAAATTTGGAAGCCGTTCCGCAAATTCTGTAACGAAGCGTGTCGACGTGTGGGTGAGTCTGCGTATGCGCAAGTAATGCTGATAAGGATCCTAAAGAATACGCGTGAGAGCGCTCTGGTGTCTTCGATAGTCCGTTGATTGAAAAATTTCTAGAACTGTTAACACATTTTGACATTGTTTTGTTTTGTCAAAATCATATTATTATATAACTGCCGCACTCAAAGTTGTTTAATGGTTACTTTAAACTATCATCATTTATGTCCATTTACTTAATAAAACGCAAGTGTAACTCACTGACTGACTGATGGACAACGTACAGGCTAAACGGCTGGGTGTAGAGACTTGAAATTTGGAACATAGGTTCTTTAGGGGTTGAAAGTGAGCACTAAGAACGGATTTTTGGAAATTCCACCCCTAAGGGGGTTAAATAGGGGATGAAAGTTTGAATGGGAATTGGTTCTAACGATTTCAAATATTGCTATCATATTTAAAAATTGGATGTTGTAAACCACGGAACCGGGTGGAATCAGAACTATCCGAAGCCCGACGGGTTTCGGGTTCCCATCTTGTACTTAATAAAACGCAAGTGTAACTGACTGACTGATGGACAGCTGGGAGGCTGGTCACTAAATAAAGATTTTCTTGTCTTTACTGTAACTTTTAGTTAGTGATCTCAGATCAAAAATGTAAACAAAAACTCATAGGTATACATTTATTTAAAAGTGACAGCTGTTTATTTACTTTTTGCTTTGATATTGACAGTTCTTTGTTCCTACCTATGTATTCTGATCTATGATTCTGAAATACCGTATAAACATGGCTGGTTTCATAGTTGGCCACATCGAAGTTCCTTGCCTTACTATAATCAGTGTGCGGACTGCGGAGTACGGTGCGGAGTAGTGCGGACTGCCACCGACCGGGTGTCGGGTGCTAAAGGGTGCCGCTCGGGCTGCGCCTGCGCTGCGTGGATGCCGGATTTTATTCTAATTTATAATTTATTAATGGTCTTTTGAGTTTCAATGAATTTAGCTAATTATATCGATGATTTGTTGATATTTGTCATCATACTTTATTTTTTTGCTATAATTTAGAGTTTGTTGTTAGTACCTACCTACCTACATAACTTTGAGTAGGTACTAATGTTATGAGTAATGGTTATGTATGACTGATTAAAACAGGGCTTGTACCTACTTGATATCTAGGTACATTTTTTTTTCATAAACGTCATTAAGAGAAACAAACATTTACCGGTAGGATAAATCGTTTTTGCCAACGGGAATTGAATCCGCAACTATATGCGTCACTGAGGTTAACACTACATAAACCTAGTAGCAAGTCGGTGCAGTACCCCTACCATGAGTTGATAGGAAATATGACCTTGAGCACAGCTCGCCCGCTCCGTAATGTGTTACTAGCGACATGTCGGCATTTTGCCCAATGCCAAACTGTTAACGTTACGTTACATTACGAATTTACGTATCAACTCATGGTAGTGGTACTGGACTAAGTTACTGTACTAATCTGCCATGCTACTGCCCCGCGTACTCGCCTTAATGTACCAATCACACGTTGTCGATTTCTAAGCCAATCCAGTAACCCAGTGAAAAAAACATCGTGTGAATGGACGTTCCTTTTACTGGCTTAGGTACTAGCCTATCAGATTTCCATACATTTTGTAGTTATTCTACTGTTTAGTGGCCATTGGTTCTTAAACAATGTGCGAATGGTCCCCAACGCAGCCTAGTGTATAAACGATACACATACTAGTACTATAACTAGTGTAATGTAGTGTATAAGTGAATCTAAGTGTATAACTGAGTCCGCAGCAGATGTGTTAGCGGCTCGTTAGCGGACAGCGACCACGTTCTGTCTACATCTTAATTAAGTACGGATGACGGTACGGGTGGCGAGAAACTGCCTAATATATCCTAGTAAGTTTTTTTGGAATCTCCTGATTTTGAGAGGTTGTAATAAAGGTGTAAATTCAAAGTATCTATTATTTGTTTACATTGTTACATTTTACCGGGTCTTAATCGCGTATTATTATTTATTTATAGACCATTGTAACTTAGTTGAAAGAAATTAATTATTATACGCTATTAAACAAATTAATTCTGTGAACAGCACACAGCGCCATCTAGCCCCGTGGTAAGCTACTAAGCTTGTGCTACGGTAACTAAACTTACGCACTTACGCATACTTTTGTAACATAGTTAAATCGTCGAAGTGAGACTATAAATTATAAAATACGCGATTAATACCCAGTAAGATGTAACCAAGCTAAAGAAAACAGAAAACTGCACTAGATGGGAACGATTTTCATATCAATTTGAAGTCTTCTTAAGTTTACGGTAAGCGTGCTAGATACTTCATTAGTCACGTCGTCACTTACCCTCTAGGGAGTTAGTCAAACGATTTAAATAAATAATACTTAAAAAATGATTTAGAGACAATCCAGGTCAGAAATGCTTGTCGCAAATTAATTTAGAAGAGCCGATCCCACCTAAAGTGGGAAAGAAAGAAGAAGAATATACTTAAAAACGTTTGAATGTTATTTAATAATGTTATCCCACTTTTCTGTTCGACAGTTTCGTCCGACCGTACCCGCTTATTAGGTCGCATATTGATGACCAATTAAGAGGCTTGTACGGAGCAATCTGGAGGCTTCGGGGGAGATAAGGGCATTTGTTGGTGTCCAATGCCATATAACTTTATGCTAATTCTGTCAGACTAGCCGTCCGATAGACTAACTGGTGGTCGCTCGGTTCAGTAAAGGTCTATGCCCACAATACTATGTCATATTTCATTTTCCTCAATTCAGCCTTTAGAGTTGGCTCCGCAAAATTAGGAGAACCGGCCCCACATAAAGTGGGAATGAGCGAGGAACGAGAATAGCCTTTGTGTTTGGAGCGGGTTCCTATCCTACCTATTGGGTCTCTGTTTTTGAATAATGGTTCCAAAAGTTTTCGTACCCGGCGGGTTTTTTTTATAATGTATTATTCTAATTAAAGACAATTTTCGGTTTTAATCGCGGGGTCTTTATTACTTTTTTTTTAAACTTTTTCGCGATGTTGTATTAAAATAAAAGTATTTCAATACAACATCGCGAAAACAAAAGAAAAATCTATGTATATTCTAGTTATTGTAAAGATTTCTTTTTTTAAACAGTATTTTAGTAAACAAGTTTCAAACGTTTTTATTAGACGAATAGTCCAATATATAACGACGAATAAGACGAATAAAATAATTGATATGGACGCGCAATTTGCGTCTTTTTGGCTGGTTCCTATGTGACGTTGACTACCTAATTATTTTTTATTTTCAATAAGTTAACGAGACCTTATCGTTTTAGGCCTGCCAGTGTCGTAACTTTGACATAAAAAAAAATATATTTTCAACAAAAGTGTACAGTCCAAGTAAACAATTTATCGGATCCACCATACTAGGCCGAGCCTGTCCTGTGGGGAAGAATGGTTATCCGTAACAACAGTGATACATTTATCATTATTATTAGACACGGGTCTAGATTGCGTTGAAAATAATCATAAGTCTTCTCGGGACCACGGCCGGTATAACCCGTTTGCCGAAACGTACTCGACGCGTCGAGGTAATTAAAAACAATTATTATTTTCAACGCGATCTAGACCTGTGTCTAATAATAATGATGGCCCCTGTTGCTCCCTTGCGGACCCTGTTGCTCCCTTGCTGACCCTGTTGCTCCCTTGCTGTAATTTGCTCAGCTCATTAGGGAGCCCAGTTTGTGAGTTGGCGAGTCTCCGTCTGCCATTTTTACGTGTTTATTGGACATTGTTACGGCAGGCGCCATAGTCACCATAGTTCTCCCAGTAGCTAATCCACTACCATCACATCACTATAGCCCATGTTGTTTTCATCCATAGATTTCTCAATAGTTCTATCCGATCCGGTGGTTGTCCTTTGCTGCATTTTATAGTGCAGACAGGGATAATCGCCGGCTTGGTGTCCAGTTCATTGTTTGCGAGTAAAATTGTTATTGAAAAGGGCATCTACGTGTTGGCTTCGGCTCCACGCACGCCTTCCAAAAGTCCGGGGCTCCATAGATAGCCCCGTGATACTGGACGGTATGATGGACGGAAATCGTGTAAGTTTAACAAGAAAGGTAAAAAAATATATTTGATTGGTGATGAAAATATACAAATCGTGTGCTTTCATCTTCATCAATAAAAAATAATAATATACCTATCTAACCTAAACCAAAATCGAGTCGTCCATCTCACCCATTCAGTCTATGGGGTCCATGCCCAAGAAACCCATGCGACTCATGCCATTTTGTCGACGAAAACCCTGGAACAAAGCAATTTTCTAGATAATTTTACCCTATTGAATGACTAAACATAGAAAACAATATGAAATAACCCTACCTTTACGGCAGACAAGCATAATAAGCTATTGAATCCAGCGATGTTATGACCAACTAAACGCATCGACAAATACCTACCTACAGTGCTTAGGAAAATAGCACCATAACTCATGCGCACAACTAACTTATCAAATGACTGATTGTTCGCGAAATGAGACCGTCCATTCAGACTGTCCATACAATTTGACTTATAGATTTTATTTTAATTTATGAAGATTACCATCGACAATCACGCCTACTCATAGAACTCAAAAATCAATGGACACTCGCTCTCATATGAAAGATTTATTATTCGCTATTTGAGAATAATCTCAGCTAATTCACCGTAGAAAAACTCCGGCTTTATAGCTCAACTGGACAATTGCCTTTTGTCGCACTCTCAATATAATTTTAAATGACTTGAGACGACCGCTCTCGAAGCAGACCCTATTGTGAGTGATACATCTGAAGGAATTCACGGACTCCTTTTAAATATCGAACGTTTATTTATTTTGAACTAGCCCTTGTCCGTGACTTCGTTTGCATAAAAGTCTAATGAAATAATATTAGGTTTTTAAGCTTTTGCATAGCTTTTATGGCGGGTTTTGAGCTTTGAATGAAGAAATTTCGTAACGAAAAAACCTAACACCCCCCACTGCGCCTTTATAACATTGTTAGGTAAGATCGAAATGGGTATAAATGAACTATCAGACTTAAAAACTATATCTAAATCGCTTCATCTCGTCTCGAGATACGATGCCACAGACAATACAGATTACATAGACAAACACTTACCTAAAACTGAGAACACCCCTGTTTTCCATAGGGGGTTAAAAAAGGGGGTTCGATAAAGAATTCGCTAGGCATTTTCTGTACGTAGCCGCATAATTTAAGTATATCATTCTACGTGATTTTAAAACTAATATTTTAGCTAAGTAGGTACAGTTTATAACATATTCCAACTCCTAAACTACCACTATCATTGGTAAATCGTTATGTAAATTGGTTAAGCCGGTCGAAACGTAAAGGCAGAGCAAACGTTCAAACAATATACAGACTTTCACATTTATATTATTGAGTATGATGATTAAGAATGTTCTTTTTTTTCCCGCCGCGGCCGCCCGTCGGAGTGTGGCGCGCATTAGCTTCCTTTGTTACCACTGAATTAAACGAACGTTTAAATATGGAACTTTTGCCTCGGAGCTGTTGTTTTTTTTTTTAATTTGGACTACCGCAGACTATATGGATTTGTGAAGAAGTTTATTACCATAGACAACCATAGTAGTCACTGGTTAAATAAAATGATTTCAATGAGGAGGAACACTAACTTTTATCCCGGCAGAGGGCGTTTCTCGACTGATCTTAGGTTTGAATTAAGAACTGTCAAACGGGTGTTTTTTACAACTTCCGGCCGCAAATTGGGCTAATCGGTCTCAGACCAAAAGAAAAAGAAAAAAAAACTTGGCGTTTTCATTTTTGGGGGACCATCATAAAAAAAAAGATCATCCGACGCCAGCGCCATCTGCTTACAGCTTTGCGTGTGGCACCCCATTAATAATACAAATTCAGTCCCTATGTATGGGTACCTCCCACGTTATACCTATACTAAATTAAATCTAGTTGTCGAATATAATTAATCATTCTTGTTCTTTGCCTGCCACTATTTATTCGACACAAATGTTTTCTGCCCAGATATTAGCTATTGCACTGGACTGCTAAAATTGGCTTTCCACGCGAATAACAAATGTCAAATGTTAATTAGGTATTCTATTACATTTTGGATGAACGACAAAACTAAAATTCAAATCATGATTATGGATTTCAACTGGTCAATAGTATCGGACTATCAATATTTTTTATAGGTGAGGGATTGAGTTCCATGTGGTAGGTAAGTAACGTAGGGGTCTAGTGACATAGCACGCCCACTAATTCCTACATAAGTTTTAATTCCTCAAAGAAAATGTAATCACATTAAGTACCTAAAGTACCAATACAATATTCCGCAATTTTGTGAAGACAAAGGCTTAAAGTTCAACTAAGTTATCTGTGCTGACGGATTTAAGTAGAACTACGTTTTCATTTAAAAATTCCATAGAAACTAGCGCTACAACCAACTGTAAAATAAAATAAGTTGCTGGTTAAGTTGCTAATTGTCGAACAAACTGAAGACAAAGCGATGGTGATGACAGATAATCGTGGGTTTTAAATTAGCTTCATTTAACATATGCTTTTTCTTTTAAGAAACATGTTCTGTTTATTTAAAATAGTTTAGTATTTTATAGTTAAGCAATGAACCTAAATCGAACACATAAGAAATAATACCGACATTTCAAACCGGTATTGGTAGCTTGATTTTGCGGCGCAGTGGTAGACGCGGTTGAAAGACGATCCACAGGTCGCAGGTTCAAACCTAGCTCGGAGCAGATTATTGAAATATTTTTTTCTTTTCACGCTATTTTTTCTTAGTATAAGATAACATTTTAAAAATAAAATTTTAGAACAAATATGATTTTATTTAATAACAGGATATTTTACAGTAAATTCAACTGGCTTGTTTACGAGACACGAGACATTCGTGAACAAGTCAATTGAAATTACTGGCGAAATTTCGAACTCCGTTAAAAACAAATTTAAACATGGAACTTTAGTAAATACTCCGTTATTTTATAATAGGTATTTGTTTGTAGTGAAAACAACCATGTAATTTTAAAACCATAAACATGATATACTTATTATTTTTATAAACAACGGAGGCTATGACCCGGCCTAGGTTAAAAATAACTACATCGTAAATTGTGGTTAAATCAAATCAAAACCTTGTGTCATTTTTCTTCGAAAAAAAAATCCGCTAATAGGTATTACAATTAAACATACGAGCACAAACCTCAGTTATTAATTACAACTGTCAACAATTTAACCACTTCATTAAGGTGAAATAGTTCCTATAGCTGTATAATAGAGTTCGAAACAGCTTGTTTAGGACTTCTTAAGTTATTGGTGTAATGTAGATGTGATGATGAAATAAAACACATGCGTGAGTAATCAATGATGTAATTTTAACAAAATTATTGATGGCAAAACAACAACCTATTGAACTGTGAATAATAATTAGACTCAAAAGGCTCCTGCACACTAGGCAGGAGCTTTAAATCCGACTGCGCTCGTTTGGTAATCTAAGTAGGTACATTTTTTACAACGCACTCATTTTCAAATGACATAAAATTTCGGAAATAATAAGTGTAGCAATAACAGATTTCTTAAGCACTTGCAATGTGTGTCAACAACAAATATTATTACCATTTCATTTATTTGGTTTTTTATTTTTAGATTAGATGATTTTAGATGTTTTTACAGCGCAAGTAACTTTAATTCATGCTGTAATGCTGTAGTGCCCTGGACATTGTTAGGTGGAGTAAGCTTTCCTTTACCACCCAACCAAGTAGGTACAGTCATTTAGAATCTGAATTCTGTAAAAATGATAATTTAAATTAGGTAGTATCTTCTGGAAAAAATGTTAATAGGTGGATTACGATTCATTTTACTACCAGGGGAAACGATCATTGTTTTCCATTTATTAGAATTGAACTTTTTGAGAGTTTGATCACTTTCTGGCTAATCACTTTTCTCCCAACGATAAATTTTTTGAATTTTTTGAAATAATCTGAAATGAATTAGAGGTACTCGGGGAACGAGGTATTTTAACGTTTGTCCATTGTTTATCAATAATTAATTACCGAGACATGAGGTAACCTAAACAAACGTTATTATAAATTAATAAACTAATCAAGCCATCTGGAACTTCCGCAAAGAGACTTAAAATACGTTTATGTCTTGTAAATCAAATCGAAATAATTAAAAACGTACTTTCGAAGAACATACCGTCATCTAGCGGAAGATATTGCTTAGCGACACTGAACGACCGAAATATTAAGGGCTTATGTTATTAGTTATTACATTAGAGTGTGATTCTAGTAAAAGTAAACTTCCTTGCGCCTTAACTCATCCTAGTTTATCAATTAGAAGTAAATAAGCGGCATAGTGGTGTAGCTGTAGACCGGCCGGTGACCGTCGACTGCGTCGCGTCGCGCTGTCGTGACCGAGCGGTTGGCGAGCTCTAATGAAGTCGTTCCGAACGCTCACCGATCGCTGAGCAATCTCTGCGCTAAGACAGTGTGGATGCGGCTTTTATATCGCTAAGCTGGGTTTACACCGAAATGTACGCCAAAGAGAAGAGACTAATAAAGATTCTTTTAAGCTTATACAATGATCGTTTTCACCGTCATACGACTATTTCGCAATAACCTTTATACCTTTTTGCATAACGTAAAAGAGACGAAACAGTCAGTTCTATTTGGCAGTGGAAACCCGGGTTTAGGTTGATATAAATTTGACTCCAGGACAGGCTCACGGTATATGCATTTTGACCCCATTATGCCTAGATCTAAGGTTAAACAATAACTTGGATTGGCAAGTAGGAGTTTACATTAATATATTTTATGTGTAACGGTTTCCCCCGCGTAAGTCCCGATCCCGTGGGAATATCGGGATCAAAAGTGTGACCTATGTTACTCAGGGTGAATGTAACTTTCTAATGGTGAAAGAATTTTTGAAATCGGTCCAGTAGTTTCGGAGATTAACCCCAATATACATACATACATACATGTTACCAACGTTACCTCTTTATAGTATAGAAGAAGATTGGTAGGTTTTTGTTACAAAAAAAAGTTAAAAAGTCTACCTACAGGTATGCCACGTACGTGGCAGTAAATAAGAAAATATCGAGTAAGCAGGCGTACAAGAATACACCAATCCTTAATTAACTTCTGTATCCAGCAGCAGCAGAGCCGCAGAGTATATCTGTCATATTTCTGGCGTGACATCGATAACTTGTTGTTCTCCGTATTGATTATTCTTCTTCTCTTCTGAGGGATCTTCCCGGTTGCATCACTTTTTGAAGCCCGTGGTCCGCTAAAACTCCAAATTATATGGGGTCGGTACAGTAGTAAAGTCTCCATTAACCTACCGATTGTAAATAGATTCTGTGTACACAATACTGTGTACTTCAAGATTCTTCTACAGCTTTGAAGTCTTAAAAAACTTAAAGAAGCTAACTCCACACTACCCAGCAGTTATGGTCGCCACTCACTGGGTGGCACTTATTATATCTCATTAGAGGTTCGAGACACTAGCACGTAACTACACCAAATTATCGTGTTTGACTCACATCAAGTGCGGGCACACCTTTAATAAGGAACTTGGAATATATTCCTTACATTGTAAGACCTTCGCTTGCTTGCTTTGCCTTATACAATGTAGCTGCGTCCTGCGGTTTACCCGTGTAAGTCCCGGCCCCGTGAGAATATCGGGATTAAAAGTAGCCTATGTTACTCAGGGTGAATGTAGCTTTCTAATGGTAAAGAATTCTAAGAAAATGCATTTTTTTTAAATCGGGATTGTAGTTTTGGAGTTTATTCGATACAAACATACAGATACACACACACATAAAATACAAATCTTTCCTCTTTATTATATTAGTGTAGATGAACGTAAAATTTACCGCAATCCTTACGGGAAACACTGTGAGTTTACTAAACGAAGTACCTATATGTGTAAAAGCATAAGGTCAAGTTACGGTAGGCTTGCGGTAGACGAGAAAAAGGTGCTTCTGTCTTATATACATTTTTACTAAAAAGTGACGTACAGCTCGAACTGTTTGGGATAGAAAAAAAAAAGTATTCTGGGCAGCCAACCCTTTCCCGCCAGCCGCCCGTGCAGGGATATCCACTGATCTCCGGACACCCTGTATAGGTATATGACCTACCTATGTTTAGTCAGCAGGTAACTTGTTGGTCATATTATATTCACCCACATAAGTGCCGATTACGCGTGGACATTTTTAAAAATCCTTTCATATCGGTTGCCTTTATTTATATGATACTAGCTGCGCCACGCGGTTTCACCCGCGTAAGCCACGATCCCGCGGGATTTACGGGATTAAAAGTAGCCTATGTCCTGCTCCAAGGTCTTATCTATCTCTATACCAAAATTCATCAATATCGGTTAAGCGGTTTAGGCGTGAAAGCGTAACAGACAGACAGACAGAGTTACTTTCGCATTTATAATATTAGTAAGATGAAGAACACACTCTCCAACTCTCTACTATCAGCGGTTAGGCTATGCGTTAATAGGTCAATCAGTCAGTCACTCAGGACAAAGCATCTTAAAGATATAGACAATCTATAGAGTGTGAAATCGTTCATTGCTTAGACTCTTTCACCTTAAATTGTTGATTTCATTATTATTTAACGAAATTCTTGACTAAATAAATTAATTTTATCTCTTTTGTCCTGTAAATTATTTAAATTGCCTAGGACTCGAGGAAACGGTCCGAAGTTCATTAAACGCTGTGACTGTGTTAGTTAAGTAACTGATAGAAAAAGTTTCACTGCAGCGGTACCTACTCGTACAAACTTACAATTCTTAATTGAGTAAACATAGGTACTTAAAACAACCATGGGGTACTCATCAATCTTCATTTCCCATAGTCAATTCTCACAGTATTTAAGCCTGTAATTTGCTAATATAATTAGTATCACATTTGTTCGAAGTTGGTCTACGGAAAACAAAATGAACTCGCCTCATATAGGATGTTTTCCTATGGGAACGGTTTTAGCTTCCTAGTTAGTTGCTACTGCCTCTTTCTTTGTTTTTTACTTTCACAATATTATTATGCAAAGTTTAGAACATGAAGCGACTGTGATAAAATGTTATATGTACCTATGACTATCAGCGTCACTCGGTTTTAACCGCGTAAAATGCGATGCCGTGGGATTATCGAAAAATTATTTCTTTTTGGATGGATATAGGTATCCATCATATTGTATGAATGTTGTGTGAAATTTTCATGAGCTATGGCCTAGCGTTGTATAAAACAACGCCCTGTACCATCCAGAGTATCTTAAAGATAACATTTCCCATACAAGTTTAATAGTGATAACCATTGAGTTCTTTGAGAGACGGAGTAGTCGCTCAAAGAGCATTAGCAACTATTAAACCAATTAGATCATTGTTAGGGCTAGTTCTTTGTTTTTAACCAATGGCTATCTATCTGTATCTACAGGTGTTGTTTGTACTGTTTCACTGGTGTCCAGCATTGATTCTTAACAGTAGATAGGACATCAGAAGGACAGTAGGTAAACAGCCTCTGCGGTATGTTACCACAAATACAATGATGCTTTTGACGTTTTAATCGTCATTCATTGTCTCATTTCATAGTCCCCCTTTAATATTGTTTAAGTACTTATTTGTTGTTATAGCGGCTACAGAAATACATCATCTATGAAAATGTCAACTGTCTGTCTAGCTATCACGGTTCATGAGACATACAGCCTGGTGACAGAATGACAGACAGTCTGACAGACTACGTTGTCTGTCCAGACAGCGGAGTCTCAATAGTAGGGTCCCGTTTTTACCATTTCGGACGGAACCCTTAAAATGTTGTAAAAACCGCAAAATGAAGAGAAGTTATTTTTAAGAAATACGAATTCTATTATAGGTAATTCTCTTTAGTTCTTTCAACTTACAACAACCTAAGCTTATAAAGGTCGTATAAACGTGTACACAGCTCCAAGTGTTAGCAAGGGCTAGTCGTGCATTGTCGCTAAGGTAATGACTTAATAATCAGCCTTTAGCGCGGTAATTACAAATTAGACGAGCCTCGCGCTTTGCCAGCCGATAGCCTGTCTGATAGCCGAGGGACTATTCTGATTACCACATTTGTTTTTATATTTTTTATTACGAACTGATAGATATTGTGTTTTTGTGATTCGAATGGGTACATACCTACTTTTATTTAGATTTTTTCTTCTGTTTTCGCGATGTTGGATTGAAATTTTAATAAACTCATTTTTCGGTTTTAATCGCTTCGTGTTTATAACTTTTAGCATTATTTCAATGCTCAACAGTTTGCAACAATGCTAACAGTAATAAACATCAGGCGGTTTTAACTAAAAAATGAGTTAGGTATGTAGTTTATGTAGGTATTTTTGTTAGAATTCTTTTGATGCAGGATCCTTTTGAGAAAATAATGTAAAGGAAACCGGTAGGTCTACTAATATTATAAAGGTATAAGTTTGTGTGTAAGTATGTTTGTTACTCCTTCACGCAAAACTATCAAAACCGATTGCGGTGAAACTTGATAGGTACCTATATAGATAGCTGGAGATGTGGTACCTATATAAATAACTAGCAGATTCCCGCGGTTTCACCCGCGTAAGTCCCGATCCCGTGAGAATATCGGGATCAAAAGTATTTTACTATGTTACTCAGGGTGAATGTAGCTTTCTAATGGTGAAAGAATTTTTGAAATCGGTCCAGTAGTTTCGGAGATTACCCCCAATATACATATATACATATATACATACATAGGAAAAAACCGAGCGTTCCAAACAACTAGGTACAACAACATTTTGTAAACATAAATAATAAAAAATCAGGTCTACTATGGGAAACGTCGAGGTGTGGAAAAATATAAATAAAAAAAACTGCAGGACATAGCGCACATCGCCATCTAGCTCCAAACTTAGCACCTAGGCGCTAGTACTAAACAACGAATATTAAAAAAAAACGCGAAAAAATCCCGGGGAAAAAAAATCATGCGAACTAAGTTACTTTAGTTGGCGATGCACGCTCGACTAAAAAGTCGAATAAATAATACTTTTTAGAATATATCCCTTAAACTCCATAATAGTCCCCCTTCGAGGTCCTAACCCTAGAACGTGCACGGCGAAGAGAAATCCTTAATGGGTTTAAGTACCCGAATGAACGCCTCTAACTAGTTAGTTTAACTCTAATAGCTCGCAAAGACGCTATAATTATATAAGAACCTAGAGATACAAGTGAACATTCGATAGACTGCGTTAAAGTCACTAATTAAATATTAAAGTGTAGTTATTTTAATCTTTATCTTTGTATTAATTGCACCCTTGTTAATCGTAATCTTGTGACTATATTAAGAGTTTAATATCTAACTATAACTCGAAGTAACTCTCTGCAGAGGACATAAGTTGATAAGTAAAATAATCGTAGGTACTACAGTGTATTACAACTGTTTACATTGAAACGTTAACAGTTGTAATACACCGTAGTACACGTTAACGTTTCAATGTTAACAGTTTGGGTATTTGAGCAACCCAAATTTTTAGCTCGCTCTGCCGACAAGTCCCGATCGGTGCTGTAGAGAGAGACGTTAGTCGTTTCGCCCGCGAAAACGTTTTCTGTGCGGGCAAACTACTTACTACAAAGATGTAATATTTGCGTTGGTCGTAACAGGTAGAGCGGGCGCGCTGTGCACTAGATCAAACTGTTAACGTTACAGTGCACGTATTTTCGTATTAACTGAGATACGTGCGGCATTTTTCATCATTTTATTTTCGGTTCTACTTGATGGCTACTGTTATAAAAGTAGCCATTAGTTCAGTCAGCATGGAAACTCGATGACCACATTCAGGGTTTCAAAATCCGTATAAGTACTTGATAATAAATTATTGGGGCGTCAACACAGGACGGACATTTTAAAATAAAAGAGAAGGTAGAGAGATATTTACAGAATGTCAGTCTTATTTTACCACCCCACAATTACGGTGTAATTTTTTGAAGATTTTGTAAATCAGAATGAGATCTAGCAGCTTCTTCTCATACGCGCGATGCTCCCGCTTCCTTCCTTCCTTTCTTCTCTTTTCTTGCTTAACTAAACCCCAGATTGTTTTTGTTATTTGGGTTATGCACAGTAGGTAAGTCATCCATCATTGACCATACCTTCAGCAAATATGTTTTTTTACGGCTGCTTTGATAAACTCCTTATCCGCCACTGCGCGGGGAGACCTATGCTTGTCTCCGTCAGATCTCTTATAGTCGTCTTTTACGACACACACGGGAAGAGATGGGGCAACCCTAGTTTATGCCGGAACTCCACGGCTGAATGTGATCTGAAAATTGCAGTTCGCCAAAGCATAATTTCAAAACTAAATGTATAATTGAAGTAGGTAGTAGCGGTAATCTAGATTACCCAACAGCTACGCGTATTACCTACCTACTATCTAAACCTACTTACTTATTAAAAGAGGTTTATCTTATTAATGGACTCTAACCGGACCTAGTTGAATTATTGCTTAATTGATTGCAAACTGTTCATTAACCGAGAATACATCATTGTGGGACTACGATGCGTTTGAACTTGGAATATTTTTTGTACAGCATTTCTTTATGGGTGGATTTTCAAAAAGTGAAAAACCGATAATCTATCGATACTTCTATACTATAAATATGTACCTACCAAATTTTTACTTTTATTATAAGGTAAAAATTTGGTAAAAAATAAAAATGTATGTTGGTGGTAAGTCTACGAAACCACTAGACCGATTTTGATGAAATGTAATAGGTACCCATGTAGATACTTTGCATCTTTGGGAGTAACATATTGGTAACGTTTTATACTTTCACGGGATCAGGTGAAACCACGGGTTGCAGCAATAAGTGACATAACTGAGTCTTACAATAAGACTCCAACACTTTTGCCTTAAGCTGCTTCTGTAATTGGGAATGTCAAACCTCTTCAACTGAGATTTTTATTTTTAAAGGTACTTTTCTATGTTCCCTTAAACAAAGCCCCTATAACTGGGACTTTGTTGTTCAGTAACGAGTCAGATAATTTTCAACCGGCAACCTCCTTTAATGCCAGTTGGTTGATTGACATTGGTTAAATATTTAATGAAATATTTTTTTAGGAGGTATAAATAGATAATTTTCTGATAATTAATTTTATAGAAATTTTTTTCTCTGTGTGTTGTGTTTGATCCCTTTCCTTATGATGTACCAATAAAATCTTGTTTTTGTAGTTAGTCTTATCATAACATCTTTAAAGCTCTTATTTAATCCTAATCGAAAGTTTAAAAACTCCAAAGCAATAATGATTATAGTCCTTCTCAGAATAAAGGTCCCAAATTCGACCATTACCGAGTCTAACCCGTAGTATACCTACGAGCGTCGACGCGACGACCGACGGGTCATGCCGCTCTCCCACCAGCTAATTGCCGTGACAGTACCAATATTTGACATAGAATCAATAAGTACCACTTAAATACCTACCACACACAGCTTTTTTAATGATTTTTTACGAATAAGTAGCGCCGGCGTCTTTAGTAGTGGATTAGGATCGAACAATTTGAAATGTTTTTCGAATTTCGAATTTGATATGGGGTGTTTGACGCCACTTATTTAAATTTAGGGTGAGGTAGGTACCTTAATAATTAAGCAGCTTCTAAATTCGAAATTAGTATGCGGTTTATTTAGTTTATGAGCTGCTTAATTGTTTATGGGAGTTTTGGCGGGAGCGCGTTTAGTAAATGTGTTGCTGAATTTACATTTTCGTGAAAACTAGTCAAAATGCATCATCTCATCTCATCTGAGCGATGTTCCCGGTTGAATCCCTCTCAGGAGCCCGGAATCCGCTAAACCCCAAATTATTTGGGGTCGGGGCAGTATGTAGGTAGGTCAGCCGACCGCCTGTCTGACACCAACCCTCCTTGGGACTAGTTAAAAAACATACGTGTACTGTTTAATTATTTATATTGTATATTGTTTATTATATTGTATATTGTTTAATTTCGGGGGCATAATATTATTTAATTTAGTTTCGTAAAAGTGTAATGAAAATGATGATAACCAGTGCCAAACATGGACTTTGGCGTGGTTTCCAAATCTTCGTGTAAAAGGTCATTGTGAGCCGAAATTTATAATGACTTATACATACGACGACATGACTGTTTTAACCGATTCAAAAAGAGGAGGAGGTTCTCAATTCGTCGGGATATTTTTTTTATATCTGCAGATAACTTGCAAATATTATTAAATACTTACTTGACACTGGCTACTTTCCAAACGGCCATAATCGGTCCACAACCGATAAGAAAAAAAAATGTATCCCTATAATGAGTAGCGTTTACTTTGCCGGTCGGTACCCCTTATATTCCCCATATACGAGATGTATAAGGAATGAATAGCTTTACACAATATTTTGTCTATTTAAACAAGAAGTTTCAATTATAAAGTCGCCTTTGTTCACACAATGACTTCATTTTGTCCTAATATTCCTACGGGATTAAGACTTCTGCGGGTGAAACCGCGAGGCAAAGCTAGTCTTCTATAATACCGTAGCAGAACCACGTCAAGCTGTATGGAAGTTGAACCTATTAACGTGGAACTAACCTTACAAGCTTAGCTATCTTCAGAATCCCCTACCTCGACACAAAGGAACGTGGACGTAACATCGTCGGTGCTTCGCTCCGACTAATAACCGATCGATACATACCGAGTAGGCAGTAGGTAGGAGAGTTGAGACCCAGCAACGATGTGCAGAAAGAGGTATGTAATCTGCATCTACACTAATATTATAAAGAGATTTGTATTTTTGTATGTGTGATTGTGTTTATGTATGTATGTTTGTAATGAATAAACTCAAAAACTACTGGACCGATTAAAAATTCTTTCACTATTAGATAGCTACAATAACCCTGAGTAACATAGGGTACTTTTGATCCCGATATTTTCACGGGATCTGGACTTACGCGGGTGAAACCGCGGGACGCAGCTAGTGGTTGATAATTTATTTAATACGGTGGTTACTTCTTCTTCTTATAATTTTCGTGTAGTAGTGGGGCTCACCTAGTGTTAGAGTTTTCAAGCCTAAGGCCTCTAACTTGACCTAACGACTGCTATCAGAGATAACAACCAGGATCAACTGCTAAACGTGCTTTCCGAAACACGGAGGAGCTCGAGAAATTGATGTTTGCCACATAAATTATCGGTCACCCATCCAAGTAATAACCGTGCCAAGCGTTGCTTTATCCACACGACTATTCAAGATCGGCAGGTGTTGCCAGGCCAATGAGCTCCTTATTGGTGATGCAGAGGTTAAATCACCACCCATTCTGCAAATGCCAAGTCAGAGAAGACTTGAAAATGGTGCCTCCAAACCATTGACATATGAAGTTACTAACTTATTACAAGTACTACTATTAGTGTATATAAGGGTAGACTTGAGCAGAACCACGAGCCGAGCACGAGCCTGTGTTTCGCCGAGCACTCTTTCAGTATGGCAGGTGTAAAGAATCTTCTTACAAGAACATGCTACTTAGTAGCAACTATAGGAGCAAAAGAAACCAGTAAAAGCATTTTTCATAAAGTGCCAATGAAATTATTTCATAATTTTAGCTCTCGTCCACAAAAGCAGATGATGTACTTTAGGATACAACAAACACAAACGGCTTAACTAATTCGATGCGCGCGGTGCGTCGGCGCAGCAAAGGAGGTTTGTTTGTCTGTTTGTCCGTCGGCGCCCACACACTCAGTCACTTGCAAAGATCACAGAGCTTAAGGGCTGTGTCTAGGGAAAAATCTGTCGGCCTCTTGCGGTGTTAGATGTAGGCAGGTGTCTAATGAGAATTATTTCTGATACAGATATTTTAGGGAGCTGTAATAAACTTTTTTGTTTCTGAATATTTCTAGTTCTACACTATCAGGACTTATGCGAATGGAACCACAGAGCGCTGTAGTCCTGAATGAAATGATTTTGCAAATCAGTTCTTGGCTGCATTTTTATCGTGTTACCGGTAATGGTACCCGAAAAATCGTATTTTGCAATGAAAATGTGATAATTGGCTTTTGACTCACGCACGCAAAGGTATGGAGTTCCATAGTGTCCATTCTATAGCATATTAGTTTAGTCTATTTTACCCATAACGATCCCGGGACAATATCAGAATACAAGGAACTAAAACGTAGGTATTCATCTATTTACATATCAAGTTTAAACGCAATCGGTTCAGTAGTTTTTGCAAAAAGGTGGTACATACAAACTTTCACCTTTAATATTAATAGGATGACATATTTAGCTGTGATAGTACGAGTATGAGTAATTTCTTAAAACGTACACAGGTATAGTTCACGCAAAACTTTTTGGCCCCTGTGATCTAGGAACGTAGCACTCACACACCTGTATGCGTTGCTGGATGGTCGCGGGGAACGAGCGACACGCGGGGAGGGTCGGTCCCCTCCCGACGACCGTACCTTTACCTTGCGCATCTATAATTCGCGTTCTGCGCAACTACCTGCGCTTAGATCACAGGGGCCATTAAGTTTGCGTGAACTATACTAAAAAATCATTTATCTCTATGAAATGTCTCATTCTGAACACACCTAGCCGACTTGTTTACTGTCTTGTACTAAGACGTATTAGAGTAAGCAAACTTTAGGGTTACTTTGTAGATTGACCGCGTAAGTAATTAAGTAGGTACATACCTATCTACTACTGGATTTAGGAGACAAACAAAACTCGAAGTCATCCAAATTGATGGTAAACTGTCATCTATCATTGTAATTCCTATGACTTTGAAGACTTTTCCGAAATCCCAGTCTGAGAGCTTTTATATTTTACTAGCTGACCCGGCAAACGTTGTTTTGCCTTATAAATTATAGATAGTAGCCGATTCTCAGACCTACTGAATGCGCATGTGGAGTTTGGTGGAGATCGGTCGCGCCGTTTCGGAGGAGTACGGTAAGTAACATTGTGACATGGAAATTTTATATACACACATCAACAATGTCTAGGGATATTATAGTTTTTCTTAATTTTCACAATATCAGTAAATATTTTTTTAAGACACCTGTATATGAAATAAAAGTTTATTTTAATGTGTTATGCTGTGTTAAAAAAAAATTGAGCTGCTGCAAAGATTTTTATTGTTTTTTTTAATTAACCAAAACCTCTCATGTTAACACAGAATCGCGCTTAATTATGGAATAAAAGTATTGAATATCAAAAAAAGTCTTTAATTACAAAAAAAATATGCATTTTATTAAATTTAATAATCGGTATTTCCTCCTCTGACATTTATAAGCGTGCGGCATCGATTACTTAAAATGAGGTTGTCCAAGTCTGGCTGCGGAATAAGGTCCCAGGTCCGTTTTAAGTGTATGAAAAGTTGCTCTTCTGTCGTCAAATCTGGAGAGAAATTAATCATAGCTCTTCTTTGTAACATGTCCCATGCATGTTCGATAGGATTCATGTCGGGGGACTGAGCAGGCCAGTCCATAACTCTGACATCATGTTCCCGAAGCTCATTTGATATCAGACGCGCCGTATGTGCGCGGGCATTATCGTGCATAAGTTGGAACTCCGGGGCCATTTGCACCCTATGTGGGATAATTACAGGTTCCACTACCTCAATACGATATTTCCACGCAGTCATGTTCCCTCTGATCCAAATGAGATCGGTTCGCGCACCTATTCGAATTCCAGCCCATACCATGATGGTCCCGCCTTGATAGGAATGGACTTCTTGCACATGTTGGAGACGGCGCTGTCGACCTGGAAGTCGCCAAACTCGTAGTCTTCGCGAATCCGGATGAAATCCGAACCGAGACTCGTCAGAAAACAGTACCATCGACCATTGCTCGTTACTCCATACAAAAATGTTCTCGAGCCCACAAAAGTCTTCGCCTGCGATTGCCACGCCGTAAAGCTGGAACTCGAAGTGGTCTGCGAGAATGAAGACCGGCTTCATGTAATCGTCCTCTCACAGTTTGGTCGCTTGCTAACAATTGGTGGTCAGATTGAAGCCTTTGAACCATTTGCATAGCCGTAACAGTGGGTTGTCTCCTAGCGATATTTTGTAGAAAACGGTCTTGTCTAGGAGTTGTGACACGACTTCTGCCAGAATGCCGTTCCGCAACATCACCCGTAACACGATAACGTGACCACAACCTAGAGATCACATTTTGGTGGGTCCGTAGAGTGTCAGTAACTACGCGTTGAATAGCGCCAGCTTCCAACATGCCTACAGCTCTTATCTGTTCTTCTCTTATTAAATGTCTACGTGACATAACAATAAACAATACACACACTCTATTTGAATAAAAAAAATGTGCAAAAGCTTATTATTAACAAAATCAGCTGGGTTAAATGGTAACCAAAACTAACTGTGAAAAAGCCAAATTCGAATTACCGCGTATTCTTTTGTTTTTAAAATGTTTTTTTTTATTTTTTTATTTCGAAAGTAGAGACGGCGGAGTTTATTTTTCATATAGAAACTTTTTCGATACTGTAAATAGTTTATAAGCTAGGAACTCTAAAATACAATATCCCTAGACATTGTTGATGTGGTATAAGAAGAAAGATGATATTGGAAGCTTTACTTGCGCCAGAGTTCGTTTTTAACCTCAGATTAATGTGTAATGTTAAAATACCATTATAAGCTATCTAAGGTACCTATATTTATTGCCTGTATGGGCACCTATAAATTGGTTTCGGTATGATTATGAGCGTTTATAAATGCCGTTTGAAATAGCATACCTACCTAATCTACTTTAGAGCGTGTGTGGTTAGTACACTCGCCCGGGAAGCGAAGGGTACAGGTTCAAATCCTGTTACTGAAGAATTCTTGATGATGCATTGCTCCGTGTAAAATATTTATGGTAAAATCCCTTGAGCAATAAACATATTATTATAATCGACTTTTTCAATTATCCTGAAGTATTGTGTAAAACTACGTCAATAATATCTGATCTGTGATCTGTGGTAAATCTGTGTGTGATCTGTGGTAAAATTAACCTCAATAGAAACTGCAAATTCCAACGGTCAAACCAAAAATCACATAAAATTAAAGTTTTATTACGTTTTTTTTAAATACAATATACAATAGCCACTCAAATATCATTGAAACAAAATTTATATCCACGCAATGGGTGCTGGACAATGGTTATTTTGGGTTCTCCTTGGTGGTCTTATTGTGGTGTACAAGAACCTCATAGAAAACGAATTAGCCGTTTTGTAGGCAGGTGTGGCACGAGACATTGAATGACTGTTTTTCTGGTTTGTGGAAAAAGTTTAATGTTCTTAGAGAACAGATGTTTTAGTGATATATTATGGTTTAAAAAAACATTAAATACCTAGGACTATTAATTTTTACGGTGGAAATTGATAGGGACCTATTTACATAACATAACTTATTGCCTTAAGTACCTACATACAAACATAAGGCAATATATACTACTTACTTCAGCTTTTATAAAGTTAAATACCTTTTTATTTAAATACAATTCAGAATAATTAATATTACTTTTATATGTTTTTGTCTCTGCTGTAAATTGGTATTTTTTAGTTGAAGTCTGGCCATTTCACACTGTAGGCTGTCTACTATGACCATCATAAAATTGAGGGCAAGAAGGTGATCGCGATGATGTTTCCTGTGCAACCGTACATTGGTACCAATCTGTTTGTTTTATCTTATCTGTCGACACTGTCATTTTCAAAATAAGATAATCCTACTATTATTATAAAGCTGAAAGTTTGTGAGTATGTATGTATGTGTGTGTGTTTGTTACTCAATCACGTAAAAATCGCTAAACCGATTACCATGAAACTCGGTATGTAGATAGCTGGAGACCTGGAATAACACATACGCTAATTTTTATCCCCATATTCCCGCGGGTTTTGGACTTACACGGGTGAAACCGCGGGACGAAGCTAGTAGTTTATTTACTAAGTTATTTTAAAACTGGGTCCCGTACCGAAATTTCGGCATAGACTCTATACAAGTCATTAAAGTAGCTATTTCGCTCTACAATAGCAATAATTTCTGAATGCTTCCTTGCCTACTAATAAATTCTTAAACACTCCTAAACCGTGTAATTTGGAAAGCATCTGTTGTTCATTACAATAGTGTCCTCGAATGGTGATCAAATGGGCAATAGAGGACAGTGGGCGTGAAATACGATGATTTTTCTGTCATATTTTAACATTTGGACCGTGAAGTTGGCGCCATGTGGTCTTAAAAACGCTTTGATTGACCGACGGACGAGTCTGCTTCAAAATTACAGTATAATGTGAATTAATAGACAGTTAACAGTGCACTCGGATGGGCCAGACGTCCGTACTATATAGATCGTGCGCTGTAAAACATTTCGCTAACGACTCCAAAGCAATTAATGTTGATTTCTGGAATATGTTATAGAGATCCCGGACATCGAAAAACTAGATGTTGCGAAACAGTTCTTTGGTTCGTCTCGAGAGAAAAGTTAAAATTTTTGAAGATACTGAGAAACTATCTTATAAAAGTTTTTTTTTATGAAAACAAATGCGAGTTGTCCACAAAAATGAGTGGCTAAGATAAAAAAATATTTTAATGCGAATCGACCCTGACTCATATTAGGATCATTTCATTATTTTTGAAGAAAACGATTGGAATAGCAGAAGTTGGTCGAATATGCTATACCTAAGGAAAAAAGAAATCGTATTTTATGAAAGTTGTCTGAGATGTAAAAAAAAAACAATTCTACTTTTACATAAATATAGTAAACATTCTATAAATGAAATTCGGAAAAAGACTATTTTATATTTAACAACCTAATTCTGTTTAGTAGGTACTTATATATTAGCTTTTATTTCTGTCTCTATGAGACTGTCCGGTCTCTTAGTAGGCTCTCTGTCTACAACTGTTCGTTACACTGTACCGGTCAGCTAGACTCATCGGCGATAAAACGGACCACACTTAACAATGGATGGGGTCTACTTTAATAATAGGTCAGCCTGTTTTTATTCTCTCTAATAACTTAAGAATTGTTTCTTGTCAAATTGCCGATCGATTTGTTGAATGGAATTCGTTGTATTCTTTCTGAGTGTAAGTTTTTTTTTCTTCTAAGTTCGTAAGGTCTTTAAAAATTTACCTTATATTTTTCGTTTAACCATAAATAAAAGCCTATGCTTTTACATATTTTTTTTATGTGGTGTTTCAGTATACTGACCGAATACTGAAACACCACTTAATATTTGAGAGATACTTAAATATTTCATAATTTGATTTTTTAATGCTCAAATCTACTAGAATCTACTAGAAATATTTAAAAGGAAAAATATTTTTCAATAAATCACTCTAAAAACATTGGGAATGTTTTTAGAGTGATTTATTGAAAAAGTTTCTTCTACTTCAATTTATAGTTTCTTAATTAAAAAAATAATAGTTTTTTTTAATTTAGATACCTACTGCTATTTTTTTTAGTAGCCCTTATAATATAAGTGCCATTTAAATATTCCGAGCTAAATAAGCTTGATGGGAATATGTTAAAAGTTTTAAGTGTAATTAAGTTATTTTCAGTATAAAGTTAGAGACAATACTAATACTTACTCAAACAAAATAAACAAGCACGAGGTTTTTCATCAAGTTTAGCCAAAATGGCGGAACGTGGAAGCCATTTTGACTCCGAAATTTTAATTGGACCGATAAAGAGTTTGCGGACTATTTGGAGCAAAACCTTTTATCTGAACCGATTAAAATTCTGTTTAGTAATCGAACAAATGAGTTCTTTGAAAGGTGGATGGTTGTTTTTGTCTGAGAGATTGACTGGGTTCCTTCGATGAAACCCTCGATATATGATAGGATTAGATACGTGGTGTAAATCGTACGGAACCCTTGGGTCGGTTGGTCTACTAAAATCTATAAATAAGTATAATTCTTAGTAACAGAAGTTATCTATCGAAATTGACTGCTCGTATAAATCACTCGCGTAAGTCCCGGTCCCGTAGAAATATCAGGATAAAATGTGTTCTACCTTTGTGTTATCCCAGATCTCTAGCTATCTGCATGCCACGTTTCATCGCAATCGGTTCAGTAGTTTTTGCGTGAAGGAGTCGCACACATACTCGTATACTTAGATAACTTATGTATTTACAGTAGGTACTTACAGACAAACTTTCGCATTTATAATATTAGTAGGATAGGATTGGACTGATAGGTATATGCACAGGATATTCAATAGGTACAGGTATTAAGCTCAAAATACCCGAAGACATACTGACATTTTGTGACTTACACTTTGTAAGTGTAAGTGTCATCGTGTATTTTGAGCTTTAAACAGATATGAGACTAAATAACAGAAATAAAGACCTACATAATATTTTTTGACAAAAAGATTCTAAGGTTAAAATCTAAACGCTAAATTAACTGCTTCGGTCGTGTTCCATAATCTAGCTATAGTAAAACTCACGTCGTTCCAGTATTAGGTATGCACATAGTATTAGTCAGTAACGTTACTATGGTAGTATCATGTGGACTGTAAATTATTACATATTTTGAAAATATTAAACACATATTTAAAATACCAACGCACACCTGAGGACGATTAACACGAATGTCAAAATAGAATCCAAACCTAAAATATTTCCTTCCAGGCCAAATTAACCAGAAGACATCATTAACTTACAAAATATCAACAATTAAGTACAAATCGCAATACACTTAAAACAAAGGAACAAAGTTGAAAATTCATTAACTTTTATTTCCGTACCCGTAGAAGATAAAATAGCGACTCAGTGTCACATAATTGCTAGTGAAGCCCAAACATGGACTATTCGCATCTAAAATTATCGATAAAATGTTAAGATTAAAGATAAAATAATCGATTAACTGCACAAAGATGGCGTGATTACAATTATGTTTATTTCATACCATTAAAAAGCAATGATATTTTTATTGCATTCGATATCCAGTGGTTGGATAATCATAAAGGTTTCTAGCTATATGAGTTCAGTTGATTTTAGTAAGTGTCTTTATAGCTTTAAAGGCCGTTTTATGGCGCTCTTTTACTGTTTAAGGTAGTTTTACTGTTATTTTATGAAAATTAACTATAGAAATGTGTTAATGATACATTATTAATTTTAATTCACTTCGTTTTAATGGTAATGCGATTGCAATGCTCGTACATGGGCGTAAATTAATGGTTACGTGCATTGGAAATTTATAAACTCGCCGAAGGTAGGTACTAAATATCTAAGTTAGTATTGATAAATAACTTATTGATTGGTTAATATTTATATTGAACAGGTGAACAGAACACAAGATGAAAATAATTAAAAAATATATAAAATATAACACGAAGCGCTTTGATTCGGAATTCAAAACTCGCACCGCGAGGCGAGGTTTACTACCTACTACTACTATCGATTAATTCTGATAGGTATACTTTGGGAAATTAGTACATTTGATGTAAGTAACGTATTCCGTTTGACGGATGACTAGTAAAAAAAACTTTAAACTAAATGTTGTTATTGTCATTCGATGAAACGATTTACGAAATGCTGAGAATTCGAGTGAAATGTGCATATATCTGAAATGACGTGAAATTGTGGTCCAATTTTAATGTTAATGATAAAAATATTTCCGGTTTTTTGTACCAAATAATTAATAAATTATGTGAACAACACACAGCACCATCTAGCCTCTTGGTAAGCTACTAAGCTTGTATTACGGTGACTAGACAACAGATATAATACTTTTTTTTGTAAATACATACGTTATTAATATACTAAACTAACAGAGCCCACACTAAAAACTAATATTTTGTTTTAAGCATAAATATTTCCACCCGGCGGGAATCTAACCCGCAAACTTATGCATTGCAGTCGCCCAGTCAGGCATTCGCACGACGCGTCACGAGGTCGTCAAAACCGTTGATGCTTCATTCGATGTTGGTTTATCGATATCGAAATATCGAGAAATATTCATCAAAGTTCCCTTCCCTAAACAATCATAAACACACCAAGGCATAGACAATTTGTAACATACTAACGAGTCTCACATTACATGGTATTCATAAATCATAATTTTTTTGGCGGCAAAAAACTGAACGGCAAAATGTGTGCTAATTGACGTGTTCCTGGTTGTAATTATTATTTGGTATGAGTTCATCGAAAATGGAATAGCTTAATTAGGAGACAGCGTGGGTGTAGCGTTTCCTGTAAGTACCACCCACTGACCTCCATGGTACAAGTCGCTGGACAGGTCATAGCGCACTCAATTTTGTGCCTATTTGATCTGCGCCATGTTGCGCAGTTGTCGCGCATTTTCTATTAAAAGTGATGGTGAGCGTCTACGGAACTATTGGTTTCACGGACGGCCACCATCAATTTTTAATAGAATACGCGCGACAACAGCTCAACATGGCGCTAATCAAATCGGCACAAAGATCTAATGTCGTTTTGTATGGTTTACCAATTCCAGCGTACTTGTATAGTTTTCATTTCAGTGGTACCACCTAATTTAATTAGGTAGAGATTGAGACGCAAAAGGATGGTTCTCGTCATTAAACAAATATTTGTCTATATTTTATTAAGTTAAAAAGGATTTTTTTTATATAAACCGCTATGATGGTGATGTAGCGGTCATAAGTCCCTGAATTTATGTGCGTAGGTAGCACTTAAAGTCAAGGACTTAGGATTGGTTTTCTGACGTTTTAAAGACCATAAAACACTTTCTTTTTATCAGGGCACCTCTGACCCCGCGGCTTCCCGAGTGCTCTTGGGGGAAGTCACCGTTCCTCACCTCCGGCTTGCCTTAGTTGGTTGGTCGGAGTGAACATTGATGAGGAAGCGGTCCCCCGCCTCTGGCTTGCCTTCACCGGCTGGTCAGAGTGGAGTCGCGAGAGCAGAAATGCTCGGAGGATGGATGGAGATATGACTTGACCCGCTCTCTGGCATACTCGTGCGTGATAACTTAAAATCCAGGAAAGTCTTTCCATCCTTTAGCCTCTCACGTCCCTGTTGCGTCCTTGGCGCAATTTTCACAGCTGATTTAGGTGGCCCTGTTTGTGAGTTGTCTAGTCTCCGTCTACCATTTTTATATGGAAACTATAGTGGCTACTGAGCTAATCCACTACCATCACATCACTATAGCCCATGTTGTTTTCATCCGTAGATTTCTCAATAGTTCTATCTGATCTGGTGGTTGTCCTTGCCCGCATTTTATAGTGCAGACAGGGTTAAGAGGATCGTCTCCATTCTCTTTCTCCATACAAACGTAGTTTAAATTTTCCTCCCTGGATAAAGACATTAGAGCAAATATGTTTATGCCATTAAACTTATATCTGTCATGACTGTCTTTTATTGTTTTATTATTTTTTATTATTATTTTAATTGCTCTAATGTCTTTATCCAGGGAGGAAAATTTAAACTACGTTTGTATGGAAAAAGAGAATGGAGACTATCCTCTTAATCGCCGGCTTGGTGTTCATTTCATAGTTTGCTAGTATTTTTTTTATTGCAAAGAACCTTCCAAAGGTGATACAGGATATATAGCAGACAATAAAAATGTAATTATTTCTAATGACGTTTTGTAATGAAATATGTCTCCATTTTTTATTATACACATTTAAAGAACCCCTATGATTTATGCCATACATAATAACTATTAATAACATAACTAATGGTTAAAAATAAAACATTAAGTTTTTCAATAGAAGCAATTTATCGAAGAAAAAGTCAACCGTGTATGGACGCACATTAAAAATAGATAACCCTTTGCTCTTCGTGTAGTAGGTACGTAAGCTTCAAAATAGAAGCGAAAGCGAAAAAGACGGGTTTCTATCAAATGTATAGGTTACTACTACTACTAGTAGCTACTGAGCTACTTAAATACAATTAAAACGAATCAAGAATATTTATTGAATAACTGTGTACATTAGGTGACATGGAAATGTGTTATAAGTATCAACAGTTTGTCCATCTCGGACATACAATATTATAGTAACTTAATCTAAGCATTACTTCTAAATACAAATTAACAATTATTAATTATTAACATAATTAGAGTCAACAAAATATTCTTTGACACTGTAGAAAGCCTTTGAGATCAACCATTTTCTTAGTCTATTGCCTTCTAGCAATTTAATTTCTAGTGGTAAATTATTAAATATTCTAATAGCAGAAACAAAGGTGCCTTTTTCAAAATCAAAAAGAAGAAGAGAGTGCACAATATATTTTCAAAAAAAAACGACGGTTGATTTCTCCCAACACCTCAGTTAGTTGGTATAAAGATTGTTTACTGTCCAAAACCGACACGAAAGATTCAACATGCAATCTCAGATTGCAGATATATTTAGACTCAGATTGTAGGTATATTTAGGTAATTCCGCGCTTGGATTTTGGGTAGTATTTTTAGTCAAATGCCAAAAAACGGTACCCTTATGGATTCGTCATGGCTGCCTGTCCGTCTGTCTGTCGGTCCGGCCGTCCGTATGTCACAGCCACTAAGATTTTCACACAAAACTAGAAAAAAAAACAATAAATTTATTAGGTTCCCCATATTTAAAACTGAAAATTTAACTTGTACGTGTGGGGTTTTTTAGAAAAATGATATTAGAAACCTCACATACCTACAAACATACAAGACAAACATAGAGAATAAAAAAATATTTATAAAAGAAATGGAACACATTATGTAGGTACAACATTTCATTCAACTAAAACTATTAAAGTTAATGAGTCATTGCACGTGTTAGTTAAAGAATTCGTATTTTTTCAGTACGAAATATCAGACATATTGACTAAGAGTCCAAATATAGGGACGCTCTGGAACAAATATTTGTGGTATGCAGGAATATGATTTAAGACCGTTTTTGTTAGGCGCCCAAAATAGTAAGACCAAAGTATTTAATCTTTTCGATATATTCAAATTAGACTGAAATGGAGGTATTAACAGGGTTTTTATGGCGTATTTACTTTATCTTTCTTAAAATATAATTACATTTTAAATTAAATTTCAACAACGACACACAAAAAATGAAAATTAAAGAAAACAGCTGCGTCCCGCGTTTCACCCGCGTAAGTCCCGATCCCGTGAGAATATCGGGATTAAAATTAGCCTATGTTACTCAAGGTGAATGTAGCTTTATAATGGAGAAAGAATTTTTGAAATCCGCACAGTAGTTCACTATTTTACTAGATTATATTTTGTAAGTGACGATGCGGTCACAGATTTAGCACTTAGAAGACAGGTTACGGATAAAGGTCTAGGTTACGGATAAAGGTAAGAAAACGGGTGTAAAAGTCTTTAGACGGAGAATGTGCTAAATTCGGGAAAAATTTGAAAAGAAAACAAAAGGAAAACGCCAAAAGTAAGAAAGCGGTTACGGAATATATAGTTGGTAAGTTACATTAAAGAATGGAACCCCACAAAAATCACAACAATAAAATAACTAAAAGAACCTCTTCCATCAACTTAACGTCTCAAAGCAAACATTTCCTAAACATTAAACGACACTAAACCAACCATATGTCTATCAAAAATCAATAACCTCCCTTCTGAGTCCCAATATAATAATACTGCCGCATTAATATCCCGTAGAGGTTCATCTAATAAAGAATACCAAGCCAATAAAGACAGACAAACAAACAAAAATGAACCTTAAGGCTAAAGCAATAAAATCTAAAAAGAAATAAATATAATCGAAAATTGACATACACTATTTTTCTTCGCACCCCAAGTAATTAAGCGACTCCCTTTGGAATACTAAACACCTATTTAGTACCGACTAAGCGACAGACAGTGAGGATGAGACAGAAAAATGTTAGTTAGCCGAGTTAGAAAGAGAGGTTAGATAATGGATGTCACCCCTAGTTTTCACGGTTATGATCGTAGGGTGTCAGACAGACGGGATACCCCGTGTTTGTGAAACTAACTGTGAAGTGATAGCATGTTTGTTTAATTTAATTATATTGTTTTACAATGGCTTCTACACCTTCGAACAGAGAGCGCGATAAATTATATTGTTAATGAATAAAGGCATCGATGAATTTAATGAAAAGCGCTAAAATAATTGCGAAGATATTTATGACACATTCCTTGTTGAAACCTATCCTTGCAATATCGACCTTACGAATGGTAAGCGTTGAAGATCAAAGAAAGAAAACGAACAATAATAAATAAGGATCAAAGATTTATGAAGCCAAATATGAAAAGTAGAAGCATTCAGCAATAAATAAAAGATAAAATGACAATATTTATGAAATAAACTAAAAATTAAGTGTCGATAAATCACGGCATGAAATAATTTTGACAATGATTACAGTGAATGAAGCAACAGTAAATCACGAACACTAATTTGAAACGGATCCGTAAACACCGCGCGCTGAACGCGCTGCCAGCCCGATACCCCCTCGGCCGACGCGGACGCGGGCTCTTAATACCACAAAGGGCATAAGATTCGCTCAAAAAGGATTTAACAAGCGGCATTCACAACTCCTCATTATATTTTTATACTTTATACCTCTGGTGGCGGACGTAAAGTGTACGATCAAAACGCGCGAACCCCTACAAAAGGTAATTATGTTTTGATTCTTATAAAAAAAAAATCGAGTATCACAAAGGAGACTAACGAGATAAGAGCGTGCTAAATCGCTCTCCCCTCGGCCCCCGCTCGGATCAATTCGGTCGATTGGCGGAGCAGGACGGGTTTAGTGGCGAGGCGGAGTCACCGATAGCACCGCCTTCGTCGGAGCGAGGGTCCGCTGCGGAGCCCGTTCGCCAGTCAACCTCCGACCGCGCCCGCATGCGTACACGATCCCCCGATCGCGAGCAAGTGTAAACCGACTTTATTAAATGGAACTCACCAGCGTTCAATGTTAAAGAAACAAAGCTACGACGAGCAGGAAGTGAACATGGCGATACAGAGCGTCTCGAGGTACCCTAGTAGCCCGGCAGAGGCTACCGAACCACCCAAAACGAACCGAATCAGTTTCAGCGTTGCTTCCATCCTCGCTGATACGAAGACGAATCAAGATGATGAGACTGCTGAAATGATACGACATCACAGAACGATACCAGAATCTCCTTTGCGACAATCTCCGTCAGCGCAGCCTGAACTTCCCGGCGGGAAATCTTTATCGCCTCGGCCGTCTTCATCGACACCACCTTTGAATTTAAATGCATCTGCAACCGTTACGTCTTCAGATGATGAGTACGAAGATTCTGTTAACCAAGAGGACTCCATAGTTGACGTAGAAGACCTACATAATGGTACGCAGAGTGAAGATGAAGAGAGACAGTCTGGCGACAAGGGGCGGTTGGTGAGGCCGACACCGTTCAGCGCATTGGCTGCCGCGGCAGTGGCCTACCACGGCCTAGGCTGGCCTGGACCATCTCCTGTGGTGCCTTCCTTCGGACCGCTGTTTCAGTCACATTTTCCCGTTGGACACATGACAGGTTAGTTACTTTTCTAAACTTTACTGTTTTTAGAGATTGCTGTTTGCTTCCATATTTAGGTACTTACCTAATGATATTAGCATCTTACTGTAGACTTTCTAAATTTTGATTTATTTGTTGATTTGATTAATTTTCATCATTCAATGCTTTCTATTGATTTATTGATAGGTATGTAGTATAGGTACTACCTACTTTCACTGATTGATGTTAAAGTTTAGTCTTTGGGTGCTTGTAGTGGCAAGTATGTTGTGTATATTAGAATGCTTTCCTACTTTTAATAGATGAGTTTGTAGGTGTTGTACCTACATTTTTTAAATATTTTTCTAAAGAATACATTTAAATAAAACGCTTAATCGGTACTTAGGTTACGTGTTTTAATTTGTTTATTATTAAAACAAAACATCAATATTTAAAAAAAAAATTGAACTTATTCTGTAGGTAAACATAAAAATAATGTGTTAAAAAATTACCTACAGAATATTAGAAAATGCATGAAATTACAAGTAAAACACAAAACTCAAACTGTGGAACTTCATTGAATTGATTCATTGGTTTAAATAGTGGATTTATTAAAATTGTTTTTTAATTATGTAATTTTTTAGTTTTTTATATTTAACGGTTAAAACTTGGGAGTTTATTGTTAGGTTCCTACGTCCTTCATCGTTAAGACACATAAACTTAGGCATAAATATCAGAATATTTTTTAAGACAAGTAATTTTATTTTTAAGCCCCTTTTTGCAGCAGGTATTTGTAGATTTTTGATTTGGAAACTAAGAGGTGCCTACTTACTTAAGTGATTCTACCAATTAATAACTAAATTAACTGAATTAATTCTTGATAGCTTTTGCCTACCATCATAAAATAATTAACCAGTCAATTATTTAAAATCGATTATTAAAGTATTGCCAAGATAATTTTTATTACGATTATAATAAATTATTTTATTATTTGAATAGGTACTGATTATAAGTTAGTCATTCAATTTTCTAAGTGATATCGGTACATATGCTAAAAAATGATGGAAAAAAAACGGCAGCAACAGTATACCCTACCTTAGGGTTTTTTTTAAATCAGAAATCGATATCGTCGCATATCGTTGTGTTCAAAATCTGAAATCACTTTTATTGTATGGGGCCCCGCTTAAATATTTATTTTTAGTATTTGTTGTTATAGCGGCTACAGAAACACACCATCTGTGAAAATTTCAACTGTCTAGCTATCATGTTTCATGAGATACAGCCTAGAGACAGACGGGACAGTGGCGTCATAGGGTCAGTAATAGAGTCTCGTTTTTACCCTTTAGGTACGGCACCATAAAAATAAATAGGTAGGGAATTCGTAAAGTAGTGTGACCCTCAAGAATTCTTAAAGCGAATACATACTGGCCGGGAATTCCCAATGTTAACGTAATTTGCTTGTCCGCACGCAATCGCTGCGCACACGCTGGTTCGAGACTACTTACATACTACTTACTACTCATACCCTTGAGTATCCCAAAAACCCGTAACCCATTTCGCAGGCGCATTCGGGAAGTTACATTACTATTCTATGCCAGTGGTTATATTTAAAACAATAGGTAATGGTAATTATTTCATCGGCGTTATTATTTATTAAAAGCATAAACAATTATTAGGAAAACCCCATAATTATTTGTTTTTGTTTTAATTAGGTAGTTAATTGATTAGTGTTGTTATTTTTAATAATTAACAGTTTATCGTATATTTCCTGTTTGTGGTTTTATTACAATACCTACCGATGTACCTACTTATGAATAGGTTTTGTGTTTAAGGATAATAAAATTATAGGAGACCGGATGAAATTTAAAAATAAAATGTTAATATATTACCTTTAGTTACCTACCTAGATAGGTAGGTATTTATAGAAAATATAACTTCTATTTCAGCCAAAATGAACGCCCATGGGATATAGTTTTTTTTTAGAATTAATTCCCCCCTTACTTATATAGTTTATGTAACGTTTAACTTTGAACAATAGGTACACAGTTTATGCAGCTGTTAATAACTAAGGGGGTTAATGTTTTAATAAATAACGTGATAATTAAAATACCTACCGACAAATGAGAAAAATGGAAGCCTACATAAGACATTGTTTTTAAATAAATTAATTAATTTTATGTACTTTTACGTGATAAATACATTAAATTACTTATAAAGATATAGATTATTATTATCATTATTAACAAACTGAACAAGCAAATTTTTTCAGTCTATCTGATCAGGCAAATGTGATTGAACTAGTTTCATACACGGATTTATATCTGGTGAGGTGGAACTGAAGGAAAAACTGATCGTACGTACATGACAGAATAAATTAGATATTTAAATAACCACACTGATTGTTTTGTTACCTAGATTCTATTAGTTCTTTCTTATACTAAGAGATCTTTTATTAATACGGGATTTGGGACAAAGAATGAGAGAAAACAGAGTTGACTCCCGCCTCGGCTCGATTCTGATGCAAAGGTTAGACATCGCCATTCAGCGTGGCAATGCACCTTTGCACCATGAACGATAAGGGGCGGCTTATTTGATTGATATTACATGTAATTTTCATTAAAAATTAAAATATTATTTAAGCAATTATAATGGATTGATTTCGGTTATTTTGTTTTATATTTTACTGGCATCGCCTTGCGGTTTCACCCGTGTAAGTCCAGATCCCATAGAAATATCTGAATAAAAATAAGACCATGTTACTCCGAAGGAATTAACAAATCAATTTATTCGTTCCAGAGACTACCTTCAACTCACATAAGTACCTACCTTTAAACGTTTCCTATCTAATTAATTATGTAGGTACCTTACCTAGAACATTTTTATAAAACAATAAAAACTTTGCGTTAATATAAATAAAATAATAAATACCTCTTTAAATAATCTAATAAAATATATTCCTTTACTATTTGTTAGATAGACTAAAATCATTTCTGTAACGCACTTTAGACAATGAAATGCAAATTGAAGTTAGCATCTGTATTCTGTCTCGTGAACATGATCCCGCGATTGTTTACCGATTCCCGGTGATCCGACACTTAGGGGCGCGTCTTGAACCGAATGTAAGGGTTAAAGGATCCGTGTACCGAGAAGTAAGGATCAACTTAAATCAATTTCCTTATTCTTTTTAGATAGAGAATTTATATTAAGTCGATATTATTTTTTTGTTAAACCATTTATAAAATTTTAAGCTAGCTTTTATCGTGGGCTTTGAGCTTTGAATGAAGAAATTTCGTAACGAAAAAAACCTAACACCCCCCACTCCGCCTACCCTGTTGCTAACGCTCGGCCGAGCTATATGATAACCATGGCACAAAATAAAAAAAATAATTATAATTGCATAAGTTGATAAAAAATGCTATTCAATAGCTTTACCGCGGCAGTCCCCGAGTGCCACACGTTTTTTTTTCTTAAATTGTAGACATTTAGTCTCATTTTCACCCGTCAGAGTCAGTTGGATAGTTCGTTATTAGATCCTTGAGTTTCGCAATATCGTTTTTAGTACCTAAATAGATTTTTTTATATTGTAGAAATTTAATCTCGTCATTTTCACCCGCCAGATTTAGTTTATTATTATAACCCTAGAGTTTAACACAATTCTGATACGTTACAATGTAGGTAAGTACATACAAATGAATTTTTTTCACGTTCGGGCATAAGACTTACGAAATACTTTTTTTTACAACAACAAAAAGTATAATATATAGTACTTTATATCTATTGTCTAGTACCCACAGTACAAGCCTAGTGTGAGTTTTGGGCTCGATTGCGCTGTGTGGGCGTAACGTCGTGCAATACTTATTTTCTTATTTATTATTTTATTTTTTCGATTGACTTAAATGATTATTACTATAAACAGAGGTAGGTACTTTTGTATTGAACGTTATAGTATATTACCTAATCTGACCAATGGGAGGAAACAGAAAAAAAACACCAGCAGTTTGACTATGGGTAATACCCAGAGAACAAATATACCTATAAATGAGATATACAGCTAACTCTGATATCATAATATCTACCTATGTACTTAGAAAGATACACAGACGTTATTCTAAAAAGACTCCTATTTGAAATAATTATCCAAAGAGTCTGGATTCAAGTTAGACACGTCTTTTTGGTGCAATGTGGGTATAGAAAGTACTTACGAGTGCCAACATTCGCCTGCAACAACGCAACATAATACGGGGTTTGCCTACCCACAACAAAACAGTATTTTTATTTACTACGCGCTTGAGGGCGCTGTGTGTAAAAACAATATTTTAATCAGTTTTGTATTTTTTTTAACGGACCGACGCTTTTTTGAGTTTTTTTTTCTTTCATTATATTGAGCTGGTTTCATCCTATCTAATTCAGTTGACCGATTTATAATTAAGCCTATTTTTCGGTTTTAATCGCGTTACATTACCTACTTTTATTAAATTTAGCATTTTTTCAAAGCGTTTTGAGGTCCTTCCAGACCCCCAGATCAAAAAATATTTTCTTATTAATTGTTATTTCTCGTAATGGGAGTCTTAATATCATCCCTACAATGCAGGCGCACTTGTTAAATAAATATTGAACCAAAGAATAAGGGTTCGCGTGCAGAAGTGGCATTACGCTAACGATACGAGCCGATTATGCCGACAAGTAACACGGTTATTCAATTACCTTCGCTAATCACCTCGATATACTAGTTTGTATGACCTTTCTAAATTGCTGTTTATTTCTTTTGTTTCTAGAATTGCCTTTTTAGGGACCCGACATAATGTTAGCGGTTTTATTTCTTGTAAGAGTGTTATCTTATTTGAGAAAATTCTTGTTTAATTCATTAAACCTACTTAATGCTAATGTAGTTACTTCACATTTTTTTGTAAATTATTTTGTATTGCATTTTATATACAGTAGCAATCAAGCCATCTTTTTAACCGACTTTAAAGAAGGAGGAGGTAAGAGGTTCTTAATTCGATTGTGGCTATTAAAAAAAACATTTTTTGTACCAAATAATAAGTTATTAAATCTACTAAGATTTCAAAACTTAAATTGAACATAATTGGGTTCGCAGTTGTCATTTTACGTGTACATTCTCATTAAAAATGTATTACATTTTCAAAATATAGGTATCTATTTAACGCATTCTTAATAAAAATAAACTACATAGAACATCATTAAAATGGAAGGTTAATGAAATTAAAATGTGATTTGTATAAAAACTTAACACATTCACGCGATGCATGTCCTATGTCGGCCTAAATGCTTGCATAAGATGTTGTACTGGATATACAACGTAGATACTAAAATACGTTGTTCAATTTTTTTCGTTTATTTAAAGCCGATGATTTGAAGCACATAATACGACGCCAATTCGGTCCTACCAAATTTGAAAACTGACTATAGCTATATAAATATTTTAAAATTTCTAGCGCGACATAGTATCGAAATATCACAGAATAACGATTAAAGTTAGGTATTTCTCGCAGTCATGTTAGTGATCGCTAGCTATACTATGCTCATTTTTTAACAAATACGTAGTAGTCAAAATAATTCATTTTGAATGCAGAATTTTTGAGCTTTATAGTAGTAATTTCGAACAGTAGGTAAATACTTTTGGTGCTTGAGTTTTAATGAAATTTTTGCTTATATCTATCTATCTATACCAATCATTAAATTTCTTATTTCAGATTAGTAAAAACAAAACTTAACCGATTTTAAATTTGTTGATTCAAATTATATTACCTATCTTATGATAATTGTATGTTTTTTACTAAATTTACAATCTCTATTCCAAATGCGAATGTAAGTCTGTCCGTTGTCGTTAATATCTGTCATTAGAACTATCATGTTTTCCATAATCCTAGAAAATCAGAGCTCAAAGTTCGTCAAAGACGTCCGAGTCATAATTTATAGAACAATTTATAAAGCCTATAACAGAATTGTCTATTCACGTTTGCGCCCCATAGACAAATATGTGCGACATCGGATTAATTGTCAAAGTACAATGCTCGCGCGAATGTGTTAACTTTGTCTATATGAACTAGGTGACTCTGATCAGGAAATATAATGGTGGTGGAGGTGGGGGTGATGGTTCTATGCTTTCTTCATTCTGTTTTTAACGAAGACCATTCTATAGCAGCCCAATAGGACAGGTAAAGGTACGATGCCGCGCGAATGTGTTAAATTTTGTTAATTTGTACTGGAAATGATCTGGTATTTATAAATGCAGATTTTTAATAAGGAATTAAAAAAGTTGCAGCCACTAAGGGAGACGGGTCTTAACCTTCACCCATGACTCTTCAAGAGGCGCGCTTCAAGTCAAGAACAGGTATTATCGTTTCTTACCATTTCGGTGAGATATTGGGCAAACGGTTACTTATACGTATTTAAACTATTTACGTGGTGTAAAGTAGTATTTCTAATCTTCTGATGAATGGGGTTGAAAAGAAGATTTTCGATCTTGCATAGTCGAGCGTTAAATAACGCTTGGCGCGGTCATCGCTTTGAAGGGTGACCGATAAAGTGTGTGGCAAAAACATAATCTTGGGCTCCTTCGCGCTTCGGAAGACACTTTAAGCAGCTGGTCCCGGTTGTTATCTCTAATAGCAGTCATTTGGTCAAGTTAGAGGCCTTAAGGCAACATGAAAACGCGAACACTAGGACTTTACGAAAATAAGTTTTTAAGTAGACAGTAGGTAGGTAAAAAGATTTTTCACCTTAGATGTCTTTCATTAAAAACCCAATTCAAATAATTATAATACGTTTGCTTGCCCACCACAAACATTTAATTAGCATAATGTTCACATTATTCGCTTTAATAAAGCAAATGTTTTTCAATCCCTTATTCCTTGGCATTGTGTGTGAACACGCAAATTTAATTTCACAGTATGCAAATGTAAACCGTAAGGTTCTTGAGATAAGGGTATATTTTGTTCCCTTTTATTCGTTGTTTTTCTGTCGAATTGTTTTTTTTATTGCATCAACAATATTAAAATTTGTCGCTTAGGTAGGTTAGGTTGTTAGGCCAATTTTATGTTTAGTCTTATTTCATTACTTTGTTGTCTATAGGCGTATGATGACGTATGGTAATATTCCGCATCCATCATAGAAAATGCGCTACTTTTTTTGCTATTAGTTAGTTAGTTAGGGCTTAGTTTCGGTGGGGTCTATTCCCGTTATGTTCGGAGGCTAAAATTAAGAAAAACTCATCTGTGAAAATTTCAACCCTTTCATTTCACAGTTCATAAGATATAGCCTGGTGACAGACAGACGGACAGTGAATTCTTACGGAACCCTAAAAAAACTATAGGCAGTTCTGAGAAATGGAAATAACACAAATATTTTTCAAATTCGCAGAAAAAGAACATAAATTAACGATTAAATAATTTGCAAACAGCAACACAATGATAAGTGAATGCGCCATGCAATCGACGAGTACCCGTCACGAATCTCGAATACCATTCTGACAATGATATTTATTATATCAAAGAGAATAAATGCCATTTATAGAATTAAAAAAAATGATACAGGACTAAACTGTGGGATTAATGGCCGAATACTGAAACGCTGCACAAAAGTAAGGAGCTGCCTTGATTTTAACAACTAATGAAACACTTTTAAGCATCTGTTAAAAACCAAATTTCCAGTACTAATTCTGAATTTAGAAGCTGTTGAGTTATTTAACTAGCCCTCAAATTTTTAAGTAGTGTTTTAGTATTTGGCCTTAAGTGTATGTAGTTCTTAGAGTTAAGGCACAGTATGAGCGGAGCGGGCAACGGAATTCGCTCGTAACACTAACACAAAGTTTTTTATAAGCGTTTTCCGCTTGAGTTTTACTGTCTGTCACTCCAAAAAAAGGCTTGTATCAAAACACTGGAAAAGGTTTCAGATGTTTCCTTTACTGCACTGACTGCTAAATATCTTTGAAGTACAATTATGCACTTTTTCATTAGGTACAATAATTTTCCTACCTACCTAATTTCTGTTTGTAGTTAGGTACAGTCATGCGGTTAATTTTTAAAAGCTGGAAACTTAACGAGGTTATGTTAATGATTACCTATGACTTAAGTTTTTATTTATCCTATCAATGTTATAATTTACTTAGGAAAACTGTTACAAAATGGTCGTATAACCGCTTTATACGCACTACAATAAGTAAAAAACCCCATATCAACGTATCTCCAATCAAAAACCACAAAGGGTTCACTGAAAAATAAACCTCTTACGTTTTAAAACCAGTTCCTTATCGTTGCCCGGCCATAATAGAGCATTTAAAGGCAATACACCTTTACAGGTAATGTAGTACACTATAATGCAGCCTTTATAAAGCTTCGAGTAATATGAACGCTCTCCTATTTGTTTATGGTCGGAATAATGGCCTATTAAGGTGGTGCGCTGATTTCATTAAATTGATTTTGTGTTAGGGGTGTCGAATTTAAAATCGGTCCATTTGTTTTTGGTGACGAACCGTTACAAAATAAAAATAAGCTAGTATTTATCTTTTTGTAGGTATTGTTAAATTTTGATTTTAGGTATCTACCATAAACTTTTTAAACTAGCACGATAGGAAGACATAACATAATATATACCCGGGTTTTAATTGAGTTTTTTGCTTTTCTTACCTCGACGTTTTGAGAATGTTACAATAGTTTTGGGAGCGCGTTGAGTCTCCTCGCGACCAAGACTATAGTAGCATAGTTTTAGACCCAGGTATATAATAAAAGGAATCATTTATTCAAAAAAAACAAGTCAAAAAATTACATAAACATCAAAACACAGAATAAACAAACACAAATAAAAAAATAAAATAAAAAATTAATACAAAAGAAATCTAACAATAACAATAAACAATAACCAAACCCAAAAAATTAGTCAAAAAGGCCCCCCCGGATTGCTCCCGAAGCAAAGGATCCCATCACACTAGCAGCGTTCCCACGTTGGACCGCGATGGAAAGCCGTTGCAACAGGAACAACCCTGAACGACCGTCCAAACCCCCCCAAAGGTATATAATTATGTTTTAGGTACCATATACTAGTCCGATTTTTTTCCTTTATTATTTAAGTCAACCCTTCACAATAAATACCGTGTGTGAAGCTGAAGCGATACCAATCTTACATACGTGGCAATTTTCATACCCATTTGAAAATATTACAAAATATTTCTTAGATAGATCAATTATTAATTAATTAATTATTATCTCTGATAAAATGTCCTAGCGTTTACTAGTCAACAAGAAACCCTTATAACCTTATGAATAAAGTAACGCGTAAAGTTTTTGTTATTGCTTTTAGGTCGATAATAAATGATGTAATAACTACACTTATAACGTACCCAAGTAAGAACCAATTATTGTGAAAAAGCGCTAATTTCACTAAATGCCATTTTAAAATATATACCTATATATCCATTTGAAATACTAACGCTCCTATAAACAAACAAATTCAAGGCTCAGATAGAAAAAAAGCATATTTTAAGAGTTAAACATCCTGCAGAAGTCTAAATTTGTAATTGACTATTAAACATAATTCGTTTAATTTTATTGAAAATAACCGTGACCGCCACAGTACTTTCCTATGGTTTATGTTTACTTTATTATGTACCTTTGTAACCTCTGAACAATCACAAATTGATAAATAGAAACTTATCGGGTTCTATTGCAAAATATAAAAGTATTAATAGAAAAGTAATATTATATTTATGGCTACTTTAATGTCAATTTGTAACTTTTAATACCGATTATACATTTTAATTTCACACTTATTTCTTGTAAAATAACAAATAATATGAAATTAAAGACATTTTTCGGTTTGAATCGCGTGGTTTTTATTACTTTTAGCATTGTTACAACGCTCAACGTTTCGAGACCTTTCCAGGTCTCTTCTTCAGGATAGACTAAGATGTGATTTGTCATTCTAATGTATTAAAAAAGTTACAGTGAGACTACCGTCTTATTATTAAAAACTATTAAAATGTTATCAAAAACGTTCCTGTCTACGCAGGTTCCAAAATTGCAATGATTATTATTTACTTTATTGTTAAATTTTATTATTAAACTTTATTATTTAATTTTATCTATATTACTTTTATTTACTTTATTATTATTTTACTTTATTATTTACATTTTATTTAGCCTATCATTACCAACTATGCACAAATCACCTTTCAACGATTAATTTATCACTACGTGACTTCGCAAACGCGCCCCTTCATGAGAAGAAGTCACAAGAAACTCCTGGGGGTTGTTTTATGGTGACTCATGCTTACATCAAATGTCATGTCATGTCTTTAATTTCAATACAACATCGCGAAAACAGAAGAAGAATCTAAATAATATGAATTTGCTATTATTAGATTTCCTAATGATTAAATACTTAGAACTGATTTCATTCGTTGCATTATTACCCGTAAACAATATTTTAACGATTTGAAATTCAATTTACTTTAATAACCAATTAATTAAAAGATGTATACAGACTGAACCTAATGCGAAATAAGATATTGGAAGGTGATGTGTTTATTTTTGTTAGTATTTCACGCTAAAAACCTAGGTTCAAAATCAATACTATACCTATACCTATACCTACTATACCTATACTTACTACCTAACTGTACTCAGAATTTTATTCATAACCTAAACATGTTTAAATTTAATTAGTAAATATTACGTAACTAATGTAGATTCCAATAACGAATCAGTATCGGATTTGTCTATAATATCTTGGTGGCTAATTAGCGTTGCATAATGTCATGACGCCAGCTACCGTACACTACAGTGCAAACGTAATGATAAATATATCCATATTTGTCTATCAGTGTAGCTGGAAAGGCTTATCGTTCTGAATGCTCTCGTTAGCGCGTGTAAACTGAGACCCCATTACCGAACATTACACCCTTCTAAAGACTGCTCTAAAGTGTTACCACAAGGCTCATATTAATTTGGACGCAGTTTAAAGGTCTTTTTTCGTCCTGTACTCGCACGATTGCCTCTCCTAATTGGCTCGCCATCTGTTTTAATTCATTTTGCGATAGTTTTACAAGTATTTTATTGACGCGTAGCTCCGCCTGGCGGTCAACCGGTGTAACGAAGCGGTTAATCGATTCGTTTGCGTGCAAGTCACTCGCTCGAATCGATAGATCGCAAATACCTCGATCGATTTATTCGATTTTCTACAAATTTTCATTACTGACCTTTATTGTTCTGTTGCCTATTGCCTATTTGCAGTAAATGTTGAAATTGCCAGTAAAACTTTGCAATTTAAATATAGGTGGAATGAAGTACATCAATCATGTTTCCATCACAATGGGAGGTCTCGTGTGATGAAAGGGGAGGTTCTTATGTCTAAGAATTAAAGCGGTGAATTGAATAAAATTGTATAGATAAGTCCAGTAGCAGTCATCGACGCGTGGTGCCATCTCGCGGACGATGACAGCGAAGTAATAAATCTCAAAGATAACATCTGAGGCAAAGATTATACGGTGCTGGGTCCCCATCACGCCATCCGTGTTTCCTGCACTGCAAATTAGTAAAACGCCAACAAATTGTGTTTATTCTCAATATTACTTGTCGACCTTGCAGCACAAATAATAAAGTTTAAAGTTGCGTTTCAGCGCCACAGCAGTTAACTTATTCAATTCTCTTGAACAGTATTTTTAGTAGTTCGCAGAAATATAATAAGTTATAGTTAACGCTTTAAGCGAGATTAGACAATGAACCTAAGTAACAGTTAAGAACTATTTAACGTTGCAGGTTAAAGAGAAGAAATTACGAGGTAAAGGAGTCGAATATAAATTCGACTCAGTTGAAAACGTGTTTCTCGCTGCGCACAATTGAAATGCAGGTTTCGGCGTATAAGGTTTTTTTGGCCGCATTTGTAAACGACCTCGACCCGCGTTGACCAATTAGAAACACCCATTAAGGCGTTCGGAAATGTCCGTGCTTTTTCGGCAACATTCCTTTACGAAAACGAGCCGTGCGATTTGAATCGTCAATTTGCAAACCGAGCTACCACCGGTAGCTCTTTTAAAATGGTACGCTAATGACATTCTGAATTTTAAAATATATCATTAGCCGGACTTCGGATATTTTAAAAGCGATTTAAATGCTAATTAAAAATAAAAATCAATGGGTATCATGTAACCGTTTTAAAATGTCATTCGACTGCTGCTGTACTACTTCTAGCTTCTGATAACACCATTATAAGAGTGATTTAACTTTATTTTTATTGTTTTGAATTATTAAGTATTCAGATAATGCTTACTAATTTATTACATTTAAGATCAAAGCTGGCTCCGATAGAGCCGATTAAACATCGTCTAATTTAGAAGCACGTCTCAAATTTGTATAATTTTATAACAAAATTACTAAATCTACTTTAAAAACTGGATGCAATAATAATCAACATCAAATAAATAGCTTCAAGAAAGACTTGCCCTATTAAGGCTTTTAGAATATAAAAATTAAAAAAATGATCGTTCGTAAATCATAATCATAATTCATAAAACTAATTTAAAATTAAATTTTACAAATTAATCATAATCGTTCGTAGTTAATTAAATTAATGTTCTATAACGAATCAGACAATTTGTCATCGGTCAGCCTCTCGATTTCTCATTGTTCGATAACACATAAATTATAATAAAACCTTCTTGGAACTTAGGAATAAAAACAAAATTTTATGCTATTTTAAATGTTAGCCAATAAATTGGTCCACGGTTATTAGATTTTAGTGTCTTTAATGATTATTTATTAGGTAATTATAATTATGACCAAAATTTTAGTAAAGTAGCTTTAATTCATTTCTACATAATTCAAAGTCGTTAATGTTAATCGATGAAATCTTTTTTAAGTCGAATTTTATGTTAATTTTACTATACTTAGGTGTGAAATACAATTTGTAGGTAGATTGACATTAATTTCTGACTTAATATTATGTGACAATCTTTGTGACAAGTTATTTTAATATTTATGATCTTGATTTGAGTGAAGCTCGTGTGCCTCCTACATACGTAAAGCCCACATACGTACAAAGTGTTTGATGAATCAAAAAATACATTTAGTTTAGGAGTAAAATAGCGCTAAGTAAAGTGTCACAGCATTTCTTACTTTGTTGAAATTTCTGTTTAACTAAGAACTATATTAGAGTTCTATATCTGAATAGATGATAATTCGGTAGGTAAGTAGAGGTAGTACCTGTAGGTGGGCATCGGCGTGGGAGACCGCGGCAGACGCCCCGCGGACACAGACGGACATACATTTACGTTTTCATTTATTAATAACTCCCATAGAGTAAGGAAGTAACAAGAAATTCATTCAAAGCACTTATTTTTTACCTTAGTACCTGGTGGTTTGAACATTCATACATTCATTTCAGTGGGTATAAAATCTTCTTCTTTCAAGATGGTGTAAGTTTATCGTAATTCTAAAAATGTACGTCAGTTGTGTCACTTATTTCACTCAACTCATCTTTGGTTTAGTACTAAGTTATATTATTTTTACAAATAAAATGAGCAGGTTAAAATGAGCTTACATATTGAATGAATATGATTTTTGTTCTGATCAAGCAGTCATTTTTGTCTAATATCAAACTGCGCTCACCTTAGACCACAATGTTGAATATTAAAACATCACAGTAGGCTCATCCTAGAGTAATGTTACGTCTACACGAGACCCGCTGGTGTATAAAGTCGCGTGCACACAAGACACCCCGTGATGGTCGTGGGCGATACAACCGCACTACGGCTTTAATTGAATTATCACACATTAATGGACTGGATTAACAAAATCAACTTGAAAATAAAATTATTGTTTCATTTTGATAAAGTCGTGGCATGCCTACAAAATATCGCTATCGTTTCATAATTTGATTGTTTTAAGGATACAGGAGATACCTACATACATTTAACAAGTTAACAAAAAACAGTTAAATAATATACCTCCTATCATCATTCTGTCTTATGTAAAAACATAAATACAACCGTTAAATTTTAAACGGAATAATTAAAAAACAAAAATTTATTCACAGTAATTTGAATTTAATTACACATATCTAATTAAGATTTATAAGAACTAATAATTTAAAATGATTAATAATAATGATTCGTCATTGAAATTCGATTTCTTAATTGTTATTAATTAATGTTGTGCGAGAGACATTAGCGTCTCGATTCTCGATTATCTCGTAAATATTAATTTGTAATATTAACTAATACAGCTATTAGAGAATCGTTATAAGTCCATAATACTAATAATGAGTTTATCAAAAGCTAACGGTCGGTACAAATTTGATCTCAAGCCTAATTCAATCTCTTATAATAATACTTGATAATGGAATAGAGACACTTTAGCGGCTAATATAGAAATTTATATCTTAGATTGCAGGGTTGTGCGCTAACAATGTTTTACTATTTATACTATTTTTCGTATGACAGAAAATATCACGTAACTACGCAATGTCCATTCTAATCACAGTTAGTAAATGTGCACAGGTATTAGCAACGAGCAACGAGAGTCATGCTCCTAATTATAGAAGCAATTCCAATCAATTACCGAGTATGCGCATGCGCAACAAGACTACGAACCACTTTATTTGCTGTACCGTCAGCAAAATATAAATATTCAGATTTATTAATCCTGTCCTTTTGACTGACTTTAAGAAGACTAACAATTAGTTCTCCATTCGATTCATTTTCTTAATTTTATTTTATAAATTATAACTTAGAGATAGTTAAAAATTTAGAACGATAAACAGGCTAGTTTTTATATTGATATTATCACGAAATCGGGACTTGCGTAGGCAAGTGAAAGAGTGGTATATCTAGTTTATAATATTTTTCAATCTACACGTCGAATAACATTAAAATGCTCATTTTTATTGGTGCCATGTTTAAAATGCCACTATACAAATCATATAGCACTCTGTACAGCAAGGTCGTATAGCAAAGAATAAAAGAAGAAAAAACAACAAGATAACAAACAAGCGCGAAAAGTAAGAAACCCCAGAAATTGAAATACTTTAATCCATTTAACACAACACTACCCAACAAAAAGCTTATACCTGACAACAAAAAGTTTATACCTGTCAACAACAACAACACAATCTTAAACACTTAACTATCGAACCGACCAAATCTTAATCCATTTACAAAGCATTAAACGCTTCCCCCAACTTCTAAGTCGGTTTAAATCCATCGGTTTTGTTTAACAAGCTCTCATGTTGCTTGTCACTGTTGGAACGAAGCCAAAGTACTAATGTCCCATTGAATAATGCTATTTGTAAACTGGATACGAGGTATATTGATGTCGCATTAGGATCTTGAGAGAACTCTTAATAGATCGTTTAGGGTTAAGCTATGAATTTAGCGAGGTAAACTATTAAAAAAACACGTAAAAATTAAAAAAAAAAATGATTTATGTTACCTACCTATATATTAACTTAGGATAAAATTAGTAAAAAAATAGTCTTATTAATGTAATGATTTGAACTGGTATAGATAAATGATTTTTTTTTTAAACTAAATTATAAAACCAAATTATAAAATGGAAATACTTATAACGGTTTTCATTAGGTACTATTTCAGTAGATCTTTAGGGCATGTAAAATTGTTCGACGATAGTAAAACAATTATTTAACCAGCCGTTTAGTTATAGGACAGAAACTTAAGATTTTATCATAGACAATTTTTTACGAAACTAAATCTCCCCAATGAATATAATTCTATTTGAATATATTTCCGCGTTTTCTATGGAGTCTATTTGTGAAACTATTGAGCGTAGTGATGAATGGTGCTAAGGACACTTCGTTTGATCCCCAGATAAATATTGGGTAAAGGAATCCAGGATGTGTGAAAGAGTTTGTTTATGTTAGTCGACCTATTATAATAGGGTTTGTATTTTGTTTCCCGAATTTATTTTATTGTCTACCTGTTTTTATTTGATATGGACTTTTTTAATTGAATTGTATCTTTCACAAATACACATTTAAATGCACCTCTAACAAAGTCGAAATAAATTAAAACTAGTTAATTATAATAATACTGAATATTGAAAACTTAACAATATTGTGATTAAATATATTTGCTGGCTCTACTTTTCAGTTAATTTTATTATCGTTATAATCTAAATGTTTGCGTAAAAACTATAAACAATTTATACAATTTGGTGGTCTTCTGATGTGAATACATTATTTAGATCGCAATTTTACACGAAAATATTATTTGACATTTTGCCCAACATTTTGTGGATAATTTTATATTATTAGTATTACAAATGACCGTACCTACACCAAAAATAATAAGAGTAGCTGAAATTAATGACTAACATTTGACTACCTAGTACTAAACGTTAAATGTGGTAAATATCCATCGAGATCTTAAGAATGTCCGCCTCTCTTGTACAGACAACAAAAACGTCAAGCATACTGTGCCCGTTTAAAATATTGGAATGAATGACATACCCGAGCTTCGCACGATTAATGGTACAGCTCACACAAAAAGCAAACACGCTCATTAATATATCAACTGTCTTTTTAGCCGCACAGCAACATCGGTACCGTCAGCAGAGAAATTAAAAATTTCACGGGGAAAAATAATATATCTTAACGGAGAATGTTGGAGTGCATTTAAAACGTCTCATATTTCTTTATTCACTCACAACATGGGTTTAACTTAGTTTAACATCTGTAGTCGATTGCTCTTTGTGCAATTAACGAGTCAATAAGAGAAGACAGTCCTATAAGGGTATTTTTAAATACAGTAATTTTACTCCTGACTCATTTCGGGACGTTACACATGTGACGGGTTTATAGATTGTTAATGGCTACTGTTATATTTCGATCTTGAATTATGATGTCGTAAATAAAATTATTTTAGAGTTGCATTACCTTTACTTAGAAGAAAGATTATTAAATAATATGATCAGGGACTGTCAGTAGGTAGGACCTATTTTGTTAATTAAAGTTTACCTATATTGTTTTTTTTTTCAATTATATATTCGAACATATAAATAGTATTAGTTTTTCCTTCATAATGTAGGTACCTACTATTCCTGAATTTCGTTTAATTGGTCGGAAAGTAGACAACAAAAAATAATTGTAAATTTATATTTTCTTATTTTATTATTTTGTATGCTGTAGGTACCGTGGATTTCATAGTAAACATTACTATGAAAAGCATATAACAATTTACGCAAGTATTCACATTTTCAAACTAAATTCAAACGTAAAAAAACTTAACGTTTTCTACGTCCGTGTGCACCGTTCCTTATTATTATTTCCGTCGCGTATCTTTGACGTTTGTTAAACACGACATTAAGCATTTTAACTTTTTTTCGAACGGTCTCATAAATTAACTTTTTTTTTCAAACCGTTTTAAGCCATTACGGTGGCACTCTACGATTGTTTGCATCGGGCGCCCCATTAAATATCGTTCAATTTGTGGGAAATTAAATCAATTTATGGATTACATTTTCTCTTATTTTTTTTATTTGTACGTTTCTTTGCTAATACTTTAAAACGTCAAACTATGGAAGTTTATTTTTAATATCATGACAAAAATATCCAATAATTTCAACGTTCTGTAAATAACTTAGTCGATATACTTAACTTACTTAACTTAAATTATGGAGGTGATATCGAGGTTATAATCATAATATTAAGTAATTAGTAATTTACCTGCGGCGAACTTTAAAAAGTCAATTTATCAGATTGTTCTCAATTACAGTAGAACTTTAAAGTTCAAAATCTTGCAACTAAATAAAAAGATCCTACCTACTGCATAAGTTGAAAGCAAAGCAACCTGATAAATTGACAACTTAAAAACCCTCCACTGTTGGATGTCAATTTATCGCTCCGATGAATATACATAGGTATACGCATTGTAGGTAAATACCACCGTGGCAAGATGAGTTTTGGAAGGAACGTGTTAACGAAATATTTTGCCGAATTTAGATTTTTGTGATAGCTATGTATAGATAAAATGGGTGCAATTTAATTGAGGTGATAGGTAATTTAGCTCATTTAAAGCTCATTCACCTCATAAAAAACAGTTAAGCAAATGGATTGTTTTCGTTGCTTCCAAATCTCCTACAGAGTTATGGTACAGTACCGACGCCATTTTGCTATATTGCCCTCCATTGACTTGACTAATTTATTATCACAACCAACTATGACTATTTCTGGAAATATTCTATAATTCCACTATGAAATTCCTAATGGTCATAATTAGGTCAAACCCCGTGGGAAACCGGGCCGGGTCGCTAGTCTATTGACACATCTAGTTGCCTCCGGAGATTACAAAGGAAAGTGTTCCGACCACGCATTAGCACGAGTCTAACAATCAATCAGAGTTAATTACAACTGCAATCACAATCTTGATTGATAATCATTAGTGATTCAGGTCAGAAACTAATTCGATTCAATTAACTAATTTCATTATTCAAGCAATAAAAATGATTCATTATCTAATACGATTGAAGGCTATTAAACGTAAATTAGTACGAGATAAAACAATACTAAAATATCATTTAGTGAAATGGTTGTAGCTGCTCTAAGTAGAGCGGACGACGAATCAAATCTTTGTGCTTATTTTTGCGGGCTTTATTGCGTTTTTTTACTTTCTTACTTATGGTATCATGTTGTTTGTATTATAAGTAGGTATATCCTACTGATATTATAAGGGGAAAGTTTGTGTGTAAAGTAAACGAGTATAGATTTTGCTTCTGTTTTCGCGATGTTGGATAGAAGTTAAACTTATTTTTCGGTTTTAATCGTGAGTTAAGATGCAAGTCGCGAGCCGAACGAGACGGGTATGTTTGTTGATGCTTCACGCAAAAACTACTAAACCTATTTCCATGAAACTTAGTATGCAGACAGTTGGAGACCTGTATGTAATATATAGGCTTCTTTTATCCCGATATTAACACTAAATCTTGATTTAGGTACGCAGATGATACTGCGGGGCGTTGCAAGTTAATGATTATAAATAAACCTTTTGAAATAAATTCTCGTAATGATAGTGATGATGTAATCGTAATGTATCAAAATCTCTTAACTTGTTCAGAAAGTTTTACCAGATTTATTTTGTGATACAGTCATGTTAGATCAATCAAAGGATCATGGTCTTAACGACCACTCTATAGATAAAAGTTAAACATCTTTGTTTGGTAGTAAAAGATTAATTTATCGATATTTTGAGATGACGGGAAATTAATACTTTAATAAAGTTTTAGAGGATCCGAATTCATTTATTGAGAGTTTTCATTACGGGATGCGTGGGCGCATACTTGACCTACAAATTCTGTAACATTCTTTTAACTGACTGCGCCCTGTAAGTTCACTCGTGCATCAGCAATATCGTAATAAAAATCAGCCAAATCTTTGCCAAATTCCTATGTAGGTTCTAGTATCATCAAAAAAAAACATTCAAATCCATACAATAAAACAGAATGTACCTAATATTCGATTTTTAATAATGCCTTATTGTTCAATTTTGCTTCTTATTTAGAAACGTTTGTAAATATGGCTTATTCCTTTCGTGCTAAAAAAATATTAAATCCGTTGTTCTCAAAAATATTACTCAAATGGTTCAAAACGATTTTACAATTACAAACCCAACAAACCGTACCATACATTCACGTGGAAAGCAAAAAGTTCCTCGAGTAAAGTTCGACTGCTGCCGGACAACTTAGTATTTATTGCTTAGGTAATAAGTTTACCTAGAAAAATTTATTATTTCAATTTTTTGTTTATTACGTATTAAGTACGTAAGTAAGTTCTTTATGTTTAGTTTCATTTATTTTAGTTTTTTGATATTTTTTTATTTGAAAAAATTGTCAAAACAAACGACAAAATTTTATTTTTGTTGTTTGGTTTGACAATTTTTTGTTTTGTCAATCTTTTAATTTCAATTAAAAGATTTAAAAGATTGTTAACAAATTAAAAGATTGGCAGCAATGATATTGAAATTATATTTTGGGTTGCCCATCTTCTGCTTCAAACATTCAAACGTTTCTTAGTATTTTTATATACGGAGCTAGAAATGATCTTGATAATTTGGGGCTTCATGTTATCGGATAGCGATCACGGTTTCCTTTAAATTCGATTATTTTTATTGCAACAGATGACGCAAACTAAAGATTTTCAGTCTGCCGATACCTCGCTAACTAACGATATTTTCTGCTTTCTGATCTTCATTGAACACGGTGACTTTTAAGCAAACATTTGCGACTACTTGCTGCATATTGGTCAAAACTTGTTGTCGCGTTTGTTCATTGTAGAATCGTTTTCTATTTTATTGTAAAATGTGAAAGAAACATTCTACAATTAGTTTTTTTAGATCGGATTATTTTGCAAAGCATTGGAGCATAGCATCTTTTAAACACAATATAAAATCTGTGAGTAAAATAAGTGGCAAACAAACTGTTAAGAGTGCTGTGTGGGGTATCTTGAAACCACGAATGTAAATTTAGGTATATTTAGAAACGTTGAACATTGAAACAATGCTAAGAGTTATAAACACCACGCGATTAAAATCGAAAAATTAGTTTAATTGGCATATTTAGCTTTATAAAATTAAATCAATCATATAGTTATAAATGTTGGGCAACATAACAGTCAAACGATTAAAGTGTTTGTAGTCTAACGGGGTCTATGTTGTGGCATGATCCGGGATTCTTTGAGAAGTTCGGCTCGCTTGTAGTATTGAGACGTATGGTAATTTGAATTTGGTGATATTATCACCTCTCTTTAATTGCGATATCAAAGTTGACGAGTTAGTTTTAAAATGTAGCAACGTCTCCAAATTATCGATGATAATATGGCTAATTATTTTTCAGAGGAAGCGATGTTGTTAATTTAAAATTCTTCACCTAGCCATCTGTGTTGGTTTTGTGTGTTTATTTGTAAGCTATGCGATTAAAACTAATAGTATAATTAACCCAATAAATAGGTAGGTAGGTTTTTATACCTAATAAAAATTAGGTAAACAAAATGTAGGTAGATTAAATTTGGACTAACTTTAATTATTGTCATGTGGAATACTTTGATGTCGGATGCGGGATCTCCAAATTCAAAGAACATAGGTATATTTGTCATTATTTTGTTATTTCCCATTGGTCAGACTGGTGATAAAATTAATCGTGACGAACGTAGTAGGTCTACGTACGTTGAATTTGAAAATTCCGCAGAATATAAGTAACAAATGAAATATGATTTTCAACATTACAAACGAAATCCATAAAGCACAGAACACACATACCGGAAAACGGAAAAGAAGCAAGCCCGTAAAGGCTACCGTGACCAGTTTTCATGTGACAAAAATACAATGTGTTAAAACTCGAACAAAAAACCAGCCTTGCCACGCTCCCGGTCCCTGGTATGCTTGTTCTGCGTTTAAAGTATTCCCCGTTGCTTGCGCCATTTCCTAGGGCTAGGCCTTGTAGAAAACTAATAATTCCGTTTGGTCCACAGATGGCGAGCCACCGAAACTGAAGTGTAACCTTCGCAAGCACAAGCCGAACAGAAAGCCACGCACTCCATTCACGGCCCAGCAGCTCCGAGCGTTGGAGAGCAAGTTTGTCGACAAGCAATACCTGAGCATCGCCGAGAGAGCAGAATTCTCATCCAGCTTGGGACTGTCGGAGACACAGGTAATTTGCTCTGAACATTTCTGCGAAATACTTGGCGAAAGTTTATCATCATCTGTGACGTTATCATGTTCAAACTGCAAAGCGAATTTTTATGTAATGAAAATGAAGGCACGAACCACAATAACCACGTAATCGTGTCGCTTTCGGATCGTTTATATATGCTTCTTTTATGTGTGCTAGACGCCTATATACAATAATACCTACTCGTAATATTATAAATACGTTGTTTAAATCTATGACATTGAATGTATTCCTTGACCTCGTATTAATCGTGAAATGTCATCGACTGTGTATAGGTACTTACATAACTAACTGTGTATCTTGAATCATCAGATAATAGACTAACTAGATTCTAATTGAATCTAATAAATATAAATGGTTGTCATTCATTTTAGTGACTAATAGGTAGGTAAATGTGTACGCAATAATTATGTATTTTGGAGACATACCTACATACATAGAAGCAGATTAAGCAGAGGGAAGGTTTTTAGGTATAAAACTACACTCCGGAGTCGAATTACTACCAAGCTTTTATGCTAGGGTTTGTTACAAACAAACAAAAGTGTTAAAACATAGATTTTTCTTCACTTATCTACTAATTAGTGTAAAGATAAAATGCTAATAAAGTGTTTATGGAAAATTTCTAAACTAATGACCATCTAGAACTAATATAAACAACCGTAGTTAGCGGCTTAGCACTTAAAATTGTAATAATAATGAAACTTTACCTGCAATTATTTTTCTTGATAGTAGAATGCGTTTCAGTAATTAGATAAGGAAGTGAGAAAATCTTTTTACTATTTTCATTTTACTCTATGGACAGGTGTAAAGAAGGATAGTAAGCAATGTCAAACTAACAACGTTTCGTATCTTCGTCGTATATTCGTATCTTGTACTGAAAAAGAAGACTTATAGTAGGCCCATAAACAATTTATGAAACACAATAACCTTTCACCGGGAAACTCAAACAAGACTGATGAGTTTGATCATAGATCAAATAGTATAATTTGTTTTATGTATCAAAATCGGTTAGCGTCGCATTGTAGTGTAACACTTGGACAAAGTAAATTAATAACTTGCTAAACTAAATTTTTTTTGTTCACAGGTAAAAATCTGGTTCCAAAATCGGCGCGCAAAAGCGAAGCGGGTGCAAGAGGCGGAGATTGAAAAGCTAAAAATGGCGCAATTTTCCCGACACCCCCATCACTTGTATCCCCACCCGGCTCTGCAGCAGTACTTTCACCCCCATCCCCTGATGGGGGGCGGCCGGCCTCTTCCACCCATGGGCCTCCCACCCCACCTGATGGTTCAACCACCTGTATCGAATAGCTCGCCGTCGCCGAATGCGCAAGCCAGTAATCAACCCTAGACACTGTAAGGGTTGATTTTTATAAATTTATCTGTAATTTTTTTGGAGTGGAGTGTGGAGGCTCTACGCTATAATTATTTGTCTGATTTTTTGGTTTCAAGGCACTTAATTAATTTATCTAAATATTTTTGGGTGAAGAGGCCCAAAAATACTATACAACGACGTTCACTTGCCTAAATTTATTGACAAATGTTATGTGTGGAGCCAACGCATGTCAGTGATTTAATTTGTCTGTTTTTTGGATGGAAAGAAAGGCTCCACTCTTCATTGATTTCCTGAATTTTTGAGTGTGAAGCATGTACTATAGCGATATCGAGATGTAAAATACAGCGTTTTGTGTCATAATTTATAAATAGTAAATCCATAGTCTGCTGCTTAAACTTCATTGCTTACTCGAAATATCAATATAAACCTAATATTTTACCTACTTTGTCATATGAAATTCAAGAATATTTATTTCACTGACACGTCGAAACCGAAATAAATATTAGTTTTATTACTTTTTATACCAGGATTTTCTTTCTCAGTCTTTGTTTGTCAAATGTTTATAGATTTAATATTCAAAATACTACCTATTTGACTAGAAATCTACATTTTATCGAAATATGATTAGTTTATTTGATTTTATATGAATCTGTAAATAGTAATATTATGGAATGCCCATATTATTTAAGAAAAAGAGTGACTGTAAATTATTTGTAAATATTTTATTGTAATTTTAAACAATAAATAATTAAGAATTATTCTATTCTAATTAGTTTGTAAGATGGTTTACCCTTTCACCAAATTAGATTTAGATTTCCTATGTTATTAAATAATTTTTAAGCCCTCAGAAACGTATCTAGGTGAAATAAAAATTAAGTTAATACATTTTCTGTTTCGCTCTCCTGAGTAACATTTTACCGAAGCAGAAATGTGACAGAGAATTATTTAACTATTATTTTCCTTAGGTACGGTTCTGAGTACAAACTTTATTGCTGTGTTCGCATATTGGCAAGATAGAGTAACAGAAAAATCAAGCCCAGACGTATAACCAAGTTCTGTAAAGCGTATGGCATACCCAGACACCGAAAGCATTTCTGATGTCGGTGTACCTACGCTTTATTTAGAAATATAAATTAAGTTGTAAAAATAGTTATAATAATAAAATAATGTACTTTATATCGTGTATCTATTGATGTAATAAAATTATAATTTCTTTTACGGTGTAATTTGTGTTTTATTTTTTATTTAACACAAAACTTAGTTTCGTTCTTGCTATGTAAGTAGAGGACATGTTGGAATACCTAAATTTTATAACCAATGCAGACTGAATACCCGAATCTGGGTTTTCCACTTTTCCACCTACTTTTCTTGGTCTTTGAAGATGAAACAATTCTCATTCTCTGCCTTCAACGCGTTGCTGTTTGGTGAACATCCTCTTTAATTCGAAAAGTCGGAGGTAGATTAACTTACCAATTAATCAAAAAAAAAACATATAAAAAATATTTTATGTACCACGTGAAATCTCAAAATGACCAAGAATCAGATTTTCTTATAAATTCGTTACTTTAATACTACACCTATTTATTACGGGCTAGCTGCGCAGTGCGGTTTCACCACCACCATCGATACCGCGTGAATACCAGGGTCAAGACCTTATGCCCGTCTCCGAGGTGCCATCTATTTCCATACTAAAATTCATCAAAATCAGTTCAGCGGTTTAGACGTGAAAATGTAACAGACAGAGATAGAGTTATTCCTGTTGAAATTCCTCCTCATGGTCTACCCTGTCTCCGGGAGGCATAGGAGATAGAAGTTTGAAATTAAAAACAAAGTATAAAAACACATCACAGCACAGCAATATGCTTATTGGTACAATACCTTGTGCACAAGGCAGCCAGAATTTAACTGGGACTTCGTGGCTGCCTAATGCGCGGGCTCGCATACAACGTCATCATGTTTTACAGGCTGTCGCAGCCAGGCTGCCTAGTGCACGGGGTACCTAAAACTGCAGTAACTCGTGTTATTTTTTACAAAATTGAGTAATCTATACTTCTATACTAATATTATAAAGAGGTTACGTTGGTAACAAATATGTATGTATGTATGTATGTATGTATATTGGGGGTAATCTCCGAAACTACTAGACCGATTTCAAAAATTCTTTCACCATTAGAAAGCTACATTCACCCTGAGTAACATAGGCTACTTTTGATCCCGATATTCCCACGGGATCGGGACTTACGCGGGTGAAACCGCGGGAATCTGCTAGTAATATACATAATCAGAACCAGCAGAAAAGACCTTTCTTTGAATCAGACTCAAGTGTCGAAATTCCTTTAGAAACCTGTAGAAATCATAAGGTAAGAATGCAGTTAGATGCGTTGCTAGATTGTTCTGTGTGGTCAAGATTCATTACATTAGCGTGGTCTTCTTATACATACCTAAATGATTGTGTTGTCAATTGAGTGAAGCGAACTAATTTAAATAATATCCATTAAAGTTAATTGCCTGATAACGGGCGGGGTCAGGTCACGCGATAATGTATGTGCTCATCTCTATATCTATAGTAGACTAAAAAGGACGAAAATTCTGTTCATTGACGTTGCCTTCATACTGTGTGTGTATGTACAAGATTTTTCGGTATCTATTGTAGTAACGTGGAACTGCTAATGTTTGTAGCCATTGCACTACGGGAAATTTCCCACTGCGAAAGAGAAGGTTGCGATTTCGATTCCTGCCGCGGACAAGTATTCATAATTACCCGATGATCGAACCAGAAGAGACAAACATGTGATGTTTGTAACGAAACAGTCTGGGTGTTTCTGTTTGTAGCTGTTTTTACAAAAATCTGTCCTCGTATTCTGTAATTTGGTGCTTAAAAGCAAGAGTGATGATCACGAAACATACCTACCCATAGGGTATCCAAAGTTGCTTACCCATAAGATTAGAGGGCACATCCCAGCTTTCTCGTGCGAACTGCAATGAAGAACAATTCACTGCCCTAGTCGTTATTTCCCTAAAACCACAACCTTGGATTTAAATGAAAAGAAAACCAACATGGGTGTTTTTTTTTCTTTAAATTAAAACATGGTTAATTATTATTATAATCATTTATTTTAGAATTAAATTAAATTCCATAACAATATCATTACTACATATAAAAATTATCGGGTATAATTTAGACGGTCACCAAAATTATTTTTAAGACTAGAGTCTTTAAGAGAGTCTTTTAGAGTTGTTTATTTTATTTAGTGCCTAGGCTTAGAAGCCTAGGCACTAAATAAAATAAACAACTCCAAAAAAAATAATTGTCTTTTTTAAAAGGGCCCATAAGTATTTAATATTATGATCCAAAGTAAATGAAATAACGTCAAAATTATCTATACTTATTATTCAATTTTCAAATTATCTAAAACAAACATAAACAAACAATAATAAATAAATAAAAAGATAAATATATTAAATTACATTAAATGTCAGTAAACTTACTGTACGCCATACATCGGTCTCACATCCCCCAATAAGATCGATGTCCAGGTAGTATATAAATACCTACTCCGTTTTTTAAATGAGAATTGTGCAACTTTGGAGTCTTCAAGTCCAGAGTGAGTAGGTTTCTTCTAGGCAAGCATGCGAAACTTTGCTTAACACTACTAGAATATATTTCTCAAAGGAGAATATTCTCTTTCGTTTACTCTACTTTAATATCGTCACGTTACCATAGGGAATAGGCACCGAGTTACAGAATAGAGGGGTTGCTCACCATTTATTTACGAGGCAAGTTGTTTCGTTTGAGACTAGATGGTGTTGTTTAAATTTTCTGTATTATATTTGTTATGATTATACTTTTTTCAGGATCCAGAATGACGTGAGTAAAACCGATGGGTACACCTAGTTATCATCAAATATAGTAATGATCAAAACACCCAACATAGGTAAAAAGGTCATTTACGCAAAACTTCTTAATTTAAGCTACTTATACGATGAAAACGGAAAATTATAAACAATATCAACAAATACTTATCTTTCGTAATCGCGACAAAATAAAATAAATTATGTTAAAAATTCATTATCGCTTTGTTAATTACAAATACCGGTCAGTATCGATATAATAATATGCTAAAGACATTTATAATACACGAGGAACTATTTAGAGAGAACATTTGAGAACTTTGAGGTAAAAGCTAGATCAAAATAAATCCTAGCTTTCTAGATTCTCAGGCGTTTTGGCGAGTGCCGCTTACAGAGCATCTAAATAATAAATATAAAATAACTATACCTAATTACTTACATAAAATCTTGGTAAAGATCTGATGAAAGCCTTTGGAATAATGAGAAGCATAGCATCCCAATATGCAGAAAATTACAAAATTTCTGGACTTCCATCAATAGAGTCGGATTCTAAAGAACTATATTCTATTTTAGAAACTTAGATCTAAAATGTAAACAAAGAACTGTCAATTTTAAAGGAAAAATTAAATAAAGAGCTGTCACTTTCAAATAAATCTATGGATTTTTTGATGAAATTTTTGATCAAAGTTTCTGAAATAGGGCATAAGGTTTTGTTACATTGTATACTAAATCCTTGGCAACATGGTGTAAAGGTTATGTTTACAAGTTTATAGATATTATGCATCTTTAAAAAATACCAAAAGTTTCTCATTGTTATGAAAAACATTTTATTATCATAGTCATAAAATTTTATTACATGTGATTTACCTACATCGAAGCAAGTGTCCTACATAATAGTAATTAACAAAATACTTTATCTAAATTACTTACTCATTAGATGTTACGTAAAATATTGTATGAAATAAACAATATTAATAATTATTAAGTATTATAATTGAAGTAACTTAATCAACGTCATACGTATACCACGGAGAGCAGATGGTCGTTGAGGCCGAAAAGTTCTCGAATGGAGACCGCGGATCGGAAAGCGCACCGACGTCCACCGACGAGATGGACGGACGACTTGGTTAAGAGGACAGTCTCCATTCCCTTTCTCCATACAACCGTAGTCGACGGTTTCCTCCCTAAATAAAGACATTAGAACAAATATGTTTATGCCATAAAAACTACATATATCTGTCATGATGACTATGCCCCTCTACCTTTTTATTTATTTCGTTTTCTATTTTTTTTTATTTTTTATTACTATTCTAATTAGAAAATGAAAAAAATCAAAAAGTAGGGGCATAGTCATGACAGATATAGGCTTTATGGCATAAACATATTGTTCTAATGTCTTTATCTAGGGAGGAAACCGTCGCGTCGATTACGTTTGTATGGAGAAAGAGAATGGAGACTGTCCACTTTTAAGGCCGCGGGTTCACGGTGGATGCAGGCCGCTTAAAACCGAAGCATCTGGAAATCTAGGATAGGAGGCTTATGTCCAGCAGTTGAGTCTTACGCCTGACATGATGATGATGATGATTCAACGTCATGTATTTAGAAAATAATTAAGAAGAAAGTCTAGCTACTGTTTCTCCATCCAACGTGCTTCTGTCGTCCCTCGATAAAGATATTAGAGCAAATATGTTTATGCCATAAAACCTTTTTCTCCAATAACCCTACGTTTTTATTAAATGATCTAAGTAATTAGAATATGAAAAAATCAAAACGTGGGGCATGATCATGGCTGATAGGTATAGATTTTATGGCATAAAGATAAACATATTTTCTCTGATGTCTTTATTTAGGGAGGAAATAGTCGACTACGTTTATAAAGTTGGTATGGAGAAAAGAGTAGGTAGACTACCCCCTTAATTATGCAGGCAAGTTTTACAATTTAAATATAATATTGTACGTAAGTGATTCGAATGAGGTTTAAAACTGCCATTTGCTCACTTCAGATGGCGCTACTGTAGCACGTCTGCCTTTATTTGACACCTTCATAGTTTTTTCGTAAACAAACATGGTTATTTTGAGATAATTTTACAAAATGACGCTTTGTTTAGCTGTGGATTGCAAAAACATAGCAAATCATTAATTCCCCAAAGATGCCAAAAGAAAAAAACAGTGGATAAAAGCTATGAGGAGAAAAATCGACCTAGTAACTATTTAAGGTTATGTGCTCCCCATTTTAAACCTAATGATTTTTTTGAGAGAAATTCCTACACAGGTAAGACGTTTCCTTTCTTAAAACTACTAGTGTAGGTACCTACCTATTGATCGAAGGTTATAATAGTTTACTATTGTAACGATAGTCTGTATGAGAATGTATATTCTCTTAGGAATAGACCATTCCTTAGTGTTTACAGTATTTTCCACCTATCATCAATCATCATCGATCAGTGATCATCACAGACGTTTCTCTCATGCCAAGCTTTGTGTAAATTAGGGTCCTTATCTTACCTTATCCACATTTTCTCATTCATTCAGGTGATGAAAATAAATAAAAAGTATTGAGGAAAACAGCAGTTCCTTCTATATTTTCTTTTACCAAAGTAATTACCGAAATAAAGCCAGAAGACCAATAACGGTTAAACAGATGTCTAGAAAGAAGCAGAAGGAGACAGTGCTTAGATACAGCACCTGGACCTAGCAGAATACAAACCGAAAATAATAAATGCTGCAACTTTAGAGAAAATATTATGAAATGAAGGAAATTTTACTTATAAATTAAAGACATTTTTCGTTTATAATCACATGGTGTTTATTTTATTACTTAAGGCATTGTTTCAACGCTCAACGTTTTGAGACCTTTACATGTCTCTTCTTCAGGATTGACTGAGATGTATTTGTGATTTGTCATTCTAATGTGTTAAAAAGTTACTGTGAAACTACTGTCTTATCAAAATCTAAAATTAAAAAAGGTATCAAAACGTTCCTGTGTACACAGACTCTAGATAGCAAAGTTAGACTAATATTTATTATTAACTATGCTTAGATCATGTCCGTCAGCTAGGCCGGACCGGGCAACAGATTTACACCAAACTTTACACAAACAGATGTGCTTACAATGTGCCTACAAACCACTTCCAGCGGCACATTCACAATAACTGACTTCTATAGTGCCATTTCAATCTATTTTCAATAAAACTATGTAAAGTAGTTTCTTCATTTGTGCTTTGCATTGCACATGAAAGTAGGCATAGTTTCCTTCAAAGGCAACACGAAGAGTAACCAAACTTCTGCTTTCATATAACAGACGACCTTTGGGTGGTAGGTACTTGAAACCTCTCCGCAAACTCTTGGATGTGGTGTTTGGACAGCCGAGCGGTGGTAAATTGGTGCTAGCGTTAACATCTCCAAAGTGACTTATATCAGGAAACTCAGGAATTTCGTCATCGAGTTCCTCTTCGACTCCAATAATACTGTTTCTGTCGTACGCCTCTAGCCTAAAACAAAAACATAGAAAATCCATGAAAAAAATACCCTTGTCAACCATTTGTAAACAAAGACTTATTTTTAATAAAATCATAAAAATTACAAGTCGTACGACCCCGAAAATAAGCACGTATACTTATCTCAACATGTAGGTACTTTTTACAAAAGGGTTTTTACATATTTTCAACATATAAATCAGTACAAAGCCTTTTTGTAAAACATAACAAACAAACACTAAAATGCACTTTTTACTAACCTTTCAGTCAAAGCAGCTTTTTTTCCGCTAGTAGACGCATTCCTTTTTCTCAGCTCCCCTTTTAATTGGATTATACTCCACGTTGAATACATTTTAATTCATAAAATTGCTAAAGACACATGCAATCACAGTTGAAGTTTGGCGGCATCTGGCCGTGCCACACTAGCGCCACCTGCCTCGACCTTTTAGTTTCTAACCCCATTGCGGTAGGTAGTAATTTCAGCATCCTATAGGGATCTAGAAATATCTCTAAATCAAATTTCACATAGGTACAATCTGTTTAAGTTAATATTGTGTTTACCTAAGCTATTGTATTAGTATTGTAAAGACACAGTATTCGTTTTTGCATCCCTCTTAAAGCACAGAACACATTTTTTTTATTTGTTTATAACAGAATCAACTGCACTTAAAAATTAACTTATGAAACATTTACGCAAAGCTTACTGCCAATTACTAATTCTCACTTTTAACATACCTAAGGATTATTTAACTCATACGGAACCTACGTGTACCTACGGAAAATAGTGATTCTCTAATCTTTCGTTCAAGAAGTTAACTAACTACACGAGTAGGCGGTACCCCGACGCATAAACTACTGGGTGAACTGTGGCGGTACTCGCGGTACCTACTTATAATTGCATTTTCAAAGGCAATAATCGTACAATTGGCTTCCTATTCGATAAGAGTAGACTTCATTACGTTATTCGACTTAATATCGCGTGACGCTTGAACGATCTGTAATGGCCGTGATGGTAGCTAATACAGGCCAAATTCTCTTAACTGTAGTGATGGGAAAGTGTGCTGTTTATCGATAGTTCATGCAAACACAAAAAAAATGAACGTGAAGTTGCAGTTCAGTATATAGTGTATTTACAAAGTCATACATTTTGATAAATGACCTTGTATGTATCGAGTACTCGAGATATGTGGAGGTTATAATTGTAAGCACTAAGGTAGGTCGATGCGGTCCGAATAAGGGGCACGAAAGATGCCGTGTGCCTTGCATAAGTGTAATATCGGGGTCATAACTATAGACACAAAGCAAAACAATTAAATTGACAAATAAATAAATTTAATTGAATTTAAATTTAATTTAAAAACTCAGCTGAAATGGTTGCGGTTGAATAATTTCAGCACACCACACCTTCTGACTTAAACCGCATTCGAAAAGTCCCCGAATAAGAGATAACAACAAAAAAATCTTTGACATAATACATTTTTGCAAATTTCTTATGCAATAGGCCTACTCAAGTGCGTTTTACCGCTAAAACGCATGCGTTTTTTTGCGATAATGCGTCCCTGCGCTTGGTAGGTAGGTAGTATCTACGCATTATCGCAGCAGTGTGTAACTTCGTAGCCGTCATGTTATAAAATGTACAAAACAAAATAATCGATATTGCAAAAACGCATGCGATATAAACGCAGATAAAAATGTGAGCCTATGCAAAGGACATATGTATACATATGTCAAATATTACTTAGTAGTACCCGTATTCGGGGACTCCTCGACAACACAACAACTAATTCGATGTCCAACACAACAGGCCATCATTCGTTTCCCGTCCCTAAAACATTTCAATCTGAAAGCTCTCCTGTTCTGAAAATGAAGGCACGCTACATTAAAGTGATTAATTTTAGCAATTAACGAGCAAAGAGCCGCTTCAAACTCTAAATGAATAAGTTATTTTTAATTACAGTGTAATTGCGTTCGTATTCAGATTAATTTGTTTGCGATGAGACGAAACTTTTGTTTGAAGTGTTGTGTGAGACACGGCTAACTTGTAATTGTAATTTGGTATTTATAGTGGCTGTTCTGTTTGTTACTTCTTCGGTGTATGTTGGCTTCCTTACTGAAGATAAAGATGTATCTAATACATGTTACATATTATAAAATTCTAAGCCTTGACTGACTGACTTGACTATCTAGAAACGTGAAATACCTATGGAGGGTGTGTTCTTTGTGATATGTAGGTAAACACTAAGAAAGGGTTTTTCGAAATTCCCGCGGGATTAGGACTTATGCGAGTGCAGCACGGGACACTGCGAGGTGTAGGTATTTATTTAGAGATGGGCCGACTAGGGGTTCTGCCGACTAGCAGACTAGCCGACTAGTCGGTTCCAAAATTGCCGACTAGTCGGCCGACTAGTCGGCAATGCAGATCATTATAATTCCGAGATATTTGGGTTAATCAAGATCACTCGGCGATTGTTGCCATTTTTGAATAAGTTTGCACTGCGAAAGCTGTAGTGAACCTTCGAAAAAATGGTTGAAATAAAAATAAAAGTTGGAAAATAAAATGGAGCTGAGGCATAGTTATGACATTTTAGATGTTTAGATGATGTATGTAAGCTATGACGTGTTTTGTTTACGATTTTCTGACTACCCACCTTCTAAACTGTACTACTAATTGAATAAATATTGGTTTTATTATATAATTGTTAGTTGCCGACTAGTCGGCATAATTTGCTGACTAGTCGGCACCTGCCGACTAGTCGGTTGAACTGCCGACTAGTCGGCTTTCCCGACTAGTCGGCCCATCTCTAGTATTTATACAATGTGATGGGCCTAAAAAATATTAATTAACTTAATGGGGTGGCACACGCAAAGCTGTGAGCAGATGGCGCTATCATCGGATGATCCAATTTGGCGCCGAGAGTTGTAAAAAACACCTGTTTGACAGTTCTTAATTTAAACCTAAGATCATTCGACTAACGCCCTCTGCTGGAATAAAAAGTTAGTGTTCCTCCTCATTCCAAACTGTGGATACATTTTTTGGTTTATATAAGTAGTTATAACTATATTTCCTACTTTTCTTATATGCCAAGATCGGAAATATTGAATTGTTTTTTTTAATCACTTTTGCTGCCGGTTAAAATCATGTTACCTAAACAAACAAAAAAAACTTTAGAACTATTAAAGTAGGTACCTACCTACCTTTATATGAAAAACAATAATAATTAATGACGTTTGTACTTAACCTACGGCAGTATCAACAACAGTAGATTACTCGGAAATTATACAACATGGCCATAATTAGAGAACTCATTCACTGCTCCTTATCAGTCTTCATGCACACAAGTAGCTATTACTGTGTTTCTGTTTCATTCATTTTAAGTGCATAACCTAGGACTAGGCAATCTAGGAATATTTTAATGGACTTTTCTTTTGTTTCGCAATGTTGGATTGAAATTAGACTTATTTACCCTATTTGCTTACCGCTGAGCACTGAAATGAAACTATACAAGTACGCTGGAATTGCTATACTTACCATACAAAATGACATTAGATCTTTGTGCCGATTTGATGGTGACAGTCCATGGAACTAATAGTTCCAGAGACGGTCACCATCACTTTAAATAGAAAACGCGCGACAACAGCGCAACATACCGCAGATCAAATAGGCACAAAATTCAGTGCGAGACCTCCTTCCTGTCCATATAATTTAGGGCAGTGCCGCTGAGGAAAAGATCTGTAAAAATATCGACACTTAGAACATTGGTTAAATAAAAAGTAGTAAAAGCAACACGACTGATACTAAAAAATGAGTTACTTTTCATATTTTTAATGAATAGTGCATTTATAAAATCCCAAGTTTTTTTGCTGTGCTAGCAAGCTTTGCACTAGAACACGAGTTCGATCCTTGCCGCGGTTACAGTTAGTACCTAATACATGCCATTTTCCTTATAATTAATGAGTTTTTTTTTCTGTTCAGGGTAGCATACAGGGAAATAGCTTTACCTTTTTGTGTTTTAGGTAGGTATCTTTTAATCGTTTGGCTTTCCCAATTTTTTTTCCTAGTTTATTTATTTGGAAACCTAAGAGCTATAAAGAAAACATTAAAAACATGGAAAAAACGGAAAGCCAATTACAAGGTTAGGTTAGTTGAGGGACATTAAATAAAACTATAGAAATATAGTTAATTATTGAATGCTATAGGTACATACTTTTTACTTATCTGCGGTAAAGTAAGTAATTGCATTCAGTAATCAACTATATTTTCTTAATAAACTTATAATTCTTAGTTTTTTTTTAATAGACAAACACAAGTATTTAATTTGCCAAAAGAATTTAGATATCGAACATGAGAAAAACGTTCAAGGAACTTTACTTGAACATAAATTGTACCTTTATAATAAACCTAGAGCAAAATAATATAAAACATTTATTAAAGGGTACAATTACAATACTACTTAAAATCACACAACAAATAAAACAATCAAATACCTGGCTCATTACGGCCAAAAGTGCCCAATATGCTGGCGGCATTCCCCCGCTGAATGGCCAAAGACACATTCTGCGAGAGAGCAAAATAGGATAAACTTACTAAGCAAAACCGAATGCATTTCTAATGGGCAATAAAGCTGGTATCACTTGCACACATTTCTCAATCAATATAAATTAATGACGGACGTAATAATTTATAGTTTCAACAATTATAATTATATTGTAACAATTATTGTTGCGTTAAAGGGACATTACGATAACTACATCGTGCATTGCGTAGATACTGGACTGTTTTTATTGTGGTCTCAATACTACATTTTGTGTTGTGCTGGGTTGAAAAATATTTTATTTTTGCGCTCTCTCTAGGTAGGTAGGTGGTACTGATAAAGATTTTTTGCTGTTGTACTGTACAAGTACATCACGAAATCACATTCTGATATTAATTTTGAGTATTAATAGCCTCTGGATTTGGTTTTTCATGGATCTATCACAAAAATGTCGAAGGTACGAAAAACTCTCGAACGTCGAAATTTATTCTCGAGAAATTTGTAAAACGCTAATAAAACAAAATAACATAGAAAAAAAATTAAAATTTTTTCTTATTATTAAATCTTGATATTATGGAATGAAGGTGACCTTTAAAACGACATTAAAATAATTATTATTATTTATTCCAAAAACAACCAGTACCTACTTAAAAAGGATCTCAGTTTGTGTAACATATTTAGGTTATCACCAGCTTGTTAAAATATTGGATGAAATATCATATTTTTTGTTGTTTGTCATCCTTAAAATTAGTTGTTCCTTTTTGCACCTGCACTATTAGAACTAGCGCTGTAAACTGTGTCAGACCAAATGCGGAAGAGCAGCGAAGGTGAGATGGGAATGGTCCATCCAATTTCCTTCCATACTAGGTCGTTTTCTTTCGTTTATAACCCACCGATAAAGTCACATGTAGACACTTTCACTACCTATTATCATGTACAGATTTCCAATAAAGAAAATGGAGACTGTCGAGTGACAGATAGCTGTACGGTCGAATGGTTTATGACTTCCTGAGTGATGCGTCTGATAAATGAGCTATTTTAGTCAATGAATGATTGAACAAGACTCAATGAACGATTGGATGCTGCTTTCACTTTACTCCTTTTGCGTGGAACCAGATAGTGAAGGCAGATAAAAAAGTATTAAACTATAAACCTTTGGGAGTCCTCAGGAGTCTTGCCTTAGTTATTTCGTTCGTGATCCCTGGATGGTGCTAAACGAGCAATCGCTGGATGCTTCAAATGCGGCTTGGTCATCCATCACACACCAGCCGGAGTTGTAGAGCCAAGCGGACTTGGGGTTCTATTTAAAACCCTCGTGCCAATTCTAGAAATTGAAATATGAAGTGTGTGTGATGTGATGTAAGTCATATATAAAGATAAAGAACACACTCTCCAAATTTCTGATGTCTGCTACCAACCGTTTAGGCTGGACGTTGATGCGTCAGGCATTTAAAAGATATACCTACATTTGGGTAAAGAAGAATTCCCACAAAAGTAAAAAAACAAATTATTCAATAAATAAACTAATTTCTATGCTTATTGAACGTTTCTCAGGTAGGTCGCGGTAGGCAAGTAGCTACGCCCAAACAGAAGCAAAGCAATAACCATAAAAGAACTTGAATTCATTTTACATTATTCAAATAACATAATTTTAATAGTTATTGAACGTTGAATAAAATATATTTTGGTGAAGTGGCATTAGTCAGATAAACTATTCGAGTCCCGTGGTTACACTCGGATAAACTACGATCCCCTATTCCTCTATTTAGGTAGCGTGTATTATAGTACTGAAGCTCAAAATATTTTTAATGTGCGGAAAAGATGTAGTGGACATTTGGTCAAGCCAAAAAATTGTGTCATTTGGTCAAGCGTATAGTTATCGCAAATGAAAGTGTTATTTCGTCAAGCCGTGAAAAAGTGTCAATTCACTTTTTCACGGCTTGACGAAATAACAAATCGAAGACGGTCAAGTCTTCGAAGAGTGTCAACTGGCCAAGTCCTTTTTTTTTTTAAAATATATTACAAATTAATTTGTTGTCCCTAAATAAAAACAGGAAAACTATTCTGTAAACTTTTACGCTATTGCAGCTTGCAAATCGATACGAGTACCTACGTTATTCATCATGTGACCAGTGGGTACTTCAACCCATATATACCCTTATCTGTTTTTGCCTTAGATATGCGAAATTTGGGATTTAAGATGAGTTGTTGAGTCCGGGTCGATTCAAAGAAAACTTGGTTTCGATTTCGAACCCTTGGGCATATTATATTTAAAAGCAACTGGATTGGTACTATAGGTACACTACATTTACAAACAAATATACAAACCTTTTCTGCTTCACATCTAATTGGGCTTTGATATACTTGTGAGTAGGTATAGTATTAAATAAAAGTTTTTGATCATTAAATTTAATGTTTTCACGTTTGTAACGCTTGACACGTCCTAACAACGCGGCTTGAGCGGGTTGCTTTGTGAAAGGGGATTGCGGTGTTCACGTGGCGGGGGCCTACTTAGAGCGGGTCAAGACAAACATACAAAAACAAACATAATATAATATTTAGGTATAACAATTATCAAAAGATTTATTGGTTTAATCAAATTAACTTATACAAGGTTTATCATATACAATACGGATACAATTAACATAGATTAGAACATTGTTGAAGTAGTACTTAACAGTTGAAAATCAGGCGTCTGAAAATAGTGGTAAAAAAAAACAGGGGAAACAGATGAACTCTGGAGAAAGAAGTATTGAAAAACAGTAGGACATCGGCAAAACAACTGAACTGAACTGAACTGAACTGAACTGAATTGAACTTCAACATTAAAATGGAACAGTAGAATTAGAACAGTAGTAACAGAGAAAGGCGAAGAAACTGTTGAATAAAGCGGAAATAATAGTAGAATTGAACATGAACATAGGGAAAATAGAATAGGAAAATAGAAACGCGAGTTCAAGTCTTGTTACGATCGCAATATTTTTAATAGGTGCTTAGTGGGAAACACTATCACAAAAATCACTTCATGATAGCTCTTGAAATTCGCAAAGTGAAGTT